>JAVGWX010000010.1:5926934-7180684 GCA_036924085.1 Ariolimax columbianus
CAGGGTCAGACACAATCTGCTGACCAGGACGTCGCGTCAGGGTCAGACACAAGATACTGACCAGGTCGTCGCGTCTGGGTCAGACACAATCTACTGACCAGGACGTCGCGTCAGGGTCAGACACAATCTGCTTACCAGGACGTCGCGTCAGGGTCAGACACAATCTACTGACCAGGACGTCGCGTCAGGGTCAGACACAAGATACTGACCAGGACGTCGCGTCAAGGTCAGACACAATCTACTGACCAAGACCACTATATCTCTTCCATGTGGCTCTCTCTCTGGATACACGCTGTGTTCTCAATGCAGTCTGGCTGATGAGATATGTATCGACGTTAAAACCGTAGTGTGAGAGTCACTCAGATGAAGACAGGCATAGGACAACCGCCTGGAGGACCGAGGTCACCTTCATCAGCACGTTTGAGATGTGAGGAAAGCTATTTCAACTTAACGTCTTTTTTAGGGCGCACAAAATAATAAACTTCCTCATTATGGGCATTCAACAACAACAACTTTGAGTAGAAGGTAAGAAGGCATAAAGTAGAAGGCATACAGAGGTTGCTGTTGTTGTTGCTGTTTTGTTTTCTTTTCTTTCAAGTACCCATAAGAGTAGGTTTATTCTTTTTGTGCCTCCTGAACAGGACGTTAAGTGACGGGTTGCAGTAGCTTTCCTCACATCCCGAGCGTGCTGGTGAAGGTGGACCGGGGTCCTCCAGGCTGTTGTACTAGGCTTGATTTCATCTGCGTGTCGCTCACTACAATTGGGATCATATCGATATTTCAGCTCCTTAACCAGGGAGGACTACGAGTAAGCCGAGATGAGGGTTTTAGCCAGTATATTTTGCCTGACTAGACGTTAGTCTTCCTCCCCACAAAGAGAGGGGAACATCAAGAGATAGGGAAAAGTAGGTCAGATCGTACCATCATGGCAAGACATACATGACTTCGGAGATCCTTTGCATCCGGACTTGACTGTGGAGACTGTGAAGTGATCTGATCTGACAGTGTAGCTACAAGACACAAGGGAGACAACGCAACAAATGGCAGAATAATCTGCCAGGAAAAGTCTAGATAAGAATATGTGATCGGAGAACAAGATAATGAGAGGAAAAACATACTGAAGAATAAGAGAAGCATGAACGAAAATAAGACTAAGAAGAAACAAGAAGAAGATAAAAAATAAAAGGAAGAACACGAAGAAGACTGTGGATCTCCTGTCTGGGGCTAGCGAGTGGGAGACGTTCGTCGTGTCCGTTAACACATTTGTCGTTTAGATCCGTTAGATATTAATAGTTGCGTTGTCTTTTGTCTTTGACGAAGACTTTAAAGTCGAAACAAGGATGCTGTGTGTATACTTGTGCTCACGCTAAACGAACTCGTACATATTGATGCTGTTATCGCCATAATTATCATGAGGACCTTGTGGTCGTTGGGTTGAGACATCGGTTTCCTGAGCAAGGGGTCTGGTTTAACCCAAGTTAAGACATTAATTTTTTCTATCGAGGTAAAATACAAATCTATCCTGGACAAATTTGATTCTCAGCCTCCCACACCCTCTCCCCAGTGGACTCCATGAATGTAAGTACACACCGAAATGATAGAAAACTCGAATCCTTGTGTTCAATGAGACGAATAGTGTGCCCGTCGCCAGGTAACGATAGAGTGTTTACATTCTGTGTCGGTCGTTGGTCCTGGAGCGGTTTGTGTTGGTCCAGGGACTTTACTTGGTTTATCACTCTATCTAATTAGTGGGGGAGGGGGATGTGTAACCCTACAGACCAGTGCTCTTCAACCTTTTTAATACCTGGCGCCCACCTTGATGACTTTCGTAAACGTAAATTGTCCTTACCGTCAAATAAAATCTAAATTGAAGAAACCTCCTCGGTCATCCCCTGAATCTGTCGATTAGGGATGTTCCTAACGAGCATCTAACATACCCTTATCGATTAGGGGTGTTCCTAACGAGCATCTAGCATGCCGTTATCGATTAGGGATGTTCCTAACGAGCATCTAGCATGGCCTTATCGATTAGGGATGTTCCTAACGAGCATCTAGCATTCCCTTATCGATTAGGGATGTTCCTAACGAGCATCTAGCATACCCTTATCGATTAGGGATGTTCCTAACGAGCATCTAGCATGCCCTTATCGATTAGGGATGTTCCTAACGAGCATCTAGCATGGCCTTATCGATTAGGGATGTTCCTAACGAGCATCTAGCATGCCCTTAACAGAACCTGGCTTCCATGACAGCCCGTCTGAAAGAAACGTGATCTCTTGTGAAATCTCCAGCCTAATCCAGAGCCATGCCCAAGAGCTCCTTGACATCTTGGTGCCATCGCCTTCTTGGTCTACGTTTACCTCTCTTGTCTGCACATTGCTCTTCTCTCAAGACCATTGTGTCTTTTGATGGGACAAAAGTATTTCAATATTCTGTTAATGATGAGATTTATGAACCAGTTTTCCTCTATGCCCAACTCTTGTTAAATGTCTGCATTCTTTTTTTTTTCAATCCACGGAAGAACGTTATGTAACATTTCGACTGAAAGGACTTGGGGTTTTGCTAACTGTATGTATCACAGGTTCTCAAAATTTACACTTTTTTTGATTTTCTAGTATTCTGCGATAGTTCACTCAGTTTGTGTTTGAACACGGCATACCATTACTCTGCTACCATTTACCTGACCCCACATATCATTACTCTGCTACCATTCACCTGACCCCACATATCATTACTCTGCTACCATTCACCTGACCCCACATATCATTACTCTGCTACCATTCACCTGACCCCACATTTCATTACTCTGCTACCATTCACCTGACCCCACATATCATTACTCTGCTACAATTCACCTGACCCCACATATCATTACTCTGCTACAATTCACCTGACCCCACATATCATTATTCTGCAACCATTCACCTGACCCCACATATCATTATTCTGCAACCATTCACCTGACCCCACATATCATTATTCTGCAACCATTCACCTGACCCCACATATCATTACTCTGCTACCATTCACCTGAACGCTCAAATCGTCCACTAGTGGGCGGACCGCCATTGTTGAAGATCACAGCGACGGAAGCTAATAATTGGGAATAGAGCAATCGTCACGTTACATGTCCTGTCCACCTATTGTCATTCATGTGTTCTTCATGCTCGCCCGTATCATACTAAATTTTACTCTTTCTGCTTGGTCGAGGAATTGATGTCACTGCGCTCTTGACAAACCCATAGGATGGTAGTCTGCCTGAGCAATCGGCGAAGAGTGTGATGGTTTCAATAGCTCGGCTGTTGTATATATTCCTTCTGCCTCCTTTCAGGCACGTCTCACTGTTCGATCCACGATTGATTTGTGTAACTCTGTAGTCTATGTACTATCAGTTATCCGATTTTAGAGTCAATATTTTTATTCTTTTTCTTCGTACGCTGTCAGACGTCAACCTGTATTTTTTCGAAAAAAAGCAGCGGTCATCCTGAGGCTGTCGACACTGACATAGAGCTTGTCTTATGTTGGCATAGGTGATGGCGAGTCAATATTCAAATGACGGCCATTGATCGAGCATACTTTCACCGTAATCAAAGTCCAAGAGACGGCTATTGATCGACTTCGCACTTTCACTTCAATCAAAGTCCAAGAGACGGCCATTGATCGATTTCGCACTTTCAGCTCAATCAATTTCCAAGAGACGGCCATTGATCGACTTCGCACTTTCAGCTCAATCAATTTCCAAGAGACGGCCATTGATCGACTTCGCACTTTCAGCTCAATCAATTTCCAAGAGACGGCCATTGATCGACTTCGCACTTTCAGCTCAATCAATTTCCAAGAGACGGCCATTGATCGACTTCGCACTTTCAGCTCAATCAATTTCCAAGAGACGGCCATTGATCGACTTCGCACTTTCAGCTCAATCAATTTCCAAGAGACGGCCATTGATCGACTTCGCACTTTCAGCTCAATCAATTTCCAAGAGACGGCCATTGATCGACTTCGCACTTTCAGCTCAATCAATTTCCAAGAGACGGCCATTGATCGACTTCGCACTTTCAGCTCAATCAATTTCCAAGAGACGGCCATTGATCGACTTCGCACTTTCAGCTCAATCAATTTCCAAGAGACGGCCATTGATCGACTTCGCACTTTCAGCTCAATCAATATCCAAGAGACGGCCATTGATCGATATCACACTTTTACCTCAATCAATATCAAATCTCCCACTATTGATCTAAGGTCACCAGATCGTTCATTGCTATGAACACCAACATATTTACCGACTCATTATTTTACGTACACATTATTTTACAAACTCATTACTTTACGAACTCAACTATTTACCCACTCATTATTTTACCAACTCAACTATTTACCCACTCATTATTTTACCCACTCAACTATTTACCCACTCATTATTTTACCCACTCAACTATTTTACCCACTCATTATTTTACCCACACATTATTGTATCCACTCAATTACTTTCAGGAACAGAATCATTTCATAAGCTACTCACCAAGATAAACGATACAGCCAGGACATTTAGTTTCAAGAGTAATGCCTGCATAACAGAAAATGTGGTAACAGCCCAAAATAGCCAAAGATCAAATATTAGAATAGAGGACCAAACCAAACTACAGATGGTCATGGTCAGACCAAAGAGCAGCTCCAGTGGTTCTCATATTTCGACAAATAATTGAAGCGGACCCTGCTGTGAAGCTGAAATCATAACTAGAATCTTAGTAGCAAAAGAAAACATGCGGGGAGAAACAGAAAGCCACTAACATCAAGTATCATCAATATTGAGCAGAACAAAGAACATAATCATTCCTCATATCTATCTGTCACATAGCACTGCACGGCTCTAGAACACGCGATCTAAATCAAAAGGATGAAAAAAACATTAGAAGCTTTTAAGATGTGGCGCTATCGCAAGATGCAAAGAGTGAGTTGGATAGAAAACAGGCCAAGCCGGCAAGAACTTAACGATATAGGGACACATACAACTGGTGAACGATATACAAGAAGGCCTTTGTCTGAAAACAATATCAGTCATGGAGATCTGCTGTTGAAAATGATGAAGGCAAAATTCAGGGAAAAGGTGGAACACGACGTCCAAGAAACATGTATATCACACAGCCGCACTAAAACATTGGGGTGCAGACTTTACGAGATATGCGGAGAACAGATGACAGTGGTGTGACATGATGAGGCGACTTCAACACGTCTCTGGACTGACTAACCTGATGATGAATGAATGCTTTTCCATACAATTTTTATTCACACAATGTTTATCCACAGAATGTTTATCCATACAATTTTATTCCACATAATATTATTTCTGGCACTATTTATTCACACGATTTATGTCCACACATTATTTATCTACACAATCTATTTGTAAGAAAACGTCCATCTTAAAACCAGGTCGTATAAGTTATGAGGGCATGTGTGAAGTCGACCACAGTTGACCTCTACAACCTTTAGACATTACCTTCTTTTTTTGACAAGCTTGCAATCTGATCTCAAGAGAACACACAATTAAACATGTCAGGACAGGAATTTGGGCTCGAGTTTTCGCAAATGTTACGTGTACACAATTGAGGTACAAATGGGTAAACAGACTCAAATCCATGTGCATCTAGATGGACAAACAGACGGGTGAGTAGAGAAACACATTAGTATAGATAGACAAACAGTCGGGTGAGTAAAGGAACACATTAGTATAGACAGACAAACAGACGGGTGAGTAGAGGAACACATTAGTATAGACAGACAAACAGACGGGTTAGTAGAGGAACACATTAGTATAGACAGACAAACAGACGGGTTAGGAGAGGAACACATTAGTATAGATAGACAAACAGTCGGGTAAGTATAGGAACCCATTAGTATAGACAGACAATAAGACGGAAGGACAGACAGACACATAGTCAAATGAACTTATGAAAAGATTGACAGACAGACAAATAGATATACGAAAAGGCAGTCAGACAGAAATGCCGATAAACAGATTGACAGACAAACAGATAGACAAACAAACAAATAAACAGACAGATAGACATACGAATAGACAGAAAGACAGACAGAAAGAGATATACAGATAAATAGATTGACAGACAGACAGATAGACAGACAGACATATAGACTGATAGACAGGCAGGCAAATAAACAGACAGACAGACAAAGATGTATAGATAGACAGAAAGACAGCCAGCCAGCCAGCCAGATAGACAGACGAATGGACGAACGGACGCACGGACAGACAGACAGACAAACAGACAAACAGACAGACGGACAGATAGATAAATAGATAGATAGATAGATAGATAGATAGATAGATAGATAGATAGATAGATAGATAGATAGATAGATAGATAGATAGATAGATAGATAGATAGATAGATAGATAGAAAAACAGACCAACATGCCGACAGGCCGACAGCCGGAATGCATACAAACAGACAGACAGACCGACAGGCAGGCAGCCAGACAAACAGACAGACAGACCGACAGGCTGACAGCCGGCAGACAGACAGACAGACAGATAGATGAACAGTTAAAAATCCAATGAGCTCATGGTCTTTCTAAACAATGCAGCCTTCGTTCGAAAAATAGAACTTGCTTAGTCAGAAATCAGCAGAAAGTGTTAACTAACTGTCTAACCTAGACATAAACCTTCTTATTATAAATTGTATTAAAGTTAACATTATTAATGACAGTATTATTGTCAAATTAGAAGCTTGCCAAGTTAAGTAGACTTCTGGAGATCTGGTGTCCTAGAAGTCACAATTACCTTTAATGGAATGCGGAAGTGGACAGCAAAACCAGAAATAGCTGGTTCATTAGTCTATATGTGACAGTCTCACGTGATGAAAAGTTGAGCTAGATAATAAAACTGCGTTAAATGGACATTTGTCGTGGATAACTTGGAACTTGACAAAGCCAGTCCAACATGGGACAGACACGTCGACATTGCATGTTGAACTTGAACAGCATTTCCTGCCCTCGACCCTTGTTATGGTGTGTGGAGTTGGAAATCAGTAGAATGATTTCTAAGGGAATTTTGGTGGGTAACCGTGGGGACGGAGCACGATTGGTACCAGGTTCAACAAGCTCGATCACGTGATTTGATTTCCTGAGCGGCCAAGAAACTACCTAGGAGTTTAGGAGACACACTGAAACTGATGAAGAGATGATTCCGAAAAGGCACACATATCAGATCAGATCAGAGCAGGACAGGCAGACAGATCAGAGCAGGACAGGCAGACAGATCAGAGCAGGACAGACAAATTAGATCAGAGCAGGACAGACAGACCGATCAGATCAGAGCAGGACATACAGATCAGATCATAGCAGGACAGACAGACAGATCAGATCAGATCAGAGCAGGACAGATAGACAGATCAGATCAGATCAGGGCAGGACAGACAGACAGATCAGAGCAGGACAGACAGACAGATCAGATCAGATCAGAGCAGGACAGACAGACAGATCAGATCAGAGCAGGACAGACAGACAGACAGATCAGAGCAGGTCAGACAGACAGATCAGATCAGGACAGGCAGACAGACAGACAGATCAGATCAGAGCAGGACAGGCAGACAGATCAGATTAGAGCAGGACAGACAGACAGATCAGATCAGAGCAGGACAGTCAGACAGATCAGAGCAGGACAGACAGACAGACAGACAAATCAGAGCAGGACAGACAGACGAATCTGAAAAGATCCTGACAGCATGACCAGCAGTCTGAGGGAGCAGCAATGAGAGATCTTGGCAGACAGATTGACTGATTTGCTTGACTGATTTGCTTGACTGATTTGTTTGACTGATTTGCTTGACTGATTTGCTTGACTGATTGACTATTCTTGTGACTGACAGTTTGGACGGGTTATCCAATAAAGTAGCAGGGACTTTTGTCAGTGACGAGAGAGAGTTACCTTGCACGTAACGACGGACGAATAAAGTCACAGATAGACAAACGCACGGACAGATGGACGAATAAAGTCACAGATAGACAAACATACGGACAGACGGACGAATAAAGTCACAGATAGACAAACATACGGACAGACGGACGAATAAAGTCACAGATAGACAAACATACGGACAGACGGACGAATAAAGTCATAGATAGACAAACATACGGACAGACGGACAAATAAAGCCACAGATAGACAAACATACGGGAAGACGCAGATATAAACATACGTGATTGATATCTGACTAACTAATGGATGGGTGAATGGATGTGGATAGATGGATGGACGGTGCAAGCACAATAGTAAACACACAGACGAATTGACAGATGTCCAAAAAGACGAATATGTTGTTAAATGAAAAGACGGTTGGATCTATGAATGAATAGATTGATGAATGAGACGATGTGTTGATGGATTGAATAATGAATGAATAATGCCACGAATGGACGGATAGATGGATAGATTAGTGAATAGACAGACATACAGACAAACAGACAGACAGACAGATAGATAGATAGATAGATATATAGATAGATAGATAGATAGATAGATAGATAGATAGATAGATAGATAGATAGATAGATAGATAGATAGATAGATAGATAGATAGATAGATAGATAGATAGATGGATGGATGGATGGATGGATGGATAGATAGATAGATAGATAGATAGATAGATAGATAGATAGATAGATAGATAGATAGATAAACGATGTATGGATGAATGAGACGATGGAAATATATGTCGGATAAAGTGCTTAGATGGTAAATGTGTGAGTGTTTGAATAGTAGAGTAGCAGTATGTCAAAGTGTGTCAGGGTGGTAGAGTTGTCGAATGATTTATCTGAGTAACAGAGTGTCAGAGTGTAAGAGTGGTATAGTGTCAGATTGGTAAATTGTAAGATTGGTAGAGTGTCCGAGTAGTAGAGTGTCAGAGTCGTAGAGTTCTCGAACGACTGTGCCAGTGTCGTAGAGTGTCAGAATGTAGAGTTGTAGAGTGTCGGAGTCGTAGAGTGTAAGAGTCCTTGAGTTGTCGAACGATTGTGTCAGAATGGTAGAGTTGTCAAACGCGTGTGTCAGAATGGTAGAGTTTCATAGTGGTAGTAAGTCAGAATGGTAGAATGTCAGAGTGGTAGAGTGCCAGAGTGATTGTGTCAGAATGGTGTTGTCGATTATCACAGCATCGGTGCCGTGTCCGATCCCTGTTATCAACACGATCCAGTCAACTCAACGGTAAATTGACACCTGGCTTACTGTTAGTAAACGAATAAAAGACAGTCATGAAATAAACTGGCCAATCTGTCTATTCAAAGCTGAAACCAGGTACAATGAAGTCTCTAACACTTTATCCCTGACAGCAGTGCGTGTTGCGGGCCTATATTCACGGGATGTGTGTGACAGTTAGTATGTAGGTATATAAAGCCACTGAATGACTGATTGATCGATACAGTGATTGATTGAATGTTAGTCATACACGTGTGTCGCTCACCATCTGGCGAATTAGCACAATAATATTCATATTAATAGGCACGTGCCAGCGCGTGAACACAATCGGGCAACAGTCTCGTGCGACCAAGCACGTGCGACCACAATCGATGGTTCTTATTGGCTGATGACGCTCTGGACAGCTCAACCGATTGAATCACCAGGGCAATAATGACTGGGTGTTTGTGTGTGTGTTTGTGTGTGTGTGTGTGTTTGTGTGTGTATTTGTGTGTGAGTTTGTGTGTGGGTGTGTGTGTGTGTTTGTGTGTGTGTGTTTGTGTGTGTGTAATTGTGTGGATGTTTGTGTGTGTGTGTGTGTGGATGTTTGTGTGTGTGTGTGTTGTGTGTGTGTTTGTGTGGATGTTGTGTGTGTGTGGATGTTTGTGTGTGTGTTTGTGTGTGTGTTTATGTGGATGTTTTGTGTGTGTGTGTGTGTATGTGTGTGTGTATGTGTATGTGTATGTGTGTATGTGTGTGTGTCTGTGTGGATATTTGTGTGTGTGTGTTTGTGTGTGTGTTTGTGTGGATGTTTATGTGTGTGTGTTTGTGTGTGTGTTTTGTGTGTGTGTTTTGTGTGGATATGTGTGTATGTGTGTGTGTATGTGTGTGTGTATGTGTATGTGTGTGTGTGTGTGTGTGTTTGTGTGGATGTTTGTGTGTGTGTTTGTGTGTGTGTTTGTGTGGATGTTTGTGTGTGTGTGTGTGTTTGTGTGTGTGTTTGTGTGGATGTGTGTGTATGTGTGTGTATGTGTGTTTATGTGTATGTGTATGTGTGTGTTTGTGTGTGTGTTTGTGTGGATGTTTGTGTGTGTGTGTGGATGTGTGTGTGTGTGTGTGTGGAGGTTTGTGTGTATGTGTGTGTGTATGTGTGTGTATGTGTATGTGTGTGTGTTTGTGTGTGTGTGTGTGTTTGTGTGTGTGTGTGTGTGTGCATGTTGTATATATACTGCCAAAGACGGATGTGTCGGATCTAAAGGTGCAAATATCGCCGTCAAGCTGTAAACTAGCGACACAAATCATTCCCTTTTCCGGACTATATCTTGCTACTTACAAAGCCATGTTCTGGGCTTGGTAGCGGGAGATTGAGAATGAACGCAGAAAAAAATGAAATATGAATTGACTGGCACCAAGCTATAATCGTTCCAATTTGGAAGAAAAGGGGCGACACAAGAATCTGTGTCACGAACAGAGGCATATCGCTACTTAGCCACATAGGTAAAATGTCTGACACCATCCTGAAACATAGAATAAGACCTATTGTTGAGCCTCAACTATCCAGAGCTCAATTTGGATTCCGCTGAGGTATGAGCGGCACTGACGCTTTGTTCACCTCAAAACAAATAAGCGAAAGATCAATAGAATACAACGAAAATCTATGTGTTGCTTTCATTGTGCAGGAATAAGCGTTTGATAGGGTAGAGAGGATTCAACTTTGGAAGATATTGGAAGATTATGGTGTACAAGGTCAGCTTCTTGATAATGTCAGAGCTCTGTGTCGTTCAAATACAAACGTCGTCAGAACGACTTATGGTTTCACGGATGCTTTTGAAATGACTACCGGCGGGAGATAAGGGTGTGTGCATTCTCCTCTGTTGTTTAACATCTTCGTGGACAAAATCGCACAGAAACTGGTCAAATTGAGACATCTGAACCAGAACATAGCTCAATACACAAATTATTCTTTGAAGATGATCATTTCTTGCTGTACGACGATGAAAACAACTGCAAACCCATATGAACGCACTTGCGACTACCTGTGCTAAATACAATATGGGAATTTGCTAGAGCAAAACAGAAAGTATGATGATCAGTAGAACACATGAGCCACTCAAGATAAGTCTCAATGATATTGCTCTTCGACAGGTCCATGAATTCAAGTATTTGGGCAGTATTTTTTTTTTTTTGGCAGACGGTAGGATCGACAGGGAAATCGAGACAAGGTGTCAGAAAGCATCTGCGATGACATATCAGTTGTCCCCACTGCTTAGCCACCCGAGCATTAGTTTGGCAACAGCTGATAAACAGTATATTTATGCCGATTCTGTGCTACCAGTGCCAAACATGGACTCTGCCAAGGGCGTGCGAGAGCAGAATTTCGACTTGTGAAATGAAGTGTTTGAGGAAGGTCATCGGTGTTACCAGGAGAGACATAATGCGGAACGACGACAAAGTCTGGACGGCACTATGTCTTGTGTCGAATACATTTCCAGGCAAAAAATAAGTGGGTTTGGTCATCTCATGAGAATGCCCCCTCATCATCTTCCACTGATGGCTTACAATGCTGGTAGATCTGGCTACAGGGCAAGGGGACGGCGGCGAGGTAGGTGGATAGGTGACATTAGAGTGATTGTCTAGCAAGGGCTCACATTGACCGGCGCAGGATAGACGATTTAAGCTGAACGGCACATGTGTAAAGATAACTAACTAGCTATTGATTGATTGATTGATTAAGTGAATGACTGACTGATTGATTGATTCGCATCATGTCAGTCTCGAGAGACAATGGACTTTACGCTAGACATGGGTCTTAGTCAGTTATTGCCCTTACTTCTGCTGTACATGTTTGGAGTCTTCATCTTGGCTTCCCAGCATATACAACCTGCCCCCAGCCGGGTCTGTCTTTGGCAAGTTCCTTCCGGTTGTAGGTGTTTATATCTAGCGCTTTCAGGCCACACTTACAAACATCTTTGTAGCGTAGGAAGAGGCCACCTTTGTTAGGGTTGTTCGTGGTCTGCTCTCCACATAGAATATCAATTGGTGTTCGCACATCCTCATTCTGCACCCGTGACCAAGCCACCGCAAACGAGGCTGGAGAAGGATCGTCACTAAACTGGCAATCTTCGCACGGTCCAACACGTCGTTGTTTGTCACTCTGTCACTCCATGAAATTTCAAATATGCGCCGCAGGCAGCGCAAATGGAAAACATTTATTTCCTTTTCCTGTGAAACATAAATGGTCCACATTTCACTGGCATAGAGCAGGGTACTAATCACACAAGATCTGTATACAGCAACCTTTGTGGATATTGTCAGCATGTTGTTAGTCCACACTTTCTGTGTGAGCCTGAAAGTGCTGTTGAGGCTATCTCTAATATTTTTTACAGCTCTGCGTCCAGTGAAAGATTGTCGGTGATGATAGATCCAGCTCTGGTCCAGTGGAAGGTTGTCGGTGATGATAGATCCAGCTATGCCTCCAGTGAAAGGTTGACGGTGATGATAGATCCACATCTGCCTTCAGTGAAAGATTGTCGGGGATGATAGATCTGAGATAGTTAAAATTATTTACTACCTCCAGATTGTTATCGCTTAGTACAATCCCTGGAGCATCTGCACCCTGAATCTTCACATTGTTCTTGTCTAAGCTGATGGTGAGTCCAAACAGATCACCGGATGCTGCTAATCTATTAATGATGATCTGTAACTTGGCTTATTTTTATATGGGCGTTTTTGTGCAGGCATTTATATATATGTTGTTGTTGTTGTTGTTGTTTCGAACGCCCACAATGAGTAAGTTTATTCTTTTGTGCGCAATGAAAAGGACGTTCATGGGCGAGTTGCAATAGCTTTCCTCACATCCTGAACGTGTTGATGAAGGTGGATTGGAGTCCTCCAGGCGGCTGTGCTGTGCTTGGCTTCATCTGCCTTTCATTCACTACTATGGGAATCATGTCGATCCCTCATTTGTTAGCCAGGCTGCCATGACAATAACTCATTTCGAGGGAGGGCTACTAGGAAACCGAGGTGAGAATCTTGGCCAGTATATTTTGTATGATCCTGACTAACATGTCTGACCAGCTTGTTGTGCCCGACCAGGCGTTAGTATTCCTCCCCATAGATATGTGTGTGTGTTTAGTGTGTGTGTGTGTGTGTGTGTGTATGTGTGTTTCTAGTATGTACATAGATTCAGCAGGACATCCCCCCCCCCTTTTCTAAAAAAAAACAACTTTACCATGCCCAAGCATTTGTCGTTACGTTAGGAACGTGGTTTTTGTTCTGTTATCTCCATTTATAAATCCATAATATACACCCATTTACAGTGATGTTTATTTTATCTTAGTCACCGTATCACAGTGATGTGTTAAATGATTATAGTAAGGGTATCGCATGTACTTTACAAATATATACCAAAGTATGAAAGATGTATTTACTTTCACTATTATTGTTCAACATTTAAATGGACATATAATAACAACAAAATTGAGCCACATCTAGTAGATGAATTCAACACTGGAAGCGGAGAAGTCATCTCAAAACACTGCTCTGTGCAGGCCACCAAAGTCTAGTATACGAGGACACAGAGTGGCTTCCAGATCACGAGAATGAGGTATGCCAGGCCTGTCTAAGATACGATATGAAGATTCGAACTTTGGAAATGGAGACTGTGACGGTTAACAGAAGACCTGGTCCACTAAACTGACATAGAATCGACATCAACCTTAAACAGGCCCAAGAGTTCAAATGCATGGCAAGTATTTGTACGGAAATGTAAACTAGATGCCAGAAAGCATCTGTTGTTACCCAATTAAACACCCGAACATCAGCTTGTAAACATCTTAATAAAAACTGTATTTATAGCAGTTGCATGCCACCAATGTTAAACTTGATCCTTATCCAAGACACATGAGACAAAGGTCACAATATGAGAAAGGAAATGTCTAAGAAAATCAAGTCCTTGACGTCACCAGGGGAAATAACATGAGAAACGACTATATTAAAATTATGATGAGAATATAGCACGGAACAAATATAAAGACAAAAAATACTATTGGTCAGTGGCCCACATAAAACGTCCTCAGACGTCTAAAGAAAGTGGAGAAACAAAGACATAGCTAGCAAGAAACCAAAATATGAAAGTGCTGACGTTGTTAAACAAGACGTGAATTAAGGTGGACGAATGTTTGGACAATGTCACGAGGGCTGCACATGGCCACGCATATGTTACAGAGTGAAACCCGGACTTATGTCAATCCTACATACGTGTACTGGACTTGCGTAGTACACACCAGTATTACTGGTATTATTATTACTATTATTAGTATTACAGTGTTATTATCTGTAATATGTTATCCTTGTGTCCAATGTGAACCATTGGACCTGCTTCCCACAGCAACATGAGCTTATAACAACAGTCCTAATATTCATAAGAGAGAAAACACCAGCTGCCCGAGACGGTTAATGGCACAAGTGGACGAAAAAGGATGTCAAAATTAGTATTAATAAGGTCAAGGTCTATGACTTCTTAATGACGACGACTCGTCTGTTCTCATCAAGAGAAACCAAAGGTCATAACTAGCCCTGGCATCCTCACAGCAAGCCTGTATCCGATCATTTACAGTGGGTGTTTCAATGGCAATAGTTGTACATCAGGTTGCTGCTAGTCCCATGCACACCAATCTTCAATCGATTTGAATCATATGCCTTGAAGGTTACAGTCTCCCTATTTTTCCAACCGGCTGTAACTCGAGTTATCAAAATAATGTCCAGCTATAGAAGGAATTAATGCTGAAGGCAGCCGCATACAGATACTACACGGGGTGATGTTTTAGTGGCTTCATCTGTCAAATGTGGTGAAGCAGATACTACACTTAGGGTTCATGTTTTAGTGGCTTCATCTGTCAACTGGGGTGTAGCAGATACTACACTTAGGGTTCAATTGTTATTATTTTTATATGTTCAATGTTACCCAAGGCATTCTGTGTATGAGACAGGGTCAATAATAGGGCCACTGCCACGCTGAGAACATGTAGTAATGTGCGACACCCAGTTCCGACAACCAAGTATCACACTACAGTCATGTAGAACATCAAGAGAAACAACTTTGAAAAGGACATGCTAAATGAGTGACCTACTTCCCAGAAAAGCCGAATATATTTTGAAACCAAGCAGACCCAGATCTTCAGGACCCAGTCAGGCAATTGACAAGTAAAGCCTAGAGCTTGACATTGAAGCTGAGAACAGATCATGTCTCTCTCAACAGCCAGAGCTTGACCTTGAAGCTGAGAACGGATCATGTCTCTCTCAACAGACATCTCAACAGAATTCAACTACATATTTGGTTTCCATAGCGACGTATCTCTCGAACACCTCCTGACCGCGTGACCGGAGCTAACCGACCCGAGAACCCAGCTGCCTCCACCACACTCAACACTAGAGAACACGATCTATACATCACCACAACAGCTGAGGAACAGATGGGCTTCTACTCTGAGGGCATTGGCTGTCAAAGGCTACCAGATCACAGTTGAAGGGATTATATCACCATCATCATCATCATCATCATCAGCAATCATCATCACTCTCATCAGCATCATAATCATCAGCATCATCACCATTATCATCAACATCATCATTATCATCATCATCAGCATAATCATCATTATCAGCATCATCATCATCACCATTATCATCAACATCATCATCATCATCATCATCAACATCATCATCATCATCATCATCATCATCATCAACATCATCATCAGCAATCATCATCATCATCAGCAATCATCATCACTATCATCAGCATCATCATCATCACTATCGTCAGCATCACTATCATCAGCATCATCAGCATCACTATCATCAGCACCATCAACATCATCAGCATCATCAGCATCATCATCATCATCATAATCATCATCATCATCACCATCATCATCAACATCATCATTATCATCATCATCATCATTATCATCATCATCAGCATCACCATAAAGAGTGACCCCTCCAGGGAAGAGAGTTGTCTGTGTGTGACATGAATGACAATAGGGTCACTGCTACACTGAGAACACGTGCTAATGAACAACAACAATTCCTCGATAGCAGCCTGTAAAGTGACTGAATGAACGGTACAAACCTTCCAATTTAAAGAACAACTTTCTTACTTATATCATTTAACATAAGGACATTCACACACGTCAGACGTCTCTGGAGTGTGGAATAGCCTTCTAAATTTGAAAAAAATAGTATAGACAAACTATCCATTAGATAGTACTAAAAGGACTCGAAAAATAACAACAGGGTCTGGTGAACCATACTGATCAATGTGGGAGGGAGGGAAGAGTAACGTCAGGGTCTGGTGAGACATACTGATCAAGGTGGGAGGGAAGAGTAGCATCAGGGTCTGGTGAAACATACTGATCAAGGTGGGAGGGAAGAGTAGCATCAGGGTCTGGTGAGACATGCTGATCAAAGGTGGGAGGGAAGAGTAACATCAGGGTACAGGTGAAACATGCTGATCAAGGTGGGAGGGAAGAGTAACATCAGGGTACAGGTGAAACATACTGATCAAGGTGGGAGGAAGCGAAGAGCAACATCAGGGTACAGGTGAAACATACTGATCAAGGTGGGAGGGAAGAGTAACATCAGGGTCAGGTGAAACATGCTGATCAAGGTGGGAGGGAAGAGTAACATCAGGGTACAGGTGAAACATACTGATCAAGGTGGGAGGAAGCGAAGAGCAACATCAGGGTACAGGTGAAACATACTGAACAAGGTGGGAGTGAAGAGTAGCATCAGGGTACAGGTGAAACATACTGATCAAGGTGGGAGGAAGCGAAGAGCAACATCAGGGTCAGGTGAAACATGCTGATCAAGGTGGGAGGGAAGAGTAACATCAGGGCCAGGTGAAACATACTGATCAAGGTGGGAGGGAAGAGTAACATCAGGGCCAGGTGAAACATACTGATCAAGGTGGGAGGGAAGAGTAACATCAGGGCCAGGTGAAACATACTGATCAAGGTGGGAGGGAAGAGTAACATCAGGGTCAGGTGATCAAGGTGGGAGAGAAGAGTAACATCAGGGTCAGGTGAAACATACTGATCAAGGTGGGAGAGAAGAGTAGCATCAGGGTCAGGTGATCAAGGTGGGAGTGAAGAGTAACGTCAGGGTCAGGTGAGACATGCTGCTCAAGGTGGGAGGGAGAGAAGAGTAGCATCAGGGTCAGGTGAGACATGCTGATCAAGGTGGGAGTGAAGAGTAACGTCAGGGTCAGGTGAGACATGCTGATCAAGGTGGGAGTGAAGAGTAACGTCAGGGTCAGGTGAGACATGCTGCTCAAGGTGGGAGGGAGAGAAGAGTAGCATCAGGGTCAGGTGAGACATGCTGCTCAAGACTGCACTTCTTGTCCACGTCACGCACTGGGAAACAAGATTGTAGAAAAGGTCTGGCCATCGATGTGGAGACTGACACTTTGATCCTCAACGTGTTTAGGTTACTGTGGATACTCCCTATCCCTTGACCAGACTACACCAACTTCCCTCCCTATCTCTTGACCAGACTACACCAACTACCCTCCACATCCCTTGACCAGACTACACCAACTTCCCTCCCTATCCCTTGACCAGACTACACCAACTACCCTCCCCATCCCTTGACCAGAGTACACCAACTAAAATCCACATCCCTTGACCAGACTACACCAACTTCCCTCCCCATCCCTTGACCAGACTACACCAACTTCCCTCCCGATGCATTGACCAGACTACACCAACTTCCCTCCCCATCCCTTGACCAGACTACACCAACTTCCCTCCCTATGCATTGACCAGACTACACCAACGTCCCACCCTATGCATTGACCAGACTACACCAACTTCACTCCCTATGCCTTGACCAGACTACACCAACTTCCCTCCCCATCCCTTGACCAGACTACACCAACTTCCCTCCCCATCCCTTGACCAGACTACACCAACTACCCTCCCCATATCTTGACCAGACTACACCAACTTCCCCCTCCATCCCTTGACCAGACTACACCAACTTCCCTCCCTATCCCTTGACCAGACTACACCAACCACCCTCCCCATTCCTTGACCAGACTACACCAACTACCCTCCCCATCACTTGACCAGACTTCACCAACTACCCCCCCCCCCCCCCCATCCCTTGACCAGACTACACTAGTAAACAATGCAACCTGCTTCCAGGGCCGCCACCTGAAGCCGAAATATGACCTTGGTCAGCTGTGGTTCGACGCCTCTGATGCAAGCAGCTATAGATCGCTAGCTGCTGGCAGATCATTCATTGTGGCATTTTGGTCCCGCATTGCACTACAGCCAGTAAGACCCAGTTCCGACGTCTTGAGTACGCCACAACATGTTGTGAGAATAACTGTAACCAGCTACTAAAAACACGTCGTCAAGAGTTAAATATGCGAGTGACTTGCCAGAAACAGCTACGTGACCTTCGTCTTAGTTTTAGTTGACCTGTCCTTCTACAGGGGCGGATGCCTGGTACGTATGCCCTTGGGGAGGTCCCAGCTCGGGCGTGAGCTGGGTGTGGGCGGGAGCAGGATTAGCTGCTTAGCGGGCTCTGCTCAAACAGTTTAATACTCCGCTGGGACACATGCTGTTGAGGTGTTAGCCGATGTAAGAGTCCATCTTGATAGACTCAAACATTAGAGCGTTCTTACAAAAACCCCGGCGGACCACCAGGAAACATTGGTATAGAAGTGCAAGCGGGATGTGGAATTTGAAAGGAGAACTTCATTGTCTAAACTTGTATGTGGTGTGGGGTAACCTTCATGCATTGTTTACAGGCTGAAACACGAGCAAGGTTAAATATCGTTTGACGTAAGAATACTAAAGGTCAAGGTTGTACTATAAGTTGTACTAGGCTTCATATATTTATGACGTGGGTTCACCAATTTCCTTCATCGTGCCTTTCATTCTCTAACAGTAAGGCATGCAGCCATTTACAGATGGGTCGACTGGAGCGTTTCTATAACGATGGTGTGTTACTGTTCAGCAAGAAACAAAGGCTCTATCACTCCACAACTCAGACTTTATTAGAACAGCTATTTTATTCATTCCGACGCACCAAGTGACGAAGTAAAGGTCCAACATTACATTTGGATGGACCAAATCCAGCTGATAGTCAACCCTGGATCCCTCTGCCTGGAGTGTGCATGTGCTGGTGAAATGTGATGTTGTGAGCCCCTTTGCAACTTTCCCTGGCCGCCTGTACCGAACTTACATTAAAGGAATCATGGCCCTACTTGGGAATAACACTTCGAGGCGAGACTGTTGAGAGAAGGTCAGCAGCATAACAGCCGAAAACAATATATTAACCATCTGCTGTGCCAGTGAGTCCGTGATGGATTCTTACAGCACACACGACTGTTTCATGATGAGGCAGTTGCTACTGCCATCACATTACAGTAATACACGCTACCCAAAGCTTGAACCGCATATATTTATCAATAGCTGTACAAGCAAAAACAAGCTAGAATGACACAGTCAACTAAGTTGAATAAATATCACAGCAAAACATAAAGATGTCGTTGTGTTAAGAATACACATCCACACGAATATTAAACGAATGTCGACACAACAACTTTTTACAGTAAAATTAGCATATTTTTAATGTGACTACAGTAAAACTAAAAAATAGTCGAAAAGTGAGACCGTAAAACGCAATAATGGTCGACGTATGAGGCAGTAAAATGGAATAATGGTGATGTACGAGACAGTGTAACTGGATATTGGTGGCGTACGAGACAGTGTAACTGGATAATGGTCGACGTACGAGGCAGTAAAACTGAATAATGGTGACGTACGAGACAGTGTAACTGGATATTGGTCGCGTACGAGACAGTGTAACTGAATCATGGTGACGTACGAGACAGTGTAGGACACTGATTCTGTCCTGGCTTGTCGTAAGTAGGATTGTGCTATTAAATTGCGATGGATTTGACTGTAACCAGTCTTCCTTGAAGCTTGGTTATGGTTAGCTACATGCAACATTTGATCATTGTGGAATGAATGAAACGAAAATCACCCCAACAAACCTGGCGGTAAGCCCCTGCCACCAACTGTGAGCTGATCAATCAATCAATCCGTCAATCAATCCTTCAATCAATCAATCCAAGCCACCAACTCTCTATAGATCATATATCTTCAATAAGCTGACGCCAAGTCCTTCTCTCCTGCGCCATCCGTTCTAACACCGCCCACTTGTTAACTGTTTTCTTTATGCCTGTCTTCTCCATCTTTGTTTTTGGTCTTCCTCTGCTTACTTTGTCTTCAAGTTTCCAAAGCACAGACTTTCTTGTAATGCTATCAACTTACTGTGTGTTTTATTCAATGTCTTCTTTTTACGCCACGTGCCATCAAGATAGTATGAGCAGTTCTCCATCAGTGATCCTATCAAACCATTTCAGTCTCTATATTCTGTCTGGTTCTGTCCAACACATCAGTGATCCTATCAAACCATTTCAGTCTCTATATTCTGTCTGGTTCTGTCCAACACATCAGTGATCCTATCAAACCATTTCAGTCTCTATATTCTGTCTGGTTCTGTCCAACACATCAGTGATCCTATCAAACCATTTCAGTCTCCATATTCTGTCTGGTTCTGTCCAACACATCAGTGATCCTATCAAACCATTTCAGTCTCTATATTCTGTCTGGTTCTGTCCAACACATCAGTGATCCTATCAAACCATTTCAGTCTCTATATTATGTCTGGTTCTGTCCAACACATCAGTGATCCTATCAAACCATTTCAGTCTCTATATTCTGTCTGGTTCTGTCCAACACATCAGTGATCCTATCATACCATTTCAGTCTCTATATTCTGTCTGGTTCTGTCCAACACATCAGTGATCCTATCATAGCATTTCAGTCTCTATATTCTGTCTGGTTCTGTCCAACACATCAGTGATCCTATCAAACCATTTCAGTCTCTATATTCTGTCTGGTTCTGTCCAACACATCAGTGATCCTATCAAACCATTTCAGTCTCTATATTCTGTCTGGTTCTGTCCAACAGTTCCACATCAGTGATCCTATCATTCCATTTCAGTCTCTATATTCTATCTGGTTCTGTCCAACAGTTCCACATCAGTGATCCTAGCATGCCATCTCAACATTATGTCTGGTTCTGTCCAACACATCAGTGATCCTAGCATGCCATCTCAACATTATGTATGGTTCTGTCCAACACATCAGTGATCCTAGCATACCATCTCTCTATTCTGTCTGGTTCTGGCCAACACATTAGTGATCCTATCATACCATCTCAACTGGCTAAACATGATAAGGTCGCTGCCCGGAAGCACTCATCCTTAGTCGTCTTTTTCTATATGCTTGGGATGTTGCAGTTGTTTTGTTCATGCTTTCCATGGTACAACTCTGGGGGAAGATTTGTTAAACAAATTGCATTTCTAACATGCAGATATGTGCACATTTGGGAAGCACAAACAGAATTACATATGTTCCTAGCATGTCAGCTACGTGGGAAAGACAAACAGAATTACATATTTTCCTAGCATGTCAACTACGTGGGAAACACAAACAGAATTACATATTTTCCTGGCATGTCAGCTACGTGGGAAACACAAACAGAATTACATATTATCCTAGCATGTCAGCTACGTGGGAAACACAAACATAATTACACATGTTCCTGGCATGTCAACTACGTGGGAAACACAAAATGACAGCATAGCCTTTTCGAGCTTTATTTAGTGGATACACTGTTTGGTTATGTGAGAAACATGACGCAAACCGACACAGCAATCAGAGAAAGAAATGTGGATACTCGAAATGTAAACTGGTTGGCGACGGCAGATCTTGGAGACAAACAGTCGAGTTTACGGGGAAACAGATGTCGTTATTCGGGGTACAAGCTGTATGGATGAGAGGAACTTGAGGCAGACAGAAAAGTTTATGATTAAAATAGATATGATTATGTAATACAACATTGTTCGGTGACCAGAGAATCTGCGTCAGGACTCCAAGTTAATTCAAGAAATATTGGGGCTATATGGGAGATAATCTCATAGAAACCAGAGAAATCTGAGCCCGACGTCAAGTTAATTTGAAAAATACATTTTATGTGAGTGATAGACTTATGGGGAACACATATATCTGAGACCGCTCATCAAGGTGACTAGAGAAACAGATGTGGTTATTCCACATCGAACAAGGAATACGAGCCCTTACCTTTTGTACGTACGCACACCTAGTTGACACATCAACAAATGATATGCGTCACGAAAGAACATGCACGTACACGCGTGTAGCAACTTCCATTCGAAAAACCTGTTACATCTCTACACACGAGGTAAGACGATATGTTTCAAGAACACAGTCAGACAGCTGGGAGTTGTGTGTATATATTTGTTCTTTACCGGGTCAAATATTGCTACATACCACGTGACCATGTCACTGCAGGAGCGGGGGAAGGGAAGGGGAATTCCAGGGAACGCGCACAATCCCTCTCTTTTACCCTATTGCTACTGTTGTTTTTTTCTGTTTGTGTAGTTGTTATGATTATTACTACGTAGTTGGTGGTGAGGATACTTGAACTGAGTTCTTCATTGTTGACGAATTGTCTGTGGTAGCGGGTTATAAGGGCTCTTCATACATCTACGCGTGTACTGTTCAAGGTGAGTGTGAATCCTACTGGTTGTGGTGGTAGTCTGGGTGTTCTAGGGCGATCCCAGTGTCGAACCCCTACCTTTCTCGTCAGGCACCTGTAGCACAGCCTGCATGTCTTAGGCTCAGTTTGCTAGGTTATCCCTGACCCTGTCCCTGACCGCAGTACTCACACTTCAGCTATATATTATGTTACCTTTGTACCACTCATCATGTACGACAGTATTTGCTATGGAACAACATGTACCTTCTATTATTATAATAAGTCAGCAGATACAGATATCGAAATAAGAGCACAAAAGGCGAGTGGAACTCGTATATATGAACATTGACTTCGAAATTAGTCGCTCCCAAATGAAACATGAGAATGGTGGTGTTGTGTGCATCTGTCTATTGTATGGCGTACGATCTAGACAAACAAACAAATAATTGAAGAAAAGAATTGATGCTTATATATATATATATATTTATATAAAGAAAAGGAAGTCAATAATTAAGTATTTTAGAAACTAGCGGTGAAAAAAGAATTGATGAACGACATCAGAGTCCACCAGTTAAGATATTTTGGCTACATACAATAACAGAACACTTTCCTGAAAATAAACTGGAAGTAAAAGCGAAAGGCAAACGTAGTAGAGGGAAACGACGGTATAAGGGACAGATACCATTAAACGCGGCAGAGAACGTTGGAGATCTTTTGCAGGTGCCCATCTATGTGAAGGTGGCACATGAACTGAGCTGACCTGAGCAATGTAACGTCAGTATTACTGTATCGCTCTCAAACATTAAAACTACAAAAACAATCACAACAAAGCTACAGACATGAACTTGAGCCTTCTCAGAGATTTAGATGGTACAGCAAGATCACTTCTGTGGAACAATGGGAAATAGCCATACATATAACAGTGAAACAAGACGTGAGTAGAAATATTCTGGTCTCTGTCCCACACAAAGTCTTCCGCTCTAAAGTGGAAATATTCTGGTCTCTGTCCCATACAAAGTCTTCCGCTCTAAAGTGGAAATATTCTGGTCTCTGTCCCACACAAAGTCTTCCGCTCTAAAGTGGAAATGTTACAATGAATCAGTTTATGATCCACAGTCTGGGATGGCTGGGTAACGAAGTGGTTAGTATCGCAGCCCATAGCCATGTAGGGATTCAGCAAAGGTAGTATACCAATGAGAAGTAAAATCGTTAGAAATGCGTGCTGGTTTCGGATGCACTGGACTATTTTGTGCACACAACAAAAACTGTACAATACACTTCACCTTAGGACACAAGGCGAATGAGAAGAACTTATTAATAAATAAAACAATCAACAGTCCAGCGATTTGCTCCGATTTAGTCTCTTACATTGTCAAGTGCTCTGTAGCGATGTGCAAGAGTTGAGGTCTGGATGCTGCCCACTTTTGTATGGCTCTATAGCTCTGGTATAAACAAACAGACTGTAGTTGAAAAACGATATCATCGATTATAGAAGGTCCGAACCTTAACCACAAGCTTTTGTTGCGGCTTTAGCTCTATCCTAGTCTCTGTCACACGCAAAAAGTACCTCTACAGAAATAGCATACAGCTGACAGCCGCATATTGCGATAATCTCTCATTGTGACGGTGTGCCTCTTCTTGTTTTTGTCACACACAGAAGTCACAAGAAGTCACAAGAAATCACTTTCAAATATAAAAGAACTTTAAATCAGGTAACAAGAGATAGCTGGACAGAAACAATATAATCTCTCAACCTTGACAACGAAAGAAATAAACTTTGGAAAATAGTTAAAAAGCTGAACAGCGAAGGATATTACACCAAGCAAATTACAATAAAATCAGATGACTTTATAGCAATATATGGACCAATATGCTACTGCAAACCACGTAGACGGTCTTCTTCTTCTTCATCGTACGCAGTCAGACAGTAACATTTATTTTTTTCGAAAAAAGCAGCCGTCATCCTGAGGCTGTCGACACTGCCATAGAGCTTGTCTAATGTTGCCACTGGTGATGGCCACATCTGCTCTCTCTGATCCTCGTATGTCGGGCAGTTTTGCAGCAAATGCTCAGCGGTCAATTTCCCGGTACCATACGGGCATTCGTCGGTGTCACCTATCTTCAATTTGTTGAATAGATGGTACCTCAGTCTATTGTGGCCAGTGCGAAGTCTGAAGACCACGACCTGATAGACGTTCAAACAGACCACAACAACACCATCATTGGCTAACAAAAGATCAATAACAACACAAGTATTGGGGCAGAAGCGCACATGATGGCAAATTAAATGATGGACGAAATGTTAGAGCCCATTAAATCACTGAAGAAAAAGAAATCACCAGGAAATGATGGGATAACAAATTCAATGTTTATAAATCTTTGCACAAAGTAAAAAAAAAAAGCTCCTGGCAGTCCTCAACTGTAGTTGGAAAAAGCTAATTTTTCGGGAGGCATGGAAGGAGGCCACATTGATACCTATTTCAATGGAAGTTAATGACTTTACAAACCAAAATGACAACAGGCCTATCAGTCTACTTAGCTGTGTGGGAAACCTGGTGGAATGCATGATTAATACTAGACTTGCGTGTCATTGGGAAGAACAATATCGTTTAATTCCACAGAACGCTGGATTCAGACAACAGTGACCAACTGAAGATCACATCACCCACATTAACAGTGACCAACTAAAGATCACATCACCCACATTAACAGTGATCAACTAAAGATCACATCACCCACATTAAGAATGACCAACTGAAGATCACATCACCCACATTAAGAGTGACCAACTAAAGATCACATCACCCACATTAACAGTGATCAACTAAAAATCACATCACCCACATTAACAGTGACCAACTAAAGATCACATCACCCACATTAACAGTGATCAACTAAAGATCACATCACCCACATTAAGAGTGACCAACTGAAGATCACATCACCCACATTAAGAGTGACCAACTAAAGATCACATCACCCACATTAAGAGTGACCAACTGAAGATCACATCACCCACATTGCCCTAAAAATTGAAGATGCATTCCAAGAAAAAAATCATTCCCTAGCGGTCTTAGGTGAATTTAGTAAAAGATTTCGAAAAGGTAGGAAAGAGGGATTGAAAGTTAAGCTGCTCAGAGGCCAAGTCTGCGGGGAAATGTACAAATTAACCAGTCCCTATCTTGAAAACAGAAAGGCTGAAGTTCTCAAGCCCAAGAACAGACTAACATGAAGAGGACATTAGAGCCATGGGTCACACAAGGTAGTGTTGTCGCCCATATTGTTCCTCATATAGAGCAGTGATTCAGCGAAGAACTGTCCAAAATGTGCACACAGCTCTGTATTTGCAGATGGTTTGGCCATGCGGATCTCAGAAGAAAACATCCCAGCAGCGAGCATTCGGATGCAGCACGCTCTAACATCACTGGAGGAGCAGACTAAGGCAATCCTTATGGAAATTAATGAAGAATTAGTCACATATAGAATCTTTCTTCTCCAAGCCACCCCCTTCCCACCCTCCCTTCCATGAAGTCAAGTACGTGGACAAAGGGCCGCATGAAGTCAAGTATGTGGGGAAAGGGCAACATGAAGTCAAGTATGTGGGGAACGGGCAACATGAAGTCAAGTATGTGGGGAACGGGCAACATGAAGTCAAGTATGTGGGGAAATGGCAACATGAAGTCAAGTATGTGGGGAAAGGGCAATATGAAGTCAAGTATGTGGGGAAAGGGCAACATGAAGTCAAGTATGTGGGGAAAGGGCAACATGAAGTAAAGTACGTGAACAGAGAGCCACGTGAATTCCCGTTATTGGACTCTTCTTTTTCTTTGCGTTCCTGATCTTCTGGTCATGCTATATCTGCAGGCCAGTCGCTATGATGAAGTCTGTAGTCTTCACTAGGTCGGAGCGGCTGCCCCACAGCTTTTGTCTCAGCTCTGCATCCTCTTGCCAGGTCTGGCATCTCATTTCCCTATAGATTGAGCATTCCTGTAGAATATGCTCATGGTTCAGGCATCCTGTTCTACGTGGGCACTCATCGGTGTGTGAGATCTTTAGTCCGTATATATATTCTAGTAGTCTGCAGTGTCCAGTTCTCAGACGAAATAAGGTAGTTTGTTGATTTCTTTTGAGTTGGTGAATTGGGTCTGGTGTAGTGCTTATGTTTCTGTATTCTCTCCATTGATGTATATACTGATTTCTGATGATGTTCTTGATCTCTCTGTATGGTACTCGATGATTAAATTGTGCCTATTTGCTGCCATCTTTTGCCAGAGCATCAGCTCTCTCGTTTCCGGTGATTCCGCAATGAGAGAGTATCCACTGAAGCGTTATTGTTGAGGATCTCTTGAGTTTTCCTAGTTCTGCTCTGATCTCTGATAACAGTGGTTCGTTGTTTGTTTTTGTATTGTCTCTAATAGTTCTCTGCAGTCAGTGAATACGGCTATTTTTGTTGGAGGTTGCATTTCTGTTTGAAGTATTCTCAGTGCTCGCAGGAGGGCCTTCGATTCTGCTTTGAGGTTTGTGGACAACTTTCCTGTTGGGTGGGCCTCTTCTGTTATATTTCCACTTTTGTGTCTTATGAATATGCCTCCTCCCCCGTTTCGGCCTGCCCCGTCTGCTGAACCATCTGTGTACACCTGTGTCCATTCCTTGGTATTATATTTCTCCTCAATCATTGTTTGTGCTAAAATGTTCAGCTCGTGGATTCTGTGTTGGTCTTTTCTTCTTATTCCTGGGATCTCTGTACTTATTTCGATGTTGTTTATGTTGCAGCTTGGCTCTTCATAGTTGATAAGCATTTCTATTTCTGTAGGCTGGTTGGAAATTAGTTCTCCATATTTTTGGTGCAGATGGTTTGATATATGGATGAAGCTGGTTCTTTTCAGCCTTTTTTTAACTGGTTTAGTTTGATATGTATAGGATGATCAGGCATGCGTAGCATCTTTTCACTATGTGTCAGCACTCTTTCCTCTCGTCTAGTATTTAGGGATATTATATTTGTATATGTTTCCATTTTCTGGATTGGTGTAGTCTTCATTCCTCCTGTTATTATCCTTAAGCCTGAATTTTGAATTTTATTTAGGCGTTCCGTGTTTGTTTTTTATGCTGTGGTCCAGGATGTCATGCCGTATTCAACTACTGGCCTGATTGTGCCAGTGTATACATTTTTGAGGATGTTGCTATTTGCACCCCGGCTTGAAATGGGAAACTTAAGCGGAGAAACTTTGCAGAAATAGCCAAAGCAAAGATGGACGAAGATCCCATAAACGCACTAACAACACCAAAACCCATCACTACTGTACGAAAACCTACCTGGAGGCAGGATATATTTCCAGAGGTGGTAGAAAATATACCATGTATTGGAAACACAAACTGCCAGACTAAAAAAGAAATTAGAGATACTACCCTAAGCTTTATATCGAAAAGCTACCCAAGCATGGACTGAACCCATGCATACACCGAGGGTTCTGTAACAAACATTACACAGAACGGAGGGGCAGGAGCATTCCTGAACCTACCAAATGGCAGACAAATAACACTGTCATTCGCTACTGGTAAGTACACAAGCAATTTCAGTTGAACCGAAGAGAGCAGGTCGTTGTCTTCAGACTTCGCACTGGCCACAATAGACTGAGGTACCACCTATTCAACAAATTGAAGATAGGTGGTACCGACGAATGCCCGTGCGGTACCGGTAAAATGACCGCTGAACATCTGCTGCAGAACTGCCCGACATACGAGGATCAGAGAGAGCAGATGTGGCCATCACCAGTGGAACTGCAGGACAAGCTCTATGGCAGTGGCGACAGCCTCAGGATGACCGCCGCTTTTTTCGAAAAAATAATGGTTACTGTCTGACTGCGTACGAAGAAGAAGAAGAAGAAGAAGCACCCCGGCTTGTTCCGGCCAGCTTCTTCATGAGGGATAATTCTCTGGTTGCTCTTTGTTCTATCTCCTGTATGTGTTCCCTCCATGTGAGTCTCTTGTCCCTTTTAACTCCGAGATACACAGGGGTATTTTCTTGTACAAGTTCTTTGCCATTTAGAATAATTTTTGTTACTTCCTTGGTGTTGGACAGTGACAAGCATGTTGTAACTGTCTTTGAGATGTTAATCTGCAATCTCCAATCTGTAATCCATTTTCCATCAGTGTCCAGTGCTGTCTGAATTCTATTTTCAGCTGTTGGTAGTTTATCTGCAGCACTCCACATTGCGAAGTCGTCAGCGTGTAGGGCTCTGGATACTTTCTTTGGGAGTTTTCCCGCTGTGTCGTTTATGAACAGGATAAAGAGGGTAAGAGTGATGACTCCTCCATGGGGTACGCTTTCTTATTGGACTAAGCTCCGTGTGATGTCAAGTAATGAGCCATGAGCAAAAAGAAGATAGTTGCCTGACCAAGGGTTGAAATAAGACACACTAATTGACAAAGATTTGTGTGTATCCCTTTGCTGTCTCTACATAGGCTTAGAACAGATTGTGTCCTTTAGCTGCCTCACCTGTTCCTTACCTGTTCTGACAGGTGACACTATAATACGTATGTTCTGACAGGTGACACTATAACACTAACGTTCTGACAGGCAACACTATAACACTAACGCTCTGACAGGTGACACTATAACACTAACGCTCTGACAGGCAACACTATAACACTAACGCTCTGACAGGTTACACTTTAACACTAACAATCTGACAGGTGACACTATAACACTAACGTTCTGACAGGTGACACTATAACACTAACGTTCTGACAGGTGACACTTTAACACTAACAATCTGACAGGTGACACTATAACACTAACGTTCTGACAGGTGACACTATAACATTAACGTTCTGACAGGTGACACTATAACACTAACGTTCTGACAGGTGACACTATAACACTAACGCTCTGACAGGTGACACTATAACACTAACGTTCTGACAGGTGACACTATAACACTAACGCTCTGACAGGTGACACTATAACACTAACGCTCTGACAGGTGACACTTTAACACTAACAATCTGACAGGGGACACTATAACACTAACAATCTGACAGGGGACACTATAACACTAACGCTCTGACAGGTGACACTATAACACTAACGTTCTGACAGGTGACACTATAACACTAACGTTCTGACAGGGGACACTATAACACTAACGATCTGACAGGTGACTTTATAACACTAACGTTCTGACAGGTGACACTATAACACTAACGTTCTGACAGGTGACACTATAACACTAACGTTCTGACAGGTGACACTATAACACTAACGTTCTGACAGGGGACACTATAACACTAACGATCTGACAGGTGACTTTATAACACTAACGTTCTGGCAGGTGACTTTATAACACTAACGTTCTGACAGGTGACACTATAACACTAACGATCTGACAGGTGACACTATAACACTAACGTTCTGACAGGTGACACTATAACACTAACGATCTGACAGGTGACACTATAACACTAACGATCTGACAGTCCCACTATAATTAATTATATCTCAGCCCTTGTCGCAGTTAACCCCTGACCGCCCGTCCCGGCATCGTGAGGGCAAGCAGGCCCTAATATCACCAACAATGTCTGTATCCGTGATTGAGAGATACAAACCGCCCCAATATAAGGCACGAAAGTTAACTAACCTCAAACATCAAATATACCCGTCTACGTGACTCACACAAATGGTATGTGGTTAAAAATAGTCGAGAGTTTTACCATTAGATGTCTCTGTGTCTCGCGCTTCGTAGCAGATTGGCATATGGGACAGCCAATCACAGGCAACCAATACATGTGGAGATTAAGGACAAAACATTCAATAAAACGCATCATGTGAGAAAGTCCGAGTAGAAGAATCGTATATCGTTAACTTCTACAAGCTTTGTCGATACGTTCCATTTGATCCAGCTGTAAATGGTTACCTGACATTTTGTTAGAAAAGGAGAATACAGCGAGAAAATGAACTGTCCACATCACTTCAGCTGGTCCCGTGAGCAGAAACAGGCCTTTTATATCGCCTTCATTGACCTGACGAAAGCATTTTATGTGGTCGGTTAGCCATGCTGGGCTCTTCAAAACCATCTCTAAAATAAGCTCTGAAAGCAAACTGTCACGACTAATAATATCGTTCCATGAAGGCATGAAAGAAACAATCTAGTTAGATGGTAGCATATCACAACCATTTGGTATTCGAAGTGATGTTAAGCCGGGCTTTGTTTAGGCCTGGCACTGTTCGGAATAGTCTTTGCTTTGGTACTGTCTCCTCCCTGTTTGCACCCCGAAACTGTCGGTCAGTACTCCTTCACGTACCACTCTACTAACTGTGTCTCTGTACATATTCTGGATGAGGATTGTGTACTTCTCTGGTGTCTCAACAGATGCCATAGCGTACTTCGATCCACACTGTCAAACGCCTTTTCACAGTCTATACAATTTGTGTCTAGGGATGATTTCCATTCCATGATTTGTTCTACTATGATGCGTAGCGAAGCTATATGATCCGTGTAAGATCTTCCTTGGTGAAATCCTGCCTGTCCCTCTCCGAGCTTTTTGTCTACTTCAGTTTTTAATCTGTCCAAGATGATTCTGTTAAATATCTTTCCTGGCACCGACAGCAATGTAATCCCCCTATAATTGCTTCAATCTGTCAGCCCCTCCCCTCCCCCTCCCCTTCTTAGGCAGTTTAATTAGAGGTCCTTCTTCCCATTCTGTTGGCACTCTCTCCTCTTCCCATTCTGTGGGCACTCTCTCCTCTTCCCATTCTGTTGACACTCTCTCCTTCTTCCCATTCTGTTGGCACTCTCTCCTCTTCCCATTCTGTGGGCACTCTCTCCTTCTTCCCATTCTGTTGGCACTCTCTAATCTTCCCATTCTGTTGGCACTCTCTCCTCTTCCCATTCTGTTGGCACTCTCTCCTCTTCCCATTCTGTTGGCACTCTCTCCTCTTCCCAATCTGTTGGCACTCTCTCCTCTTCCCATTCTGTTGGCACTCTCTCCTCTTCCCATTCTGTTGGCACTCTCTCCTCTTCCCATTCTGTTGGCACCCTCTCCTCTTCCCATATCTTCTTGAATAATCCTTGCAATGTATCAGTGGCCTTATCTATATTTGCCATTATTGCTTCTGCTGCTATTACCATCGGGTCCTTCCGCTTTCATTTTTTTGAGTTTGTATATGCCACTTGGTAATTTCTTTCTTACTTGGTGGGTTGCCGTCCAAGTTCAGGGTCTCCTCTGCTCGTAGGATGTTTGGTGTTTTTTGTGGTGGAGGTCTGTTAAGACTTTCTTTGAAATACTCAACCCATCGTGTTGTTCCGCCGATGATATCAATATCCTGCCTTCTCTATCTTTGATTAATTTGTCTGTCTGTATATATTTTTTTGCCATTATCTTTGTAAATGAGTAAAGATCTCATAAATGTCATCTCTCTGCTGCCTCTTCTGCCTCCTGCCAGCTTGTCAATATATTCTCTTTTATTTTTCCTTACACAAGTCTTGACCTCTTTGTCTGTAACAATATAATTACTCTGTACTTCTGCTTTGGTGGCTCGTGTTCGGTAATTGTTGAGTATACTTTTCTTTCTTCTATTTCCTTTCTTCTATTTTACGTAATGTCTCTGTTGTGATGCATTTTTTGTGTTGGTTTCTCTTGAGTTCATATACATTGTTCAACCATTATCCGCAGTCTAGCTATCTTATCTATACCGGATTTAGTTTCTCGAAGACCGACATGTTCGTCTCCTCAATTGTGTATCTATAGCCTCTTTCAGTCTAACATTTTTTTTAACGCATGAAAATGTGAAGCGCTGAGGTTCTAAATGATGGAAAACTTTGAGTTCTAAATGATGGAAAACATTGAGTTCTAAATGATGGAAAACTTTGAGTTCTAAATGATGGAAAACATTGAGTTCTACGTAATGGAGCTCTTTGGGTTTTACATGGTGGTGCGCTTTCGGAGTCCTTTGATATAGGAACTGCAGTGTTGTTGTTATTGTTGTTGTTGTTGTTGTTGTTGCTATTGAATGCCCACAATAAGTAGGTCAACTCTATTGTGCTCCCTGAAAAGTACGATAAATGACGGGTTGCAGTAGCTTTTCTCACATTCCGAGCGTGCTGATGTCGGTGAACCAGGTCCCCCGGGCGGTTGTGCTATGATTGGCTTCATCTGTGCGTCACTCACTACTACGGGGATCACGTCTATCCCTCATTTCGTTAGCAGGATGACATGAAAACAGCCCTTTTATAGGGAGGTCTACGTGGAAGCCGAGGTAAGGATCTTGGCCAGTATATTTTGCCTGACCCTGACTAATATGGCTGATCAACATATTTTGCCTGACCCTCATTAACATGTGTGATCAGCATATTTTGCCTGACCAGACGTTATCTTCCTCCCCAAGAACGTCAGTGAGACAGGTAGGTTTCTTATCATGATTCCCCTTTCTGTTGACCATTGGCTGGAAATGGAATCACGAATCTTTTGACGAAGAGACTAGATAACCTTGATGTTGTTGATGACTTGGCTTTTCTGTATCGTAACTCCAAGGTGTCAAATAAAATAATTTACTAACTGAATAATCACTTAAAATTGGTCTATGGATAAGCAAAGAAAATAACACAGATTATAACAATACAATCATCTAACGTCAATTCAATTGTATTGGGAGACACTGAAGTAGAAGAGGTAGATTCATTCATTTGCCTTGACAGCTATATAGATAAAGTCGGAGGTACTAATATAGATATCAAATTAAGAATGTAAAAGTCGAGATAGGCTTTTATTGTTTTAAGGAATTTGTAAAAATCGACATTAAATGAAGTCCACCATAAAGAAGGAATAGAAGGAATAGAATGATTTGATAAAGTCACTGAGATAGAACTGGGGGAAAACCGGACAGATGCCAGTAGGATAACCTAAAGAGAAGGAGTTAACTATCAGCAGGACACACATTACGGAAACCAGATGTTAGCATTACAAGACAGTCACTGTCCTGGAATCCTCAAGGCAAGAGAAGTAGGGGCATTGGGTAGGGGAGTCAGGACAAGCAGAAGGATTTGACGAGTATTAGTTGAGGCCATGCGCTCCAATAGAGTTAAAGGGTTTTCTTTTATTTATTTTGAAAATGGCCGTTTCATCAACTGGGCAAATTCTAGTCCATACCGTGAACCGACTTTCTATCAGTTTTGTGAAATGCATGAAAGCCCATTCTAAGAACTTGCATCATGTCAACTCTGGTAACTAGTCTGTGTTAGCGTTAGGATTAAGGTTAAGGTTATGGTTAGGGTTGTGGCTGCAGTTATGGCTGGGATTATGGCTGGGGTTATGGTCGGGGTTATGACTGGGGTTGTGGTTGGGGTTGTGGTTGGGGTTATGGTTGGGGTTGTGGTTGGGGTTGTGGTTTGGGTTGCGGCTGCAGTTATGGCTGGGATTATGGTTGGGATTATGGTTGGGGTTGTGGCTGTAGTTATGGCTGAGATTATGGCTGCGATTATGGTTGGAGTTGTAGCTGTAGCTATGGATGGGATTATGGTTTGGGTTGTAGCTGTAGCTATGGCTGGGATTATGGCTGGCATTATGGTTGGGGTTGTGGCTGTAGTTATGGCTGGGATTATGGCTGGGATTATGGCTGTGGTTGTGGTTGGGGTTGTTGCTGCAGTTATGGCTGGGATTATGGCTGGGATTATGGCTGGGGTTGTGGTTGGAGTTGTGGCTGGGATTATGGTTGAGGTTGTGGCTGTAGTTATGGCTGGGATTATGGCTGGGATTGTGGCTGGGATTATGGCTGGGATTGTGGCTGTATTTATGGCTGGGATTATGCTTGGAATTATGGTTGGGGTTATGGTTGGTATTATGGTTAGGGTTATATTTAGGGTTGTGGCTGTAGTTATGGCTGCGATTATGGTTGGGGCTATGGTTGTGATTATGGTTGGGGTTATGGTTGTGATTATGGTTGGGGTTATGGTTGGGATTATGTTTGGGGTTATGGTTATGGTTGGGTTACGGTTGTGATTATGATTGGATTTATGGTTAGCGTTTTGAATATGGTTGGACCATGTTTAGAGTTATGAGTTAGGTTTAAGGTTAGGTTAGATGTAGGGGTTGAGGTTAGGGTTAGCGTTATGACTATGGTTAATGTCATGTTTAGAGTTAAGAGGTTTAAGGTTAGGGTTATGTTTAATGGTTAATGTTATAGTTTTGGCTAGGACCTGGGTTATGGTAAGGTTATAGTCACCCGATTGGTTCCAGAAGGAAACGAATAGGACCATGGCTTCCGTCTTTGTATGATGAAAGAAGCAATTAAAAAAGACGGTACATAGAACTGGCAACCTCACCATATAAAAACTAATTCTCTAAAACTTAAACGCAAATGTCCGGAATCAGGCTTCATTGAAAGCTGGTTGAGGCAGCTAAATGGAGTTTTTGACCTTTGATTAAATAAATGGAGTGTAGGACCTATGGTTAAATAAATGGAGTGTTGGACCTATGGTTAAATAAATGGAGTGTTGGACCTATACTTCAACAAATGGAGTGTTGGACCTATGGTTAAATAAATGGAGTGTTGGACCTATACTTCAACAAATGTAGTGTTGGACCTATACTTCAACAAATGGAGTGTTGGACCTATGGTTAAATAAATCGAGTGTAGGACCTATGCTTAAATAAATGGAGTGTTTGATCTGTACTTCAACAAATGGAGTGTTGGACCTATGGTTGAATAAATGGAGTGTTGGACATTTGCTTTAACAAACAGAGTGTTGGGCCTATGGTTTAACAAATGGAGTGTTGGACATTTGCTTTAACAAACAGAGTGTTGGACCTATGGTTAAATAAATGGAGTAGTGTTGGACATTTGCTTTAACAAACAGAGTGTTGGACCTATGGTTTAACAAATGGAGTGTTGGACATTTGCTTTAACAAACAGAGTATTGGACCTATGGTTTAACAAATGGAGCAACGGGGCAAAGTTTAGCTAAGTTAAGGTTATGGTTATGCTTTTTGCTGGGGTTAATATTAAGGTAAGGATTAAGGTTATGGTTATGCTTTTTGCTGGGGTTAATATTAAGGTAAGGATTAATGTTAAATTATGACTAGGTTTAGGGTTAGGTTTAAGGTTAAGGCTACGTTTACAGTTATGTTCAGGTTATTGCTAAGATTGTATTGTTATGATAAAGGACTCGAGTTTTGTCCGGCCTTTAAAATGGTTAATATGTAAAGCCAATTTGAGGAATGGAAATAAATTGGTTCAATTCACGGAACGAGCATATATTCGCTCAATTCACAGACAGGCGAATTTAACTACTTATGTATTGTGGGCATTGGACAACTATTAGGATGTTGTTGTTATGGCGTGTTGGTGTTGATGTTATTGTTCAAATCTACTCGTGCTAAGATTCTCAGCCTTGCTGGATTTACTTTGAGAGCAGTTTGCAGTGGTAACTTTCATATCATGATGTGTACTGAAGAAAATGGATCCGAGCTTACCTAGCTGTAGTGAAAAGCATCTTATTAATCTCTACTATGGATAAGGTAAGGTAAAGGATGTCCCATAGCAGTCACTGCCGTCAGAGATGAAATCATTGTACTAAGCCTCAACTTTGTGAGGTGTGACGGCTAATTGCGTTCCTCGCTGCATTTTCCTTTCCTTAGTAGTCAGACAGGTCTCCATTTACAGCTGGGTCGACTAGAGCTGCCGGCAGTGCGAGTCGAACCCCTTACCTTTGTCATAAAAAGCGAGATCTCTACCCCTGCAGTAATCAGCCGATCTATGGGGATCAGCGTGGAAATCCCCACCTAGATGGCTGGATAGCACGGCGAGAGCGTGAAGTGGGGGGTCTGGGTCGTGTTTCAGCTGGCCCTAGTGTAGGTCTTTCCAGCCTCAATTAGAGTACAACATATTTCTCTCAAAACATGGCGCCCTTGAAAACACACATGATCAGGTCACACCCAACCAGAATATGGCGCCCTCTAAAACATGCAGGATCAGACCACAACTAAAATATGGTGTCCTCTAAAACATGCAGGATCAAGCCACAACCAAAATATGGTACCCTATAACATGCAGGATCAAGCCACAACCAAAATATGGTGCCCGATAAAACATGCAGGATCAGGCCACAACCAAAATATGGTGCCCTCTAAAACATGCAGGATCAAGCCACCACCAAAAATGTACCAGGTGTAACTGCTACATTGTTAAAGATATAAAACTTATTGGGAAACTGTTATCGATTTTCAGGTTATGTGGTTGCGGGATTCAGACAGTCAACATACATAAACCGCTGTATCGATATTTTTGTTATCGATTTTGCAGCATGTGTTGGGTTCAGCAATAACAGCTGTCCGATAGAGTCGCTTTCAATGTTATTATGTGATTAGACGTTCCGCTCCCACGGAAACATAATGTCACCAATACAACTGGCTCTTTCATAAGAGTTTATTGGACCGTTTACATTGGAAGTTCTACTTTAAACAATTTGATAATTACAAGATGTATTTCAAACGCTGGAGTCCACATCGATTATTTTTAGAGCTGCGGAAAAAAGTCGCCTGCCCCGTGGTCGTCCCATAGAGTATATGTCGTGTTTTTTTTAATTCTTGTTACTCACAAAAGAAATATTGACATACATCGTTGAGGATTTGGTGAAAAGCGCCCGGTGGCATAACCACACAAGAGGACAGCCTACCATCCCCCCTAAAGACAAAATACAGGTCCTAAATTGATGGACAGGCTACATGTCAACAGTGACAAGCCTAGAGACTGAACACATAGGTGTATATTGTCCAGGTTTAGCATCCGGCACAAAGGAAGTCATTGACAAACTGGAATAAAATAGTCAAATGCGAATCTTAAAGGACGATACGCCAGGGAAGACATGGAACAGCACCTTCTAAGGGCCGTGCAGGCAAATCTGCAGACAAGAAGGATAGGTTTTGGCTACCCGGCGCAAGGCACGGAAATGCCTGATTGAATACCAGGATTTCAGGTACATCGGAAAGTCGTTTAGAAGATGAGTCATTATTTTTCAGCGTAGTCACCATCCCGGCCTACACACGACTTCTCCCGAAACCAGGAACGCACAGCTGCTTGCACCTCCTCGTCAGACGACTTCTCCGGAAACCAGGTACACACATTTGCTTGCACCTCCTCGTCAGAAGCGTAGCGATGCCCCTTGGCATGTTCCCTCACCTTCCGGAAGAGTAAGAAGTCACAAGTAGCCAGATCGAGGCTGTACCATGGGAGCAGTAAAACGTGGTATATCTAGATTTGGACATGCGCTAACTCAGCCACTGTTTGTCGACTTACGTGTGGACTAACTTTGGAGATGAATTGCTTGCATACACCCAAACATGACATGGACAATGGAATAGACTTGCCCATTGGAAATCAGAAGCGTTGGGGCGATATCGTTCAGCCTAACAAGACTATTGGCGCGAATCAGTTCGCCATCTTACTGTCTGTTGTACGCATGCGTCATGTTTCAGGCGCACGCCACTAATATACTCCGTTTGTCACTACATTATAGAATATTTTCACATTGGTGTCACATGGCTTTGAGCACTGTTGTCATAGTAATGGGACTGAAAGTAAAACTTGTCAAATCTCTCTCGTAGTGCGTGCTTTTCTTCATCGGAAACATTTCAAATTAGCCTTTCATTTTACAGCTTCGTTTTATCCATCATCTAAACCCAGTGGAGCATAGCTCTTCAACAAATACTTGTCAAGCCATCAAGTGTCGACGTGTAAAAAAGTGTTGACGTTTTATATGAGGTTAATTTTCTACAGGGGCAGGTAGCCAGACCCATGCCCAGTTTTCTTTAATTACTACATGTCTGGCAGGTTATAGTGCTGCTATTTGTTACTTCCCTTTCAGGCCCCGTAAACGTTCGTACGGTTGTTCATGACAACAGTCTGCATGATACTTCTTCTTCTTCTTCGTACGCTGTCAGACGTCAACCTTTACTTTTTTCTGATAGGTTGTACCGTCATCATACAGCGATATACGTTGCACTTGTTTCGTTAAGCCTGTGGCCCAGTGCATCCGATTTTAACAGGCGTTTCTGTAGGGATGCCCTCCTTAGCCTTTGGCTGTCCCCAGCCTATCTGCAAGGTAGCAGTTGTTTTTGGTCAAAGTTGTCTCTCTTATGGAAGTTGTCTTGCAGGACTATGGAGTCTTCCCCACTCGTGTCTATAGGGTATGGCAATGATATGATGGACTATGTACTAGTTTGTACTATCCCGGAAGAGAGGCAATCCAGTGTGTCTGTGTCCCAGGATCGTCACGTCCTGCCAGAAACGTAGCATATGCATGTGAGTGGGGTATCTCTTTGCTCCCTTTATTTTCTCGGCACATCTGCAGTGATGGCACGCCTAGCATTCCCCGACACCTGGGAGGTTGTCACAATAGGGCGGAGGTGCAATGTCCACTGGCCTGCATCTCTTCTGCGTCCATTGGTATGACTGATAGCAGACAGAGGTAAAGCGCGAGGCAGGAGTCCATTTAACCACGGGACAAGCCTGGTCATGGCACGGAGATGTTGTTCGCCTGGTGTGCAGACATATCTAATGATCAAGGGTTGAGTCTCAACAGTTCGCAGTGAGGTGGTTGCTCTACTGCTTACGACACCCCGACCAAGAACTAAGTCTTCTGCTGGTGGTTTCGCACCTCATCGCCGTATGGGGTGAATATCGAGTAGCTACCCGCCCGCTTTGATCGGCGGACGGCAGAGACCTATTTCTGCGGCTCGATCGGGTGGGGCTAAGGCGCGAGCCTCAGGTCCCGACCATATCGTAGCCTCCCATCACAGTGGTGCTGAGATTTTGGGCGAGATTCCGGCTTAGAGGCGTTCGGCCGTAATCCCTCACATGGTAGCCTCGCGCCATTGGCTTATCAGCCTAGTACGTGAACCAAATGTCTGCGGCTCCTCTCGAATTGAGCAGGATTACCGTAGCAACGCCCTGTCGTTAGTAGGGTAAAACTGACCTGTCTTCCGAGGGTCTAATACCAGCACCCGTGCACTATTAGACCCAACGAAAGTGCTCTCGGCCTGTCAATCATTTCAGTGTTGGGGATGTTGAGTCAAATTAAACCGCAGGCTCCACCCCTGGTGGTGCCCTTCCGTCCATTCCTTTAAGTTTCAGCTTTGCAACCATACTTCCCCCGGAACCCAAACACTTTGGTTTCCCGGAAGCTGCCCGCAGAGTCATTGAAACAACTCCTGCGGATCGCTAGTCGGCATCGTTTATGGTCAGAACTACGACGGTATCTGATCGTCTTCGCGCCTCTGACTTTCGTTCTTGATTAATGAAAACATTCTTGACAAATGCTTTCGCAGTAGCTCGTCTTGCGGCGATCCAAGAATTTCACCTCTAACGCCGCAAAACGAATCCCCCGTTTGTCCCAGTTAATCATTACCTCCAGTTCCGAAAACCAACAAAATAGAACTGAGGTCCTATTCCATTATTCCATGCACCATTATTCAGGCAGCCAAGGTTTGCTTTGAACACTCTAATTTTTCAAAGTAAATGCGCCGGCCACCCGGGACGCTCAGCGAAGAGCACCTGCGGGAGAGAGCCGGCAGACAGTAGGACAGAAGACAACATGCAGTGAACCGGCGCGAGCCGGACCGCCCGCCTGCGCCTGAGATCCAACTACGAGCTTTTTAACTGCAACCACTTTAATATACGCTATTGGAATTACTGCGGCTGCTGGCACCAGACTTGCCCTCCAATAGATCCTCATTCAAATTACGGGGCTCGAAAGAGTCCCGTATTGTTATTTTTCGTCACTACCTCCCCGTGCCCGGAGTGGGTAAGTTGCACGCCTGCTGCCTTCCTTGGATGTGGTAGCCGTTTCTCATACTCCCTCTCCGGAATCGAACCCTGATTCCCCTTTACCCGTTACAAACAGGGTAGGCATGTCACGTACCATCGACATTTGATAGAGCAGACATTTGAAATATGCGTCGCTGGCACATGAGGCCATGCGATCAGCACAAAGTTATCCAGAGTCACCAGTGGGGACGCCGAAACCCCGCGAGGAGAAACGACGATTGGTTTTGAACTAAAAAAAGCGCTCTTTCCGCGAGGGTCGGAGCTTGGTATGCATGTATTAGCTCTAGAATTGCCACAGTTATCCAAGTAGGATCGTGTCATCTAAGGAACCTCAACTGATTTAATGAGCCATTCGCGGTTTCGCTGTGAGACAATGTGAACTTAGACATGCATGGCGTAATCTTTGAGACAAGCATACGACTACTGGCAGGATCAACCAGATATCTGTCGGAGACGGACGAACCACACACACCGGTCGGCAACGGGTGGATGTGTAAAAAGCCTCTCCAGGACAGCCGCAGGGACCGACTGACGGACGGACGGTCACTCCGTCGTCCTAGGACCGCCTGGCAGGGGCCCGTACACACACCAATCGACCGACCGGGCTCGCTCGGGGAGGGATGGCAGCGCTCTGTGCAGAACGGATCCCAACGTCCCCCGGCGATGATTTTCACTCGGACTGGAGACGATTTTTGCCTGCCTGCCGGCCTGCCCTTCTCCGACCGGTTGGTCGGGCGAGGACAGGGCCTTTGTTCTTGTAGCCGGCTGTAGCTGTGCCCTCTTGTTCTTGTAGCCGACTGTCAAAAATTGTTATAGTTTAATGTATCTTTGTCCTTGATAATCTTATGAAGGGATAGTCAAACTGTATAAAGAATTAGTTGCGCCTAGATTAGAGTACTGTGTTCAGGTGTAGATTTATTATCTTATGAAGGGATAGTCAAACTGTATAAAGAATTAGTTGCGCCTAGATTAGAGTACTGTGTTCAGGTGTAGATTGATTATCTTATGAAGGGATAGTCAAACTGTATAAAGAATTAGTTGCGCCTAGATTAGAGTACTGTGTTCATGTGTAGATTGATTATCTTATGAACGGATAGTCAAACTGTATAAAGAATTAGTTGCGCCTAGATTAGAGTACTGTGTTCAGGTGTAGATTGATTATCTTATGAAGGGATAGTCAAACTGTATAAAGAATTAGTTGCGCCTAGATTAGAGTACTGTGTTCAGGTGTAGATTGATTATCTTATGAAGGGATAGTCAAACTGTATAAAGAATTAGTTGCGCCTAGATTAGAGTACTGTGTTCAGGTGTAGATTGATTATCTTATGAAGGGATAGTCAAACTTTATAAAGAATTAGTTGCGCCTAGATTAGAGTACTGTGTTCAGGTGTAGATTGATTATCTTATGAAGGGATAGTCAAACTGTATTAAGAATTAGTTGCGCCAAGATTAGAGTACTGGGTTCATGTGTAGATTGATTATCTTATGAAGGGATAGTCAAACTGTATAAAGAATTAGTTGCGCCTAGATTAGAGTACTGGGTTCATGTGTAGATTGATTATCGCAGAGAGGATATAAACATGCTGGAAAGAATACAAAGAAGAGCAACACAACTGATAGTGGGAATTCGGAATTATAGTTATAATGAAAGACTTATAAACCGACCTACGGTGTCTAGAAAAGATATGAATTCAAGGGGATTTCATGTAGGTTTATAATATAATCTAGTGAAAAGATAAATTAGACTTTAATAACAAGTTTTCCAGCTACAAGGACAAGAGGGCAAAACTATAAATTCCCTAAAGAAAAAAGTTTAGATATTTGAAAATATCTTTTAGTCAGCGAGTGATAAATGCTTGGAAGGCATTACCATAGGAAATAGTGGGGGTAGGGGCAGTTAATGTATTCAAAAATAGATTGGATGCAAATACTTATTTTTAGATCAAGTGGAGTAGAAGAAATTGGTTGTATACAGACTTTGCAGAGTCTTCAAGTTAAAAACCTGTATTAAATCACCTTGAATTATTTTCTTATCTAGTGGTCCTCAACATTAGCAATCTTCCAGTGGTTCTGTCTTGTGTTTCTGTAGTCCTAGATAGCAGCAATCTTCAATGTTACAGTGGGCCTGCGTTGTGTTCCTGGAGGCCGTGACCTGACATCCACACATCTTACCCAGTAATATTTCGGTACATTGCTTAATTTTCATTCGGTTTTAAACACAGTTGTAATTGTATATATCACTAATCTGACTGCAGGCGTCAGGACTTTGAATCAACACGAGGAAGAACACTACGATCGATGGTGTTGATGGAACACTAGGTAGGTATGGATTGAAATTAGAACGTCTACATTAATTTCTTTTAAATAAGATCACGCCTCACGGCGTCGAATGCCCACTTCATTCTTTCCCTTATAGCCCTCCTATTTCATCCCTCATTAGTTTATTGCACAATTTATATATGTTGTTGCTGTGGTTGTTGTTGTGATTTGTTAGTTGTTTTAATGTATGTTGTTCTTTGTGCCTGACGAAGTCCTTGTGTCAGTAAGGTAGGTTTCGTTTTGTTTCTGTTCCAGCGCGGTAACTGAAACATACTTGTTTAAGAAATGTTCAACAAATTATCTCCCATAACCTAACAGGCCGTTGAGGAAACACTTAACGTTACGTTTAACTTAACGTTTTTTATACTCCTTTAGAAGACTCTGCAGATCTGTAAAAAACCAGTTTCTTTTACATTTCCTTTCTTTAAAAGCTATATGTATCCAATCTATTCTTAAATGCATTAATTGTCCTGGACTCCACAACTTCCTGTGGAAATGCATTCCAAGCATTCACCACTCTCGGGCTAAAAAAATATTTCCTAATATATAATCTGGACCTCTCTTTAGTTAATTTCTAGCTATACCCTCTTGTTCTTGTGGGCGGTTGTATTTTGAAAAAAAACCTTCTTATAGTATAATTTTAACTGCGAATTGCTTGTTCACATAGATGTATTTCCATCACCAGTGTATTTTGTCCTTTTCATAAGATTATCTGCCCAACGGAGGAGAGTGTGGCCGACTATAAGCTTTCAATCATGTTATAGAAAACGATTAAAGAAGATTGTGCATGGGGTCAGCAACTTCATTATGTTAAAACATTGCTACTGAAATGCTGGGTGGATACAGACTTCATGTAAAAGAGCCAGCTGTGATAGTGGCCTTAAGCTATTCAGTATTCTTGGAGCCAAAAGGCTAATCAATCACAATGAAATTAATTACAGCCTGTTAGATGTCACTTCAATCAATCAGTCAATCAACAATCCTAAGAAAGCAAGAGACAAATGTATTGTAGATCGAGTTATATCTAAAGTGTGTATAGCCATCTGTTACAGGAGAGTGAGCACATATAGGTATGTCTGAAGTGCAGTGCTAAACATATGTGAAAAAGAAAAACGATGAAACGAAAGGTTGGTTGCATAAGATTGAGATCACCCTCAGTCAGTGAGCTCACAAATTGAAATCTCCTTCTTATATATTGGATATCCCTTTGAAAATATGTTTCTAGACAAGCGTTACATTTATTATACTATAAACAGCATTTTGATTTATTGTTAATAAATATCTTAGCCGTTGGAAATCGAAAAGAGTAGGCCTAACGGCCGCTGCTCGGGCAAAATTCAAGTAAAAAATCTACTCAAATTATTCTAAGGATTCTCGCCCCATAGAGAATAGGCCTATGTCGCAAAAAAAGGGGACTGTGCGGTCATAACAACATGCCTTGATTTTGTGGTTAGGGGAGCGGCTAGGATGGCGCCTGACAGGCTGCGGGTTTACCTTCCTCTAATTTACGCTTCCACCTCCACCAGTCTAAAAAATAAGCGATCGTATATTCCAGGGACTAACAGATGCTAGGATTGACCTGAAAAGTCACAAGGGAAGTCGCACCTCCCCACGACGTCTAACAACATAAGTCGATAAGTGGACTGAACTAGATATAGATAGATAGTTAATATCTTCTTCTTCTTCGTTCATCGAGGTCCCGGTTTCTCGTACAAAGATCACCGTTGTTTGTAAGGTTGTTTCATCTCGTTACAGCTTTTGTCTCATATCAGAATCCAGTATTGTCCTATCTTTTCCCGCGTGAACATTCGGCTTTAAGGCGAACCTTGTGGTGTTCTGATGAGATATGTGTCAGGGAGTATATTATATACATTGTTTGATATCTTAATCTTTATTTTGTTTTATCGCTGCCAATACTAACGAGGCATCAGTCAAGAATACTATGTTTTCTTGGTGGATATCTTTATCGTGGGTTCATTGTTAATATAATTGTAATATCAAAAACTTAAAAAAAATACGTTAAAGGTTGCCATGTTCGGTTTGTGAGCTGACAATGTAGAAAAACCTGACATATTATGAGGTCAGACAAGATGGTCGCCCATGTAAACAAAATAGGGACAAGGATCGCACAGACAGGTGTGAAGCAATTTGCCACTGTTCCTTGTTAGTGGTTTACCGGCACAAACCCAAGCATTTATGCATTACCGACTATCAGTGTGAGGTCTGTGATTGATGATATGAAGGTTGTAAGGTCATTGTCTTGTCCTATTTTTCTCCAGCCGGAGTATGGGGCAACCACGTCCACTCAGGAAACTAGTACTAGTAGTACTAGTAGTAGTACTAGTACTAGTAGTAGTAGAAACTAGTAGTTGTACTTTTACTACTTACTAAGTATTAAGTAACTTAGTTCTTACTTAAGTTACTACTACTAGTAGTAGTAGTAGTAGTAGTATTAAAGAGTATTATTTATTAGTATTTTTATATTATTACTTTTACTACTAATTTATTTACTTAATAAATAGAAATAGTATTACAATAGTAGCTATTACTTTATTATAAATTTTAATTTACTAAGTACTACTGTTTGGCCTCCTTTAGTTTAAGTTTTAACTACCTTAAGACGGCTGAGCTAAAGCTAAAACACTTGTTAGTTTGTTTTCAAAATTGCTCGTATGTATGAGATCTTCATTCTTGACAAATTGTCTCTAGTATTTGGGTTACAATGGTTCTTCATCTATACCATGGAAAGTGGACATTTATCCTCCCTGCTGGCAGGACTTCTCATGATCACCATGATTAAGTTTAAGGCACAATGATTATCAATGGGGATCATCTGATCCACACCTCCTTCGCTAGACTGTTGTTAAGTGTTGTAACACAGGCTGTTTCCAGGGGCACAGCTTGCACATGCCGTGTCTTGATTAGAGCATGACCTTGACATTAGCCCTCACACTCTATGAATGCTTAAACTATAAACTATTTGTCTTTGCAGATATTATCATAACTTTATTCATTTACCAGTCTTGGAGTCTCCATTTGCTTCATTACAGAATTTTAAAAATATATGTATCTACTATGTGTGGTTCAATGGGGCCCTTATAGGCGAGGAAAGAATAGATCAAATAGCAACTTCACCATGTATAAGAAATTGCTAGGTATCATTGCTTTAACTTCAAGTAAGAAGAACATGCGCAAAGTGCTTTAGTGCTTTGACACAGACTTCACGTAGACAATATTCTATGCTCTATAAGGAGTGAAAAGAAAAAGCAGAATATGTACATATAAGGTACGGTACTGTGTTATATTCTTGGTTTCATGCAACTCCAGTTAACCCAGCTGTAGATCTGTACAAGACTTATTTAACTAAACTTAACTTAACGTCTTTATACTGGTTTAGAAGACCCTGCAGAGTCTGTATACATACATTTACATCACCTTGCTCTAAAAGCTATGCGCATCCAGTTTATTCTTAAATGCATTAACTGTCCCTGCCTCCACTACCTCTCCTGGCAATGCATTCCAAGCAGACACCACGGTTGGGGAAGGGAACTGGTTGCCCACCTCAGAAAAGCTGGTACTTGTACAATGCAGTTTCAAACACTTCATCTAGGACTTGGAAAAAAAAAGACACTGAATTATAGTTGTTTTTTCTGTTGTTCTTGTTACAAAGGAAAGACAAAGAAGACACACATATTAATAAAATATGAGAATAATGCTCAAAATTATTACAAACACTTTATTGCATTTTCAATGGAGCTTCATAGATCTATTCATCAATAAATGCAACGGACAACATCACACAAATCAAAAGTATGGAAACACGCAGACCCAAAAAACACTCCAGCAGGGGAAGAAGTTCAAACGAATGCCTGATCACAGAATATATGGCATAATATATTGCATGGGAAGAGGGAGATTCGAGAGAAACCAAAAGAACTTGCAAGAGCAGACCAAATCATAAGCCAGGCACTGGTTAGAGATCTAAAACATACAACCCAAATTCCATCATAAAAAAAAGCAAAGTCCCTTGAGATGGTAGATACCATAGAGGGAATAGGAAAAAAGAGAACTCAAGACAGATTTAGAAAGGAAATTTATTACAGAAGAATATCTTAGGAGAGTATACCCACCAGAAACATGGATACACGTATATATATAGATGGATCATCTAACAAAGCCACATCCAATGGAGTGGGAGAGGTCATTTACATGCTAAGGAACGGAGAAGAAATAACTTGTGTATTAACAACGGGAACATACTTCAATAACTTCCATAGAGAAGCAGAAAGTTGAAATTCCCCATTAACAATAGTTTGCCTGCATTTGCTTTTTTCCTTAGAGCTAAACGGATCCTCACTTCTCCTTTTTGACTCGATGGACATCTGTAGCATTCTCCAAACACGGTTTTTTTCACCCATACTTTTTTTTTTCCCAATACACTTTCATTTTTATTGCCTGATGATGTATCTTCTCTTATAGTTATAGTAACTGAATTCACAAAATATAATAAACTACCTCTCCCTTAACCTTGTCTCCAACTACCCTCTCTCCTTAACATTGTATATCCCTCTATTTCAAGTTCATTATCTGCAATGTCCTCATATGTCAATGATTCTTTTAACCCTATATAATCTGATTTTTCTTCCTCTCCATACACTTCCAATTCTTCTCTTCTATTTACTATGCTTCTCACACTTGATTAGAAACATTTTAGTTTGTTGTTTTTTCAATTACTGCTTTTGTTTCATTATTTTTATTTTTTGCCCTGCCCCTACTGCTTTCACTTTTGCATGACTCCAACTCTCCCATTTTCCTGGTGTCCTACAACACCTTGTTCTAGGCATATCTTTGGTCTCATCCTTCACAGGCCTCTCTAGTTTAAATGTTTTACACTGTGATGGAATATATCTTTAGCTACCATATGCTGTCTTATCTGATTCAGATGTAAACCTTTCCTGTCTAGCATTTTTGTTTGATCTACTTTGCTACCAACAAATTATATACCAATTTTCAAACACATCACCTCTAACCTGATGTTTATACCTATTTTCTTGCAGTTTAAATATTCTGTCTCATCAGCTGTATCTAAGATGTCCATCAGACTTACCTTCCTGTACTTTCTTTCTTTTAGTGGACTCATTAAACTCATGTAGTTATTCATAATCTGTTGGCAAAACTGATGTGACACACTGTGTTTTCAGGTGCATGTCATGGACATGAGGTAGTGTTTTTGCCCCTGGCGAAAGTCATGGTACCTATCCAGGACTTGATAAATGCTTGTTAAGGTATACTCTTTGACTATTCTTATATAAAACTATTCTTATATAAAACTATTCTTTGAACCTTATTTGTATTTCAGGCATTACGAGTGGTAAATCAAACCTACATTTCAAAAGCCATGAATCTGGTGGATAATATGACAAGTATATGTACGACATGTCCAGTAACCAGAGACACAAACAGCAGCAAGGGCATGTACTCAAAACACACAGAAACCAAACATCAGGAAAGAGAGAAAAGTAATAAACACTTCTGAATTCTCTCTGACCTTTTTAATGGAAATGGCTAATTGCGATTCTAAAACTGATGACCTTTCCTGGCATTTGGTTGGAAATGTAGAATTCCTAAAAACAAAGCCCTGTCGCAAGCTTTTCATGAGTGATGGCCCAGATTTAGCATTGTTTTATGTTGCTCCTGACAGATTTTTCCTAACAAATGCCAGCTGCCCACATGCCAGAGGGCCATTGGATCAGGGTGATATTGAGGAAGTGGGTGAGGCTGTGAGAGTCGTGTGTCCATTTCACTATTATAGCTTTGACATAGCTACTGGAGAATCACCATCTGGTTTAATATTGAAGACATACAAAACAGAAATTCGGGACCAACATATCTATGCTTTGACCCCTCATTCAATATCTCTATCCAGAACCAAAGAGGTAAACAGTAGTAAAACTGTCTAACAGTTATGTTATGTTGATTCTACATCACCACACTCCAGGCAGACCCATAGGTTGTCAATCACTTTCAGTGAATGGTATGAATAATGATGATTCCTATAGCTCACTGGTTGTATAAACTCTTCCATCTTCACATGTACCACTCCATGCTCGATCTCATAATTTTTTTGGTTCAATTAATTAAAGAAAATTTTATTTGTTTTTTAATTTTTATGAAAAAAGGAAGACTGTACCGGTAATGCGGATGAAATAAAGTGTATAAAAACATGGATACTAGAATTAAACTTACGTTAAAACAAAATTCCTTAATCACGTACATTGCAAAAACACATAAGAACTATCCCATCATGGCAGAAAAGATGAGCACACAAAAAAGAGATGTGCACAAATATATAGATATTAAGCAATGGAGATCCATGGGGACTGTTTGCCATTTTGAGCCAAAGCTGATTAGCGGACAGAATTCTTCAGTATGCTCCAGGATATAAGAAAAGTCACTGCAAGCTCAATACCAGAGAAAATCTATCAAGAGTTAAGAACTCAGATACAAGCACCTTCGAAAACAACTGTCAGGACTGGACAAATAAGTCAAATACAAATAAAAACTAGGCAAATAGCGACCCCAACTAGGAAAATATTAGTCCAAACTAGGCAAATAATGAGCCAAACTAAGGAAATATAGGCCAAAACTAGGCAAATAATGACAACTAGAGAAAAATAGGCCAAAACTAGGCACAAAATTACCCCAACTAGGAAAATATTAGCCCAAACTAGGCAAATAATTAACCAAACTTGGAAATAATGACCCCAACTATGAAATATAGGCTAAAACTAGACAAATAATGCCCCCCTCTCTTATTAAAGGAAAAGGCCAAAACTAGGCAAAAAATGAGCCCCAACTAAGGAATTATAGACCAAAACTAGGCAAATAATTACCCCAACTAAGGAAATATTAGCCACAATAAGATAAATATTGACACACCCCCCCCCCCGCCCCCCCCCCCCCCCCCCCCCCCCCCCCGCCAACTAAGGACATTTAGACTAAAATTAGGCAAATAATGACCCCAACCAATGGAGTATCGACCAGAACTAAACAGATTATGAATAACTACATGAGTTTAATGAGTCCACTAAAAGAAAGAAAGTACAGGAAGGTAAGTCTGATGGACATCTTAGATACAGCTGATGAGACAGAATATTTAAACTGCAAGAGAATAGGTATCAACATCAGGTTTGAGGTGATGTGTTTGAAAATGGGTATATAATTTCTTGGTGACAAAGTAGATAAAACAAAAATGCTAGACAGGAAAGGTTTACATCTGAATCAGATAAGACAGCATGTGGCAGCTAAAGATATATTCCATCACAGTGTAAAACATTTAAACTAGAGAGGCCTTTGAAGGATGGGACCAAAGATATGCCTAGAACAAGGTGTTATAGGACACCAGGCAAATGGGAGAGTTGAAGTCATCAAGAAGTGAAAGCAGTACGGGCAGGGGAAAAAAATAAAAATAATGAAACAAAAGCAGTAATTGAAAAAACAACAAACTAAAATGTTTCTAATCAAGTGCGAGAAGCATAGTAAATAGAAGAGAAGAATTGGAAGTGTATGGAGAGGAAGAAAAATCAGATTATATAGGGTGAAAAGAATTATTGACATATGAGGACATTACAGATAATGAACTTGAAATAGAGGGATATACAATGTTAAGGAGAGAGGGTAGTTGGAGACAAGGTTAAGGGAGAGGTAGTTTATTATATTTTGTGAATTCAGTTACTATAACTATAAGAGAAGATACATCATCAGGCAATAAAAATGAAAGTGTATTGGGAAAAATCAAAAGTATGGGTGAAAAAAAACCGTGGTTGGAGAATGCTACAGATGTCCTTTCTCTTTTTGCTTATCCTGTTATGCCTTTCAGCGACAGGTTATAAACAGATCTCTAGAATGAGTCTGTCTGTGTTCTTCATGCACAGTAGCATTTACTGCCTCAGATATTTCTGTAAGCCACCTTTTTTTGTGGTCTGTCTTTGGTTTTGAATCCGTTGTATCTAAATAGCATTGATTGTTGGGGAGTGCTGTGTGGTGGTAGTCTTGTTACGTAGCCAAACCATTTTAGTTGCTTTCTTTTAATGTAGTCCAAAACTGGTGTTGTTCCCACTAGTCTCCTGAGGCCATCGTTTCTGATCATGTCTTTCCTTGTTACGCCCAATATTTTTCGTACACATTTTATTTCTGTTGTTATGATGTAGCGTTTTTCATTTGATGCTAGATGTCCATATAGTCAAAAAGAGAAATTAGGATCTGTTTAGCTATAAGGAATAGCTGACAACAAGATCAATCAGGTAAAGCTACAAATTAATTAAAGAAATGTACAGATTAGATATTATAAATTTTTTTTCATGCAGAGTGGTGAATGCTTGGAATGCATTGCCATAGGAAATAATCGGGACATGGTCAGTTAATGCGCTCAGAAATAGATTGTATGCACATAGTTATTTTTAAATCGTTGAGTAAAATGAATTGGTTGAATAGGAGCAACACTATAGAATTATTGGACCAGCACTATAGAATTATTATAGGACCAACACTATAGAATTATAGGACCAGCACTATAGAATTATTATAGGACCAACACTATAGAATTATAGGACCAACACTATAGAATTATAGGACCAGCACTATAGAATTATAGGACCAGCATTATAGAATTATAGGACCAGCACTATAGAATTATTATAGGACCAGCACTATAGAATTATTATAGGACCAACACTATAGACCAACACTATAGAATTATAGGACCAACACTATAGAATTATAGGACCAGCACTATAGAATTATAGGACCAGCATTATAGAATTATAGGACCAGCACTATAGAATTATTATAGGACCAGCACTATAGAATTATTATAGGACCAACACTATAGAATTATAGGACCAACACTATAGAATTATAGGACCAGCATTATAGAATTATAGGACCAGCACTATAGAATTATTATAGGACCAGCACTATAGAATTATTATAGGACCAGCACTATAGAATTATTATAGGACCAACACTATAGAATTATAGGACCAACACTATAGAATTATTATAGGACCAACACTAACGACCAACACTATAGAATTATAGGACCAACACTATAGACCAACACTATAGAATTATAGGACCAACACTATAGACCAACACTATAGACCAACACTATAGAATTATAGGACCAACACTATAGACCAACACTATAGAATTATAGGACTAACACTATAGACCAACACTATAGAATTATAGGACCAACACTATAGACCAACACTATAGAATTATAGGACCAACACTATAGACCAACACTATAGAATTATAGGACCAACACTATAGAATTATAGGACCAACACTATAGAAGTATAGGACCATCACTATTGCTTTCCCCCTTACAGGAAGCATGTACCCAAGCATTTGCAGTGGGGTCTCATAACAATATTATGTGGTTTCTAGCCAATTGCACAGCCCATTTTTGTCCTCTTGTCGGACATGCTTGTATGGTTACTGCAATTCTATTCTTGTCAACTCAAGTACCCCCAGACAAACTTTAAAACATGCTGTAGTGTAATCTGTTCAGTCTACCTGCTCCTTGAGTTTACAAATGAAATGCTGTGAAGCTGTCAGAAGTCAAATATTGAATGGAATCAGAATGGGTTTCAGTGCAGTAAAAACATGTTTTTGTATACTGCACTAGTCTTGGTGCTGTGAGTTACTCTGTGCCACACGATAGATAAACATATCAGTTGCTGGGAGCTGATCATGCTAATCTGTGTGTCGAGAAGTGTGAATGTTTTGCAGTTTACAGTTATGGTCTATTTGTTATTATTAATTTATCACACCTCTTCTGCCTTTAGGTGTAGAGGATTGTTAGAGAAAACCAGACTATTCTATCAGTTGTCATCTGTCCTGGGGTGTAGTGGTTTGACAGAGAGAACAACAGACTATTCTATCCTGGGGGTGTAGAGGTTTGTCAAAGAAAACACCAGACTATTCTATCCTGGGGTGTAGTGGTTTGACAGAGAGAACAACAGACTATTCTATCCTGGGGGTGTAGAGGTTTGTCAAAGAAAACACCAGACTATTCTATCCTGGGGTGTAGTGGTTTGACAGAGAGAACAACAGACTATTCTATCCTGGGGGTGTAGAGGTTTGTCAAAGAAAACACCAGACTATTCTATCCTGGGGTGTAGTGGTTTGACAGAGAGAACAACAGACTATTCTATCCTGGGGGTGTAGAGGTTTGTCAAAGAAAACACCAGACTATTCTATCCTGGGGTGTAGTGGTTTGACAGAGAGAACAACAGACTATTCTATCCTGGGGGTGTAAAGGTTTGTCAAAGAAAACAACAGACTATTCTATCCTGCGGGTGTAGAGGTTTGTCAAAGAAAACACCAGACTATTCTATCCTGGGGGTGTAGAGGTTTGTCAAAGAAAACACCAGACTATTCTATCCTGGGGGTATAGAGGTTTGTCAGAGAAAACACCAGACTATTCTATCCTGGGGGTATAGAGGTTTGTCAGAGAAAACACCAGACTATTCTATCCTGGGGGTGTAGGGGTTTGTCAAAGAAAACACAAGACTATTCTATCCTGGGGGTGTAGAGGTTTGTCAAAGAAAACACCAGACTAATGTTTTTGTCAATTTTGTTGATGTAAGGTTGTTTGTTTTTTGGTGATATTATTTTGTATATGATATAATCTGTTATTTTTTGCGGTATTCTTCTTCTTCATTCGTTCTGAAACTCCGGCTACCAAGCCCCGGAAAAGGTTTTGCAAGTAGCAGGATGTAGTCTAGAGAACGGAATGCTTTTTGTGTCTTAGTTTACAACTTGACGCCAATATTTGTAACTTTCAGTCTGACACATGTGACTTAAGCATGGCATTTTTGGGTAACGGGTTAGCCTTTCCTTTATCATCCCTTCTCCTTAGCCATTCTGCCTTGTTGCAGCCTGTTATCCAGGTTCACTACGTGGAGGTGGAGAAGTGTTTTGGCAGCTCTGTGTCGCTGGTCCTGGCGCAACCTTTTGGTGGTATAATGTTTTTGTTATTTTTCTGCTTAAGTGTATTTTGTGTTTTTTTTGGGGTATGTAGGTTTATTTTTTTTGGTGAAATGACTGTGAATTTTGATGGAGTAAGATTTTGTTTTGTCTTTGATGATGTAATTTTGTGTGTGCTGTTTTGTGATGTAATGTTTGAGGTTTATTTTTTTAGTCGGAGAAGGTTATTTTAAACTTATTTGGTCGTAAAAGGTTATTTTTAACTTGACAACTGTAAACTGGTTTAAAAGACTCTGCAGAGCCTGTATACAGACAGTTTCTTTTATTTCACTTGATCTAAAAATACTTATGTGCATCCAATTCATTCTTGAATGCATTAATTTACCCTGCCTCTACCCTTCCTATGGCAATGCATTCCAAGTATTCACCATTCTGTGACTACAAAAATATTTTCTAGAATATAATCTGGACCTTTCCTTAGTTAATTTGTAGCTCTACATTCTTGTTCTTGTAGGTGGCTGTATTTTGAAAAATTGTTATAGTTTAATTAATTTGTTTTCTTGATTTTCTTATAAACATATTTTATCACCTTGAATTCTTCTCTTTTCTAGACACTGTTGGCTGATTTTTCTGAGTCTTTCCTCGTAACTGTAATTCTGGAATCCCACTATCAGTTTTGTCGCTCTTCTTTGTATCCTTTCCAGCATGTTTATATCTCCTCTATGATAAGGACTCCACACCTGTACACAGTACTCCAATCTAGGTCTAACTAATGCTTTATACTGTTTGGCCACAGTTTTAGCTACAGAAGAGTTTATTTAAGATAATTTAGTGATGTAATGTTTTTGTTATTTTTAGTGATGTAATGTTTCTGTTATTTTTAGTGATGTAATGTTTTTGTTATTTTTAGTGATGTAATGTTTCTGTTATTTTTAGTGATGTAAAGTTGTTGTTATTTTTAGTGATGTAATGTTTCTGTTATTTTTAGTGATGTAATGTTGTTTTTTATAGTTATTTAATATTTATCATTGATGATGGTGTATGGTATTTTGTTATTTTTGGTGGTTACGGGTTTCTTATTTTTCGTGGTGCAAGGTATATTTTTTTTTACAGAATAGACAAATAAAAATGGTTTACATTTTTCTGCTGTTTCATTTATATTTTTTTATTCTTATCTCTACCTTCCCAACCTATTTAAACAAAAATGACAGGCAATGTATCAGATCAATTATTTCTACATGGAAGTTGATCGTTATTCCTGGCATTGATGGTACCATCTGACAGATGTTATACTCTCACTTGTAACATTGATGGTACCATCTGACATATGTAATACTGCACTTGTAACATTGGCTCCCTCTAGTGGCGTATCTGATTGTTGTTATTGTGAATGCCCACAATGAGTAGGTTTACTCTTTTGTGCACCCTGAAAAGGAAATTAAGTGGCAGGTTACAGTAACTTTCCTCACACTCCAAGCGTGCTGATGAAGGTTGACTGGGGTCCTCCAGATGGTTGTGCTATGTTTGGTTTCATCTGTGTGTCACTCACTACTACGAGATCACGCCAATCCCTCATCACACTAGTCACTCTGCCAAGAAGGACAGCCCATTTCCAGGAATGACTATCTGGAAGTTGAGGTGGTGGTCTTAGCCAGTATGTTATACCTGACCCTGACTAACATGTCTGATCAGTATGTTGTACCTGACCCTGACTAACATGTCTGATCAGTATGTTTTGCCTGACCGTGACTAACAAAGCCTAATCAGTATGTTTTGCCTGACCCTGACTAACATGTTTGATCAGAATGTTTTGCCTGATCAGACGTTAGTCTCCTCTCCCAGTGTATCTGATGTGTGGTGGTAGAGGACTCACTTTTTTGGACAATGATACAGAATCTAACTCTCTTTACAGGCACACTCCAATTGATCCAGCTTTGAATTGATACCTGGCTTACTCTTAGGGAAAGAAAGGCAGTGTAGAAAGGAACTGACCATTCCACCTCATAAACAAACTGTGTCCTCATTTACTGAAGTCTCTAACACTTCATCTTCAACAACAATGTCTGTAATGGGACTATCATTACAATGACCTTTAGTATATTTTCTCTCTTCTTCTTCTTTCAGAATGGTTTTCCCCAATCTGTTAAGTCGTCCACTGTACAAGAAATAGTTTTCTCAAGGCGTTAAGTGGTCCACTGTACAAGAAATAGTTTTCTCAAGGCGTTAAGTCTTCCACTGTACAAGAAATAGTTTTCTCAAGGCGTTAAGTGGTCCACTGTACAAGAAATAATTTTCTCAAGGCGTTAAGTCGTCCACTGTACAAGAAATAGTTTTCTCAAGGCGTTAAGTCGTCCACTGTACAAGAAATAGTTTTCTCAAGGCGTTAAGTCGTCCACTGTACAAGAAATAGTTTTTCTCAAGGCGTTAAGTCGTCCACTGTACAAGAAATAGTTTTCTCAAGGCGTTAAGTGGTCCACTGTACAAGAAATAGTTTTCTCAAGGCGTTAAGTCTTCCACTGTACAAGAAATAGTTTTCTCAAGGCGTTAAGTGGTCCACTGTACAAGAAATAGTTTTCTCAAGGCGTTAAGTCGTCCACTGTACAAGAAATAGTTTTCTCAAGGCGTTAAGTCGTCCACTGTACAAGAAATAGTTTTCTCAAGGCGTTAAGTCGTCCACTGTACAAGAAATAGTTTTTCTCAAGGCGTTAAGTCGTCCACTGTACAAGAAATAGTTTTCTCAAGGCGTTAAGTGGTCCACTGTACAAGAAATAGTTTTCTCAAGGCGTTAAGTCTTCCACTGTACAAGAAATAGTTTTCTCAAGGCGTTAAGTGGTCCACTGTACAAGAAATAGTTTTCTCAAGGCGTTAAGTCGTCCACTGTACAAGAAATAGTTTTCTCAAGGCGTTAAGTCGTCCACTGTACAAGAAATAGTTTTCTCAAGGCGTTAAGTGGTCCACTGTACAAGAAATAGTTTTCTCAAGGCGTTAAGTCTTCCACTGTACAAGAAATGGCGTATGAAATAATTCATCATCATCAAGTGCCGTCTCCGCAACGGAGGTCGACGGTAATATATCTCCATCTGTCTTTGTCCCGCGCCAGGCTGGTACACGTAGTCAAGCTGTGCCCCGACCACATCCGGATGTTGTCTGTACCTTTGTATTTATGTCTACCTTTGGCAGACTGTCAAGTCGTTTGACATGAATAAAATATTTTATTTTTCTGCTTTTTATTTCCTTCAGAAGTGTATGTTCCACATGGAGTTGTTCCAGAACCTCATTATTGATTTTCCGATCTTTCCAAGAAACTCATCAAGTCTTCTGAATACCCACATTTCAAAGGCCTCAATACCGTTCTCCATTTCCTTTGTCAGGGTCCACGTAATGAAACAATGACTGTTATAACAGAGCCATTATAGTACAAATACAAGAAGCCACGCATGTGCACAGAAAGAAGAAATGGACAACCTTGTGATAAACAGAGCGATAGAAAAGCACAGAGCATCTAAATATAGTTGTGTGATGCTCAAAGAATAGGTGTCTGTGGCATCTGGCACGACACTTGAAGATGAAATTGTGCGGAGGGGAGGAGGCAGTAGAGTAATGGTTAGAGGCACGCCCATATACCAAACGAGCTTGGGGGCATGAGAATATCGTCTGGTCAGGCAAAACATATTTATAGACAACTTAGTCAGGGGAACATACTGACCAAGACTCCACCTCACTTTCATACAGGCTCAGGTAAACATACTGACCAAGACTCCACCTCACTTCCATGACGCTCTCTCTGGAAACAGGCTGGGACCAACGTGATCCCAGACACGCAGATAAAATCAAGCATTGCACAAACAGCCTGGAGGACACCTTCCACCTTCATCAGAGAATGGTAACATAGCTACTGCAAACTCCTTTCCCCCCCCCCCCCCCCCCCCCCCCCCCCCCCCCAAAAGATCCTAGACCTATTGACAATAAACCCATTTTAAAAATTGACGCTAAAGTCGAACACACTATGCCGTTTTAAGCCAACACAAAATTACGATACATTTCGTCTTATGAAACAAGGCGAACAAATTAAATAATGACAAAAATGCTCCGTGAAAATTAAATCTACCTTGAAAATTAAGTCCACCTTGAAACCTCATTGAACAGAACATATTTTTTGGAGCGGAGAAAAAAACGAGAAAATATAGATAGACTATGCCATTGGTCAGAACAGATAGGACTTCAAGTTAACACCTCATGGCTTCCACCAACACAACGGTTGATATCAAGCTATAGGGGAAATCTCTACCAAATGTCCAACACTACACATACCTGGGAAGCAAAATGACAAGATGGAGATGCCACGAAAGAAATTTACACTAGAATTGCTTTGGCCTCATGCTCACCAACATCTGGAAATCAACGACACTGAGCAGACATACCAATGTCTTGATAGATTAATTTATTGTTTGTGTTGCCCTGTATTTACAGTCGTAAAAATGGCACCAATATGCAAAAGTTAGTACAGCTCTTTGGTCACCCTTAGACACCAAAGGTTGTATCAAGTGTGTAGCTAATTCTATGTTGTGTAACACATTTGAATATTGCAATGTATTTGTTGTTGTTGTATGTACACCTAATTGTTTTGATAAACATACTCTAAATCATCCAAGTCTGCGCAAAATATTATTTTAATCATTCTCTAATCTGTCGATTCAAAGAAGTTGATAATTGTTACTGGCTGGACAAATTGTAATTCATCTCATTGCCAGTTTTGTTCCTTTTCCCGGAGCACATGTTCAACACACTTCTTCCAAAACTGAATGTCTATTTTTAAAAGGTATTCACGTGTCAGCACTTTAACATCACACATTATAAATGTCCTATTCTATTCGGCAACTCGTCCTTTGACGATAGCCCACACAAGCTCTTTATGCCACAATAACCACACTTCAAACTATTAACGTGTATTGATTGGCATCCTGTCAGTCTTGAGAGACAAAGAACTTCACGCTAGAGAGGGGGCAGTCAGTTGTTGTCCTTGCTTTTGCCTCACATGTTTGGAGTCTACATCTTGGCACATCTTGTCTTCCCCTGCCTGCAGACCAACGCACAAAGCCTGCCTCCCAGTTGCAGGTGTTCATTTCCAACACCTTCAGGTCACGCTTGCAAACATATTTGTAGCGGAGGAAGGGTCTACCTATTCTACGTTTGCCCGTGGACAGCTCTCTGTGTAGGATATCTTTTGGTATTCGCCGAACCTCCATTCTGCACACGTGGCCATCGCAAGCGGCGCTGACGGAGGATCGTAACTAAACTTTCAATCTCTGCACGGTCCAACATGTCGATGTTTGTCACTCCATGAAATCAATATTAATTCCACTACATCATGCAGTCGCATATGAAGCATTTAGCCTTTTTTCCTGTGCTACAGTGTCATGTTCCTGCCATAGACAGGGGTACTGATACAGGTTACATATCCCACCTTGTGAAGATGGTCAGCATGATGTTATTCCACACTCTCTGTGAGAGCCTGGCAAATGCTGATGAGGTCATTCCTAATCATTTCTGCAGCTCTGCGTCCAGTGAAAGGTTGTCGGTGATGATAGATCCAGCTCTGCGTCCAGTGAAAGGTTGTCGGTGATGATAGATCCAGCTCTGCGTCCAGTGAAAGGTTGTCGGTGATGATAGATCCAGCTCTGCGTCCAGTGAAAAGTTGTCGGTGATGGTAGATCCAGCTCTGCGTCCAGTGAAAGGTTGTCGGTGATGATAGATCCAGCTCTGCGTCCAGTGAAAGGTTGTCGGTGATGATAGATCCAGCTCTGCGTCCAGTGAAACGTTGTCGGTGATGGTAGATCCAGCTCTGCGTCCAGTGAAAGGTTGTCGGTGATGGTAGATCCAGCTCTGCGTCCAGTGAAAGGTTGTCGGTGATGATAGATCCAGCTCTGTGTCCAGTGAAAGGTTGTCGGTGATGATAGATCCAGCTCTGTGTCCAGTGAAAGGTTGTCGGTGATGATAGATCCAGCTCTGGGTCCAGTGAAAGGTTGTCGGTGAGGGTAGATCCAGCTGTGCGTCCAGTGAAAGGTTGTCGGTGATGATAGATCCAGCTCTGGGTCCAGTGAAAGGTTGTCGGTGATGGTAGATCCAGCTCTGCGTCCAGTGAAAGGTTGTTGGTGATGGTAGATCCAGCTCTGCGTCCAGTGAAAGGTTGTCGGTGATGATAGATCCAGCTCTGGGTCCAGTGAAAGGTTGTCGGTGATGGTAGATCCAGCTCTGCGTCCAGTGAAAGGTTGTCGGTGATGGTAGATCCAGCTCTGCGTCCAGTGAAAGGTTGTCGGTGATGATAGATCCAGCTCTGCGTCCAGTGAAAGGTTGTCGGTGATGATAGATCCAGCTCTGCGTCCAGTGAAAGGTTGTCGGTGATGATAGATCCAGCTCTGCGTCCAGTGAAAGGTTGTCGGAGATGATAGATCCAGCTCTGCGTCCAGTGAAAGGTTGTCGGTGATGATAGATCCAGCTCTGCGTCCAGTGAAAGGTTGTCGGTGATGGTAGATCCAGCTCTGCGTCCAGTGAAAGGTTGTCGGTGATGATAGATCCAGCTCTGGGTCCAGTGAAAGGTTGTCGGTGATGATAGATCCAGCTCTGCGTCCAGTGAAAGGTTGTCGGTGATGATAGATCCAGCTCTGCGTCCAGTGAAAGGTTGTCGGTGATGATAGATCCAGCTCTGCGTCCAGTGAAAGGCTGTCGGTGATGATAGATCCAGCTCTGCGTCCAGTGAAAGGTTGTCGGTGATGATAGATCCAGCTCTGCGTCCAGTGATAGGCTGTCGGTGATGATAGATCCAGCTCTGCGTCCAGTGAAAGATTGTCGGTGATGATAGATCCAGCTCTGCATCCAGTGAAAGGTTGTCGGAGATGATAGATCCAGCTCTGCGTCCAGTGAAAGATTGTCGGTGATGATAGATCCAGCTCTGCGTCCAGTGAAAGGTTGTCGGTGATGATAGATCCAGCTCTGTGTCCAGTGAAAGATTGTCGGTGATGGTAGATCCAGCTCTGCGTCCAGTGAAAGGTTGTCGGTGATGATAGATCCAGCTCTGCGTCCAGTGAAAGGTTGTCGGTGATGGTAGATCCAGCTCTGCGTCCAGTGAAAGGTTGTCGGTGATGGTAGATCCAGCTCTGCGTCCAGTGAAAGGTTGTCGGTGATGATAGATCCAGCTCTGCGTCCAGTGAAAGGTTGTCGGTGATGATAGATTCAGCTCTGCGTCCAGTAACTTACTTAACTTAACGTCTTTATACTGGTTTAGAAGACCCTGCAGAGTCTGTATACAACCAGTCACATTTACATCACCTTGCTCTAAAAGCTATGCGCATCCAGTTTATTCTTAAATGCATTAACTGTCCCTGCCTCCTCTACCTCCCCTGGCAATGCATTCCAAGCAGACACCACTCTCTGACTAAAAAAATATTTCCTAATATCTAGCCTGGACCTCTCTTTAGTCCGCTTGTAACTATGCCCTCGTGTTATTGGAGGTGGCTGTATTTTTAAAAAACTTGTTATAGTCTACTTTATCCATTCCTCTGATCATCTTATACACCTGTATTAAGTCACCATTCTTCACATTAAGTCACGAATTCTTCTCTCTTCGAGACACTGTAGGCCGGTTTTTCTGAGTCGTTCCTCATAACTGTAATTCTGGAATCCCACTATCATCTTTGTCGCTCTTTTTTGTATTCTTTCTAGCATGTTTATGTCCCCTCTATGATAAGAACTCCACACCTGTACACAGTACTCCAATCTAGGTCTAACTAAAGCTTTATACAGTTTGACGATCACTTCCTTGCTCCTATGTTTAATATTTCTTTTGATCATACCTAACATTGCATTTGCCTTTTTCACTGCTACCTTAACTTGCTCACTCACCTTTCCTGTATGATCTATTATAACCCCTAGGTCCCTTTCCTTATCTATCTTTCTAATATTGTTTTCTCCCATTCTGTAATTATGTTCCATATTGGATCTACCCATGTGGATGACTGTACGCTTATCTACATTAAACTCCATTTGCCAGCTTACATACCATTGTCGAATTTTATCTAAATCCGACATCAATATATCCATTTCCGCTTTAGATGAGATACTACTGCATAGTTTTGTGTCATCAGCAAATTTTGCAATCATGGATCCCATATCAATGTCCAAATCATTTATATATATCAAGAACAAAATTGGTCCCAAAACCGAGCCCTGTGGCACTCCACTTTTCACTTCACACCACTCAGAGTACTCCTTATATATGCCCACCCTCTGCCTTCTTCCCGTTAACCAATTGTCAATCCATTTGGCAACTTCCCCACCTATTCCATGTGATTTTAACTTTCTAAATAATCTTTAATGAGGTACTCAATCAAAGGCCTTTGCAAAATCCAGATAAATAACATCCACTGGCTCCCCTTTATCTAACATTTTAGTAACCTCCTCCGTGAATTCTAATAGATTTGTTAAGCATGATCTCCCTCTAGTAAACCCATGCTGACTATTTCTAATTAGATTAAATTTGTTTAAATGCATTACAATGTTTTCTTTGACTATTGACTCTAACAATTTACAGACTATGCTCGTTAAACTCACCGGTCTATAATTTGCTGGATCTGATTTTTTGCCCTTTTTGAATAAGGGGATCACTCCTGCATCTTTCCAATCCCGTGGAACAATCCCTTGTGTAAGTGATTGAGAACATAAGTTTGGCGAAGTTGCCAAATGGATTGAAAATTGGTTAACGGGAAGAAGGCAGAGGGTGGGCATAAATAAGGAGTACTCTGAGTGGAGTGAAGTGAAAAGTGGTGTGCCACAGGGCTCGGTTTTGAGACCAATTTTGTTCTTGATATATATAAATGATTTGGACATTGATATGAGATCCATGATTGCAAAATTTGCTGATGACACAAAACTATGCAGTAGTGTCTCATCTAAAGCGGAAGTGGATATATTGATGTCGGATTTAGATAAAATTCGAGAATGGTCTGTAAGCTGGCAAATGGAGTTTAATGTAGATAAATGTACAGTCATCCACATGGGTAGATCCAATATGGAACATAAATATAGAATGGGAGAAAACAATATTAGAAAGATAGATAAGGAAAGGGACCTAGGGGTTATAATAGATCATACAGGAAAGGTGAGTGAGCAAGTTAAGGTAGCAGTGAAAAAGGCAAATGCAATGTTAGGTATGATAAAAAGAAATATTAAACATAGGAGCAAGGAAGTGATCGTCAAACTGTATAAAGCTTTAGTTAGACCTAGATTGGAGTACTGTGTACAGGTGTGGAGTCCTTATCATAGAGGGGACATAAACATGCTAGAAAGAATACAAAAAAGAGCGACAAAGATGATAGTTGGATTCCAGAATTACAGTTATGAGGAACGACTCAGAAAAACGGGCCTGCAGTGTCTCGAAGAGAGAAGAATTCGTGGTGACTTAATACAGGTTTATAAGATGATCAGAGGAATCGATAAATTAGACTATAACAAGTTTTTTAAAATACAGCCACCTACAATAACACGAGGGCATAGCTACAAGCTGATTAAAGAGAGATCCAGGTTAGATATTAGGAAATATTTTTTTAGTCAGAGAGTGGTGTCTGCTTGGAATGCATTTGATTGCCGGGGGAGGTGGTGGAGGCAGGGACAGTTAATGCGTTTAAGAATAAACTGGATGCGCATAGATTTTAGAGCAAGGTGATGTAAATGTGACTGGTTGTATACAGACTCTGCAGGGTTTTCTAAACCAGTATAAAGACGTTAAGTTAAGTTATAATATAGCCAATGGTTTTGCTAGTTGGTCTCTAATTTCATACAGCAATTTTGGATGAATACCATCTTGACCTGGACATTTATTCACTTTCAACCCCTCCAATTTAAAAAAAAACCATTTCCTCTGTAATACAGATTGATCTTAATCCCGCTGTATCCATGTCTCTTTGAAAAATATCTATAGGTTCTGGGATCTCGGAGCAGTCCTCCTTTGTGAAGACTGTGCCAAAGTACTGATTGAGCAGATTAGCTGCCTCCCTATTCTCACTTATTATTTTCCCTGTACTGTCTATGAGATGGCCTACTTTGTCTTTCATTCTTTGTTTATTTCTAACATAAGAGAAGAAGCTTTTACTGTCAGTCTTGATCCTCTGAGCAAGTTTTTTTTCAAAGTCTATTTTTGCTGTTTTATTCGCTTTCTGAGATATGTTCTGCTTGTCCAAATATTTTACATATGTTTCTTTTGATTTACCTGCCTCTATATATTTTTTCCATGCTTTATTTTTTGCTCTTCTACATTTCACTACAAATCTAGTTATCCGCTTTTTACGCTTGGGGTTTACCTCCCTACATGGAACACATTAAGACCAGATTTCAAGTACTTCACCATTAATGCTTGTCATTCTTTCTCCCCATGCACGGTGTTAGTAGTTGAAATATCCCATCACTACCATGGTCAGACAGTAGATAATGCAACCAGAAGAACGGCATGGCACAAACAAATGTCCTGGCCCGTTCGCTGTACAATGTATACACGACGAATGAATAACCAGTTAGCCCAGGAACAAGGCAGTTCATATATGCCGACGACACTGCTATATCTGCACATAGAAAGCGTTTTGAGGAAGTGGAGCTCGGGCTCATAAAAGCTCTAGACAGAATGGCCGAATACTGTGAGTAGAACCACCTCAAAGTCAACCACAGCAAAACACAGGTATGTGCTTCCCACTTCAAGAACGGAGAAGCAAGAAGACAACTTCATATTAAATGGGACGTACATGTACTTTAATATAGCGATATACCAAAGTACTTAATCATTACAATGGGCCGCACATTATTTTACGAAGCACACTACAATGCGGTAAAACAAAAAGTCAGTACAAGAAAACAAAATAATTCGTAAGCTGACACACTGCACGGGGAGCATCCCCGGCGCTCTTCGTATCAGCCCTTGCACTGTGTTTCTCAGTGGCAGAGTATGCGGTGCCGTTATGGAGAATGCATCACACACACGAAACAGGTCGGTGTGGCAGTAAATGAGACATACCGAATTGTAACACGATGCCTTCAACCGTCATCAAAGGAAAAGGTCTACCCAATCGCTGGTATCGCACCTCCGGATCAAATGGATACAGGCCTATAAGTCTACTGAGCTGTGTAGGCAAGGCATATCAGTCTACTGAGCTGTGTAGGCAAGGCCTATCAGTCTACTGAGCTGTGTAGGAAAACTGATGGAGCGTATGATAAACACCAGACTGATGTGTCATCTGGAAGAAAAACACATACTAATTCCACAGCAAGCAGGCTTTAGACAGCACAGATCCACTGAGGACCAGATCACTCTCATAGCCCAGGAAATAGAGGATGCTTACCAGGAGCAAAAACACACAGTAGCGGTTTGGGTGGATTTAGAGAAGACATTTGACAAGGTGTGGAAAGAGGGACTTAAAGTCAAGCTACGAAGAAGTAAAGTTTGTGGGAAAATGTACAGATGGATCAGCCACTACCTCGAAAACAGAACAGCCAGAGTTCAAGAACAAGGGCAGATGACCAAAAAGGTGACACTGGAGCAGGGAGTACCCCAAGGAGGAGTACTGTCACCCACACTTTTCCTGGTGTATATAAACAACATCTCAGAGAATATACCAAGAAGAGTCCACAGCTCATGAGGAAACTTGCTGGCACAAGCTGGGAAGCAGACGAAAGTATACTAAAGAAACTGTACACTGGAAGAGTGAGACCAGTTCTAGAGTATGGCATTGCGGCATGGACAACAGCAGCAAAGGCGAACTTTGATAAAATTAGCAAACTTCAAAACCAAGCCATGAGAGTTATAACAGGAGGCATGCAGTCAACGCCAATTGTAGAACTTAAAAAGATTACAAATCTGCACTCCATGACCGACAGAAGAGACTGCAGAGCCCAGAAGCAAGCAGAGAAACTAAGAAGACTGACAGACCATCCAATGCACCAGAGACTAAATAGATTTGGAAATGGGAAACTAAATCGGAGAAACTTTGCAGAAATAGCCAAAGCAAAGATGAGCGAAGACCCTATGAACACATTAACAACACCAAAGCCCACCCCTACTGTACGCAAACCTACCTGGAAGCAGCATATCATCCCGGAGGTGGTAGAAAATATACCAGGTATTGGAAACAAGAACAGCCAGACTGAAAATGAAAGAAGAGACATAACCTTGAGGTACATAACGAAAAACTACCCAAGCATGGACTGGACCCATGAATACACCGACGGTTCTGTAACAAACACAACGCAGAACAGAGGGGCAGGGGTATTCCTGGGCCTACCAAATGGTAGAAAAATAACACTGTCAGTGGCAACTGGAAAATACTCAAGCAATTTCAGAGCGGAGGCAGAGGCACCGAGGGCTGCAGTAGAAGCAATGCTGACAGGCAAAAGAAATGAAAGCCAGATAGTCCTGTTTACAGATGCCCTGGCTGTAGTCATAGCACTAAAAAGATAGAAAAATACTGACAATGATTTAAGAGCAGTACTCTGTCAACTATGCCAGCAGACCGCACCAAAAAGAGTAGTGGTACAGTGGGTTCCATCCCACTGTAACATCCAAGGCAACGAGGAGGCAGACAGACTGGCAAAAGAAGGTGCAAGACTACCACAACCAGATTCTAGTGTGACCTACGAAGGGTCCAAAAGGCTTATTAGGGCCAGATAAATGGCCAAATGGGAAACAGAACATACTGGCTACACAAAAATTATGCCTATTACCAGTTGAACAGAAGAGAGCAGGTCGTGTCTTCAGACTCCGCACAGACCACAACAGACTGAGGTACCATCTTTTCAATAAACTGAGGATAGGTGGCACTGACGAATGCACGTGCGGTACCGGGAAAATGACCGCTGAACATCTGCTGCAAAACTGCCCGACATACGAGGACCAGAGAAAGCACATGTGGCCATCACCAGTGGCAACACTAGACAAGCTCTATGGCAGTGCCGACAGCCTCAGGATGACCGCTGCTTTTTTTCGAAAAAATACAGGTTGACGTCTGACAGCGTACGAAGAAGAAGAAGAAGAAGAAAAATATTGACTCTAAAATCGGATAACGGATAACAGAACCAGTCATGTTTAACTTAACTTAACGTCTTTATACTGGTTTAGAACACTCTGCAGAATCTGTATACAACCAGTTCCATTTACATCACCTTGCTCTAAAAGCTGTACGCATCCAATCTGTTCTTAAATGCATTGACCGTCCCAGCCTCCAATATCTCACTTGGCAATGCATTCCAAGCATTCACTACTCTCTGGCTAAAGAAATACTTCCTAATATCTAATCTGGACCTCTCCTTAGTCAACTTGTAGCTATGCCCTCTTGTCCTTGTTGGTGGTTGTACTTTAAAAAACTTGTTATAGTCTACTTTATCCATTCCTCTGATCATCTTATACACCTGTATTAAGTCACCACGAATTATTCCATCTTCTAGACACTGAAGGCCAGTTTTTTAAAATCTTTCTTCATAACTGTAATTCTGGAATCCCACTATCAGCTTTGTCGCTCTTTTTTGTATTCTCTCCAGCATGTCTATATCCCCTCTCTGATAAGGACTCCACACCTGTACACAGTACTCCAATCTAGGTCTAACTAATGCTTTATACAGTTTGACTATCACTTCCTTGCTACTATGTTTAATATTTCTTTTTATCATCCCTAACATTGCATTTGCCTTTTTTACTGCTACCTGAACTTGCTCCCTCACCTTACATGTATGATCTATTATAACCCCTAAGTCCCTTTCTTTATCTATCTTTCTAATATGTTTCTCTCCCATTCTGTAATTATGTTCCATATTGGATCTACCCATGTGGATGACTGTACACTTATCTACATTAAACTCCATTTGCCAGATTACAGACCATTCTCGAATTTTATCTAAATCCGACATCAATAAATCCACTTCCGCTTTAGATGAGACACTACTGCATAGTTTTGTGTCATCAGCAAATTTTGCAATAATGGATCCCATACCTATGTCCAAATCATTTATATATATCAAGAATAAAATTGGTCCCAAAACCGAGCCCTGTGGCACTCCACTTTTCACTTCACACCACTCAGAGTACTCCTTATTTATACCCACCCTTTGCCTTCTTCCCGTTAACCAATTTTCAATCCATTTGCAACTTCCCCACCTATTCCATGTGATTTTAATTTTCGAAATAATCTTTGATGAGGTACTCTATCAAAGGCCTTTGCAAAATCCAGATAAATAACATCCACTGGCTCCCCTTTATCTAACATTTTGGTAACCTCCTCCATGAATTGTAATAGATTTGTTAAGCATGATCTCCCTCTGGTAAACCCATGCTGACTATTTCTAATTAGATTAAATTTGTCTAAATGCATTACAAAGTTTTCTTTGATTATTGACTCTAACAATTTACAGACTATGCTCGTTAAACTCACCGGTCTATAGTTTGCTGGATCCGCCTTTTTGCCCTTTTTGAATAAGGGGATCACTCCCGCATCTTTCCAATCCCGTGGAACAATCCCTTGTGTAAGTGATTGAGAACATAATATAGCCAATGGTTTTGCTAATTGGTCTCTAATTTCAAACAGCAATTTTGGATGAATACCATCTTGACCTGGACATTTATCCACTTTCAACCCCTCCAATTTTTTAAAAACCATTTCCTCTGTAATACAGATTGATCCTAATCCTGCTGTATCCATGTCTCTTTGAAAGATATCTATAGGCTCTGGGATCTCGGAGCAGTTCTCTTTTGTGTACACTGGGCCAAAGTAGTGATTGAGTAGATTAGCTGCCTCCCTATTTTCACTTATTTATTTTCCTGTGCTGTCTATGAGAGGGCCTACTTTGCCCTTTGATCTTTGTTTATTTCTAACATAAGAGAAGAAGCGTTTACTATCAGTCTTGATCCTCTGAGCAAGTTTCTTTTCGAAGTCTATTTTTGCTGTTTTATTCGCTTTCTGGGATATGTTCTGCTTGTCCAAATATTTTAAATATGTTCCTTTTGATTTACCTGCCTCTATATATTTTTTCCATGCTTTATTTTTAGCTCTTCTACATTTAACTACAATTTTAGTGATTCACTTTTTAAGCTTGGGGTTTACTTCCCAAATGGAACACATTCCTCTTTTAGCGTTTCAAGAACTGTTTTAAAACTTTCCCACTCCTGTTCAACATCTGTTCCTCTGACAATATCTTCCCAGATTATGTGGTTCGCTGCCTCTTTCATCCTCTTAACATCTGTCTTAGAGTAGTCATATGTTCGCGTGTTTATGTTCACTTCTTTCCCTGCAATAAGATCCCATTGGATGATTTGATGGTCACTTGAGCCAAACAGTTCCCCAACGGTAACGTTTTCAATCATATTTTCCTCTGTAGTAAAAACTAGGTCGAGTATGTTTTTGCCTCTGGTGGCTGCTACTACATGTTGAATTAAAAAATTTTCAGTTATGCACTTAACAAAAGGTTTTGACTCTACAAGTGCTTCTGCCATATCCCATTTTATTTCTGGAAAGTTGAAATCCTCCATTAATAATAATTTCCTATCACTTGCCTTTGCTATGCTACTAATCAGCTCCTCATCTTCCTCCTTTTGACTTGATGGACATCTATAGCACACTCCAATCACTGTTCATACACTTTCATTTTTGTTACCACATGATAAATCCTCTCTGCTAGTTATATTAACAGAATTTATACAGTATAATAAAACACCACCCCCCTTAGCCTTGTCTCCAACTACCCTATCCTTCCTTAACATTGTATATCCCTCTATTTCAAATTCACCATATGCAATGTCCTCATATGCCCATGATTCTGTTAACCCTATTATATCTGGTTTTTCTTCCTCTATATACAGTTCCAATTCTTCTCTTTTATTTACAATGCTTCTCACATTTGCATAAAAACATTTTAGTTTGCAATTTTGTTGTTTTTCCACTTTTTTGTTTTTGCTGCATCATTTTAATGTTTGGTTTTCCACTACTTAATTCCCACTTCTCTGATCTAAACTCTCCCCTTTGACTACATCCTCTGTAGCACCCTATTTTAGGCCTATCTTTAGTCTCATACTTTGTGCGCAACTGTGTTGCCTGGACGTAGGGTGTGTTGACCAAGGTCCATGTGGGATCCAGAGAGGGAACCCTATATTCCACTGCCTCGCGAGGAGGGAGAGTTTGACGAGTACTCCTTATCTGTGACCAGAGACAGCCTCGTTTTGGACATACACAAGGAAGAATATGAATGAAATCGAAGATACGTTTGATGAGGTCTGTACAGCCCTCAGAACAGAACCCCGAGAGAAACCATATAGAAAAGTGGCGCCAAAAGTACCGCGAAGGCGGTATGAAGATTACAGAACTTGCACGAGGACATGATTTGTCATATATTTAGTGGAGGTCTCTGAGAAGGTTAAGAACAGGTGTGTCCTGATATGGGTCTAACCTGAAAAAATGGAGATATGCAGACGACGAATGTGGCACGTGGATAGATGATATAAGAGACATCCTACACCAACACGGGCTTACAACAACCACTACACCAACACGGGCTTACAACAACCACTACACCAACACGGGCTTACAACAACCACTACACCAACACGGGCTTACAACAACCACTACACCAACACGGGCTTACAACAACCACTTCAATCTCTCTGTGGGTATCTTATGGTCTCTCTATTTCTCTCTCTCTCTCTCTCTCTCTCTCTGGGTACCTTATGGTGTATCTCTCTCTTTCTCTGTGGGTACCTTATGGTGTATCTCTCTCTCTCTGGGTACCTTATGGTGTATCTCTCTCTCTCTCTCTCTGTGGGTACCTTATGGTCTCTCTCTCTGTGCGGGTACCTTAAAGTCTCTCTCTGTGTGGGTACCTTATGGTGTCTCTCTCTCTGTGGGTATCTTCTGGTGACTTTGTATAGTCTTAGTCCTGTATTGTCCTTAGTCCTTGATTGGTCCTCCCAGGAACATACGTTCCCGCCGTCATGCCTCACTGAGGCTCACATGGCCCGACGCCGCCCCCCCCCCCTCTCCATCTCGCCAAGGTGATGTCATCCTTGCGGAAGGGGGGGGGGGGTGCAGAATATGAAGAACGTGTTGGGTTTGTTAGCCGGACAGTAAGTGAATTAAACACAAGTACGATGGTGTGTTGGTGTTGGTACATTTGTGTGTGGTGTCATGTGTTGCGAGAACCAGAAGTCCACTTTGTTCTTGTTGCTGTTGTTGTTAAATGGGGTTGTGCATGCGGTTGTACTTGACTTGATTCCAGCTGCGTGTCGCTCACTACTTTGGAGATCACTTCGAAATCCCACCACGTTAACCAGACTACCATGAAAACAGTCCAGAGAGTTCACGTAGACCGGAGGTAGAGGTCTTGGCCGGTATCCCCTCTTTCCTCCCTCCGCCCATTTTAATTTTGTACATATTTTTCCACTGCCCTATCCTAACCCAACCGGTTCGTGGTCGTCTGTTATGGACAGCCCCTAAGTAACGTGTTTTATTTTGTTTCAGTAAACAACCCCACTCAGAGCACAACGGCTGGAGCTGTATGTACGAAATGGCGTCTCTTCGTCCTATTTGAGAACTGGAGAGAGCAAACGTTACTTCCTGTAACACCGAAGTTTGCAGACGCCAAGTGATCGATGACATCACGTCAACTTAGTAGAGAGACAGAGAGAGAGAGAGTGAAAGAGAGAGGGATATCCAACTCGTAATATCCATGGCTTTAAAATACAATTCAACTCCTAACTGGTATTACAGATACCTCTTGAAAAGGTGATTACAGATTACAGTAGTAGCAGTAGTAGTAGTAGTAGTAGTAGTAATAGTAGTAGTAGTAGTAGTAGTAGTAGAAGTAGTAGTAGCAACAGCAGCAGCAGTACCAGTAGTAGTAGTAGCAGCAGTAGCAGTAGTAGTAAGGATATGTATAAGGAAATGCTTCCTGTTTACGATGAAAGATGTTTTTTCTCGCGTAAAGCGATGCACAACTGTGTTGATACATTTTCTCAAAAACGCTCAAAAACTGCTAATGAAGCCTAACCTGGTCGTCCTGTTCAGATGTCTCATAGGGCTCGATGAACCCAGGGGAAATTTGACCACCTTGAGTACAACTTCCTCACCTTACACCTCCCAGCCTGGACGTGCCCTAGATATACATTTGATAACAATGGTGAGAATTGACTTTCCTACATTTTTTGCACGTTTCAGTTGGGGCTCAAAATGCCTGACGCCAGATGCAACACGAGCGCGAGTAAGGTGCGCCTCGTTCTTTTGACGGGTCAATCAATCAGCTGTTCTAGCTGATCCCATGACTCTTCATCCACGACGTCAATATTCTTTCAGTTTCAATTCTCTTGTAGACCACCACACATTCTCTTGTAGACCAAAACACATTCTCTTGTAGACCACCTCACATTCTCTCACAGACCACCATACATTCTCTTGTAGACCACCACACATTCTCTTGTAGACCACTACACATTCTCTCACAGACCACCACACATTCTCTCACAGACCACCACACATTCTTTTGTAGTCCAATAGACATTCTCTTGTAGTCCACCACACATTCTCTTGTAGTCCACTACACATTCTCTTGTAGTCCTCTACACATAATATTGTAGTCCATTACACATTCTCTTGTAGTCCACTACACATTCTCTTGTAGTCCACTAAACATTCTCTTGTAGTCCACTATACATTCTCCTGTAGTCCACTACACATTCTCTTGTAGTCCACGACACATTCTCTTGTAGTCCACTACACATTCTCTTGTAGTCCACCACACATTCTCCTGTAGTCCACTACACATTCTCTTGTAGTTCACGATACATTCTCTTGTAGTCCACGACACATTCTCTTGTAGTCCACGATATATTCTCTTGTAGTCCACTACACATTCTCTTGTAGTCCACGACACATTCTCTTGTAGTCCACGACACATTCTCTTGTAGTCCACGATACATTCTCTTGTAGTCCACTACACATTCTCTTGTAGTCCACGACACATTCTCTTGTAGTCCACGATACATTCTCTTGTAGTCCAATACACATTCTCTTGTAGTCCACGACACATTCTCTTGTAGTCCACTACACATTCTCTTGTAGTCCACGACACATTCTCTTGTAGTCCACGACACATTCTCTTGTAGTCCACTACACATGCTCTTGTAGTCCACTACACATTCTCTTGTAGTCCACCACACATTCTCTACATATGCCCCTAGTGCAGTAGGGTGTGGGGAGCCAGGACAGGATAGCACAGCGACATGCAGACATACCCTGCCACGTCTGCCCGACCCACATCGACATGCAGACATACCCTGACACGTCTGCCCGGCCCACAGCGACATGCAGACATACCCTGACACGTCTTCCCGGCCCACAGTGACATGCAGACATACCCTGACACGTCTGCCCGACCCACAGCGACATACAAACATACCCTGACACGTCTGCCCGGCCCACAGCGACATGCAGACATACCCTGACACGTCTACCCGGCCCACAGCGACATACAAACATACCCTGACACGTCTGCCCGGCCCACAGCGACATGCAGACATACCCTAACACGTCTGCCCGGCCCACAGCGACATGCAAACATACCCTGACACATCTGCCCGGCCCACAGCGACATGCAAACATACCCTGACACGTCTGCCCGGCCCACAGCGACATGCAAACACACCCTGACACGTCTGCCCGGCCTACAGCGACATGCAGACATACCCTGACACGTCTGCCCGGCCCACAGCGACATGCAGACACATACCCTGCAAGGTCTGCCCGGCCAACAGTGACATGCAGACATACCCTGACACGTCTGCCCGGCGCACAGCGACAAGCAGACACATACCCTGACACGTCTGCCCGGCCCACAGCGACATGCAGACACATACCCTGACACGTCTGCCCGGCCCACAGCGACAAGCAGACACATACCCTGACACATTTGCCCGGCCCACAGCGACAAGCAGACACATACCCTGACACGTCTGCCCGGCCCACAGCGACAAGCAGACACATACCCTGACACATCTGCCCGGCTCACACAAATCTGATTGTGTCACTATCTATGTTTGTTGTCATCTACTACCACTGCAGTACTAAACTGATCTCCCCCTGAGCTAGTCCTGTTTTGGTTTTTGGTTTTTTTTCTCAGGGGGAGGGGGGGCGTTTTTATTTTGCGCATTGTCAACCTGCTTAGTAACAGCCACAAAAATGCAAGCATCGTGTGGCGCATAGCCTTAACGTTGTCCTAATATCTGATCTTCAAGCTATGTTATACAGAATCGACATCTCTGAAACCAGGACAGACCAATAGGTGCGCCGTCTCTCTCGCCAAGTGATGAAGTGTATGGATACTGATGGCTCTAATATCTCTGTGATCGTACACACTCAGGCCCCTCTACTTGCTCAATTCGTCTTTCACGTCAAACCTTTGCAAACAGTCGGACAACCATTTTGTCGAATACAGGGTATCATTATGCTGAAGGTCCGTGCTTGCAACAGTGATAGTCAGTCACGTCTGATATGAGAATGAACAGAAATGAAAGTTGTTCATAAATGTCTTCAATCCGTACTCATATCAACTATTACACAATTAGTCGATTTACATTCTTTTGAAGAGTTTGATGTTGAATAATGAAATTATGGTGGTGATGAAAATCACAAATAAATAATTTCTTTATACTCCTCCGCTTCTATAGGAAAGTAGTTATGATCTGGTTGATGCTGGGATTCGTGATCACGTGCCTGGTCATGTACGGACAACTTCCGGACGCGGGGAACATGGGGCAAGACTGCAACCACAAAATTCAGCAACGGAAAACTAAGGGTGCTCTTTTGTCTGATTTTGGTCTTGATCGAGAAGAAAAAGTTGACAATTCGATTCTGCCGAGGCTGATTAGGACAAACAGAAGTTATTCCACGACCGGCCATTGGTTTAACTTGGTGGACAACAAAGCCATCAACACCGGCGAGTTGGTGGGGTCAGTTTCTTCCCGCCTGAAAAGCTTCCTTGTGCATGCAGAACGCATCAATGACACCAAATACATGGATGACGGTGCTAGTAACAGCATGAAACATACGACAAATATCAGAGGTACCTTAAAATATAACACTAATAACATATTTGTTACAATAAACACAATTAAACAACACAACAATGCACGCAAAAACACAGACAATATGATACACAAAGAGCCATACCGGGTGGAGAAAACAAGCAATAACAACATGGATTCAAGTACTAGTAAGAGCTCAAATAATCGCAGATACATTGATGCCGATAGCGAACAACGAAATCTTGTTTTCCTGAAAGTACATAAGGCTGCCAGCAGAACCGTCCACAATATTGTTATGCGATTTGCTCTGTCCAGAAATCTGGATGTGATGTTGCCAAAAACTGCAAACATCTTGTCAGAAACTGGTTACATGATCAAACCGGAGAACCTTCGCCATTACCCTCAGGACAGGAAGTTCAATATCGTCTGCAACCACATCATTTTTAACAAAGATTATTTGTCACGAAACTTGAAGAACATTTTACATCGGAATTGTTCGAGAGCCATTCAGCCAGTTCGCGCCTGCGTTCTACTTTTACCTCAACAAGTTCAAGAGAACAACACTTGTCAATATCGCAATGGACAGACCAACACATCCTATTCGTGGCTTTCTAGAAGATCCACTCAAGCATGTTGACGCTCGAAACTATGCCATGAGTGTCAGCTTTATCAATAACAGAATGTCAGCTGACTTTGGGTTCCCAATGTGGAACATAGACCAGGACAGGCACAATACGAAACTCATTCAGAGATTTCTCCAGATGACGCAAGATACCTTCCATCTGGTGATGGTGGTCGACATGTTTGACAAGTCACTCATTCTCCTTCGCAGACTTTTGCATTGGAAAGTCAAAGACCTTCTGTATGCGAGTGCAAACAAAATGGAATATTCAAAAGAAGCCCAGACGCTAAATCTACCTTGGAAAATCAACATGAACTTTACAGAGGAGGACAGACAACTTCACCGACAATATGCTCCAGTCGACCACGCTTTATACACGTATTTTAGAGACATACTCTTGCAGAAGTTAAAGCAACAGCCACCAGATTTAACGGAAGAGGTAAAAATGTTTCAAGAAATCTTAGGTTCTGTCACAGATTTCTGCAATAATAGATCTGGCTGTAGCAAGGAATCCATGGACTGAGGAGTTCAAGGTCAGCTGCAGTGATTGCAGGTCCATACAGATGAGCGAGCTAGATTTGATAAGTCAGGCCAGAGAGAAACAGCTACTTAGATACGGTGGTAAGGTGTGATGGCTTACCTTTGAGCTCGATTTGCCAGAGTTCCACCGACTAATGTATTACTGAACACCTAAGTTGAAAAAAGGACTACTATGGGGTCTCTGTGGCAAAGAGGCCAAGCCGTTTGTCTCGTGTTCAGACGGTCGAGTTCGAATTCGAACTGCGACGGTTGGTTCATGATGGCAATTTGTTCCGGAGATCCCTGGGTTCATCGCTGGAGATCCCTGGGTTCATCGCTGGAGATCCCTGGGTTCATAGCTGGAGATCACTGGGTTCATCGCTTGAGAGATCCATGGGTTCATCGCTGGAGATAACAGGGTTCATCGCTGGAGATCCCTGGGTTCATCGCTTGAGAGATCCATGGGTTCATCGCTGGAGATCCCTGGGTTCATCGCTTGAGAGATCCATGGGTTCATCGCTGGAGATCCCTGGGTTCATCGCTTGAGAGATCCATGGGTTCATAGCTGTAGATCACTGGGTTCATCGCTGGAGATCAATGGATTCATCGCTGGAGCTACGGAGATCGTGCTTTGTGCGATGCTCTTGGCAGGAGGCATACTGTTCTGAGGAGACAGACCGAGCCATATGGGGATCCGCTGCGATGAAATAGAGCCTTCGCCTTTAATCTTAACCACTCTTCCAAGCACAATTTTAAAGAAAACTGGAGAGAGTTATGCGTAGATATGTCAACCTTATCACAAAAACGCATTGCTTTTTAACCAGCCATTGCAAATGCTCCGCTACAGGGAAGGTATACCGGGCCAACTGCAGTGGTTGGTCCTTTGTTTCACTTGGAGCCAAGCATTGACCATCTATTACTGACAGCAGCCATTGTTGCGTTACGACATCAGTGTGTGGTTTATCTCAGCTCCAGAAGGGAGCGCCATAAACCACCTTGTGGTTATATTAATCTGTCCAGAATGGCATTGTCAGCCTCATTCAAAGACAGCGAGATTAAGCTCAAGATGTGTTTTCCCCTGGCCTGCTTTCACTGGAATAAGAGTTAGATGATTTTGAGGAAGAGAATCATCATTGACTCTTTCCGTCTTGTCGGACGATAGCAATTGTGCTTTGAAAAAAAAAGGTATGTAACTACAGTCCATGACGGTAACGAATGTGACTCGTAAGACCAATCCGAGCAGAGAAGCATCTTCCACAGTGTGTGCAAGAAAAGTCAGGATCGTTTGCGGCATCGCATGGTGGGGCGTGTCTTCTCAAACTCTGAGTCTTTAGCCTATCAGCAATCAGTATCTCCTTTGTCTGTATTCCATGCTTAATCCTGCCCCTCCATGTAACACGATCCATGGCGTCCTGTTCCCATGATTATAAATCGATGCCCGCATCATTCATATCCCGCTTGCATACATCCTTGTACCGAAGTAGTGGTCGGCCCTGAGACCATTTCCCCAACTGTAATTCCCCATACAGAAGATATTTTGGTATTCTGCCATCATCCGAATGTGTCCCAGCCATCGAAGCCTTCGATGTATTCACCTCTCCTGATACATGTAGGTAGACCATGTCTCACTGCCATAAGGAAGGGTGCTGAGGATACAGGCATTGTAAACAAGTGTTTTTGTTTTAACAGTGAGCGTGTTGTTCTCCAAGACCCTTTTAGTTAATCTGTTCATTGTTGTTGCTGCTTTTCCAATATATAATCTCTTGGTCCAGGGATAGTTTGTTATTGACTGAAGATCCCAAGTACCACAAATGATTTCCTACATTGAGAGCCTCATCATCAATGGAGATTACTGATGGTTTGTTTGCACCCTGGACCATAACTTGTGAATAACACAAATCGAAATCATGCCTAAAATTCCTTTTTTTTTAAATAATAAAATAAATATATTTTTAACCAAATCAGCCACGTCACAAAAATGGTAACGCTCACCACCCCTCAGGACTTTTATTTCACGATCTTTCTCACTTCCTTCCACGTTTTACATCATCATGAAATTTGTTGTCATCTGAAAAGTACAATAACAAAATGTGACCAAACTATTGTTGTTTCCCTCTGATATGTTTACTCTCCATTTTCATTATATTTTGGTTATCAGTAAGGTGTTATGTCTTTTGATATCACTTTTTTAATTTCGTTCAGCAACAATCTTTTTACCTCCACCTTCTTCAATTCTTCCTTATTTATTGATCTGCGTTTTCTTCCAACGAGATACGCAGCAATCTTCTAAGCAAAATCAAGGTTTGTCCCATAGTAATTACACTACTGACAGAGCATGAAGTTATTAGAGAATTCAGTATAATCTTCTTCTTCTTCTTTTTTTTCTTCTTCTTCTTCTTCTTCTTCTTCTTCTTCGTTCTCAATCTCCCGCTACCAAGCCCTGTAAATGGCTTTGCAAGTAGCAGGATGTTGTCCAGAGAACGGAATGCGTTGTGTCGTAGTTTACAGCTTGACTGCGATATTTGCACCTTTCGGTTCAGCACATCCGACTTCAGTATGCATTTTTTAGTACCGGGTTAGCCTACTTTCTTCGATCCCTGCTCCTAAGCCAGTCTGCTCTACTGTAGTCTGACTACGCTGGATCACAACGTGGAGGTGTAGAAGGGTCTTGGTCATTTCGCTGGCCCTGCCTCTAGCAGTCAACTATGGGTCACTGACCGCTATAGCCCATGCGCTGCTCAGCAGTATACTAATCCACAACTCGTATAAGGTACGGCGGCCAGTTAGTTCCTTTCCTCGCTGCCTTTTACATCCATAATCGTATGCAAGGTAAGTATTTACATCTGGGTCGACTGGAGCGTACATATGGCGGAACTTGGCACCTGTACCTTTTGCCATGAAAAGCGAGTACTCGACAACTACGCTAATTGTACGCATATCATGTTCATGTAAACAGTTTAAACCAATACCATTCCCTTCCTGATTTCTAGTTGGTGTCTTCGTTATTGTGTTTCCAAAATAGGAGAAGCCCTGAACCTGACGTAATGTTTCACCAACTAGTCTTAGATATAGGACACATTTAGTATCTGCCGTGCTCAATCTATGACCAATAGTGCAAACCAACAGGCAGTGTCTCTAGGAAACCAAATGTTGGAACCTATCTCCGAAGTGCGGTATCAATCCAAGAAGATGACATCTAATCCAGGTTAACCATGGCCAGGGCTGCCTTTGTCGTGATAAAGCTTATTTGGAAATCCAGTTTATATTTTATGTCAGGTCAGGTGACGTAACCGATGAGGTCGTTGGGGCACACATGAAGACATCCTCACAACGCCGCGCCACCCTTCTCTGTCAGATGCCGCTGCCTGTGACTCTTCTGGTCGGAGATTGGTCCATTCTTTTATGTTGTCCTCCCATCTCTTTTTGGGACGGCCTCTTCGTCGTCTGCCATGCAGCTTTCCATGGAGGATTGTATTTGCAAGACCATTTGATCTCGATATGTGACCGTATTTTATGTAGGAAAACTAAACTCGGATTATATATAAGTAGTGTCTTACCGGTACTTCTATATGGTTCTGGATGCTGGAGGATAACAGAGGGATACTCACAGATTAACAACATGTCACCCACGATACATGCCTTCGTAGAATAATTAGAGTGTTTTGACCGGACAAAATATCAAATGACGAACTCTTAAAGGACACCAACTAATAAAATAATCATCATGTAGCATTGTCCTTTATAGAACGTCGCTCCCATCAGTCTGTCTGAAAGAAACTATTTCCTTTGCCAAAACTCCAGCCTTCGCAGCCATACTCAGGCACTCCTGGATATTTTGGTGCCATCGTCTTCTTGGTCTACCCCTGCCTCTTTTGCCTGGCACCATACCTTCCATCACCAAGAAGATATTGATATCATTATCAGAGAGAGTAGATGGAGATGGCTGAGGCATTTCGTGAGAATGAGTCCGGACTTACCCGGTAAAACAGCGCTTGCGTGGACACCCCAGGGTAAGCGACAGAAAGGTAGACCAAGAACCACTTGGGAAACGCACGATCGAGGAGGAGTTGTGTAGAGCATAAGTAACAGTTCCAGCTCGCGCATGAGCGTTTAGGGCAGGGGTGATGTGGTTGGCGACTCTGCGAACAAAGGTACCTGAATGTGTGCCAATGTCACTCTCTGCCTGACACTACGACAAAGTCACTCACCGTCTCAACAAAGGAAAACGGGGTGGGGGAAAGAATGTGTTTGGTGCAGGTAGACGCTAGGTGTTGACCACTCTGGCGTTCCGATTTGGGTAGAATGGGACGAGTGGCAGACAGAGGTCATCCCCCAGAGATCCATTGGACAGCTCTGATACTGCTTGAGACTATATAATACTAGAAAAAGTTTAGCTCAAGCAGGCTGGCCATGGAGAGGGAATGAGAGCGAGTGAGAGAATTTAGCTAGGAGTCTGTTTAGCTCACCGACTTAGTAGAAGAGTGATTGTTAGGCTGTTTTTATGAATGTGTGATAGAACTGATCGCTCAACCAGCATAGGCCTTGAGTCTAGGCCAGCCGCTCAATAAGGTTTTGGCGTCCTGTGTATAGATGTAATCTGAACGTATGTTGTACGTGCGGGACACCTTTGGAACGAGGTATGTTCTGAGTGTACAGCTTTTCTAGGAGAGATCGAGATGTGGATGTGCGAGTGCAGTCACCGATGGAACGATGCATGTTTCCGAGCGTGTGTATACGCAGATCTACTGAGTTGAGAGATCATATGTGAGTATACGTGGAATATATTGAATGTATTATGTCCAGATCACCCGCCTTATGGGATCTGAGAGGGGTGTGTGATGTGTGTACGGCAATAGAACTGGGTTTTGATAGTTGGGAATTCCATCAATAGCAACCGTTTAACATTTCCGCTTTAGTTAATATTTATATTAACATATATAAATGAATATTTAGTTAAGATGATATTTCTTGTGTTATAATTTCATTGCACTCACTGTAATAGTGTTACAAGATGATGATATAATTAATATGCCACCTGCTGTGTGCTATGTCATTTGCTGTGTGAGGTCATGAATGTTGTGGTTGGGTGTGGTAACGTTTTAGTTAGAGTAACCCTAGTGTGACAGTGGGATCTGCTACACATCTGTTATATGAGGCACTGGACGAAGGCTTCCTAAGACAGAAATAAGACATGAGAAGTCCTTGTGGAAGTCTTATGTGGCACAGGGCAAACAGAGAATTCAAGTTATTAATTGCAATAGTTTCCGAAGGCTTCCTAAGACAGAAAGAAGTTATGAGAAGTCCTTGTAGAAGTCTTATGTGGCACAAGGCAAACAGAGAATTCAAGTTATTAATTGCAATAGTTTTCATTTTCTCATCCTTATTGTCCAATCCATGTTTCACACTTTTCTTCTTGACTAGGCTCACAAATATCGTTCTCATTCACTTTCAGCAACAGAACTGTACCGGTACAGCTGAGATTATTGACTGACATTCCCCATCGATGACTCCTGACAACTAGCAGAACTGTACCGGTACAGCTGAGATTATTGACTGACATTCCCCATCGATGACTCCTGACAACTAGCAGAACTGTACCGGTACAGATGAGATTATTGACTGACATTCCCCATCGATGACTCCTGATAACTAGCAGAACTGTACCGGTACAACTGAGATTATTGACTGACATTCCCCATCGATGACTCCTGATAACTAGCAGAACTGTACCGGTTCAGCTGAGATTATTGACTGACATTCCTCATCGATGACTCCTGACAACTAGCAGAACTGTACCGGTACAGGTGAGATTATTGACTGACATTCCCCATCGATGACTCCTGACAACTAGCAGAACTGTACCGGTACAGCTGAGATTATTAACTGACATTCTCATCGATGACTCCTGACATTTCTTCCATGTGATAAATGTTTGTTCTGCTTAAATGTTAAACAGACAAGTGGGCAGTATGCATCTTTGTTACTCAATTCGTTTTACATCAACATATAGTGAGTAAGTCCTTCCCAAATTTACTTGTAATTCAAAAGTAATCTCTACTTCCCGTGGAGTATATGTCTTCAAATAAGTGCCAAAATAGAGCTTCACTAGTTCTCACCACGTTTTCTTGTTTTTCGTTATATTTGTTTTGAGCTCTAAGCTGTGTGTCTTTTAGTCTCCCTTTACTTATCTTCCATTTTGGACTGTGGAACAGAAATTGTCTTTCAGCGATATTTTCTGGTTTCATTAACGTGTGCCATATCGAACTCCAGTAACTCTTCCCTACATCATCTTCCGCTGTCATTTGTCTGGCCATTTCCAACAGTTGCAAACACATGATCTTATCGTACCACTTCAGTCTTTCTATACTGCGCAATCACTCATCCATGAAACACTACCTTACTGTTCTTCTCAATCGCTTGCTTCAGAACGTGCAGGAACTCTTCTACAACCTGAGTGGATAGCGGTCAGGGAGGTCTCGAGTCAAGTTCAAGAGGAGATTCATGACACAAAACGATCTGATATACTCGACTCAAAGACGGCCCCATTAGGGTCTTTGATTATTACTAATGTCTAAGACGACATTCTGGAAGTAGATCAATGACCGTTTCTAGGGCGACATTCTGGAAGTAGATCAATTACCTTTTCTATGGTGACATTCTGGAAGTAGATCAACGACCTTTTCTATGGCGACATTCTGGAAGTAGATCAATGACCTTTTCTATGGCGACATTCTGGAAGTAGATCAATGACCTTTTCTAGGGCGACATTCTGGAAGTAGATCAATGACCTTTTCTATGGCGACATTCTGGAAGTAGATAAATGACCTTTTCTATGGCGACATTCTGGAAGTAGATAAATGACCTTTTCTAGCGTGGCATTCTGGGAGTACATCAATGTCAGTATCTAAGGTCTTATTTTTATAATCGTTGAAATGAAAATCTGCACCCTCTCCAATTGTTTTAATCTGGGGTTGGTCTAGCAGGGGTGTGTACATGAATGCCGGAGTGTGTACAACTACCGCATGTTCTGAGGGAGAATCGTCACTCGTTGCAATGATGCATATTCGTATCAGAACTGGCATCAAGATGCTGAGTATCGCATGAATTGCAGTGGTCAGCGACCCATAGCTGACTGCTAGCGTCAGGGCCAGCGAATCAGAGCTGCCAAGACCCTTCTACGCCTCCACGCGGTGATCCTGGATAACAGGCTGCTTCAGAGCAGACTGGCTAAGGAGAAGTGATCGAAGAGGGCATGCTAACCCGGTACTCAAAAAATGCTTGCTGAAGTCGGATGTGTTGGACCGAAAGGTGCAAATATCGCAGCCAAGCTGTAAACTACGATACAACGCATTCCGTTCTTTGGACTACATTCTGCTACTTAAGCCCTTTCAGGGTTTGGTAGCGGGAGATTGAGAACGGACGAAGAAGAAGAAGAAGTATCGGAACTGAGCATTTGTTCCTCGTGTTTCAACCAAAGCCATACAAATGTAAGTTAGTTTTTATTTTTGCTATCGAGTTTTTTTAATTTTGATTACTTGCTCTTAAACCAAAAACATCATAACTTATCCCATTGCTGAGACTCACCAGGACTGATAGTGATGACGAATAAAGGTCGCCTGCCCTTGCAGTCATCACTTAACGTTCAGGCGAGGTTTTAATTTTAACAGAAACTGAAACCCGCTTTTCTTTAGTCAGAAAACGGGCGTCCAAACCATTCGGTCGGTTGTTCCTCTAAATGTACATTATCTTCTTCTCCTTTTCTACTTCAGTCGATGCATGGGGCTACTGTGTTTAATACTTTTGGTCACCTTCAGTAAGCCCGAGCCAATTTACTTTTTGTATTCTCTCAACAGTCGTTTCTGTATCTATATGATGAGTTTGCTAACTCCATGTACAACTCTCTTTTTAGCCGTTTGCAACATGCATGGAAATTCAGTTCTATTATTATTATGTTCTCCCCAAAAGCGAGTCTTCCCTCCCCCTCTCTCTAAAACGAAAAAAACGAAAGAGGATAAAAACGAATGTTGCTATTTTTAGTTTCTCACACCTTGCCGGAAGTATATTCTTTACGTTTCCGGTCGCTGTTCTGCGACTTGAAATCGCATTGTTCCAACATTTATTATTTTACAATGCCTAAAACGGAGGAGCCAACTTATCCGTTCTGTCCTGATGAGTCGAAATATGAAAAACTTGCCAAAATTGGACAAGGGACGTTCGGGTAAGTTGACAGACTTAAATACTTGTTTTCAGAATGCCAATGTATGTTTACTCATTACGTAAGTGTGGTGGTGTACTGTATTTGTATACTCAGTTTACTGAATCATTCAGTGAATGTAGTAAATAGTATGTAGTGATAATCATGTACTATTCACTATTGTACTGTCAAGTGTCACTCTGACTCAAGTGTAAGTTTACAATTTTACATTTCAAATTTAATTTACTTTGATCATTAAAATTCCAACTGACAACTCTCACTCTGTCTGATATTCAGTAAAGTACTGATGTGTATTTTCATTAGTCTTTATTTTTTTTATCATTGTGATTGTATTTTATTGTAATAACAAATTTTGATACATGTCCGCCTTGACTCAAGGCGCCCAGCACAGAGTTCTTGTGAACCGAATAGGAGGCGAGGGTACTGGTTTCGCACAGATCGGTCAGTGTGAGACACTACAGCCACAGAGTTGTACACTCTCCCGAACACTTTTCAACATATTTCTTGAGGGTATTATGAGCGAGGCACTTGGAGATCATATTGGAGCTGTCAAGATAGGGGACAGATGGGAACGATTACCAACCTACGTTTTGCAGATGACATCGGCAGGTTGGCGGGCACAGAAGTGGAACTCCGGGAATGGGTTAGAAGGCTCAATGAAACAGCTCTTGACTATGGAATGGAGATCAACGCTGGAAAGAGAAAATTAATGACCAGCAATGCAGAGGGCTTTAACAATGAGGTATAATAAGCTAACGTCCAGGACCTCTAAATGGTCCAGGTCAGCCATTTTAAATATTTTTGCTCAATTGTCAGTAATGTCATTGTCATGATTGTCAGCGATGAAGGATCAAAATCATGATCATCGTGTGAGGTGTTGGCCAGAATAGCCCAAACAATAGCAGCGCTTGCACAACATAACTAAATCTAGTAAGACATCGGTCTTTTCAATATTCCTCTGTGCTTATTAGACATCGACAATTACAGCTGAACTGCAACGGAGGATACAGGCCTTGGAGATGCTGTTTCTGAAGACTTAACGTCACATAGAAAGACCGAGTTACAAATGAAGAAATTTGAGAAAGAATTAAAAACAAGCAATAGAGCCTTTTGAATACCTCTTGGCAATGATTAAAACATGGAAACTTGCTTGGTACAGCCACATATTTAGATCAAACGGTCCTACGTGGAAAGATGCAAGGCAGACGACGAAGAGGTCTTCCGATAAAGAAATGGGAGGACAACATTAAAGATTAGACGCCTTTGACCAGAGGAAGCACAGACAGCGGCCGTTGAGAGAGATAGGTGGCATGGGGATGCCTTAATGTGTTCTCGAACGACAACACCAATTACGGGATGACTTGACTTGATCCCTCAGTGTAGCTGTGGGTCCCAACTTCATCTCCAGCAGACTCTTAGTGTCTTTGGGCCTCAGAAGTCTAGTACCAGTGCATGATATTAATAAGCTCTTCTCCAGATGTGTCTCAAATGTTGTTTTGTACAGCAAGGAAGTCTGACCAAAGCATTAGAGATCTACCTCGTGATCTCTTTTCACCTCAGTACCAGATTGCTGTCGCTGTGCACCATCGTTTCATCGCAACATGTGACCTGCCCATCTATGTTTTACCCTATCTGCATAGATTCCCACATCATTCACCAAGGACAATTGTTGTATGTCAGAATTGTGGAGCTTTTGCATACGTTGATTCTGACCAAGTGTTTCTAGAGGCGCCTGGATCATTCTCAATTTGTCGTCCAGTGATTTTGTTAGTGTCCATGTCTCAACACTGTAGCACATAGAAGGGAGCAAGCACAGCGGACTTAAAGAGAGAGGCTTAAAGGTTCTGGTCTTGGCAACCGCCCAGGACCACGCTAATGGCCGAGGCGGCTGCCAAGCCTGCGTGGCGACATCTTGTCAATCCAGGTTATTCTCCATATTTAGGAGGTGCCCAAGATAGATGTACTCATTGACATCCTCTAATCGCAGTCTAATTGAGATGCTTGGACCGTAATAGATTGACATTTTGGTCTTCAATGCATTCATCTCCAGTCCCGCTTTCCTGTTTTCACCATCGAGTAGCTGCATCATTTGGTTGGCTTCTGCTGCTGACTTTCAAACGAACACTATGCTGTCGACAGATTGAAGGTCTGTCGTCAATATGGATGCCAAATTTGTTCCGGTTGCATCGGCTTATGACTGATTCCAAACATGTGGTGAAGAGGTTCTGTGACATAGGATCCCCCTGGCGAACCACCTTCTGAACTGGCACCACAATTGGACATTGGAGGGGAAATGCGGTTCGTATAATTGTTAGCACAAATTCTGATATAACAGGGATATAACAGACTCTGGCAAGGATCCATTTCGTAAATAGCTTGTAAGTGACCAGAAGAAGAGTAATTGACGATAATTTACGAGGTCCTCTTTGTTTCTCTTCTTGTGCAAGAGTGTTGTTCTCGAGTTGCGTAAAGCGGTATGAGTTCCTCCTGAATGAAGATAACATGTAAAATGTTGGGCTATGGCTTGGAAAAGGGGTAGACCGCAAGGCTGTATGACCTCTGCAGTGATGCCATCTTCACCTGGTGATTTTCCAGATGGCATTGACTTAACGGCATGTCAAATTTCTGAGGGCCGGAAGGGGGATAATTGGAGGAGGTTCTGACGATCTAAACAGGTTGCCAAAATATGCTTTCATAATTGACTCCATGCACAGCTTTGATGGTGTTCGATACCCATCGGAAGGTTTCAGACAAGGAATGATTTGGCGTTGCTCGGCAAGGCTACGAGTAGCTAATTTGATGCTGTGCCGATATTCTGCATCTTTCAGGAGATGCTCACCGACAAAGGTCTGATGATCTTCTTTAAGTTTTTGACGGCAGATTTTGCTTAGAGTGGTGAAGGCTAAGTGGTTGTCTGCAGAACGAGCCATCTTACACCACTCCCCTAATAAAGCTTGAGTGGCCGGTGAAATGCGATTTGTGGTGTGAGTGGGTGCTGGGAGACGGGCTGCTTTTGAGATGGATGTGATTGTTGCAATCAGTATGTAGCCTACGTTGATCCTTGCTTCTCCAAAGTGTGGTCCCACATAGGTTTCACCATGTTGAAGTCGCTGATAGATCTTACAGTAGTTGTGGCATCACTGGAGGACTTCATTGAGGTTGCCGTAGAAATCAGCGGGCTCTTTTCTACTTCGTCTGCTGTTAGTGCTTACATTTGAATGATGGCAGTAGTATTGTGTTTGGAGGTGGTGATGTCCAAAATAGCCAAACGGTGGTCTACAAATGTCACCTGATGGACGATGAGGAAACCAACGCCTTGCGGGCGCCGATGTAAATCTCTGTGTTGTCATTCCAAATCACTGATAGTTCTTTTTCTCGCCTTGTCTCTGAGATGAGATGCCAATGTTGTCGAAACTCAATCTGCTAATCTTATTAATGTGGCTCAGCTGTGGTGCTGAGCATATGGGGCGGCAGTTGAAGGTACACACTGTTAGGTGGGTATCTCGAGTTTGAGTCTAGAGATGGACTTTGATCGTGCCTTTGTTTACGTGTGTCACTAGTGTTAGTGCTACCGGACCGATTAACAGAGACAGACTGCAGAAAGGCTCTTCTTGAAATAGTAAGTAGCCAACTATGTACTGTTACTTGGGTTTTGGGTGAACCCGAACAGAATCTCCCTATGGTTGCAATGGCGTTCATATTTACGTGAATTTGTAAATATAAAATTGCTGCTAATTATTGCATAAGAACAAAGACAAGTAATATTTCAGTTACATCGATATGGCCGGTTGTACATTTCATTAAGTTTAAAACAGGGAAAACGATTTTAGCAGATTCGGTGGCCTACTTTGTGCTCTGTCGTCGGCCCGGTCAGCAATGATTGAGACAGACCGCGCACAAATGGGGACGCTCAGTCGCAATCAATGAAGTTGGTTCTATGAACCACTTTCATTGGAAAACAAAAAATGGCAGAAATTAATTACAAGCTATTCAAATTAAGTAGAATTGTGTGCACTGCAATACAGCAAAAAGTTTATCCCGTTTCGGATAATTTGCCAATAGTCACTCAATACAATTCAATACCAGTAATCAAAATATAATCACTGGATTGGCTGACATTGGGCTTGGATCCAACATCTTGGCATCCCAAACAAATTTTAAAAATTAATCAACCAGAATCGGGCCAAATAAACTGAATATTTAGTATTATATAGAGATTACTAGATTTTATTTTTTAAATCCATGAGAAATATCTATATTATTCAATAGCATGCAATTTGTGGTTCGAGAAGGTTATAAAAGAAAACATAAGAAAAAAAACTATTCAAAGTTAAGTGACATGTACAATACAGTTGAAGAAGGTTGTGGTGTTGAATAGACCACTCGCTTCGAAATCTCCAAAGTCAACATCACCAAATAATCTCTATTGTGGAACCATAAAGGAAAAAGAGGCACAGGAAGGCTAAAGAAGACACATAGAAGATAATTTTACAATGGGGAAAATCTGGAAAGAACTGGAGAAAATTGCACAGAACAGATTTGTTTGTAGTGGATTGATGATGGTCTACTATGTACACTTAGACAAAGAATAGTAACAGATGTGTTGTTTAAAATGCAAAAGGAAAAGTGTTTACCGGGATATGAGGAAACTGAAAACAGCAAAAAAAGAAAGCAAATAACTGGAAATTAATGCTCAATCTAGAAATATGTGGTTAAATTTATGATTTTCAGAGTCTTTTTTATGTTAGATTATTGCTTATTTTGTTACATTTTTTCTAAATAAAAGCAATATTCTGTACAAGGAATCACATTTCTCAAAGCACTTTATTGGCATCTCGTTATTGACAGATGTTCACTATTTTGGTGTACAATTTTTTGTAAACATATCGTAAATCATCAAAACCTGCAGCTCCCTGGGGAGCTTAGCCATCCATTCCTGATATCTTTCTAGTTCAGTACTCCGTGTACGTTGTTGTCTTCAATACAATGTTCACGTTGACATCTGGACGAAGACCTTCCAAGCCATTTCAGCAACACTGATGCATGAAAAGGGCTATCATATGCAAATGCTGACAGTTTTGTACGTCTTTTTGCTTCTCCATTTTACATAGGACCCCCATTGTGGAAGGCTTCTTTCTGGAAAAAGGATAAAGCTAATCCCATAGTACATGCTGCTGTTGGGGATGGAGTGTCAAAGATTGAATTTTACTGGACCAAAACTATTTATGATGTGGGGCGGTCAGTTCCTTTCCTTGCTGCCTGTCCTTCTCTAGCAGTAAGTCAGGTATCCAGTTACAGCTGGGTTAACTGCTAGGGAACGTTAGAAGAGATCAGGCCCGGTACCTTTGCAGTTAGGAGGAGGGGCTCTACTACTCAGATGCTTCTTTACAGGAAGCCTGTGACACAGCAGTGGTGATTTATGTAACATCTTTTCATGAATGAAGTTGCTAATCCTTTGTACGAGGGATGTTCAAATCAAATCGGGAGTTTTGTTCTAGCTCTACCTGAATGAGTTATAGCGTGCTGAAATCTACTGGCGTTAGTTAGGGGCACTTGTGGCCTATTACTGCTAGGTAGCCCATTGGCCAGTCAGAGGACAGATACATAAAAATCCTGCACAACACTGTTAGTGCTTGCATGGAACAGTGTGTTGTAATGAAGTTTCTTGTGAAAGAAGATTTGAAACCTGCGGAAAATTATTGAAGACTGCAATCACAATATGGTGATGAGACACTGAGCCGCAGTAAGACATTTGAATAGTGTAAACGTTTTAAGGAAGGCCATACATTTGTGAGTGATGATCCCAGCCGTGGTGACTCTCGACCCACCTCAGTCACTCCTGTGAATATCCAGATTGCCGAATGACTTATCCTGGAAAATCGACACATAACATTGGGTGCCAAGACAGCTTTTCGCTTTTGGTCGGCAGTGAAGAGTTCAAGCGTGCACTGAATTAAAGGAACTTTTCGACATGGAAGCGCATGTCTTTTTGGATCGCTTTTTATCCAATCGGAATAAGCATCCAAATAGTGGAAGCATATGCAATCACCACCACCCAAACAATTGTGGACAATTGCGTCTACAGATAAAGTGATGGCCAGTGTTGTCTGGAACAGTCTTGGCATCATTCATGTTGATTTTCTAGCCGTGGTGCCACTATCAACAGTACATATGTATTTTGAGTGATATGCATCTAGGAGAAAAAAACAGCCTGGTTAGAGATCACAAAGGACGTCCTGATACTGCAAAATAATGCTCGACCTCATACAGCTCACTGCGCTATGGGCCATCTGCAGGTAACTCAGCTGAGAAGTATTGCCACATCCGCCTTATAGTCCAGACCTCACTCCAAAAGATTTTCACATTTTTAAATCACTAAAAGAGTTCCTGGGAGATCAGCATTTCTGCACTGATGGCAAAGTGAAACAGGCTGTCCTGGATTGGTTCAGACATACTGACAAATCTTTATACTCTTAAGCATTTCAAGCAATACTTACAACACTGAGATAAGTGTAAAAATGTTGCAAGAGATTATATCAACATATTTATGACATTTTGACTAATGGAAAACATTTTTTTATTTAGTCCCGGTTTGACTTGAATGTCTCTTGTACAGCCCCTTTTGATTACCTTTCTGTCACACGTGGGAGTGCGGTGGTCCTATTCTGTCCTTCCTAGTATGGAACCAATATAAGTAAGCATTGTATGTACTTGCTGCCTTTTGTCATTGCAGGGAAGTCTTTAAAGCCAGAGACAAGAAATCTAAGATGGTTGTTGCCATGAAGAAAGTTCTAATGGAGAATGAAAAAGAAGGGGTAAGGTGTTTATCAACTTGAATAAATCTAAAGAAAGCTGTGGTAGCCTTAGGCTATTGGTATCTCCATAGAGCTTGTTGAGGAATTGTACTGGTGATGGTTATGTGTTTTCTCTGGTCTTCATATGTTGGACATCTTTGTAGCAGATGTCCGGCAGTCATTTTATCAGTGCCGCAGACACATTCATCAGTAGTTCCTGTCTTTAGTTTATTGAACAGATGATATCACAACCTTTTTGGGGCCTGTGCGAGAACTAAAGGGTGCCACTTTCAAATACAGGAGACCCTAGAGTTACACCATTTGGATATATTGTTTTCCACATTTACCACATTTTGTGACCGCACTAGCCCAACACCATAAGTGGAATTTTGAGAAATTGCTGATACCCATGTGAGAAATCCAGAGTTAGACACTGACCGAGGTCCTAATGGGGCATGTTGTGCAATGCAAAACTCACAATGTCTGTTTTTTCCGCTGAAGGATAGGGTTTCAACCACTAGTTGGAAGCTTGATGGAATAGCAGATGTAGATCAATCTTCTTCATCGTACGCAGTCAGACAGTAACCATTATTTTTTCGAAAAAAGCGGCGGTCATCCTGAGGCTGTCGCCACTGCCATAGAGCTTGTCTTGCAGTTCCACTGGTGATGGCCACATCTGCTCTCTCTGATCCTCGTATGTCGGGCAGTTCTGCAGCAGATGTTCAGCGGTCATTTTACCAGTACCGCACGGGCATTCGTCGGTACACCCTATCTTCAATTTGTTGAATAGGTGGTACCTCAGTCTATTGTGGCCAGTGCGAAGTCTGAAGACAACGACCTGCTCTCTTCTGTTCAACTGGTAATAGGCATCGTTTTTGGTGTAACCAGTATGTTCGGTTTCCCATTTGGTCATGTATCTGGCTTTGATAAGCCATTTTGACTCTTCGTACGTCATACTAGTATCTGTTTGTGGTAGTCTTGCACCTTCTTTTGCCAGTCTGTCTGCCTCCTCGTTGCCTTGGATGTTGCAGTGTGATGGGACCCACTGTACCACTACCCTTTTTGGTGCGGACTGCTGGCACAGTTTGCAGAGTGCTGCTCTTAAGTCATTAAGCTCAGTGTTTTTCTGGCTTTTTAGCACTGTGACTACGGCGAGAGCATCTGTAAGCAGGGCTATATGGCTTTCATTTTCATTGTGTGTCACCATTTCTTCCACTGCCGCCCTCAGTGCTTCTGCCTCCGCTCTGAAATTGCTTGTGTACTTACCAGTAGCGAATGACAGTGTTATTTTTCTGCCATTTGGTAGGTTCAGGAATGCTCCTGCCCCTCCGTTCTGTGTAGTGTTTGTTACAGAACCGTCGGTGTATGCATGGGTCCAGTCCATGCTTGGGTAGCTTTTCGATATGAAGCTTAGGGTAGTATCTCTCCTTTCTTTTTCAGTCTGGCAGTTTTTGTTTCCAATACCTGGTATATTTTCTACCACCTCTGGAAATATATCCTGCCTCCAGGTAGATTTTCGTACAGTAGTGATGGGTTTTGGTGTTGTTAGTGCGTTGTTTGGCTATTTCTGCAAAGTTTCTCCGCTTTAGTTTCCCATTTCCCAAATAGTTTAGTCTCTGGTGCATTGGATGGTCGGTCAGTCTTCGGAGTTTCTCTGACTGCAGCTGGGCTCTGCAGTCTCTTCTATCGGTCATGGATTGCAGTTTTGTAATCTTTTCAAGTTCTACAATTGGCGTTGACTTCATGCCTCCTGTTATAATTCTCATGGCTTGGTTTTGAAGTTTGCTAACTTTATCGAAGTTCGCCTTCGCTACTGTTGTCCATGCCGCAATGCCAGACTCGAGAACTGGTCTCACTCTTCCAGTGTACAGTTTCTTTAGTATGCCAATCTTTCTCTGGCTCTCATTCGGTTTCTCTCAATCTGACTTTTCCATGTCATGTGCCGATCAAATGTGACTCCCAGATAGGTTGGGTTGTCGTTTGGCTGCAGGAATTTGCCATTTAGACTTAATTTGGGATTTTTGGATTTTAATGAGAGCGAGAATATTGTGCATGTGGTTTTCTCCTCGTTTATTTTGACCAGCCATGAGTTCGCCCACTCTTCCAGCAATGTTAGGGCCGTCTGCATCCGATTTCTTGCTATGGTGAGATTCTTTTCAGAGGTCCACATAGCCAGATCGTCTGCAAACATTGAGCTATGGACTCTTCTTGGTATATTCTCTGTAATATCATTTATATATACCAGGAAGAGTGTGGGTGACAGTACTCCCCCTTGGGGTACTCCCTGCTCGAGTGTCACCTTTTTGCTCATCTGCCTTTGTACTTGGACTCTGGCCGTTCTTTGTTTGAGGTAGTGGTTGATCCACTTGTACATTTTCCCACAAACATCACTTCTTCTTAGCTTGACTCTAAGTCCGTCTTTCCAGACTTTGTCAAATGCCTTTTCCAGATCCACCCAAACAGCTACTGTGTGTTTCTGTGCCTGGTAGGCATCTTCTATCTCCTGGGCTATGAGGATGACCTGGTCCTCAGTGGATCTGTGATGTCTAAAGCCGGCTTGCTGTGGAATTAGCATTCGTTTTTCTTCCAGATGCCACATCAGTCTGGTGTTTATCATCCGTTCCATCAGCTTGCCGACACAGCTCAGTAGGCTGATGGGCCTGTATCCATTTGGATCTGTTTTGTCCTTTCCTGTTTTTGGTACTGGTACCAGTATTGCGTCTTTCCATGCCTGGGGTACAATTCCCCTTTTCCAGCTTTTGTTCAGGACCGATAGCAGTTTCCTCTTCGCTGTTTGGCCCAGCCCCATCAGCATTTCGTTTGTTATCCCGTCTTTTCCGGGAGATTTCCTTTTCTTTAATGTTCTCAGATCAATCAAATGTAGGGATGACTCCACTGTCTCATTGAAGAGGTGCTAACTCACATCCTTTAAACATTATTGTCCTGTTCTTCACTGTTGTCTTCGACACATTTTTGTCACATCCACTGTCTGCAGTCTGCGATGAAGGTCAACTGGTCAACATCCTTCAGCTGTTAGAGACTGTATCACACCCGCCATGTTTTCAACGGTCTTCTGCGGAAACTATGAGTCAGAGGATGGTGAAATTTTGCAAATGGTTGGTATGTGCTGTTTACACCTGAAGTGACGTCATTGTGTGCATCATACGCATATTCACTTGTTGCAGTTTGGTCCAGTTTAATTTGAACACGCCTCGTAAATTTCACGATGGTGTTCACCCTGCTTAGCTCCACCATGTAGTGCACCTCTGAGCCCCAACAAGGAGCTCCAGACAACGATCCACTTCATCACCAGAACTTATCTGACGACATAAAAATCAATTACCAAACGCAATAGAAAACATTCACACAAATTCCAAGAAGTACTCCCCTGTTTTTCTTCCCCAGAAACAAACTTGCTTCTAGTGCTAGAGTAACCTTGCGCTATCTTTCCAACATTACGATCCCTTTGTGGTTTAACACATTGACTACCCAGTATTGCACATTTAGTCTGGGGAAACAACATGGGCCTTGGACTTAACCTGGCGATTCTTCTGAGCCGAGGACCCAGTGACTGTTGGATTGATAGGTGGTGGTGTGCATGACATGGTAATTCCTTGGAAGAACCCAATTCCAGAGCATAGCTTTACACATTTGGATAGTTGCCCTGGATGGTGGGAAAGGAAAGCTTAATTCATCTTCCCTTCCTGGGGGCCTACAATTAGATATGGGTCTTCCAGTTGCATGCTGGTATGGAATGTCTTGCGGATGGGACAGTGCTCAAGGTGAGATGGTGTGAATGTCTGGAAGACAGCATATGCTCATGATGAAGTGAGATAGGGCTCATGATGAAGTGAGATAGGGCTCATGATGAAGTGAGATAGGGCTCATGATGAAGTGAGATAGGGCTCATGATGAAGTGAGATAGGGCTCATGAGATTGGATTTTATTCATGTGAGATATAATGAGAAGTGGGATAAGGCTCGTGATGAGATGGGGTATAAGGCTCGTGATGAGATGGGGTATAAGGCTCGTGATGAGATGGGGTATAAGGCTCGTGTTGAGATGGGATATAAGGCTCGTGATGAGATGGGGTATAATATCTGATAAATGGATAGAGATCATAACTGCAACTTAATATGTTGTGACGGGACAGCCATAAGAACAATGAAGATCTGTGATGCTAAGGAAACTTGGGACTGTAAAAGAGCAAACAGTTGGACTAGTTCTACAGCAGCTTCAAATGGGATACATGAATAAAGGACTTGGGAACTCATTTTCCCATTGAGTAGAAAAGAAACCAAATATGCCACTTATCATCAATCAATGACATTATTCAGCTCGTAGGTCTTCAGCAACACCATGCTAAGGTTTCCTCCCTGCTCTGGGTCATCAGCTCCAGTTCTGTCCACATCTCCCTGTTTCCTTTATGTTTTCTCGAATTCTTCTTCGTGTGTGTTTTTATACGCCTCAACTTCTCTTGCCCTGGGGATTTCAGAGCAGAGCCTGCCTTGTAATGCTATCAGTTGGTTTCCTTAACGCATGTCCAGCACCAGTGTATTCTCCTTGCCTCCTAGTCTAATCTTTTCCACATTTAGTGATCTTAATCATACCATTTCTAACCTATTCTGTGCAAGCACCCATTTGATCCCGTCTTTTTTGGTTGATGCTTTTTGCTGTTCCCTGTGTTTCTTCACATAGTTAAATGTTGAAATATTTTATTGTTTCTTGTTCACCAGTTCCCAATAACAGCTCTGAGAGAGATCAAAATTCTTCAGGTGCTCAAGAATGATAACATTGTTAACTTGTTGGAGATCTGCAGAGCGAAAGGTAACTGTGTTCTCATTGTAACATGCTTGGCTCCCGTGTTACATAAAACAGTAATAACACTGGTGTGGGAAAGCAAATAACCTTCCCTGTGGTTGCAGGTCTCCCGTAGTCACTTACTTCAGCTGAAACTATCATCAAGATTCCATTAGTCATCCGTGTTACATATATCATATCCTCAAACCAGTGACTTGAAATTGAAAACTATTTGAACTTCCTCTTGGGGATATATAAAATATAAATTATCCGTGAGCAATGTCAGCATTGCTCTTTGTAGCAAGTATAACTGAGGAATAGATCCATAGGTTTGCCAGAAGTAGATGCAGGAACAGATTTGAAGTATAGCATTCATGTTGCATATCAAATATGCATTATCAGCTCAAAGGAAGTGAATCGGTGACAATTTTCAGATTTTGCTACCACAAATTGAGATGGCACCTTATCAACAAACCAAAGATAGAAACTTCCTATAAGTGTAACTAGTACAGATGTAACCGAGTTGGTCAACTGCCAACACCTGGTCCATTCAAATTGTTCATCAATGATATTGGTACATTAACATGACTTTACATATCATTGGTCAATTAACTTGATAACATGTAGCCCTGGACTCATTAACTTGATAACATGTAGCCCTGGACTCATTAACTTGATAACATGTAACCCTGGACTCATTAACTTGATAACATGTAACCCTGGACTCATTAACTTGATAACATGTAACCCTGGACTCATTAACTTGATAACATGTAACCCTGGACTCATTAACTTGATAACATGTAACCCTGGACTCATTAACTTGATAACATGTAACCCTGGACTCATTAACTTGATAACATGTAACCCTGGACTCATTAACTTGATAACATGTAACCCTGGACTCATTAACTTGATAACATGTAACCCTGGACTCATTAACTTGATAACATGTAACCCTGGACTCATTAACTTGATAACATGTAACCCTGGACTCATTAACTTGATAACATGTAACCCTGGACTCATTAACTTGATAACATGTAACCCTGGACTCATTAACTTGATAACATGTAACCCTGGACTCATTAACTTGATAACATGTAACCCTGGACTCATTAACTTGATAACATGTAACCCTGGACTCATTAACTTGATAACATGTAGCCCTGGACTCATTAACTTGATAACATGTAGCCCTGGACTCATTAACTTGATAACATGTAACCCTGGACTCATTAACTTGATAACATGTAACCCTGGACTCATTAACTTGATAACATGTAACCCTGGACTCATTAACTTGATAACATGTAACCCTGGACTCATTAACTTGATAACATGTAACCCTGGACTCATTAACTTGATAACATGTAACCCTGGACTCATTAACTTGATAACATGTAACCCTGGACTCATTAACTTGATAACATGTAACCCTGGACTCATTAACTTGATAACATGTAACCCTGGACTCATTAACTTGATAACATGTAACCCTGGACTCATTAACTTGATAACATGTAGCCCTGGACTCATTAACTTGATAACATGTAACCCTGGACTCATTAACTTGATAACATGTAACCCTGGACTCATTAACTTGATAACATGTAACCCTGGACTCATTAACTTGATAACATGTAACCCTGGACTCATTAACTTGATAACATGTAACCCTGGACTCATTAACTTGATAACATGTAACCCTGGACTCATTAACTTGATAACATGTAACCCTGGACTCATTAACTTGATAACATGTAACCCTGGACTCATTAACTTGATAACATGTAACCCTGGACTCATTAACTTGATAACATGTAACCCTGGACTCATTAACTTGATAACATGTAACCCTGGACTCATTAACTTGATAACATGTAACCCTGGACTCATTAACTTGATAACATGTAGCCCTGGACTCATTAACTTGATAACATGTAGCCCTGGACTCATTAACTTGATAACATGTAACCCTGGACTCATTAACTTGATAACATGTAACCCTGGACTCATTAACTTGATAACATGTAACCCTGGACTCATTAACTTGATAACATGTAACCCTGGACTCATTAACTTGATAACATGTAACCCTGGACTCATTAACTTGATAACATGTAACCCTGGACTCATTAACTTGATAACATGTAACCCTGGACTCATTAACTTGATAACATGTAACCCTGGACTCATTAACTTGATAACATGTAACCCTGGACTCATTAACTTGATAACATGTAACCCTGGACTCATTAACTTGATAACATGTAACCCTGGACTCATTAACTTGATAACATGTAACCCTGGACTCATTAACTTGATAACATGTAACCCTGGACTCATTAACTTGATAACATGTAACCCTGGACTCATTAACTTGATAACATGTAACCCTGGACTCATTAACTTGATAACATGTAACCCTGGACTCATTAACTTGATTTAATGTAGCCCTTGGTCTGATTACTTGACTTCATGTAGGTTGTGATCCATTGACTTTGCTTAGCATGGCCCATCTCCTTTTAACTTGACTTTATTTGACAGTCCTGACATCAACAACATTAGCGGCCGCTAAGACCAATTGAATTACTGGCATTCAATCTCAGCTTCCTCAACTTGACTTCATCACAATAAATAATTGGATAACTTTTCAAATCCATGCGAAACAGAAAAGAATTGTTTTAAAATTATCTAAAGTCAAAATCACCATTGTATTGTTATCAGGGTGGGCGGAAATGGTTTCATTTGCTATTCAGCCGTTTCTATAGCAAAACTGGTGTTAACATAATGGATACACCCGTGTGTACAGAGACAATGATCTGTGTGTTGTTGTTTTTTTTGTCTATGTTAAAGGTATTTATTTCACACATTTTGATGAATTGATTTGAACATTGAATGTGCTGGCCACAATAGACTGAGGTACCACCTATTCAACAAATTGAAGATAGGTGGCACTGACGAATGCCCGTGCGGTAACCGGGAAAACCGCTGAGCATTTGCTGCAAAACTGCCCGACATACGAGGATCAGAGAGAGCAGATGTGGCTATCACCAGTGGCAACACTAGACAAGCTCTATGGCAGTGTCGACAGCCTCAGGATGGCCGCTGCTTTTTTCGAAAAAATAAAGGTTGATGTCTGACTGCGTACGAAGAAGAAGGTGCTGTTTGACTAGCTAAAGAACGATAACATTCCTCGTTCTCTGAACAACTTAGGGAAGTTACCACAAACAGCTCATAGCCGCAGACAAGTTTATCCATTGGGGCACAGAGTCACTACCAACACCACAGCTAGTGCACAGATAGGACTAATAAAACATTTAATGATGTGCACTCTAATACAGTTCATGATTCTTATTTACCGTAGCTAAATTTATGCTCACCAAGTGGATGTGAAAATGGAAAGAAATGAATTACATGACATTGTTTTTGTTGAGTATTGCAGTTGATGTGTTAAATTGGTTAGCTATTCTCATTTGTGTTGACCTTTGTCACTGATGAAGACCTTTTGGTCATAATGTAGTTTTGGTTTTTGTATGTGCCCATGCTGAACTGGCTACTGTGTTATTTTACGTAATATGTCCATTACTTATCTGTCTACAGCAACCCCATACAACCGCTTCAAGTCAACCGTTTACCTGGTCTTCGAGTTCTGTGAGCATGACCTGGCAGGGTTGTTAAGCAACCCACAGGTGAAGTTCAGCCTTGCTGAGATAAAAAAAGTAATGCAACAACTGCTAAATGGACTGTACTACATACACAGGTACGTAGAATATCTTGACTACACACAGGTGTTATAGAGCATTCTACTGTTATTCATTTCTATATGTGATTTGTTATCCAGGCTGAAACCTTCTAAACATGTTGGTGACCAAGGAGGCTAGACACCTCACCGGTCAAAAGCATGGTTTTTTCAACCTACACTGCAAATTGTTGGCTAGAGGCTTCCTGTGAGCCAGGTGCAGCGGTGGCCGATGCCTTGCATGGAGCCTAAAAGCAATCTATAAGTTTAAAAAATGGCCAGATTTGACCATGTTATTTACACTATTGTATGTTTGACTTTTCTCGTGTTGTGACAAAGTCATTTTTGTCCATTATGTGCTTCGTTGCATTTGTCTAGATTTTTATCTATATCCTGAAATACCGTCCCCTTTCTGTGACACCTTGGTAATATTATTTTTTTAAAGAGTTTTTCTGTTTATTCAACATTTGGTTTATTGATCAATTGTCGTCGTTATCAGTAAGGGATGTAACTGTTGATAAATTGTTGAAAAATAAGACTGCAAGAGTTCATTATCTTGACCATCTGAAACAAACATGGACTAATTCAGATAGAGGGAAGAGATGGCCACGTTCAGTGCAGTCATTGATTTTTGGGGGCAGGTTGACGGTATAAGTGATGGAGGCTTTTTGGGAGGGGGGATGGAGAGATGGGCCAGTTGAAAGAAGAAAAAGATGGGTGCATTGGGAGGGGGGAGGGAGAATGTGGGTGGTGAGTGTGTTGAATAAGGAAGGGAGGGGGGGGGGGGAAAGGTGAGTGGTGAGTATGTTGAATAAGGGAGGGGGGGGGGTGTAGGAAGGGAGAGCACCTTTAATTGTTGAACTGTTGTTGTTCCTTTCGTGTTATAGATGCAGATGTTATGCGCACGTGTGCTAGTTGTTCTTGAAAATATGAACTCTGAAAGTGCAAATGGAAGTTTATTTTCAGGGTAAGGTTGACATTTTTCTGCTCTTCCTTGAATCCTGTGTTGGGCAGCCTGACCGAGAAAGTACATACTGTGCCTCTTACAAGCGGGGACGGGTTTGGATATGGGGAAATACGACACATGAAGTTGAAATGTTAGGTAGCACAGTAACGTGATCTGGTGCCTAGATCCTCCTGAATGTGTTACACTGTTAGGCTAACCACTATAAGGATCACAGTTGATGACCCCCATCTTATCGTTGAGGCTTTAATGTTGGTCGGCTGAAAGAGCTGACATACTGGACTTGGAAACATCCAGTCTGAAATTGGCATTGTGGTCCGACTTTTTTTGCCTGACACATCTGATTTCTGCTAGCTATTTTTTTAGTACCAGGTTTCCCTTCCTATGACCTCTATCCTTCGACCAGACTACACTAGTGACTAGTGCAGTTTGTTTCCAGGGTCGACACTTTCATGCGAATAGGGTCTTGGTCAGCTGTGGTTTGCTGGCTGTGATGCAAGCAGCCAGCTATCAGTTGCTATCAGCTCATTGTCTGTTGCATGTTCAGATTTTAAAATCAGGTGGACACACCACAATCAATGACCTCCTCTTAGACAGCGGTACCGCTAGTGTTGAACAAACCATTCACAATCTGCAGGATCAACAATTCCAACAGGACTTGTTCACTCTTGATGAATGTTATCTGCTAGCGGGGTATAGGATTTCTTCTTCTATTCGGATCTGTCAGGTTTCTCAGTAGTCTCACCTTTTTCGTTCATTCTCAATCTCCCACTACAAACCCTGAAAAGGGCTTTGCGAGTAGCAGGATGTAAGTCCGGAGAACGAAATGCGTTGTCTTCAGTTGAGTACCGGGATAGCATTCCCTATTCGATCCCTTCTACTTAGCCAGTCTGCTCTGTTGCAGCCTGTTATTCAGGATCACCCCGTGGATGTGTAAAAAGGTTTTGGTAGCTCTGGTTTGCAGGCCCTGACGCTAGCATTCAGCTCATACGCTGCTCAGCATATTGATCCCGGTAGGCTGACCACTCTCTGGGATCACAGTGATAATCTCCACCTTGTTGACTAGGCTGACATAACACAGCCTGTTTTCAGTGAAATGTTTCTGTATTGCTGAAATGAAATCCTTTGAAGTCTTTCTGCATCTCATCTACAGCAACAAGATCTTGCACAGAGACATGAAGGCAGCCAACATTCTGATCACTAAAACTGGTAAACTGAAATTGGCAGACTTTGGGCTTGCTCGAGCTTTCAGGTAAGTCATGTTGGAAGCCAAAATCAAATTATAAAAATACCTACCAGGTAAGGATCTACAACTCCAATTTGAAGTTGGTCTTTTCATATACAGAGAGGCAACATGGCAGATGGCCAAACTCAATATTAAGAGATCTCTGAGAAAAATCTGGAGCTGTAGTGGTTCTGTGAAGACTGCGAACATAAGGTTATAGGAGAGAACAGGAAAAAGACATACATTGCAAAAGTCTTAAGTCAGTATCATCAGTCAATCTTTGTCATGGAACCCCTGGAAAAAGATGCACAGTAAGGCTAAAAAAAACATGTCAAAGAGACAGATACAAGGCAGACACTAGAACAGTTTGAAAGAATAGCACAGGAGAGGTCTGACTTGAGATCATTGATTGGCTGTCTTTATACCACAAGGTACAATTAAACTTTCGGTTGAGCGCCGTGACTTTGGATATTCTATGATATTTCATCTTCTTCCAAAACTCGAATGAGTTCAAGAAGTGTTTTATCTACGGAACACCATTTAAGGACCGTACTACAATTAGCGTATGTGAAATAAGATACACCTATTTGATAATGTGCCGAATTCTAGTTGTAGTCGAACTCTAAGCCTATCGTCCCCTATTCCTGACAATGCACACGACTCTTGAGGCACCTTGCTGACACTTAGACTGGAGGGGACAAGACGTCTTGCCTACCTCGGAGTCCTTATCAGTGAGAGACCCAAACAAACACTAGAAAAGAAAAGGGGCAGGAGAGGTGGTAAAAGAAAAAATAGGAAGCCAAGAACAGGGAAAGCTTTTTTTAGATTTGCCCTGCCCTGCTCAAGCCCAGCCAGCTAAGCAGGAACTCGTCATCAGGCTACCACGAGTGGTGTTGACTACACAGAGCGCGGTAAGGCATGGTCATCCACTACACCCGAGTTCATATCCAGTTGTCCTGACTTGTCTTGCTACTGGTTAAAGTTGGAGTGAGGTCGACGAATTGCGCAACCGCCCTCACTTAAATCAAATTCATTGAGCAAGTCATTCTTTTTTCATTCATCCTGTGACGAGCGGAGAGCGTAAGTCCGCTGACAAGCTAAACTACAGTAAAAAAAGCTGCATCAGTTACGAGACTCCTCGCTGAGCAATAAAGCGGATGAGATACATGGATTTGCTGACAATCATGATCACTGTCTCGCGAAGTGAACTTTCCATGCTTTCACTGTCTGTGAGTATGCAGGTCCCAAATCGGACTCGTCAGCCATCTCCGCACCCATCCACAATCCGGAATTACAGAATACTCGACTGGAAGGACTGGCTAGGTGAAAAAAGTAAAGGTCCTCATCACTCGTGATGCACGAACAACCACCACCACAAGATGATAATAGCGAAGAAGGTGGGACAAAAGAACAACAGAACAACATTCCTTCATCTCTTGTTGACATCGTCATGGACGTTAGGGACTGTTTTGTGTCTCCTCAACCTTTCCTGCTGTTACCTGACTTTCAAGGACTCTCTTACAAAGTTTGTGTCCACTTGTCTTTATCTGTCTTCTTTTTTTTGGGTATTATCAGTGATAGTTGAATTTTGTTTACTTGTAATATATCTTTATTGAATTTGTTAGCTGTCTGTGGTACACATAACATTCTTTACAGGAAGCATATTTCTAATGCTGCTAGCAATTTTGGTTCTATAAGTAGCGGAAACAACTCTTATCAAATTATTTATCTTTCTGGTAACAGTGACAAGCTGAACCGATACACAAACAGGGTGGTGACTCTGTGGTACCGACCTCCCGAACTTCTGCTTGGAGAGAGGAATTATGGGCCGGCCATCGACTTGTGGGGTGCCGGGTGTATCATGGCTGAGATGTGGACACGCAGTCCCATCATGCAAGGCAACACAGAGCAACATCAGGTTCGTGTTTAGTGTACGCAGTTTTGTTAGTTAAATAATACATAATTGTCAGGTCTGAGAGAACCCCTGACATAGTTGTTCTACCTACAGATCTCAGTACGTTTGTGTGTCTACCTACAGATCACAGTACATTAGTTTGTCTACCTACAGATCATAGTACATTAGTTTGTCTACCTACATATCACAGTACATTAGTTTGTCTACCTACATATCATAGTACATTGGTTAATCAGTAAATCATCAATATAATCTTCTAATAATTATTGCTCTTTTGAAAGATTCTGTCTAGTCCTATTTACATATATTCTGTTAAATCCTATTTACAAGTTTCAAATATTTCACCAATATGACTGAGTATAATGTTGAAAAGCCCATTTAACCTTGACACATAACATAACTATTGGAGTAAGCATGTTTTTACAGCTCGCACTTGAACTCTATTTGGGACTACATCTGATGGATTATATTTCATGTGTTGACATTTGAGATGTGATTCTTGTATGTTTGTAACTAGAATCTGCCGGAAGCATCTCATCTCCATTGTTTGGATTTTTTGCTCTAAGTCGGCATTTAATGTCCATGTTTCACACTCATAAAGGTACCGTATATAGAGAAAATAAATGTCTACATGAACTTGCTCTTAGTTTTTAAAGATAAATTATTATTTTGACATTTGTTTTTAAAAAATTGTAGTTCATGTGGCCCTTGTTCTTAGTTTATTCTTGTGCCATCTTCTCCAGTTATAGTTCGCAGATACTTCCAATAAACTATTTTCTGTCTCCAATTATAGTTCGCAGATACTTCCAATAAACTATTTTCTGTCTCCAATTATAGTTCGCAGATACTTCCAAAAACTATTTTCTGTCTCCAATTTGTGTGCATTTAAAGTCTTCTTTGAGTCCCTCTTGTTAGCTGTCACCAGCGTGTATATATTATTTATATATATTGTCATTAACTTTATTAATTATAATTTCTTCGCAGCTTACACTTATCAGCCAACTCTGTGGATCCATCACTCCAGAAATCTGGCCAGGAGTAGAGAAGCTTGATCTCTTTACCAAGATCGAGCTGCCGAAAGGACAAAAACGAAAAGTCAAAGAGCGTCTCCATGGCTACGTCAAAGACCAATACGCCCTTGACCTCCTCGACAAACTTCTGACACTCGACCCGACGAAACGGGTCAATTCCGACGATGCTCTCAACCATGACTTCTTCTGGGTTGATCCCTTGCCACAAGATCTGAACCACATGCTGTCTCGGCACAGTAAGTCTATGTTTGAGTATCTAGCACCACCTCGGCGACGAGCGCCCATCCATCAGCAGCCTCCTCAGCCTGGCGTTGTCCGACCAGCTGGGCACAATCCCGACCAACATTTCGAGAGAATTTTCTAGCTCTTTCTGGACTCACAATACTTTCGTCAAATGGAGACACGGAATGCAGCTGATATCAATACAGAATGATTGATTGATTTATCGTTTTTACTCCATGAAGTAAGACAGTGCTGACGACAGTGTTGAATCCTGACAATGTACATTTTCAGAGAATTTTCTAGTTCTTAACTGCTCAATACAATTTCAGAACTATGTGTCAATGGATGCACTGAATGCAGCTGGTATCAAACCAAAGCAATCGATTGACTGATTCATGTTTTTTACTGCAAGTGAGGCATAGTGCCACTATTACAGCTGCTCACAATCCTAACATTTCAGTGAGGATTTTCTAACACGTACAGGACTGAAGACACGTTCAGAACTATGGTTGAGTTTATATCAAGACAAAGTGATTCATAATCTTTTCTGCCCTCCAAACGAGGCACAGTGCTACCATGGGGGATGAGAAACATTCTTACAGAGCTCAAGACATTTTCAGAAGGGTTCGTCGGTGTAGCCATTAAATGTAGCTGTTAACAAGACATAGTGCAACGCTACAGCTGCTCCCTTACAGGAAGCTTGTGATCAAAAATTTGTAGTGGCTGTAGTTGTCACAATTGTAACTTCTTTAGAGGAACATACGCACCTTTCACTTACAGATAATCTTGTTTGGTTACATGAGCCATCTTGTGCAGTGGAAATTTCAATGGTTGTTACATGATAAAGTTGCTAGCCCCATACACAAACCTCTTTGTTAACATTTATGACATACTTCGAAGATTGCAGTGGACATATTCTTGTTACCATTAATGATCAGAGTTCGATGGTTTAGTAATGTGGTCAAAAGTTCACTTTTCCGAAGTGGAGGTACAGTTGAGACCTGATCCATCATCATTTCAAATAAATCATTCCCAGCATTCATCAGAACTTCGTTGAATAGAAGCAGAGAACAAGCATTACGCCTTTCTGTGAAAATGATGTGCAAGTGGATACGCAAATTTATTGGTCTTGTCAGTTCATTTTAATTGGAAATAAATATAGTTTGTTTCATAGTAGTTGCACTGTCTGGGAATAAATTTGTTAGAAACTTCAGTATACTAAGCCACTGCTTGCATGAAGTAGGGTGACCAGTTTCTATCCTAGTCGTATGCCAGGTATCCATTTATAGTCGGGTGTACTGAAGCCAACTGTAATGGGATCAGTACCCAACACTTTTGCCATGTAAAGTGACTGCTCAACCACTATGCTAATCCTGCCCTCAATTGAAGCAATCTTCAATAATAAACGTTCAACTTATATTCTGGTTTTGTATTGTTATTTTTTTATAGTATCCGTGCTGTTATTTCAAACATGAACTACCTCAAACTGCTCGTAGCTTTTTGATGCCAGTGTACACGTAGTCCAGTATGCCAATAAGAGTATAACCGATTATTATTATACTGACTAATGTACCTTAATCTGTAAGTGTCACACCATTCTATGCTGGGATTCCCTGAGATCTGACAATTACTTCCTTGGTTCTTCATGTTTAAAAAAAAAGAAACACAGATTGTATTCACTTTTTAGAAGTGACAAGAGCCTGCTACATCGATTGTCACATTACATTCCAACTGTATTGAACGTTTACACCTTTCACAAAAAAACCTCTGCTGTTTTCTGACATTCACACCTGTGAACTGCCCGACACTATGAAATGTCAACCTAAAGATAAAATGTCTAGAGTTGTGTGCAAGCACTTGTGCTGAGTTATGTTAAGATAGTGGTTAAGTGGCACGGCTCACAACCAGAAGGTGCTGGGTTCGATCCCCATCACAGCACCGGCCGTTACCCCGGGGAAGCAAACCCTTACATAAAATGCATGCTGAAGTCGGATGCACTGGGCCGACAGGCGCAAAATAAAAACCACAGTGTAACGCACACACGCCTTGGGGACTAGATAAATAAGGCGAACGCACACAAAAAAAATATTAAGATCCTAGAATATGTTTTGGGCCTGTTCAAATGATGGAGTCTGCAGAGTTGGAGAGCCTTCTACCGCAGATGGGTTTAATTAAAACCAGACAACTACACACATCGCAGGCTTTATGTCTGAATAGCGAGTAGTGCAATGAGTTGGAGAACCTTCTACCGTAGGATTTAATTTAAACGCAGATGGCTATTCCCTTCTCTGCAGATTTTGTCCCGTGTGCAAAGCCAGCAGTCTTCTACTTATCCACCATATCACTCTGACTGCAGTTTAATGGGGGTGGGGGGTGTCGGGGCTATAGCTAGAAGGGTGGAGATTGGGGAGGGCCGCTTTGTAACAGGGTTACGGTAGGTACTAAGGCTAGGGAAAACGCTGTTTGAGGTACCCACACATAATTTGAGAACTCTGCCAGTGAGGTACAGTTTAATGTGGATTCATTTTTCTAGATCTACGACAATGGCCATTTTAAGAGTGTACCAAGTCAAATTGAAACTCGCACGGTCACCAGGCTCAAAATGAGTTGTAGATCAGAGAGTAACCTGCTATATCTGGCAGTTAAGACATTGTCCCGTCTGGTGTAATGGGGAACAGTTGCTTCCTAAGAAGACCAGTGGCTGGCCTTTTGCTGAGATGGGATAACGACTTGGAAGATAAATAAATCCTACCCTATTTTATATTTGCTGAATGTTGTACGCTCATAACTTTGTTGATGTTTATCATCTGTTCTAAGTCTTCCTGTTGTCAACGCCTTTTTCTTATTTGCATTACCAGAATTATACAGTTTTTGTATTCCTGCAACATACTAGGAACATCATTCTTTCAAATCAAGGGATGTCTTCGCACTCTGCAGGTTCTAAGTCGATTTAAACAGCGGGAGAGATAATGCCATGATTTGGAAAGCCATCCGCCCTTGGGGAGTGTGTCCACACTGTCAGTCATCACTCAATATATTGACTGTATGGGTCTATTGTTAACTCTGTCCTTTACAGACCCATCCCAAAACTCAGTGGATCCATGACTTTAGTGTTGGGCAGTCACTTCAGTCTTGACATATGATCTGCCAAGGATTCCAGATTTTCCATTGTCATGGACCCCCTCTATTATATCACCAACATGACTAGGATGGCAGGTCCATACACAGCCTTGAAAGATTGAGGTCACTAAGCCCTGCTGGACATTACTGAAACCTGACTGTCGAGACTGGAGGCCTCTCACCTGCGCAGCAAGCTGTGTATCCTGGACATCCGACGGTGTGACTACACCCACAATGTGGAAACATTTGACCGGCGCAGAGTTTCTTTGTTCGGTCATGTCAAACAGCTGGACCAGGAAACACTTGACCGGTGCAGAGTTTCTTTGTTCGGTCATGTCAAACAGCTGGACCAGGATACACTTGACCGGTGCAGAGTTTCTTTGTTCGGTCATGTCAAACAGCTGGACAGGAAACATTTGACCGGCGCAGAGTTTCTTTGTTCGGTAATGTCAAACAGCTGGACCAGGAAACACTTGACGGGTGCAGAGTTTCTTTGTTCGGTCATGTCATCTGGCTGGACCAGGAAACACTTGACAGGCGCAGAGTTTCTTTGTTCGGTCATGTCGTCCGGCTGGACCAGGAAACACTTGACAGGCGCAGAGTTTCTTTGTTCGGTCATGTTGTCCGGCTGGACCAGGACACCCCAGCACACAAGATACTCCACAGGGCATTCCTCAACGCCAAAAGTCTTCCCCCAACTGACTGGAGGTGCAGAAGAGGCCGTCCGCGCACAGTATGGCTCCAGCAGATAGCAAGCTCCGCCTCCGCTCTGGACGAGGCCAGGAGCCACACCGCAGCAGTGAGTCATGGATGTGGCCGACCGACATCTAAGCAAACCTATTATTATGCCCTCTACCCACTAGTGTTGTAACCAAGCTGTATCACCGTTCTCATACCCACAGTTTTTATTAAGCAAAGAACAAAACATTGCCTAATAAATCCAACAAAACATTGACCAATAAATCCAACAAAACATTGACTAATAAATCCAACAAAACATTGACTAATAAATCCAACAAAACATTGACTAATAAATCCAACAAAACATTGACTAATAAATCCAACAAAACATTGACTAATCAATCCAACAAAACATTGACTAATAAATCCAACAAAACATTGACTAATAAATCCAACAAAACATTGACTAATAAATCCAACAAAACATTGACCAATAAATCCAACAAAACATTGACTAATAAATCCAACAAAACATTGACTAATAAATCCAACAAAACATTGACTAATAAATCCAACAAAACATTGACCAATAAATCCAAAAAAACATTGACCAATAAATCCAACAAAACATTGACCAATAAATCCAACAAAACATTGACCAATAAATCCAACAAAACATTGACCAATAAATCCAACAAAACATTGACTAATAAATCCAACAAAACATTGACCAATAAATCCAACAAAACATTGACCAATAAATCCAACAAAACAAATATACTCAACATACTATATCTAACATACAAGCAAAATAGTACCCTGAAAATCGAATACACACACAAAACATATTATCATCAAAATATATCCAACAGACAAGATATTAAACTATACAACAAAACATATCTGAATACATCTAATAACAACATAGAAAACATAACTTATTCCTGGAAAAATAGATAAGAATGTACATATAAAACAAATACACTGAACATATAATATAGTTGTTAACATAACATGTAGTAATACGCTAAACATTACATAAGAATATCCCTAATAAAACATAAGAATATCTCTAATAAATCATATAAGATTATTCCTAATAAAACGGATAAGAATATCCCTAATAAAATATAAGAATATCTCTAATAAATCAGATAAGAATATCATTAGTAAAATATAAGATTATCACTAATAAATCAAAATAGAATACCCTTATTAAAACGGATAGGAATATCCCTAATAAATCAGATTAGAATATCTCTAATGAGTACACAAAATAAAATAGAACGGGACAGATTGGATTCATCCCTAACTCCGGACAGACACAATTTACTCAACTCTGATCACTACGGACTACCATACTCAGGACCACACTTGTAGACAGTATCCAATATAAACGTGTCACGTTTAGTTTTAGTGAGTCAAGTACAGTTTTACAAAAGACCGTTGTTCGCGAAAATTGTTTCCCTCGGGTAATAGGAATAGGGCTAGAGTAGCCTTCCAATCATGTTGTAGAAGATAACTAAAGAGGGCAGTGCATGGGATTAGCAACTTCATCATGTGCAATCATTGGTATTGAAACCACCACTTATTGTGCGCGGATATAGGAGTTCCCTAAGGGGACCAGTTCTAATGGTGACTCTATGCTTCAATTAGACAGGAAATGCGAATCGTGACGGAGTTTCGATTTGAAAGTGTTTTTATCAAAGACAAGAAAACTCAGCACACACGTAAACAGAGAACTTATTTATATCAGTTGTCAAGCAGAAGCAAATTCTTAGTAACATCCATTAATTTGTGTCAGCAAGTATACTCTACATCTTAGTGGTACCCGATACTACGAGATAGGCCCACTGTCAACTTCCAAGCATGACGTCAAAGGCAAATATAGAGGGTGGCACATGAGGCTAGCAACCTGATCAACCAAACAGCACTGTTATTGCAATCAACAACTACATAGGCTTGAACGTGGCTTCCTGTAAATGGGCCAGCTGGGGTTGAAACGTGTCCTTCACATCGGATATGAATGTGAAAGTGGATAGTTGCACATGTTTAGAAACAGACTTATTTCAAAAGGGACCAGCTGCAGTGGTGGACCATGTTTCACGTAAGAGCAAATGGGCGAATGCCTGCAGATACTCTGGACTAGAGTGCTTGTAAAACGAATCCACAATGGAGCAAGAATATCAAAGACAGCAAACGTTTGGAAACCATCTTGCATGGCCAGGGACCAGCTGCGTGGGTGATCTATGATCGCTTGCGTTAAACGATGAATTATTCTGGGGTGGGCATGATACTGGGAGTTAGCTCCCGTTTGCAGTCAAGGAGACGTGCATTATATTGAATGAAATACATCTGCTCGAGATGCAAGCCACCTGAAAATGAATCTGTGTTTGTTGACATTCTGTCGAGAATCAAAAAGAGACTGCTGACTTGTCCCGTCTGTGTATTTACTATTCTAGACGTGCTGCTATCAGGATTAGTCTCACGCTCTCATATCCCTGACTTGCCGACGTAAGCCGTGTGAAATTGCAGATTTCGATAGAATTTGTTTCTTCTGTAAGCAGTAGTTGATTGTTCTCTAAAGGTTGTTTCTGTTATGGTTCCAGCCAGGCACTCACAGAGAGGGTGAACAAGTGGGTTGTGGCTGTGTATACAGCTGGGTAATGTGGTTGGATTCTGGTGAAATGATTGTTAAGCCTATATGGTCACTCCTTTCATGAATAATTGCTAGGCAGTGGGGGGGGGGGGGGGGGGGGGGAGAGGGTTTGGCATATAGGAAAGATCTATGACAGCAACACTACACTTGGCACCGACTGTCTGTACCAATACTTGACACCCACTGACTGTGCCAACACTTGACACCCACTGACTGTACCAACACTTGACACCCACTGACTGTACCAACACTTGACACCCACTGACTGTACCAACACTTGACACCCACTGACTGTACCAACACTTGACACTCACTGACTGTACCACAGATTATGTTCCTTCTTTGTCACTGCATATAGTTCAGTTCAAATGCCATCTCCACATCGAAGATCTGCTGCAGTTGATTTCCAACGTCTTCTATCCCCTCTTGTAATGGTAGTACAACCTGCCAGACGTTTTCCTGTCCATCTTTTGGTGTTATCCCCCCCCCCCCCCACGTATAGCGCTGTATACCTCCGGCACGTTTGCATTTTTCTTTGTTTCCCTCCTGCATCGTTGACAGCAAGTTGTTATGTATTTCATATGACCAAAATATTGTAACTGTCTGTCTCTCTGGTTTCGTTGTGATCAATTTCCTTTGTAGATCCACAAGACTTCCTTATCTTTTTTATTTTCTTTGTAGATCCACAAGACTTCCTTATCTTTTTTATTTCCTTTGCACACGATGCGATCCATTCTTCAATATACTATGTATATATACTTATCAAAGACATCCATGTTCTTCTTCAATCGTTTGTTCACTGTCGTTTTAAATCCACAGACCTTGCTGTATTCGTTCATCTGAATCGACATTACTGTCTCCTTATCATTCACTTTCAGCATGTGACGTAACAACAAGAACCCTAACCCGCAGTGCATATGGGTTCCCCTGGAAACGATGAACAAGATGGTGTCGTTGTACGAAAATACTGGTTCAGAGTTGTACGATCTTTAGGAATTTTCTTTAGCAGCGGCAGGTTCATATTGGCTCTTCTTATGTCCGTGGGCGTACCAACGAGAACATCTGGGTAAGGCTGTGTGAGTAATCTCAACAGGCTCACAGCTGCGGGATTACAGTGACGATCCCCACGTAGTTGTCCGGATTGATGTTTCCAGGTGTATGCATGGTATTTTTGACCTTGCTTTAATATGAAGTTTTAGTACGTACTTTTGTCCTGGCCTTAACGTGAGGTGGGAGTCGTGTCAGCTTGCTTATCTTGGCTTGAGTTGGGGAACTTGGTCTGCATGATTCTCTTGGCTTGAGTTGGGGTCTTGGTCTGCATGATTCTCCTGGCATGAGTTGGGGGTCTTAGTCTGCATGATTCTCCTGGCCCTGGCTTGAGTTGGGGTCTTGGTCTGCATGATTCTTCTGGCCCTGGCTTGAGTTGGGGTCTTGGTCTGCATGATTCTTCTGGCCCTGGCTTGAGTTGGGGTCTTGGTCTGCATGATTGTCCTGGCCCTGGCTTGAGTTGGGGGTCTTGGTCTGCATGATTCTTCTGGCTTGAGTTGGGGTCTTGGTCTGCATGATTTTTCTGGCCCTGGCTTGAGTTGGTGTCTTGGTCTGCATGATTCTTCTGAGCCTGGCTTTAGTTGGGGTCTTGGTCTGCATGATTCTTCTGGCTTCAGTTGGGGTCTTGGTCTGCATGATTCTTGTGGCTTGAGTTGGGTTCTTGGTCTGCATGATTCTCCTGGCTTGAGTTGAGGTCTTGGTCTGCATGATTCTTCTGGCTTGAGTTGTTGTCTTGGTCTGCATGATTCTCCTGGCTTGGGTTCTTGGTCTGCATGATTCTCCTGGCTTGAGTTGGGGTCTTGGTCTGCGTGATTCTTCTGGCTTGAGTTGGGGTCTTGGTCTGCATGATTCTTCTGGCTTGAGTTGTTGTCTTGGTCTGCATGATTCTCCTGGCTTGAGTTGGGGGACTTGGTCTGCATGATTCTCCTGTCTTGAGTTGGGGTCTTGGTCTGCATGATTCTCCTGACCCTAACACGAAGTGGAATCATGGTCAGTATGTTTCACAATAGCCTGGAGTGATGTGGGACATTGGTCAGTTTGTTTCATCTGACCGGGATGTCAGGTGGGGTCTTGGTCAGTATGTTTCAAATAACTCTTATGTTATGTAGGGTCTTGGTCATTATCTTTCACACTTCATTGGTGTGAGATCAATATGCCAATCGTTTGGTCAGTATGATCACGTGAGGTGCAGTGATGGTCAATATGTTTTACGTGAGGTGCGGTGAATGGTCAGTATGTTTCATGTGAGGTGCGGTGATGTTCAGTATGTTTCACGTGAGGTGCGGTGATGTTCAGTATGTTTCACGTGAGGTGCGGTGAATGGTCAGTATGTTTCATGTGAGGTACGGTGATGGTCAGTATGTTTCACGTGAGGTGCGGTGTTGGTTAGTATTTTTCACGTGAGGTGCGGTGATGTTCAGTATGTTTCACGTGAGGTGCGGTGAATGGTCAGTATGTTTCACGTGAGGTAAGGTGATGGCCAGTATGTTTCACGTGAGGTGCGGTGATGGTCAGTATGTTTCACGTGAGGTGCGGTGATGGTCAGTATGTTTCACGCGAGGTTCGGTGATGGTCAGTATGTTTCACGTGAGGTGCGGTGATGGTCAGTATGTTTCACGCGAGGTGCGGTGATGGTCAGTATGTTTCACGTGAGGTGCGGTGATGGTCAGTATGTTTCACGCGAGGTGCGGTGATGGTCAGTATGTTTCACGTGACCTAGGAACTTGTTTCGCACTAATAAACACCTGTCATTACCTCTAGGTACCACAAAGAAAATACATTGAAAGTGTATTTATTAAACTAATGTGGCAGACCTCCATACATATCTCTCCGTGTCGTAGAGTGGATTGAATCCGTTAGCTCATCTTCCTTACATACAAGAACATCAACATAGGAAACACTAAAACTTATGTGAATAATAAAATACAAAATAATTCATTTATTACAAATCTAGCCATTACAACAAATCCAAAATAAATTAAACTAAAAATAGTTCAACCTTTCTAACACAGAATGTATACGCCTGAGCTTGTTGATGCTCTGAATCTAAGTACCCGGGTCGGTCTTCATTCTATACTTATTATAAACAAATTTCACTTGGACTCAACCTGTACAAATCTTGTTCTACAATGATTAACTAACTATACACTTTTGTGGTCAGGTTGTGCTGCAGTTGACAGTGAAGTTGATCGCTAGCGGTCGTTGGCCCTGCGCTGTACAACAATTGCTTCTTACCAAGTTTGTGGTGGCGCTCCTTGAGGATTCAGGTTACAAATCTCGTTCTGTCTAAGCTAATTTCCTTAGTTTGAACTTTCCCAAGCTGAGTTGAAATATCTTATATTCTTCGCTAACTACGGCTCTCCCAGAAAAAAAAGTATCTAGTACAAATCTCGTCTGCTCACCAGTGGATCTGTTACACTCAGACACAACATTGAGTTAACGTTTCTAAAAAAAATTATATAAACGCAACCAAAAATTTTTTTTAAAAACCGAAGTAACAAAATAAAGCGTAAAATGTTCTGACAACTTGAGCATTTCTGAACACTCCTGCTCCAACCGATTCATTCATGATCAAAGCCCAACTCTCCCGTAAACTACCCGACATACTCCTTTAACAGTTTTCTCGAAACACTGAAAATCTCCGTTAATCGTGTGGCAAACATTTGTTTCGCTTTCTTTTTATTATCTTTAAGATACTTTTTTAAGCATGCGTTTTTGGAACGGAAGTTGTTGGCACTTCTGCGATCTGAAGGTCTGGTAAAGGAGGCATTAGAAGGGAAAAGAAAAACACATTTTTTCAATGGAAGAAGATGATGATGAAGAAGAAGAAGACATTCTAAAGAAGAAGAAGTAAAATAAGATGAAGAAAAGAAGGATAAGACTAAGAGAGCAAACAAGTTTCCTGTTGGAGACACCACAAACACACGCCACTGCTGTTCTCGTTCGGTGACCGGTATTCGTCCTTGAACTTGAAGACAACGGACGTTAGTGAATACAAAGACGTTGTTTTATTCCCAGTCAAGTTGACGCACACCGTGTACTCGACCCATGGATCACTTTCGTTCGAGTAGGACCCGAGATGATACCACCCTGCCAGAATGGTGTAAAAGGTGACTTACGAGAGTTGTTTGTACACACACTTCCTATAAAGCTGCAAATGTTTCTTCAGACTTCATTTTTAAGCTGCAGTTACAGACTTCCTGTAAAGAGGCCAGTTCTAGTGTTCTATACATATACTTATTTTAGAGCCGTAAAATCAATGGATTCCCTGCATATTCGGGAGCCCAGTTTTAGTAGCCCGAATTAAAACGATCTTGTAGCTCAATGTTTGTTTTGTGTTCACTGTACAGACTACGCAGGTAATAATCCATTTTTTAAACAGATATGAACATTTGTTGCAAATATTATCACGTGTGCATCCTGTCTGAGATGGGCGTACTTGCAATATATGGGGTTGTTGTTGTTGCTGCTGTTGATGTTGTTTAAAGCTGTTGTTGTTGCTGCTGTTGTCCTACAATCTCTCACCTACTTGTGTCCAATCTCTCAGCTACTTGTGTCCAATCTCTCAGCTACTTGTGTCCAATCTCTCAGCTACTTGTGTCCAATCTCTCAGCTACTTGTGTCCAATCTCTCAATTATTTGTGTCCAATCTCTCAATTATTTGTGTCCAATCTCTCACCTACTTGTGTCCAATCTCTCACCTACTTGTGTCCAATCTCTCACCTACTTGTGTCCAATCTCTCACCTACTTGTGTCCAATCTCTCACCTACTTTTGTCCAATCTCTCACCTACTTGTGTCCAATCTCTCACCTACTTTTGTCCAATCTCTCACCTACTTGTGTCCAATCTCTCAATTACCTGTGTCCAATCTCTCACCTACTTGTGTCCAATCTCTCACCTACTTGTGTCCAATCTCTCACCTACTTGTGTCCAATCTCTCAATTACCTGTGTCCAATCTCTCAATTACCTGTGTCCAATCTCTCACCTACTTGTGTCCAATCTCTCACCTACTTGTGTCCAATCTCTCACCTACTTGTGTCCAATCTCTCAATTACCTGTGTCCAATCTCTCAATTACCTGTGTCCAATCTCTCACCTACTTGTGTCCAATCTCTCACCTACTTGTGTCCAATCTCTCACCTATTTGTGTCCAATCTCTCACCTACTTGTGTCCAATCTCTCACCTACTTGTGTCCAATCTCTCAATTACCTGTGTCCAATCTCTCACCTACTTGTGTCCAATCTCTCACCTACTTGTGTCCAATCTCTCACCTACTTGTGTCCAATCTCTCACCTACTTGTGTCCAATCTCTCACCTACTTGTGTCCAATCTCTCACCTACTTGTGTCCAATCTCTCAATTACCTGTGTCCAATCTCTCAATTACCTGTGTCCAATCTCTCACCTACTTGTGTCCAATCTCTCAATTACCTGTGTCCAATCTCTCACCTACTTGTGTCCAATCTCTCAATTACCTGTGTCCAATCTCTCACCTACTTGTGTCCAATCTCTCAATTACCTGTGTCCAATCTCTCACCTACTTGTGTCCAATCTCTCAATTACCTGTGTCCAATCTCTCACCTACTTGTGTCCAATCTCTCAACTACTTGTGTCCAATCTCTCACCTACTTGTGTCCAATCTCTCAATTACCTGTGTCCAATCTCTCACCTACTTGTGTCCAATCTCTCACCTACTTGTGTCCAATCTCTCACCTACTTGTGTCCAATCTCTCAATTACCTGTGTTCAATCTCTCACCTACTTGTGTCAAATCTCTCAACTATTTGTGTTCAATCGTGTGTGCATTAACGGACCCTGCTCCCACTATTTCCTGAGGCAATTCATTCCAGCATGTAACACTCTCTAACGTTTAAAATAAGTCATACTATCTAATCTGGACATTTCTATAATTAATTTGTAGCTGCGCCCTCTAGCTTTTGTAGCGGACTGAACTTTGAAAAAAACTTGTTAAAGTGTAATTTATTTTTTCCAATGATTAATATGTATACCTGTAATACATCAGCTAGAATTCTTCTATTCTCTAGACACCATAGACCTGTTTTTCTTAGTCTTTCCGTCTACGTATAATTCCGGAATTGTCGCTCTTCTTTGTATCCTTTCCAGCATGTTTATACCTCCTCTTCGATAAGGACTCCACACTTATATACAGTACTCCAATCTAGGTCTAACAAATGCGTTATACAGCTTGACGCTTGACTATAACTTCCTTGCTCTTTTGTTTAATAGTTCTTTCTGCCATACCTAACTTTAAATAAGTTCAGTTTCGTACACAAAATAAATAAGACTTAATTTTGTAAATTGAAAACTAAATTAATTTTAATCAACTTTAATCACATCTTGATGACACCTTATACTAGTCACAGTTTGATGACGCCTTATACTAGTCACAGTTTGATGACACCTAATACTAGTCACAGTTTGATGACACCTTATACTAGTCACAGCTTGATGACACCTAATACTAGTCACAGTTTCATGACACATTATACTAGTCACAACTTGATGACACCTTATACTCGTCACATCTTGATGGCACATTATACTAGTCACGTCTTGATGACACCTTATACTAGTCACAGATTGACGACACCTTATACTGGTCACAGCTTGAGGACACCTTATACTAGTCACAGCTTGATGACACCTTATACTGGTCATAGCTTAATGACACCTTATGCTAGTCACAGTTTTAGAACACCTTATACAAGTCACAGCTTGATGACACCTTATACTAGTTACAGTTTGATGACGCCTTATACTAGTCACAGCTTGATGACGCATTATACTAGTCACAGTTTGATAACACCTAATACTAGTGACAGTTTGATGACACCTTGTACTATTCACAGTTTTAGAACACCTTATACTAGTCACATCTTGATGACACCTTATACTAGTCAGTTTTAGAACACCTTATACTAGTCACAGTTTGATGACGCCTTATACTAGTCACAGCTTGATGACACCTAATACTAGTGACAGTTTGATGACACCTTGTACTATTCACAGTTTTAGAACACCGTATACTAGTCACAGTTTGATGACACCTTATACTAGTCACATCTTGATGACACCTTATACTAGTCACAGTTTGATGACACCTTATACTAGTCACATCTTGATGACACCTTATACTAGTCACAGTTTGATGACACCTTATACTAGTCACATCTTGATGACACCTTATACTAGTCACAGTTTGATGACACCTTATACTAGTCACATCTTGATGACACCTTATACTAGTCACAGTTTTAGAACACCTTATACTAGTCACAGTTTGATGACACCGTATACTAGTCACAGTTTGATGACACCTTATACTAGTCACATCTTGATGACACCTTATACAAGTCACAGTTTGATGACACCGTACACTAGTCACATCTTGATGACACCTTATACAAGTCACAGTTTGATGACACCTTATACTAGTCACATCTTGATGACACCTTATACAAGTCACAGTTTGATGACACCGTACACTAGTCACATCTTGATGACACCTTATACAAGTCACAGTTTGATGACACCTTATACAAGTCACATCTTGATGACACCTTATACAAGTCACAGTTTGATGACACCTTATACAAGTCACATCTTGATGACACCTTATACAAGTCACACAGTCAATGAGAAAGAGGAGCTTGCTTCTCCATCATCAGTTCTTCAAATCTGGGCACAAATCTGGAAATTGCGATTTTAATCTCCTTCTCGGCGGTCAACTACGATCTGTATTTTGTTGTGATGGCGGCCAATGCAGAAAAGCCTGTCTCACACAACCAGGATGTTGTTAATGGTTTGATGGCGGCCAATGCAGAAAAGCCTGTCTCGCACAACCAGGATGTTGTTAATGTTTTGATGGCGGCCAATGCAGAAAAGCCTGTCTCACACAACCAGGATGTTGTTAATGTTTTGATGGCGGCCAATGCAGAAAACCCTGTCTCACACAACCAGGATGTTGCAAATTGAATAAAAACACGTACGGTCTTGGTGCCTACTTCTGTATATTCCTGGTTCCCCAAGTTCTCCAAAACTCTGGTAGTGATGAAGAGTCTAACTACGATTTCAACGTGGAGTCCGACTGATGCTGACTTGAAGTAGAGGTTTTGGTCAGTATGTTTTACCTGATGCTGACGTGATGAGGTTTTGGTCAATATGTTTTACCTGATGCTGACGTGATGAGGTGATGGTCAGTATGTTTTACCTGATGCTGACGTGATGAGGTGTTGGTCAGTATGTTTTACCTAATGCTGACGTAATGAGGTGTTCTATCAGTATGTTTTACCTGATGCTGACGTGATGAGGTGTTGGTCAGTATGTTTTACTTGATGATGAGGTGTTGGTTAGTATGTTTTACCTGATGCTGACTCGAGATGGGATGTTGGTCAGTATGTTTTATCTGATCCTGACTCGAGGTGGGGTGTTGGTCAGTATGTTTTACATGATGCTGACACGAGGTGGGGTGTTCTGTCAGTATGTTTTACCTGATACTGACGTGATGAGCTGTTGGTCAGTTTGTTTTACCTGATCCTGACTCGAGGTGGGGTGTCGGTCAGTATGTTTTACCTGATCCTGACTCCAGGTAAGGGTGTTGGTCAGTATGTTTTACCTGATGCTGACTCGAGGTGGAGTGTTGGTCAGTATGTTTTACCTGATACTCACTCAAGGTGGGGTGTTGGTCAGTATGTTTTACCTGATTCCCTGACTCCATGTAGAGGTGTTGGTCAGTATTTTTCACCTGATCCTTACTCGAGGTGGGATGTTAGTCAGTATATTTGGCCTGATTCTGAATCGAGGTGGGGTGTTCTATCAGTATGTTTTAGCTGATGCTGACGTGATGAGGTGTTGGTCAGTATGTTTTACCTAATCCTGACTCGAGGTGGGGTGTTGGTCAGTATGTTTTACCTGATGCTGACGTGATGAGGTGTTGGTCAGTATGTTTTATTTAATGCTGACGTGATGAGGTGTTGGTCAATATGTTTTACCTGATGCTGACTCGAGGTAGAGGTTTTGGTCAGTATGTTTTACCTGATGCGGACGTGATGAGGTGCTGGTCAGTATGTTTTACCTGATGCTGACGTGATGAGGTGTTGGTCAGTATGTTTTACCTGATGCTGACGTGATGAGGTGTTGGTCAGTGTGTTAACATGATGCTGACGTTATGAGGTGTTGGTCAGTATGTTTTACCTGATGCTGACGTTATGAGGTGTTGGTCAGTATGTTTTATCTGATGCTGACGTGATGAGGTGTTGGTCAGTATGTTTTACCTAATGCTGACGTGATGAGGTGTTGGTCAGTATGTGTTACCTGATGCTGACGTTATGAGGTGTTGGTCAGTATGTTTTACCTGATGCTGACGTTATGAGGTGTTGGTCAGTATGTTTTACCTGATGCTGACGGGATGAGGTGTTGGTCAGTATGTTTTACCTGATGCTGACGTGATGAAGTGTTAGTCAGTAGGTTTTACCTAATGCTGACGTGATGAGGTGTTGGTCAGTATGTTTTACCTAATTCTGACTCGAAGTAGAGGTTTTGGTCAGCATGTTTTACCTGATGCTGACGTGATGAGGTGTTGGTCAGTATGTTTTACCTGATGCTGACGAAATGAGGTGTTGGTCAGTATGTTTTACCTGATGCTGACGTGATGAGGTGTTGGTCAGTATGTTTACCTGATGCTGACGTGATGAGGCGTTGGTCAGTATGTTTTACCTGATGCTGACGTTATGAGGTGTTGGCCAGTATGTTTTACCTAATGCTGACGTGATGAGGTGTTGGTCAGTATGTTTTACCTGATGCTGACGTGATGAGGTGTTCGTCAGTATGTTTTACCTAATGCTGACGTGATGAGGTGTTGGTCAGTATGTTTTACCTGATGCTGACTCGAAGTAGAGGCTTTGGTCAGTATGTTTTATCTGATGCTGACGTGATGAGGTTTTGGTCAATATGTTTTACCTGATGATGAGGTGTTGATCATTATGTTTACCTGATGCTGGCGTGATGAGGTGTTGGTCAGTATGTTTTACTTGATGCTGACTTGATGAGGTGTTGGTCAGTATTTTTTACCTGATGCTGACGTGATGAGGTGTTGGTCAGTATGTTTTACTTGATGATGAGGTGTTGGTTAGTATGTGTTACCTGATGCTGACTCGAGATGGGGTGTTGGTCAGTATGTTTTACCTAATCCTGACTCGATGTGGGGTGGATGTCAGTATGTTTTACCTGATGCTGACGTGATGAGGTGTTGGTCAGTATGTTTTACCTGATGCTGATGTGATGAGGTGTTCTGTCAGTATGTTTTACCTGATCCTGACTCGAGGTGGGGTGTTGGTCAGTATGTTTTACCTGATCCTGACTCGAGGTGGGGTGTTGGTCAGTATGTTTTACCTGATCCTGACTCCAGGTAAGGGTGTCGGTCAGTATGTTTTACCTGATGCTGACTCGAGGTGGGGTGTTGGTCAGTATGTTTTACATGATGCTGACTCGAGGTGGGGTGTTGGTCAGTATGTTTTACATGATACTGACTCGAGGTGGGGTGTTGGTCAGTATGTTTCTCCTGATCCTGACTCGAGGTGATGTTGGTCAGTATGTTTCTCCTGATCCTTACTCGAGGTGGGATATTGGTCAGTATGTTTCTCCTGATCCTGACTCGAGGTGATGTTGGTCAGTATGTTTCTCCTGATCCATACTCGAGGTGGGATGTTGGTCAGTATATTCTTTCTTAAAAATGGCGTGGGTGCAGATATCAGCCGGGCTAAGAATACTAGAAGTGTTAAATTCCTGTGCGTCGAAGATCTGCTTTATAGTAAACATTTTTAAAAACTAAAGTCTTGCCGATTTTGAGAGAGGTGTGAAATCCCATTGTGCGTCACTGATCACGAAGTCTATCAGTTTAATTTCCTTTGTTCGTTCACATCGACTCTTGCGTAATCCCAAGCGGGAGATTTGAACACAAAGAATCATTCCTGCAGTCAGCGGTTCTAAAACTGAACTAGGAAGAGACTCGCACTACGACTTGCTCGAGGTCTCACAATAGATGAACAGGAACGTTGGGTTTGTTATAGATCCACTGGTCATCTCTCCTCACATCCATCCATCTATCGACTCATGCAACTATTTATCTACTCATTAACACGTCCACAGATCATCCAATCCTTAAAGACACTGACCCATCCCCCATTCCATGCATCTACTCACTCATCCATCTCTCTACCATACACCTACTTATTCATTCATTCACCCAGCTAACACTCTCCACTCCACCGAGTCAACCCTCCCCGCCCACACATCGCCTCTCACCCCATTCCTCCACCCAACCAGCAGAAGCAGGGGCGAAGTGCAGGTTTCTGACGCCATTACTTAAGAAAATCAACTGGAAAAAAAACGCGAAGCTATATTCAGTAAATCGTCAAGAAGAATAAAAGATCTTACTTCCAACACACGCTCGGCCTTACAGGTAGACTCGGGACAGTCAAAGCTATAGTAATTTCTCGAATAAAAATATATGTGCAGGATCCAAAGCCCAAGATGTCCAACTGACAGGATCCAAAGCCCAAGATGTCCAACTGACAGGAACCAAAGCCCAAGATGTCCAACTGACAGGAACCAAAGTCCAAGATGTCCAACTGACAGGATCCAAAGCCCAAGATGTCCAACTGACAGGATCCAAAGCCCAAGATGTCCAACTGACAGGATCCAAAGCCCAAGATGTCCAACTGACAGGATCCAAAGCCCAAGATGTCCAACTGACAGGATCCAAAGCCCAAGATGTCCAACTGACAGGATCCAAACCCCAAGATGTCCAATTGACAGGATCCAAACCCCAAGATGTCCAACTGACAGGATCCAAACCCCAAGATGTCCAACTGACAGGATCCAAACCCCAAGATGTCCAACTGACAGGATCCAAAGCCCAAGATGTCCAACTGACAGGATCCAAACCCAAAGATGTCCAACTGACAGGATCCAAACCCCAAGATGTCCAACTGACAGGATCCAAAGCCCAAGATGTCCAACTGAAAAATTCAGCAACATTTTTGTCAGCGATAACATAATAATTTTTTTTAAAATCCAACAAGTAGTAGTTCAAGAAGAAGAAGAAGAATAAGAAGAAGAAGAAGAAGAAGAAGAAGACGAAGAAGAAGAAGAAGACGAAAAAGAAGAAGAAAAAGAAGAAGAAATAGAAGAAGAAGAAGAAGAAGAAGAAGAAGAAGAAGAAAGAGCAACAACAACATCGAGGAGAAGAGTAAGAAGTAAGAACAGGGACACGAAAAAGAAAATGAAGAAGAAGAATACAGAGAAGAAGAAGAAAGATAAAAAGAAACATATAATTATGATAAAGCTCTTTGACTTGCCAGTTTATTGTGAAATGTCTCAGAGGTGCGTCTCGCTTATTTGAGCCGCGAGTGTTGGCGCAACAGCGAGCCTCAGACGCCAGTTTTATTGAGGCGACGAATACATTTATTGTATCAGCTGGTTGTGGGAACTGTAGCAGATCCTCTATTTCTTTGCCCTGGCCGTGATCTAACTTAGAACCATTCTCACACTCATCCACATCATCATGACCATACTCAGTAAATGACATATCACACAGCAGGTGGCATATTTATTATATCATACTCATATCATAGAATGAGTAGAGAAATTACAAACACAATATAATACATATCTTAACTAAACATTCAACTAAAACGGGAATTGTAAGCATTAGCTATTGATGGAATTCCCAACGATCTAAAAACCCAGTTCTATTGCCTTGCAATTACATCACACACACATCGCCTTAACTGCGTCTTCAACACACCTTATCAAATACTCTTCCTCACTGAAATCCCCTCAGGCGGGCGATCTCGACATAACTCGTTCACAATGTGTCCTTGCTTACAAACACACTTTCAGATTATCTATTAATGCAAAACGCACACACCTATTTGAGCGATCCTGTTCTATCACTAAACATTCGTCCAACCGTCTATCAATCGCTCCTCTATCTAAAGTCGGTGAGTTAAACACACTATCTACATTCAGTCTCTCTCTCTCTCTCTCACTCTCTCCCCCTCTCCATCTCTCATCCAGCCTCCCGAGCTCAACTTTGTCTCGAGTTATATATCCTCAAGCAAGGCCAGAGCTTGACCAATCGATCTCAGGTATGGTCATCTTCAATTCCAATTGGAACGAAACACTTTGCACACCTGTCACTCATTCTCTCGCAGCAAGCCCCGTTGCCAATTTCGTCTGTCAATCAATCTCCCCCTACCAAAATCGGAAGGCCAGTGGTCAGTTTCAACCTGTCCACATTCCTTAACCCAACTCTGTTCTCCTTTGCTGAGACAGTGAGTGACCTTGACATGCATTCATGTAGCTTTAAGCTTTAACATGTTCAGGCATCCTAAACTCCCCTTGCTCCGGCGGGAACTGTTACATTACCTCCCTAAACTACAGACCGAAACATGGATGGTCATTTTTTCATCTGGCAAATGACCACCATTTTCGTCTCTACTATCCAAAATGTAAACACTACTCCTGTTTACAACTTCACTCACATCGTACATGCATAAAAAGACATGTCATTTGATACATATAAACTTTTTGTAATACATACACAATCAATACAAGCAGAAGAAAAACACTGTGGCTGGGCGTTTTTACAACACAAACCAACACTTTTACATCGTTTTACAGTCAAATTCAGCTAAGTCTGTCCCTGCGGGACCTTTAACTCATCAAAACAGAAACACCTTAAGGAATTCTCCTTACTCATTGAGGTCAACATACCTCGCCCTGTTTCCCGTGCCTTCCTCTAAGGACACGAACCTTCATTGTTACACACGACCAGTTCAGGTCAATTTTCTCAGGCGGTCTCATTACACGCCTGGCCGACGATTCACTTCATACTAACTCCTGTGAGGCCACGAATTTACGTGGGTTATCCTCAGGCTAGTTATCACTGTCTTTCTTGACAGCTATCCCCTCTCAAAGAATACAGCAAAATTCTTTATGTTTCCCACAAAAACGATATTTGACAACATATGTCATAGTCAATATTACAACTTCTGATCAATATAGTCTTCTCTGCAAAGACTCCACATACATGTGATTCTGGAACTCGTGGTGACTTGTGCTTGCGGAGGCCTACAGTATGGATGAGATATACTGCTCTGTAGATCACCTAAATAACCTGTATCAAATACCTGTAAACATGATGATTCAACAACAACAACAAAAAAACAACAACAAAACACAAGACAAATGCATTGCATACAATGTCGAAACCCAAACACCAAATACAAATGTCAAAATATTTGCACGCATACTCATGATATCAGTATTTCAGTCCGTATCACACCTTGATATATATGTGAGGACACATAATCATGTTTAAACAAACCAACAACAATCAATTAAAGTGCAAGTAATACGCTTGTCAAAATCCAAATATCAAAATATTTACACACATAAACATGACCAAGTGCCATCAACCTTCACTCCTGCTCGTGCCCCACAGATGAGCACCTGTTAATGCCCCCTTTATAAGATACTAAACTATGACTAAGTTCTACTAGACTATGTCACTAAACTATGACTAAGTTGTAACTTAATCAGATACTAAACTATGTCTGAGTCAAAAGTCAAAAACCGAATCGTCCACCTGTCGAATTACGTCATGCTGTAACCCTACTAGTCCGGGTGCAGTCTTTGTCCCGAGGAATCAAAACCGAGTGTTCTGATCTAACTAATTCACCGCTATTTCCCCAAATTCCCCGCATCAAAGCTACCTGGTCAGACATTGACCGAAACATCACGTCCACGTGTTACCCTGCGTCGCGTAATCATTACCTGGCGCATCCAGCTATCCTGCGTCTCTTGACCGTTCTGTCCGTTTCTCTGGTCGGAAATGTCCCTTTGATCTCGGTCAGTCTTCGCTTCAGACTGACCGTCCGCTCATTGTCTGGCGTGTACTTCAGACAACGAATTCAAAGGAATTTTTAACATCTGGTCTTTCCTCCATCTCTATACCCTACTCCCTAATTATCCAAATCTCCGTTTCCCAAGGATAACGGTAGATGAAACAAATTTTATGCAAATGCATACATTAACTGGAGTTTCACATGACTTTACTCCACACGACTTTACCTAATTCCATTTCTGAATTCCAGGTTTTTGGCTAGCGTCAGTAAACATTGCATCAACCGTTCCTTATCACTACTGCTTATTTTAACCAGACTATGCGTTGCCCCATCAGCTGTCTCTGATTGCTGCGCGATTTCCTCCTGTAAAACGCCCATCGTCTGGTCTGTTTGTTTCACGGTTGTTTGGTTCGTACCCACCGGTTCTCTGGTAGTGTTACGTACACTTACATCGTCCGCTACTTCAGCCTTCCGTCCATCTGTATTCACTATTTGTGGGAAAGACTTTTCACACTGTTCGTTTGACTGTTGGCTTATTTCGAACTGAGATCTTTTCATCTTTGCTTCGATGACTGGTTCGCTGTCCTGGCTGTTTTTAACCTGTCTTTCCCTTTTCTTCGTTTTCCTTAGAAACTCTGTTCCTCTTTTGTTGGCTGCTGTTGGTGCGTTCGTTTCGCATTCCAACTGTGCGTCATTCACACTTCCTTCCTCGGTGGCCGAAGGGTTGTCCCTTCTTTCGGTCTGTTCAACCACTTCTCCCGCATGGCTAGAACCTGGCTTGGGTGGGCACGAAACCATAGCTGGTCCTGCCACCATTCCTCCTCCTCTCCTTTCTTCTTTATCTGACGAATCTCCGACTATTACCTTGTTCGATTCTTCGTCGACTTCAACTAATGTTCTACCAGGCTTCACCACAAGTTCCTGGTAAACTTGGCCCCTTTCAGCACGCCTGACCAGGTTAATCGACGTAATACCCTCTTCCTGAATTCTCGGCCTACACTGTCCGATGCGGTAACATTTTATCTGGACCTCTGAGCGAACGTTTGTCTCGTTTGCATTGCGTAACCTGCCCTCCGTCCCTAACTTTTCTGGATACACAAAACCTGTATCTCTTTCTTTCCGTCCATCCGCCTCGTGCTCAAAGTCTCTTTGATAGCTCCTGTCCTGCCTCTCCATCTGTAACCGTGCAAAAGGCCTCTTGTGGGCTAAGAATCTGCCCGATTCAAACTTCTGCCCAACCATTCCTCCTACTCTCACTTGACTTGGCCTCTCCACCTGGGTCACACTCCTCCCCTTTTCGACACCTCTTTCCAGTCGTCCACACACGTCCGTCCTGAGATTTCCACCTCTGTCCCTCCACGGATCGGAATGTGGAAGTTGTACGGGCTTCCTACTCACTTTCCTACCACTCTGTCCCCTTCCAAAATACTGGGCCGTGTTTACTTCTGTGATTTCTTGATTTCGTCTCTCCTTCCTAGCTGGTTTGAAAGCTCTGTTTTCAAACTGTTGCAACAGCTGTCGCAGCTTCCATCGGAGTTCTTTTTCCTGTCTTTCTAGCCGAATAACTCTGCCTGTTAGTTCTCTTAGCTGGTTTTGTAGTTGACTTTTGTCCTTCAACTTATCGCTGACTGTAGCTCGTGCCATGAAAGGTTTTTGACAAACAGTCCTCTTCTCCAGACAACGTTCGTATTCCGAAATATATTTGGGCATCCGATAGACAAATGTCCAAAAGCTAGACAATGATAACATTGTTTAACATTGTCTAACCTCGACATATTGAATAAACCCGTCTGGCCCACCCAAAAAAATTATAAGACTGTCAAGTACGCACAAAGTCTTGTCAATAATACAACAATGGGTGGAAAAAAAATGTCACACTTACCAGTCAGATGATTGGAAAAGCTGTCTATGGTTCTAACACTCTAACCACTAGCTACCCCTCTATTCCTAACTACACACACAAGTTATATATAACTGCGACACTTGTGTTAAACAGGCAATTAAAGATCTGTAGCTACACACTATATTTATAAAACTATAACTATCCTGGTCACGGCACCAAAATAATAATAACGTGTAGCAGATCCTCTATTTCTTTGCCCTGGCCGTGATCTAACTTAGAACCATTCTCACACTCATCCACATCATCATGACCATACTCAGTAAATGACATATCACACAGCAGGTGGCATATTTATTATATCATACTCATATCATAGAATGAGTAGAGAAATTACAAACACAATATAATACATATCTTAACTAAACATTCAACTAAAACGGGAATTGTAAGCATTAGCTATTGATGGAATTCCCAACGATCTAAAAACCCAGTTCTATTGCCTTGCAATTACATCACACACACATCGCCTTAACTGCGTCTTCAACACACCTTATCAAATACTCTTCCTCACTGAAATCCCCTCAGGCGGGCGATCTCGACATAACTCGTTCACAATGTGTCCTTGCTTACAAACACACTTTCAGATTATCTATTAATGCAAAACGCACACACCTATTTGAGCGATCCTGTTCTATCACTAAACATTCGTCCAACCGTCTATCAATCGCTCCTCTATCTAAAGTCGGTGAGTTAAACACACTATCTACATTCAGTCTCTCTCTCTCTCTCACTCTCTCCCCCTCTCCATCTCTCATCCAGCCTCCCGAGCTCAACTTTGTCTCGAGTTATATATCCTCAAGCAAGGCCAGAGCTTGACCAATCGATCTCAGGTATGGTCATCTTCAATTCCAATTGGAACGAAACACTTTGCACACCTGTCACTCATTCTCTCGCAGCAAGCCCCGTTGCCAATTTCGTCTGTCAATCAATCTCCCCCTACCAAAATCGGAAGGCCAGTGGTCAGTTTCAACCTGTCCACATTCCTTAACCCAACTCTGTTCTCCTTTGCTGAGACAGTTAGTGACCTTGACATGCATTCATGTAGCTTTAAGCTTTAACATGTTCAGGCATCCTAAACTCCCCTTGCTCCGGCGGGAACTGTTACAGAACTATCTAACGCCAGTGCCTCTTCCTCTCCTCGTACTCCACTGATATCAGTCTGGTTCTCTACAACAGTTCTCTGTTCGTGATCTTATCAAATCATTTCAATCTCTCTTCTCTACACGGGCAACCATTCAAGAAAGCATGTACCTTCGTTCGTTGCTATTTTTTCTTATTTCAGACTTTACATTTCATTTGAAGATTTGAATTTGTTTGTGTTGGACGTAATTTCTGTTGGTTTCCCCCAAGTACACCAATGTACTGAAAGCTCCTCTCATCTTTTGTATTCTTATTTTGATCTTTCAGCCCCCCCCCCCCCCTCAAGATATTTCTGTACCTCCTACACTGTTTATATTGCTACCAAGATCTATCTGCCCCCTACTCTGTCTATATTGCTACCAAGATCTATATGCCCCCCCCTTACTCTGTCTATATTGCTACCAACATCTATCTGCCCCCCCACCCTACTCTGTCTATCTATATACCCCCCCCCCCCTTACTCTGTCTATATTGCTACCAAGATCTATCTGCCCACCCCCCTTACTCTGTCTATATTGCTACCAAGATCTATATACCCCCCCCCCCCTTACTCTGTCTATATTGCTACCAAGCAGGATCAGGTAAAACATACTGACCAACACCTCATCACGTCAGCATCAGGTAAAACATACTGACATCCACCCCATCTCGAGTCAGCATCAGGTAAAACATACTAACCAACACCTCATCATCAAGTAAAACATACTGACCAACACCTCATCACGTCAGCATCAGGTAAAACATACTGACCAACACCTCATCCAGTCAGCATTAGGTAAAACATACTGACCAACACCTCATCACGTCAGCATCAGGTAAAACATACTGACCAACACCTCATCACGTCAGCATTAGGTAAAACATACTGGCCAACACCTCATAACGTCAGCATCAGGTAAAACATACTGACCAACGCCTCATCACGTCAGCATCAGGTAAACATACTGACCAACACCTCATCACGTCAGCATTAGGTAAAACATACTGACCAACACCTCATTTCGTCAGCATCAGGTAAAACATACTGACCAACACCTCATCACGTCAGCATCAGGTAAAACAAGCTGACCAAAACCTCTACTTCGAGTCAGAATTAGGTAAAACATACTGACCAACACCTCATCACGTCAGCATTAGGTAAAACTTACTGACCAACACCTCATAACGTCAGCATCAGGTAAAACTTACTGACCAACACCTCATAACGTCAGCATCAGGTAACACATACTGACCAACACCTCATCACGTCAGCATCAGGTAAAACATACTGTCCAACACCTCATAACGTCAGCTTCAGGTAAAACATACTGACCAACACCTCATAACGTCAGCATCAGGTAAAACATACTGACCAACACCTCATAACGTCAGCATCAGGTAAACATACTGACCAACACCTCATCACGTCAGCATCAGGTAAAACATACTGACCAACACCTCATCACGTCAGCATCAGGTAAAACATACTGACCAGCACCTCATCACGTCCGCATCAGGTAAAACATACTGACCAAAACCTCTACCTCGAGTCAGCATCAGGTAAAACATATTGACCAACACCTCATCACGTCAGCATTAAATAAAACATACTGACCAACACCTCATCACGTCAGCATCAGGTAAAACATACTGACCAACACCCCACCTCGAGTCAGGATTAGGTAAAACATACTGACCAACACCTCATCACGTCAGCATCAGCTAAAACATACTGATAGAACACCCCACCTCGATTCAGAATCAGGCAAAATATACTGACTAACATCCCACCTCGAGTAAGGATCAGGTGAAACATACTGACCAACACCTCTACATGGAGTCAGGGAATCAGGTAAAACATACTGACCAACACCCCACCTCGAGTCAGCATCAGGTAAAACATACTGACCAACACCCTTACCTGGAGTCAGGATCAGGTAAAACATACTGACCGACACCCCACCTCGAGTCAGGATCAGGTAAAACATACTGACCAACACCTCAACACGTCAGTATCAGGTAAAACATACTGACCAACACCCTTACCTGGAGTCAGGATCAGGTAAAACATACTGACCAACACCCCACCTCGAGTCAGGATCAGGTAAAACATACGGACCAACACCTCATCACGTCAGTATCAGGTAAAACATACTGACAGAACACCCCACCTCGAGTCAGAATCATGTAAAACATACTGACCAACACCCCACCTCGAGTCAGGATCAGGTAAAACATACTGACAGAACACTTCATCACATCAGCATCAGGTAAAACATACTGACCAACACATCATCACGTCAGCATCAGGTAAAACATACTGACATCCACCCCATATCGAGTCAGGATTAGGTAAAACGTACTGACCAACACCCCATCTCGAGTCAGCATCATGTAAAACATACTAACCAACACCTCATCATCAAGTAAAACATACTGACCAACACCTCATCACTTCAGCATCAGGTAAAACATACTGACCCAAACCTAATCACGTCAGCATGAGGTAAAACATACTGACCAAAACCTCTACTTCGAGCCAGCATCAGGTAAAACATACTGACCAACACCTCATCACGTCAGCATTAGGTAAAACATACTGACCAACACCTCATCACGTCAGCATCAGGTAAAAAATACTGACCAACACCTCATCACGTCAGCATTAGGTAAAACATACTGACCAATACCTCATAACGTCAGCATCAGGTAAAACATACTGACCAAAACCTCTACTTTGAGTTAGCATCAGGTAAAACATACTGACCAACATCTCATCACGTCAGCATTAGGTAAAACATACTGACCAACACCTCAACACGTCAGCATCAGGTAACACATACTGACCAACACCCCACCTCGAGTCAGGATTATGTAAAATAAACTGACCAACACCTCATCACGTCAGCATTAGGTAAAACATACTGACCAACACCTCATCACGTCAGCATCAGGTAAAACATACTGACCAACACCCCACCTCGAGTCAGGATTAGGTAAAACATACTGACCAACACCTCTACCTCCAGTCAGGATCAGACTCATTCCACCGTCTCACCAAAGGGTCAGGTACGTCAAGACTCTTCCCACGTCCCACATTAGGGTGCGGTGCCTCAAGATCCCTCCTGCCCGCCTCACACCAGGGTCAGGTGCCCCAAAACTACTTCCCCGAGACTCACACAGGGGTCAGGTGCCTCAAGACCCATACCTGCGTCTCAAACCAGGGTTCGGTGCCCTAAGACCTTTTCACCCGTCTCACACCAGGGTCAGGTGCCCAAAGACTCCCCATTCCGTCTCACACCAGGGTCAGGTGGCCCAAGACCCCTCTACCCCGTTTTCACACCAGGGGCAGGTGCCCCAAGACCCACCCATCCCGTCTCACACCAGGGTCAGGTGCCCCAAGACCCACCCATCCCGTCTCACACCAGGGTCAGGTGCCCCAAGACCCACCATCCGGTCTCACACCAGGGGCAGGTGCCCCAAGACCCACCCATCCGGTCTCACACCAGGGTCAGGTGCCCCAAGACCCACCCATCCCGTCTCACACCAGGGTCAGGTGCCCTAAGACCCACCCATCCCGTCTCACACCAGGGTCAGGTGCCCTAAGACCCACCCATCCCGTCTCACACCAGGGTCAGGTGCCCCAAGACTCTCCATCCCGTCTCACACCAGGGTCAGGTGCCCCATGACACCTCCCGCCGTTACACACCAGGGTCAGGTGCCCCAAGACCCACCCATCCCGTCTCACACCAGGGTCAGGTGCCCCAAGACTTCTCAAATCGTCTCACACCAGGGGCAGGTGCCCCATGACACCTCCCGCCGTTACACACCAGGGTCAGTGCCCCCCCCCCTTCCCACTTTCTGTCTCAACCAGGATAAGGTACCCCAAAACCCCCACCATAAATTTGTCCTGAGCACCTGGAGACAAGATACGTTACATCAACCTGACCTGCGAAGTTGGGGTAGTCATCGAGATCCAGAAAGTTGTGAGCCTGGCAAGAAACCTACCACTGCACCATAGCTGAGAAGGACTATGCTCACCACCAACAATACGCCCATGAATATAAGAAGAACCACTCCCAGAGAAGAAACTGTCAAGATTCAGTATCTCATTACCTGTAACTTTAAACAATAACAATATCTTCTCTCACTCCTTAAATCTTCCTCTACCAAATTTCTCCTCTTCCCGAAATCGTTCCGTTTACTATAAAAAAAATAATCCCTTTACCGTCTAAAAAAAAATAGCAGATTACTTTCCAAATTTTGTGAGAAAATGAAGACCCTCAGATGAAAGACAATTTGACGTGTCCGGCAATAAATCAGCGAACTGTCATCATTAGAAAGCGATAAGGTAATCTTTCGGCGGTCCTAGCCGGTAGAGGCGTGACCACATCTAATATTGAAGGGGGTTCTTCTTGAGTAAGTTCTTCTTGTTGTGTAGCGAGGAAGCGATATATGTGTGCGACAACCCCCGGACGCTGCTAGATTGTACGAACATGTCAAATTTCGTTTCTGGAAACATTTGTATCATATTTGTTTTACATCTATTAAAAATATCACTACGGCGTTTATACCCATTTCTGGGGGTCCGCTCTGGAATGCATAGGGCTAATGAATAAATGCTGCTTGCCCCTGCAGTGGACGCATAATGCATATGCTGTTTTGGCTTGGCTTGGCTTGGTTTGGCTTGGCTTGGCTTGGTATGGATGGCTTGGCTTAGTTCGTTCTCAATCTCCCGCTACCAAACCCTGAAAGGGCTTAAGTAGCAGAATGTAGTTCAGAGAACGGAATGCGTTGTGTCGTAGTTTACAGCTTGACTGCGATATTTGCACCTTTTGTTCCAACACATCCGACTTCAGCAATCATTTTTTGAGTACCGGGTTAACATTCCCTCTTCGATCCCTTCTCCTTAGCCAGTCTGCCCTGCTGAAGCCTGTTATCCAGGATCACCGCGTGGAGGTGTAGAAGGGTCTTGGCAGCTATGGCTCGCTGGCCCTAACGCTAGCAGTCAGCTATGGGTCGCTGACCACTGCAGCTCTTGCGCTGCTCAGCATCTTGATCACATATGCTGTTTTGATTTGTCTCCAATTGAAAAATAAAACAACGTAGGCCTAACAAGGGTTTTAAACTTTTGTCCATTTTGCAAAGTCATTGGTGTGTCAACTGCTTGGTCCCTCGCCTGTAAGCATACTCTAGTAATACTGTAATGTATTGTGTTACAGCTAGAGCAAAGAGTAATTAATGCACACTGATCAAGACTCCATCCCACGTCAAGTGAAACATACATATCAAGATTCCATCCCACGTCAAGTGAAACATACAAATCAAGACCTCATCCCACGTCAAGTGAAATATACATATCAAGACCCCATCCCACCAAGACCCACCTCACGTTCTCGGCCCTGAAAACAGTCTGTGTTAGAATGTCCATAGCCAACGAGGTCAGCATCAACACTGAAGTTCGTGTAATGCATGGCACGCCTAAATCCAGGACGCCGAGTCGTCATGGCACCTACAAATGTTGCCGTGGCAAGCTAAGAACTAGTGTAGGATTTATTCGCACAATTTTCTATATGGCGAAATATCCCTAGAACGAATAACAAAGTATGTCTACTCAAAGATACTTACTTATTCTTGGAATCCTGGTATTCAAACAGGCATGTTAATGTCTGTTGTCACGGAGCCGTAGGCTATCAGCTTTCCTAGTAGATATGTTAAGCTTCCTGCGGCTTACTAGTCCTGAGGGAAGGTACACATTTTGTGGATATATTTTTAACTTGCATTTTTAATTTGTGTCCGGACAGCGGCCAGCCTCTTCCCATTCTCCAACTGACAAGGGATTCCTAACGTGCTCGATACTGAACACTAAAGTCCGATCTTGCTACCCAGAGATAAGGACAATTTTAACAGAAGATCCACGCGAAAGTATCCCGGTCTCCACCATGATTCGAACCCGGACCTCCGGCACCCGAGGCGAACATCTGCCATAGAGAACACTCAATTACCCAAAGATAGTGCAGGAAAATCCACTTAATCAATACTTTGGCACAGTCTACACAAAAACTGATGTTTGAAATTAATGACCTGTAAGCAAAACTATTGGCTATATCAAAGGTTTTCAAACTGAACGTCGCGGCTCCCAGGGGCATTGCGGCCCTCGGCTAAGGGCGTCACGGTGGCTTGGGAAAAGTGTTGGGCTCGATATTATGAGACAAGGTCCATCAATAAATATAGATCATTGAAGGACGCGATGTTTGCCCCGAGGTGTTACATGTATCAATGGGTGTCATTGGGTACTAGAAGTTATTGACAAATGGAACGCAAGAGCAGGTCTATGTTACCAACAGCTGATCACTAACTCTGACGTCATCATGGCGCATGCTGGTGGTAAAAGATGAGATGACCCAAACCAACGATCGTCCAAGCTGATGCTGTGCGTTAGTGACCTCTAGCGGGCTGGCTTGTTATTATTAATGTTTCGGTAGATGGCAGTCGAGTCGTACCACGTGTCACAATAATTAAAATCGGTCTGGTTTTGCTGTTTTGTAGTTTGGGCGTAGTTTTGTCCAATGTAGTTTGTTTTAAACTGTGTCGTGTAATGTCTGTTTTTCAGACGTTGTTGTTGTTGAATGTCCCCAATGAGTAGGATTACTCGTTTGTGCGCCCTAAAAAGGACGTTAAGTGACGGATTGTCGTATCTTTCCTGAACTCGAGCGCGCTCATGAAGGTGGACCGGTATCCTCCAGGCGGTTGTGCTATGCTTGACCTCATCTGCTTGTCGGTTACTACTACAGGGATCACGTCAACCCCTTCGTTAGCCAGGCTGCCATGAAACAGCCTGTTTCCGAGAGGTGCTGCGAGGAAGCCGAGGTGAGGATCTTGGCCGGTATATTTTGCCTGACCCTGACTAACATGTCTGATCAGTATGTTGTACCTGACCTGGTTGTATTCTTCATCCCCTTTTCATACAGTATGGACACATTTATAATTAAGTGTTCCAAACGAAATATGTCTGAGGAGTCGTGCAGTTCTAAAAACAAACGGAGACGAAAACATCGGGAGTATGGTGACGGTTACCTGCACTACGGGTTGACGTGCACTACGGGTTGACGTGTACTACGGATTTACGTGCACTACTGTGGGAAATGAAGAACGCCCACAATGTTTCCTTTGTTTTAAAGTTCTGGCCAATGAAAGTATGCTTCTCAATAACATGAATTTGGAATCAGTTCATGGCAGCTCGGTGAACTGACCACTTGAGTACTTTTCTCGCAAGTTAAACGAAATGACAGAACAAAAAACAACGTTCACTAAACAAACTACGATTCCTTCAAATGCTCTTCTGTCATCTTACAAAGTTGTTTACCATGTAGCAAAGAGCAAGAAACCCTACACCATTGTGGAAGACCTTGTCTTAACTGCTGCTGTGGACATACAACTCCCGGTCTCGCTCGTGTAATCCAAAGCTATGCACAACATGACAATTTGGCACAGCTCAGCTGCAGGAGCTGCAGGAATGAGTTCGCAATTTTGAAACCAGCCGCCTTGGGTGCTATCACTCCGGTTTTTCTGTCTGGGTTTACTCCCGTAGCCCTACCCTCTCCCTAGGTTTCTACAAGGCAGTGAAGTCGTTGCCTGCAGATGCTAGTTACTCGCGACATCCGACGATACTCTCATCGTCCCAAGACTAACCTGCACTTCCTGGGACTTGTGGGCCTAAAATCAGTTCCTCCTCTCCTGTGCGAACTGCCTGAACAGGCTAACGAGCTTTGTCTACTCGGGTTTAGAGTCAGAGTTTATTTTCTGTTAGATGGATTGCCAACAAAGGCTAATGAGCCCAATCTGCCTGCCCAGGTATACCGCCGGGTACTCGGTCACGCCCCACAGCAGGCTCTGTAAAATACAGGGGCCCCTCATGAAGGTGCTGATGGAGGCATTAATGTAGGAGATTCCATTGGCATGGAAACTCCTGAACGGCAAGCCGAACAGTGAATCCAGCGACGATCTAAATGCCTGGAAAGGAGAAGCTATATCAGACGCATCACTTTCCTTTAACGAGTGGGACGTCCAGCCCAGACCTCGGTTCAACCCCCCCCCCCCCCCCCCCCAAACATAGTCCACAAATCAGAAAATTCGATATAAAATGTCAAGCTCCATGCAACACTTTGTTCAACTATTATTCTCAATCTAATTATCTGGTCTGCACCGGAACTATTTTGTCGAAAACCTGCCTGTTCTTCTATTAGTTGTATGCCTGTAGCCACTTATAAAAACCTGCCTGTTCTTCTATTAGTTGTATGCCTGTAGCCACTAATGAAAACCTGCCTGTTCTTCTATTAGTTGTATGCCTGTAGCCACTAATGAAAACCTGCCTGTTCTTCTATTAGTTGTATGCCTGTAGCCACTTATAAAAACCTGCCTGTTCTTCTATTAGTTGTATGCCTGTAGCCACTAATGAAAACCTGCCTGTTCTTCTATTAGTTGTATGCCTGTAGCCACTAATGAAAACCTGCCTGTTCTTCTATTAGTTGTATGCCTGTAGCCACTAATAAAAACCTGCCTGTTCTTCTATTAGTTGTATGCCTGTAGCCACTAATGAAAACCTGCCTGTTCTTCTATTAGTTGTATGCCTGTAGCCACTAATAAAAACCTGCCTGTTCTTCTATTAGTTGTATGCCTGTAGCCACTTATAAAAACCTGCCTGTTCTTCTATTAGTTGTATGCCTGTAGCCACTAATGAAAACCTGCCTGTTCTTCTATTAGTTGTATGCATGTAGCCACTAATGAAAACCTGCCTGTTCTTCTATTAGTTGTATGTCTGTAGCCACTAATGAAAACCTGCCTGTTCTTCTATTAGTTGTATGCCTGTAGCCACTTATAAAAACCTGCCTGTTCTTCTATTAGTTGTATGCTTGTAGCCACTTATAAAAACCTGCCTGTTCTTCTATTAGTTGTATGCCTGTAGCCACTAATGAAAACCTGCCTGTTCTTCTATTAGTTGTATGCCTGTAGCCACTTATAAAAACATGCCTGTTCTTCTATTAGTTGTATGCCTGTAGCCACTTAAAAAAACCTGCCTGTTCTTCTATTAGTTGTATGCCTGTAGCCACTTATAAAAACCTGCCTGTTCTTCTATTAGTTGTATGCCTGTAGCCACTTATAAAAACCTGCAGGTTCTTCTATAAGTTGTATGCCTGTAGCCACTTATAAAAACCTGCCTGTTCTTCTATTAGTTGTATGCCTGTAGCCATTTATAAAAACATGCCTGTTCTTCTATTAGTTGTATGCCTGTAGCCACTAATGAAAACCTGCCTGTTCTTCTATTAGTTGTATGCCTGTAGCCATTTATAAAAACCTGCCTGTTCTTCTATTAGTTGAATGCCTGTAGCCCATGATGATCTCTCTGGTAGGATTATATTCAATACGTTCAGAGGCTCTGATAATAGCATTATGTCGCTATAATGTGTTATACTGTTGTGGGTCGCCCTTCTTTGGCGACTTCCCCAGCCTGTCATTCGATTTGTTGGTACTACTTCCCTTCCCAAGACTTTACCCAAGTAATGTGTTTAATATCTCTGTTGAAGTGTTCATGTCTGCTGTTATTGCTTCTGCAGAGATACCTCCTGGGCCAGTGATTTACAATCTCACAAAAGCTTTATGACTTTTTAATTTCTTCTTTTTTTGTTCCTAACAAGTAACTTAACTTAACTTAACGTCTTTATACAGCTTTAGAAGACTCTACAGAGTGTGTATACAACCAGTTTCTTGGAGGGTAGTTTAACTGATTTGCGAATCTATCTTAAGAGACTCAAACACTAGAGCTAAGTAAGCCCGCAGCCAGTTAGGCGCCATCTTTAGCTTCTCTTAACATACCATCTGAGGGTAGCTACAAATAACTTGGGTAGATTGTTTAATTGAAATTTTTTTTTTGTCCGAGCATTAAGTCTACTGATATCGATTTTCAATTGGTAACGTGCTCGATACTGAACACGGCAGTCCGATCTCACTGCCCAGAGATGATCTCACTGCCCAGAGATGATCTCACCTCCCAGAGATGATCTCACTGCCCAGAGATGATCTCATTGCCCAGAGATGATCTCACCTCCCAGAGATGATCTCACCTCCTAGAGATGATCTCACCTCCCAGAGATGATCTCACTGTCCAGAGATGATCTCACTGCCCAGTGATGATCTCACCTCCTAGAGATGATCTCACTGCCCAGAGATGATCTCACCTCCTAGAGATGATCTCACTTCTCAGAGATGATCTCACTGCCCAGAGATGATCTCACTGCGCAGAGATGATCTCACCTCCCAGAGATGATCTAACTGCCCAGAGATGATCTCACTGCCCAGAGATCAGGGGATTGTTTACCAGAAGATCCACGTGGATAAAAAATCTCGGTCTTCACCGTGATTCGAACTCACGCCTTCCTGCAACCAAGGCAGACACCTTACCCAGAGACCAGCTTCACATCTGTCGACAGAATATCTAAGTGATCCCGTGGCACAGCTTTTTATTTCCCTGAAACGTTCTACCGCCCATTTATTCATCTGTTCATTTGATGTGCTAATCAAATTTCATTCTAATCTTCCGCCGTTTCTTGCTTGTTTTTTATGTGAGTTTCTTAAAGCTGTTGTATATGTTTTCCATATTTAATTTTGCTGCAGCTTGCTCTGCCTCTTGTTAACTCGTCATTAACTTTTCCCGTGTACCCTCTGATGCTCTATCCCACTTCTCTGTTGGCTTCACTTGGTATTTCCGGTTCCTTGATTCTAGTTAATCTGGTTATCTTTCTGTTCAAAACTATCGTCTTTATTCTCATTCTTTTCATCTTCGCTATAGTTTATCATTTTGACAGTCTACTGAATCTAGCGCAGCTTGCTAGTTTTAAGGTCAGCGACCTGGAGCTGACTGCTAGTTTTAGGGTCAGCGACCCAGAGCTGACTGCTAGTTTTAGGGTCAGCGACCCAGAGCTGACTGCTAGTTCTAGGGCCAGCGACCCAGAGCTGACTGCTAGTTTTAGGGTCAGCGACCCAGAGCTGGCTGCTAGTTTTAGGGTCAGCGACCCAGAGCTGGCTGCTAGTTTTAGCGCCATCGACACAGAGCTGACTGCTAGTTTTAGGGCCATCGACACAGAGCTGACTGCTAGTGTTAGGGCCAGCGACCCATAGCTGACTGCTAGTGTCAGGGTCAGCGACCCATAGCTGACTGCTAGTGTCAGGGTCAGCGACCCAGAGCTGACTGCTAGTCTTAGGGCCAGCGACCCAGAGCTGACTGCTAGTTTTAGGGCCAGTGACCCACAGCTGACTGCTAGTTTTAGGGTCAGTGACCCAGAGCTGACTGTAGTTTTAGGGAAAGCGACCCAGAGCTGACTGCTAGTGTTAGGACCAGCGACCCAGAGCTGACTGCTAGTGTCAGGATCAGCGACCCAGAGCTGACTGCTAGTGTCAGGATCAGCGACCCAGAGCTGACTGCTAGTTCTAGGGCCAGCGACCCAGAGCTGACTGCTAGTTTTAGGACCAGCGACTCAGAGTTACCAAGACCCTTCTACACCTCCACGCGGTGATCCTGGATAATAAGCTGCAACAGAGCAGACTGGCTAAGGAGAAGGGATCAAAGAGGGAAGGGTAACCCGGTACTCAAAATAATGCCTGCTGAAGTCGGACCGAAAGGTGCACATATCGCAGTGAAGCTGTAAACTACGACACAATGCATTCCGTTCTCCGGACCACATTCTGCTACGTAAAACCATTTCAGGGCTTGGTTGCGGGAGATTGGGGGCGAACGACGCCAAATCAACCCATGTGTTACACTTGATTTTAACGTGACGTGGGAGTCTTGGTTAGCATTTTACATTTACCCCTTGCGTGACACTGGGATATGAGTCAGTATGTTCCAGTTGACCCTAACGTGGCACGGGGTATGAGTCAGTATGTTCCAGTTGACCCTAACGTGACACGGGGTATGAATCAGTATGTTCCAGTTGACCCTAACGTGACACGGGGTATGAGTCAGTATGTTCCAGTTGACCCTAACGTGACACGGGGTATGAGTCAGTATGTTCCAGTTGACCTTGGCGTGAGGTGGGATCTCGACATTGTGTTTCAGTTCACCCTGGCGTGAGGTGAGGTCTTGGTCTGTATGTTTCAGTTCACCCTGGCGTGATGTGGGGGTCTTGGTCTGTATGTTTCAGTTCACCCTGGCGTGAGGTGGGGTCTTGGTCTGTATGTTTCAGTTGACCCTGGCGTGAGGTGGGGTCTTGGTCTGTATGTTTCAGTTGAGCCTGGAGTGAGGTGGGGTCTTGGTCTGTATGTTTCAGTTGACCCTTGCGTGAGGTGAGGTCTCGGTCTGTATGTTTCAGTTGACCCTGGGGTGAGGTGGGGTCTTGGTCTGTATGTTTCAGTTGAGCCTGGAGTGAGGTGGGGTCTTGGTCTGTATGTTTCAGTTGACCCTGGCGTGAGGTGGAATCTTGGTCTGTATGTTTCAGTTGATCCTGGCGTGAGGTGGGGTCTTGGTCTGTATGTTTCAGTTGACCCTGGCGTGAGGTGGGGTCTTGGTCTGTATGTTTCAGTTGACCCTGGCGTGAGGTGAGGTCTTGGTCTGTATGTTTCAGTTCACCCTGGCGTGAGGTGGGGTCTTGGGCACCCTCTAGATAGTACAGTGATTTGCTAAGTGTGTGGCCGCGTTCAATGAATTAGAGATTTTAGCTCCAGCGTCCAACGAGGTCGGGATCATCCCTATGGTTCTCGTGTGGTGAGCCTGCTAAGAAACCGCGCATTACACTACAGCTAGGATGACCCAACCTCTCCGTGTTCAGTATGTCTGGGATGTAAGAAGAGCCACTGTTTACCCTAGGGTTATTCTAACTTAGAACATTATCACACTCATCCACATCATTCCTGACAACACACAGCAAATAATATAGCACACAGCAGATGTCATATTTATTATATAATACTCATACCAGAAAAATGAGTAGAGAAATTACAAACACAATACAATACATATCATCTTAACTAAATGTTCCTATATTATATATATGTTAATATAAATATTAACTAAATCGGAAATTGTAAGCATTAGCTGTTGATGCAGGTAGCGACCACAGGCCGATCAGGCTAGACATTGATATGGAAGTAGGCCCACAGGAAACAAAACCGCTCCCAAGTTGGAATTACAAACGAGCCAGATTTGCAATCCTGACAGATGGGCTGTGTGAAACCATCAACACACGAAACAACAAAATGAAGCCCGTGGTGGAAAGCCTTAGCAAGGCAATAATGCAAGCCGCCACTGAAACCATCCCAAGAGAAGCTAGGAAAAACTATAAGCCCTACTGGAATGATGAGTTGCAGAAAGCGGAAGATGCAGTAACAAATGCTAGGAACATGGCAGAGCGAGAACAATCTATGGAGGCAAACATCGCCCTCAAAGACGCCAAACGCGAAATTCAAATACACTCTCAAGCAAACAGCAAGAGAGAGCTGGAAAAACAAAACGGAAAGCCTAAATCTGGACAAAGAAGGGAACAAGCTATGGAAGTTAGTCAGAGCCATGAACGACGAAACCCCGTCAAACAAACAAATTACCATCAAGCAGGGCGAAAACTTGCTTACCGGTAAGAAAGCCGCAAACGCTTTTGTCGATCACTATGCCAGAGCAAACCTATCGAGGTCCCTGCAGATAGGCATACAGACATTAGCGAAGAGCTAAAGGGGCACGACAACATCAATACGGCACCTGAAGAGCATATGATGGCCAAATTAACAATGAGCGAAATGGAAGAGGCTATAAGAAAATTAAAGAAAAGGAAATCTCCCGGAAAAGACGGGATAACAAACGAAAAGCTGATGGGGCTGGGCCAAACAGCGAAGAGGAAACTGCTATCGTTCCTGAACCAAAGCTGGAAAAGGGGAATTGTACCCCAGGCATGGAAAGACGCAGTACTTGTACCAGTACCAAAAACAGGAAAGGACAAAACAGATCCAAATGGATACAGGCCCATCAGCCTACTAAGCTGTGTCGGCAAGCTGATGGAACGTATGATAAACACCAGACTGATGTGGCATCTGGAAGAAAAACGAATACTAATTCCACAGCAAGCCGGCTTTAGACAGCACAGATCCACTGAGGACCAGGTCATCCTCATAGCCCAGGAAATAGAAGATGCCTACCAGGCACAGAAACACACAGTAGCTGTTTGGGTGGATCTGGAAAAGGCATTTGACAAAGTCTGGAAAGACGGACTTAGAGTCAAGCTAAGAAGAAGTGATGTTTGTGGGAAAATGTACAAGTGGATCAACCACTACCTCAAACAAAGAACGGCCAGAGTGCAAGTACAAGGGCAGATGAACAAAAAGGTGACACTCGAGCAGGGAGTACCCCAAGGGGGAGTACTGTCACCCACACTCTTCCTGGTATATATAAACGACATTACAGAGAATATACCAAGAAGAGTCCATAGCTCAATGTTTGCAGACGATCTGGCTATGTGGACCTCTGAAAAGAATCTCACCATAGCAAGAAATCGGATGTAGCAGGCCCTAACATCGCTGGAAGAGTGGGCGAACTCATGGCTGGTGAAAATAAACGAGGAGAAAACCACATGCACAATATTCTCGCTTTCAATCAAACCCCAAAATACCAAATTAAGTTTAAATGGCAAATTCCTGCAGCCAACGACAACCCAAACTATCTGGGAGTCACATTTGATAGGCGCATGATATGGAAAAGTCAGATCGAGAGAAACCTAATGAGACCCAGAGAAAGAATGGCAATCATGAGGAAACTTGCTGGCACAAGCTGGGGAGCAGACGAAGGCATACTTAAGAAACTGTACACTGGAAGAGTGAGACCAGTTCTCGAGTATGGCATTGCGGCATGGACAACAGCAGCAAAGGCGAACTTCGATAAAGTTAGCAAATTTCAAAACCAAGCCATGAGAGTTATAACAGGAGGCATGAAGTCAACGCCAATTGTAGAACTTGAAAAGATTACAAAACTGCAATCCATGACCGATAGAAGAGACTGCAGAGCCCAGCTGCAGTCAGAGAAACTCCGAAGACTGACTGACCATCCAATGCACCAGAGACTAAACAATTTGGGAAATGGGAAACTAAAGCGGAGAAACTTTGCAGAAATAGCCAAAGCAAAGATGCACGAAGATCCCATAAACGCACTAACAACACCAAAACCCATCACTACTGTACGAAAACCTACCTGGAGGCAGGATATATTTCCAGAGGTGGTAGAAAATATACCAGGTATTGGAAACAAAAAACTGCCAGACTGAAAAAGAAAGGAGAGATACTACCCTAAGCTTTATATCGAAAAGCTACCCAAGCATGGACTGGACCCATGCATACACCGACGGTTCTGTAACAACCACTACACAGAACGGAGGGGCAGGAGCATTCCTGAACCTACCAAATGGCAGACAAATAACACTGTCATTCGCTACTGGTAAGTACACAAGCAATTTCAGAGCGGAGGCAGAGGCACTGAGGGCGGCAGTGGAAGAAATTGTGACACACAAAGAAAATGAAAGCCATATAGTCCTGCTTGCAGATGCTCTCGCCGTAGTCACAGCGCTAAAAAGCCAGAAAAACACTGAGCTTAATGACTTAAGAGCAGCACTCTGCCAACTGTGCCAGCAGTCCGCACCAAAAAGGGTAGTGGTACAGTGGGTCCCATCACACTGCAACATCCAAGACAACGAGGAGGCAGACAGACTGGCAAAAGAAGGTGCAAGACTACCACAAACAGATACTAGTATGACGTACGAAGAGTCAAAACGGCTTATCAAAGCCAGATACATGACCAAATGGGAAACCGAACATACTGGTTACACCAAAAACGATGCCTATTACCAGTTGAACAGAAGAGAGCAGGTCGTTGTCTTCAGACTTCGCACTGGCCACAATAGACTGAGGTACCACCTATTCAACTCGCCCCCCCCCCCCCCACACAGCTCCAGTGCCTAGTAAGATTGAATCTTGCACAATTCATAGACTTTACGCAATTCTGTTACAACTCTGCAGCGTTTCAAGTATTTATCTGTATATTGTGCTTTGTGCCTGCTCCTAGCCCAGCCCGGCACATCGGCTCTATTCCATAGGGCAGGTATTTCCGGCCTTGTGAAGTTTCCAGCCATCTTTGACCTTCCAGAGCAACGGTTGTTGTTCAGTCACGTAGCCCTGGACCAGGTGTTGACGTCATGGAGGAAGTGTATGTTGTACTAGGTCATGATGTGCCAGTGGAGTGGGGTGGAGTGGTGTGAAGGGGGTGCAGTGGAGTGGAGTGAGGTGGGGGTCGGGCGAGGTGAAGTGAGGGAGGTTGAGATGGGAGTGGAAGATGGCACGTTTCCTTCCTCGCTGGCGTGTATTCATATTAAATGGTAGTGACAGACCAGATGATGTCGTCGGGGATAAAGTGTTAGAATATATACGAGGTCTCATGTTTTGTGAGGTGAGATAGATGGCTAGTTCCCTTCTTCGCTGCCTTGAATTCAGTGAATATATCGATTAATCAATAAATGAAAGCATAGTAGTTCCATATGGAGCACAGGAGTTCAGAAAACATGCATCAAATTCTCCTGTCCTGGTTAATCCGTTCAAGCTCTGTCCAAGGCCTCTCTTCTTCTATGTTTGTCTCGACTAGAGAGAACAGATGTGGCCATCACCAGTGGAACTGCAAGACAAGCTCTATGGCAGTGTCGATAGCCTCAGGATGACCACCGCTTTTTTCGAAAAAATAATGGTTACTGTCTGACTGCGTACGAAGAAGAAGAAGAAGAAGCTGTTGATGGAATTCCCAACTATCTAAAACCCGGTTCTATTGCCACACACACATCACACATACATCTCCTTTACTGCGTCCTCAACACACCTTATCAAAAACTCTTCCTCACTCAAATCCCCTCAGGCGGGCGATCTGGACAAAATCCATTCAATATATTCTTCGTATAATCACAACTCTAAAACATACCTCGTTCCCTCGGATTATCTCTGTACAAAATGCCCACACACACCTAATTGAGCGGCTGGCCCCGACTCAATGGTTCTCCAACATTCGTACAACAGTCTATCAATCGCTCCTGCATCTGTCGGTGAGCTAGACAGACTCCTATCTACATTCACTCATCCCCTCTCCATGCCCGCCCCCTTGAGCTAAACTTTGTCTCTTGTTATATACACTCAAGCAGTATCAGAGCTGACCAATGGATCTATTCAGTCGTTATTGGAACGAAATACTTTGCACACCTGTCACTCATCTATCGCAGCAAGCTCCGCTGCCGTCCCGCCTGTCACTCACCACCAACTACCCAAATTGGAACGCCAGTGGTCAGCTCCTACCTGTACATTCTTTCCCCAACTCCGATTACCTTTGTTGAGACGGTGAGTGATCTTGGCATAGTGAGCAGACAGAGAGTGACCTTGGCACGCGTTTTGGTATTTTTGTTCTCAGCAATACATCACCCCTGCCCTAAACTCTCTTGCTCCGACTGGAACTGTTACTACTGAAACCCGCTACCAAAGAAAATCTCCCAGGACGGTAGACCTCACACACGAGTAGATTCAGAAACAGCGTGAACATCTGAGTGGGAGATGGCTCGCTTTCCGTGGCATAAAGTACAATGTTTGATAACAGCAAACAGCGTAAACATCTGAGAGGTAGAGTGTTCACTTCCCACAGCATAGATACCAGGTTCGATCCGCGATATTGGAAAGCTCGAGTTGACCCAGCTGTGCCTGGTTACTGGTTTAATGTTATGAACTGAAAGATCCAGAGTAAAGGCACTAACCACTCAGGCTCATACAAATAAGAGGACTAGTGTAACAGTTCCCGCCGGAGCAAGGGGAGTTTAGGATGCCTGAACAGGTTAAAGCTTAAAGCTACATGAATGCATGTCAAGGTCACTCACTGTCTCAGCAAAGGAGAACAGAGTTGGGTTAAGGAATGTGGACAGGTTGAAACTGACCACTGGCCTTCCGATTTTGGTAGGGGGAGATTGATTGACAGACGAAATTGGCAACGGGGCTTGCTGCGAGAGAATGAGTGACAGGTGTGCAAAGTGTTTCGTTCCAATTGGAATTGAAGATGACCATACCTGAGATCGATTGGTCAAGCGCTGGCCTTGCTTGAGGATATATAACTCGAGACAAAGTTGAGCTCGAGAGGCTGGATGAGAGATGGAGAGGGGGAGAGAGTGAGAGAGAGAGAGAGACTGAATGTAGATAGTGTGTTTAACTCACCGACTTAGATAGAGGAGCGATTGATAGACTGTTGGACGAATGTTTAGTGATAGAACAGGATCGCTCAAATAGGTGAATGAGTTTTGCATTAATAGATAATGTGAAAGTGTGTTTGTAAGCAAGGACACATTGTGAACGAGTTAATACGAGATCGCCCGCCTGAGGGGATTTCAGTGAGGAAGAGTATTTGATAAGGTGTGTTGAAGACGCAGTTAAGGCGATGTGTGTGGGATGTAATTGCAAGGCAATAGAACTGGGTTTTTAGATAGTTGGGAATTCCATCAATAGCTAATGCTTACAATTCCCGTTTTAGTAGAATGTTTAGTTAAGATATGTATTATATTGTGTTTGTAATTTCTCTACTCATTCTATGATATGAGTATGATATAATAAATATGCCACCTGCTGTGTGATATGTCATTTACTGAGTATGGTCATGATGATGTGGATGAGTGTGAGAATGTTCTAAGTTAGATCACGGCCAAGGCAAACAGTGGGATCTGCTACACGTTATTATTATTTTGGTGCCAGTGACCACGGATAGTTATAGTTTTATAAATATAGTGTGTAGCTATAGATCTTGATTTGCATGTTTAACACAAGTGTCGCAGTTAAATATAACTTGTGTGTGTAGTTAGGAATAGAGGAGTAGCTAGTGGTTAGAGTGTTAGAACCATAGACAGCTTTTCCAATCATCTGACTGGTAAGTGTGACATTTTTCTTCCACCCATTGTTGTATTATTGACAAGACTTTGTGCGTACTTGACAGTCTTATAAATTTTTTTGGTGGGCCAGACGGGTTTATTCAATATGTCGAGGTTGGACAATGTTAAACAATGTTATCATTGTCTAGCTTTTGGACATTTGTCTATCGGATGCCCTAATATTCTTCGGAATATTAACAGTTCCTGGAGAAGAGGAGGACTGTTTGTCAAAAACAAGCCTTTCATGGCACGAGCTACAGTCAGCGATAAGTGGGAGGACAAAAGTCAACTACAAAACCAGCTAAGAGAACTAACAAGCAGAGTTATTCGGCTGGAAAGACAGGAAAAAGACCTCCAATGGAAGCTGCGACAGCTGTTGCAACAGTTTGAAAACGGAGCTTTCAAACCAGCTAGGAAGGAGAGACGAAATCAAGAAATCACAAGTGTAAACACGGTCCAGTATTTTAGAAGGGGACAGAGTGGTAGGAAAGTGAGTAGGAAGCCCATCCAAGTTCCACATTCCGATCCGTGGAGGGACAGAGGTGGAAATCTCAGGACGGACGTGTGTGGACGACTGAAAAGAGGTGTCAAAAAGGGGAATTTGACCCAGGTGGAGAGGCCAAGTCAAGTGAGAGGAGGAGGAATGGCTGAGCAGAAGTTTAAATCGGGCAGATTCTTAGCCCACAAGAGGCCTTTTGCACGGTTACAGATGGAGAGGCAGGACAGGAGCTATCAAAGAGACTTTGAGCACGAGGCGGATGGACAGAAAGAAAGAGATACAGGTTTTGTGTATCCAGAAAAGTTAGGGACGGAGGGCAGGTTACGCAATGCAAACGAGACAAACGTTCGCTCAGAGGTCCAGATAAAATGTTACCGCATCGGACAGTGTAGGCCGAGAATTCAGGAAGAAGGTATTACGTCGATTAACATGGTCGGGCGTGCTGAAAGGGGCCAAGTTTACCAGGAACTTGTCGTCAAGCCTGGTAGAACATTAGTTAAAGTCGACGAAGAATCGAACAAGGAAATAGTCGGAGATTCGCCAGATAAAGAGGAAAGGAGAGGAGGAGGAATGGTGGCAGGACCAGCTATGGTTTCGTGCCCACCCAAGCCAGGTTCTAGCCATGCGGGAGAAGTGGTTGAACAGACCGAAAGAAGGGACAACCCTTCGGCCACCGAGGAAGGAAGTGGAAATGACGCACAGTTGGAATGCGAAACGGACGCACCAACAGCAGCCAACAAAAGAGGAACAGAGTTTCTAAGGAAAACGAAGAAAAGGGAAAGACAGGTTAACCACAGCCAGGACAGCGAACCAGTCATCGAAGCAAAGATGAAAAGATCTCAGTTCGAGATAAGCCAACAGTCAAACGAACAGTGTGAAAGGTCTTTCCCACAAATAGTGAATACAGATGGACGGAAGGCTGAAGTAGCGGACGATGTAAGTGTACGTAACACTACCAGAGAACCGGTGGATACGAACCAAACAACCGTGAAACAAACAGACCAGACGATGGGCGTTTTACAGGAGGAAATCGCGCAGCAATCAGAGACAGCTGATGGGGCAACGCATAGTCTGGTTAAAATAAGCAGTAGTGATAAGGAACGGTTGATGCAATGTTTACTGACGCTAGCCAAAAACCTGGAATTCAGAAATGGAATTAGGTAAAGTCGTGTGGAGTAAAGTCATGTGAAACTCCAGTTAATGTATGCATTTGCATAAAATTTGTTTCATCTACCGTTATCCTTGGGAAACGGAGATTTGGATAATTAGGGAGTAGGGTATAGAGATGGAGGAAAGACCAGATGTTAAAAATTCCTTTGAATTCGTTGTCTGAAGTACACGCCAGACAATGAGCGGACGGTCAGTCTGAAGCGAAGACTGACCGAGATCAAAGGGACATTTCCGACCAGAGAAACGGACAGAACGGTCAAGAGACGCAGGATAGCTGGATGCGCCAGGTAATGATTACGCGACGCGGGGTAACACGTGGACGTGATGTTTCGGTCAATGTCTGACCAGGTAGCTTTGATGCGGGGAATTTGGGGAAATAGCAGTAAATTAGTTAGATCAGAACACTCGGTTTTGATTCCTCGTGACAAAGACTGCACCTGGACTAGTAGGGTTACAGCATGACGTAATTCGACAGGTGGACGATTCGGTTTTTGACTTTTGACTCAGACATAGTTTAGTATCTGATTAAATTAGAACTTAGTCATAGTTTAGTGACATAGTCTAGTAGAACTTAGTCATAGTTTAGTATCTTATAAAGGGGGCATTAACAGGTGCTCATCTGTGGGGCACGAGCAGGAGTGAAGGTTGATGGCATTTGATCATGTTTTTGTGTGCAAATATTTTGACATTTGCATTTGGTGTTTGGATTTTGACTAATGGTATTACTTGCATTTTTAGTGGGTTGTATGGTCGATATAGTATGCATTGAATTTTTCTTTATTTTGTTGTTGTTGTTTTTTTTTGTTGTTGTTGAATCATCATGTTTACAGGTATTTGATACAGGTTATTTAGGTGATCTACAGAGCAGTATATCTCATCCAGACTGTAGGCCTCCGCAAGCACAAGTCACCACGAGTTCCAGAATCACATGTATGTGGAGTCTTTGCAGAGAAGACTACATTGATCAGAAGTTTTAATATTGACTATGACATATGTTGTCAAATATGGTTTTTGTGGGAAACATAAAGAATTTTGCTGTTTTCTTTGAGAGGGGATAGCTGTCAAGAGAGACAATGATAACTAGCCTGAGGATAACCCACGTAAATTCGTGGCCTCACAGGAGTTAGTATGAAGTGAATCGTCGGCCAGGCGTGTAATGAGACCGCCTGAGAAAATTGACCTGAACTGGTCGTGTGTAACAATGAAGGTTCGTGTCCTTAGAGGAAGGCACGGGAAACAGGGCGAGGTATGTTGACCTCAATGAGTAAGGAGAATTCCTTAAGGTGTTTCTGTTTTGATGAGTTAAAGGTCCCGCAGGGACAGACTTAGCTGAATTTGACTGTAAAACGATGTAAAAGTGTTGGTTTGTGTTGTAAAAACGCCCAGCCACAGTGTTTTTCTTCTGCTTGTATTGATTGTGTATGTATTACAAAAAGTTTATATGTATCAAATGACATGTCTTTTTATGCATGTACGATGTGAGTGAAGTTGTAAACAGGAGTAGTGTTTACATTTTGGATAGTAGAGACGAAAATGGTGGTCATTTGCCAGATGAAAAAATGACCATCCATGTTTCGGTCTGTAGTTTAGGGAGGTAATGTAACAGTTCCCGCCGGAGCAAGGGGAGTTTAGGATGCCTGAACATGTTAAAGCTTAAAGCTACATGAATGCATGTCAAGGTCACTCACTGTCTCAGCAAAGGAGAACAGAGTTGCGTTAAGGAATGTGGACAGGTTGAAACTGACCACTGGCCTTCCGATTTTGGTAGGGGGAGATTGATTGACAGACGAAATTGGCAACGGGGCTTGCTGCGAGAGAATGAGTGACAGGTGTGCAAAGTGTTTCGTTCCAATTGGAATTGAAGATGACCATACCTGAGATCGATTGGTCAAGCTCTGGCCTTGCTTGAGGATATATAACTCGAGACAAAGTTGAGCTCGAGAGGCTGGATGAGAGATGGAGAGGGGGAGAGAGTGAGAGAGAGAGAGAGACTGAATGTAGATAGTGTGTTTAACTCACCGACTTAGATAGAGGAGCGATTGATAGACTGTTGGACGAATGTTTAGTGATAGAACAGGATCGCTCAAATAGGTGAATGAGTTTTGCATTAATAGATAATGTGAAAGTGTGTTTGTAAGCAAGGACACATTGTGAACGAGTTAATACGAGATCGCCCGCCTGAGGGGATTTCAGTGAGGAAGAGTATTTGATAAGGTGTGTTGAAGACGCAGTTAAGGCGATGTGTGTGGGATGTAATTGCAAGGCAATAGAACTGGGTTTTTAGATAGTTGGGAATTCCATCAATAGCTAATGCTTACAATTCCCGTTTTAGTAGAATGTTTAGTTAAGATATGTATTATATTGTGTTTGTAATTTCTCTACTCATTCTATGATATGAGTATGATATAATAAATATGCCACCTGCTGTGTGATATGTCATTTACTGAGTATGGTCATGATGATGTGGATGAGTGTGAGAATGTTCTAAGTTAGATCACGGCCAAGGCAAACAGTGGGATCTGCTACACTAGTACAATAACCATCTAACACCTCATCCACGACGGCAGTAATTGGAGTCTGTAATCAAACTGTTGCTGTTCACAGCTGCTCGTGCTGAGGGAATGAACTCTTGGGCACGTGTATTTGTTAGCTGGTTACAGGGATTCTTCTGACATCCCGAGTTATATTTTAGAAGGTTTACCATGATCCTCCTGGCTGTAGTGCAATGTGAGATTTATCAGCAAGATCATCGCTGGGGTGATTCCAATGATGATCCCCACCTAATTGGCATGGTTGATGGGACACGTTCTGTTTCCAGGAGCACGAACCAGGCCGTGATACAGACTCATGGCGCCACACTAAGAGTTGGCGTGTGCCTACTTCTGGCACCGCTCTATAGGTTCAGATCTGAAGGTCACGTAATATGGAATGGCCCACCAGCCTTAATATAAACAAATTTATTTTGAGAATTCAATGTGACGACAAAAAATAGTTTTATTATTTCATCAAATCATCACTCTTCTGTCTACACACCCCCCCCCCCCCCCCCCAAGCCATAAGGACTCCTTGCACCCGATAATTGTATATCCTAAGTCACGGTATCATATAATATAATATGTAGCAGGGTTAACGTTAATGTTCTATCTTAATCTTCTGTACCACTATCACTCCTTAACTGACCAACAATTCTGTTTTAACACAGGTAAAACACAGCATGTATTTTTCTCACACAAGTAAAACAATATGCACATCAATCAAATCGCTATTCATTCTATCATATTATACAGTTCATCAATTATTTAATTAATTCTAATGTCTTTCAAATGGTTGGTTATGATCACTTCTCTAACTGACTAAGATTACTTCTAAAGGTTCGTGCAAGTAGCACAGGTTTTACTCTAGTACTAAACTTGACCCAGGGTTCTCATCACGTGGTCGGAATCTAGCAATTGTTCTATTCACTGTCTATCTCTGTGCGTTGATATAATGGATGTATATCTACAATTTCTCAGTCCTCATCTATCTGTCCTCTCAGCTTACTAAAAAGGGATGTTTACTAGACCTCTTGTCTCGTCTCTCGTAAGGCAGTCGGTGACTGCATCTGTGCTCTGTCTGCAGCTGTGCTCGTATCTGCGGCTGTGCTCGTGTCTACGACAGTGGTTGTGTTACTGTGGTTGTCAGGACGAGGAAAACCCACAAATCACAACGGTCGTCTTAGGACTACAGCTTCGTGTTGTAGCAACACGTCTCCGTCTGACGAGAATGAAGTCAGGTCACTCGAGCAAGATGTTTAGCGACGACGACTTGAACAGAACATCACACACAGACAGATTCATACATGTGTGGGGTCTCTTGTTGCCTTTCCGTGTTGGTCTGCTTCGGTGGCTTCTAACTCTACTATTTTCACTCACTGGCTAAGTTTCTGTAACTTTTAACTATCTACTTCTTCTAGACTAAATGCTACTCACTATACTGTCTGGTAGGACACCCTGTCTCTGCTGCTTCTGATCTCCCCACTATTCTGTTTCACTCCAGCTTATATCTGAGTTTTTCCATATTAAGGTAATGACTTCGCTTTCTTTTCATTTCCCACCAACTTTATTTGAACTCGCGTGTCCCAAAGAAAGGCTGCATTATCTTCCAAACACTGACTGACCTCTTGTTGACGGGGATTCCCAGTTCAAACCGTGAGAATTCGACCTACATTGGTCGGCCAACCCCAAACTTGCATTGTTTGATAGTTGAGGACCATGTCTCGTTCAATGAACTGAAACTCTCGGGCCGGGTTCTCAAGTTATGTTTGGGTACCACGAACGGTATTTTCAGGGCTTTCCTGGGTTTGGCTCGTTGTACCCCTGTAACTCTGTTACACCGCATCCAATAATCTTCTCCACCATTCACTAACCAATACATGCAAACATATAGCCACCCAGTCTGCCACCACATTCAACTATCCACCATCCACCATCCACCATCCACCTATCCATCAACGAATCAATTCAGTCATTATTCATCCAGTTACCCTTCCAACAACCATTCCAATGCATTGACCCATCCACCCATCCATCCATTGATCCAACCACCCATCCATCCATTGACCCACCCATCCATCCATTGATCCCCCCACCCATCCATACATTGACCCATCCACCCATCCATCAATTGATCCACCCACCCATCTATCCATTGACACATCCCCCACCCACCCATCCATCCATTGACCCATCCCCCCATCCATCCATTTACCCCCCCCCCCATCCATCCATTGACAAATCCACCCACCCATCCATCCATTGACCCACCCACCCATCCATCCATTGACCCACCCACCCATCCATCCATTGACCCACCCACTCATCCATCCATTGACCCACCCACCCATCCGATTTTCATCGTCAATTCAGAAAGGACAAACACACAGGTTCCTGCCACAACTGACCTACCATTCAAATGTGTATTGTTTCTAGCCCCGCCCCTTTCCTTAAAGCTGTTGTTGCTGTTGTTGTTAAGGATCCAGCAGCCTCCGGGCTCTCGCCCTTCGGCCCAATGCCATGTAATTGTATCTGCATGTGCTCATCACCTGTTGTTTAGTGACATACAAAAAGTTCCATGTATCTGTTCGCGTAGGAAGAAACAATTTCCTTGAAAATCGTTAAGCGCTGAAAACTCAGAGAGATAAGGATCAACGGTTTCATGTGGGTGTGTGCAGCTGTTACTCAGGAGTGGGTTGTGGTTGGATTCTGTTCAGGTACTTGTTAAGTGGGATGGAGCCATTATATCTTCATCATCATCCCGTGGCCCGTGAAAGTCCGATATACACATGAACGGATCTGGACAACACGATAGTATTTCATCTGTCATGTGCGATACTTTCTTCCTTAACAATTCTTCCATTCTGCTTATTTCTATCCTCTTGCTTTTCTTACTTATTCTTTTCTTCCATTCTCGCTCTATTTCTACTAAACCTTTTCTGATTACTTACTGATCCTGCGTCGCCTTAATTTTTCTTCAAATCTACGAGAGTTATTCATTTCTAATTATGACTTTTATCTTCATTTTCTTTATCTTTTTCTTTTCCCAATAATTCTTCTTTTTTTCTTCTTATTTTTCTTATTAAAATATTATTATTATTGTTATTATTGTTACTATAACTATTTTTCTGACATATCTGCTACTTCTTCATCTTTACCCTTTTCATCATTTCCTTTTCTTCTTTTTCTTTTTTTTAAATCTTCCACTATTTCTTTTTTCCTTCATCTTTTCCTGATCTTTTTTTGGTTTTGTTTCTTATTATTGTTGTTATTATTTCATTTTCTTTCTTTAGAAGACTTTGTTCACCATGGTAGAAGACTCCCCAACCTATTTTTGAAATTGCCTATTAATCAGTCACACATGTAGCATATTTTCAATGATGACTGGGGAATGTTGTGTATGGGACTGGCTGTCCCATCCTGTAGAAAAAATAAGGCACAAGTAGAAGATTCTACACATCATGGTATAAGGTCTTAACACCTAGTGGCAAAGACTACACCTAGCGATAAAAGGACTCGACGCCCTGGTAGAAGACTCTACACAACTTGACATAGGACTCTACATACCTTGACATAAGAATCTACACACCTTGACATAAGACTACACACCAATTAAGAAGACTCTACACACCTTGACATACGACACTACACACCTTGACATATGACTCTACACACCTTGACATAAGACTCCACACACCTTGGCATAAGACTACACACCTTGACATATGACTACACACCATTTAAGAAGACTACACACCTTGACATATGACTACACACCTTGACATAAGACTCTACACACCTTGACATAAGACTGCACACCTTGACATACGACTACACACCTTAACATAAGACTACACTTTGACATAAGACTACACACCTTGACGTAAGACTACACACCTTGACATAAGACTACACCACCTTGACATAAGACTACACACCTTGACATAAAACTACACACCTTGACATACGACTACACACCTTGACATAAGACTACACACCTTGAGATTAGACTACACACCTTGACATAAGACTACACACCTTGACATAAAACTACACACCTTGACATACGACTACACACCTTGACATAAGACTACACACCTTGAGATTAGACTACACACCTTGACATAAAACTACACACCTTGACATACTACTACACACCTTGACATAAGACTACACACCTTGAGATTAGACTACACACCTTGACATAAGACTACACACCTTGACATAATACTATACACACCTTGACATAAAACTACACACCTTGACACAAAACTACACACCTTGACATAAGACTACACACCAGTTAAGAAGACTTGAAATATTCGAAGTAACTAATAACGATGGTTTCTTTAGCTCCCTGGTTGTACACATTCCTTTTCCGTTCTATCAGACATCCCTCAATGCTAGGCCCACGTAGGATTTCATCTATGCAATATGACTCTCCGTTGTTCAACTTCAGAATGTCACCCCTATCAATTTACGAAGCTGCGGCAGTCATGAAGGTCACCCTGGTTACGGCACTATCAACTGGCATCTATATCACTCGGCCCCCCACACAGCTCCAGTGCCTAGTAAGATTTAATCTTGCACAATTCACAGACTTTACGCAATTCTGTTACAACTCTACAGCGTTTCAAGTATTTATCTGTATATTGTGCTTTGTGCCTGCTCCTAGCCCAGCCCGGCACATCGGCTCTATTCCACAGGGCAGGTATTTCCGGCCTTGTGAAGTTTTCAGCCATCTTTGACCTTCCAGAGCAACGGTTGTTGTTCAGTCACGTAGCCCTGGACCAGGTGTTGACGTCATGGAGGAAGTGTATGTTGTACTAGGTCATGATGTGCCAGTGGAGTGGGGTGGAGTGGTGTGAAGGGGGTGCAGTGGAGTGGAGTGAGGTGGGGGTCGGGCGAGGTGAAGTGAGGGAGGTTGAGATGGGAGTGGAAGATGGCACGTTTCCTTCCTCGCTGGCGTGTATTCATATTAAATGGTAGTGACAGACCAGATGATGTCGTCGGGGATAAAGTGTTAGAATATATACGAGGTCTCATGTTTTGTGAGGTGAGATAGATGGCTAGTTCCCTTCTTCGCTGCCTTGAATTCAGTGAATATATCGATTAATCAATAAATGAAAGCATAGTAGTTCCATATGGAGCACATGAGTTCAGAAAACATGCATCAAATTCTCCTGTCCTGGTTAATCCGTTCAAGCTCTGTCCAAGGCCTCTCTTTTTCTATGTTTGTCTCGAGATCTGATCTCCCTGTGTGTCCTGGTTAATCCGTTCAAGCTCTGTCCAAGGCCTCTCTTTTTCTATGTTTGTCTCGAGATCTGATCTCCCTGTGTGTCCTGGTTAATCCGTTCAAGCTCTGTCCAAGGCCTCTCTTCTTCTATGTTTGCCTCGAGATCTGATCTCCTTGTGTGTCCTGGTTAATCCGTTCAAGCTCTGTCAAGGCCTCTCTTCTTCTATGTTTGCCTCGAGATCTGATCTCCTTGTGTGTCCTGGTTAATCCGTTCAAGCTCTGTCCAAGGCCTCTCTTTTTCTATGTTTGTCTCGAGATCTGATCTCCCTGTGTGTCCTGGTTAATCCGTTCAAGCTCTGTCCAAGGCCTCTCTTCTTCTATGTTTGCCTCGAGATCTGATCTCCTTGTGTGTCCTGGTTAATCCGTTCAAGCTCTGTCAAGGCCTCTCTTCTTCTATGTTTGTGTCGAGATCTGATCTCCCTGTGTGTCCTGGTTAATCCGTTCAAGCTCTGTCAAGGCCTCTCTTCTTCTATGTTTGCCTCGAGATCTGATCTCCCTGTGTGTCCTGGTTAATCCGTTCAAGCTCTGTCCAAGGCCTCTCTTCTTCTATGTTTGCCTCGAGATCTGATCTCCTTGTGTGTCCTGGTTAATCCGTTCAAGCTCTGTCAAGGCCTCTCTTCTTCTATGTTTGTGTCGAGATCTGATCTCCCTGTGTGTCCTGGTTAATCCGTTCAAGCTCTGTCCAAGGCCTCTCTTTTTCTATGTTTGTCTCGAGATCTGATCTCCCTGTGTGTCCTGGTTAATCCGTTCAAGCTCTGTCCAAGGCCTCTCTTCTTCTATGTTTGCCTCGAGATCTGATCTCCTTGTGTGTCCTGGTTAATCCGTTCAAGCTCTGTCAAGGCCTCTCTTCTTCTATGTTTGTGTCGAGATCTGATCTCCCTGTGTGTCCTGGTTAATCCGTTCAAGCTCTGTCAAGGCCTCTCTTCTTCTATGTTTGTGTCGAGATCTGATCTCCTTGTGTGTCCTGGTTAATCCGTTCAAGCTCTGTCAAGGCCTCTCTTCTTCTATGTTTGTGTCGAGATCTGATCTCCTTGTGTGTCCTGGTTAATCCGTTCAAGCTCTGTCAAGGCCTCTCTTCTTCTATGTTTGTGTCGAGATCTGATCTCCTTGTGTGTCCTGGTTAATCCGTTCAAGCTCTGTCAAGGCCTCTCTTCTTCTATGTTTGTGTCGAGATCTGATCTCCTTGTGTGTCCTGGTCGGACTCTACTTCTCTTGCCTAGGGGATTTCATCAAAGAGATTATTTTGTTATATTCTAAACTGGTTTCCTGAATATGTTTCCTATCTAAAGTCAACGCCTTCTCGTCATGTTATGGTCCACTGATGTCTAATTCTTTATAACAGGCCGTCATTAGACATCTTATCACACCCTTTCAATCTTTCAATTCCCTGGAGACCCCCACTTTCTAACAGACCCTAATTAGACACCTTTTTATCACACCATTTCAATCTCTCTATTCTCTGCAGGACCCCCACTTTCTAACAGGGGCAGGAGGGGCTAGTAACCTCATCATTTAAAACCATTGACGTGAAACTGGCACTGCACATTCCAAAAAATAGGATGTAGGTGTAACAGAGTTACAGGGGTACAACGAGCCAAAGCCAGGGAAGCCCTGAAAATACCGTTCGTGGTACCCAAACATAACTTGAGAACCCGGTCCGAGGGTTTCAGTTCATTGAACGAGACATGGTCCTCAACTATCAAACAATGCAAGTTTGGAGCTGACCGACCGATATAGGTCGAATTCTCACGATTTGAACTGGGAATCCCCGTCAACAAGCGGTCAGTCAGTGTTTGGAAAATAAGGCAGTCTTTCTTTGAGACACGCGAGTTCAAATAAAGTTGGTGGGAAATGAACTCAAGAAAGCGAAGTCATTATCTAAAACGGGGGAAACTTAGCATATAAGCTGGAGTGAAACAGAATAGTGGGGAGATCAGAAGCAGCAGAGACAGGGTGTCCTACCAGACAGTATAGTGAGTAGCACTTAGTCTAGAACAAGTAGATAGTTAAAAGTTACAGAAACTTAGCCAGTGAGTGAAAATAGTAGAGTTAGAAGCCACTGAAGCAGACCAACACGGAAAGGCAACGAGAGACCACACACATGTAAGAATCTGTCTGTGTGTGATGTTCTGTTCAAGTCGTCATCGCTAACATCTTGCTCGAGTGACCTTACTTCATCCTCGTCAGACAAAGTCGTGTTGCTGCAACACGAAGTTGCCGTCCTAAAACGACCGTTGTGATTTGTGGGCTTCCTCTTCCTGACAACCACAGTAACACAACCACTGTCGTCTGTCATAGACACGAGCACATCCGCAGACACGAGCACAGCTGCAGACAGAGCACAGATGTAGTCACCGACTGCCTTACGTGAGACGAGACAAGAGGTCCAGCAGACATCCATTTTTAGTAAGCTGAGAGGACAGATAGATGAGGACTGAGAAATTGTAGATAGACTTCCATTATATCAACGCACAGAGATAGACAGTGAATAGAACAATTGCTAGATTCCGACCACGTGATGAGAACCCTGGGTCAAGTTTAGTACTAGAGTAAGACCTGTGCTACTTGCACGAACCTTTAGAAGTAACCTTAGTCAGTTAGAGAAGTGATCATAAATAACCTTTTGAGAGGCATTAGAATTAATTAAATAATTGATGAACAGTATAATGTGATCAATGAGCCTAGTGATTTGATTTGATGTGCATATTGTTTTACTTGTGTGACAAATACATGCTGTGTTTAACTTGTGTTACAAGAATTGTTGGTACTTAATTTAGAGAGTTAAGGAGTGATAGTGGTAATTCAAGATTAGGATAGAGAATACGTTAACCCTGCTATATAGGAATGGCCCTATGCTTCGCTTGGAGCTCGAATCCGTCAATACAGCCTGTTACACGACACAGCCTGTTACACAATACAGCCTGTTACACAATACAGCCTGCTACACAATACAGCCTGCTACACAATACATCCTGTTACACAATACAGCCTGTTACACAATACAGCCTGCTACACAATACAGCCTGTTACACAATACTGCCTGTTACACAATACAACCTGCTACACAATACAGCATGTTACACAATACATCCTGTTACACAATACAGCCTGCTACATAATACAGCGTGCTACACAATACAGCCTGGTACACAATACAGCCTGTTACACAATACAGCCTGCTACACAATACAGCCTGTTACACAATACAACCTGCTACACAATACAGCATGTTACACAATACAGCCTGCTACACAATACAGCCTGCTACAGAATACAGCATGTTACACAATACAGCCTGCTACACAATACAGCATGTTACACAATACAGCCTGCTACACGAGAAACATGAAGTGTGGAGATCGAAGTGGGTGTGTCATGGAACATCAACAGTATCATCGACAACAACCACAACAAAACAATAAAAACAATTGTGGCAGACTCAAGTAAATCCCCAGAGTTTATCTCATCTGTTTAGGACCCTGAATGAAGGTGAAGATGGGTTTCTTTCAACACAGTATTACACCCTTCCAGTGAGTAGAAAGGATTCTTTGCCCAGTCCCACGTTAGAACAACGTAATCGGTCAGGTGGCTATACTAAGTGCCTTGGCTTACAAAATAATATGGGCCTAACATCATATGGGCCTAACAACATATGGGCCTAACATCATATGGGCCTAACACCATATGGGTCTAACACCATATTTCTTTTAGCGCAGCATGGCGTGACGGGATCTTGACTTACTTACTTGAGGTGACCATAATGACGCAACTAAACCACCAGACGGGTTGACGCAGGGGGCCTATGTACTTTCTACAAGTCTCGGAACGAAGAAACGGGGTTTACACCTTTTTGACACTCCCGCTGAGTGGTTTGATATAACGTCTGCCCTGCCAAGCCGATGGTTCCTATAGACGAGGGTGATAAACGTGACGGGAAGAGGAGGTTCCAAGGCGTTGGTTTCTATAGACCAGGGTGATAAACGTGACGGGAAGAGGAGGTTCCAAGGCGGTAGTTTCTATAGACCAGGGTGATAAACGTGACGGGAAGAGGAGGTTCCAAGGCGGTGGTTTCTATAGACCAGGGTGATAAACGTGACGGGAAGAGGAGGTTCCAAGGCGGTGGTTTCTATAGACCAGGGTGATAAAAGTGACGGGAAGAGGAGGTTCCAAGGCGGTGGTTTCTATAGACCAGGGTGATAAACGTGACGGGAAGAGGAGGTTCCAAGGCGGTGGTTTCTATAGACCAGGGTGATAAACGTGACGGGAAGAGGAGGTTCCAAGGCGGTGGTTTCTATAGACAAGGGTGATAAACGTGACGGGAAGAGGAGGTTCCAAGGCGGTGATTTCTATAGACAAGGGTGATAAATGTGACGGGAAGAGGAGGTTCCAAGGCGGTGGTTTCTATAAACAAGGGCGATAAACGTGACGGGAAGAGGAGGTTCCAAGGCGGTGGTTTCTATAGACGAGGGTTATTAACGTGACGGGAAGAGGAGGTTCCAAGGCGGTGGTTTCTATAGACAAGGGTGATAAACGTGACGGGAAGAGGAGGTTCCAAGGAGGTGGTTTCTAGACGGAATGAAACGACACTAGATGGAATGAAACGACACTAGACGGAATGAAACAACACTAGACGGAATGAAACGACACTAGATGGAATGAAACGACACTAGATGGAATAAAACAACACTAGACGGAATGAAACGACACTAGACGGAATGAAACGACACTAGACGGAATGAAACGACACTAGACGGACTGAAACGACACTAGACGGAATGAAACAACACTAGACGGAATGAAACGACACTAGACGGAATGAAACGACACTAGACGGAATGAAACGACACTAGACGGAATGAAACGACACTAGACGGAATGAAACGACACTAGACGGAATGAAACGACACTAGACGGAATGAAACGACACTAGACGGAATGAAACGACACTAGACAGACTGAAACGACACTAGACTGACTGAAATGAGACACATGGAGCAAGAAAAGCGGTTATACATTTGCAGATTTGATAGAATATGGACAATATTAAGGAGAGAAACGTTGAAATACTGCGTGTTAAATCGTCCACGGGATCGTCAGAGCAGAGTTAATAGTATCAGAACAAAGGAGGAACAGAAGTCTTCGAACGCTGGCAAGTTGTTAAAAACGTCAAAGTAGTTGTCATAGATTTCAAACAGACTAGACTATCATCTAGTCAGAAGAGAGGTAGACTAAGTAGAATATCCTCTAGCGAGAAGATAGGTAAACTTTAAGTAGACTAGACTATCATCTAGTCAGAAGAGAGGTAGACTTTAAATAGACTAGACTATCATCTAGTCAGAAGAGAGGTAGACTTTAAATAGACTAGACTATTATCTAGTCAGAAGAGAGGTAGACTTTAAATAGACTAGACTATCATCTAGTCAGAAGAGAGGTAGACTTTAAATAGACTAGACTATCATCTAGTCAGAAGAGAGGTAGACTTTAAATAGACTAGACTATTATCTAGTCAGAAGAGAGGTAGACTTTAAATAGACTAGACTGTCATCTAGTCAGAAGAGAGGTAGACTTTAAATAGACTAGACTATTATCTAGTCAGAAGAGAGGTAGACTTTAAATAGACTAGACTATCATCTAGTCAGAAGAGAGGTAGACTTTAAATAGACTAGACTATCATCTAGCCAGAAGAAGAACGCTCCCCTGCCAGACAAACCGCTCCGCAAATATTCGAAGCGCCTACAATCCTGCTTGTTTTTTTTAAAGAAAGTAAACAAATTAGTGTGGGAATTTTAATCAGTGCAGATGCATGTACTCCTTGATAAAGAGAATATTAGTGTAATGGAATCATGAGACCGCCATGTTTATGAGTTGGTAGTATGAAACAATTCTTGATCTCCAGCTGTGTAACATATATGTCGTGAACTCATTAATATTGTTGAACTCTTCAAAAATAATTATTTACATCGTGAGGTGATGGTTATGGTTGTGTGACTACAAGACTTGGCCAAGTGGTAGTGAAGTGAGGGGATAGTTATAGTTGTGTGGCTACAAGACTTGGCCTAGTGGTAGTGAAGTGATGTGATGGTTATAGTTGTGTGGCTACAAGACGTGGCCAAGTGGTAGTGAAGTGATGTGATGGTTATAGTTGTGTGGCTACAAGACTTGGCCAAGTGGTAGTGAAGTGAGGTGATGGTTATAGTTGTGTGACTACAATACTTGGCCAAGTGGTAGTGAAGTGGGGTGATGGTTTAAAGTTGTGTGACTACAAGACTTGGCCAAGTGGTAGTGAAGTGAGGTGATGGTAATGGCTGTGTGACTACAAGACTTGGCCAAGTGGTAGTGAAGTGAGGTGATGGTTATAGTTGTGTGACTACACGACTTTGCCAGATGCTAGTGAAGTGACAGATGTGTTATGCAACACCTTTTTTGGTCACATAGCTCAGGGTAGCACAGTCGGAAGGATGGAGAGAGAATAATATAATTATATAAATCGTCTTTGGTTTCTCATAGTACCAAGACAGAAAAGTGTTCAAGCTGTTATACGATTTCAAGCAGAGCAAGAATAACCATACACACAACAATAACCATTCATACAACAATAACCATACATACAACAATAACCATATATACAACAATATCCATACATACAACAATAACATTACATACAACAATAACCATACACACAACAATAACCATACATACAACAATAATAATACAAACAACAACAATAACCATTCATACAACAATAATAATACAAACAACAACAATAACCATACATACAACAATAACCATACACACGACAACAATAGCCATACACACAACAATAACCATACATACAACAATAATAATACAAACAACAACAATAACCATACAAACAACAATAACCATACAAACAACAATAACCATACAAAAACAATAACCCTACAAAGAACAACAATAACCGTACAAACAACAACAATAACCATTCAAACAATAACCATACAAAAAACAACAGTAACCATACAAACAACAATAACCATTCAAACAACAACAATAACCATACATACAATAACCATGCAAACAACAACAGTAACCATACAAGCAACAACAATAACTATGCAAACAATAACAATAATCACGCAAACAACAACAAAAACCATACAAACAACAACAATAACCATTCATACAACAACAATAACCATACATACAATAACCATGCAAACAACAACAGTAACCATATAAACAACAACAATAACCATGCAAACAACAACAATAACCTTTCGAACAACAACAATAACCATACATACAACAACCATACAAACTATAACAGTAACTATACAAACAACAATAACCATGCAAACAACAACAATAACCTTTCGAACAACAACAATAACCATACAAACAAAAACCATACAAACTATAACAGTAACTATACAAACAACAACAATAACGATTCAAACAACAACAATAACCATACACATCTTGGTCAGTATAGTTCACCTGACCCTGACGAACTTGTCAGTACGTTTCATCTCATCCTGACGTGAGCTTGTGTCTTGATCAGTATGTTTCACCTAACCATGGTGTGAGCTTGTTAGTATGTTTCACCTGATCCTGACGTGTGCTTGTGTCTTGGTCAGTATGTTTCACCTGATCCTGACGTGTGCTTGTGTCTTTGTCAGTATGTTTCACCTGATCCTGACGCGAGCTTGTGTCTTGGTCAGTATGTTTCACCTGATCCTGACGTGTGCTTGTGTCTTTGTCAGTATGTTTCACCTGATCCTGACGCGAGCTTGTGTCTTGGTCAGTATGTTTCCCCTGAGCCTGACGCGAGCTTGTGTGTTGGTCAATATGTTTCACCTGATCCTGACGCGAGCTTGTGTGTTGGTCAGTATGTTTCACCTGATCCTGACGCGAGCTTGTGTCTTGGTCAGTATGTTTCACCTGATCCTGACGCGAGCTTGTGTCTTGGTCAGTATGTTTCCCCTGAGCCTGACGCGAGCTTGTGTGTTGGTCAGTATGTTTCACCTGATCCTGACGCGAGCTTGTGTCTTGGTCAGAATGTTTCACCTGATCCTGACATGAACTTATCAGTTTGTTTGACCTGAACATGACAAGAGGTAGAGATCAAGACTAGCATGATTCACTTGACCCGGTTGTGATTTTGATTTGCTCAGAATGTTTTATCTGACGCTGACGTGATGTTGGGGGTCAAGGTTAGTATACTTCTCCATGACCCGTCGATAGCCTAGACTTCCGTCTGCAACTAAAACTGGTATTCTGTGTAAGACTTGATATGTCCAAGAAATTAGAGTTCAATGTATTTCAGTTACCAGGAAACAAAGATAAAGGCAGAAATTGAAAGTAGAAACTCTCAAGATAATGTCCGCAATGACATGGACCACAAATACATTAGTTCAATGTAAAATGGACTGACCATCGTTAGTTCTCAAGAACATGATATTCCTCATTAGGGGTGTCCTCGTGTGTAAAGCGTCATACTGTGCGTAAATGTGTGTTTGTGTGCGTAAATGTGTGTTTTTTGTATAATGTGCGTTTGTGTATAAATATGTATTTTGTGTGAAAATAACTGTTTGTGTGTAAATGTATGTGTGTGGAAATGGAAATGTGTGTGTAAATGTGTGCTTGTGTGTACAAGCCTGCTCTTTGCAGCCCAATGCCATTCTTATATAGATACAGTTGTTTTTCAGTTATTTCACAGCTCCGTACAGTGTATTGGCAATTGTCGATGGAGCTTGTAAGAATTGTTTCCGCATGTCCTCAAGCGCTATGCACTCAGTGAGTAGGTGTCGAACTGTTTCAACAGGAAGAGAGCAATGTCTGCACAAAGGCAGGTGCTGGGGATTGATGCGGTTCAAGTGGCTATTGACTCTAGTATGTCCTGTTTGGAACTAAAAGATGAGACTTTGATCTCTTCTATGTAGTCTATTTATGTCATCGTTACTTTTTGGCTCTGACATTTCAATAAATACACTGCGACCTTTTGTTCCAGATTTCCCGAGTATTATTTATAATGATTCTTGTGTGGTTACTGCAGTGTTTATCCCTATAACAGTGTTATGTATCAGGGAGTAGTATATAACAGGACCACCGACCAGGAAAAGCACAGATTGTAGAAACAACGGTTTATTCTCGTATGGTTGGGGAAAACTAGGATCAAAACAACACCACTGTCAGATTGGTTAGGAATTGAGAGGATGAGAGGCAACGTTGTTACTAGTCAACTCCCCTTCGTTGTTTAAGCGGCCGAGAATAGTACGCCGGTCCGTCATAGTTAGAATGACGGAGTGACCGGTAGAGATGAGTCAATGAGACATGCCTAGACAACTTGACTAGGACAAGAGGGGAGGGGTCAAGATATGATTAACGGATGATCAGTAGGCTTAGAGAGAACATTAACCGGAATTCTTTTTTGTTTTTTTGTAATGGAGTGGGTCCTTAAAAGAGAGAGCAGAGTAGATTTCGGAATTCGATGTGAGAGCGGACCTAGAAGGCAGTCTCACTATGCTCCATGGGCCGTTGCATTTGTGCTACTTGGAGTGAATGGGCCCTTCTATGACCAGTCGAGATACTGAGCTTTTATAGGGAGTTTATCATATTATACGTCGAGTGCATTGCATTGCTATGCTCATTGCTGCGGATGGTCAACTCCCTGAAATAGCAAAGACTCGTACCATAAGGGTTCTGTGAGATCCGGGGACTGCGATCCCAAAGGCTCATGATACGACAAGGGTTCTGTGAGATCCTGGGACTGCGATCCCAAAGGCTCATGATACGACAAGGGTTCTGTGAGATCCTAGGACTGCGATCCCAAAGGCTCATGATACGACAAGGGTTCTGTGAGATCCTGGGACTGCGATCCCAAAGGCTCATGATACGACAAGGGTTCTGTGAGATCCTGGGACTGCGATCCCAAAGGCTCATGATACGACAAGGGTTCTGTGAGATCCTAGGACTGCGATCCCAATGGCTCATGATACGACAAGGGTTCTGTGAGATCCTAGGACTGCGATCCCAAAGGGTTCGTGGTAAGAAAAGTGAGGTGCATCATAAGCTCTGCTACATCCCCTTGTTGTTTGGAGGCTCCTGTTTCTGCACACAGTCAATAGAGGACATGCTATTAGTACTTGCAGGGGTCTGCATGGGAAGGCAATAGTCCACCACTGGTCGTACGTATCCAATGTAAAGGCTAAGAGTTTTGTTTATTTATCATCTTCTCAATGTATACAAGCGAGTCTCTTGATTAGGTTTAACTGCTTGCTTACCTTAATCCTAGGAGTGCAGATGTGGCTGTCCAATTTCAACTGTCTGTCCAGTGTTATTCCCATAAAAACTAGGGTATCCTCTTTTACTAGTAATATCCCATTCATTTTTATATTAATGGTTCTCTTTGCTTCTTAATGGCCGTGGAAGGAGATGGTGTGGTTTGCTAGTTCAGCATTGTTGTTATTTGTTGTCCCTGATGAAGGCCTATTGGTCGTAACATGTGTTTTATTTGAGTTCTCGTCTCGGTGCGGTATCTGACCATACACATTTTTAAATTTTGATTTAAATTAACTTTAATCAACTTTTACCTTTTTTTTTTTCCCCCACTGAAATTATGAATAGTGTTCTGTTGATCTTGATCTTTGCCAAACGAGAACATTTCTCCGTGGTCCAGATGATCAGCAAACAAGGCCTTTGGCTCATTCAGATCTTTAATGAGGTCATTTATATAGATAAGGAAAATGGTGCAGCTTAGAGGAGAGCCCTGTGTCAGCCCTTCTTCCGGCATGATTTTACTTAATGCCACACCTGCAAAGTTGGTACCTGTGGTTATGTTGGTCGGGAAGGCCTGTATCCATTTATTCATCTTTCCTTCTATTCTCATTTTCCTTATTTTGATCAGAAGGCCGTTCTACTAGGTTCTGTTATATGTCTCCTGTAGATCAATAAACACTGCTAATGTGTGTTTCCCTATTGGAATTCACCCATCACATTCTGTGTAAACCTGAAGAAGGGAACGTCCTTGCGATTTTACTGCATGAAACCTGCCTAGTTTCTGTCATGGAAGTTCTTGCTTTTCAGCCACCAATAAAGTATGTTGTTTACAATTCTTTCAACCACTTTACCCAAACATGAGGTAAGCGACACAGGTCTATAGCTTCCAGGTTGTTTACCATTCGTTCAACCACTTTACCCAAACATGAGGTAAGCGAAACAGGTCTATAGCTTCCAGGTTGTTTACCATTCGTTCAACCACTTTACCCAAACATGAGGTAAGCAACACAGGTCTATAGCTTCCAGGTTGTTTACCATTCGTTCAACCACTTTACCCAAACATGAGGTAAGCGACACAGGTCTATAGCTTCCAGGTTGTTTACCATTCGTTCAACCACTTTACCCAAACATGAGGTAAGCGACACAGGTCTATAGCTTCCAGGTTGTTTACCATTCGTTCAACCACTTTACCCAAACATGAGGTAAGCGACACAGGTCTATAGCTTTCATGTGTTCCTGATTGTTTCCCTTTCTTCAGCATGGTTTGGTAGTTGCTGATAGCCATATTGATGGTAACTGTCCTTCGTCCCATATTCTAGTGATAAACCATAAAAGTACCTCTTTCTCCTTTGGTCCTAATTTGCTCGTCATCTCGATTTTAATACAATTTGGTGATGGTGATTTATTTGTGGCCAGTTTCCTCATCGTCATGCTCAGTTCTTGTGAAGTGAAGTGATTTTTTCAAGCAGCGATATTGGTGGAGTCGATATTATCAGATTCCTTTGTAAGTGCGTAATAGTAGTTTTATTGGTTGTGCTTTATGTGTTTGTGTGTAAATGTATGTGTGTGTGTCTGTGTGTAAATGTATGTGTGTGTGTTTGTGTGTAAATGTGTGTGTGTGTGTCTGTGTGAAAATGTATGTGTGTGTGTAAATGTATGTTTGTGTGTGTGTAAATGTATGTTTGTGCGTGTGTAAATGTGTGTGTAATGTATGTTTGTGGGTGCATTTATGTTTGTTTGTGTAAATGTATGTTTATGTGTTTGTAGGTAAATGTATGTCTGTTTGTGTGCGTTAATGAAATTTATGTTTGTGTGTTTGTGGGTAAATTTATGCGTGTGTCTTGTAAGTAGATGTATGCTTGTGTGTGTAAATGTATGTTTGTGTTATTGTAGGTAAATGTATGTGTGTTTGTGTACGAAAATGTATGTTTCTGTGTTTGTGGGTAAATGCATGTTTGTTTGTGTGCGTAAATGTATGGTTGTGTGTTTGTGTGTGTAAATGTATGTCTGTGTTTTTGTGGGTAAATGTTTGTGTGTTTGTGTGTGTAAATGCGTGATTGTGTGTAAATGTAAGTGTGTTGTGTGTAAATACGTTGCTGTGTGTAAATGTGTGCGTGTGTTTGTGTGTAAATACGTGGTTGTGTGTAAATGCATATCTAAATGTAGATATGTGTTCATGTACACATGTGTGTTTGTGTGGTACTTTAAGCAACGCGTGACCCGTACTGGAATTCTGGTATTTAATCAGGTAGGCCAGTATCTGATTCCAAGTAGTCAAAAGATCTTTTTGTTCGGAAAATTCACCTCCATAATAATAACATCTGCCCACAACAAGCAAAGATGGCGACAGTGTCAGACATGTGTATTCAGATGTGAGCGCGTGTAACTGAGCGTGACAAACTACAGCACGTGAAGTGCACGTGGACAGAGTTAGCAACTGGGCGGTCAATCCTTTCGTGTAGCTCCCTTTTTCTGCGATTCGGTAATGGTTCTCTTTTCAGCGATGCGAGCACCTTGTTTGATGACTGTGTCCCTGGCTGGCTGGTACAGAGCAAGCAGCTCACAGGGGACGTCATCAATAGAGAAACTGTTCAAATGAACTTTCAGATAGTTTGTGTATCGCGTCTTCTGTCCCCCTGACGAGCGTTTGTCTGTCCTGGGTTCCCCGTACACCAGTTGCTTGGATAAGCTCTCATCTGACATGCAAACAACATCTCCAGTCCATCTCATCTAGGTTCGCTGCAGCAGCGTCTGAATGCCTGAGATTTACCCCTGATGAGGATTACATAGTTGGGCACTCTGTCCGGCCACTCGATCTTCAGCCGAGATATAAGGACTACATAGTTGGGCACTCTGTCCGGCCACCCGATCTTCAGCCGAGATATGAGGATTACATAGTTGGACACTCTGTCCGGTCACCCGATCTTCAGCCGAGATATGAGGATTACATAGTTGGTCCGGTCACCCGATCTTCAGCCGAGACATGAGGACTATATAGTTGGACACTGTTAGGTCACCCGATCCTCAGCAAGACATGAGGATTACATATTTGGTCCGGTCACCCGATCTTCAGCAGAGATATGAGGATTACATAGTTGAACACTCTGTCCGGTCACCCGATCTTCAGCCGAGATATGAGGATTACATAGTTGGTCACTCTGTCCGGTCACCCGATCTTCAGCCGAGACAGGATGATTATATAGTTGGTCCGGTCACCCGATCTTCAGCAGAGATATGAGGATTACATAGTTGGAAACTGTCCGGTCACCCGATCTTCAGCCGAGATATGAGGATTACATAGTTGAACACTCTGTCCGGTCACCCGATCTTCAGCCGAGATATGAGGATTACATAGTTGGACATCTGTCCGGTCACCCGATCCTCAGCCAAGAGATGAGGACCACAAATGTCGCGCTGTTACGAAAATACATATGGGCCGGTAATGTAGCGCGCATGTCTGATAACAGATGAACACGTAGAGTGACGACGTGGTGGCTCTACAACTTTAGCCACCCTCGGGTGCGATCGAGGATGAGGTGGAGAGATGGTGTAATGAGAGCCCTGAGCCCAACACGGTACACGAAGGTAAAAGCACGAAATGAGTTTACTCGACATTTGGCAACCTGGCACCAGACACACGTTCCTGATTGAATATCAGGATTGAGATATAAATATAAATGTAAAGTCTTTTGTTTTATCTACATTGTATATGTATTTTATTTGTTCTAATGCTACTACCTTTCGCTCCTAATGAAGCATTGAGCCACATCTGCAGCTGTCACTTTGACAGGAATCATGTATCCAAACATTTGCCGTGTTGATGTCAATAGTAATGCTAATCCATGATGAGGTTGCTAGTCCCATACACAATCCTCTTTAGATGCTGTTTATGTAATGCTTCCAGTCTTCACAACCCAAGTACCACTGTAATGTCGCGAAGAAAAGGACATTCCTTGGTCTGAAAAGCCCTGAAGAGGCCACGTGGCTGCCAGCAAGCGCACATTCAGGAAGCCTGTACCACAAATAAACATCACAGGAAGAGACGTATCTATGACCTTTACCTTTGCCTGTTTATCACTTTCGTGACCCGACGCGTGATCCACAAAGTCGAACGTGCAGCCGTTACATGTAATAATGGCCACCAAATATCCACACTTGTTGTTAGACCATATTCCGCACTTAATAATAATCTGTCTTTCAGAGGTACATGCTGGCATGTATGGTTGCCACATGAAAAACATTTCAGAAATATTTGCAAGGAAGGATCGGTAAATAACATGTCACGATCGACAAGGAGAGGAGAGATGGAGAGCGTGGTAGATGTTGTGTGGAAAGTTAAATAGAGCGCTCCTCGCACAAAATATGTACATTAGCGCGTGGAGATGGCGCTTATATCGTCTGTCATATGTTCCTATTTCCGGAAACATTTTTATTTCGTTGGCTTGCTAGTTTTTGCTTTTGTGGTGATGTGTTCTTTGGTCTTATCATATGTGCAATACAGCAATTTGTTGGGTAAGTTGTATTTGTTGTTGTATCTAATGTTCATTTTTAAATCTAGAATGTAATTATGGTAATCATCTAGAGCATAGGTAGAGTACAGGTACTCTCAACTTGTTCCTATTCTGAAACAGACTGTCCAAGACAATAGTGCCCGAACCAAAAATGTAGATATGGTTTTTAAATTTGTTGGGTTAACGCCTAATGGGTCAGAACGAAAGATACAGATATCACAGATTTACTGTAAACTGCAACACAGCGTAACATGATTAACGACAAAGAAGAAGAATATGTTACTATTATCATGTTGAATTCATTTGTAAACGTTTATGTTAGCGATATTGTGCTGTGCCGAAGTCACTCGTGAATTTGCTGTGTAATATCAATCTCAGGGAACGAGTGACCGAATGGGTTGAATAGCGGTTTCCTGGCCAAGGACCAGGTTCAAAACTTCGAAAAGGGAATGTATTTTCTTATATAACAACCTATAGATATAACAGCCTCTACGCTGCGTGGTGACGGATGGGACAAGCAGCCTTTATTTCTCTTCACTACAAATCCTCACAATGGACCATCGTATCAAAAATAAAGTTTGAAAAGATTAAGTTTTGAATGTGTATGTTTGCTACCTTCATTCAGTGTTTGTCTGCCTATGTCCCAAATACTTTCTTGCCCTATTTTCTGAGGTTGCCACTTAACAGTCCCTGCTTCAATATCTATCTTAGCCAAACTAGATTTATTAACACAAATCTGCAACATATGATGATACTTGAGCTTGAAAGCATAACCGATTTTGAAGCGCGCATTTGAAGAGATACGAGAAGGCTGAAGGAAACAGCGCACTCTGGAAGGTGAAGCGACGGGTTACGAGGAATAGGTATATGACCAGATAGGAAAAAACATGACAAACAAAATGGTAAAAGTTGATTAAGGTTGAGTTTAATCAAAATTTTTAAATGGGTATGGTCAGATACCGCACTGAGACGAGAACACAAACAAAACCTACGTTATAACCAATACGCCTTCATCATGGACAACAATACTGAACTAACAAATCAACATATAAGGAACAAAATGGTCAACTTATCTGATAGTAGACGCAGTCTGTCTAAGCGACCGGTTGGGCTTGACTGAAAATCAATTGAAAGGCCCGGTAGAAAAAGTTGCCAATATGCAGACAGGTAGCCGGAGACGTCCGCGGCTACTGAACTAAACCTGGCACCTGGATTCAAGTAAACACATTTCTCAAGATACTTTGCGACTGTTCCACTTTGCTGACCACAGAACTAGTTAGTAATTTGTCAGTTGCCAGTGATTCTGCATGCCAGAAGCTTGTATGTGGCTGTAGGCTGTGTTAGAAGGTGTCAGTTACAGCCTAGCCGAAATCCGATCTTTGCGGTTAGCAGCGTCCTGACACTTCTACACATGTCAACCATGTCCTGACACTTCTTCACAGGTCAGCCATGTCCTGACATTTCTACACAGGTCAGCCATGTCCTGACATTTCTACGCAGTTCAACTACGGCCTGACACTTCTACACAGGTCAACCCCGTCCTGACACTTCTACACAGGTCAACCACGTCCTGACACTTCTACACAGGTCAACCACGTCCTGACACTTCTACCTAGGTCAACCACGTCCTGACACTTCTACACAGGTCAACCACGGCCTGACACTTCTACACAGGTCAACCACGGCCTAACACTTCTACACAGGTCAACCACGGCCTGACACTTCTACCTAGGTCAACCACGTCCTGACACTTCTACACAGGTCAACCACGGCCTGACACTTCTACACAGGTCAACCACGGCCTAACACTTCTACACAGGTCAACCACGGCCTGACACTTCTACACAGGTCAACCACGGCCTAACACTTCTACACAGGTCAACCACGGCCTGACACTTCTACCTAGGTCAACCACGTCCTGACACTTCTACACAGGTCAACCACATCCTGACACTTCTACACAGGTCAACCACGGCCTAACACTTCTACACAGGTCAACCACGGCCTAACACTTCTACACAGGTCAACCACGTCCTAAGCACTCAAATGGACAGGGAAGGACGTCTGAGTGAACATTCTACACTTCGCGACAGAGGTCATGACATAGACTATTGCACTGGAGATCAACGTGTCCCCGCCAGGCATTCGTTCAGAATAGAACAGGTTTTCCCTGAAATAATTTCTATGACTATCAAACAACCTGTCTAAATTATGGCTATCATTACACAGTAATAGCTATCTAGCTAATTGAACAAAGTAGAATTGAGTAATATATCCTAGGCCAGAACCAGAAGCACAATATATATATATATATATATAGCATTCCTATCAAGGTGGAAATTACTGTGTGCAATATATCGTAGAGACATGACACAGAGCAACTAGCATCCTGTGCGTCTTCACTACGTCTTGCCACTAGGTCAGGACAGCTCAGGAAGAGAGAGATAGTGCGAGGCTGACGACCGCGCAAATCTTCCACACATAAATTATTTAAGAGAAAGTTACAGAGCCACACATCTTTATCAGATGTACCGTGTGATTGATACGGAATGAAGGTTCTTACCTTCGGCACGTGGAACGTGCGTACATTACTTGACAGCACCACGGCTGGTAGATCCGAAAGGAGAACGGTACTAGTTTACCGAAAACTGGCGCGCTACAATGTAGATGTGGTTGGCCTTAGTGAGAGCAGATTACAGGAAAAGGTCAGATCACAGAAGATGTTGGCGGATACACGTTCATCTGGAGTGAACGCGATGTAACAGACAGATGAGAGGCTTGTGTCGGATTCGCCATCAGGTCTCATCTAGTCCGCGCGATTGTTCGACCACCACAGGGTATCAATGATCGACGAATGACTGTCCAACTCTCACTGGGACACGACCACACCAGGGTATCAATGATCAGCTAATGACTGTCCAACTCTCACTGAGACACGACCACCATAGGGTATCAATGATCGACGAATGACTGTCCAACTCTCATTGGGACACGACCACCACAGGGTATCAATGATCAGCTAATGACTGTCCAACTCTCACTGGGACACGACCACCACAGGGTATCAATGATCGACGAATGACTGTCCAACTCTCACTGGGACACGACCACGACAGGGTATCAATGATCGACGAATGACTGCCCAACTCTCACTGAGACACGACTACCATAGGGTATCAATGATCAGCTAATGACTGCCCAACTCTCACTGGGACACGACCACCACAGGGTATCAATGATCAGCTAATGACTGTCCAACTCTCACTGAGACACGACCACCATAGGGTATCAATGATCGACGAATGACTGTCCAACTCTCATTGGGACACGACCACCACAGGGTATCAATGATCAGCTAATGACTGTCCAACTCTCACTGGGACACGACCACCACAGGGTATCAATGATCGACGAATGACTGTCCAACTCTCACTGGGACACGACCACGACAGGGTATCAATGATCGACGAATGACTGCCCAACTCTCACTGAGACACGACTACCATAGGGTATCAATGATCAGCTAATGACTGCCCAACACTCACTGGGACACGACCACCACAGGGTATCAATGATCAGCTAATGACTGTCCAACTCTCACTGGGACACGACCACCACAGGGTATCAATGATCGACGAATGACTGTCCAACTCTCACTGGGACACGACCACGACAGGGTATCAATGATCGACGAATGACTGCCCAACTCTCACTGAGACACGACTACCATAGGGTATCAATGATCAGCTAATGACTGCCCAACTCTCACTGGGACACGACCACCACAGGGTATCAATGATCAGCTAATGACTGTCCAACTCTCACTGAGACACGACCACCACAGGGTATCAATGATCAGCTAATGACTGTCCAACTCTCACTGGGACACGACCACCACAGGGTATCAATGATCAGCTAATGACTGTCCAACTCTCACTGGGACACGACCACCACAGGGTATCAATGATCAGATAATGACTGTCCAGCTCTCACTGGGGCACGACCACCACAGGGTATAAATGATCAGATAATGACTGTCCAGCTCTCACTGGGACACGACCACCACAGGGCATCAATGATCAGCTAATGACTGTCCAACTCTCCCTGGGACACGACCACCACAGGGTATCAATGATCAGCTAATGACTGTCCAACTCTCACTGGGACACGACCACCACAGGGTATCAATGATCGGCTAATGGATGTCCAACTCTCACTGGAACACAGAAGGAGTATCACAGTGATCAGTCCCAACAAGGACTAATCATGAGAACATCAAGGATACATTATATGAGAAGCTGAACTCCCTCATCTTGTCGGTTCAAAAGTCCGATAAGTTTGTTATCCTTGGCGACTTCAATGCCAGAGTAGGGGCTGACCATCACTTCTGGGAACGTTTACTTCGGGTACATGGCACAGGCAAGTGTAACAGCAGCGGGTTGCTACTGCTGGGCGTCTGTGCCACCTCTGATCTCTCCATCACCAAAACCATGTTTCACCTGTCCACCCCTGATCTCTCCATCACCAAAACCATGTTTCACCTGTCCACCCCTGATCTCTCCATCACCAAAGCCATGTTTCACCTGTCCACCCCTGATCTCATCACCAACACCATGTTTCACCTGTCCACCCATGATCTCTCCATCACCAACACCATGTTTCACCTGTCCACCCCTAATCTCTCCATTACCAACACCATGTCTTACCTGTCCACCCCTGATATCTCCATTACCAACACCATGTTTCACCTGTCCACCCCTAATCTCTCCATTACCAACACCATGTCTTACCTGTCCACCCCTGATATCTCCATTACCAACACCATGTTTCACCTGTCCACCCCTAATCTCTCCATCAGCAACACCATGTTTCACCTGACCTGTCCATCCCTGATCTCTCCATCACCAACACCATGTTTCACCTGTCCACCCCTAATCTCTCCATCAGCAACACCGTGTTTCACCTGACCTGTCCATCCCTGATCTCTCCATCACCAACACCATGTTTCACCTGTCCACCCCTAATCTCTCTATCACCAACACCATGTTTCACCTGTCCACCCATGATCTCTCCATCACCATGTTTCACCTGCCCACCCCTGATCTCTCCATCACTATCACCATGTTTCGGCTATCCACTCGCAATAAGACGTCATGGATGTATCCCCTCTCTAAGCAGTGGCATCTTATTGACTATGTCCTCACCAGAAAGAGGGACAGACGAGATGTGCGAGTGACAAAGGCTATTTGTGGTGTCGAGTGTTGGACAGATCACAGACTCATTGATTCAAAGTTTATCCTCCACATAGAGTCTAGGTGACGTCACCAGGGTCTAGAACCTGAGAAGAAACTTAATATCTTTAAATTGCAAAGTGGGCTCTATGCAGAAGACTTTTCCAGAGATCTGAACAGCCGGCTGACGGACACACAGCCCTGCACGGAAACAGTGGAAGACAAATGGGCCTTTCTGAGGGATGATGTCTACTCTACCGCTTCTGAGTATTTGGGTCATGCAGCTCGCAAAAACCAGGACTGGTTCGATGACAACGATGAGGCTATTAAGACTTTCCTGGATGAAAAACGTCGTTTATTAAGACTTCACTACGACCATCCCTCATCGTCCAAAGAGTTTGCGTTCACTAATTCGCAGGATTGTCCAATACCAGCTGAGGACTATTTTGGATGCGTGGCTCAATACCAACGCTGATAAAATTCAGCGGTACGCAGACAGACATGATCCAAAGCTGGTTTACGATGCCTTGAAGACGATCTATGGTCCCAGGTCATATCATTCATCTTCTGTTCTTAATGTTGATGGCAAGATATTGATGACCGACAAAGCCGACATTCTGGAGATTTGGTCAGAGCACGTTAGTGCTATCCTAAACTGTCAATCCACTATCAGTGAATTAGCCATAACACGCGTGCCTCAAGTTGAAATCAATGATAGGCTAGGTATACCGTCCAGTACAGATGAGAAAGCAATTAGCTTAATATCCAGTGGCAAAGCCCCGGTGTCAGATGCTATTCCTGCTGAGCTCTACAAGGCAGGAGGCCCTGTGCTGCTACACAATCTAACAGACCTCTTTTGCTCAATTTGGGATACAGGTCATATGTACGCATGCGAAATATGGACAGTCTATAGCAGGCATGTCAGGAAACTTAATCATTTCCATATAAACTGTTTCCGCAGAGTGTGCGATTATTTTGCTTAAAAATGTTATTCTGAGAGCTTGGATTTTTGCTGTAATGTCTTGTACGGCAATTCCGCCTCGGTGTTTGTCTTGTATTAATGTTTTGTGTTTAATGCTGGTTCTATTGTGTATAAAAACGAAATTTCTAATCAGCCCTCTGATTTCTATGATGATCTCTAGTGGGGGACTGAAGATGTTACACGTATATATTAATTTAGGTATGATAAAGGTGTTTATTATAATAAATATTTATGTAGTTTTAAATTTATATTTTTCCAACTTATTTTTGATCTGCTCTGTTAATTTCGGCACATTTCTTTATTTTTATTGAAAGGGTTTGCCTGGTAATCTACTCCACATTAGTTTCTGTTCTTGCATTAATTGGAAGGGGAAATCAGTTTTAAATTTCCACTTTCCTATCCCCATAATTTTGGATTTTAGAATATTTACTTTAGAGCCACTTTGTTTGCCAAAGGTTTCAAAGGTATTTAAGATGTTTTCTATTGATGTATAATTTGATGGGAAAAATTTAGTGTCGTATGCGTATGCTATCAGTTTTGTTTCTCCTTTCCCCGGTATCTGCGTCCCTTTAATTGCTTTATCTTGTCTGATTTTTTGTCTAAGATTGGTTCCATCACTAGCACATATAGTCATATAGATAATGGGCATCCTTGTCTTACCGATCGAGTTATTTGTATTGTGTCTGTAAGTGTGTGATTTTTCAGTAATCTACTTTCAGGTTTGTTGTATAATATTAGATAAAAACACACAAGACACATTACTAACACTCTTGGCAACATTCAAACATTTAGTTTGGACCTGCAGAAAGAAAGCAACATACGAACAACACATTTACACTCCAAAACTGTTTAAACATACATATATACAAAATTATTTGACGAATGCTTCAAATTTAAAATGAATTTGTTTTCTTTATAATGAACAGCAAAGTTGCTGCTTTTTGTCCTTTATTGTTTATAAAAAAATGTTAAATTAACAACAACAACAAATTCAAAATGATTACACGCAGTAAGCATGTGTATTCTGCTATAACATTGTTTAATTTCTACAAAAATCATTCAATGAAGACCCTCTCTTTTATTTCTATCCTATCTTCCTCGCCTTTCATTCCATTTCTTTATTACACAATCCTTTGTCTACCAACCTAGATATGTATGTCTCCGCTCCTTCTCTCTCAATCTCTCTCCTTCTATCCCATTTTCACTTTCTATCATGTACACAAATATTCCGATGTGATGTCAATTCAAATGGAAATGTTTGTATCAACGAATACACTTGATGTTTCTCTGATGAAAAAGAGTCAATAAAATTCAATTTAAAAAACAAAAACGTTAGCGTTCGCTTTTTGAGCGTCGTGAGGAGGAAGTCATGCAATTCAGTTGCATTCTCCATCCTAGGTCGTACTTCATTATTTGTGATACGGTCTTTGTATGTGATGTTTATGGGTATTCTAAAATATCTCATCTCCATGGCCTGGATTCTCCTCTGAAGGTCTGACAAAATAGTCCATGTTTTGCTGGCGTTGAAGAATATTGAAAGAACCAGTCAGCGCATTAGTCTGACCTTTATGGCGAGGAAGAGTCGTTTATCTTTCCATATATATTTCACTCATGCAAATGCGGCTGTTGTTTGTGCTATTCTGGCCAGGACCTTTGGTTTTGATCCCTCATCACTGATTGTTGAGCCCAGATATTTGAAACCGGTTCATTGTTTCAAGCTCATGTCCTTTTGCTTTGATCACAGCCTTGATTTCTTCAGTGTTGGTGATCATCAAAGTTGTCCTTCCTGTGTTATCTCTATCATCAAATTTGTCCTTTCTGTGTTATCTCTATCATCAAAGTTGTCCTTTCTGTGTTATCTCTATCATCAAAGTTGTCCTTCCTGTGTTATCTCTATCATCAAATTTGTCCTTTCTGTGTTATCTCTATCATCAAATTTGTCCTTCCTGTGTTATCTCTATCATCAAAGTTGTCCTTCCTGTGTTATCTCTATCATCAAAGTTGTCCTTCCTGTGTTATCTCTATCATCAAAGTTGTCCTTCCTGTGTTATCTCTATCCTATTAAAAAAGATTTTAAAAGTTATTGCCCGTCTTAAGCGATGATGGCCACACTATCAGATGGTTTTATCTTAATAACGTGATGTGCGCTGTATTTGGGTTATAGTGAGGGAGTGAATGCGCTGGTCATCAATCTCACTCTTGTCCCGAGTTACCTTGGATCAGTGGCAAGTCTATTGGTCGAGACGACTGTAGGTAGCTCAGGGATGATGGCACTATGGTCTTACTTCCCGTGAGATCAAAGGGGGCTTGGAACTTGCGGGACTCGATCGCCCACTGTTTCCGTTCATCACTGTGAGAGGCGAGTGCCTAAACCTCTTGGCTCCAACGACCCCCATAACCCTGTGCTGTTACATCCAGTCTTCAGATCAATTCTCGAAGTTCTGTCTCGTTCCCGCCAGCCCTCGAATGTCATCGGCAAATCGCAAGTTGGTCGTTGTCCTATTCTGACGTTGCCAACATTATCTTCAGGGGCGTCACTCATAATTCTTTCTAGGAATAGATTGAAGATTGTTGGCTACTATTGTCAATATTCGAGGCGTGTTCAAATGAAACCGGAAAAAACTGCAGCAAGTGAACATACGTACGGTGCGCATGATGACGGCACTTCTGGTGTAAACCGCACATACCAACCGTCAAGTTTGCAAAATGTCATTATCCTCCGACTCATAGTTTCCTCAGCAGACAGTTGAAAACATGGAGGGTGTGATTCGGAATCCGTCCAGAGTTGATCAGCGAGTGGTGATTCAGTTTATAACAGCTGACGGATGTCGACCAGTTGACATTCATTGCAGAATGCAGACAGTGTATGGTGACAAAAGTGTGTCGAAGACAACAGTGAAGAACTGGGCAATGATGTTTAAAGAAAGACGTGAGTTAACGCAACAAAATGCGCCTGACCTGGTCTCGGAAAATATTTCGTTAAATCGCATCCTTCTTTAAACATCGTTGTCCAGTTCTTCACTGTGGTCTTCTGCACACTTTTATTACCATACACTGTCTGCATTCTGTGATGAATGTTAAGTGGTCGACATCCTTTAGCTGTTAGAAAACGAATCACCCCTCGCTGATCAACTCTGGACGAATTCAGTAGCACACCGCAACGTTTTCAACGGTCTGCTAAGGAAACTATGAATCGGAGGATAATGCAATTTTGCAAACTTGATGGTTGGTATGTGCTGTTTAGTGACGTCATCATGCGCATCGTCCGAATGTTCACTTGCAGTTTGGTCTGGTTTTATTTGAATACGTCTCCTATGTCTCTGAATAAATGGATGGACAGATTGATGGATGAATGGATGTTCTGTATGGTTCGATAAATGGATATATGGATAGATAGACAAACATACATATATCTGCACTGAATTATGAATGCGTTGATTAATTTATAAATGGATGAATTTATGTGTGAACAGACTTGGGTGAATGTATGGATAACTGTATGGATTGATGGCTGGACATGTAAATGGACAGAAATATGTCCGAATAAATGGACATGAATGGAGATATCGATGGATGTTCATATGGGTGAATCGATCGATGGATGATCGTATGGGTGAATCGATCGATGGATTTATCCTCACAATTCCATTTCTCAGGTCTCAGGTACAAAGGCGAGTACATCGACACAGGAAATACAACATCATGGCCACATTCATTGTCTCTGAGCTCCAACAATCAAATCCTATTGGTCACTTATGGTCGCAGTGGCTCCACCTTTACGTCTGCCCTGATCAGTCGGCACGACGACGTCTTCTTCGTCTTTGAACCGTTGTTTGTCCTCAAGTCCCGGAATCAACAGTCAGTATGAAATATGTGTCGGTTGTTATTGTTGTTTTATTGTGAATACATTAAGCGAAGCTGTGGCAGCTCTGAAGGTGAACAGTTCTTCTTCTTCTTCATCGTACGCAGTAAGACAGCAACCATTATTTTTTCGAAAAAAGCAGCCGTCATCCTGAGGCTGTCGACACTGCCATAGAGCTTGTCTAGTGTTGCCACTGGTGATGGCCACATCTGCTCTCTCTGATCCTCGTATGTCGAGCAGTTTTGCAGCAACTGCTCAGCGGTCATTTTCGCGGTACCACACGGGCATTCGTCAGTGCCACCTATCTTCAATTTATTGAATAGGTGGTACCTCAGTCTATTGTGGCCAGTGCGAAGTCTGAAGACCACGAGCTGCTCTGAAGGTGAACAGTTGATATTAACGTATATAAGTCTGACACCGCCAGTGTAGTTTCCGGGGAGCAAAGAAAAGCCTCACCACAAAAATCCAGAAATATCATAAGAGACGAATTAAGAGCATTATGCATGTGGTTAGCAACCTCATTATGCAATTCACTACTGCAGGATAACGCAAAGTAATACGACGCATACTTCAACAATGTGCTAGTTGCAGATGTGACTCGATGCTTCGTGAGGGGCGAGAGGGAAACGAGAAGACACCAGGTCCGTACAGATGTCTGAGGTACAAGATCCGTACAGATGTCTGAGGTACCAGATCCGTATAGATGTCTGAGGTACCAGATCCGTACAGATGTTTGAGGTACCAGATCCGTACAGATGTCTGAGGTACCAGATCCGTACAGATGTCTGAGGTACCAGATCTGTACAGATGTCTGAGGTACCAGATCCGTACAGATGTCTAAGGTAGCAGATCCGTACTGATGTCTAAGGTACCAGATCTGTACAGATGTCCAAGACACTAGGTCCAAACAGAATTCACAAAGTCTTGCTCAGGTACGTAGATCAACACAAATGAAAACATCCCAGTGGTCTTGAGGTAAGGTGTCCACCTCGGGTGCGGGAAGTCGTGGGTTCGAATCACAGGTGGACGTCTAGTAAAAATGTCACTGATCTATGGGTAGCGAGATCGGACTCCTGTGTTCAGTGTCGAGCACGTTAAAAATCTCTATGCAGTTGGAAATCGAAAAGAGTAGGAGTAACGGCCGCTGCCCGGACAAAATTCAAGTTAAAAATCTGCCCAAGTTATTTGTACATCTCCCTAGATTGTTTGTTAAGAGCAGCTATAGATGGCGCCTGACTGGCTGCGGGTCTACTTAGCTCTAGTGTTTGAGTCTGTTAAGATGGACTCGCACATCGGTTAAACCACCCTCCAAGAAACTGGTTGTAACGGACTATTACGAGTATTCTAAACCAATATAAAGAAGTTAAGTTAAGTTAAGAGAATAACAAGAGGTTGAAGAAACTGGTTGTAACGGACTATTACGAGTATTCTAAATCAATATAAAGAAGTTAAGTTAAGTTAAGAGAATAACAAGAGGTAAAAGAAACTGGTTGTATACAAACTCTGTAGTCTTATGAGACAATATAACGACGCTAAATAAAGTATCTAAGTAAAATTCATTTAGGCTGTGAGATCAGTTCGTATGCAGTTTATATGCATAGTTTTTATGTGTGTTTTGTTGTGTCCTGATTTGTTAGGTGTTGTTATGTGTGCCGTTCCTCATCCCTGGCACAGGTTACAATCCTGTTCCAGCACGATATCGTGGCTGTGAACTTGTTTCTCATCTTATATCTCTTATGCGAAGCAAGCAGGCGTCGCGGTGCTGGGTCATGTCAAGGCCCCCTGCTCTAACTGTAACGAGATGCGGGTATCGCTCTCGACCATGACTGGACCTCTTGCTGTACTGGAATGTAAGCTGTAGCCCTCGGCCATGACTTGACCTCTTGCTGTAACGGAATGTAAGCTGTAGCCCTCGGCCATGACTTGACCTCTTGCTGTAACGGAATTTAAGCTGTAGCCCTCGGCCATGACTTGATCTCTTGCTGTAACGGAATGTAAGCTGTAGCCCTCGGCCATGACTTGACCTCTTGCTGTAACGGAATGTAAGCTGTAGCCCTCGGCCATGACTTGACCTCTTGCTGTAACGGAATTTAAGCTGTAGCCCTCGGCCATGACTTGATCTCTTGCTGTAACGGAATGTAAGCTGTAGCCCTCGGCCATGACTTGACCTCTTGCTGTAACGGAATGTAAACTGTAGCCCTCGGCCATGACTTGACCTCTTGCTGTAACGGAATGTAAGCTGTAGCCCTCGGCCATGACTTGACCTCTTGCTGTAACGGAATGTAAGCTGTAGCCCTCGGCCATGACTTGACCTCTTGCTGTAACGGAATGTAAGCTGTAGCCCTCGGCCATGACTTGACCTCTTGCTGTAACGGAATGTAAGCTGTAGCCCTCGGCCATGACTTGACCTCTTGCTGTAACGGAATGTAAGCTGTAGTCCTCGGCCATGACTTGACCTCTGGCTGTAACGGAATGTAAGCTGTAGTCCTCGGCTATGACTTGACCTCTTGCTGTAATGGAATGTAAGCTGTAGCCTCCGGCCATGGACTTGCCTCTTTAGCTGTAATTGGATGGAGGCAAAGACAGGTAGTGGGACTCCGTGCTCCATTCATCCACGTGGTTATTTTGTTGAACTCTCCATCATTGTCAACTAAAATAGGGAAGGAAGAACTGTCAGATGAACATAGACTCATTCACATAATTGGCACGCCCAGTTACGCCATGCCATGAAATAAACAAAGACACGAAGATAAGAAATTGGAACAGCCATTATAGAACTGAAAAAAGAACGCATGGGGTCATGATAACTTTCACGCACAACTTAATAAAACAGACTCTGAACTGGAGAATTTTTCAAACCACTGTTCAGGGGATGGCGTGGGATAGTGGTTAAGTGACATGGCTCACAACCAGAAGGTGCTGGGTTCGATTCCCATCACAGCACCGGCCGTTACCCCGGGGAAACAAACCCTTAGAAAATGCAGGAGGAAGTAGACCCTAACATAAAATGCATGCTGAAGTCGGATGCGCTGTGCCAACAGGCACAAAATAAAAACCACAGTGTAACGCACACCGCCTTGAGAATAGGGAATAGAGAAATAAGGCTAACGCAAAAAACAAAAACAAAAACAAAAACAAAAAAAACCACTGTTCTTGCAAATCTGGCGAACGATATTAGATTGAACAAGGGAGCGATTGTGAAAATGCCGTTAAAAGACGGGGAGACCTGACATACTTCAACACCCCACGCTGCACAGCATTCTATTTGAAATCATTATAATCAGAAGAATATCGTTTATATTATAAGTTTTATAAAGATGGATGATCAAGCAGAGGACAGAATGGACAGAGGATGAACGGCCCACACCTTCTCCTTCAGAAACATAATAGAACATTTTTTTCAGAATGACAAAAACAACTACGCTTACATTTTGTTGATTTTGAATTGGCTCGTGTCAACATACATCTGGACATCCAATGGATAGATAATACATGTGAACATCCAATGGATATTTAATACATGTGAACATCCAATGGATAGATAATACACGGGGACATCCAATGGATAGATAATATATGTGGATATCTAATGGATAGATAATACATGTGGATATCCAATGGATAGATAATACTAACGGCTAATATTATCGTCAGTCACATTGTTTCAATCATTAAAAGGTTCCGTACAGATGTTACCTGCAGTGTTGGTCAGAGCGACCAAACTGTTCAGGTACCAAGTGGAGTACCACAAGTATACCTCTTCTCGGACATTCTATTCTTCGCTGATGTTGACTAGCTGAGGCATCACACCACAAAGGGTGTTTCAGGCCGAATAATATAGACATGACTTTATACTCTAGGCAATGGGAGCTAAGACTAACCAGATGCGATATACATAGTGAGACGCCACTTCACGTCAACACTGTGCTGCTGGAAACAGGATGTGTTACGGTAGACTTGTCAACGAGGTGGGGTTTAACACTGTGGTCCAATAGTGTTGAGCATACTGAGAAGCCATCAATGACACTGCGGTCAGGAGACCAGAGGGTCACCTTCTTCAGTATGGATATACAACAAAAGCAACTGTAACATACTGCCAGAGAATCATCGTCATGGGTGAATCATTCTGTGGCAGCGTAGGCCTTTAAGTTGAGTAGTTATCTTTACTAAGATATCTTGGTCACTCGGACCAAATTAAGATACGTGGTAGAGTCTATGTTTAGCCGAGTAGTTTACTTATCTAAAGAGTTACAACATGTGGTAGAGTCTATGTTTAGCTGAGTAGTTTACTTATCTAAAGAGTTACAACATGTGGTAGAGTCTATGTTTAGCTGAGTAGTTTACTTATCTAAAGTGTCACAACATGTGGTAGAGTCTATGTTTAGCTGAGTAGTTTACTTATCTGAAGAGTCACAACATGTGGTAGAGTCTATGTTTAGCTGAGTAGTTTACTTATCTGAAGAATTGCAACACGTGGTATAGTCTATGTTTAGCTGAGTAGTTTACTTATCTAAAGAGTTACAACATATATCTATACCACGATACGACTTCAACACAGTAAACACTATCCTGACTATCAAACACAGTAAACACTATCCTGACTATCAAACACAGTAAACACTATCCTGACTATCAAACACAGTAAACACTATCCTGACTATCAAACACAGTAAACACTATCCTGACTATCAAACACAGTAAACACTATCCTGACTATCAAACACCGTAAACATTATCGCAAACCATAAAACAAATTATTATCATTTATTAATCAAGAATAATTGTTGTACAATATCAACAAAAGAAAAGAACATCTAAACTAAATAATCATCATATATAATCATAAACTAAATAATCATCATATATAATCATAAACTAAATAATCATCATATAAATTTATTTAACTGCCACGGAAAGTACAAGCAATTGCTCTCGTTATTTCTGGAACTGCATAAAAAACAGATTCTAAGTCTAAACCTGCAACATCAAAACTTCACAACATCAAGAATTATTCTAGCCACAGTTAGCTCGTCGTCCTCTATCTGCACCCTCAACACACAATCACAAACTCGTCTTCTCGATCAGATTACGTACTCAGTCGATCTGTCCATTCGCATATAATCAGGTCACTTCACGTACTCAGGCGTATCTGTATGCTCACACATAATCAGGACACACATCGTTCACAAGGTGTCCCACATACAACACACATTCAGATCCTCTTACTGTTCACAGGGTGTCCATCATAAGAACCTTTTGAACGCTACTGGCCAAACTCCAGGTGTATGATGGGACAACCACCCTGCAATTTATGTCACTTCCAGTAGCTCTCCCAGTCTTCCTGCCAGTCTGTCGAATTTTTCTCTGCAGTGTCTTTTTATAGACTCAAACAACAACCATGGCTGTCAATGATCTTCTCAGGATCAGCTGATTTAGCCATCACTCAAATTTGAAACTACCCTATCTAAAATATTGGTTGTCTATCCACGAGTCACTGTCATTCTAAATGTTGTAGCCTGTCGTGTATTCGATGTCACCAGCCCCTATCCCCGTTAAGTCTCATGCCAGAGTGGTCAGTTCTGACACCGACCCCTGCACCAGACAAAGGCTTCTACCTAACGTGTTCCTAACTGTCGACCTAGTGTCAAAACGGTGATTGTCTCAGGTGTGACCTGCGTTCGTTCAACACATTCATGCAACCTTTGTTTCTTAGAGTCGCCAGCCCAATCTCTCGCTGTCCCGAACGTCCATGCTCAAGCTGGAACTGTCGCAATTCAATACTAGTAGATTCATGGGTGAATCATTCAACACTAGTAGATTAATTGGTGAATCGTTCAATACTAGCAGATTAATGGGTGAATCATTCAATACTAGCAGATTAATGGGTGAATCATTCAATACTAGTAGATTAATGGGTGAATCATTCAATACTAGTAGATTAATGGGTGAATCATTCAACACTAGCAGATTCATGTGTAGATGATTCATTACGAGAAGCTGCATTGATGGATCAGACACGTGCAATGTGTTCACAGATCAATCTTGTCAAACTCACGATTTCTATCAAGATTGCCCTTCGATCACGTGCTAGAATTGACAATGAAAACGATAAAGATACGGGTCATTTGTACAATCATTATTTGCACATAACCAAGGTATAAGCCTCTCAAAGTATCCTTGTCTGATCTCCATGATGTACCAACGGGCCTCTTTAAGAGCTGTAGACGTCTCACAGCTTTATTCTTCACATTCTGGGTGTGATGTTTGAGGTTGAGTTGTCGGTCAAGCGAGACTCCAAGATATGTGGGATGTTTGAGGTTGAGCTGTCGGTCAAGCGAGACTCCAAGATATGTGGGATGTTTGAGGTTGAGCTGTCGGTCAAGCGAGACTCCAAGATCTGCGGGATGTTTGAGGTTGAGTTGTCGGTCAAGCGTGACTCCAAGATATGTGGGGTGTTCTTCTCTAATCAATTGGTGTCCCTCTAATCTCAAAATTACATTTTGTTTGGCAACTTTGTGGCTCTTTGTGAAGATGGTATACACTGTCTTTTCACAGTTGATTTTTAGTATCCATGTTTGACAGTAGCCATGCAGTAGTCTCCTCAGGTCTCCATGTTTGGCAGTAGTCATGCAGTCTCCTCAGGTTTCCATTTAGCCTTCGTGTCTCACTACCAATGTCTTCAGGGCTCAGCCATATTGCCAGGTTATAAGCGTACAAAGCTTTTTGAGCTTTGATCTGGTCAGCCAAGTCATTGATATAGATCAGGAAAGTACAGCTTAGGGTTGAGCCTTGTGGTAATTCTTCTTCTAAAACTTCTTTAGAAGAGATCGCATCCTTCACCTTCGTCTGGAACGTTCGCTCAGTCAGGAAGTATTTTATCCAGTTGTAGAGCTTGCCATAAATGTCCCTCTTAAACATCTTTATCAGAAGACCTTTCCTCCAAACACGATCGTTAGTCTGTTGTAGGTAAGAAAAAAATATGGCCACTGTCTGCTTGTTGTTCTGGAGGCCATCATTTATTCTTTGGGTTATCCTAAAGAGCTGGTCTTCTGTGCATCTGCCAAATCTGAACCCTGCCTGTTCCTGGCATAAGGTGTTGGATTTCTCCAGGAACCAATAGAGACGTGTGTTTATCACTCTCTCTGCTAATTTGCCCAGTCATGATGTTTAGGAGATGGGCTGATGGCTGTTTGGTTCATTCTGAGGTTTTTTGTTTTTCAATATTGGCACTATATGTGCATTTTTTCATGTTTTGGGGAGCTTGCCATTTCTCCATGTCATGTTGATCAATCTGATGACAGCTTCTTTACCTCGAGTCCCCAGATGAAGAAGCATTTCATTGTGGATCTTGTCTGGTCCTGGAACCTTTCTAGGTTTGAGTTCCTTTAGGGCCTACTGGAGCTCTTGCATGTTGACATCTTCTTCAAATATGGTCATTGGCTTGTGGAGATTTCTCTTGGCACTTCAGGTAGTGAAAATGCTTCCTAATCTGTTCTGTAAGTTTTCCTGCTCTGTTCACAGGTGCGAAGTAGCGATTAAAGTGTTCTGCTATCTTTTAGTCTTCAGTGATTGTTCTCTCTCCATCTATCAGTGGCTTTGGGTTCACTTTCCTGTTTCCCTCGGACAGACTGTCGACCAATGACCAGGCTCTATTTCCATTAGCCTGAGATCTAATTTGGAGCATGTCTCAGCCGATTTTTCACTTTTTGCTTTCTTGACTGTCAGCTTTACTTTGGCAGACTGTCAGCTTTACTTTGGCACACACTTTGTTGTACTGCATCTTTGCTTCTAGTGATGGCATTGTTGTACTGCATCTTTGCTTCTAGTAATGGCATTGTTGTACTGCATCTTTGCTTCTAGTAATGGCATTGTTGTACTGCATCTTTGCTTCTAGTCATGGCATTGTTGTACTGCATCTTTGCTTCTAGTAATGGCATTGTTGTACTGCATCTTTGCTTCTAGTAATGGCATTGTTGTACTGCATCTTTGCTTCTAGTAATGGCATTGTTGTACTGCATCTTTGCTTCTAGTGATGGCATTGTTGTACTGCATCTTTGCTTCTAGTAATGGCATTGTTGTACTGCATCTTTGCTTCTAGTCATGGCATTGTTGTACTGCATCTTTGCTTCTAGTAATGGCATTGTTGTACTGCATCTTTGCTTCTAGTAATGGCATTGTTGTACTGCATCTTTGCTTCTAGTAATGGCATTGTTGTACTGCATCTTTGCTTCTAGTCATGGCATTGTTGTACTGCATCTTTGCTTCTAGTCATGGCATTGTTGTACTGCATCTTTGCTTCTAGTAATGGCATTGTTGTACTGCATCTTTGCTTCTAGTAATGGCATTGTTGTACTGCATCTTTGCTTCTAGTCATGGCATTGTTGTACTGCATCTTTGCTTCTAGTCATGGCATTGTTGTACTGCATCTTTGCTTCTAGTAATGGCATTGTTGTACTGCATCTTTGCTTCTAGTAATGGCATTGTTGTACTGCATCTTTGCTTCTAGTCATGGCATTGTTGTACTGCATCTTTGCTTCTAGTCATGGCATTGTTGTACTGCATCTTTGCTTCTAGTCATGGCATTGTTGTACTGCATCTTTGCTTCTAGTAATGGCATTGTTGTACTGCATCTTTGCTTCTAGTCATGGCATTGTTGTACTGCATCTTTGCTTCTAGTAATGGCATTGTTGTACTGCATCTTTGCTTCTAGTAATGGCATTGTTGTACTGCATCTTTGCTTCTAGTAATGGCATTGTTGTACTGCATCTTTGCTTCTAGTCATGGCATTGTTGTACTGCATCTTTGCTTCTAGTCATGGCATTGTTGTACTGCATCTTTGCTTCTAGTAATGGCATTGTTGTACTGCATCTTTGCTTCTAGTAATGGCATTGTTGTACTGCATCTTTGCTTCTAGTGATGGCATTGTTGTACTGCATCTTTGCTTCTAGTCATGGCATTGTTGTACTGCATCTTTGCTTCTAGTAATGGCATTGTTGTACTGCATCTTTGCTTCTAGTAATGGCATTGTTGTACTGCATCTTTGCTTCTAGTCATGGCATTGTTGTACTGCATCTTTGCTTCTAGTCATGGCATTGTTTCAAGGGCTGTTCTTGCAGTCTTTCTATCATGTATAGCACTCTTGTATTTCTCTATTCCAGAATGGTCTATATGATTTACGACAGCCCCTTGGGATGCACTGTAGTGCTGCTTCCAAGATTGCCTTTGTAATCTCTTTGTTGGACATTTCAACACTGTTGGGTGTGTTTATAAGGATACGGTCTGATGTTTCTTGAAATAACTGCCAGTTCACTTTTGAAAGTTCCAGCGCTTTTTCTGTTTCAAATATGCTCTTGATGGCGTTCTTATGGCTGTAAGGGTTGGTTCGTGATCACTTCCAATGTCATCAAGAACTTTCAGAAGTTTATCAAATCAGATGAACAGATCGTCGTCAGGTCGACTGAGAGAGAGAGGTGGGCCGTGTGCAGCAGGTTGAGGCAGAGTCTGCATTTTGAAAGTACAGACAAGTTGGTTGCATCGCAAAGTTCCTCGATAAATTGTCCTGTACTGTTTTGGTCAGTGTAACCCCAACAAGGTGAGTGTCCATTGAAGTCACTTGCAACGAGTGTTTTGTGATATTGTGTTTCGTGCAGATCTGGCAGGTTGCAGGTCGTCTGGGGGTGGGCTGTATATGTTGTATATAGTGTATTTTGATCCAGTGTGCCAGATAGTGATTTTCTGTATGTCTGTGGAATGGGCTGTTATATGTGGGACATATCCCTGAATGTCATTTCGGATGTAGGTAACTATGCCACGGCAGTTAGTGCACTCACAGGCATAGCTAGTGTATCCTGTCAAGCTCAGGTCGGTGCACTCACAGGCATAGCTAGTGTATCCTGTCAAGCTCAGGTCAGTGCACTCACATGCATAGCTAGTGTATCCTGTCAAGCTCAGGTCAGTGCACTCACAGGCATAGCTAGTGTATCCTGTCAAGCTCAGGTCAGTGCACTCACAGGCATAGCTAGTGTATCCTGTCAAGCTCAAGTCAATGTCCTTGAGTAGAGTTTCTCACAGGAGAGCCCCACGAACCCCGTCCAAAACTTGACAAGTTCAAGCTTATTATTTCTCAGGCCACAAACATTTAACTGTAGAACATTCTCAGGCCACAAACATTTAACTGTAGAACATTCTCAGGCCACAAACATTTAACTGTAGAACATTCTCAGGCCACAAACATTTAACTGAAGAACATTCAATGAAAGCTTGTTATCTTTTTTCTGCATATATTTCCTCCTAAGTTGTCTCGTTTCAGTAGGTTTATGTATGTTTCCAGTAATCCATGTTCCACCTTTTGCAGCCTGGTCACCCACTGCCAGGCACGAACCTTGATGACCGAGGCATTCCTCCTCACCAGCTGTCTACTGGTTAGACAGAGTTCTTCTAGGCTCTAGACATGTGACCGAAGGTTCTAGACTATTGGATTGTCACGTCCTGGGCCGGTTTGCCTTTACGATTGGCCTCGACTGCGATGGTGCGGTGAATGTAGGTTCTCTTTTCCCAGGTCTGTTCAGTACGGTGCTGGTTCTTTCCCAACCACAGATGGTGCATGTGTATTGTCCAACAGGAGACCCATTTGTACAGATGGGTCAGTGGCAATGTTTCAAGAATAAAATCCTCATTATAAAGTACCTCATCTACTAAGTTATACTGTAACTACGTGTTAGGTCTGATGGGTCATGTGAGAGGCCATCGGAGCTGACATGCGGATATCTTTAGTTACATGATATATTTCTCAGGAATTTGATCAGTTTGAATTTAGCTTAGAACAACCTGATTCTAATCCCTTGGAAGATTGGCGCCAAGTTAGATATTGGACAAGGAGAGTTGAAAGTAACGTTTATCATTATTGTTGGTAGTATAAGGTCAAGGTTAGGTACAGGATTAGGGTTAGGGTTAGGGTTAGGGTTAAGTACAGGATTGCCAGATAATTCTTAAAAAAACCGCACAATAACATCTCAAAAACAGCTCAAAGGTAGCCCAATATAAATGCCTTGAATTGAGTGTAACTTGTTCAAATATTGTTAAAGATGAACATAATTATACAAAGATTTATATTTTTAAAACTCTCCATACGTAAGCCTACCTTGCCGATGTTGGAGAGCTTGCACGTCACAATGATTCAAGGAGCTATGCCGGCGGGAGGTTTACTCCTGGAACGGACATGTCCCTGGGCAGAGGTCAGACAAAAGGGCTGAGAAGCAGATGGAGTCTAATAGGTGTAATAGCATAACCCACCGACGAGTTGTGCATGCTCTGGGATGCACCAATCCATCCCCACTTTATGGATGAAATGCATTCTTGTCTCGTTTTTTACTTTTTTGTCCTCTATCATTTATCCCTATGGATGACGAGGGTATGCAGACCAGAGGACATTGCATCTCTGCCCCTTTGTGACGATCTTCAAAGTGGCGGGGAATGCCACATATACCATCACTACAGATGGGCTGGCAGGACGTGACGATCTTCCAGGTGGCGGGGATGCCACACATACCATCACTACAGATGGGCTGGCAGGATGTGAAGATCTTCCAGGTGGCGGGGATGCCACACATATCATCACTACAGATGGGCTGGCAGGACTTGACGATCTTCCAGGTGGCGGGGATGCCACACATATCATCACTACACATGGGCTGGCAGGACTTGACAATCTTCCAGGTGGCGGGGAGGCCACACATACCATCACTACAGATGGGCTGACAGGACGTGACAATCTTCCAGGTGGCGGGGATGCCACACACACCATCACTAAAGATGGGCTGGCAGGACGTGACGATCTTCCAGGTGGCGGGGATGCCACACATACCATCACTACAGATGGGCTGGCAGGACTGACAGAAGAATGATGAGATAGCCGACTCAGATGAATATAATATGTCCCTGGCAGGATGTGATAATCCTGGGACATCGACACACTGGACTACTTGCCTTCGGGGATACTCGAAAGATGAGTCCATAACCACCACCACCCACCCCCCCCCCCTACCCCACCCCTTCGCAATCGTGACGCCTCTAACACAACAGACTTTATAAGAGATTGGGTGTCGCCTCAACAATTGAGGATGACATGGGCTTTTGTCCGGGAGACATTGGGTTGTAAGAGCTGCCTACTCGCAGATAAAGGGGAGACATTGGGTTGTCAGAGCTGCCAACTCGCAGATAAAGGGGAGACATTGGACTGTCAGAGCTGCCAACTCGCAGATAAAGGGGAGACATTGGGCTGTCAGAGCTGCCAACTCGCAGATAAAGGGGAGACATTGGGCTGTCAGAGCTGCCAACTCGCAGATAAAGAGGAGACATTGGACTGTCAGAGCTGCCAACTCACAGATAAAGGGAAGACATTGGGCTGTCAGAGCTGCCAACTCGCAGATAAAGGAACGGGGAGACATTGGACTGTCAGAGCTGCCAACTCGCAGATAAAGGGGAGACATTGGGCTGTCAGAGCTGCCAACTCGCAGATGACTGTTTCTGGTCACACACACAAACTGGTATATGTTGCTGTTTAGCGGTGCAATGACTGAAATATATATCAACAATAAATGTAGTAACAGCGTTATCAAATGAAAAATATATGTTACCAAAGAAAATTGAATTTCAACATGCAATGAATGAGTTGAATTATCATAGTGGCACGTCTCTGCCACGTAACAAAACTAGAAATCAAAATCTTCAGGCACTGATTATGTTTCACTATGTTCATACAAATCGGATGATGGCCAGCGTGTATCAGGCAGCCTAAGAAGATTTGGAGGATCTTCACCAACATTTATGCATGAATACAATAGTACTACGACTTTTGTTCAATCTTTGTAATATCGTCTCCCGGACTGTGCCCACAACAAGGGTTTCTAATAAAGGGAAATTAAGTGATGAGTTCTGCACACTATTTCAATAATTGATTCAGATCAGATCAACAATTCAAATATTATTCAATTAAATTTGTTAAAGTCTAAGATAGACTGAAGTGTAATACACATTAATGATGGAATTCTCTGAAAATAAACGCATTTCCCTGCATGCGCATTTGTAAGATCGTGAAATACACATGTTTGTGCCAGGTAGCCCGAAAAATAGCGGTAAAAAATGATAGTAGCCCAGAATACCACAGCTCGCAACCGACCTCAATTTCGCGCAACTCTCTGAAAGAGAAGCCCAATTGATAACTGGCAACCCTGGTCAGGTAAAACATATGAACTAATCATTCCCTTTGGTTGTGAAGGATATTCATTCATTTATTTAATCATTGACATCTCAGTCTCTGTAGACCATGAACGTGTCGCCGTGTGAGTTTTGTCCAGCTCTGTCTCCTGTATCTCAACACTGTCTGCTTTACCTGTAAAGGCCGATTCTAGAGGGACAGCCCCTATCACATATTGTGCAACCATGGGTGTTTCTGGATCGCTTCTGTCTTTCTCTTTTCTCCGCAACCAAGAAGACCTCTACGAGCGTCGACAACCAATATACCCCTTCCAACGGACTGTCTCCAAACATCTGGATCTTTAGCAATTGTTTCCTAGGCCTCGGATGCGAAATCACATCACTTCGTATCCCTCTTACATACGTCCTTGAATTGCAGTGTAGGACGGCGGATTTTTATAAATGCAATGTCCAGATGTCCAAAGAGAATATCGTTGATAGTCTCGCATCTTCCATGCGGTAGAAATTCCCTAGCCACCGCAGACGTTGTTGGCTCAACATTAAGTACATGCTGTGAGTGTTTGCTCTCTGTAAGACCAAATTATGTGGCACTCTCTTTTGCCATCCAATTTTCAATATACTCTGTAGGCACCTTATGTGGAAGGTGTTTAGTCGCCGTTCCTGCTTGGTTAAGTGCTACAAGTTTCGCTTCCATACATGTAGAGGCTAACGTCATGGTAATGTAAAACGGACGAACCAGTCATCATCTTTAGTTGTGGAAACTAAGGTCATTGTCAGGTGGAACGTACGAGCCAATCATTGTTTGTGGTTGTGAAGGGTAAGGTTATGGTCAGGTGGAACGTACGAGCCAATCATTGTTTGTGGTTGTGAAGGGTAAGGTTATGGTCAGGTGGAACGTACGAGCCAATCATTGTTTGTGGTTGTGAAGGGTAAGGTCAGGGTCAGGTGGAATAATGAATAAAAACCTCACGTCACGACCTCGCCGTGCACCTTGCAACAGTGTTACAGCAGTCTGGTAAAAAAAAGAGACGGGGATCCATAATACCATCTCCGTAATGGTGAGCCTGATGAGAAACTGTACATTGCACTACAGCAAGAAGTACTGAAAGTCCACCTTTGTCAGTACGTTCCGAGATCTAAGAAGAGCCGCTGTTAATTCGGAACCAGAGACAAATCGCCCAAAGTTAAGAAAGTGCGGGCAGCTTCTAACACAATAAGCAATATTCATTATTTTCAGACCTGGCACACAGAAAGACTCTGTAGCCATAGTCAATGCCTTCCTGTCATGTTACATCCCTGACCAATATATCTTCGCCTTGGACAACTACCAACACCGGAACAGTGACTCCACCAAAAGTTTCTACAGCTGTTTGGTTGCAAAGGTGATTGTCGTGTAAACAATGTGGCATCGTTAATCCCTTTTTTACGTGTTGATGTGTGTTCTTGTATGTAGAAGTAACCAGTATTGTTGTCAAGACCTTATTGTCAAGCCCAAGTCAAATCTCATCATCTTTACTAAGACTCGACTCAAGTCAAGTCTTCTGTAATCATGTCAAGTCTCAATTCGTGTTCCTCTAAGTCTCGTCTGACCTTTAGGCACGCCAAAGAAATGGTCCGATGATCATATAGAATCGCATTCAGAAAGTACACAATCAATAATAATCGACTTCATCTATCTTGTCTATTTCAGAAAACCAAATCGTCTAAATATATAACTCTTGCGCAGGGAGGGTGGAGTAGAGGGGGGGGGGGGGGGGCGAAAGTCGTGCTTTATTTCGGCACGTTAGCCCAAGTCACCTGGCCAAATTAGTGTCCATGTTGCTGTAGAAGCTCGTTCGATCGCAGCAATAGAAACAGTTTGGGCGTGCTTTGGACATCACTGCCAACACCTTGGATGGGATATGTGTAGCAGAGTTCAGGTTTGCACTAGGGTCATTCTAACCAGAATATTACCACATGCATCCACATCATTCACGATCACATACAGCAAACAACATAGAACGCAGCAGGTGGCATATTTATTACGTCATACTCATACCACAAAATGAGTAGTGAAATTACAAACACAATACAATGCAAGAAATACAATCTTAACTAAATAATCATATGTTATATATGTTAATATAAATATTAAACTACAGCGGAAGTTTTAAGCATTAGCTATTGATCTAGTTCCCCACTATTCCAACCCAAGTCTAGCCGCATACTCCCCTCCCCTTATCTGCATCCTCAACACACTCTCAAAAACTCGTCCTCACGTTCGCATTCTGTGACACTCAGATCACTTCAGGCGGGTGATCTTGAAATAATAAGTTCAATATATTCAACTTATACTCACATGTTCAATCGATCTGCGTATACACACGCTCTAGAACATATATCCATCGGTGTCTACACACACCACACACACATCCAGATCTCTTCTAGACGATCTGTATACTCGCGTACTCGTCAGCGCATACCTCATACACAAGGTGTCCTGCACGTACAACACGCATTCAGATTACCTGTAGACACAAGGCGCCCAACACACCCCTTATAGGACGACTGGCCAAGACTCGAAGGCGTATGCTGGTTCAGCGACGCTGTTCTCACACATTCATAAAAACAGCCTAACAATCACTTTTCTACTAAGTCGGTGAGCTAAACAGACTCCTAGCTAAATCCTGTTTCTCGCTCCTTTCCGTGGCCAGCCTGCTTGAGCTATACTTTGTCTAGTATTATATAGTCTCAAGCAGCATCAGAGCCGTGCAATGAATCTCGGGAGGATGGCCCCATTCAGTCGTTATTGGAACAAATTACTCTGAACATCTGTCACTCAAATATCGCAGCAAGCTCTGCTGCCCTATTGTCTGTCACTCATCCACAACTACCCAAATTGGAACGCCAGTGGTCAGTTCCTAGTCTACCTGTACACATTCTTTCCCCCAACCCCGATTTCCTTTGTTGAGACGGTGAGTGAACTTGGCGTAGTGTCCAGACGGAGAGTGACCTTGGCACACATTCAGGTACCTATGTTCTCAGAGTCGCCAACCACATCACCCCTGCTCTAAACGCTCATGCTCCGACTGGAACTGTTACACATGTTAGTTTGAGACTTGTTCCTATTCAAGCTAGTGGTGATCCTAGATGTTTGAGACTTGTTCGTTCTAGCGAGTGGTGATCCTAGATGTTTGAGACTTGTTCCTGTTCTAGCGAGTGGTGATCCTAGATGTTTGAGACTTGTTCGTTCTAGCGAGTGGTGATCCTAGATGTTGATTTGAGACTTGTTCCTGTCTTAGCTAGTGGTGATGTGATCCTAGATCTTGGTTAGAGACTTGTTCCTGTCTTAGATAGAGGTCATCCTAGATGTTTGAAACTTGTTCCTATCCTAGCTAGTGGTGATCCTAGATGTTGGTTTGAGACTTGTTCCTGTTCTAGGTAGTGGTGATCCTAGATGTTTGAGACTTGTTCCTGTTCTAGGTAGTGGTGATCCTAGATGTTTGAGACTTGGTCCTGTCCTAGCTAGTGGTAATCCTATATGTTGATTTCAGACTTGTTCCTTTTCTAGGTAGTGGTGATCTTAGATGTTTGAGACTTGTTCCTATCCTAGCTAGTGGTGATCCTAGATGTTGGTTTGAGACTTGTTCCTGTTCTAGGTAGTGGTGATCCTAGATGTTTTTGAGACTTGGTCCTGTCCTAGCTAGTGGTAATCCTAGATGTTGATTTCAGACTTGTTCCTTTTCTAGGTAATGGTGATCCTAGATGTTTGAGACTTGGTCCTGTCCTAGCTAGTGGTAATCCTAGATGTTGATTGCAGACTTGTTCCTTTTCTAGGTAGTGGTGATCCTAGATGTTAATTTCAGACTTGTTCCTGTCTTAGCTAGTGGTGATCCTAGATGTTGGTTAGAGACTTATTCCTGTCTTAGCTAGGGGTTATCCTAGATGTTCGAAACTTGTTTCTTCCCTAGCTAGTGGTGATCCTAGATGTTGGTTTGAGACTTGTTCCTGTCTTAGCTAGTGGCGGTCCTAGATGTTTAAGACTTGTTCCTGTCTTAGCTAGTGGTGATCCTAGATGTTGGTTTAAGACTTGTTCCTGTCTTAGCTAGTGGTGATCCTAGATGTTGGTTTGAGACTTGGTCGTGTCTTAGCTAGTGGTGATCCTAGATGTTGGTTTGAGACTTGTTTCTGTTCTATCTAGTGGTGGTCCTAGATATAGCAAGATAAACATTGTTTCGTCCTACGATTGTGGATTCTGGAAAACTTTTAACATGTTCTAAGTAAAAGAAGGGAGCCGCATAGCGCTGTGGTTAATGCATTTGCCTCGCATCTGAGTGGTTCTGGGTTCATTCTCCATTTGAGGTGGTAATGTTTATTCAAACTGCAAAGGCTCCCGGGTCTACCCAGCCTTAAATGGGTACCGGTTCAGTAAAAGTAAAAAGCGGTGAGGGAGAGAAGATGGCTACCGCCCTCATATAGCCGAACCTTTGAAATGTGAGATCGCTAACACCTTACACCACTAAGGCAGTAATGCTATGGGTTACTTTTTAAGTAAAAACACAGTATATGTAGACAATCCGTTCTACCGTTTGTGACAGCAGAAATCATGATCAGTGTCGGCAATTCAACAGTACTAGTCCGTGTGCAGTCATACCATCTTATAGTAAGGTATGTCATACTATCTTTTGTAAGGGATAAGTTATACCATCTTATAGTAAAGGAAGTCATACGTTCTTATAGTAGCAGAAAAGTCATACCATCTTAGAGTATGAGATACGTCATGCCATCTTGCAGTAAGATGACACAGCTGATGCTACCAAGCCCTGAACGTTCTCAATCTACCGCTACCAAACCCTGGACGTTCTCAATCTCCCGCTACCAAGCCCTGAACGTTCTCAATCTCCCGCTACCAAGCCCTGAACGTTCTCAATCTCCCGCTACCAAGCCCTGAACGTTCTCAATCTCCCGCTACCAAGCCCTGAACGTCCTCAATCTCCCGCTACCAAGCCCTGAACGTCCTCAATCTCCCGCTACCAAGCCCTGAAAGTTCTCAATCTCCCGCTACCAAGCCCTGAACGTTCTCAATCTCCCGCTACCAATCCCTGAACGTCCTCAATCTCCCGCTACCAAGCCCTGAACGTCCTCAATCTCCCTCTACCGAGCCCTGAACGTTCTCAATCTCCCGCTACCAAGCCCTGAACGTTCTCAATCTCCCGCTACCAAGCCCTGAACGTTCTCAATCTCCGGCTATTAAGCCCTGAACCGAGCCGTGCAAGTAGTAAGATGTAGTCTGGACAACGGAACGCGCTGCCTCGCTAGTATTCTGTGAGACTTTTCGGTCCAGCTCATCCGCCTTCAGCAACAATCATTTTTTGAGTACCGAGTTAGCCTTCCCTCTTCGATCTCTTCTCGTTAGCCAGCCTGTCCGGGTTAGCCTTCCCTCTTCGATCTCTTCTCGTTAGCCAGCCTGTCCGGGTTAGCCTTCCCTCTTCGATCTCTTCTCGTTAGCCAGCCTGTCCGGGTTAGCCTTCCCTCTTCTATCTCTTCTCGTTAGCCAGCCTGTCTGGGTTAGCCTTCCCTCTTCGATCTCTTCTCGTTAGCCAGCCTGTCCGGGTTAGCCTTCCCTCTTCGATCTCTTCTCGTTAGCCAGCCTGTCCGGGTTAGCCTTCCCTCTTCGATCTCTTCTCGTTAGCCAGCCTGTCCGGGTTAGCCTTCCCTCTTCGATCTCTTCTCGTTAGCCAGCCTGTCCGGGTTAGCCTTCCCTCTTCGATCTCTTCTCGTTAGCCAGCCTGTCCGGGTTAGCCTTCCCTCTTCGATCTCTTCTCGTTAGCCAGCCTGTCCGGATTAGCCTTCCCTCTTCGATCTCTTCTCGTTAGCCAGCCTGCTCTGTTGCAGCCCAGGCAAATAGGAATGAAGTGTAACCTGGGAAGACGACTGGTGCCTTTGACAGGATCCAGAATCAGACAAATACAAGCCTTGTCCATTGTGCTCAGAACGCTTGATTTTGCCTTTCTCGAAATTGACATATTCTTTCTATTTAAACGCAGTAGTTAATATTGCCCACTTTGTAATGGTAGAATGTTATGTGTTTTATGTATGTGTGTATGTATGTGTGTATGTATATATATATATATATATATATATATATATATATATATATATATATATATATATATATATATATATATATAAATTTACCATTCATTGATTTGTTGATAAGATAATCACACTCACGCTACCTTGCGGGTTACCTGTATACAGGAAAGGATTCCAGAGTAAACCGATATGTTAAATCTACATCGTGTGCTAACCTACAGCTCGATTCAACTACGTTTTTCTAATGTATCAAGGTACTTCCTGACAATAGAGAGCGGTTGATCACACTTCAAACCTTCCTCGCGTATCTCTACTTTAACGCAAGTGACAGTGTCAGATAATTCATTTTGAAATGAAATAGAATTAAAGCTTTTCAAAATGAAAACGACAGTGCTAGCCATATAGCTAGTGTGGAACAATGTGGATGTGGTTGCTCTTAGTGAGACAAGGTCACTGGGAGAGGACCAGATTACAGCAGCGATGCGTGGTTACACGCCATTCTGTATTGGTCGTGACATCACAGAAAGACTCAAGACTGGTATGACATTCGCCCGTCAGCCTGGTCAACCGTCACATGGCATCAATGACCGGTTCATGACTCTCCAACTGTCAATGGGGTACGGGAGGAGTGATACATTGAACAGCGCCTACGGCTACACAATGACTAATCCTGAAGAGAACTCCGATACATTCTGCGAGAACCTACACATCTTGTCAGTTCCAGAAGTTTCTTATTGTTGTTTGACTTTAATGCCAGAGTAAGGACCGACTCATTGCTGTGGATGGGGCGGTGCGGACTACAGGGACCATATTATGCAGACAAGTGCAATAGCAACGGGCTTCAACTTTTGAGCATTTGTGATTACCGATCGCTCCTTCACTAGCACCGTGCGTCAACTGCCCACTGGCAACAAAACGTCGTGGATGCAAGTGGTACCTCATTGGCTATGTCCTCACAAGAAGGAGGGACAGACAGGCTGTGATAAAGATTGTGCGTGGTCCCGAGTGCTGGACAGACCACGTGCTCATCGTGTCAAAGTTGAATCTTAATATAAAGGCAAGAAGGCGTCTCCAGGGTCGGAATCCAGTGAAGACACTTGACATCTGCAAACAAGATTTGGCCCGGTGTGGAAGGCGTTTCTAGGTTTCTCGACAGTCGACTGACGGAAGTACAGTTCTGCATGAGCACAGTGGAGAAAGATTGGATATCTCTGGGGGATGATGTCTGCTCTACCCCTGACTGTTTGATAAGAACAAAAAGGTTATAATGATTGCGCTGGACCAAAACCATCGCCTGTTTAGACCCCAACAAGTCGATCCCTCTTCCTCTTCTTCTAACAAAAAAGTCATCCTTCATCAATACTGGCAGGATTGTCCAGAACAAGCTGATGCATAGCCCAGCAGGAAGGCAGGTGAAATCCAGCAATATACAGACACAAATAAGTCAAAGAAGTTTTACAATGTCCCTGAAAGATATTTCCGGTTCTCGGTCCTATCACTTAATGTTGATGGCACGCAAGGCATAGATGATCTACAAAGTCGGTCGAACTTTGGAGGAACATTTCAGTGTTGTTCTAAACTGCCGTCCTCCATCAGCGACAAGCTATGCACGCATGCCTTATGTTGTTATCAACGACAAGCCATTGCACGCATGCCTTAGGTTGTCACCAGCGACAAGCCATGCACGCATGCCTTAGGTTGTCACCAACTACAAGCCATGCACGCATGCCTTAGGTTGTCACCAGCAACAAGCCCGTTATCCAACTCAGTAAAAGGGGGAGGGGGGCGGCGGGGGGTGGGGGGGGAGAGCACTAAAGCCAATGTCCAGCGGCAAGGCTCCTGGTCCAAATGCTTTTCCTGCTGAGGTTTACACAGCAGTAGGTCCAGTACCACTGCGCAGGCTAACATATTTTTTCACTGAGTGTTTGATACAGGTCATATACCACAGGAACTGAAAGAGATCACCATTCTCTATACGTACAAGTGCAAGGGCAATCATCAATCCTGTGATAATCACTGGAGAATCGCTGGAAAAATTATTGCTCGTCCTTCTCAGCCGCTTAAGTTAGTGGGATTTTAGAACTTGCCATGGCACGATCGACGTGATATTTGCAGATCACAGCTGTCCGCCATTTTCCTGATGGTATGTTTGATCGTGTATTGAAGGAGGCGAACTGTCTTCTTTTTTTTTTTTTGCTCAGATGTTTGCCTCACTAGTTTCGAAAAAAGCGGCGGTCATCCTGAGGCTGTCGACACTGCCATAGAGCTTGTCTTGCAGTTCCACTGGTGATGGCCACATCTGCTCTATCTGATCCTCGTATGTCGGGCAGTTCTGCAGCAGATGTTCAGCGGTCATTTTACCGGTACCGCACGGGCATTCGTCGGTATCACCTATCTTCAATTTGTTGAATAGGTGGTACTTCAGTCTATTGTGGCCAGTGCGAAGTCTGAAGACAACGACCTCCTCTCTTCTGTTCAACTGGTAATAGGCATCGTTTTTGGTGTAACCAGTATGTTCGGTTTCCCATTTGGTCATGTATCTGGCTTTGATAAGCCGTTTTGACTCTTCGTACGTCATACTAGTATCTGTTTGTGGTAGTCTTGCACCTTCTTTTGCCAGTCTGTCTGCCTCCTCGTTCCCTTGGATGTTGCAGTGTGATGGGACCCACTGTACCACTACCCTTTTTGGTGCGGACTGCTGGCCCAGTTGGCAGAGTGCTGCTCTTAAGTCATTAAGCTCAGTGTTTTTCTGGCTTTTTAGCGCTGTGACTACGGCCAGAGCATCTGTAAGCAGGACTGTATGGCTTTCATTTTCTTTATGTGTCACCATTTCTTCCACTGCAGCCCTCAGTGCCTCTGCCTCCGCTCTGAAATTGCTTGTGTACTTACCAGTAGCGAATGACAGTGTTATTTTTCTGCCATTTGGTAGGTTCAGGAATGCTCCTGCCCCTCCGTTCTGTGTAGTGTTTGTTACAGAAGCGTCGGTGTATGCATGGGTCCAGTCCATGCTTGGGTAGTTTTTCGATATAAAGCTTAGGGTAGTATCTCTCCTTTCTTTTTCAGTCTGGCAGTTTTTGTTTCCAATACCTGGTATATTTTCTACCACCTCTGGAAATATATCCTGCCTCCAGGTGGGTTTTCGTACAGTAGTGATGGGTTTTGGTGTTGTTAGTGCGTTTATGGGATCTTCGTGCATCTTTGCTTTGGCTATTTCTGCAAAGTTTCTCCGCTTTAGTTTCCCATTTCCCAAATTGTTTAGTCTCTGGTGCATTGGATGGTCAGTCAGTCTTCGGAGTTTCTCTGACTGCAGCTGGGCTCTGCAGTCTCTTCTATCGGTCATGGATTGCAGTTTTGTAATCTTTTCCAGTTCTACAATTGGCGTTGACTTCATGCCTCCTGTTATAACTCTCATGGCTTGGTTTTGAAGTTTGCTAACTTTATCGAAGTTCGCCTTTGCTGCTGTTGTCCATGCCGCAATGCCATACTCGAGAACTGGTCTCACTCTTCCAGTGTACAGTTTCTTTGGTATGCTTTCGTCTGCTCCCCAGCTTGTGCCAGCAAGTTTCCTCATGATTGCCATTCTTTCTCTGGCTCTCATTCGGTTTCTCTCGATCTGACTTTTCCATGTCATGCGCCGATCAAATGTGACTCCCAGATAGTTTGGGTTGTCGTTTGGCTTCAGGAATTTGCCATTTAAACTTAATTTGGTATTTTGGGGTTTGATTGAAAGCGAGAATATTGTGCATGTGGTTTTCTCCTCGTTTATTTTGACCAGCCATGAGTTCGCCCACTCTTCCAGCGATGTTAGGCCCTGCTGCATCCGATATTCTCTGTAATGTCGTTTATATACACCAGGAAGAGTGTGGGTGACAGTACTCCCCCTTGGGGTACTCCCTGCTCGAGTGTCACCTTTTTGCTCATCTGCCCTTGTACTTGGACTCTGGCCGTTCTGTTTTTGAGGTAGTGGTTGATCCACTTGTATATTTTCCCACAAACATCACTTCTTCTTAGCTTGACTCTAAGTCCATCTTTCCAGACTTTGTCAAATGCCTTTTCCAGGTCCACCCACACCGCTACTGTGTGTGTCTGTGCCTGGTAGGCATCTTCTATTTCCTGGGCTATGAGGATGACCTGGTCCTCAGTGGATCTGTGCTGTCTAAAGCCGGCTTGCTCTGGAATTAGTATTCGATTTTCTTCTAGATGCCACATCAGTCTGGTGTTTATCATACGTTCCATCAGCTTGCCGACACAGATCAGTAGGTTGATAGGTCTGTATCCATTTGGATCTGTTTTGTCCTTTCCTGTTTTTGGTACTGGTACAAGTACTGCGTCTTTCCATGACTGGGGTACAATTCCCCTTTTCCAGCTTTGGTTCAGGACCGATAGCAGTTTCCTCTTCGCTGTTTGGCCCAGCCCCATCAGCATTTCGTTTGTTATCCCGTCTTTTCCGGAGACCGTAGTCAATTGGGCGATATCAGGACGCATAAACCAGTGCTTGGATGCATGTGTGCATCTGTATGTACCTATGCTAGGTTTGTGCGCCCTCAGAAGCTAGCCCAACCAAAGTGCAATGGAAGGGCTTTACCACGAGGGCGCGTGTGAAAGTTGTGCAAGGGTGTGACTGTGGGATAGAGTCAAATGAAACAGAGTGAGGCGAGAATTTTTTCTTTCTTTTTTTTCTTTGAAAATCATAAATTTTATCTTTGTAAAGTAGTTAGCACAACACTAGGTAAAATTAGACAAATAATTAGCAAATTTACCAAAATAAGAGTAAACATGTTTAGGGCCCTAATTCTTCATACACTTCCATGGACAGATAGAGACACACAAAACAACCTCCTAACAATACTGGCAGAGTTCAGATACTCAGTATGGACCTGTCGGTGTAGAGCTCTTTACCACGGACACACCTTTAACCCAGGCAGTTTTCTATTTTTGTTTATGGGAATGAGTAGGTTCTTTGCCCAGGTGTTTCACGATCTGTGAATATTCTGGGCAGGACCTACAGACTGCCTGGGAGCAAAGGATAGATATACATGGATTTGTGTACGAGCGAGTGTGAACGAGAATGTATGGTGTGTGTAAGTGAACACACGGGTACTAGGATGAAAATATTGATGTAAATAGTCTATAGACGCCTACATGTGGATAAATGTGGATGTATGCGTACTCATGTGTGTGGAAGAGTTGGCAATGTGTGATGTTTGTGTGGGTGTGGCCGTGTGAGTGCGTGCGTATGTGGATGTAATTTATAACAATAATTTTGTTTTTTAAATAACATTCAAATTTATGTGTTAGATTTAAGTATTCTATTACGCTGTTTTTTTGCTCTGGCTGCATTTGTATAAGAAACCCACTGTAATGTATTGAAACTTGAAATGTATAATGCGCCATTGAAGCGTTAAACGCTAAATAAAAACATTAAAATCTAAACACTATACCAGATACGATCGTTTCGGGTTACGGGTATTTGACATTTGTTTCACGTGACTCAACCATCTCAACCTATTGTTTTCAGAGTCGAGAAGAGGGAAGGTATCTTGACGCGTTTCAGCATTTCCGAGTTGGTCAACTTGCCCTGCCACTTTATGTTCATTATACTGCGAAGACATCGCATATGAAAACTATTTAACCTCTTCTCGTGTCTTGAATGTGTTGTCCATGTTTCCGCTCCGTATAACAGTATACCAAGCACGCATGCTTGATATATCATGATCTTTGTATTTAGTGTCAGCCTTCTGTTGTTCCTTGCCCTTTCTTCAGCCTGCTGAAAGTTGATGCTGCTTGCCCTATGCGTATATTGATCTCTTCATCGAGTGATAGTGTTGCTCTTACTGTGGAGCCCAAATATTTCAACAATTGAACTTTTATCGAGCGGATCTTCATTTGGCTTGGCTTGACTTCGTTCGTTCTCAATCTCCGGCTACCAAATCCTGAAAGGTCTTAAGTAGCATAATGTATGCCAGAGAACGGAATGCGTTGTGTCGTAGTTTACAGCTTGACTGCGATATTTGTACCTTTCGGTCCAACACATCGGCATACAACAAGCATTTTTTGAGTACCGGGTTAGCATTCCCTCTTGGATCCCTTCTCCTTCTCCAGTCTGCCCTGCTGCATCCTGTTATCCAGGATCACCGCGTGGTGGTGTAGAAGGGTCTTGGCAGCTCTGGGTCGCTGGCCCTGACGCTAGCAGTCAGCTCTGGTTCGCTGGCCCTGACGCTAGCAGTCAGCTATGGGTCGCTGGCCCTGACGCTAGCAGTCAGCTATGGGTCGCTGGCCCTGACGCTAGCAGTCAGCTATGGGTCGCTGGCCCTGACGCTAGCAGTCAGCTATGGGTCGCTGGCCCTGACGCTAGCAGTCAGCTATGGGTCGCTGGCCCTGACGCTAGCAGTCAGCTATGGGTCGCTGCTCAGCATCGTGATCCCCCATTCTCTCTTGTATGATCTTGAGTAGTAATTATTGGCCAACCCAAAAAAGACTTCTGCAGTATCTGTTTCTGCATTATAGACAAGCCAGGGCTCAGTTTACACTAACTCTAAGATTGAATAAGTTCTTCTTCTTTTTCATCGCACGCAGTCAGACATCAACCTTTATTTTTTCGAAAAAAGCAGCGGTCATCCTGAGGCTGTCGACACTGTCATAGAGCTTGTCCAGTGTTGCCACTGGTGATGGCCACGTCTGCTCTCTCTGGGCCTGAAGATTTCGATTTCTAGTTTTTCACGTGGCAGAGACGTACCACTATGATGATTCAACTCATTCATTGCATGCTGATATGTGTTTTTTTATAACATATATTTTCCATTTATAACATTGCTATTGACATTTATTGTTTAAATCTATTTTCATTTCGCTAAACTGCACAATTTACCAGTTTTTGTGTGTAGCCAGAATAAGTTTATTTTCTAAAAATATATATCTTAATATAATTATGTTCATCTTTAATAATATTTTAATAAAGTTTCACTCAATTCAAATCATTTATTATTGTGCTACTTTTGAGCGGTTTTTTTAAAAAGAATTCTCTGGCAAAACTGGTGAAATCAGGTTATAAACCTGATTGTTTTGACGTTGACAATCAATGTGGCTTGTATTGTGCGGTTTTTCTTAAAACGACCTGGCAACAGTAGTATACTCCTGATTCTTGCGACAAAGTGGATTGTCTGTGTAAGTTATCATCTCGCTGGGACATTTCCGGAGAAATGTGTTACAAAATCAGTTGGTTGGGTGAGGACAGAAGAGAGAGAAGGGATCTTGAGGTGAACTGTCTTTTTTTTTTTTTTTTTTTTTTTTTCAAATCATCATCATATATTTGCAAAAATAGTGAAGATGCAATGAGATGATATGTATAAAAGGTGATCTATGGTATGGGATGATTATGTATAAAAGGTGATCTATGGTATGGGATGATTATGAAGATGCCAAAAATATATAGAAAGGAAAGTAATTAAAATGAAGTATCCGATAATGAAAATAAATGATTCTTGGCTTGGCATGCGGTTCAACGATTTGTCGTCTTGTGATCGGCTAGGTGTGTTTCTTCGGGTCCATTGTCCTCTCTGGTGACGGCAGGGCAGTTCTGTTTTGATAAACGCTCCAGGTGGAAGAGATCCTTTGACACTTGAAGAAAAACCTGAATTTGTTGCACTGTACATTGTGCCCTCGGGAGATAACTGTGAGTGGAATGGTCTTCTTGGATATTTGGAGGAGGGTGTGTGTGGGTTTAGTGGACAGCGGAGGAGGAGGGTGGAATGGCTGCTTTAAGAGGTTGTAGCAGAGATTGCTGCCGGCTCCAGTCATCTCATGGAGGAATATAAAAAGAAAACACGCAGAAAAATTAGAATGTTCTTAACAAGATATTGCTGTACCCCGAACATGGATCCATAGATGCGGATACTGTACCTCGGTGTCCTATCATTTATCTTTATGAGTCTTTTTGTGACAAGGCTATGTATTTTATATATTCTTATCTACGCGCTTAAAGGCTTAGCCCCACAAATAGGGGTTTATATGCGTGAAGGCCTTGGTATTATGTGGTTGCAATATGTTGACTAGTATGTTATAAGGCCCAAAGGTAGATATGAAACAGATGTTTAAGTTCTAAGGCATTCTATAAAAATGTTGAAAGGGTATTGCTAATACTGAGTTGTGAAAGGATTGTCTTCCTTTGTAGGGAGGGAATAGAGTGTGCTCAGACATTCCCAAAATAGGATAGTTGTATAGACGAACAAAATTCCAGTGATCCCTCCAGACGTCATAACTGGGATCATATACCCTCGATAAGGGTCAAGATGCAGTTTAGAACTCTTGTAGCTCAATTTAGGTGGAAATGTTGATGGTTGAGGTGAACTGTCTGCAACATTCTCTGTGATAAATGTGGTCAAACAAAGCTGGAGACCCGTCCTAAGGTCTTTAGTATGGTATTTGTTGCTATGCTATCTTCCTCTACACATGATTGTTCCAGTGGTGTACACATCGGATAGAGGTCGGATGGACATCTGCCAATCTTAGGCAACTCAAATACACCTCAAATATGAAAGGAGCTATAGCAGGCTTATCTCTCTTAGAATAATGAATTGTCCCTGTGTTACTTCCCTTTCATCTTTGCTTGACTTGACTTATCTTCCTTCGTTCTCAATCTCCCGCTACGACACCCTGAAAAGGGGATGCTCAGCGGGGCCACTCTTCCCCTTCTCTTCTCACCTCACTCTGTTTCATTTGACTCTATCCCACAGTCACACCCTTGCACAACTTTCACACGCGCCCTCGTGGTAAAGCCCTTCCATTGCACTTTGGTTGGGCTAGCCTCTGAGGGCGCACAAACCTAGCATAGGTACATACAGATGCACACATGCATCCAAGCACTGGTTTATGCGTCCTGATATCGCCCAATTGACTACGGTCTGGGGTGGAAAATGGCGCGCCTCCGCCAGTAGAAACTAGTGAGGCAAACATCTAAGCAAAAAAAAAAAAAAACCCTGAAAAGGGCTTAAGTATCAGAATGTAGTCCAAAGAAAGGAATGCGTTGTGCCGTAGTTTACAGTTTGACTGCGATATTTACACCTTTCGGTTCAACACATTCGACTTCAGCAAACATTTTTTGAGTACCGGGTTAGAATTCTCTCTTCGATCCCTTCTCCTTAGCCAGTTCTGCCCTGCTGCAGCCTGTTATCCAGGATCACCGCGTGGAGGTGTAGAAGGGTCTTGGTAGCTCTGGTTCGCTGGCCCTGTCGCTAACAGTCAGCTATGGGTCACTAACCGCTGCAGCGCATGCGCCTCTCAGCATCTGCACCCCCATCTCAACTTAAACATAAATGCAACTTAAAAACGTATCTCTTCCAAAAATATAAAATATTGAAAATGTTTATTTGCATAACTTGATAGAATCACATCAATATAATTTTAGGTTACCATTATCAAAGCTCTCCTTCCTAGGTGTTGCTTTTATTTAGTATGGTGTCCACTCTGTAATCTGTGCACATATTTCAAATCTCTTTATCAACGAATCTATTTCTCTCCCTAACAACGTCATCTAACGATAAACTATGTTCCTAGTTCTTGTTCCTAGGTCTTGTTCCTAGTTCTTGTTCCTGGTTCTTGTTCCTGGTTCTTGTTCCTAGTCTCTTGTAAGTCTGGCCTCTGACGTTCTGACAGCTTCGTTCTTTCCAGTTTTTCTGTGGAATGAAAAATCTTGAATTCGTGTGTTAGTGATATGACCCCTGAGGGTTTGCCTAAACCTTTCACTGGCGTAAGCATTTCACACACACCTTTCTGACATATGATACAAAGGTTTAGACCACATTGATGATTACTGACATCTGTGGCAGAGCTGACTGATTTGCTGGAGCTATGTGGCAGACGTTAAAGGGGGATGCATCTATTCTACACACTCTACACTCACTCCAAACAAATAAACTTCACGCAAGACTATTTGAATAAAAACACGATATAACAATATTTTTTATTACTACACAATATAAATTTCTACCAAATGAAATTTCTACCAAATTCAATACTCTCACACATTTACTACAACATTGCTAACAGCTAAACCTAACCTTGTCAATTCTATAAACGTCCGGTTCTCTCTCCGCTCCTCATCTGCCCTGCTGTCGGTAAGTATCAGAAGAAACAATATGATTCTTTAGTCGAACTTTGTTGCGGATTGTCGATCATGTTACGCTAGTATGTTCTCAACCCAAGTGAGCGTCCGTGGTCCTGTTCCTCTTCATCGGCGCTCTAAACTCAGGCCTCTCTAGTGTCGGGCTCGGTATATCCTCCAAAACTGTGTGTCGAGCTCAATCTCGTTCCGATGTGTCTCTCATCTGAAGGTCTCTACTCTCAGCTGAAGGTCTCTCCTCTCAGCTGCGTGTCTACCTCAACCGCCTCTTCCGTCGTCTTCTCTCAACTGAGTAGTTACCTCAACTGCCTGTCTATATGTGTATCTTAACATAACTGTTTTCCTAAACCCCACTGCTTGTTTCCTCTCAACTGCCTCTCTGTGTGTCCAATCTCAACTCTCTTCTGTGTCGAGCTCAATCTCTGTGTTCCGACCTCACCGATATCATTGTACGTTCTATCATGCTCCCTAAAATGACTATTCATAATGAAATGCAACACACTCTACAAGCACTTTGGGTCTGCCTTACTGCCATATCTGATCTTCAACCTCTGAAACATTATGTCTCTTTAATTCCGCCCTCTTTACACGGCTGATGATAAGAGTTAATCTCGTGAACCTAAATTTTGCTACTGCGTTGACCATTAGTACAACCTAACTACTATACGCCAAATCTCAATTTCTGGATTCCCATATTACTTCAAAAACAGCCTACTAACCATGCCTTGAACAATTTGCTTTACAGTACTGGTGGATTTGAAACATGTCCTAAGTTGACATCCTATTTGCACGGGTTTTCCTCTAGCTAAAACGTGCTACGACTTGTGACTGTCCTATTACAACCGAGTTCCGCTAGATCTTGTTTTGCTATCTCCACCACCATTATTATGTACGATCACGCAAACAAACCCCTACCCCCAATTTCATGCAGAAGTCTTGTAATAATTCTCCAGTTTGGACAACCGAAATAAGCTATAGATAATAAAAGCCCATAATAAAAAGACAGTAATTTCTGTCCGCTACATAGTCAACTTTCCCTTGACCTGATTTCAGACAACGAAAAGATATATTAAGAACAGTAATTTCTGTCCGCTACATAGTCAACTTTCCCTTGGCCTGATTTCAGACAACGAAAAGATATATTAAGAACAAGGCTTGAGATACATTTCAACTTTGTCTGAACTCTCGGCTAGTCCTTGTTTCTCACTCATATCTTTGCTCCCTCCCTTCCTGGTTCAGATTTACCTATTAGAATCGGAATAAAGATAGCTACAATTTGCTTTAATGACACTTTAATTATGTATCTCTGCTGGGATATCTGTTACCTAGTGAAGAAGCATCCAACTTAGATCTCCTCTTTGCTTAAGACGGTGTCATTAACACGTCTTTGGAACAGGACATGCGGACTAGCATGGATACGTTATCAACTGCGAGTAATCATTTTGATCTTACCTTTAACACCAAGGAAACCGATGTTATGTTTCTACCTGCTCATATAAAGCCCTAACACGAACCAAACATCACTGTATAGGGCCAATATCGACATTGGGGCCCTACCACGCACCAAACATCACTGTATGGGGCGAACATCGACATTGGGGCCCTACCACGAACCAAACATCACTGCATGGGGCCAACATCGACATTGGGGCCCTACCGCGAACCAAACATCACTGTATAGCGCCAACATATGCATTGGGGCTCTACCGCGAACCAAACATCACTGCATGGGGCCAACATCTACAAGCAGTTGATAGTTTTACCTACCTTGGTAGTACCATCTCCAGAGACGAAAATATAAACTTTGATGTCCACAACTAGATTGTCAAGACAAGTGCATCTTTTGGAAGCCTGCCAGGGAATGTTTGAGACCGTCATGTCATCAATGTTGCCACGAAGATCAAGGTGTTTTATGCAGTGTTGCTATCCACCTTTCCATGCGCATGCGGAACGAGGACAGTCTAAAGCAGACATGTCCGGAAGTTCAGCTATTTCAGCATGAGCTGTCTGCGCAGTTGTTTGAAATCAGCTGACTGATAAAGTACCCAACTCTGAAGTGTTCAGCAAGGCTCACAAGCGTCCTAATGCTGCTGCCGAGAGCTCAGATGGACCGGCCACGTTGTTCTCACGTCCGATACGGGTCACGCTGTGCAGCTGTTGTACTGTAAGCTTCAGACAGGAAAATGCTTGGGGAAGGGGGTGGAAGAAGTGGGGACAGAAAAACGAAACAAAGACTCTCTGAAAGTTTCCCAGAAGCGTTTTTTCATTGATGTCCTCTGGGAGCTGCTTGCACCAAAGAGCTCAGCCTGTCGCATTGCGTTAACACAATGTGCTCACATGGCCGAGAAGAGATTTTCTTGATATGGAACAGAAAAAGCGAGTCATTTGCAGTTACATCTATATACACATGTCTGATGCTGCCGTCATCTTCGCTTGCCCCGTGTAATTAATGATCGGAAGCTTGTCCTATGATACTAAAGAAGCTGTGTCCTCCTAGCAGTAGTAGCCAGTCCTATATACTAAAGAAGCTGTGTCCTCCTCCTAGCAGTAGTAGCCAGTCCTATATACTAAAGAAGCTGTGTCCTCCTATTTTTTTTTTTTTGCTTAAATGTTTGCCTCACTAGTTTCTACTGGCGGAGGCGCGCCATTTTCCACCCCAGACCGTAGTCAATTGGGCGATATCAGGACGCATAAACCAGTGCTTGGATGCATGTGTGCATCTGTATGTACCTATGCTAGGTTTGTGCGCCCTCAGAAGCTAGTCCAACCAAAGTGCAATGGAAGGGCTTTACCACGAGGGCGCGTGTGAAAGTTGTGCAAGGGTGTGACTGTAGGACAGAGTCAAATGAAACAGAGTGAGGTGAGAAGAGAGAAGGGAATCTGTGTCCTCCTAGCAGTAGTAGCCAGTCCTATATACTAAAGAAGCTATGTCCCCCTGTCTGTGGTGCAATTCTTGGATTTTCAGCAAAACACTATTGCAGAGATCGGTCGAGAGTGTAAAATAAATACCTTTTTACAAATGAATACAGAAATGTCAAAGATTAATCATGAGCAGGTGATATTGTATCCCCCTCTTCACAGTGGGGAACGAGCCAGGATTGGTCTGCTTTCTGTACAGAATTGTAAGGAAAGTTACAGACTCCTCATCAATATTATCTAGACCTCGAGGAGCGAATCTCTCATGGAAGCTTAATAACAGCATCTATCGAGCAGTTTCAGGTACACATTCACACCAAAGTGTGAGACACTCGTGTGCTAATGGTCCACTTCATTTCTGTAGATGTACATAGGTTCAACAGGAGGTTCAGGTACACGTTCACACCCAAGTGTGAGACACTCGTGTGCTAATGGTCCACTTCATTTCTGTAGATGTACATAGGTTCAACAGGAGGTTCAGGTACACATTCACACCCAAGTGTGAGACACTCGTGTGCTAATGGTCCACTTCATTTCTGTAGATGTACATAGGTTCAACAGGAGGTTCAGGTACACATTCACACCCAAGTGTGAGACACTCGTGTGCTAATGGTCCACTTCATTTCTGTAGATGTACATAGGTTCAACAATGCAACGACAGCTCCACTCACCATTTATGTTCTTACTTTATAGCCATTTTTGTTATCCGGAACATCTACCATGTCTATTGCTACCCTGTCCGTGCTATCGTCATGAAATACCCACAAAAAAGATGAATGCTTCCTTCGGGTGTGAGTGATAGATTGTCCTTATACTTTGACATTCCTAATAACATCCCTCTTGGTCTTCTTTATAAAAATAAAGAGCAAAGAAGTAGAGGAAATGGAAGAAGTAGAAGAAGCAGGGAAGGAGGAAGAATAAGTAGTAGAAGAAGAAGATCATTTAACAGTTCCAGCCTGTGCATGAGCGTTTCGGGCAGGGGTGATGTGGTCGGCGACTCTGAGAACAAAGGTACCTGAATGCGTGCCAAGGTCACTCTCCGTCTAGACACTACGCCAAGGTCACTCCCCGTCTCAACAAAAGGAAAACGGAGTTGAAGGAAAAAATGTGTACATGTAGGAACTGACCACTGGCGTTACGATTTGGATTGTGGGGGAATGAGTGACAGATATGTAGGCAGCAGAGCTTGCTGCGATATTTGAGTGACAGGTGTTCAGAGTAATTCGTTGCATTAGCAACTGATTGGGGCCATCCCCCCGATTTTCATTGGTCAGCTCTGATCCTGCTTGAGTCTATAAAACACTAGAAAAAGTTTAGCTCATACAGGAGAGGGAATGAGAGCGAGAGAGAGAGAATGTAGATAGGAGTCTGTTTAGTTCACCGACTTAGTAGAAGAGCGAGTGATAGACTGTTGTACGAATGTTAAAGATATAACAGGATCGCTCAAACAGCATACGCCATTGAGTCGGGGCCAGTCGCTCACGAGTGTGTAGACCGACTAGCTGAGATCTAGATGTGTGTGTATGGTGTGTGTAGACACCGAGGGAACGATGTATGTTTCAGAGCGTTTGTATAAGCAGTTGAGAGATCATATGTGAGTATACGTAGAATATATTTAATGCATTATGTCCAGATCGCCCGCCTGAGGGGATTTGAAGAAAGAAGAGTGTTTTTTTTAGAGTTTGTTGAGGAGGCAGATAAGGGGATCTGAGAGGGGTGTGTGATGGCTATAGAACTGAGTTTTGATAGTTGGGAATTCCATCAATAGCTAATGCTTAAAATTGCCGCTTTAGTTAATATTTATATTAACATATATATACTTATGAATATTTAGTTAAGATGATATTTCTTGTATTGTGTTGTAATTTCATTGCACTCACTGTAATAGTGTTGCAAGATTAGGATATAATAAATATGTCACCTGCTGTGTGCTACGTCATTTGTTGTGTGAGGTCATGAATGTTGGGGTTGAGTGTGGTAACGTTTTAGTTAGAATAACCCCAGTGCAAACAGTGGGATCTGCTACAATAATGAAGAAGAAGAAGAAGAAGAAGAAGAAGAAGAAGAAGAAGAAGAAGAAGAAGAAGTAGAAGAAGAAGAAAAAGAAGAAGAAGAATGAATGAATGAATGAATTATTAAATTACTACATGGATAAAGGAATGAATGAAGGTGAAGAAAAAAAAGATGAAAAATGATGAGGGGAGAAGAAAAAGAAGAAGAAGAAGAAGAAGAAGAAGAAGAAGAAGAATGTGAAGAATTAACAAAGGAAGTAGAAGATGCTGAAGAAAATGCAGAAGGGTGAGAAGAATAAGACAAGATGAAGAAGAAGAAGATGAAGATGATGACGATGATGATAAGGAGGAACAAGAAGGATTAATGACTAAAGAAGAAGACGAAATGAAGGTGAAGAAGAAAAAGAGAAGACGAAGAAGAAGGAAGAGGGGGAGGAAGAAAAGAAGAAGAGGAAGAAATGAAAAAGGAGGAGGAGGAAGAATAAGAAAAAGAAGAAGAAATATATTTTAACGATTCGCACGGAGAAAATGATTGTTCAAATATAATTGTAAACTTTCTGCCATTTTTTCAGACAAGTGGGATGTCTCACGTGACCTGCTTTTTAGAGTTTCTTGATTCGTGTCGGAATCATAAGACCACGTTTGTCAAGACAATTCGTTTCAGGGTCAAATGGGCAGAAACACTCCTGAGAAACAATCCAAATTTCAAATTGTTGTATTTGGTCAGGTAAGTTAATATATGATGGAGGAGCAACGAGTATAAAATATATGTTACTTCTCTAAACGATCTAGTCACATGACAAAATATTTCTAGCGTTATGCTATGACAGAAGCCAGCCGGGGTGATTGTAATGATTGGGGATTAAATGCCACTTGTTCTTGCAGTGAGCACACATCATGCAGGCTAGGATTATATTTTACCCCAACAGAAAAAAACGTGGACACTCTCTATTGTAATTAACCTTTGTCTTCCAGTGTAGAACAGGCGTTCTAGTTGGTCTGCCGTGTGCCCAGTCGGACACGTTCTAGAAGGCCGCTACATAGGGTTGTGCATGAGGCTAGCACCGATAGGTCACTGGGCTCGATCTGGGAACCTAGAAAAGCGCCAATGTAAACTACTAGGTATGTCTTGAGAGACAGAGAAAAAGCCAAATATAGACATTCGGCAAGAGTTGAACAGAGAGGAGAATTGGTTTATCAATTCCATTTTGGTCAGAAAATGTAAATACTTTGGTCATATCAAGAGACACAACGGTCTTGAGAGATCAGTGATGAAAGGTTTGGTGCCAGGCAAAATTGGCAGGGGTAGACCAAGAAGATGATAGCACCAAAATATACAGGAATGCCTGGGTATGACTGTGGCGGAGGCTGGAGTTTTGGCAAGGGAAATAGTTTCTTTCAGACAGACTGTGATAGGAGCGACGTTCTATAAACGGCATGCTACATGATGATGATGTAAGAGTGAGTGTAGGTAAGTTGAGTGTACTCAATTCTGGAGTGTGACCGGATGTTTAAGTACTTATACTAAACTGTCTAGACCACTTTGTTCATTCTTGCGCATATAATATAACATAAAATAGATTATCTATTTTTTCTCCCACAGAGACCCTCGGGCTACGCTCTTCTCACAAGCGCGAGTGTTCCGCCAATTTGATTGGAGAACTCAAATCCACAACGCTTCACAGCAGCACTGTTCTCGGCTGGAGACGGATCTTAAGGATGTCGAGAGACTTTTAAAACTGTTTCCGGGCCAGGTCAAAGGGATTCGATACGAACAAGGGGCATTGAACGCCATTTCATACACCAAAGATATTTACAACTTTATAGGTCTGAATTACAATGACGATATCGCTAGGTTCGCCCAGAACATTACATACTCGTCTGATGACGATTCAACATTAAACGACGCGTTCAGCGTTGTGAGGCTGAATTCTAGTAAAACAATGGAGAAGTGGCGCTATGGCGCAGGTTACCGTAGCGTCAGTGAGATAGACAGGAATTGCAGACATCTGTATTCCAAACTAGGATATAGGAGCGTGCTTTCACAGCGAGATTTGGAGTCTGGACGATCATTGGTGGAAACACCCAAGTCTGGCGGGATCTTTTCTTAAAGATGTGATAAACGTCATAGATTTGTGTACCACTTTACATATCAGGGATCTATATATAGTTATTGTTGTCCGTTTGTTTGTTTGTTTGTTTGTTTGTTTTTAAACTGCTCTTACTGAGAAAATGGGTCAGTAACTGAGTTGTTGACTCTGGACCCATTTTCTCTCGTCTTAAATCTTGGTACATACTAATGAAGATGGTGCCCATTGCTCCTCTTGTATGCAGTGCCAGTGTAGGGCTTCTCAGCCTGATCACCACTATGGGGATGACAGTGCCTATCCCCATCCCGTTGCTCAAGCTGCTACAACACATTATATTTCCAATTGCACGGCGCGGAGATGTGGTGGAGGTCTTGGTCAGTAGTATTTATCTGAACTTAACATGAGGCGGGGAAGGGGGCGGGCTTGGTCGGTAGTTTTATCACCTGATACAAGCGTGAGGTGGGGGAGGGGACGTGGTCAGTAGTTGTATGACCTGACACTGGCGTGAGGTGGGGGAGGAGACGTGGTCAGTAGTTTTATGACCTGACACTGGCGTGAGGTGCGGGAGGAGACGTGGTCAGTAGTTTTATCACCTGATACAAGCGTGAGGTGGGGGAGGGGACGTGGTCAGTAGTTTTATGACCTGACACTGGCGTGAGGTGGGGGAGGAGACGTGGTCAGTAGGTTTATGACCTGACACTGGCGTGAGGTGGGGGAGGAGACGTGGTCAGTAGTTTTATGACCTGACACTGGCGTGAGGTGGGGGAGGAGACTTGGTCAGTAGTTGTATGATCTGACACTGGCGCGAGGTGAAGGAGGAGACGTGGTCAGTAGTTGTATGACCTGGTACTGGCGTGAGGTGGGGGAGGAGACATGGTCAGTAGTTGTATGACCTGGTACTGGCGTGAGGTGAGGGAGGGGACGTGGTCAGTCGTTGTATGACCTGGTACAGTCGTAAGGTGGGGGAGGAGACGTGGTCAGTAGTTGTATGACCTGGTACTGGCGTGAGGTGGAGGAGGAGACATGGTTAGTAGTTGTATGACCTGGTACTAGCGTGAGGTGAGGGAGGGGACGTGGTCAGTCGTTGTATGACCTGGTACAGTCGTAAGGTGGGGGAGGAGACGTGGTCAGTAGTTGTATGACCTGGTACTGGCGTAAGGTCAGGGAGGGGACGTGGTCAGTAGTTGTATGACCTGACACTGGCACGAGGTGGGGGAGGAGACGTGGTCAGTAGTTGTATGTCCTGACACTGGCGTGAGGTTAGGGAGGGGACGTGGTCAGTAGTTGTATGACCTGGTACTGGCGTGAGGTGGGGGAGGGGACGGGGTCAGTAGTTGTATTACCTGGTACTGGCGTGAGGTGAGGGAGGGGACGTGGTCAGTAGTTGTATGACCTGACACTGGCGTGAGGTTAGGGAGAGGACGTGGTCAGTAGTTGTATGACCTGACACTGGCATGAGGTGGGGGAGGAGACGTGGTCAGTAGTTGTATGACCTGACACTGGCGTGGGGTTAGGGAGGGAACGTGGTCAGTAGTTGTATTACCTGACACTGGCGTGAGGTAGGGGAGGAGACGTGGTCAGTAGTTGTATGATCTGGTACTGGCGGGAGGTGGGGGAGGAGACGTGGTCAGTAGTTGTATGACCTGACACTGGCGTGAGGTGAGGGAGGGTACGTGGTCAGTAGTTGTATGACCTGGTACTGGCGTGAGGTGGGGAAGGGGAAGTGGTCAGTAACTTTCACCTTGACCTTACAAGAGGTGGCTACTTTGGATGAAAACAGGGGATCGCTGTAGTCAAGAGCGAATCCCGCAAGTTTAAAACGACCCCTGATCTCAGTTGAAGTAAGACCAGAGTGCCTGCATCCCAAATTACCTCCAGTCGTCTAGACCAATAGTCTTGCCACTGATCCAATGTAACTCGGGACAAGACTGAGATTGATGACCAGCGCATTCACTTCCTCACTATAATCCTCATACAGCGCACATCACATTATCAAGACAAATCCGTCTCATCGCTTGCGATGAGCAATAACTTATTAGATGAAAACAAATAAAGTACTCTGAACCCAATGCATGTCATCGTGTAAAAGACATTTCTATAAAAACCACCGATGCAAAATGCTGAACAATGCTTGGACAGACTTTCTTTAAGGAGACCTACTGTCTTGGTAGTTCTGTACTCCGTCTGGAGTTTAAAAGAGGCAAGAAGAATAATCGAGTCTCAAATCGATGTCTGCATATGACTTAAATGTGTCACGTCTCAAACAGATAACATGTACGAGTTAAGTGTGACTCGAGTCGAGTCTCAGATCGATACCTGAATACTACTTAATTGTTACACGACTCCTAAGTTTCGAACTAAATACACGTTTATCAGTGCCTCGACAATTGAGATCAACATATGATAAACTAATAAGAACGAGGTATCGAAGTGGTTAGTTCACTGGCTTCCCAGCCCAACGTTCAACGTTTGTTCACCAGCTCGTGTGGAATTTTTTCATATCGCAGAACGGGGCATGTGGTCAACCCAGCTTACACAATGATTGTACCAGAACAATCTAGAAAAGTAAAGGCGGCCAGCGAGATTTGGCACATCACCCTAGTGTGTGGTTGTTCAGCGCAATGTTGGTACATCACCCTAGTGTGTGGTTGGTCAGCGCAATGTTGACACATCACCCTTGTGTGTTGTTGGCTGTGATGTTGGCACATCCCCTTAGTGTGTTGTTGGTCAGCGGGATGTTGGGACATCACCCTAGTGTGTCGTTGGTCAGCGGGATGTTGGCACATCACCCTAGTGTGTTGTTGGTCAGCGGGATGTTGACACATCACCCTAGTGTGTTGTTGGTCAGCGGGATGTTGGGACATCACCCTAGTGTGTCGTTGGTCAGCGGGATGTTGGCACATCACCCTAGTGTGTTGTTGGTCAGCGGGATGTTGACACATCACCCTAGTATGTCGTTGGTCAGCGCAATGTTGGCACATCACCCTAGTGTGTCGTTGGTCAGCGCGATGTTGACACATCATGCTAGTGTCGTTGGTCAGCGCAATGTTGGTTCATCACCCTAGTGTGTCGTTGGTCAGCTGAATATTGACACATCACTCCTAGTTTGTCGTTGGTCAGCTGAATATTGACACATCACTCCTAGTGTGTCGTTGGTCAGTGTGATGTTGACACATCACTCCTAGTGTGTCGTTGGTCAGCTGAATATTGACACATCACTCCTAGTGTGTCGTTGGTCAGTGTGATGTTGACACATCACTCCTAGTGTGCCGTTGGTCAGCTGAATGTTGACACATCACTCCTAGTGTGTCGTTGGTCAGTGTGATGTTGACACATCACCCTAGTGTGTCGTTGATCATAACAAATATGTGCCTAACATCAAATACCCCATACGTCACATCCCAGGTAAACGGGAGCTTTACTTTACTGTAAGAAGAGAAGAGCGAAACAAGTCCATGAATAACAACAGGGGGCTCAGTAGTGCCGGTGGTCGCGGGTTCGAGTCACGGTGGAGACCGTGTTTTTTTCACGTGGATTCTCTTGTAAAAATGCCCCTCATCTCTAGCTAGTGAGATCGGACCCCTGATCTTTGGCTAGTGAGATCGGACCCCAGATGTCTAGCTAGTGAGATCGGACTTCCGTGTTCAGTGCCGATCACGTTAAAAATCCCTTGGCAGTTGGAAATCGAAAAGAGTAGGCTTAACGGCCGCTACCCGGATTACAATTATAGTTAAAAATCGATTCAAAGTATGTGTATCTTCCCCAAGCCTAGTAAGCCGCCGGAGGTTGTCAAATACCTACTACATATACCCGAAGCATTCGGCTACCTAACAACAGACTTTAACAAGCCTGTTTGAGCACCAGGATTCCAGGTACTCCAAGCGGTCTATTCAGATGGACATGAAGGTCATCATGTTTGGGACCTTCGAAATATGAACTGGTGTTTGATAGAGGTGTTCCTGTGTTCTCTTCCCCCTGGTTCTTCGTTGGGTTCTGGGGACAACGACATGAGCTAACAAATATGGAGTTCAAAGAAATTTGACAAAACAATCAGATTATCTGGACTTCAGCGGTGACTGACTGTCCCATGACTGCAATCAGATTATCTGGACTTTAGCGATGACTGACTGTCCCATGACTGCAGTCAGATGATCTGGACCAGCGAAGGCTGACTTTCCCTTAACTGCAAACAAAATAAGTAAATCTGATGAGAGGTCGGAGAACTAAGAATAATAATGATAATATTAATAATAATAATGTTCGCTTAGACATCAGTGACCCGTTCCGTCGACCGACCAGTGCAGCAAACAGAAAGAACACTTAAAATTGCAATTTTCATTGAACATTCAATATCTGGGGATGAAGTCATGGCGCCTTGTGGTTTCATGGTAAGTGTGTCGACCGAGGTTCATGTGGACTCCTTGATTGGAGGTGAGTACTCCGCTGTCTTGGTACAGTGGCTGCGAGGATTAAAGCCATCACTCAGCGTGTGGGCGATTTGTCTTGGGCATGTTGCTAACCGGATAGGGCCTAATCTCTCCTGGACGATGTGTTAGTCCATTATTGCCCATGTGTTGTCAGCAAACAGGGCGAAGAGTGTGAAACTAATTAATCCAAATAGAAAACAGCAACACGCTCCCGTGGACGCAAGTTAAGCCGTCAACTGGTACGAATCCCAGTCAAATCCGTGGCCTGGTGCCATCTATAATGGACTTCTTCTTCTTCTACATTCGTTCTCAGTTTCCCGCTACCAAGCCATGAACATGGCCTTGCAAGTGGCAGGATGTAGTCCGGAGAACGGAATGCATTGTGTCGCTAGTTTACAGCTTGACTGCGATATTTGCACCTTTTGGTCTGACACATCCGTTTTCTGCAGTGCCTATAATGGACTAAATTGCAAGAGAACACTCCCAAAGATTGCGAGAATAAATACAACTAACATCAATCAGATTATGTTGGTAGGAACACTCCTGCAAGATGTAGCAGCACTGGTATATCTTGCTAGTGTAGTATAGATACAGTTGGATGTGCACATACATATAGCAAATAAGTGAGAGGGGCTCCTATTGCATTTGGGACATATGGAAATCAAAAGATATTAAATCATTTACAAAATTAACAATCTTAAACTGCGATGTAAAGTCCGTTCTATTATATGGCTCTGAAACATGGACAATAAAAACAACCAAATGAATTGGAACCTGAGCAGAATACTCTCTCTTATGTTCTGGTCTGTTCTGTTAAGAATAGACACCATTGCGCTCAAGACACCCTCTCTGCTAGACCCGTGTAGGATTGCAAACTTTGTAATCTGTTCATTGCCGGTTCACCGACTGCAGCATCCTCATCAAACAGGGGGTCGTTGATCAGCTTCAAAATATCACTCTATCCATCGTCACTGTCCTCACTGCAGGTGTTCCTGTGATAAGGAGGCATCCCACTTCATTCCTGTAAACACCTGCATGGTCAGAAGAGTAGATCCACACAAGATGACCAAGGTTCGAGACAGCTATATCGGCTATCCACTCATGCCGTAGCCAGACCTGCTGTGCCGCCCGAAGCAAGGACTGAACGACAGAGACAATTTCGGCATTTCTAAAGAGTTCTGCCACATCAGATCAGCTACAATCTCCATTCTCATAATGGATGCTGGCAAGTATGCACCGTTAAGCTCATCAACGACCCGACCTCCTGTTCTATCAGAGAAGCCCCGACAGACTGTCTTAACGCATAGCACAGATTCACCTGTATGTCAGACAGCACCCGAATCCTGGACATTTACACTCAGCTGTTTACTTCGAGGTCCGCTTTCTGCCAGTCTCTGCATTTTCACCCCGGATATTTCCAGCGTGAATCCATTGTTTCTCTATGTTTAAGATCTCAACCGTGGTCGCCTGATCAAACGTTCTCTCTGCATGTGCCATCCATTTATTTGCATTTTTTTTTTAAATTTGGTTTCGTTCGCCTTATTAATCTATTTCCCAAGGCGGTGTGGGTTGCACTGTGGTTTTTATTTTGCGCCTGTTGGCCCAGTGCATCCGACTTCAGCATGCATTTTATGTAAGGGTCTGCTTTCTCCTGCATTTTCTGTGATGGGGATCAAACACAGCACCTTCGGTTGTGATCCGTGTCACTTAACCACTAGCAATGCCGCCCATGACCTCCCTCTCTTCATTCTTTTTCCCCTTAATATCTGCAGTGTTCATATGCAGTTGGTGCATCTTTTCTGTGGCTTCCTGCAAGTAGGCGTTGACCTGTGCCCGCTCGTATCAAGTTTTGATAGACAGTAGGCTTTGCATGAAGCTCATCTTCACCGAGAGAGTAACATTGTGCACCCAATGACCAATCGCATTCCTTCATTCTGGATATATTTAAGTCCTTCACACTGTGACCTTGACAATGTAAGAATGCCCCGCCCATAATTGATAACTGACAGGGCCAACATTGTATAGGATCAAATCAACCGCCGTTCCAGATTGGTGGCCACCGTTGTCTTGCCTGCTGCTAGACCTCGCTTTCATTCTCTGTATGATGTGATCAATATGGTACTTTTAATACAGGCTGCGATCAAATGTTGCTACCAGATATGTTAATCTTTGGCGCCTCTCCATGACGCACACATCAAGGGCCATGTTAGGGAAGTCGACTTTTACTATTGAGTTGTTCCATGAGCACCACACCATACCGGCTTTGCCTGGATTGATGTACGAGCTTGACTCTCTGAACCACTGTAAGACTGACTAAGATCTCGTGTATGTCCTTGACCCTTCCATGCCTGTCCTAGCCAGTTCTGTGTGTGAGGATGTCCTCTAGAAACGTCAACGTTCATCCTAGACCTGCAGGTTGAATGTTGGCCACTGCTACTGCGCAGTGCAGGTGAGACGGGGGAGCCACAGACATATGCATCTAGTCGCATGCCTATAATCCTAGAGAAGTGAAATTGTTTTTTTCCTTGAGAGCAGCTGCTATCCAACTCACCAGCCATGGATTGATGTCACATTCCCCCAAACAGTGCATCAATGTCCCATCGTCTAGCCATGGATTGGTGCCACATTCCCCCAAACAGTTCATCAATGTCCCATCGTCCAGCCATGGATTGATCAATGTCCCATCGTCCAGCCATGGGTGAGTGCCACATTCCCCCAAACAGTTCATCAATGTCCCATCGTCCAGCCATGGATTAATCAATGTCCCATTGTCCAGCCATGGGTGAGTGCCACATTCCCCCAAACAGTTCATCAATGTCCCATCGTCCAGCCATGGGTGAGTGCCACATTCCCCCAAACAGTTCATCAATGTCCCATCGTCCAGCCATGCGTGAGTGCCACATTCTCCCAAACAGTTCATCAATGTCCCATCGTCCAGCCATGGGTGAGTGCCACATTCCCCCAAACACTTCATCAATGTCCCATCGTCCAGCCATGCGTGAGTGCCACATTCTCCCAAACAGTTCATCAATGTCCCATCGTCCAGCCATAGATTAATCAATGTCCCATCGTCCAGCCATGGATTAATCAATGTCCCATCGTCCAGCCATGAGTGAGTGCCACATTCCCCCAAACAGTTCATCAATGTCCCATAGTCCAGCCATGGATTAATCAATGTCCTATCGTCCAGCCATGGATGAGTGTCACATTCCCCCAAACAAATGTCCCAGCATTGCTCCAGTTCTCCTTCAATGGTCTGTAACTATCCGAATTGTCAGGCAGTCTGCTTTCATTCTCCAAATGAAACATGACTTTTCTGGACACTACTATCTCAACTAATTTATCATAGACATTCTAGAATGTGATGAGTCTCTAGACACTTAGCATCGTGGCGTCCTTGTTTGTCATATACATTCTAGAATGTGATGAGTGTCTAAATACTTAGCATCGGGAGCCTTTCTTGTTTTTCATTAACATTCTAGAATGTGATGAGTCTCTAGATACTTAGCACCGTGACGTCCGTGTTTGTCATAGACATTCTAGAATGTGATTATTTTCTAGATACTTAGCATCGTGGCGTTCTAGTTTGTCGTAGACATTCTAGAATGTGATGATTCTCTTAATACTTAGAATCGTGATTTCCTTGTCAGGTTTAGGAATTGGTCGGAAGTTGCTGGGGACACCAATCTGCAGGTCCTCATTCATTCAATATAATGTTGTTGAAATCCCCCCTCCCTCCCTCCCTCCCTCCCTCCCCCAATCTTTTTAATGCATGGTTTATTCAGATGCTTATTAAAACATAAGTCTTAACTTAACGTCTTTATACTGGTTTAGAAGACCCTGCAGAGTCTGTATACAACCAGTTACATTTACATCACCTTGCTCTAAAAGCTATGCGCATCCAGTTTATTCTTAAATGCATTAACTGTCCCTGCCTCCACTACCTCCCCTGGCAATGCATTCCAAGCAGACACCACTCTCTGACTAAAAAAATATTTCCTAATATCTAACCTGAACCTCTCTTTAATCAGCTTGTAGCTATGCCCTCGTGTTATTGTAGGTGGATGTATTTTAAAAGAACTTGTTATAGTCTAATTTATCGATTCCTCTGATCATCTTATAAACCTGTATTAAGTCACCACGAATTCTTATCTCTTCGAGACACTGTAGGCCGGTTTTTCTGAGTCTTTCCTCATAACTGTAATTCTGGAATCCCACTATCAGCTTTGTCGCTCTTTTTTGTATTCTTTCTAGCATGTTTATGTCCCCTCTATAATAAGGACTCCACACCTGTACACAGTACTCCAATCTAGGTCTAACTAAAGCTTTATACAGTTTGACGATCACTTCCTTGCTCCTATGTTTAATATTTCTTTTTATCATACCTAACATTGCATTTGCCTTTTTCACTGCTACCTTAACTTGCTCACTCACCTTTCCTGTATGATCTATTATAACCCCTAGGTCCCTTTCCTTATCTATCTTTCTAATATTGTTTTCTCCCATTCTGTAATTATGTTCCATATTGGATCTACCCATGTGGATGACTGTACATTTATCTACATTAAACTCCATTTGCCAGCTTACAGACCATTCTCGAATTTTATCTAAATCCGACATCAATATATCCAGTCAGGCCGATGGTCAGTGATCCTGCTGTCCCTTACATCATGCTTCAGCTCTACCCCCGTAATGAGGTCAATATTAGACGCATCCGTGGTGACTGCCGGGTCTTCCACCACGTGTCTCTGTCACCTTTATCTGGGAGCAACATATCGCTCGATAACCTATCCTTTATCTGGGAGCAACATATCGCTCGATAACCTATCCTTTATCTGGGAACAACATATCGCTCGATAACCTATCCTTTATCTGTGAGCAACATATCGCTCGGTAACCTATCCTTTATCTGGGAGCAACATATCGCTCGATAACCTATCCTTTATCTGGGAGCAACATATCGCTCGGTAACCTATCCTTTATCTGGGAGCAACATATCGCTCGATAACCCATCCTTTATCTGTGAGCAACATATCGCTCGGTAACCTATCCTTTATCTGTGAGCAACATATCGCTCGATAACCTATCCTTTATCTGGGAGCAACATATCGCTCGATAACCTATCCTTTATCTGGGAGCAACATATCGCTCGATAAACCCATCCTTTATCATCATCAGTTTTTAGGGTTGCCATTGTGGAGCCTGAGATTAGGGGCATGCTGAATCATATTATTTCCCCGCATCTGTTGATGCACGAGCTAGATCTTTGTGAGGGTTTTATCATTACCGTCTGCGGTATGAACCCCTGCTACTTCTCGTGTTTTTATTCTCTGACTAAGCCGTTGAAGTGTATGGTGGCAATTTGTTTACTTCTCGTTCAAACTACTTATTACTCCTACTACGTCTCTTGGTGGATTGTCCCCTCCTTGTTTGCTCGTCCTCCGCTATCCATGCCATTTATATTGCTCCATTCCACCTGGTTGGACGAAGAAGGATCTAGTGGACTTATGCCTAAGAGTCTGACGCAGTATCTGCAAGAGGTTGTCTTATACCTGCACGCATGCGCTAAATGAAAATCTGTTTTTGGTTTCCTGTTATGCATGGTATTCCCATTCGCAATGGAGAACAACACATGGTAGGTCATCACTAGCATGATCCATCAATACGGTCCATTGGGTGAAGGTAGTAACAATACTAGAGAGATTGAAATGGTGTGGCGAGACTCCTAATGTGGAACTGTTTGAAAGAGCGTAACTGATATTATCGGAACACGACGTAAAGAATAGGCGATGGTGTTAGGGAAGGACCTCATCTAGGGAACCGGCTGATAAGAGTACAGGTGAGAAGCTGGTCTTGGGTAGGACCTCATCTAGGGAACCGGCTGATAAGAGTGCAGGTGAGACGCTGGTAGGACCTCATCTAGGGAACCGGCTGATAAAAGTGCAGGTGAGAAGCTGGTCTTGGGTAGAACCTCATCTAGGGAACCGGCTGATAAGAGTGCAGGTGCGTGAGGCGCTGGTGTTGGGTAGAACCTCATCTAGGGAACCGGCTGATAAGAGTACAGGTGAGAAGCTGGTTTTGGGTAGGATCTCATCTAGGGAACCGGCTGATAAGAGTGCAGGTGCGTGAGGCGCTGGTGTTGGGTAGAACCTCATCTAGGGAACCGGCTGATAAGAGTACACGAGAGTCGCTGTTGTTGGGTAGGACCTCATCTAGGGAACCGGCTGATAAGAGTACACGAGAGTCGCTGTTGTTGGGTAGAACCTCATCTAGGGAACCGGCTGATAAGAGTACACAAGAGTCGCTGTTATTGCACCCCCCTTTTCCCCTAATGTAAGAGACGCAAAGGCAGACCAATACACACGTGGCGAAGGGAGCGAGAGACAAAGGAAACGGAGAAGAGATGGACGCAGATAGAACTGTTGGCCCAAGACAGGAGGTTGTGACCTGTGTTTGTTGAAGACCGGCTCTCTATAGGTAGCTAATAGGCTATGATTGATTGATTTATTGATTGATTGCTATCTTACTGTTCTCATGCAGAACCCATGTCTAACCTTGTTTCTGTGTATGTCGATATTCCTATTGAGTGTGAGGGATTCAATAGCAATGGTTTTAAATGATGACGTTGCTAGCCCTACACACAACACTCTTTAGCTGACTCTTACAACAAGCTCGGGAAGGTTACAAAGATTAAATTCTTTTAAATCCAAACACTATTATACCCAAATATTCCAAACAAACCCAAACACTATTTTACCCAAATATTCCAAACAAACCCAAACACTATTTTATCCAAATACTCCAAACAAACTCAAACATAATTTTCTGTTTTGCCAGAAAAGCGAGCTACCGAGCGATTTCAAATATCTGTCACGTGATCTGGGGGACACGTGTTGAAAATCTCAGCTGTGGATGAACGTGTGACAGGATAGAGTGCCCACCTTTGTAGTCCTCAGTTGCTGATGATCGGGTGACAGGATAGCGTGCCTATCTATGTAGTCCTCAGTTGCTGATGATCGGGTGACAGGATAGCGTGCCTACCTATGTAGTCCTCAGTTGCTGATGATCGGGTGACAGGATAGCGTGCCTACCTATGTAGTCCTCAGTTGCTGATGATCGGGTGACAGGATAGCGTGCCTACCTATGTAGTCCTCAGTTGCTGATGATCGGGTGACAGGATAGAGTGCCCCACTATGTAATCCTCAGCTACGGATGATCGGGTGACAGGATAGAGTGCCCCACTATGTAATCCTCAGCAGGGGATGGCTTTCGGATATTCATACGCCGCTGTTGAAAGCCCAGATTAGATTGGTGGGCATGTTGTTGGCATGCCCAACGAGCACCTCCCTAAATAGATGTCCGGACATACAAGCGCACGTCTTGAAGAAACGATGCAAACACGATCTGAAAGTATTGTTTAACAGTTTCTTCGTTGATGTCGCCATCTGGGTACTGCTTGCTCCGAACTGCTCAGCTTGGCGCTCAGTCTTCACACATGGTACTCTCAGCGCTAGAAGCGGATCATTATTGAGGCGTAATAAAAGCGAGCTGCACGAATGGACAGAATGCAAGATGGCCCAATTACCAACGCTGTCCACTTATGTCCAACGAGAAGCAGAGCTGTCCCACTAGGATATGACAGTACAATCAATGGCGGTCACGTCTGAATATACATATCTGACGCTGTCGCCATCTTCACTTGCGATGGGCTACTCTTACTATTACTATTATTATAATGAGAGAGAAATTAAAAACTTAGCCTGTACACAGTGCGATGACTACAAATGCAAGCATAATATATTCTTTAGTCCTATAAATCTTGACGTGACCAACGTAATTGCTGCAAACGCCGTACCGAAAGTGAGATATTGTTACGTCGTTTTCTGCTTTTAAATTGTAGCCCATTTAGTCTAGTTAATGGCGTTTGTAGGTACCGTTTTCCTGTTCTTCTGTTATCAATAAAGGTATTCGGTGGTCGAAATGTTGGTCATCCTTTGTTATTGATCTGTTGTCAAACTGCATTTTACCTTTTTTTAGTTTTTCAGAAGTTTTTGGTCTTCGGTTACACTACATTATATACCGGGTATTTAGTGTTCCATCTTTGTAATCAATTTATTTTCAGTGACGGATATTCTTTGCCTTTTATTTCTAAAAATATCAACTTGTATTTTTGCATGAAAAGCAATAAAACAATACTGGGTGCCTTGAGTTGACTGTTAGTCATTTCCATGAATGTCTAAAGAGAAAAGAAGAAGACAAAGAAATAAAAATGATAAGAAAAGAAACGATCAGCTTAGGAAGAAGAAAGAGAAAAGAAGAAGAAGATGAACTCAATATGTTTTCTATTCTTTTCCTGACAAATATTCCCATATCTGAGTCAAGAAATGCAGCGAAACTGCATAATTAGAGAGGCCGAAATGTTTATAACGACATAAGGAAGTCTGACTTAGACGGCACTGCGTGAGAACAGATACAACAGGAAACCTACTTTACAGCTCAACAACTTTTTTGCTCGTAAAGAAGATTCGTGTTTACTTTCTGTTTCCGGGGCAGTATCTGCACCATATTTTCCTATCTTCGTCACAAAAACTCTGGCTAGTTCTTACACCTAGGGTCTTCTTGAACCAGTAGAAAACCTTCCAGGTGGAAATGTTGGGATTTTTTTTTTAAAGAAGAAGAATACAGTGAGCGGCGGAAAGGGGGGGGGGGTGGGGGGGGGGGGTTGTTGAGATATGCTACAGGTTAGTCTGTTCATTAATTAGTTATAATTTGTTTTTAAAATACTACTTCCGTTTGAAAATTCATCACTATTTTCTATTGCTATTAAATGTAAGAGTCTCATAACATCCTGGCACATAGTCAAAACGGTGGAATGACGTTCTGACATGTGGGGATTTGATTAGAATGACGTTCTGACATGTGGTGATTTGATTAGAATGACGTTCTGACATGTGGGGATTTGATTAAAATGGCGTTCTGATTGGGGGTGATTTGATTAAAATGACGTTCTGGCATGTGTTGATTTGATTAAAATGACGTTCTGACATGTGGTGAATTGATTAGAATGACGTTCTGACATGTGGGAATTTGATTAGAATGAAGTTCTACCATGTGGTGATTTGTTTAGAATGACGTTCTGACATGTGGTGATTTAATTAGAATGACGTTCTGAAATGTGGGGATTTGATTAAAATGACGATCTGACATGTGGTGATTTGATTAGAATGACGTTCTGGCATGTGGTGATTTGATTAGAATGACGTTCTGGCATGTGGTGACTTGATTAGAATGACGTATTGAAATGTGGTGATTATGGTAGAATTGTTAGAAACTCACTCTATCACCACTTAGCTTTCTTCTTTACAACTCTCACTCCTTAACTCACAACTCTAATTAAAAAACACTACCAATTATTTTAACAGCAGCAAAAACAAATGATTGTTTATTGCATAAGCTACATGCACATAATAATAATAATACTAAGCACGTGAATTCTTTTCTATTGTCCTTCAACACTTATTTAACTTTAATGTATCTCCAGAGTTTCGTGCAAATAGCACAGGTATTTCTCTTGTCTTTTATTAACCCCAGGTCCTATCACTTGATCAGTTCTAGCTAATGTTCCATTCACAGTCTGTATCCCTTTAAGGTGATACAATTTTATCTAGCTAATTGTTCTCTGTCCTATCTTTCGTCTGATGGCCTTATGTCTCACCTTTCAGCTTCGGTATCGTATCTGTCTAATGAGCCTCTTGTCTCGACTTAACATCAGGAGGATTATTCAAGGGATTAGACCGTCTAGTTCTCCTCCTTCATCGTCTAGACAGGACTATGTGACTGCAATGGTTCTTGCAATGGGGTAGTTTCCCACTAAAGTATACGCTCTTGAAGACAGTGGTTGTCGTGTCTAAGACAGTGGTTCTCGTGTCTAAGACAGACGACAATATTTCTCGTGTTTACGGCAGTGGTTCTTGTGTCTACTGCAGTGATTCTCGTGTCTACGGCAGTAATTCTCGTGTCTGCGGCAGACGACAGTGGTTCTCGTGTGTACGGTAGATGACAAAGGTTCTCGTGTCTACGACACCGGTTCTCGTGTCTACGGCAGTGATTCTCGTGTATACAACAGTGGTTCTCGTGTCTACGGCAGACGACAGTGGTTCTCGTGTCTACAGCAATGGTTCTCGTGTCTGCGACAGTGGTTCTCATGTCTGTGACAGTGGTTCTCGTGTCTATGGCAGTGGTTCTCGTGTCTACGGTAGATGACAAAGGTTCTCGTGTCTACGACACCGGTTCTCGTGTCTACGACAGTGATTCTCGTGTATACAACAGTGGTTCTCGTGTCTACGGCAGACGACAGTGGTTCTCGTGTCTACAGCAATGGTTCTCGTGTCTGCGACAGTGGTTCTCATGTCTGCGACAGTGGTTCTCGTGTCTATGGCAGACGACATTGGTTCTCGTGTCTACGGCAGACGATAGTGGTTCTCGTGTCTACAACAGAAGACAGTGGTTCTGTTACTGTAGTTGTCAGGCCAAGAGTAACACATGTGTTACGAGGTGTTGTTTGGGAAGACAGCTTCGTGTTGAAGCAACACGTCTCCTTCTGACGAGTATGCAGACGAATGACACTCAGGGACTTGGAAGTCGGGTCACGTGGGACAGGTGTCAGCGTCTACTCAAACAGGAAAACCCACACAGTCAAATGCTTGCAAGTGCGTGGTCTCTGGTTCCCTCTCAGTGCTAGTCTACTTCGGTGACTACTATCTGTCTTCTATCTCTCTATTCTAGTTACTCACTGGCTATGTTCTGTGGTCTATCATAGCAACCTACTCAGTAGTCTTCTGCTCTATAGTCTATCTTCTAGCAACTGCACGGTAGCCTTCTCTTCTCTGCTCCATCTCTAATACCCCGATCCCCCAGCTTATATCCTATTCTCCCCGCTTTAGTCAATGATTTCTTTTTTTCTTCAGTTTATTCGCCTAAACTTTCTTTGAACTATTTTGCGGCTAAAGAAAGGATACATTGTCTTGAACCTTCTATGGGACCTTAAAGGTCGTGGGATTTCCCAGTAGGACCGTGAGAAATATCCATTTTGGCTGGAAGTCGTAAACGAGCATTGTTTAAGAATTTCAAACAATGACTGTTCTATGAACTCCATTTCTCGGACAGGGTTTTAAAGTTATTCATGGCTACCACAAACGGTGTTTTCATGGATTTCCTTTACCTGGCTCGTATGTTCCTTGTAACTCTGTTACAGAATGACGTTCTGGCATATGGTTATTACAGAAGAATGACGTACTGACATGTGGTGATTGGAGTAGAATTACGTACTGACATGCGGTGACTAGAGAAGAATGACGTACTGACATGTGGTGATTACAGAAGAATGACGTTCTGACATGTGGTGCTTACAGAAGTATGACGTTCTGACTTGTGGTGACTAAAGAAGAATGACGTACTGACATGTGGTGATTACAGAAGAATGACGTTCTGACATGTGGTGACACGAGAGGAATGACGTACTGACATGTGGTGACTAGAGAAGAATGACGTACTGACTTGTGGTGATTACAGAAGAATGACGTTCTGACATGTGGTGACACGAGAGGAATGTCGTACTGACTTGTGGTGACTAGGGAAGAAGGACGCACTTACATATGGTGACTACAGAAGAATGACGTACTGACATGTGGGGACTAGAGAAGAATGGCGTACTGACATGGGGTGAATATGGTAGAATGACGTTCTAACATATGGTGACTGGGATAGAATGACGCACTGATGTGTGGGGTTTGAGTAGAATGACGTTCTAACATATTTTGATTGGGTAGAATGACGTACCGGTACTGACATGTGGTGACACGGGTAGAACGTCGTTCTGACATGTGGTGACACGGGTAGAATGACGTTCTGGCGCGCAATGACACGAGAGGAATGACGTACTGACATGTGGTGACACGGGTAGAATGACGTTCTGACGTGCGATGACAAAGGTTGTTGTGGTTATTGTTTAATGTCTACAATTAGCAAGTTAACCCTTTTGTGTGCCCTGAAAAGGGCGCTAAGTGGCGGGTTGTAGTAGCTTTCCTCACATCAGGAGCGTGCTGATGAAAGTGGATCACGGTCCTCTAGACGGTTGTTATGCTTGGTTTCATCTGCTTGGCGCTCACTATTGCGTGGATCACATCGATCCACATCTCGTCAACCAGCCTGCTGGGAAAACAGTATGTTTTCAGGGAACGCTACATAGAAGAGAAATCGTGGTCTTGGTCAGTGTAATGATCCTGACGCGACGTCCTGGTAAGTGCCTGACCTGACTATCGTCTCAGTCCCCCTAAGCGAAAAGGGTAGAGTGACGTCCTGGTCAGTGCCTGACCTGACTAGCGTCTCAGTTCCCCTGACCTGACTAGCGTCTCAGTTCCCCTGACCTGACTAGCGTCTCAGTTCCCCTGACCTGACTAGCGTCTCAGTTCCCCTGACCTGACTAGCGTCTCAGTTCCCCTGACCTGACTAGCGTCTCAGTTCCCCTGACCTGACTAGCGTCTCAGTTCCCCTGACCTGACTAGCGTCTCAGTTTCCCTAAGCGACAAGGGTAGAACGACATTCTGACATGTGATGAAAATGGTGGACGAGGCACACACATAAACTGTTGAAGATCCCTGTAAAACATAAAATTCATATTTAGTTATGGTAATTAATTTTTGTCGGATAATGACTTAACAAATACCGAACAAATATGACATATTATCGATTGACCTTCTCTTCAATTAAAAGAATAAACATATCATTTGAGTAATTGTTTTCTTCGATTGTTCAAACCTGTATACGCCAGTTATTATAAAAAGTTGTTTACATTGCATTTATGTTATTAGATACAGAACTATAACCTATTATAATCAGTGAACTTCGTGCCGGTTTGCACTGATCTTTCTAAATGCCGATAACGCTAACAAAGATGTCTCTAAAATGAACATTGATCTGGGAGAATAATGATTTCTGTAGTTTGAAATTACATCGTTCTGTCGAAAGGCCATCACTTCTACCGTCTAAACAGGACAGAAACATTAGCCCTTATGTTCAAAGAAAATGCGTACAGAGTGGTGTATATTTAGCAATGATAAATATTAATGCCTTATTAATTTATACTAAACGTATTCTTTTAAACAGCTAAAATATTTTTGTAAGTGTCTCCATAGGAACTCTACTTCGGAGATGAAGTGTTAGATTCTTTAATTTATTAACTCGCCGTTGTTATTTTTTAGGTGAAGTCCGGCTCCTTTCTTTTCAGCTTTTCCTTTCTTAACCCTTAAAGTCTGGTCTGTTCAGACTCGTGTCTTAACCATTACAGACCGGTCTGGTCAGACTCGTGTCTTAACCCTTACAGTCCGGTCTGATCAGATTCTTTCTTAACCCTTACAGTCCGGTCTGATCAGATTCGTGTCTTAACCCTTACAGTCCGTTAGTCAGATTCGTGTCTTAACACTTACAGTCCGGTCTGGTCACACTCGTGTCTTAACATTAAGTCATGTACCCATTTACAGCTTTGTAGACTTATTCATGTCGGTAATGTGATTGATTCCGCTACATTCGCAATGAGAACAGAGCACTCTATTATTGTCACACAGATGCGCATGTGTCATCAGTGTAGCTATTATAAATTTCAATCCATGCCTATATATCGTTTCGTTAACACCGTCTATCCATCTCTTACCATGTCATCCCCCGGTTCTGCATCCCCTGCTGGGGAATGGGGAGGGTCATCTTGTAACATGCATGTTTTATATCTGAATGTTTATGTTACTTCCATCCCAGAAGACGTGAGCTGGACACATACTTCCAGAATTGACCAATCAGTAGCGTCAGCTTAGCAGAGACTATTCGACATTTACGGCCAATGAAGTTTAAGTCGACCAGTTCACGTCCTGGGAAGCCAATGTATATCAAGGGAAGCAAGGAGGACCATTTTATGTCAAGGGGGACAATGAGAAGTGATTTCCATGATGAGCAATTGTTATCAAAAAGACAATGGCGGGGGAATCAAGGGAGATCATTTTACTAAATTGAAAATACCAAGGAGTGTCTGTCAAATCAGATCAACCAAGCCAATTCTTTCCAAGACGATAATACAATCACCAAAATAGTTCTGAGAACATTCTGTCTGGTCTAGGAAGTACCATAGTAGACAATGCCGTCGGTCATCAAGTGTTAGAGAACATTGTATTAGTCTTCAGTTTCTTGTGGGCAGTGGGAATGACCAATTGATTTTTGTGGCGTGCTGATATCGTGGATCAAACCAGGTACCTTTGTAGTGAGAAAAGACTTCTCTGCCACCCTGCGTTCCTTTGTCAAAGCAGGGTTTAAATCTTAACGAGCAACTATCATCAGTTGCTGTGTCCGTTGTTGAAGTCCACATGGAGAATTTCAAGGGTTGAGTAATAAAGGCCGTTGATTCGTACAGTCGCCATGTATGAGTACAGACTAGATTTGTATTTTTCCTTTGATACAAAATAATATATGACCTCGTGGTCAGCAGGCTGATAACAAACCACCCGACCAGTAACGAACGAGGAACAACTTACAACCAAACCACCCGACCAGTAACGAACGAGGGACAACTTACAACCAAACCCCCCGACCAGTAACGAACGAGGGACAACTTACAACCAAACCACTCGACCAGTAACGAGCTAGGGACAACTTACAACCAAACCACCCGACCAGCAACGAAGGAGGGACAACTTACAACCAAACCACCCGACCAGCAACGAAGGAGGGACAACTTACAACCAAACCACCCGACCAGTAACGAAGGAGGGACAACTTACAACCAGCCATGAATACATCAAATACTTTCAGTATAACCCACAATGATAAACTAATCAGTGACGTCATCGCCAATCTCGTCTCCAGCCTCATCATCAGATATGGCCTTCAAATCATTCTCAGAGTGTTCGGCTCAATCGCAAACGTCTTCAATATTGTCATATTCATGAAACTGGGACTGACCGACATCGGCGGCATCTCCTTGTTCAGCCTGGCGTTGGCTGACTTCAACTACCTCTTCATATTTGTTATCTCAATATTAATTGCAATGCCAGAAAATAACTTCTGGGTAGACGCCCATGTGAGCTTAGCGTACGTTAGTCTAGCTGTCATGTATTTTGCCTTAATGTTTCTGGATATATCCGTTCTCATTACTATTTATATCTCAATCCAAAAGGCGTGTTGTGTTGCTCTGCCACTCATCTTTAAGAGTATTTTCACTCGCTCTAGAGCGATCTATTCTGTTGTGACCATATATATGGGAGTATTTATCTACTACTGTCCTTTATTTGTACAATTTATATTAGATTTTAAGCCGGTAAAATCTCAATTAATTAACGAAACGAGAATTATGTTTATTTTCCCTCCGATCTTAATTAAAACGCTAGAATTATATATGACCATTAGCAAAACTATTCTGCCAATTCTTGCTACGACAGTTGTACTTCTCTGTGTATTTATTATGTCAACTTCCCTCCAGAAAGCATCAAAGTTTCGTAAATCTGCGATGGATTTCAAAAAAGGAAGAATTGGAAAGAATGACAGAAAAGAAATCCGAGTCATACAAGCCATTGTTGCCCTGTCCTTTGTGTTTATTATCGGGAATGTTCCTTTGTTATTAACATACATTACCAATCTTTCCGTTCCTGGGTTTTCCAATCTGGGGAATTTTCGAAATCTGTTTAGACTTTGTGGAGATATAAGTGATACACTTTTCATTTGGAATTCGTCGATAAATATTTTAGTTTATTTAAAGTTTAATTCTAGATACAGAGAAATGTTTATGTCGTTATTTATTAACCGACGACTAGGATAGAAGGCTCTCTAACTTGTCGTTTGAACATTTATTAACCGACGACTAGGATAGATGGCTCTCTAACTTGTCGTTTGTACATTTATTAACCGACGACGAGGATAGAAGGCTCTCTAACTTGTCGTTTGTACATTTATTAACCGACGACTAGGATAGAAGGCTCTCTAACTTGTCGTTTCTACATTTATTAACCGACGACTAGGATAGAAGGCTCTCTAACTTGTCGTTTGTACATTTATTAACCGACGACTAGGATAGAAGGCTCTCTAACTTGTCATTTGTACATTTATTAACCGACGACTAGGATAGAAGGCTCTCTAACTTGTCGTTTCTACATTTATTAACCGATGACTAGGATAGAAGGCTCTCTAACTTGTCGTTTGTACATTTATTAACCGACAACTAGGATAGAAGGCTCTCTAACTTGTCGTTTGTACATTTATTAACTGACGACTAGGATAGAAGGCTCTCTAACTTGTCGTTTGTACATTTATTAACCGACGACTAGGATTGAAGGCTCTCTAACTTGTCGTTTGTACATTTATTAACCGACGACTAGGATAGCAGGCTCTCTAACTTGTCGTTTCTACATTTATTAACCGACGACTAGGATAGAAGGCTCTCTAACTTGTCGTTTGTACATTTATTAACCGACGACTAGGATAGAAGGCTCTCTAACTTGTCGTTTGTACATTTATTAACTGACGACTAGGATAGAAGGCTCTCTAACTTGTCGTTTGTACATTTCGGACAGTGCCACTGAAAACAAACGAGAGAAATAACTATAAATGCTGATAGAGAATAAATAAGTCACCATTATCGTATAGCCTTTATTACTCCAACAAAAGAATACGGGAAAGGCATATAACGCCCGTTCGCGAAACGACCAACGGCAAATAAATGTGTGACCCTATAAGATAATGATACTCTTCCCCTTCGCACCCCACTCTGTCCTCTCCCCACCTCACTCTCTCTTCTCACCCCACTCTGTCCTCTCCCTCTTCTCACCCCACTCTGTCCTCTCCCTCTTCTCACCCCACTCTGTCCTCTCCCTCTACTCACCCCACTCTGTCCTCTCCCTCTTCTCACCCCACTCTGTCCTCTCCCTCTTCTCACCCCACTCTGTCATCTCCCTCTTCTCACCCCACTCTGTCCTCTCCCTCTTCTCACCCCACTCTGTCCTCTCCCTCTTCTCACCCCACTCTGTCCTCTCCCCACCTCACTCTCTCTTCTCACCTCACTCTGTCCTCTCCCTCTTCTCACCCCACTCTGTCCTCTCCCCACTCTGTCCTCTCCCCACCTCACTCTCTTTTCTCACCCCACTCTGTCCTCTCCCTCTTCTCACCCCACTCTGTCCTCTCCCCACCTCACTCTCTTTTCTCACCTCACTCTGTCCTCTCCCCACCTCACTCTCTCTTCTCACCTCACTCTGTCCTCTCTCTCTCCCCACCCCACTCTGTCCTCTCCCCACCTCTCCCTCTTCTCACCCCACTCTGTCCTCTCCCCACCTCACTCTCTTTTCTCACCTCACTCTGTCCTCTCCCTCTTCTCACCCCACTCTGTCCTCTCCCCACCTCACTCTCTTTTCTCACCTCACTCTGTCCTCTCTCTCTCCCCACCCCACTCTGTCCTCTCCCCACCTCACTCCCTCTTCTCACCTCACTCTGTCCTCTCTCTCTTCTCACCTCACTCTGTCCTCTCTCTCTCCCCACCCCACTCTGTCCTCTCCCCACCTCACTCCCTCTTCTCACCCCACTCTGTCCTCTCCCTCTTCTCACCTCACTCTGTCCTCTCTCTCTTCTCACCTCACTCTGTCCTCTCCCTCTTCTCACCTCACTCTGTCCTCTCTCTCTTCTCACCTCACTCTGTCCTCTCTCTCCTCACTCTGTCCTCTCCCTCTTCTCACCACACTCTATCCTCTCCCCACCTCACTCTATCTCCCCACCTCACTCTGTCCTCTCCCTCTTCTCACCCCACTCTGTCCTCTCCCTCTTCTCACTTCCCTCTGTTTCATTTGACTCTGTCCTCTCCCTCTTCTCACCCCATTCTGTCCTCTCCCCACCTCACTCTCTCTTCTCACCTCACTCTGTCCTCTCCCTCTCCTCACCCCACTCTGTCCTCTCCCCACCTCACTCCCTCTTCTCACCTCACTCTGTCCTCTCCCTCTTCTCACTTCACTCTGTTTCATTTGACTCTGTCCTCTCCCTCTTCTCACCCCACTCTGTCCTCTCCCCACCTCACTCTCTCTTCTCACCTCACTCTGTCCTCTCCCTCTTCTCACCTCACTCTGTCCTCTCCCCCTTCTCACCCCACTCTGTCCTCTCCCCACCTCACTCCCTCTTCTCACCCCACTCTGTCCTCTCCCTCTTCTCACCTCACTCTGTCCTCTCCCCACCTCACTCTGTCCTCTCCCTCTTCTCACCCCACCCCACTCTGTCCTCTCCCCACCTCACTCTGTCCTCTCCCTCTTCTCTCCCCACCCCACTCTGTCCTCTCCCTCTTCTCACCTCACTCTGTCCTCTCCCTCTTCTCACCCCACTCTGTCCTCTCCCTCTTCTCACCTCACTCTGTCCTCTCCCTCTTCTCACCTCACTCTGTCCTCTCCATCTTCTCACCTCACTCTGTCCTCTCCCCCTTCTCACCCCACTCTGTCCTCTCCCCACCTCACTCCCTCTTCTCACCCCACTCTGTCCTCTCCCTCTTCTCACCTCACTCTGTCCTCTCCCCACCTCACTCTGTCCTCTCCCTCTTCTCACCCCACCCCACTCTGTCCTCTCCCCACCTCACTCTGTCCTCTCCCTCTTCTCACCCCACCCCACTCTGTCCTCTCCTCACCCCACTCTGTCCTCTCCCTCTTCTCACCTCACTCTGTCCTCTCCCTCTTCTCACCTCACTCTGTCCTCTCCCCACCTCACTCCCTCTTCTCACCTCACTTGTCCTCTCCCCACCTTACTCTGTCTTCTCACCCCACTCTGTCCTCTCCCTCTTCTCACCTCACTCTGTCTTCTCCCCACCTCACTCCCTCTTCTCACCCCACTCTGTCCTCTCCCTCTTCTCACCTCACTCTTCTCACCTCACTCTGTCCTCTCCCTCTTCTCACCTCACTCTGTCCTCTCCCTCTTCTCACCTCACTCTGTCCTCTCCCTCTTCTCACCTCACTCTGTCCTCTCCCTCTTCTCACCCCACTCTGTCCTCTCCCCACCCCACTCTGTCCTCTCCCTCTTCTCACCCCACTCTGTCCTCTCCCTCTTCTCACCCCACTCTGTCCTCTCCCTCTTCTCACCTCACTGTCCTCTCCCTCTTCTCACCTCACTGTCCTCTCTCTCTTCTCACCTCACTCTGTTTCGTTTGACTCTGTCCTCTCTCTCTCTTCTCACCTCACTATGTTTCATTTCACTCTGTCCTACAGTCACACTCTTGCACAACTTTCACACGCGCCCTCATGGTGAGGCCCTTCCATTGCACTTTGGTTGGGCTAGCTTCTGAGGGCGCACAAACCTAGCATAGGTACATACAGACGCACACATGCATCCAAGCACTGGTTTATGCGTCTTAATATCGCCCAAATTGACTACGTTCTAGGGTGGAATAGGCGCGTCTCCGCCAGTAGAAACTAGTGAGGCAAACACGAAAAATAAAAAAAGAAATTATGATAGGGGTTCGGAAATTCCGCTAGGAGAGGACAGAGTGGGGTGAGAAGAGAGAGTGAGGTGGGGAGAGGACAGAGTGAGATGAGAAGAGAGAGTGAGGTGGGGAGAGGACAGAGTGGGGTGCGAAGGGGAAGAGTTAGAGAAAACGACTTCACGCACGCAATACGTGTTTCGCAAATTTCTTTGATACAGTAGTTATTTCGATGCCAGACGTATAATGGTACATGGCAGTAAATAACGTATAATCCAGTACGTGTTCTTGATAGTCATGTTAAATATCTGTATTACTGACCTACGTTTCTACTCCACTGTACTTGCTATGTTATGTTCATGTGACCTGAACTTTCTTACAAATAACACGTTTGATGTATAACGGTGTATGTTTCAGATTGAATGTTAAGTCAATACCGGTACATTACAGGGACTGTGGCAGTATCCCGTGTAACTTTGCTAAGTATGTTGCTCGTTCAGGGTTCAAATCACATAACGTTTCCCAGAACGTATCATTGGACTGTAAGCGACGCTTACTTGTTTTTCTTTCTAAATTTTGAGTTCGCTATTTCTTTGTTTCTTTCAAAGCTGTTGTACATTTTAATGTATTGAATCTTATGACATTTAGCATCCAATTTCAGCAACTTTTTTAAAAATAAGTTCATTTCCCCTAGAGGGACGGTCTTGCTGTTTCATGAGTTCAAACCAGGCAGGATTCAGTTGATTCATTAATCACTTTTCTCGCCCCTCCCCCACCACTGATAAGTGCAGACCACAAACCAGTTGAACAGTTACATACTCACGCCCTACGTTTAGAACTAAAAAGGCCTTCCGTCTCAGATAAAGTAAAACACAAATGAAAATGGAAGTGATGGTCAAACTGTATAAAGCATCAGTACTAGATTGGAGTACTGTGTACAGGTGTGTACAAGGTGAGGAATCCTTATCTTTGAGGGGATATAAACATGCTGGAAAAAATACAAAGAAGAGCGTCACAACTGATAATGAGATTCAATTATGAGAAAAGCCGGTCTGCAGTGTTTAGAAAAGAGAAGAATTCGAGGTGATTTAATACAGGCTTATAACATAGTCAAGGGAAAAAATTTATTGGACTATAACAAGTTTTTTTTCAAAATACAGCCGCCTACAAGAACGAGTACGGCCACAAATTGATTAAAGAAATTACCAGATTAGATGCCAGGAAATATTTTTTTTCCAGACAGTGGTGAATGCTTGGAATGTATTGCCACATGAAATAGTGGAGGAAGGGTCAATTAATGTATTCAAGAACAGATTGGATGCACAGTTTTTAGATGAAATGAAAGTAAATGAAACTGGTTGTGTACAGACTCTGCAGTCTTCTAAACCAGTATAAAGAAGTTAGGTTAAGTTCAAATATTAGTGATACATTTAACAGCACAATGAGCATAGGTGTGTGATGAGGGGGAATATAAATCTCTTGTAAATAACAAGAGCGAAGAGCGCGGCCAATGATGATCCAGTAGAGAACAGGTGAAAGAAGACTAACAGAAGTGGTGGCGAAGAAGAAGAGAGTTGGTCATGGACTTTTAGGAGCATGGGAGCACCACTAATGTTGGCCTCGTTGTAGGAGGCCTGACTTAAAACATGCACGTTTCTTTGATGGAGGTGGTTTTTGTAAGGGTTGTTGTTGTGGAGGTGGTTTTTGTGGAAGTGGTTTTTGTGGGAGTTGCTTTTGCAGAGGTGATTTTTGTATATGGTTTCTGTGAGGTTGCTTCTGTAGAAGTGATTTCTGTGGAGATGATTTCTGTGAAGTGGTTTCTATGGAGGTTGATTTTTTTCTGTAGTGACGGTTTTTATGAAGGCAGTTTCTGTGTGGGTGGTTTAAACAGAAATTTGTAAGATATTTTGACGTTTGAAACCATAACGAGTCCTACACACTCACCTTCTGTAACATTCAAAGTGGGAATCAGCGAGTATATTATTTCATCTCCAGTAAGAAAACTCAAGAATAAAATAGGGAATAACTCACTGTCTATAAGTTATCAGAAGAAGAAGAAGAAGATATCGTTTTAGGTTAATATCATGTTTCTGAGCCGTGTTGTAGGACACATTGAATCATCATCAGGTGCCATTGAAGAGGAGGCGTCGGTGTTTGATATGTTACACATTAAGGAAGCCAGTTGATGGTTTTACAAGACAGTCTCTGATCTGGAACCACAATGGCAAGAAAAGTACAGGCAATGAGTAAACATTCATTCAAGGCAGAGAGTGAGATTGAGGAGAATATCAAAGACACTGGAAAGACGCGGATTGAGCTGGGGCAGATGGTCCGTGTTAGAAAGATTTGGTGTGTATTTGTTGAAGCCTTATATTCCACAGGGAGGAGTAACGGATTTGATTGATCCATGTATCATTCTGAAATACAGACATATTTTAAGAAATATTCAAATACTGACATTCAATGAAGTCTTTTAAAAACAAATAATCTTCATTACCGTTTTGATTTACTAGCGAAAAGGTAACGACCCTGCTGACTGTCATGACGTGGTAGAGCCATTAGTTTTTGCAGCTAGAGTAACCAATCCCTTTCCTCGATGCCATGACGCCTCTTCCGTGCGTGAGATACCAATTTACTTGTACCTCTGTCTGGTCGTTCTTTGCTTGCTCGAGCACCCTGATAACACCCTGAGTTATGCCAAGGGGTAGTTTCCCCCCACTCCTGGCAGGTTTGGCAGCTTGAGAGCTATGACAACCCCTAGAGTTATACCAGCTGGTAGATAAGTCTGTTGACATGTCAAATAACATACAAACACTCCATTTCTATCTGAAATGGTACGAGTTGTTTTATTTCATTCATGAATTAAATTGGTTCATAAGTCAATCATATGCCACAAAAATAACTGGCAACATCTGCATCCATCACAGACACACACAAAATATGTATTGTTAGAAATGTATTATATAGTATCTTTTTAAAACTTCAAAGTGGAGCACAGAATAAAAACACTGTAACCTACCAGGCATGATATAAGATGTACTAAGGAGTGGTGAGCTGGGCCAGCTACCTCATCCTGCATAAACTATAAGCCATCAGAAAAAGGAAGTGAATATCTCTATACGCCATGGTAGAAATGAATGCCCCTATACCCCATGATACAAGTGAATGCCCCTATATCCCATGATAGAAGTGAATGCCCCTATATCCCATGATAGAAGTGAATGCCCCTATATCCCAGATAGAAGTGAATGCCCCTATACCCCATGGTAGAAGTGAATGCCCTTATATCCCATGATAGAAATGAATGCCCCTATATCCCATGATAGAAGTGAATGCCAATATATCCCATGATAGAAGTGAATGCCCATATCCCATGATAGAAGTGAATGTTCCTATATCCCATGATAGAAGTGAATGCCCTTATACCCCATGATAGAAATGAATGCCCCTATACCCCATGATAGAAGTGAATGTTCCTATATCCCATGATAGAAGTGAATGCCCCTATATCCAATGATAGAAGTGAATATCTCTTCACCCCATGTTAGAAGTGAATGCCTCTTTACCCCATGATAGAAGTGAATGCCTCTTTACCCCATGGTAAAAGTGAATGCCTCTTTACCCCATGATAGAAGTGAATGCCTCTTTACCCCATGGTAAAAGTGAATACTTCTTTACCCCATGGTTGAAGTGAAGCAACAAAATAAGCCACAAATTCATTATTATCACTCGACTGATGAAAGGTGGTACATGTCTGATCTTGATACATCTCAGATTTGTCTTGAGTTCATCATGTTTGTTTACTCACAACAACTACCCAAATCCTTTCAGTTCAGTTCAAGTGCCATCTCCGCATCAAAGGTCAGTTGCAATGGATCTTCAGTGTACTCTATCTCTTGCAATAACGGTGCAATCTGACACGCTTTTTCCGGCCCATCTCCTGATGTTATCCACCCACCTATAACGTTGTCTGCCTCTTAACGGCTGCCTACCACCCTACCTTCTAGCATGGTCTTCAACAAGGAGGTATGTCTCGCTATATAGCTAAAATAACGTAACTGTCTAACCCTGATTGGGGTCATTAATTCTCTTTTCACCCCCAACATTTTAATAACTCCAAATTTGTTTTCTTCTCTTTCCAAGAAATGCGGCCCAATCTTCTATATACCCACATTTCAAAATCTTCAATACTCTTTTCCAATTTATATTTGGTGTCCATATTTCTGTGCCATAAAGTAGTTTACATAACCTGACAATTCTCATTCTACAGCAGTAAACAATGCAAATAATGACGGACATTTAAGCAATTGTAAGATAACATGTACTTGCTTATACTGGAAGTCAGTATTCACAAATGAAACTGACTATTTTAACAAATAGAGTAAATTACTATTCTGTTCATAACTGACATCACTGCACTATGGGCTGACCCATAGGCACTTAGCTAATCTCAGAAAACAAACAAAATGTGTAGATACTGATGGTTCTTATAGGTTGATTTGTCCTCACAGACGCCCCTCTCTGCTGGATCCAAGTATGAATACAAAAATGATGCAAAGTGGATTGCTGGTTCATCAATTGTTTAAGTGATTGTGGGTTGGAGGGCCAGAATTTGACGGGGTCAGACACCCTTGGTCTAACGTGTCCAGGGTGATAACAGTCTGAAGTGCTCATAGACCATGTGATTCTAGAAGTGAATTATTATCAACATCGCAAGGCAACAACAAATATCTGAAATGATCTTAGGATAGATGGGGGACCTCGTCACAGTGAATGAGACGACAGCAGTTGGTGGCTCATAGCTGGCCACTTGTGTCAGGGCCCTTGTCACAGTGAATGAGATGACAGCAGTTGGTGACTCAAAGCTGGCTGCTTGTGTTAGGGCCCTTGTCACAGTGAATAAGACGACAGCAGTTGGTGACTCATAGCTGGCCACTTGTGTTAGGGCCCTTGTCACAGTGAATGAGATGACAGCAGTTGGTGACTCAAAGCTGGCTACTTGTGTCAGGGACATCCGGGCCCTCGTCACAGTCAATGAGACGACAGCAGTTGGTGGCTCATAGCTGGCTACTTGTGTCAGGGACATCAGGGCCCTCGTCACAGTGAATGAGACGACAGCAGTTGGTGGCTCATAGCTGGCCACTTGTTAGGGCCTTCGTCACAGTGAATGAGATGACAGCAGTTGGTGGCTCATAGCTGGCTACTTGTGTTAGGGTCATCATGGCCCTCGTCACAGTGAATGAGATGACAGCAGTTGATGGCTCATAGCTGGCCACTTGTGTTAGGGCCCTCGTCACAGTGAATGAGATGACAGCAGTTGATGGCTCATAGCTGGCTGCTTGTGTTAGGGCCCTCGTCACAGTGAATGAGATGACAGCAGTTGATGGCTCATAGCTGGCTGTTTGTGTCAGCTGTCCAATACCATATTCCACGTCCAAGTGGTGAACCTGGAAACAGGCTGCATTTGTGCTGCTTGGCCGAGAGAATTGGGAATCAAAGACGGAAGGCAAACACTGGATGTATCAGAGAAGAGATGCCGATATCACTGTAAACCATAGCACAATATACTTTTCAGGATGAACACAAAGAAGAAAGAGACAGGCTAGATGGCTGTTGGGGTTAGCAACACATGGTATGACTGGGAACACAGCATATATGAAGTGCTGAAATGTTCACAGGACAGAAAGTTCTAGAAGAAATATTCGGCTTCAGCAATGGACATGACAAAAAAGACAAGGAAAACAAAAGTACATTTAAATTGTTAAAAGAACACGATGGTTGTGTAAAAGATTGGTTGATGGACATCATTCAGAATAAAACATAATGATGGATATAGTCAGAATAAAACATAATGATGGATATAGTCAGAATAAAACATAATGATGGATATAGTCAGAATAAAACATAATGATGGATATAGTCAGAATAAAACATAATGATGGATATAGTCAGAATAAAACATAATGATGGATGTAGTCAGAATAAAACATAATGATGGATGTAGTCAGAATAAAACCTCATGGTGGATGTAGTCAGCGTAAAACATGATGATGGATGTAGTCAGCGTAAAACATGATGATGGATGTATAGCACCTATCCCCCATGAAGTGTAGATATAAAAATAATGTGGTCATTTTCCTCCAGTTCGTATTCCAGCTCACCCTGAAAAAAAAGAGAAGAGGAGAAAGAGGAAATGAAAGATTTTCAGCAATAAATTTAGAGATTCGATGTTTAAAGATATTAAATTTAAAAAACATTTCTTTCTTTTCGTTTTTAACCTTTAATGTTAATCAGTTTAGTTCCTCTTGGAGGTCGGGGACTGCATCAATTTCTACTTTTGGTTATCTTCTTGAATTTCATCCAATCTGTCCTGGTCACCTGTTCCTGGCTAGGTTTTGAGTTTTCCCACTCCTCTTACATTGCGAGTTCCTATCTAGTTCAAGATGGGTTGTACTGTTGTGTTTGTAACTGATGGTTTGTCCTTTCCATCTGCACTTTTCCTGTGTTCTTTGTCCAAGATGTGTTTAATATTACATGCGATCATCTATCACAAAATGCACTTCACAGTCAGGATGTCGACATCAGTGCCTTTCAGTCCAGCATATCTGGTTGCCACGAGGCACAATTTTAAAACTGTTTTTGCCTCCCCTCTTCAATCCGTATTCCCTCAACCAGACTGCATGGACGCTGTTTCTTCCAGGATGGCCATTTGGTGATGGAATTGGTCAGCTCTGGTTTGCTGACCCTGACACATGCAGTTTGCTGTGAGTCACTGACGACTGCAGTCACCTCGTTAACTGCATCTTCGACATATTCTATATGTTCCTTATTAGACGAAGTGAACTGAATCCAAATTTGGCTTTTGTTAATCTTGGCATTAACATTTTGGTGTGTTCATCTATCTCTGTCAATTTTACTTCGGCAATTGGATAAAACTGTGCACTTCACAAGTTATCTGACCATCAACTTTAGGGCTCCTAGTTACTCTGAACACATAGGGCTGTGAAAGCCACAACCATTGGTGTACCAGAAGGATTAAGTCAAATAAAGGACAGGGACTGTTTCAACATTATCTCGGTGATCAACATTCGTTTCTCAATAAGTTTTAATGCATTTATAGAAATACAAAAAACCAGAGAGCCTCCGTCAAACACTTGCACTTCCTGGCCCTAAATTACGCTGACGAAGTCCTCGTACTAAGTTATGGCTCTCTGTATTCTCGAGTATGGAAATCAAGGATTCCAGCTGCCTAGTGGTTGGAGACTTCAACAGCCACTCGAAGAGATGGGGATATTCGGGCACAGACAACAGAGGGGATGAAGTGGAAGACTGGGAGATAGACACAAATCTCTATCTTATCAATAGGTCGGACGACAGCCCTAGCTTCTATTCTAGATCATGGCATACCACTTCCACCCCAGACTTGGCCTTCTCCATGGGGGATATTCACCACAAAATAGATCGCCAGGTGCTCGACCAATTGGCAGGTAGCGACCACAGGCCAATTAGGCTAGAAGTTGATATGGAAGTTGGTCCCCAGGAAATAAAACCGCTGCCACGTTGGAACTATAGACGAGCCGACTGGGACAGATTTGCAATGCTGACAGATGGACTGTGTGAAACCATTAACACACGAAATAACAATATGAAACCTATGTTGGAAAGCCTAAGCAAAGCAAAGCAATACTGCAAGCAGCCGCCGAAACCATCCCAAGAGGGGCAAGGAAAAACTACAAGCCATATTGGAATCGTGAACTGCAGAAAGTGGAGGATGAAGTCTCAAAGGCTAGGAACATGGCAGAGATAGAGCAATCTATGGAAGCCAATATCGCCCTCAAGGCCATCACTGCGAAATACAAAAGAACACTTAACCAAATAACAAGAGACAGCTGGAAAAACAAAACAGAAAGTCTCAATTTAGACAAAGAAGGGAACAAACTATGGAATTTAGTCAGAGCCATGAATGACGAAACACCATCAAATAAACAAATTACCATCACACAGGGCGACAACATGCTTACCGGAAAAAAAGCAGCAAACGCCTTTATAGAACATTATGCCAGAGCAAACTACATTGATGTCCCTACAGACAGGCACACAGACATTAGTGAAGAACAAAAGAGCCACGACAACATCAAGATGGCACCAGAGGAGCACATGATGGCAAAACTAACCATGAATGAAATGGAAGAGGCCATGAGAACTTTCAAGAAAAAGAAATCGCCCGGAAAAGATGGGGTAACAAATGAAATGCTGATGGGGTTGGGCCAAACAGCAAAGAGGAAGTTACTATCAGTCCTGAACCAAAGCTGGAAAAGGGGAATTGTACAGCAGGCATGGAAAGAAGCTGTACTTATACCAGTACCAAAGAAAGAAAAAGGTATAACAGATCCAAATGGATACAGGCCTATCAGTCTACTGAGCTGTGAAGGAAAACTGATGGAGCGTATGATAAACACCAGACTGATATGACACCTGGAAGCAAAACACATACTAATTCCACAGCAAGCAGGCTTTAGACAGCACATATCCACTGAGGACCAGATCACTCTCATAGCCCAGGAAATAGAGGATGCTTACCAGGAGAAAAAATACACAGTAGCGGTTTGGGTGAATTTAGAGAAGGCATTTGACAAGGTGTCGAAAGAGGGACTTAAAGTCAAGAAGTGAAGTTTGTGGGAAAATGTACAGATGGATCAGCCACTACCTCGAAAACAGAACAGCCAGAGTTCAAGTACAAGGGCAGATGAGCAAAAAGGTGACACTTGAGCAGTAAGTACCAAAAGGGGCAGTACTGTCACCCAAACTTTTCCTGGTGTATATAAACAACATCACAGAGAATATACCAAGAAGAGTCCATAGCTCCATGTTTGCAGACGATCTGGCTATGTGGACCTCTGAAAAGAATCTCACCATAGCAAGAAATCGGATGCAGACGGCCCTAACATCGCTGGAAGAGTGGGCGAACTCATGGCTGGTCAAAATAAACGAGGAGAAAACAACATGCACAATATTCTCGCTCTCATTAAAACCCCAAAGTACCAAATTAAGTCTAAATGGCAAAATCCTGCAGCCAAACGACAACCCAACCTATCTGGGAGTCACATTTGATCGGCACATGACATGGAAAATTCAGATCAAGAGAAACCGAATGAGAGCCAGACAAAGAATGGCAATCATGAGGAAACTTGCTGGCACAAGCTGGGGAGCAGACAAATGAATACTTAAGAAACTGTACACCGGAAGAGTGAGGCCAGCTCTCGAGTATGGCATTGCGGCATGGACAACAGCAGCAAAGGCGAACTTTGATAAAATTAGCAAACTTCAAAACCAAGCCATGAGAGTTATAACAGGAGGCATGAAGTCAACGCCAATTGTAGAACTTGAAAAGATTACAAATCTGCAATCCATGACCGACAGAAGAGACTGCAGAGCCCAGCAGCAAGCAGAGAAACTCAGAAGACTGACAGACCATCCAATGCTTCAGAGACTAAATAGATTTGGAAATGGGAAACTAAAGCGGAGAAACTTTGCAGAAATAGCCAAAGCAAAGATGAGCGAAGACCCTATGAACACCGTAACAATACCAAAGCCCATCCCTACTGTACGCAAACCTATCTGGAAGCAGCATATCATTCCGGAGGTAGTAGAAAATATACCAGGTATTGGAAACAAGAACAGCAAGACTGAAAAAGAAAGAAGAGACATAACCCTGAGGTACATAGCGGAAAACTACCCAAGCATGGACTGGACCCATGCATACACCGACGGTTCTGTAACAAACACAACACAGAACGGAGGGACAGGGGTATTCCTGAGCCTACCAAATGGTTGAAAAATAACACTGTCAGTGGCAACTTGAAAATTCTCAAGCAATTTCAGAGCGGAGGCAGAGGCACTGAGGGCTGCAGTAAAAGCAATGCTGACAGGCGAAAGCAATGAAAGCCAGATAGTCTTGTTTACAGATGCCCTGGCCGTAGTCACAGCACTAAAAAGCCAGAAATATATTGAACTTGATGATTTAAGAGCAGTACTCTGTCAACTATGCCAGCAGTCCGCACCAAAAAGAGTAGTGGTACAGTGGGTTCCATCCCACTGTAACAACCAAGGCAACGAGGAGGCAGACAGACTGGCAAAAGAAGGTGCAAGACTACCACAACCAGATTCTAGTGTGACCTACGAAGAGTCCAAAAGGCTTATAAGGGCCAGATACATGGTCAAATGGGAAACAGAACATACTGGCTACACAAAAAAATTATGCTTATTACCAGTTGAACAGATGTGATTTCTGTAACCATTTTTTTACATGATGAGGTCACTAGCCTCATGCACAACTCTCTTTAGGCAATCTTTTAGGATATGCATGGTGGTGCAGTGGTTCTATTCTTTCCTCCACATGAAGGTGTCTACCGTGACCATATAATACAAGACAGTGAGGAAGGAAACTGGTGGCACTCCACCACACAAATGATCAGATCTCGTTCAGTGAAGTCTCAAACACTCCATCACCGACTGCAGATACCTAACACTTGATCCTTTGCATCGATTCACATTGGTAAATGTACAGAAAAACAGCATACTCACCATAAGTTCCCAATCTGCATCATTTATCAGGACCAAAATTCCTGGCCGCCTAGGGAACAGAAAGTAACAATGTTTCAATCGATCAACTCCCTGCAGAGCATAGGCCTTCAACAAATACTTGCAAAGTCTTCTCGCCATGTGCCATCATTTCAAGCTCTGACCCTATCTTTCCTGCCATTGTTATGTATGTCTCAATTTCCCATCTCCATGAGTGTTTAGATCTGCCCCTAATTCAGTTGCCCTGAGGATTCCAGAACAATGTTATCATCTGGTTTCCATAATGTGTGTCCTACCCTTCTTCTTCTTCTTCTTCGTACGCAGTCAGACGTCAACCTTTATTTTTTCGAAAAAAGCAGCGGTCATCCTGAGGCTGTCGACACTGCCATAGAGCTTGTCTAGTATTGCCACTGGTGATGGCCACATGTGCTTTCTCTGGTCCTCGTATGTCGGGCAGTTTTGCAGCAAATGTTCAGCAGCCGTTTTCCCGGTACCACACGGGCATTCGTCAGTGCCACCTATCTTCAGTTTATTGAATAGGTGGTACCTCAGTCTATTGTGGCCAGTGCGAAGTCTGAAGACCACGACCTGCTCTCCTCTGTTCAACTGTGTGTCCTATCCAGTCAGCGATTTCTCTTTATGTCGCCACATCTGTTCGGTTATTTCATACGTTTCTATATTAGTGACGTTATCATACCATTTTATTCCCTCAATCCGGTGCAAGCATCCATTGGTGAAAGGTTGGACATTTTAGTTGTACTTTTTATTGTTCTCACATAATAGAGCCATACAATAGAACAGATTTGACATTGGAGTTGAAGATTTATGTCCATAACTTTCATAAAGCAATAAAGCCACTCTCACCTTATGTATTCGTAATATTTGCTTATTCATTCTCAAACTCCTGCTACCAAGCCATGAAAAGGACTTTGTAAGTAGCAGGATGTTGTTCGGTGAACGGAATGCGTCATAGTTTACAGCTTGACTGCAACATCTGCAACTTATGTCCAACACATCCGACTTCAGCAGGCATTTTTGGGTGCCGGGTTAGCATTCCCTCTTCAATCCCTTCTCCTTAACCAGTCTGCTCTGTTGCAGACTGTTATCCAGGAACACTGCATATAGATATAAAAGGGTCTTGGCAGCTCTGGTTTGTTGGCCCTGGTGCTAGCCGTCAGTTTTAGATCGCTGACCGCTGCAGCTCATGCACTGCTCAGCACATTGATCCATCCTTCAGTCAAAGGCGTATTCTTTATGTGATATCTCTATCAGTACCTCCGACCTTGTCTATATTGCTATCAAGATATATGACGATTTTAGCACTTGTAGTATGGAGTCTCCCAGTACAACCTGATTGTAGTCAGTGTATACATTCTCATAATCTCTGCTTTATAAATGTTCAGACCCAATTTCAGTGACCATTCAGTAAATATATTTATTTTATTTTGCATTTGGTTGCAGTAATGAGACAGTAGATCCAAGTCATCAGGAATTATAGGCGACACAAGCCATGTCATCGTATATGTTCATGTGTATGCTGTTAGATGTGTTGGGGATATTCTTTCATGTGCCATCTGTGTGGCAGTTGCTATTTCCAATCTCTACCTGTGTAGTGTCTTCTGGACTATAAGACAGTTAAACTGACTTGACTTACTCGCGCTCCTCTTCTACCATGGGGTGTACAGGTCTGATTTTATTTTTCTTGTAGTTTATAGTGTGTACAGGATAGGTTAGCCAGCGTCATGCCCAACCCTCCTTAGTCACCTCTTATGACATACCTAGCAAATCACAGAGCAACTATTAGTTGCTGCCATTTCTGTCTCTGGTAAAAACATTTGTTCACACTTTCCCTTGTTGGTTCCAATTGTGGCAGACTCCAGGTTTTCACTGGGGTTTTCTATCTGTATGTTACCGCATGCATCCACATCATTCACGACCACACACAGTAAATAACATAGCACAGAGCAGGTGGCAGATTTATTACATCATATTCATTCAACAACTATTAAAGTGAGTGCAGTGAGATTACAAACACAGGAAATACATCTTAAATAAATAATCATATCTCATAATTTATCTGTATTATTAATAACTTCGCGGAGGTTGTAAGCATTAGCTATTAAATATTGCCCCCAAATAATCCAACCCAGTTCTAGCCGCACATTCTCCTCCCTTTATCTGCACCCTCAAACACACTCTCAAAAACTCGTCCTCACGATCAGATTATGTACTCAGACGAATCTGTATGACCACATATAATCAGATTACGTATTCAGGCGATCTGTACACTCGTGTAACAATTCAGAGCATACATTGACCACAAGGTGTACTGCACGTACAACACACATTCAGTTCTCATCCTTAGGCGATCTGTACACTCGTGTAACAATTCAGAACATACATCGTTCACAAGGTGTTCTGCACGTACAAAACATATTCAGATACCTTCATGCAGGTGATCTTAACATATCACATTCAATCTATTCATGTAAACTCACATGTGATCACACACTCAATCGATCTACGTATACACACACTCCGGAACATACCTCGTTCCCTCGGTGTCCTTCACACACCACACATACATCCAGATATATTCTAGTCACAGGGTGCCCAACACACATCTCATAGAGCGACTGGCCAAGACTCAAAGATGTATGCTGGTTCCGCCACCCTGCACTCCATTTTATCTCTCTAACATTCGTAAAACAGCTTACCAATCGCTCTTCTATAAAGTTGGCGAGCTAAACAGACCCCTAGCTAAATTCTGTCTCTCTCTCCATGGTCAGCCTTCTTGAGTTAAACTTTGTCTAGTATTATATAGTCTCAAGCAGTATAGAGCTGTCCATTAGTCCTCTATGGGATGTCTGACCCAGCAATCCTCTAGTTTGAATCTACCTCCATTTATTAGCACGAATCACTCTAAATTCCTGTCACTGAAAATGTAGCAGCAAGACCTGCTGACCTCTGTCTGTCACTAACCGGCTGTTTTCAAGAAGAACTATTTGCAAGTGAGGTGATCAGTATGTTTTACCTGACCCTGACTAACATAGTCTGATCAGTATGTTTTACCTGACCCTGACTAACACAGTCTGATCAGTATGTTTTACCTGACCCTGACTAACATAGTCTGATCAGTATGTTTTACCTGACCCTGACTAACACAATCTGATCAGTATGTTTTACCTGACCCTGACTAACACAATCTGATCAGTATGTTTTACCTGACCCTGACTAACATAGTCTGATCAGTATGTTTTACCTGACCCTGACTAACATAGTCTGATCAGTATGTTTTACCTGACCCTGACTAACATAGTCTGATCAGTATGTTTTACCTGACCCTGACTAACATAGTCTGATCAGTATGTTTTACCTGACCCTGACTAACATAGTCTGATCAGTATGTTTTACCTGACCCTGACTAACATAATCTGATCAGTATGTTTTACCTGACCCTGACTAACATAGTCTGATCAGTATGTTTTACCTGACCCTGACTAACATAGTCTGATCAGTATGTTTTACCTGACCCTGACTAACATAGTCTGATCAGTATGTTTTACCTGACCCTGACTAACATAGTCTGATCAGTATGTTTTACCTGACCCTGACTAACATAGTCTGATCAGTATGTTTTACCTGACCCTGACTAACATAGTCTGATCAGTATGTTTTACCTGACCCTGACTAACATAGTCTGATCAGTATGTTTTACCTGACCCTGACTAACATAGTCTGATCAGTATGTTTTACCTGACCCTGACTAACACAATCTGATCAGTATGTTTTACCTGACCCTGACTAACACAGTCTGATCAGTATGTTTTACCTGACCCTGACTAACATAGTCTGATCAGTATGTTTTACCTGACCCTGACTAACATAGTCTGATCAGTATGTTTTACCTGACCCTGACTAACATAGTCTGATCAGTATGTTTTACCTGACCCTGACTAACACAGTCTGATCAGTATGTTTTACCTGACCCTGACTAACATAGTCTGATCAGTATGTTTTACCTGACCCTGACTAACATAATCTGATCAGTATGTTTTACCTGACTAGTAGGTAGTCTCCTCTTTGCAGCATTGGCCCTGGAGAATAAGATTTGAATGTTTAACCTGAATGTAAAGTTTCTCCCACTACATGGCTCTGAGACATGGCAGGTGACTAAAGGTATCACATCCAGACTGCAGACTTTCACTGACAAGTGTATTCGTGGCATGCTGCATGTTAGGTGACCAGAGGTAATGGCAAACACAGATGTGTGGGAATGAATATGGTAACAACCAATACAGCGGGAAAGTGGGGAGGGAAAGCAGGGATGGATGGGACACACACTCAGAAAGAAGTTGGACAGTACAACCAGACATGCACTTGATTGGAACTCACTGGGAAAGAAACATATGGGAAGGCCAAGAAACACCAGATGATGACATTAGAAGATACATGGGAAACTTCACAAATGAGAATAACTGAAAGCTGAGATGATTGAGTTCCAGTCAATGGTAAATGGGATACAGATACTGATGACATTCTGTCACCAATCAATGACTGCCACTTGAAATAGCAATTCACAGACTGCAGAATATTTCAATCAAAAATAGATCCATAAAATGTGAAAGATGAAACAGGAGTATGTACAACCAGTGGGCTTCTGGAACTGTACTCTCGACCATTTGCTGAGGGAGATTGAGCCCGTATGGTTTGCCCAATGTAGAGTCATGTCAATTCGTAACACATTCATCTGCTGACACCGACTGCATCTGTGGATCTGACTTAAGTGCAGCAATGTCTGTTCTCCTTAACACAATAAGTACAAAGATAAGATCAAATAATGCTCTCACACTGTATGCCCTTGTATTAAAAGCTCTGGTCTTTCTAGGATAATATTGTCCCGAATCCACACGAGCAGGCTGCGGATCTTCCCTGTATAAAGAATACAATACGGTTATAACAGTCATCATTATAGTTTAGATATATAGATTATGACAAGTTCACGTTCCAGTTTGGAGTGGCATCAAACTGTCAATCAACATCTTCATTACTTGTAACCCATCTTTTACTTCAATCTAATAAAAGGTCTCAAGTTGGAACTACTTGGAGAATTTCATGTTCCAAGGGCCACATGAAGTTGTTGATTGACAAAGTTCCCATGAAGTCAAGATAATAAATCTTCTTCTTTTGTCTTATTACTCTTGCTGTGAGGTGTCACCGCGAGGTGCTGCAGAGAGGTGGGTTCCGTAAATTTTTTTTTATTGCCAAGTGGGAGGCTTGTGCTGTCGTTAGGTGTAACTTCCTGAGAGTGTCAGAGACACCCTTGATTCACCGACTTCGAGGATGGTACCTTGCTCGTGGAATGGAGACCTGCATATGATATGCTCTCGCTGCAGGCTGCTCGTAATGCATTCGGACAAAATGACCAAACCACTTTATTTTTTGGGGTGTCAAAGTGGACACTAACTGGGTTTGTCCCCACTGTCTGCCTCAGCATGGTGTTGTGGATTCGGTCATGGATTGTATTTCCGACTGCACTTCTCACACCGCGCATCTCACTGCTCTGGTTTTTATTCTTATGTGTTTCTAGTAAGGACGAAGATTGGCTTTGGTAACACAATGTAGAAATAAACAATGTATTTATCAGCCTCCTCTTAGTTTAAAGAAGCGCTATAGAGTGATTCAAAATTGGTACAATTTGATAGTGGACACTGTTCGGCTTCTGAATACTATGTGCAATCTCTCTGTCAACTCTGCCGTCATCGGTAAACATACTACCTTGGTATTTGAACTCCCGTACTTGTGTCACTGATGTGGAAACTTCTCTGCATGTGTTCACGTGATATCAACATAGTCTCTGTCTTGTCTCTGTTGATCTTCATGTCATATTCATTTCAAGCAGAATTGAGATAGATTAGGTGGTGCTGTAAGTCTTCTCCCTTTTGGCAAAAGGTGACGATAATGAGCCCATGATCAATCAGGTCAAGATAATGAGCCCATGATCAATCAAGTCAAGATAATGAGCCCATGATCAATCAAGTCAAGATAATGAGCCAAGTACCAATAAAGTCAAGATAATGATCCAAGTACCAATAAAGTCAAGATAATGAGCCAAGGACCAATCAAGTCAAGATAATGAGCCCATGATCAATCAAGTCAAGATAATGAGCCCATGATCAATCAAGTCAAGATAATGAGCCAAAGACCAATACAGTCAAGATAATGAGCCAAGTACCAATAAAGTCAAGATAATGATCCAAGTACCAATAAAGTCAAGATAATGAGCCAAGGACCAATCAAGTCAAGATAATGAGCCCATGACCAATAAAGTCAAGATAATGAGCCAAGGACCAATAAAGTCAAGATAATGAGCCAAGGACCAATCAAGTCAAGATAATGGGCCAAGGACCAATAAAGTCAAGATAATGAGCCAAGGACCAATAAAGTCAAGATAATGAGCCAAAGGTCACAATAGACTTAATGAACCTAGGACCAATAGTATAGTAGTAACCCCTTTCAGCCATAACTGACTATAGGATCATATGACGTGTGAGAGTGCACCTTTGCATTTATCACGTTGTCCCTCCATGTAATTCCAAGAATGGATCACTAGAACCGTACATAGGTGTTGCCTGTACGCTTGCTTGGCATAGGTTGCCCAAGTCTTACAGTCATTTAGCAGTGTGCTGGCGACACATGCATTGTACACCATGGCCTTGGTTTTAATTGTAAGTTTCTGGTTTGTCTTTATCATGTTTTGACTTGTAATCGTTTTTTTTAAGACAAACAGGTGATTAGCCGGGGAGGAATCAAAGAGGAGTTAACTGCACGAAGGGCAGCAGCAGGTAGACTGTTCCATGCAATAAACAGAGGTTTCCTGAGTAGAAGAGAAATTAGCAGGAAAACAAAGATGGATGTATACGGCTCGACCTATGTGCCTGTCCTGACATATGGATGTGAGTCATGGGCAATGACTATAGCCCAAGAAAGGCAATTACAAACTTCAGAAATGAGGTACCTAAGAAAGGCGGTTCAGGTGACAAAAAGGGACAAGATCTGTAACCAGACAATACGTAGCAATCTTGAAGTTCAACCCCTGCAGACACGAGTGGAGCAGTCCCAACTACAGTGGTTTGGCCATGTCTGTAGAATGGAAGAAGATCGGATACCAAAGCGGTCATGGGAGATCAAAAGTCAAGGACGCAAACCCCGAGGACGTCCCAAAGTACGTTGGGAAGACAACATACAACAGTCCCCAAGTGATAGAGGGCTGGATTGGAAAGAGGCCAGGAAAAAGACGGCAGATAGAGCAGTGTGGCGTTCTCTTTGGCAAACCTTTACACCTCACGGTAGAAGAGGAGCGACTAAGTAATTAAGGTAGAAGACTCTACACCTCACGGTAGAAGAGGAGCGACTAAGTAAGTAAGGTAGAAGACTCTACACCTCACGGTAGAAGAGGAGCGACTAAGTAAGTAAGGTAGAAGACTCTACACCTCACGGTAGAAGAGGAGCGACTAAGTAAGTAAGGTAGAAGACTCTACACCTCACGGTAGAAGAGGAGCGACTAAGTAAGTAAGGTAGAAGACTCTACACCTCACGGTAGAAGAGGAGCGACTAAGTAAGTAAGGTAGAAGACTCTACACCTCACGGTAGAAGAGGAGCGACTAAGTAAGTAAGGTAGAAGACTCTACACCTCACGGTAGAAGAGGAGCGACTAAGTAAGTAAGGTAGAAGACTCTACACCTCACGGTAGAAGAGGAGCGACTAAGTAAGTAAGGTAGAAGACTCTACACCTCACGGTAGAAGAGGAGCGACTAAGTAAGTTCTGGTTTGTCCAAAATAAGCGTCGTGAGGTGTGCAAATGTAGCAGCAATTTGCCAATGCAACTCTATTTCTGGGTCGAGAGAGAGAGCTTGTCGTTGATGAGGGATCCCAGGCATGTGAATTGGTGTATGGCTGCCAGTTCATAATTATTGATGCTAAGACTTGATGTGGCATCTATTTCCTGTCCCGGTACATTTGTTCTGTTGGAGACTTATTGTGAGACCAAAATATTTGCAAGCCTGGAAAAAGCAATTTATATAGCTCCAGTTCCTGCTGACTGTGGGTGGCAATTGCAGCATCATCAGCATTTTGGCCTTGAGCCCTGCAAGGTTAAACATTGGACCATCCGACCTAGTGTAAATGCAGATTCCTTCATTTGTGTTACTAAATGCATACTTCAGTAAGAGAGCAAAGAAGGTTCCGAACAGTGTCGGGACCAGAACATAGCCCTGCTTGACACCACTGCGAATACCAGTTGGTTGTGATATGTAACCATAAAATTGGACTGTTCCTTTCATGCCTTTATGGAACGATATTATTTGTCGTAGCAGTTTGCTTGGACAGCCTATTTTAGAGCAAATTTAAAATCGTAAGAGCCCATCCTTACTAACCAAATCAAATGCCTATGTCAGGTGAATTTGTGAGCCTGATTCTGCTCACGTGACTTTTCCTGAAGTTGTCGAAAGGAGAAAATCATGTCGGTCGTTGATCTTCCAGACCTGAATCCACATTGTGAGTCCGGATACACATGCTCAGCCAATTTTTGTAGCCATAGTAAGATTACTCTGGCGAAGACTTTGCATTCAACACAGCAGAGAGACACCTCTTTTTTGTATAATGTTACAATCTGTGCATCTCTATCTTGAGGTATAATGGCCTCTTTCTAGTGTTGGAATAACATCATATACAGTGATTGTAAGAGTTTATCCTTACAGCACTTGATCAAATCAGGTGGGATCCCACCATTCTTTTCTCTTTGACTGCTGCAGCCAGCTCTGGGTTCCAGTATGGTTCATTTTTCCTGTACGTGCACTATGGGATGCATTTCTTTGCAACTGTTAAGATGGTGGCACATATGTTTGAAGGTTGTATTGATGTTATCATTTTTACTTATTTGACTAAACCCAGCAGCAGTTTCCAGGCCATATCGGGCCCAGTCAGCCTTACTGAAATTCCATGACAGTGTGCCCTGAACTACCCTATCCCTCTGTGGTGTCTCAATAATAGTTGGATTGGAAAATGATCACTTGTTTTCTATCGTCAGTCGATACAGGTGTTAGATTAGGCCAGCTAGTAGTACCGTACCCTCTATGCAGAGGAGGTCCAGAACTTGTGAAGTAATGTAATGTTGTTGCCCTTACACAGCTCTTCGATCTCCAGGCCTCTTTTATTAAACTGGCAGTATCCAAGATTTGGCATATGGGCACTAAAAATCACTCACCAACATTGTTTTCTTTGATGTAAGTTCAAATTCAGGTAGGCACGTTTCTTGACGTCGTAGGGCAGTAAATGTTATGTAGCATGTATTTTGTGTTATCTTCGTCCCATAACTTTATTGTTTGATGGTCAATATCATCCACAGGGATGTTGGTTACAACAGCTTACATATCATTCCTGACCAGGATCATAATGACTTTATACTAGCTCAATCACCTGCTGCATATACTGCATGTAATGTTAATTTGTCTTTGTAGTAGCTTCTTTCAGAGATCGTGTTCAATGAACTTGGCATGTCTACTTTTGTTTTTAATTAGAAAAGATCTTTGAACATTGTTTTCTTGTAATATATCTTAAAGGATTTCTTTGTTTTCCAAGTTATATGTAGCGTTTTTCTGAAGAAACACATTTTTGTGCAAGTGATTTCTCAGTTAGTTTATTCATTGTCCATGATACACATATATAAAGCAATGTAGGTTCAAATATAACACCCCAAGACCAGTTCTATCAATTTCAGAGCAGGAATATGTTTGCAAATATGTTTCTTATCTTCTGTAAGCCAGCTTTAGCTGATCATGATCACACGGTGACCTAAATTGTGTAGTTTCCTCTTAATTTATCCTCAGGTGAAGGTCCAGTTTTCTCTTACAAAGACAACTGTTATTTGCAAGGCTATGTTATCTCCATATAGTTTATGTCTCTCACCTGTCTTACAAGATCGATATTAGCGAACAAGAAGAAGACAAGATCAATATTGGCAAACAGGAAGAAGACAAGATCAATATTAGTGAACAGGAAGAAGACAAGATCAATATTAGTGAACAGGAAGAAGACAAGATCAATATTGGTGAACAGGAAGAAGACAAGATCAATATTGGCAAACAGGAAGAAGACAAGATCAATATTAGTGAACAGGAAGAAGACAAGATCAATATTAGTGAACAGGAAGAAGACAAGATCAATATTGGCAAACAGGAAGAAGACAAGATCAATATTGGTGAACAGGAAGAAGACAAGATCAATATTAGTGAACAGGAAGAAGACAAGATCAATATTGGTGAACAGGAAGAAGACAAGATCAATATTGGTGAACAGGAAGAAGACAAGATCAATATTAGCGAACAGGAAGAAGACAAGATCAATATTGGCGAACAGGAAGAAGACAAGATCAATATTGGTGAACAGGAAGAAGACAAGATCAATATTGGTGAACAGGAAGAAGACAAGATCAATATTAACGAACAGGAAGAAGACAAGATCAATATTGGCGAACAGGAAGAAGACAAGATCAATATTGGTGAACAGGAAGAAGACAAGATCAATATTGGTGAACAGGAAGAAGACAAGATCAATATTGGTGAACAGGAAGAAGACAAGATCAATATTAGCGAACAGGAAGAAGACAAGATCAATATTGGCGAACAGGAAGAAGACAAGATCAATATTGGTGAACAGGAAGAAGACAAGATCAATATTGGTGAACAGGAAGAAGACAAGATCAATATTAGCGAACAGGAAGAAGACAAGATCAATATTGGCGAACAGGAAGAAGACAAGATCAATATTGGTGAACAGGAAGAAGACAAGATCAATATTGGTGAACAGGAAGAAGACAAGATCAATATTGGCGAACAGGAAGAAGAAGACAAGATCAATATTTGTATCTCTTTTCCTGTGTAAGCGTGCAGCTTTGTAGGATGTGTTCCACAGTTATGGTATGCACCCCACATGGATACCTGCCATCTGTCTCAATTCTTATTTTGTTACAAAAATGACCCTTGAATCTATTATGCCCAGTTCTCAGTCTGAAGATAACTTGCTCTTCTCTAGTTAAATCATAGTAGGTCTCTTCTTTTCAGAAAAAAATTAGTTGTTGATGAGCCCATTTTCCTCTCGTTGGCTTTGTGTTTGGTCTTGACCTCATTAAACGTGATGCTCAGGTCTGTTTGTGGGGAAGCTCCTCCACACTTTGCTAGTCTGTCTGCAGCTTCACTGCTTTCAATATTGCAGCAGGATGGAATCCACTGTAAGACCAACCTTGGGTGTTCTGCTGAGAGCTGTATCAGGGAGTACATACATTGCTTACGATCTCAATCTTTATGTTATTTCAGAGCTGTAAATACTAGCACTGCATCACTCAGAAATACTTTGTTTTCTTGGTGGATATCTTCATCTTGGATAATAAGCTCAGCAGCGAACTTAAGTTACTCTACTTCTGTGTGGAAGCTATTGGAGTTTATTTTCTTTATTAGTATTAGAGTTTTTTTTTCTCCATTCCTTAGTCTGTAACACCCCTTTCACCTCCATTGGATGTGACTTTGTTAGCTCAGCCACCTGAACATACAAGTTTCTGGTGTGTAGACTCCCTAAGATATTCTTCGTTTTATTTCAAAATCCGCCTGTTCTCTTATTTTTTTATTTCTTTTAATTGTTTCTACCATCTCAGAGAATTTTGCTTTTTCCCATTGTGGAATTTGGGATGTTTGTTTTAAACCTCTAGTTATTACCTGGCACATGATTGTGTCTGCTCTTGCAAGATCTGAAGTTTTTTTTAATATTATGTGGTTTCCATTTAATCTGCTTAGTCACCCTTTATGACAATACGCACAGAGTTAACACATCCATTCTTCTTCAACAAGGGGCCAAGGATCGACACAGGAAACATACCAATCCAAAAGTCTTCCAGAAAGAAATCAAATCAAGAAATTACCAAATAATGAAATGACTGTAATTTATTAATCCTCTTCTTATGAGCAAACATGACACTTACATTTGTGTTCTTGCTTTGGAAGATTTAATATGTGCTTTTTCACATTCCCACATAGCAGCTCAGCTCCACCACTGTAACAAAAATTGAAAGAAAACTTAGGAAAATCAAGACAATCTAAAACTGAACATACATTTCATTAACACTGCTAATAACAGAATTGAAAGTGACAATTAATGGTCTGAAAACAGCTAAACCAAACATGTTTCCTACTTACCTACTAGTAAGTACTTGTATTATTTGGCTGCTCAAGTTTTGTTGTCTGGCATTATATGCTGGTGTGGAAGTAGGTTATATGTATAATACATGACGTTGTATCCACTTTCTGTCAGATTTCTTTATTTCTCACACTTCTAGTCAAGACTGTGACTAGTGTGACAGTCTAACTCTAAGGCTTAGAATCTAAGCGATCATCATTCATCATAAACCACTTTGTCTTTTCGCAATGACAAGAATTTCATTTCACAATGACAAGAATGTCTTTTCACGATGACAAGAATGTCTTTTCACAATGACAAGAATGTCTTTTCACAATGACAAGAATTTCATTTCACAATGACAAGAATGTCTTAACTCTTTTCGCATATTATTTTGTGATTGTTCGATCTTGTGTCTTGGTAAAGTAAAGGTTCGTGTCTGACACCGATAACTCCGATAACACTACAGAGAGTTGATATTAATATACTGTTGGTTCGTTGTCCACTTGTCTCCATTGAAATTTTGGAATATCTTATTAATTAATGGACTAATAATGGTGATAGCTGGTAGTGGTAGTGGTATGTCACCGAAATGAGGTTCTTGTTGAGTAATCAGTAACTAATGTCACTAATGACTTTTTACTTTTAACTCAACAGTCGTCTGTGATCACCAGATATAATATTAATAAGGAAACAGTCATATACTGAGACAAAATACGTACCTGAATTCTACTGTAATAGGCAAAGCCATTTAGATTGAAGATATGTAATAAAAATGCGATACAAGTGAGTTTTATGACAAAATATCTATTCAATTGGCTACTGTATAATGTATATCTTGGTTCTAGCGGCTGGTCCACATTTTTGTCAGTTTTTAGATCAGAGTTGCTCTCCCTTAAAGCCAAAAGGCCAGATCAAAGTATCAATGACAAGTCAAAATAGAATGTAAAATACATCAAAATGAAATGAAAATTTGAAACCAAGATTAAAACGTTTTTTGATAAATGAAGAACAAAAGATCATAGCCACAAATTAATTAAAGAAAAGTCTAGATTAGATACCAGGAAATATATTTTTTTAGTCAGGGAGTGGAGAATGCTTGGAATGCATTACCACAGGAAATAGTGGAGGCAGAGCCAATTAATGCATTCATAATAGATTGAAGGCGAATATATATGTTTAGATCCAGTGAATATAATATAAACTGGTTGTATACAAACTCTGCAGTCTTCTAAACCAGTAAAAAGTCGTTAAGTGTAGACAACTTGGTGAAGCCAAGATGGAAATCATGGATCAGAGCCTGGGCACATGAAAGATAGCTACAGATCCGGCACAGTGGAGTGAATTTATTGCTGCTTTTATAGAGACCACCAGGCGCTATGGTCTGCGCTTTACCAGTCACGAAACAAGGATTTAATCAGAGAAGAATAGGTTACTGGGTATTTTCTCTATTCGGCTGAAGTGCTTAAACAAAATATTGCTTCTCTTGCTCCACCTGTTCGTCTAAAAACAACAATTTCTCTTGAACTTTGTTGTTGACTGTGTAAAAATTCTTTCCTGAAAAGAAAGTATAGAAATGTTTGGTGTCGTTCTTGCTGCTCGACCATTCATTACCACGTGGTCCATAGTTTGTACTCTGATGGACTGTAAGTTCATTGTTTTCTTTTTGTTTTGTTTTCTAGTGTACATGTTAACCGAGTGCTTAAATATACTTGTCTTTGCTGACATCGTTTTGCCACCACCAGGTTGGCCCTACTAGCTTGTAGTAAGCGTCATTTGAATGTTGACGTGAATGCTCCGCTAACCACTAGTTCTTGTATCTGCCCCTGGTAAACCTTTAGGTCTCTTAGGTTAAGACAGCGTTCTGCGTTCTCTTGTCAGTAAGTCAGCCTCCTGATTTCCGTGTAAGTTGCAATTAGATGGAATGAATTGAATCACCACTATCTTGAATCAGTAATGTAGTTTAGAGAGTACCTCCCATAGATTTTTTAGATCTGTATTTTTCTTTAGTTATCATAGATAGCGCGTCTGTGAATAATATCACTTGTTTATCTTTGTTTGCATCCACCACAAGCGTCTCTGCTACAGTTTTCAAGGTATCTGTTTCTGCTTTGAAGTCACTGGAACATTTTCCGGCTTCTGCTGATAACTTTCCTTCTTTGTTGCTTTTTTTTTTAGGTTCAGAAAGATTCCATCAGTAGGACATATCTCCAATTTATTGAAAAGATGGAACCTCAGTCTGTTGTGGCCTGTGCAGAGTCTGAAGACTACTAGCGTCAGGGCCAGCGAACCATAGCTGCCAAGACCTTTCTACACCTCCGGTGATCCTGTATAACAGGCTGCAGCAGGGCAAACTGGCTAAGGAGAAGGGATAGAAGAGGAAATGCTAACCCGGTACTAAAAAATGCTTGCTGAAGTCAGATGTGTTTGACCGAAAAGTGGAAATATCGCAGTCAAGCTGTAAACTACGACACAACGCATTCCATTCTCTGGACTACATTCTGCTACTTAAGCCAATTCAGGGTTTGGTAGCGGGAGATTGAGAACGAACGAAGCCAAACCAAGATACATCTGAACCTCACACAGTGGGGAGACACATCACACCGAGTTTTAGCACCAAACCATATGTGATATACCATATGATGCAAGCCATATGCGCTTTGTAAGACTTTGACAGCATTTTACAATTTCCTCCTCAATTGAATTAATGTGTTTTCTCTGGCAACCTCTTATTCTGGTATTCTGGAATAAAACCTAGAAATCCAGTAGTAAAACCAGATTCTGTTATGTACTAAAACCACTCCTCAACATGGAGAACAACATAAAACCTGAGATAGTCAGACGGAAACGGGCGGGCTGGGCAGCCTTCAACTCCATCACGACAGCAACAGACGCCACTAAGGACACCAGACTACGTGCGGACATCTTCGACTTGGTAGTCCTGCCAGCGCTCTGCTATGGTAGTGAAACCTTGTCTTTAGCCAAAGCAACAGAGAACCAACTGAGAACAGCACACGCATCTCTTGAATGACGCCTTGTGGGCATAACTCTCAGACAACAGCGGCAGAGCGAACTACACAACAGCGACATCCGGAGAATGTAACACATCAAGGATGTCCTACAGTTCGTCAACCATCCGAAACACCGCTCGGCTGGTCATATATCCAGAAGACAAAATGAGAGATGGAGTACCATAACCACCATGTGGTACCCGCGTGACAACAAGTTTTCATGATAAAAAAATGTAAAAAAACAAAACAACTCAAGGTCTTTAGAAACAAAGTCAAAATCTTGATTTTTGAAAAGCCAATTTGGCAGTTTTGTTTGACGTTAGCTCTTGTTTATATCACCGAAGCGTCAAAATGGCGTCGAGACGACGGAGACCAAACAGCTCGGTAGAAGTTCAGCGTCGTGGTGTGGGAAGTATGCGTCGAATAATTTCCAGTGATATTATGGGGAACAGAAATGTTGAAGTAGTTCCAGTTGGAGCATGGGTAGAACCAGCAAATGATGATTTCCAACCAGATGTTGTGGTAAGTGTGAGCTGTGCAGAAGATCTGTCCGTTTTCGTGTTTGAGCTTGCTTGCCTCACCCGCACCGTTCTGACGTTCACGTTTAGTTTAGGCTTAGGGTTATATTACAAATACAAAGTTCTCTCAAACAAGCACAAACACACTTACAGACGATGGGAGCCGACAAGCACAACCAACTGACACACTTCTAATACATTTACGATTCTTTGATCATCGTAAATAATAAAATGTCGCTGAGTTGAGTATTTACAATTTACTAAATAACTCATAATAATAACTGAAACTTGAATTCAATACGACTCCATCCCCCATAGTCACCATGAGTATGGTGTTATTATACTGACATAGGAAAATCAAACACTATCGCTGTTGTGCTGACTTGGGATCTGACTTGAGTACTTTGACTTGATTGACTCAGTAGTGAGTAGTCAGTGTAATACTTTAAGTTTATAATAATGGGATACTCTCAGTGGGCATATTCTTGTCTCACGCACACAATCCATAAACCAGACTGATAGCTGTATTGTAATGGTTTTTTTAAATAAAAATAATATGTACTGTTTGCTTATGACCAGGTCACACATCGTTCAACCAAAAATATTGACTTGTTAATGTTGGTTATATTGGATACAATAATATAATTGTCTTGTGTTGTGACCATGTACTTTTATAGTGTGATGTTGGGTTCTGTTTTGCAGTTTTCCTTGATATTATGTATTAGCTCTCAGAAGAACTGTGTTTCTCCTTTCCTCAGATGTGCTTGATTTACTTAGAATCACTGTGGGTCTGGCAAGAGCCCTTCTTGGTTTTTTTTGGCATTGCTCGACTTGGCTGGAGTCTGTCCCTATGTCATAACTTTTCTTGACCTTCTTTTAGACTGTTAGATCTGAAACTTTTGTTTAATTCACTGAATGACTGGTAGCCCTCACAACAGCTGTTATTGTCAATGTTTTTTTCAGTTCGCCGCATTTCTCTATTTCCCAAGGTGGTGTGTGTTGCACTGTGGTTTTTATTTTGCGCCTTTTGGCCCAGTGCATCCGATTTCAGCATGCATTTTATGTAAGGGTCTGTTTCCTCCTGCATTTTATAAGAGTTTGCTTCCTCGGGGTATGGCCGATGCTGTGATGGAGATCGAACCCAGCACTTTCGCCTTGTGCGCCATGTCATTTAACCACTAGTCTACGCCATCCCCGTCATTGTCAGTGATATTTAGTTATATCTTCAGGGCATGACCATTTTTAGCACTGCCCAGTAGTCATCTGTGGCGCACAAAGTGATAATTTTCCATTTGATTGAGTTTACATTGGTATCAAAGCACTAGGGTTGTGTATTTTTATGTAGCAATGAACTGTCATTGAATAGGAGACCTGAATTATAACCTAGCATTCTGTACAAGCTTAGCTTTCATTTAAAGTATCATTTGCAATCTTCCTCATATGTTTTGAATGTGTCAAAGTCGACCTTCCTGTTCGATGAAATTGGGATTTCAATACCTGAGAGTTGATTGTGTTATTTGATGAGACAATGATCACGCATCTAGATTACACACGTATATTCAACACATGCTTAATTTTGACTGGGACACTTAAGAAAGGAAATTTGGTAATGTTATTTAGGGATTTAATGCAGAAATACACCCGGTATTGTGTGCACCGACAATTTATTTTGTACTGTATTTTTCACAGCACTTTAACGACATTTAACGCTGCTTCTTCATACTAAAATGTAATCTTTATTATAAATAATTCATGTCATATGATGTTTAGACCATAAATTTATCTCAATTTAAAAATATTAATTCATTTTAATTTTTTAAATTAAACTGTTAGACATACAGAGTTGCACACTTGCCCTGGACTGAAAGACACAAATCAGTAAAATTATTCAGGACTGGAAAGCGTAAAATTTATTAAAATGGTCTAGGATGTAAACTGTCATGAATATTTCCAGAGAGCTGCTCAGGTTGAAGAAGAGAAGATTCATCGCATGAAAGGGGAAAAGGAAAATAAACTTCGAAGCTTCCAACAGCAGACAAGACATCGTGTGAATGAGGCCAATCATCTCAGACGACAACAACAAATTCAGGAGGCAGAACAAGCTGTTAGTAGTTTGTTTTGTATCTTTGTATGGCTACATTTCTTTTTAAACATATTGTCATGGTAGAGAGTCAATATCTTTGTATGGCTACATTTCTTTTTAAACATATTGTCATGGTAGAGAGTCAGTATCTTTGTATGGCTACATTTCTTTTTAAACATATTGTCATGGTGGAGAGTCAGCAACATATTTCTTCTTCATCTTTTGATCTCAAATAATCAGATTTGTTCTAATCATAAACTTGGTGGTCTGTCACGGACTTCTGTCACCATAAAGCTGATCATTCAACAGAATTGATAAATAACACTAGGAAGAGAGGACGACAAGGAGAGATGACTCTGAACAGTTCAATATCATGGAATAAAAGAGTCAACATCAGAAATGATAACCAGTACTAGGGACAGAGAACAGCAGATAGAGAAGATATAGGGCAGTTTAACATCATGGTACAGAAGAGAGCCAACAACAGAATTCTTAAACGGTACTAGGAACAGAGAACAGAGAGAGAAGATATAGGGCAGTTTAACATCATGGTACAGAAGAGAGCCAACAACAGAATTCTTAAACGGTACTAGGGACAGAGAACAGCAGAGAGAGAAGGTACAGGACAGTTTGGCTTGACTTGGTTTAATTCGTTCTCAATCTCCCGCTACTAAACCCTGAAAAGGGCTTAAGTAGCAGAATGTAGTCCAGAGATCGGAATGCGGTGTGTCATAGTTTACAGCTTGACTGTGATATTTGCACCTTTTAGTCCAACATATCTGACTTCAGCAAGCATTTTTTGAGTACCATGGAATAGAAGAGAGCAAATAACAGAATTCTTGAACAGTACTAGGGACAGACGATGGCAGAGAGAGGAGAGACAGGACAGAAGAGAGTCAACAACAGAATTGATAAACAAAAACTGGGGATAAATAGGTGTGGAGAGCCATAATCACCTTTGTAAGTCAGCATAGGACAAAGAAGTATTGTATTTTTTAAATGGTGTCAGTGTCATGTGGTGATGTTCTTAAATGAAAGCAATCATGTCCTTGAACAGTTTGAACTGGAGCGTAAAGTAGTGCAGCAGTCTTGTTTGACCGGGGATGTACAGCGTAAGGATACATGTGTAATCAGAAAGGATTTGGATCTGGCTATAAGGAAGAGACTGCTGGAGAAATATGGAGGTATGTTGATTGAATATTTGCTAATTGTTATTATAAATCCAGTGACACTTGAGCCTTCAGCCCAATGCCATCTAATGGTATCTACACTTGAGTCTTTAGGCCTCTATGCTAAAAGATGAAAGTTGTCTTTCAGCAGACGTAACCGCTGTATACTAATACACAGTCTTAACAGTAAGTCATTTACAGAGGCGTGGACTAGAGCATGGCGGTAACGTTAGTTGAACTCTGTACCTTTACGTCAACAGCAAGTGCTCAACCACTGCACTAATCAGACTCCTTCATTGTCATAAACCCCGGCATGACCAGAAGAGTAGATTCACACATCCCCTAACGGGTTGTTGCCACCATGTTTGGTATCAGCTCCTTCATTGTCATAAACCCCGGCATGACCAGGAGAGTAGATTCACACACATCCCCAAAGATTTGGGACCTCTATGTTTGCTAATGTGAAAGTGAAAGCCCAAACCATTCTATATTTCTGTTTTTCTATGATCGCATTAAACCCGACATTTGATGTTATCTTGCAGAAGATGTTGAAACCTGGAGGAAGGACACAACCGCAGTTTTAAAGTCTCACACAGAAGAGGTAAGCAGTGTAGCTCTTACTGTCTGGAGTACAAAATAAACTGGTTACCATCTGAACATCCTATTCCTTGCCTCACTTGTCCATTCTGTGTTCATTATTGTTGTGTTTAGTTAGGTTTCTCTTCTTTGTACACTTTCAGACTTTGACTTGGCTATATCTACTGAAGGAGGTTAAGGTATCAAGATGTTGAGCAGCGCATGAGCTGCAGCGGTCAGCGGCCATAGCTGCCTGCTAGCATCAGGGCCAGCCAACCAGAGCTGCAGCGGTCAGTGACCCATAGTTGACTGCTAGCTTCAGGGCCAGCCAACCAGATCTGCCAAGACCCTTCTACATCTCCACGTGGTGATCCTGGATAACAGGGCAGACTGGCTAAGGAGAAGAGATTGAAGAGGGGAGGCTAACCCGATACTAAAAAATACCGGCTGAGGTCGGATGTGTTGAACCGAAAGATACAAATATCGCAGACTAGTTATAAACTACAACACAATGCATTCTGTTCTGTTGACAACATCCTGCTATTTGCAAAGCCCTTTTCAGGGCTTGGCAGTGGGAGAACGAAAGAAGAAAAACAAGGCTATTGGTATCTCCATAGAGCTTGTCCAGGACTGGTGCTGGTGATGGCTATGTGTGTCACTGCTCCTCATATATTGGGCACCTTTGTAGCAGATGTTCAGCAATCATTTTGTTAGTGCTGCCGACACATTCATCAGTAGTTCCTATCTTTAGATTGTTGCTGGCTTTATATGCTCTGCTTCCCACATGTTCCTTCTTCTACACCTGATATATGTAATACCTATTTCAGATTGAAGTATCTTTCCACATTCCGTTGACAGTTTGGTCAGCTTCTTTATTGCCAAGGATGTTGGAACGAGATGGAATCCACTTATCAGAAATACACTTGTTTTATATGTTGTGGTCAACTGACTCTCTGTGATGTCACGGACAAATGGGGATAACCAAGCTGACTACAGGGAAGGGTAGGGACTGGAAAGAAAACTTGAAGGGCCATTAAACGAGCAAAGCTTCACCTGAAAAAATGTAGAAGTCTCCTTCCTACACTCCATCCTGAATGTGAGCCTTTGCATCCAACTTGTTCCCTTCGGAACAAATGGCAGCAGCAGATATTCTCCACATATTATCATTCTAAACTGGGCTGGAGTTTTGACTATGAGACTTCATTTGCAATGAATACCTCTTCCCTGTAGTCAGCTTGGCTATCCCCATATCTATTTCCCTGTGAACTCCATTACAGTGCATGTCTGGTTACATTATCAGGCTTCTTTCTGAGGGTGTGTCCTATCCATCTCCACTTTCGCTCCCCAATCGTCAGCTGCATTGGTTATTGTCATGCTCTTTACCCCAATCTGTATTTATTATTAGGGGGTCGCTGTTAGTTATAGTTGCCCATCGCAAGCGAAGATGGCGATAGTGTCAGACATGTTTATTCTGATATGACTGTACAGTCCGATTTAAGCGTGACAAACTACTGCACGTAGGGTACACATGAACAGCATGTTTAGTTGGGCAGTCTTGCATCCTTTCCTTTCGTGCAGCTCACTTTTCCTGCGCCTCCGTGGTGGTACTCTGCTCTACAGTGCAATCATCATGTGTGAAGCAGTGCGTCAGGCTAAGCAGTTTGGAGCAAGCAGCTCCAAGACAGCAACATCAATGGAGAAACTTTTAGAGTGTCTTTGTATCATTTCTTTTGTCCTGCCCTGCAAGCGCTGTCCTGTCATGAGCTCACCATCCAACAGTTCTTTAGGGAGGCACTCATCTGACATGCAAACAACATGCCCTGTCTATTTGATCTGGGCTCTCTTTAGCAGCGTATGGATGTCAGAGAGTCTAGCCCTGCTGAGGACCAGAGTTGGGCACTCTCTCCTGCCAACTGATCCTGAGTAGTCTGCGGAGACAGTTTACATGGAAATGATTAAGTTTTTTGACATGCCTGCTATAGACTGTCCATGTTTCACATGCGTACAAAATATATATCCTACTTATATATATATATATATATAAATATATTGTGGTTCTGGTCCTAGCGTAGGACATATTACCAAGTCCTACTTTGTTCAAATAGCTTGATAGCAAATACTATGTAAGGATAGTCATCATTTAAACAGGTTGTTTGCTAGCCATAGAAAAGATTTCAGGGAAACACCTGTTCTAATGTAACCGAATTCCTGTCTGGGACACGTTGACTCCCACTGCAATTGTGTAAGCTATGACCTCTGTCGCGATGCATAGAATGTTCACTCAGGCGCCCCTCCCTGTCCATACATGTGCTTAGGACATGGGGGGGGGGGGGGGGTCACTGTAGTTGAGAGGTGAGGCACTCACCTCTAAACGGAAACGGTTCGAGCCCTACGAGTTTAAAGCGCCCCCTGGTCTCAAGGAAAGTAGGACCAGATTGCCTGAATCTGGATTTACCTCCTGTCGTCTTGACTGATCATCTTGCCACTAGTTCAAGGTAGCTCGGTACAAGAGAGTGAGGTTGATGACCTACTCAGTTTTTTTCCCTCACTATAATTCAAATATAGCACGAGTTATGCCATGAAAACAGAAACCATCTGATGTCGCCATCATAGCTTACGAGGGGCAACTAATATTTATTATCACATCTGATCATCTAATATAAAGTATATGACAGAGACATCTGTTGGTGAAGGTCTACAGTCTAGATGTGATACTCTTAGTTACATGTGTCGGAGACATCTGTTGGTGAAGGTCTACACTCTGGATGTGATACTCTTAGTTGCATGCCCATGTTTCTGAACCAGATCACAGGACTGATTTAACATTATCTTTGAGCAGCCTAATCTTATTTCCCACTGAGAATTCTCCCCAGTTCTATGTTGGGAAAGAAAGTTGACAGCAGATATGGTTTAATCCTGGTGTCAACTTCTTGGTTTGTTCCTCCATCTTTGTTAATATCACATCCCAGATGAATCAAATTGTACACTTTGACAGTTCTGGCACTTTATTCCCAATGTTAATATGTGCTACAGGACTATTGTTGCCTTCCCTAATGTAGCAAAGTCTCCAACACTTTCACAGAGTCATCAAGTCACAGATAAAGCTCGCAGACAACTATTGTCCAGAAAGATTGTACAGAACACGTCGGACGACAACCCTTTTACAAATGGTTGGAGCGCTACAACCACGCAGGATGTTCAGGTTAGAAATGTGTTATCTCTTGGCTCAGATACTGTGTTGAACAAAATGACATCTTTGACCCTAAGGCCTTAAATGTGTTATCTCTTGGCTCAGATACTGTGTTCAACAAAATGACATCTTTGACCATAAGGCCTTAAATGTGCTTTCTCTTGGCTCAGATACTGTGTTCAACAAAATGACATCTTTGACCATAAGGCCTTAAATAGAAAGAACAACATGCAGCCTTTTCTCTGTAACAGGGGTTTTGTTATGCTTTATATTTTGTTGTTTCCTGCGCAATGTCTCAGAAATACATCTTTGTTGTTATCAAGTTTTGACCTTCATTGCCACACCAGCTTCCATAAACTTTTAAATGTGGTTAACCCGTTGCACTCTAAGCTTCAAACTAGGAAATACATCCCCTATGTCTAAGCACAAACAAGAAGATAACTCATTTCTACATACATAAACCATTAAATAAAATAAAATAAAATAGCTAAACCCTTCCAGCTCATAGACAACAAAATTGGCTTCCGCAAACATAAAATGTCTTCCCGTTGTGACTAATACTGACCTCTAAAGTTTGTTTTGTGATTTAGTTTGTGGAATTTCACTTCTTTTTATGGCTCTACAGGATGGTTGCTTCCATGCATGTGCAGTTGACATTTAACTGTACTGTTATTTCCGATAAGTGGACATTTGTGCGTGTTGTGATCTTTGAATGTCTAGACATTTATCGCGACGAAAGTTGGGCTTTGAGACTCTAGAAATGATTTATTATTTGATCAGTACAATGATCACGTATCTGGATTACTCGTGGATGTTCAACACCTGCCCAATTTAGACTTTTACTGGGGCACATAATACGGAGATATGTTTAATGGAACTGACAGATATATCAACAAATATACGACATGGTAAGTACTAAAAAATACTTTTCCTTTCCTATTTCTATCTTCGCATTAATGCCATTTACTGCTTTATACTAACATATCTTTATTATGAATACTTTATGTTAGAGACAGTTTAATTATGTGCCTTACGATTTTTAGATCTTACTTTAGCTCAATTTTATTTTGAATAACATTTTGAAACATGGAATTCCGCAATTGGCCTAGTTGAAAAGACATACATCGACAAAATTTGCCATAACAATAAAATTATAAAAATATTGTTATTTGTAATGAAATGAAAAATGGATTTCTTCTTGTCTTATTTTCTATTTTTTGTCCTATTTGTGCCTTTCAGCGTTCAAGTTATGGAGAGGATTCTTGACCAGGCCCTAGTATGTGCTTGTACCTTTCAGCGTTCAAGTTATGAAGAGGTTTCATGACCGGGCCCTAGTATGTGCTTCGTACATGGGGTGTTTCACTGCTTCTGTTATTTCTTTCTATCCATCGTTTGCGTGGATTGCCCTTTTGTATCCGTTGTATCTGTATAGCATTGCTTTCTGAGGGATACTATCTGGTGTTTTGTTGGTATCTTAATGAGGTCTGCCACTGGTGCTGTACCTACCTATATCCTCGTTTCTGATTCTATCTATTCTTGTTACTCCAAGCATTCTGCATAGGCATTTCATCTTTGTTCTGTTGTTACAATGTGTCTTTTATCTTTTTTGTTAATGTCCAGTTCTGGCGCTGATAGCACAATGTGGGTATAAATATGATGTTATATGGTGGGGGTTTTTTGGGTATCAATTGTACTATCTCAATGATTTGACTTGCTTTATTGCATCTATTTTGGATTTTGGTGTCACCTTTGCATCTGCTGGGATGATTTTACCCAGGCACTTCAAATTGTTCACATGTTTTGCTCGTTGGTTCTGTATGAATATTGTTGTTTCTATTTCTTTTTCTGCAGTCGTCATAACTTCAGTGTTCTCTATGTTGATTTTCATACTATAATCTGTACAGACCTCATTAATATTGTTGATATGTTCCTTGTAGTTGTTTTTCTGTGGTTGCATTTATTGCTTGGTCATCAGCAAAGAGAAGTTCATTTAAGTGATCACTGAGGTTGTTTTCCTCACTAATGTTGGCTTTTTTACATATTGCATCTATATATGTGATAAACAATAAAGGAGTCCTTGCCGTACACTGGATCTAAAATGACATTTTTCAGAATATCCTGCGTTTGTTCTGACTGAACATTGGCTATTCATATAAAGACTTTTACATATGTTGGTCAAATGTTTATTTACTCCATAACGTTCTAATGAATGATGTCCACAATTGGTATCTGTTTACTCGGTCGAATGTCTTCTCTTTGTCTATGAAAAATGGACTTAAATAAAGCCATGTTTTGCATTTTGATGGTTTTTGCTAATCAGAGTCGCTCTGATCCTTAACCTGTCAGATATGCTGGATATTCACTTCATTGGCATAGTTAAGATAATTTCTATATTTTTTTATCTAGATACCAGCAGTAAGAAGTGTTGTGGATGTAGGTGGCCTTCCAACAACATACAAGACTTCTCATAAACAAGCAGATATTAATGAAGACACTAATGAAAGAGATGCAGGGAAATTCATGGGACAAGGTATGTGATTCTAGAATTTTGTTTCCTCAAAAATGCATACTTGCTAGACTGTACAGGCTACAAATGCCTTCCTCAATGTATGTCCTATCCAGCCCCATTTTCTTATCTTAATTTGTTGACTTCTTTCTTCATTCCTCAACATGTTATGTCCAGTGTCTTGTCATTTGGTCTGAAGTACCTTATTTTTGGGATTTGTAGCTGGCTTTTGTGGGTTGTGGTCACTGCCCAGGACTCACATCCATTAATCTTTAGCACGTCACATTTTTATGGCGAATATTTTCACCTTTATATTTCGCTTTGTAGCTGACTTTCCTCATATTGAATATGTGATCCCTGGTCCCTCTGTCTTTCCTTAAACCTGTCTGGACTACATGAATTTCAGATTCAAATCTTTTCTCTATCCCTCTTAATAGGATTCACAAAAGTATCTTCCTAGCGTGACATACAAAGAATCAAATCCTTCAAGTCAAAATGTTACAGAAAGATCCTCAGAATACCCTGGACAGAGAAAAAGGCAAATGTAGACATTCAGCAAGAGTTGAGCATAAAGGAGAGCTGGTTTATCAATTCCCTTTTGGCTAGAAAATGCAAATACTTTGGTCACATCAAGAGACACAACAGTCTTGAGAGAACGGTGATGGAAGGTATGGTGCCAGGCAAAAGAGGAAGGGGTAGACCAAGAAGATGATGGCACCAAGATATCCAGGAATGTCTGGGTATGACTGCGACGGGGCTGGAGTTTTGGCAAAGGAACGAGTTGTTTTTAGACACTGTGATGGGAGCGATGTTCTATAAAGGACAAGCTACGTGAGGATAACGAGTTGACTTTCAAAGCTTGTAAGTTTTCTGTTTGTTGGTCAATAAATATAATTTTCTTGTGTGTGAAGACACAAATGAATAAAGAACTTGTTGGTGTTATTGTTGTGTGTTTGTTAGTTTCTGAGATACAAAAGATGAAGGTGAAAATTTATTGAAAACCCAAAAACAAACTCAGCCTCTAGGCCTAGTCGCTCCGATAAAAATCCACGGAAACCACAACAACATATCGATGCTGTGTTTACAATATCGACACAACTGTTAGTTTCCAAATTAAACGCAGTTATTACATCTAAATAAACAAAATAAACAGATCTACCCGATAAAAATCCTTCCCAACAACCTACTACACCTTTCGCAAAAAGTCGGCCTGCTCCAATTGACGTAAAAAGAAGAAAAATCGTTCAAAATCCATTTGTAATCTAACATACAATACTTTAACCGGCAAAACAAAACATGTGTAGATGGACGTGACGTATTCAGCATTTAAAACATGTTGTTGTTTTTTTTTTCAATTTCAAATTTCTAGGTCAAGTGTGTCAACTGTCAGTTCACGCTAACGTGCTAAAGATTAAGTCAAGTCACGTACACAGGTGGAGCTGTATGCTTCAACCGTTGTTTTCTTGTTTATTTCTCTGTTACTGAGGAATCCTCTGTTTATGACATAGAAAAGTCCACCACATCTTCTTTGGGGACGGCGTGTGCTGGTGGTTAAGTGACACGGCTCACAATTCAAAGGTGCTATGTTCGAGCCCCAATCACGACACTGGCCGTTACCCCAGGGAAGCAAATTTGTAGAAAATGCAAGAGGAAGCAGACCCTTACATAAAATGCATGCCAAAGTTGGATGCACTGGGCCGACAGGCGCAAAATAAAAACATAGTGCACCGCTTTATGTAAACGAGAAATATGACGAACGCAAAAAAAAAAAAAAGACTTCTTTGATGCCATCCTTACATTTGTGAGGTAATCTTATGCCTCTTCTCTGTTAATTGAAATTGATAATTGAAAATCTCTATCCATCTGGATTCACTACAACTGTATGCTACTTCTAGATTTATTATCTAGGTACAGGATGTAGAAACAGCTTCCATCAAAATCATTTAGTTACCTAAATTTTGGAATTCAATCAAGCAGATAACTTGTGCCTTTACAGAATATCACATGAATACTTTAGTGTACTTTCTGCACAGAGATTGCCAGTAGTAATGGCTCCATGCTTATTATAGAATTAAAATGGGCATATGATGGTAGTGGTAGTACAGGAGTGTTCAAACTTTGGCCTGCTAGCAGGTTCTTGCCCTCCAATCCACCCCGTAAATAACTTTATTGCTCTATAACTTTAAAAAAATATTCAGTATATAAACTTATACTGTTGATAGTAATATGGCTATGTGGGACACATCATGGTGAATCGGTTAATGACACGGAACACAACCAAAATTTGATTGTGTTTTGGTTCAGGGACAGCAAGGGTTGTGCCCCTATGGAAATTAAACCCACTAACATTTTATTTGGAATTCGACAGATGCAAAAAAAAATAGCACATTGAACTCCATCTTGAGAAACAAGATGAATGAGTAATATGACCGAAGAATTATGTTTAAGTTTGTGTATTGACCTAGCGACCTTGTCTGTCCCGTGTAGCCTACCAGAGCTAACAATGTGGGCCATGACTTTGAGAGGCTGAACTCCACTATGGTAGTGTACTGTGTCTTCTCTTCTTGCCGCTGTTCCAGGTCCACTGCAGAAATCAAAACCTCTGTTCAATGACAGATTTGAAAATGAACGCAACGGAGAAGATGGAAAAGAGAATAGCGGTGCAGACGGGGAACGAAGGTTACATTTTGAAAATCAAAATTTGACTGATCAGGCCAAAAAGAACAAGAAGAGGCAGCGTAAGTAGCTTTGCTATCTCATCTTCAGTGACTAAATTTAAACAGCATGCGTGCACATTCCATAATGTTTGCAAACAGGCAGCTTCTTTAGATTCTTGATCAATGACTGGCAAAATGACATCGACCATCACGGCTAGTGATGTTTTTAAATACAGCAACAAACTCCGTCCATTTCACCCAGTCTTAAGTGCCAGCTCTGGTTCATGCCTTTCATTTAGACTTCTTGAGTTCTTTGACAAGTTGTCTCGGACTGACCTCTCTTTCATCTTCATTCTGGGGTATCTACCATGGTAGTGTCAGCTTCTCCACGTAGATCAGACCACTGCTTGTATTCATCAATTAATCCAAATCTTTCAGCTACCTGGAGAACAGGTCTTTAACAAATACAGGCCATGTCCTTCCTGTTTCCTTTATGTTTGTCTCAAGCTCTCTTAACTCAACATTTTTTATACTAGTTTAGAAGACCAGAGTCTGTAAACAACCAGTTTCTTTTACATTTTCTTGCTCTAAAAGCTATGTGCATTCAATCTATTCTTAAATACATTAATTGTTCCTGCCTCCGCTACTTCCTGTGGCATTGTCTTCTTCTTCTTCTTCGTACGCTGTCATCCTGAGGCTGTCGACACTGCCATAGAGCTTGTCTAGTGTTGCCACTGGTGATGGCCACATGTGCTTTCTCTGGTCCTCGTATGTCGGGCAATTTTGCAGCAGATGTTCAGTGGTCATTTTCCCTGTGCCACAGGTGCATTCGTCAGTGCCACCTATCTTCAATTTATTGAATAGATGGTACCTCAGCGGAGTCTGAAGACCACGACCTGCTCTCTTCTGTTCAGCTGGTAGTAGGCATCGTTTTTGGTGTAGCCAGTATGTTCTGTTTCCCATTTGGCCATGTATCTTTCCCTAATAAACCTTTTGGACTCTTCGTAGGTCACACTAGTATCTGGTTGTGGTAGTCTTGCACCTTCTTTTGCCAGTCTGTCTACCTCCTCGTTGCCTTGGATGTTACAGTGGGATGGAACCCACTGTACCACTACTCTTTTTGGTGCGGACTGCTGGCATAGTTGACAGAGTACTGCTCTTAAATCATTAAGTTCAGTATTTTTCTGGCTTTTTAGTGCTGTAACCACGGCCAGGGCATCTGTAAACAGAACTATCTGGCTTTCATTGCTTTTGCCTGTGAGCATTGCTTCTACAGCAGCCTTCAGTGCCTCTGCCTCCGCTCTGAAATTGCTTGAGAATTTTCCAGTTGCCACTGACAGTGTTAATTTTCTACCATTTGGTAGGCTCAGGGATACCCCTCCCCCTCCATTCTGTGTTGTGTTTGTTACAGAACCGTCGGTGTATGCATGGGTCCAGTCCATACTTGGGTAGTTTTCCGCTATATACCTCAGGGTTATGTCTCTCCTTTCTTGTTCAGTCTGTCTGTTCTTGTTTCCAATACCTGGTATATTTTCTACCACCTCTGGAATGATATGCTACTTCCATGTGGGTTTGCGTACAGTAGGGATGGGCTTTGGTGTTGTTATGGTGTTCATAGGGTCTTCGCTCATCTTTGCTTTGGCTATTTCTGCAAAGTTTCTCCGTTTTAGTTTCCCTATTCCAAATCTATTTAGTCTCTGTTGCATTGGATGGTCTGTCAGTCTTCTTAGTTTCTCTGCTTGCTGCTGGGCTCTGCAGTCTCTTCTGTCAGTCATGGATTGCAGATTTGTAATCTTTTCAAGTTCTACAATTGGCGTTGACTTCATGCCTCCTGTTATAACTCTCATGTCTTGGTTTTGAAGTTTGCTAATTTTATCAAAGTTCGCCTTTGCTGCTGTTGCCCATGCCGCAATGCCATACTCGAGAACTGGTCTCACTCTTCCAGTGTGCAGTTTCTTAAGTATTCTTTCGTCTGCTCCCCAGTTTGTGCTCTTGTTATTTGGTTCAGTGTTCTTTTGTATTTCGCAGTAATGGCCTTGATTGCTCTCTCTCTGCCATGTTCCTAACATTTGAGACTTCATCCTCAGCTTTCTGCAGTTCTTGATTCCAATATGGCTTGTAGTTTTTCCTTGCCCCTCTTGGGATAGTCTCGGTGGCTGCTTGCAGTATTGCTTTGCTTAAGCTTTCCACCATAGGTTTCATATTGCTATTTCGTGGGTTGATAGTTTCACACAGTCCATCTGTCAGCATTGCAAATCTGTTCCAGTCGGCTCATTTATAGTTCTAACGTGGAAGCGGTTTTATTTTCTGGGGGCCTACTTTCATATCAATATCTAGCGTAATTGGCCTGTGGTCGCTACCTGCTAATTGGTCGAGCACCTGACGATCTATTTTGTGGTGAACATCCCCCGTGGAGAAAGCCAGATCTGGAGTGGAGGTGGTATGCCATGTTCTAGGATAGAAGCTAGGGCTGTCGTCAGGCCTATTGATAAGATATAGATTTGTGTCTATCTCCCAGTCTTCCACTTCATCCGCTCTGTTATCGGTGTCTGAATATCCCCATCTCTTCGAGTGGCTGTTGAAGTCTCCAACCACTAGGCAGCTGGAGTCCTTGATTTCCATACTCGAGAGCGACAGGTCTTTGTTGGGTGGGCCATACAGGTTGAAGATGCAGATCTTCGTTTCTTGTGTCATTATGTTGACTCCTACAATTTCTGCTTGTCCGGTGTGATTTACAGGTACTGCGCTACTTGGTATGGAGTTACGTGTCAGTATCAGAACCCCTCCTTTATGACCTTCTCTATCAAGTCGGAATGTTTGGTATCATCTGATTGAGAATCTGTGGTTGTTGTTGAGGTGCGTTTCTTGGATATATGCCACGTGTATCTTGCCTTCGTACAGGCGATTTGTTAGGGAAACCTTTTTGTTAAGAACTCCCTCCGTATTCCACTGTAGTATTCTAAGGGTCTTGGTTTTTTGGTCAATAGCTCTTGCCCCATGTCCTTGTGCCTTGACTCTACAGCACATGGGTGGTTGACCACCAGTAGCATTAGGTGGGCCCCTTCGAGACGTGGGGCCCGGCACTCTCACTGCCTGGCGGGACTCCACAGGATGAGCATCATACTTTCTTCTTTTAAGTTGTGACATCATCATACAGCGATTTACGTTGCACTGTTTCGTTAAGCCTGTGGCCCAGTGCATCCGATTTCAACAGGCGTTTCTGTAAGGTTGCCCTCCTTAGCATTTGACTGTCCCCAGCCCATCTGCAAGGCAGCAGTTGTTTGAGGTCAGAGTTGTCTCTCTTAGGAAAGTTGTCTTGCAGGACTATCGAGTCTTCCCCACTCGTGTCTAAAGGGTGTGATGGTGATATGATATGATGGACTTATATACTAGTTTTTCAAGTATCCCGGAAGAGAGGTAGTCCAGTGTGTCTGTGTCCCAGGATCGTCACATCCTGCCAGAAACGTAGCATATACATGTGAGTGGGGTATCTCCTTGCTCTCTTTATTTTCTCGGCTCCTCTGCAGTGATGGTACGCCTAGCATTCCCTGTACGACTAGCATTCCCTGCCACCTGGGAGGTTGTCACAAAAGAGCAGAGGTGCAATGTCCGCTGGCCTGCATCTCTTCTGCATCCATTGGGATGACTGATAGAAGACAAAAGTAAAGAACGAGGCAGGAGTGCATTTAGCCAGGAAACAAGCTTGGTCATGGCACAGAGATGTTGTTCGTCTGGTGTGCGGACATATCTCGTGATCGAGGGCTGAGTCTCAATAGTTCGCAGTGAGGTGGCTGCTCTACTGCTTGCGACACCCCGACCGAGAACTAAGTCGTCTACAAATGCCATCGACATTTGATAGGGCAGACATTTGAATGATGCATCGCCTCTGGCATTGCATTCCAAGCATTCACCACCATCTCACTAAAAAAATATTTCCTAATATCTAATCTAGACCTTTCTTTAGTTAATTTGTAACTGTGCCTTCTTGTTCTTTTAGGTGTTTGTATTTTGAAACACTTATTATAGTCTAGTTTATCCATTCCTTTGATTATCTTAAAAACTTGTATTAAGTTGCCTCAAATTTCTTCTTCGTTGCCTGCCTCCATTTTTCTTCCCCTTGAGGATTCCAGAACAGAGACTGTCATGGAATGCTACCGGCTGATTTTGCTAATGTGTGTTCTATCCAATGTCAGTGCTTTCTACTTTCATTATGTTCCACTGATATTTGTCTGGTTCTGTCCAACAGTTCCACATTAGTGATCTAATCATATCATTTCAATCTCTCTTTTTGCTTGTTCTTTTTATTGTTCTCCATATTTCATAGTCATACAAAAGAATGGACTTTTTATTTTTGTGTGTGAGATTAATTTCTTTAGATCTCTAAAAAAATGTTTGTATTGGGTCTGTCGCATTGAACTCTCGATGTAAATTTTGTTTTAGGATCGTCCAATCGGCCGCGGTCGGCACAGCTTGCAGACATTTTGCTTCGTGATTCTGAGGGGGATGTTCTTGCACGTCAGCGGCGACAGCAGGCAGCGGTGTCTAGGAAAATCTTCATGGACAGAGAAAGGGAAGCTGTGAGGGAGAACATTCGACGGCAACACCACAGACAGAAAATTATAATGTTAGTGATTTATAGGTTTTGTGTTCCATTAGTTCTTCAATCATCCAATGTTAGCTCTTGATGGTTTCATGTTCTGATGTTAGTTCATCAATGTTCTGATGTTAGTTCTTCATTGTTCTCATGTTAGTTCATCGATGTTCTCATGTTAGTTCTTCAATGGTCTGATGTTAGTTCTTCAATGTTCTGATGTTAGGTCATCGATGTTCTGATCAAATGCCATGAGTAGGAACAATTTTACATTAGTGTGAGATTAAGGTAGCGGGACAAATATTTAAACAAACAACAAAATTGAGATACCTGTGACCTCAATGAGTCCAATCTGCTTGGCACGAACGATAGAATGGACAAGCATGGCTGAGATAGATGTCTTAGTCAACCTGCACTTCTACGGGGGCAGATGGCCCCATGCAGGTCCTAGCTCTGGCATGAGCTAGATGTAGCTGAGAGAAGGGTATCCTGCTCGAGCAGCTTATTACTCCGCTACATTGGGGCAAGCACTTACGGAGGGTGGTTAACTGATATGTGAGTCCATCTTAATAGACTCAAACACTAGAGCAAAGTAGACCTGCAGCCTGTTAGGGTCATCAATGCTGCTCTAAACAAACCACCTAACCATGGACGGTGTTATACCATGTCACACATTATGAAAGTATGCAATGTAGAGTTATACAGTATGGACAACTTACAGAGCCATTCAAAATTAATTCAGGAGTACAGCAGAGTTGCCTACTGTTACCTTTTCTGTTCATCCTGGCAGTGGACTGGATTATGAAAGTAACAACAAATGAGAGAAATGGAATCCAGTGGACCTTGAATATACAGATTTTATGGATGACATAGCCCTTCTGTCCCAAAGCCAAATGCGAAGGGAAACTGGTTAGACTGGATTATACATCTAAACAAGTTGGTTTGAAAATCCATGAGGGAAAGACAAAAATGATTAGGGTCAATGCAGCAAACACAGAACCAATCCGGCTGAGAAGAACGCCACTAGATGAGGTAGAGGTATTTACATACCTAGGAAGTATCAAAAAGGAAGGAGGGACAGATGAGGATATAAAAACAAGGATACAAAAAGCAAGAGCTGCATTCGGAATGTTGAAACCAAGATGGAACTCCAAGGAAATAAGAAGGAAGACAAAAATAAGAATTTTCAATTCAAATTTGAAGCCAATCCTGCTGTATGGAGCGGAAACATGGAGATGATCAAAAGGATGACCAAAAGTGATGACAGGAGATTGCAGGGTTTTGTCAAAAAATGCCAGAGAAAGATTCTTGGTATAAAATGGTTTGACAAAGTTACAAACGACAAGACAATGGGATATAGCAGGACTAGGTAAATTGGAACAGGAAATCTTAGGAGGAAAGTGGAGATGGATGGGTCATACATTAAGAAAGCCCCAGACCAGTATCACCAGGCAATCCCTGTCATGGAACCCCCAGGGAAGGAGAGGCATAGGCAGACCTAGGAATACATGGAGACGAGATCTGGAGGCGGAATTAAAGAAAACAGGAAAAAGCTGGAAGGAAGTGGAAAAGATTGCACAGGACAGAGGTGCTTGGCGAGGGTTGGTTGATGGCCTATGCACTCCTGGGTGATAGAAGGTGAAAGAGGGTTGGTTGATGGCCTATGCACTCCTGGGTGATAGAAGGTGAAAGAGGGTTGGTTGATGGCATATGCACCCCTGGGTGATAGAAGGTGAAAAGGGTTGGTTGATGGCATATGCACCCCTGGGTGATAGAAGGTGAAAGAGGGTTGGTTGATGGCATATGCACCCCTGGGTGATAGAAGGTGAAAAGGGTTGGTTGATGGCATATGCACCCCTGGGTGATAGAAGGTGGCTGCAAACAAATTTGGACACACTTGGTCGACAAATTGGAAATTCAACTATCAAAACGAAATATAAAGTTGCAAAAATTTTCGCCAAAAAAAAGTAGCATGCTAAAAGTTGACCTGAAATCTGTTAGGCACCATCTATGCTGCTCTAAACAAACCACTTAACCATGGTCGGTGTTATGTCATGTCACACAGTCACCTCTTACGACATGCTTTCTGCAGGGCAGTGGTACTATTCTTGTCCTTGTCATACACAAAGACCACTCGGGACTAGATAGATATGATGATGTCAAATGCAATGTCCTTTGTTTCTTGCCTTGATGGTACACTCAGACAATTATTAGTCCATCTATCGATGTTGCTCTTCCATTTATAGTGCTGTTGAGATCCAGCCACTCCTAATCTCTCAGATCCACAACCATCCACCCTTAATCCTTCAGATCCAGCCACTCCTAATCTCTCAGATCCACAACCATCCACCCCTAATCCTTCAGATCCAGCCACTCCTAATCTCAGATCCACAACCATCCACCCTTAATCCTTCAGATCCAGCCACTCCTAATCTCTCAGATCCACAACCATCCACCCCTAATCCTTCAGATCCAGCCACTCCTAATCTCTCAGATCCACAACCATCCACCCTTAATCCTTCAGATCCAGCCACTCCTAATCTCTAAGATCCACAACCATCCACCCCTAATCCTTCAGATCCAGCCACTCTTAATCTCTCAGATCCACAACCATCCACCCCTAACCCTTCAAATCCAGCCTAATCCACTTCTAATCCCTCATATTCAGATCCATCATCATCATCATCAACCTCTGTAAGATCACCATCAAACAGATACCAAAATGCATTTGCTAGATAATAAAAATGCTTTACTAACAAATCAGCTTTACAAATGTGATCCGGTCTCTATATGTTCTTTCATCTATCTGCTATTGTATATTAATGCATACGTACGCACAAACATAAATATACATATAAATATCTATCCATACCTACAAACATAAATGTCTATCCATACCTACAAACATAAATACACATATAAATATCTATCCATACTTACGAACAAAAATACCTATCCTTACATGTAACTACATCTAGGAGGGACAATCATCACGGAGACAGCCAAAGATGTAAAACAGTTTTTTGAATAAATATTCATTCTAATTTATTTCTTCCAGTCTGAAGAAAGAAAAAGAGATTTACCGGCACGAGCTGGAAGAGATAGCTCGTAGGAAGTTGGAACCTACTGATGCAGTGACTGGTGAAACAGCAGAAGAGTTAAGGCTTCGTGAGAAGATGGAGGCTTTACAAATGAAGGACTTCATAGACGTGCAACAGAATGAATTACGGAAGACAACAGAAATGAAAAGGTAAATCAATAATGTGATAGAGATGAGGGTGAAGATAGTGGGAGGAAGGAGTTAAAAGAACATGAAGAAGCCAGAACTTGCTTGCTTCTGTCAGTTGAATGTATTCTTCTCATTAATGGCTTTGTCTCCCTTCTGTCTTGGTGGACTGAAAGCTTTGTCTCCCTTCTTTTCTTGGCGGACTGACAACTTTGGATCTCTTCTGTCTTGGTGTACTGACAGCTTTGTCTCTCATCTGTCTTGATGGACTAACAGCTTTGTCTCTCTTCTGTCTTTGTGGACTGGCAGCTTTGTCTCTCTTCTGTCTTGGTGGACTGACAGCTTTGTCTCTCTTCTGTCTTGGTGGACTGACAGCTTTATCTCTCTTCTGTCTTGGTGTACTGACAGCTTTGTCTCTCTTCTGTCTTGGGGGACTGACAGCTTTGTCTCCCTTCTGTCTTGGTGGACTAACAACTTTTTCTTTCTTCTAGTTAAACACTGTTCTAGCCTTGTACTTATCTCAAGTTAAACACTGTTCTAGCCTTGTACTTATCTCAAGTTAAACACTGTTCTAGCCTTGTACTTATCTCAAGTTAAACACTGTTCTAGCCTTGTACTTATCTCAAGTTAAACACTGTTCTAGCCTTGTACTTATCTCAAGTTAAACACTGTTCTAGCCTTGTACTTATCTCAAGTTAAACACTGTTCTAGCCTTGTACTTATCTCAAGTTAAACACTGTCCTAGCCTTGTACTTATCTCAAGTTAAACACTGTTCTAGCCTTGTACTTATCTCAAGTTAAACACTGTTCTAGCCTTGTACTTATCTCAAGTTAAACACTGTTCTAGCCTTGTACTTATCTCAAGTTAAACGCTGTCCTACCCCAGCTTTGTACTTATCTCATTCATGTCATGTTTTTTTAAGCACCAAAGGAAGCCTGTACCAACACACTCTTATAGCTGTTAATTATGTACCATAGCAATTTTTTTTACATGATGTGGCTGCTAGTCCCTTATACATTGCCTTTTTGTGGCATGTTTGGAAGGTTACAGTCGACCTGTTCTTTCATACTTGAGTGCCACTAATGTACTACTTTTACAGTCATAAATGAATGCTTCCTTATATATACCAAATATTCATTTCTTAAATTTCACTTTTTCCCAAAGATACCTTAACGCCTTGCGACATACCCTGATGGAGAAAGTGACTCGTCAAGGTCTCCAGCTACCATCACTGTGTGCTTGTGGCACCACTGTGTGGGACACACACCCAGATACCTGTGCTAACAACTGTTTTTTCTACAAAAATCCAAGAGGTAATTTTTGACTTGGTTGCTCCTCTTCTATTATGGAGTATAGAATCTTTTATTAAGCAGTGTAGAGGTTTCTACGATGAGGTACAAAGCCTTCTACCATTAGGTATGGAGTCTTCTTCAACCACGGGGTTTAAAGTCTGCTAATATGGGTTATGATGTTCAACCATGAGGTGTAAAGTCTTCTACCATGGGATATCTTCTTCTTCATTCTCAATCTCCCGCTATCAAACCCTGAAAAGGGCGTTGCAAATAGCAGGATGTAGTCCGGAGAACAGAATGGGATGAGATGAGATGTTTCCTAATATTTCTAAACGTCATATACAGACATAAAAAAAAGGACCGTTACAAATAAGGAAATACGAGAAAGAATGAAAACAACAATTGAGCCTTTTAAAGACCTCTTGGTAATGGTCAAAAGGTAGATACGCTCTGTTACGTCCACTTATCGAGATCAAACGGTCTTGCAAATACGATCCTGCACGTCAGGGTGCAAGGTGGCCAATGAAAAGGTCACCGAAAAAGAGGTGGAAGAACAACAGACAATATAAAAGAATGAACCAATCTTCGACTAGAGGATACACATGTCGCTGACAGAGAGTGGTGGCATAGGGTTGTGTTTGTGGGTGCTGCAACAATCTGACCGCTTATGGGACAACCTGACCCATCTTACAATTTCAAATGATCTAATCTCCTATACACTTTAAAATACAACTAAGAGTAACTGATGTGGTCCTGAATTTTGTTTCCCTGCTGTCAAACTTCCACACAATATCACTCACTTGAGACGTATTTATCTTTAGTGATATTTCATTAACACGTCATGTATTATTTACTCAATTATCTACAAGCGAATGGGAATGAAGAATAGAATAGAATAAGATATCTTATATGTGGGGATGAAGATTGGTGCCAAACACACTTGAGTCTTGCTACTTTGGTTGGAGCAGAGTAAACAAGGAATATTACTAGGTTGTCAGGTAGAGTTCCCACTGGTTCATAATACCACCATCGTTTGTGGTCTTGACAAGCTTTTCTGACAGTGTGAGTTTGATCAAACAAATCCATAGAATTTCTTACTCTCATTTCATTCATAAACCAACATTTACTGAGAACAGTTTTCAGTTTGTGATACCACAAGAAAAGGTCATGACACCTGTGGTTGGTCTATTGCGGAAGTGAGAAAGTTTTATTTTTTTTGTACATTCTGCTTATTTCTCTTTCCCCCAAGGCGATGTGCATTGCACTGTTTTTATTTTGTGCCCATCAACCTAGTGCATTAGACTTCGGCATGCATTTTCTGCAAGGGTCTGCTTCCTCCTGCATTTTCTAGGGGTTTGCTTCCCGAGGTTACAGCCGGTGCTGTGACTGGGGAACGAACCCAGCACCTTTGTGTTGTGAGCCATGTCACTTACCACTACCCCAAGCTGTCCTCTGAAAGTTCTAGTTTGATTAGTTTGTGCTGTTGATCATTCAAATTGTTGTGTATGAACTAGCATATCTGTGCCACGCGCATTCATGATACTTGATGCACATAACCCTTCTACTACATATGTGTACACGTTGAAAAAAAGCAATAAGAAATCATCTTTCTGACTCGTGTAACAGGTGTTTCTGTGTAGGAAATATTTGGTTTAATACCACCAGCTTGCAACATTTGTTGATGAATCAAAGTGCTTTGGTGCAGCTTTTAGACTCTGCACAGACCACAAACAGATTGCAGATGACATTGTCTGTGACACTGATGAAATGACTGCTGAACATCTGCTACAAAAGCATCCAACAAATGAGAAAGCATCAATGATCACCACTAACACCATTCCCTGGATAAGCTCTATGGAGATGCCAACAGCCTCAGGCTGATCAGTACTTTCTTTCGGTTTAATCTTGTTGGCTTCTAAAAGCAGATGGAGAATTTAATCTTATTGACTTCTAAAAGCAGATGAAGAAGAAGAATTTCTTCTGCGTACGCAGTCAGACAGTAACCATTATTTTTTCGAAAAAAGCGGCGGTCATCCTGAGGCTGTCGCCACTGCCATAGAGCTTGTCTTGCAGTTCCACTGGTGATGGCCACATCTGCTCTCTCTGATCCTCGTATGTCGGGCAGTTCTGCAGCAGATGTTCAGCGGTCATTTTACCAGTACCGCACGGGCATTCGTCGGTACACCCTATCTTCAATTTGTTGAATAGGTGGTACCTCAGTCTATTGTGACCAGCGCGAAGTCTGAAGACAACGACCTGCTCTCTTTGGTTCAACTGGTAATAGGCATCGTTTTTGGTGTAACCAGTATGTTCGGTTTCCCATTTGGTCATGTATCTGGCTTTGATAAGCCGTTTTGACTCTTCGTACGTCAGAAGAAGAATTTAATCTTGTTGACTTCTAAAAGCAGATGAAGAAGAATTTAATCTTGTTGACTTCTAAAAGCAGATGAAGAAGAATAATCAATGAATTCATGGTCCGAACAAATATTCTGGATTTCTTCTTCTTCTGCGTTCGTTCTCAATCTCCCGCTACCAAACCCTGAAAGGGCTTAAATAGCAGAATGTAGTCCAGAGAACGGAATGCGTTGTGTCGTAGTTTACAGCTTGACTGATATTTGCACCTTTCGGTCCAACACATCCGGCTTCAGCAAGCATTTTTTTTAGTACCGGGTTAGCATTCCCTCTTCGATCCCTTCTCCTTAGCAAGTCTGCCCTGCTGCAGCCTGTTATCCAGGATCACCACGTGGAGGTGTAGAAGGGTCTTGGCAGCCCTGACGCTAGCAGTCAGCTATGGGTCGCTGACCACTGCAGCTCATGCGCTGCTCAGCGTCTTGATCCCATATTCTGGATTTGATTTATCCATAATCCTCTATAGTTTGTTGTTGTATATTGTCCAGTCCATGTTTGAGGCCTGTTTATGTGACAATGTTGGTAGCCATCAGTTACTGTTCTCAAGTATTGCTGCTGCTTCTTGGTTAACCTTGTTTGTGTTGTTATTGGTATTGAGTTTTTCTAGAGTCGCAACACTTATATTGTAGTCTTAGTTGACCTGAACTTCTACAGGGACAGATGCCCTTGTGCAGGTTCCAGCTCAGATGTAAGCTGGAAGGAGGATTTCATGCTTAGAGGGCTAGGCTCAAGCAGTTAATTACTCCGCTGCATTTCGACAAGTGCCACAAAGGGTGGTTAACCGATGTGGTAGTCAATCTTAATAGACTCGAACACTAGAGCAAAGTAGACCTGCAGTCTGTTAGGTGCCATCTGTGCTGCTCTTAACAAATCACCTAACCATGGCTAGTGTTATGCCATGTCGCCTCTTACGACATGCTCTCTGTGGGGCTATTCTTGTCCTTGTCATACCACTCGGTTTTTATCATTTATTATAATAATACCAGGGCTGACGGATTGTCAGATATTATGTGAGAATGTCATTTGAGGGATAAAGTGTATGGCGACAAAAGAAGTCTGAGACTGTAGGGGAATAGATGTGGTTATTCTAGGGATAAAGTGTACAGTGACGAAATAAGTGTAAGACTGTAGAGGAATAGATGTGGTTATTCTAGGAATAAAGTGTACAGTGACGAAATAAGTGTAAGACTGTAGAAGAATAGATGTGGTTATTCCAGGGATAAAGTGTATGGTGACGAGAGTTGTTTGTGAAAGACTATATGTCTCATGAGTGCGAACATCGAAGTAACAATACTTTTGTAATAAAATAAAATGATCATGATTTTATGTTCACAGCATACGCACGTGCACTACAGTCTCTACATTTATCAGCAGACGTCATACGATGAGTGACCTATAGATGCAGCAAAAACCATTTCAAGCATACCTCCATACAGACAAGAAGAAATAGTGCAGTTGAGGGGACACTTCAAGAGCTACCCTAACACTGTTATACTTAATGAAGTACATGATCAACAGGAGTGTAGTAGCAGGCTCCTGTCATTGAGAGTTTAATTGTGTTAGGCATTCCGTGCAAACTCACCATAAATATGAAAACTTTGTATATATTTTTTTTTTTGCATTCACCTTATTTCTCTAATCCCCAAGGCGGTGTGCATTGAGCTGTGGTTTTTATTTTGCGCCTGTTGGCCCAGTGCATCTGACTTCAGTATGACTGTATATTAAATGTTCTAATAAGCCGAGCCTCTCTCCTTCATAGTAACTCATTGATTATCATGAGGCTGGCTCGCCAGTTGGTTGAATTTTCTGTTCTTTTATAACACTTTCCCGGGAGGAAGAGTAATCAGGGTCAGGTGATATGTACTAGTCAATTGCACACCTAACTACTTTGTCAGCTGTAGAGAGGAGAGCCACTGTGTACGGGTACAAATGCCAGGCAACAGAGCTCACTGAATTGTGCTAGCCAATCATTTATTGCAAATTGAAAAGTAATGCTACACTCTACAATAGTTGGCCGGACTGCTTTAAAGTAGCCTGTTTCCAGGAGTAGGACATGGATTATTGATCAGTATGTTTTACCTGGTCCTGATGTTGGCTCCCAGGAGTAGGACATGGATTATTGATCAGTATGTTTTACCTGGTCCTGATGTTGGCTCCCAGGAGTTTATGTATGTACATATGTTTCTCAATAAAGTGTGCATTTAATGTGAATTATAAAGTGTTGTTCTTTCTTTGGGTATTTTATTTGTGGATATGGATACGGGTGATAATCTGGGGTCAATCAGTGACCTGCTCTTAGGCTTTGACATTGCAATGGGTGAAGTGACAATCCACAGATTGCAGAGTTTTGAAATCAATTGTGAGTTGAGCAGATAGAGGTATGTACAACAAACGTGCTACTAGAACCATCAGTATCCACATTCTGAGAGATGAATAGGCAGACATGCTTTTGAAGAATAAAAATAAAATCACTGAGAATGGTTGAACAAAGTGTGAAATGGAACTCACCACTTGATATCAGATTCATGAACTATGAAAGCACTTGATATCAGATTCATGAACTATGAAAGCACTTGATATCAGATTCATGAACTATGAAAGCACTTGATATCAGATTCATGAACTATGAAAGCACTTGATATCAGATTCATGAACTATGAAAGCACTTGATATTCAGATTCATGAACTATGAAAAAACTTGATATCAGATTCATGAACTATGAAAGAACATTTTACAGCTAAAACCGAGAATCATTCTGGAAGTTGCCCCGGAGTTCACTAACATAATCAAGTATGAAATGTAGGGTTCTGAGCCCCTTGAGATAACATGAGAACTGGTGTGTGACAGGGATGTCTCTTAACGCCATTTCTCTTAGTTGTCCTGTACTTCTACAGGGGCATAAGTCCCTGTCCAGGTCCCATCTCTGGTGTGAGCTGGATGTAGCCAGGAGGATTTCCTGCTTAGCGGGTCAGGCTCAAAGCAGCTTATTACTCCGCTATGGAGAGTAGTTAATTGATGTGCGAGTCCATCTTAATATACTCTTAACAAACTACCTAACCACGGCCGGTGTTATGCCGTGTCACACAGTTAGTCGCCTCATACGACATGCTCTATCAAAGGCCTGTGATGATGGTGTGTCAGAGGTGCTCAAGCTCTGCACACTTCCCAGTATATGTTCGCATGCACATTAAGTGCTCTAATCTTCATAGTATTCAGCTTGCATGAGCTGATCTTGTTAAATAACTTGTCAATCTTAATTAAAGTCTCTCCGTGGTACTTGGCCTCTAGGGGTCTGTTTCTTATTTTTGAAGATTCCGGTATATTTAGTTTTTCAATTGTGACAATTTTTCTTTTGTAGTGGGTTTGCGTTGGCTCTTCTTACATACCAGGGCGTTCTGAAGTTGCCCCTGAGTCCACATCACAGTAGTGCAATGTAAGGCTTCTCATGCTCACCAATAAGGGGATCATAGTGTTGATCCCCACCTCATTGATCAAGTTGATTATAACAGTGTTTTTCCAGGCACACAGTGTGGAATCTTGGTCAGTATGTTCTATCAGATTCTATCATAAGGTGGAGTCTTGGATGCTGCGCCTGATCCTGTGACCAGCCTTGGCACGCATTGTACATGGTGTTCAGCTGATATTATAGCTTCCATATTTCACAAATTCGGGTGACAATATTATTTTTCCACAAACAGAACATAAAAAAGTGCACAAGACAACAAGAGTCTACATTAATTGTAATGGTTTCATGCTTGACTGTAATCACCTGAACTAGTTAGCAAACATTACAAAAATAATAAAATCATCTTTCAATAGGTTCTGTCAAAACAGGGCAACGGGTAAACTCAAAGGTGCTGAGTCTCTCTTAAGTAAATTCTGATGAGTGCATATGGTTGCAGTGGACTGCTGTTTGTACATACTCCTGCGGGCACCCTCTCCCCAACCCATAATCTATATATCTTCAGTCCACTTGTGTCGTGACCTTTATTTCATATTTTTATTGGCAGGCGAAAATCCTCTGGTGACTTGCCTGGTCAATCCCAGCATCTATTACCAAATGTTAGGTTGGTAGCCTCTGGTATATACGATCGCCTTTTTGGGATGTGGTGGTGGAAGCGTAAATTAGAGCAAGGTAGACCTTTTTTTGCAACATATTCTCTATGGGGTGAGAATTCCTAGATCAATTTGAGATTTTTTATTAAATTTGTATCAGATGATCTATGTGAAAAAATCTCGGTCTCCGTTGTGATTTGAACCTGCGACCTCCAGCACCCACAGCTAACACCTTACCTCGAGATCACTGGGCCCACTACCATAATTGATGTATACATTCTGCAATCTGTGCTCACAATGAGCACCTGAGGTGAAGATGCCAGCTCATTCGTTGCCATGAACCCCAGCATGACTAAGACATTCCGAGGCCAGTACGGATTGAGAACCTGATACAATCAATGCCCATATTAAAGTACTGAAATAAATAAATGCTCCCACTCTGTTTGCTTGATTCTGTAGGATCCCTCACAACTCAGGTCTATGACCTACAAGTCAGGTCACAGACTAACAATCTGACGATGGGTGGACGACGAGTAGTCAGGAACTGATGTGGTGACATGATGGCCGAGCTTCAAGAGATGTGCCCAAATAAAAATTGGAGAGAACACACTTCAGCATTATGTGCCCAGGGAAACAAAGATTAAGCCATTTAGATATTATAGCTCTCTATTTTGCCCCTTACAAAGCACACAGCCACTACTATTGATGGCACACACATACACGCCCCCCCCCTTCAGGAAACACGTGCCTGCTAAAGCTCTATATGTGCACTTGTGGCAGTGGTTTCTGTAGGAGGTTGCTAAACCTATGCACAACCTTCTTTAATCATCTTCATGCATGGAGGTGCAGAAAGAAGTCCCACTCTTGCCTGTCCATGATACACATGGGACATTTAAATACTCTGCCTTTTCACTGCAAGTGGAGCATAGGTCCACCATTACAGCTGGCTCTTTTATATAAAGCATTGACAGTCATAGTAGTGGTGTTAGGTGATCAAGCTTTCAACCACAGATTTGTATTTGGACATGTTCAACATCTACTGACATCGTGGAACCTATTACATCTGACAGCAGAGATTCAGAGCAAGAGGAAATACAAGAAAGTCATTAATAACAGCATCGAAGAAACAAAATGGAGGCATAGGTTGAATAGTAGTCAAGCAGATGGTATGCAAAAGCAAATTGCAGTTATCTGTGACATCTAATGACACAATTGGACATGTGTCATGAAGTATTTAAAAGAAAAAGCCTTAAAACTCACTCAGGTCAAACATCTACAACATTCACTCAATAAGGCCCAAACATCTACAATATTCATTTAGACTTTGCACCTAAAACACTTGCCCCTTTCTTCAAACAAGCCTCTGCAATCACGTACGCCATTTTGTGATCAAATTCTTTGGCAGTCTCAAGTCCCAACTGGCACTGTTTCACGGCCAATGAAACATCCCCCTTCCGTAAATAAACCGCACCTAAATTACAGAACAACATAGCCTTCTCCCCCAAGTTGTGTTTCTCAGAAAGGGCAATCCCTCCCTTCAGCACCTCTTCTGCTTTGTCGAAATTCTTTGTAACGATGTACAGCGTAGCAATATCATTTAATACCACAAGGTATTGGTTCGTATCAGTACCCAAAGTGTGCTCAGCATAGAATCTGGCTTTTTCAAACAGCGGCAGAGCTTCTGTGTACCGTTTCTCGTACAACAAGAAACGGCCGTAACTACTTAGAGCCATTCCCAATAACGCTGCTGTGTCTTCACCAGATTCCTCCATTTTTATTGCAGGAACAAGACCAGGCATTTGTTTGACCTTTTTTACATCATTCGTCTTGAGTAGGTTTTCTGTTGATTTAAGTTTGGGGGTTTGAGCACTGACACAGAACTTGTAACCTTCTTCAGCTTCTAGTTTCTGACCTTTCATGGCATAGATGGATGCTAGCTTTAGACTCATTTCTACCATAGCGTTGTGGTACTGATCCATTCCCTGCAGGGATAAGATAATGACAGTCGACGTAAAGTAGAATTGACGACAATAATGGTGGTGATGATTACAGTAAAGGTTGTGATGATTGTAATGGGGTTATTGTAATAATGGTGGGGATAACTGTAACAATGATTACAAGAATTGTAATACTGGTATGGATGATTGACTTTTTTCTGGTGATACTTTCTACAGCATGAAGCAGCCAACCCCATGCCCAACCCACCTTTGTCTCCTCCTATGACACACGTCTAGTTGGTTATACTTACTGACTTTAATGTTCCTTTTCTACTGTGCAGCATGGGTATTCTTTTTCTTCAACTTGTGGCTTATCATTTCTAAATGATGGACTAACTGTCCTAGATGATAGACGAACTGTCCTAGATGATGGACTAACTGTCCTAGATGATGGACTAACTGTCCTAGATGATAGACGAACTGTCCTAGATAATGGAATGGCTGGCCTAGATGATGGAATGGCTGGTCTAGATATCCAAACCCCCTTAGTCACCTCTTACATCATGCCGGGAAGGATACAGTGCCACCATTCTTTGTTCTCACTAAAACACTGGTGTTCATCCTTCACACTCTTCCTTTCTCCTGTGGGTTCCAATCTACCATGTCTAGTTATATTGTTAGGCTGCTTCCCTTCTGTACAATGTATCCATCACACATTTCTGTTCTTAGTCTCCAGCTGTAGTGGCTCATGTTCCATGCACATACTACCATTGCACTTGTACACTAATGATGTGTTATTACCTGCATCAAACATCCCTTCATCGTCTCTTTATACAACGTCTCTGCTGTCTCAAACTGGCCTGTCTGCATCGCAATATCTGCCAGACCATCGTAAAATAGTGTACGAGCAGTTAGTGACTTTTCTTCAGTTATCTCATGTGCCTTTAAAAGATCATCTGCAAGCTAGAACAAAAAAAAAAGCATTACAAGCAGGATATTTGCAAAGAATAATAATATATGACTGACTGACTTGCTTTTTGTTCATTCTTTAATACTACTTCCTTAGTTAATTTCCCTTCTACTATGGGGTGTAGAATCTTCTGCTATTGGATGTACAGACTTTTATTTTTCTTGTGGCCTTTATACAGGATTCAGTAGCCATCTTCAGCACTTGTCTATAGCCATCTCCAACACTTGTCAGTATCCATCTCCAGCACTTGTCAGTAGCCATCTCCAGCACTTGTCTGTAGCCATCTCCAACATTTGTCAGCATCCATCTCCAGCACTTGTCAGTAGCCATCTCCAGCACTTGTCTGTAGCCATCTCCAGCACTTGTCTGTAGCCATCTCCAGCACTTGTCTGTAGCCATCTCCAGCACTTGTCTGTAGCCATCTCCAACATTTGTCTGTAGCCATCTCCAACACTTGTCAGTATCCATCTCCAACATTTGTCAGTATCCATCTCCAGCACTTGTCTGTAGCCATCTCCAACACTTGTCAGTATCCATCTCCAACATTTGTCTGTAGCCATCTCCAACACTTGTCAGTAGCCATCTCCAACACTTGTCAGTATCCATCTCCAACATTTGTCAGTAGCCATCTCCAGCACTTGTCTGTAGCCATCTCCAGCACTTGTCTGTAGCCATCTCCAGCACTTGTCTGTAGCCATCTCCAGCACTTGTCTGTAGCCATCTCCAGCACTTGTCTGTAGCCATCTCCAACATTTGTCTGTAGCCATCTCCAACACTTGTCAGTATCCATCTCCAACATTTGTCAGTATCCATCTCCAGCACTTGTCTGTAGCCATCTCCAACACTTGTCAGTATCCATCTCCAACATTTGTCTGTAGCCATCTCCAACACTTGTCAGTAGCCATCTCCAACACTTGTCAGTATCCATCTCCAACATTTGTCAGTAGCCATCTCCAGCACTTGTCTGTAGCCATCTCCAGCACTTGTCTGTAGCCATCTCCAGCACTTGTCTGTAGCCATCTCCAGCACTTGTCTGTAGCCATCTCCAGCACTTGTCTGTAGCCATCTCCAGCACTTGTCAGTAGCCATCTCCAACACTTGTCTATAGCCATCTTCAGCACTTGTCAGTAGCCATCTCCAACACTTGTCAATTGCTACTTATGACATGTCTGGCATGATACACTATTATTACTCTTCTTCAACCATGGGCTATAAATGTCTCCTTTTATTTTCCTTGCCGTGCATTGTTTCAATCGGAAAGGGTAACCAGCCCCAAGCCCAAACCCTCCTTAGCCACATTTTACAATACACCTGGCAGGTTACACCTTCTACCATGGAGTAGACATGCTTCACAGGTTACAGTGTTACTATTCTCTGCTTCCCATTTGGGTCCCAGTAACAGCAAAGAATGTTTGTCACCAATTATATTCTATTACCAAATGCAAATGTTGCAATATGACCTACATATGTGTAACTTGGAAGTGGCCCAGTGACCGGTTCTGTCATGGATTTGGTGTTTCTCAGATAAAGGCAATTCTGTCATCATACATTTCAACAGTCCTGATCTGATCACCTGGACATTAGAGATGTTATGTTGGGTGGAGATCCTCAATCTGCGTGGCTTGAGCATCTTCTACTGTGAGAATGGTAAGAGTTAGTGGAACTCTTAGGTGGCTGAGACCTCTTTAATTGGGGTCAGCACCATGTGGGACTACCAATCTTTGCTTTACAATGTACAGCAGTGCTGGATATGGCATGAGTGAATAGCAGACATTGAGACCTTGAAACTTAAGGGGCTTGTGTGGCTCTACTGTGGCAATGAACAACGATCATGGATGCAACGGTTACAGGATGCCTAAAACATACTCCAACAAAAAAATACACCCCATAATCAACACCACCTGAGACATGAAGAAGTGTTGCGCCAGAAATGGAAAGAGAGAAACAGGTAAACAACCCAAGGCACCCTATGTTTGGACACCAGATGCAGTGTACAAGTCTAGGTAAACAACTCAAGGCACCCTATGTTTGGACACCAGATGCAGTGTACAAGTCTAGGTAAACGACCCAAGACACCCTATGTTTGGACACCAGATGCAGTGTACAAGACTAGGTAAACGACCCAACGCACCCTATGTTTGGACACCAGATGCAGTGTACATGACTGAAATTAGACAAAGCTTCTTACAGACTGTCCTGGAAAATGGTGTATCAAAAAATGGAATGAACTGGTGCAGGTCCCCTGGACCAAAATGTGGCAGGAACATGCACCTGAACACGACTTGTCTTATGCAACATGGAAATCATTAAATAGACTCCGAACTTGGTGTATCACACTGCAGGGGAAAAGTTAAAGAGATGAGGATACAGGGATAATGAGATATGCTCCACAGAAGCAACACAAGACCATGACCGCCTAATGATCTGAAAATTAGAAATGTGATGTCTGACGTGGTGCTGGAGGACACGAAAAGTAAGTATCAATATTCCTACTCCTCATTCATGTTTTCTCCTCCTGAATATATACTCTTTCCAAATGTATCTGGGGTCTGTAAATCTTGCCATAGAAGAGCAGCAACTTAAGTCAAAGCCTGTGTAGCAGGGCTTCTTAAGACTGCTTATAGATGATAACATTTAATACTGGACGATCAGACTTCCTCATAGTCAAACACCACAATCTCCGTTAAACATAAAATCAGATATTTATTTATTACAAAGAGTGATTGATACGCATTGATTAAAAGCCTAACCTAACTTACTAAACAAACGAATCTATCTAACTCAGGGAACATTAGTATGAACTAGATGGAATCCTTGAAACTATTCTTCTTCTTCTGTTCGCTTGGAGTATGTCTACATCTACAAAGTTGTCTCTTGTATGAACCTCACTGTCTTCTGCAGTTCACATATAGGTCCATATAGTTTCCCTTCCAGTGTTGTTTCTCTTGGCCAGTATGCCTGCCTCAGTTTCTCATAGTCTGGACAGTCCTGAAGTATATGCTCCGCAGTCTGGGGTGCCTGTCCACATATTTGAGTAGCCAATCTTAAATTTTGTATACATGTGGCTGAGGAGTCCTGTTCTGAGGCGCAGTATGACAATCTGCTCATACCTGTTTTTATTTTATGATAGTCATCTTGTATTTGTGTTGGAAGCTCTCTCATTGATTTAATCATCTTTTTCTTTTGATGGCATGTAACTGGTACATCTGGTTTCTCGTCCGCGGCACCTTCTCTCATTGATTTAACCATATTTTTCGTTTGATGGTATGTAACTGGTACATCTGGTTGCTCATCTGCGGCACCTTCCCTCGCCAGTGTGTCACCTCTCTCATTTCCTGGTATTCTGCAGCGAGGCGGTATCCACTGCACCATGATTTTGTACTGGTTGCTCAATGTTGACCCGAAACTATAAAACCCAGTTCTGTAGTCTAATCTAATATACATATGAAATTATATACAAATCGTGTCCTATCTACTAAAATACTCTATTGTCTGCAATTTCGTGTGATGGTCCTGGCAGTTGGTGCTGATGGCCTCTAGTGGTCGCCGGTTCTGCGTCGTGTGATGACAGCTTCTCACGATGTTAATGCATGTGCTTCCTGAGGAGTCTTAAATACATCTCTCTTTATATCTGCATGAGCACGTTCTCTCTTATCTTTCGTCCTCACAGATCCGAGCGTTCAATGTGGAGATTACAGATATGTTCTCTTTTACCACTGTATGCGTACCCTTCTCTCTTATCTTTCGTCCCCACAGATCAGAGTGATCACTGTGGAGACTACAGATATGTTCTCTCTTCGATCATAAAAGTGCCACCATTTCACTGCAAACGACAAGAGCGATGTCCCTGGAGTATAGTGAGCCAGCCTTCTAGCTCTGCTCTCAAAATCGAATCTCCCTAAATCTATCTGCTCCGTCATTTTTAGTGGACTAATTTTCACCCACTCACATTGCGATGTTCGCTAGGAGCCGATCAGATATCTGTCAATCATCTTTGGCTCCACCCCTCATTGCCCTAGTCTAATAGCATACTATTTTTGAACACTTAAACATGAAGTGGGTGTTCACTAGTAACCACGGTGTCTCTCACCTTCTGAACTCACAGCCACTATGCGCTAGGGCTTTAATCCTAGTTTTCCCAAACTTCACGGGAATAAACTGTTGATTTTACCATCTATGCTTTTCCTAGTCAGTGGTCCTGTTATACATTCCCTGACACATAACACTGTTACACCTGTGTGCTGATGTCCAACATGGATGATATAAACGAGTAGACCAGAAGTGTAATGGAAGCTGTCTATTGTTGCCAATGTGCATTAATGAGATGAAAAGCAATGAACAAAATTTAGATCAGAAAACACTACATGTCCAAAACTACTCGTACTGAGTTCATCCACTTTGATGATTTTATCTGTAGTGCGATTACAGTGGACCATATATCCTGAGGCATACTGAAAAAGGTGGACATGGGTCCTCCTGCCTTTAGTGGCTTCTAAGGGGGTTTACCACTATGTCGATCCCCACCTTATTGGTCAGGCTGCTGTAACACAGCCTGTATTGAACAGCATTGTGAATTTGCAGTAGGGACTTGGTATGTTTCATCTGACCCGGGTGCATGTCTTCACTTCTGAAACACTACATAAAACTAAATAGGACACACACCTTCAGAGCTTCATGGTACAATTCGTCCGCCTTTTTTAGATCCTGCCTCAAATGTGCCAATCTGGCATCCCTGTACAGCTGTGTCAAAGGATCTGTTTCTTCTTCCTCTTTCTTTTGAAAGAGGAAACCCAAAAATGAATATGATATGCCAAATGTCGTACCTGCAATAGTCAGCGTCTGTGGGTGGCGATATCTGAAGAACACACGACAATATTTCTATTAACAGAATCAAATAGGCGGCAAAACTTGAAATCCTCAATCAAAACCTCTCATCTCCTTGTGGAGCACAGGTCATCAACAAATACATGCCATGTTCTGTCTTGTGTCAATAAACATGTAGACGAGATAAGTTTGGCATGGGTACAAATGCAGAAACACCAATCTATGTCACAACCAAGGAACAACATGAATGAGAATTATAACAACAAGGGCTTCAGCAGCAACAACAAAAAACTGGTCTGGCATGCATGTCAAAATGGGTCAAGCATCTTCTTCTTCATTCGTCTTAAGACTTCGACTACAATGATTAACAAAGGCACCAGTCAGCTCAAAGCTCTGTACACAACTGTATAGTTTTTCATGGTGGGACATTGGCTGTTGCCATGAGCTACTCATTTCCTTAGTGTATGATGGGCAGGACTGCAACAGGTGTTTTGCTGTCATTACACTATGCCACGTATGCAAAGGTCCGTAGTGCTAATCTTGAATTTATTATAAACTTGACATCACAAACAAACTGACCCACCTTGCCTAGGTGGCCTTCTTCCTTGGTTTTCGATGGAAGCCTGAATCAGAACACTGTGCGGATCAAAGCAATGATGATTTATGCAGTCGCTTGTTTTACATGATGAAGGTGTTAATTGCTCGCCTAGGGCTATCTGGTCTGTGGCTTTTATCGCCTTCAAGACTCCTTTCTTTTGTTGCCTGTACACTTTCAATCATCTGCTGTTTTCCATTCTGATCTGTATATCTCCTCCTCCTCCTTAATTCAATGACTCTAACAAAGGTAGTAGTCAACTCAAGATTCTGTTCACTTCCATACAGTTTTTCATGGAAGAACATTGGTTGCTGTCATGTGCTACTCCTTTCACTGGTGTACGATGGCCAGGACTGTAATGGGTGTTCGGGTCATAGAAGCTGTGCCACAGATAAAAGGTCTGTAATGTCAATTCTGAATTTTTTTTATCTAAAGAAGAAATCTCAGTCTATTGTGCCCTCTGCATAGCTGGGAGATGATTACCTGAGATGATTATACATAAGCTGTCCAGAGAGCCGAAATCAGATAAACTTGTCATGTTTGCATGCCAGATAAACAAACACCTCCCAAATCAGCTGCTGTGCAGAGAGCTCAAAACAGGAAGGAGGTCATCAGGCAGACAGAAGAAACAAAGACTCATTGAAAGTATCTCTGAACAGTTTCAACATTGATGTCACATCTTGGGAGACGCTTGTACAGGATCACACTTCATGGCACACTACCATCCCACAAGGTGCTCATATCATTGAGCGGAACTTCACTGAGGTTTAGAGAAAGCACTGTGCCTAAAAGCATAGTATGATAGAGAATTCACCCATGTGCAGTAGGGTCTGTTGTGCCAGGCCCAAAAATACATGGAGAAGAAAATGTGAGAAGGAACTAAGATTAAATTGATTACATCTGGAGAGAGGCAGAGAAAGAGCAGCCCAGGACCATGTATGCTGGCAGAATGTTGTCAATGAACAATGTACCGAGAGGAGCGACAGGCTTTGATTAGTTGAATCATAAAACAGGATCAAGACGCTGAGCAACGCATGAGCTGCAGTGGTCAGCAACCCATAGCTGACTGCTAGTGTCAGGGCCAGCGAACCAGAGCTGCTAAGACCCTTCTACACCTTCACGCGGTGATCTTGGATAACAGGCTGCAGCAGGGCAGACTGGCTAAGGAGAAGGGATCAAAGAAGGAATGCTAACCCGGTACTTAAAAAATGATTGCTAAAGTCAGATGTGTTGGACCGAAAGGTGCAAATATCGCAGTCAAGCTGTAAACTACGACAAGACGCATTCCGTTCTCTGGACTACATTCTGCTACTTAAGCCCTTTCAGAGTTTGGTAGCGGGAGATTGAGAACGAACGAAGAAGAATCATAAAACATTAATCATTTGTATGCTTTGACCAGAATATGTGGCATCAACTGCTGATGACCTTGTTGTAGAAAGCATTTTTCTTTAATGTATTTCCAATGTATTGTATATACTCTTGTAGAGCTGTTGCACTTAGTTTTATATAACGAGGTTGCCAGTCCCATCCACTGCCCTCCCTACTAAGCTAGCAACTTTATGTAAGGTATCTTTACTAATTACTTCTTAGTAGGTACTTGTGCAAAATGTTGCAGCATGTAAGAGGTTGTTGATATTAGTGAGTACTTAGCATTGTGGGACACCCTAGACAACAGGCTAAGCATAGTGCAGTGGTGCTATCCCTAGTCTTTTCTCCTGAACAACACTACACTGAATAGGCCCAGGGATCGACGTGTAGGATTACGAAGAATGGCATGGTGACATTGAAAAAAAAACAGTGTGAATAGACTAATAGAGTCAGGGACAACTGTAGCTAGCATCTTGACCAAGGGCTTAGACTAGACTAGGCTCTAGAGGTCTGATTGAAAATATTCTATTCTGATTCTAATTTATATTTCTTTCTAAATCAAAATCATGTTGCCAACACATTTTACTTGCAAACATGCTAGTAACAATTATACCATCAGATTAAATTGTGAATTGATCAATTCAATAACGTAATACAAAAATAGATTGGATGCTAAATTAAGTTACAATTTGTTGATAACTGATACTTAGTGAAGCTAATTGTGATACCTAAAAGGGTTCTCCAAAAAGACAGAAACCGCCCTTTTCTAAACATAGATTTCTGGGCGAAATTTATATACCTTCTCATACTCATCATAGATCATACTGACTGGTAGTTGCTAACTTACTACTAGTTATTTTCTAAACTTAGATCTACACTAGTAATAGTACTCAGTAATAGTAGTAGCCCCATTTCAGTCATGTATGGATGCGACCTTGTAGTAGCCTCTCTCTGCTGAGTTTTTGGTTTTCTTTTTCCTTTTGGTGTTGTCTCTTTACTCCCCTTTGTTGTATGAGCTTATTTTCGCCCAACCTTAAGGTGGCTATTCAGGTTACATTTCCATTTGGATCGGTCTGTAGCTATGCTGCTACAAAGTGCTATGTCTTCCCAGGATGTCAGATCCATATCCAGAGCCTTCATGCCCCGCTTATATGCGTCTTTGAACCGCAGCTGTGGTCGGCCAGCTGTTCTTTTACCACAATCCACATGCCAGCTGTCCAGAGAATATCGTTGGGAATGAGACCGTCTTTCATGCGACGAATATGATCAAGGCATCGCAGTCTTCGTTGGCGAAGAAGGGTGTACATACTTGGTTGACCAGTGCGAGAATGCGCTTCCGCATTTGTCACCTTGTCTCTCCATAAGATGCCAAGGATGGATCTCATCATTCATCATGCGCCGGGCGTTGGTGAAAGACAGAAAGTACTGCTGTAGCCAGTGTAGCCGTGTTGGCTACAGCCTACAGTACACATGATGATGAACACAAGCATTGTATTGTCAATCATGATATTATTTAATGTATTTACCCATGTGACTTCCTTAACGAAGAGGTAAGGTGCTCTATTCGTTTACTGCATGGCCGTAGAAGCACACGACAAGTGAAGGGCAAAACAGTAGAGTAAAACTTTCGGTACATGGAGGCAGCCATCTTTATTACCTTCGTGGGGGTCAGGGAGATATCCTATATTGCAGTAGCCGCGACAAAAACTTCCGGGTCAGTGCTCATATGACTTCTGCTTTCTTGGTAAGGTGTTCTGAAGTTGCCGGTTTTCAAACTCTTCCAGATACTTCTCTGCACAATTTTACAGCTTTAAAACATGTTTTCAAGTGCTCCTGAAGGCGATCGAGATTTCTTAGCAACTGGAGGGTGAGATTTTGCTTTTTAAAAGCTGTGAAAGATGCTTCTTTGAATCATTTCTCTAATTTGAAAAAAAAGTGGGAGTTTCCTCAGGCTGTCATAAAAGTCATAACCAAACTGAAATAATTGCTGTTACTGTAATCATTTTATTACATCCACACAACCAGTGCAGTGATATAATTTTTTATGGTTGCGGCAAAATGGATAATCTAATGTTTGCAGAAGGAATAACCACTGTACATAGGAAAGAAGTAATAAATATTATATATAAAATTAGATGTAATAATTAATAATGTGATTAGCAGAAACGGGTAAAAATACTACCGTAAGCAAGATCTGCCGTCAAAAACTCAAAGAAGATCATGAACACTTTGCCCTCAAACGTCTCTTGAAAGCTGCTGTACATCGGCGCAGCATCAAATTGGCTACTCGTAGCCTTGCAGAAAACGGCCAAATCATTCCTTGTCTGAAAGCTTCAGATTGGTCTCGCACAACGTCAAAGCTCGGTATGGAGTCAAAAATGAAAGCTTACTATAGCAATCTGTTTCGATCATCAGAGCCCCCTCCAATTGCCCTCCCATTCACTTTACCCCCTCTTCCAAACTTCCTACCCTAAGAAATTTACCATGCTATCGAGTCAAAGCCATCTGGAAAATCACCAGGTGAAGATGGCATCACTGTGGAGGTCATCCGAGCTTGTGGTCTACCCCTTTACCAAGCCCCAACACAACATTTTACACATTATCTTCATTCAGGAGGAACACCTGCTGCCTGGAACAACTCGAGGACAACACTCTTGCACAAGAAGGGAGACAAAGAGGATCTTGGAAACTATTGCTTAATTACTCTCCTCCCTGTCACTTACAATATGAGCCTCTTTGTGGCCAGTTGAGATCGGTTTTGGAACAAATTTAGATGAGAAAAGCTTAATGTCCAAATCATCCGTTAAGAATTGGCTGAATTGAACCAAAATTAATGTCTAAATCTTCAGACAACTCACGAATTGTGATTGCCGTTTCCCCAGCACAACTGTATGCAGAAGTTCAACAATGTTTTCACATTTGCTGGTTACAGGCTTCCCAAACCATTCATTACCTTGGGGACAGCGTGGGCTAGTGGTTAAGTGACACAACCAGAAGGTGCTGGGTTCGATCCCCATCACAGCACCGGCCATTACCCCGGGAAAGCAAACCCTTAGAAAATGCAGGAGGAAGTAGACCTTTACATAAAATGAATGCTGAAGACAGATGCACTGGACCGACAGGCGCAAAATAAAAACTACAGTGTATCGCACACTGCCTTGGAGAATAGAGAAATAAGGCGAACACAAAAATAAAAAACTTACAAGCTGTTTACAAAATGCATCCTTGCCAAAGTCCGCAACATTCTCAAAGAATTGCAACCAGTTGAACAGGCAGGCCTTAGGCATCCGTTCAGCAAAATGGACCATATTTCAACCTGCTGCCACCTTATTGAGGCAGCCCGTGAGTTTCAGACGCCCTTGATGTTCACTTTCATTGACTATTAAAAGGCTTTTGATTCGGTAAAACCATATTTTGTCTGGTGTTCACTATTGGAACAACGTGTCAATTCTGGTTACATCAGATTTCTCCCCAACAGTTATACGAACTGCACTACTACATTTCGTCCCTTCCAACATCAAATTGTGGTACAAATTCAAAAGGGTGTCCGCCTGGGCATTCCTATCTCACTGAATCTCTTCTAGAATCTAGTCTAGAATCAGCCATTAACCGACGCAACTGGGACACTTTTGGCATCCTTATTGATGGTAGACACCTCAATCATCTTCAATTTACCGACGACATAGTGCTCATCACAGAGTCAGCAACAAAAGCCAACCAAATGATGCAGCTACTCGATGGAGAGGGCAAGAAAGTGGGACTGGAGATGAATGTCTCGAAGAAAAAAATGTCGCACGATTGCTTTGCCACTTGTGATCCAGTCTTCCTTGGCGATGTACGATTAGAGGATGGCAACGAGAACATCTATCTTGGGCGCCTTCTCAATATGGAGAATAACCTGAACTGATAAGACATTGCCGTGCAGGTTGGGCGACCTTCTCGTCTATTAACACGGTTCTGGATGGTTGCCATGACCAGGACCTACGAACATCCCTTTTCAATTCCACTGTACTCCCCGCGATGTGCTACGGTGCTGAGACGTGAACACTAACAAAATCCAATGACCCAGGCCTCCCTTGAGAGACACTTGATCTGAATCACTCTCCGGAATCAACGTATGCAAGGCTTCCACAATTCTGACGTTAGACGATTGTCCCTGGTGAAAGATGCGGTAATCCATGCAGACAAAGCAAAACATAGATGGACAGGTCACATGTTATGACGAAACGATGGTCGATGGAGCACAGCTACAGCAGTCTGGTACCCCCAAGGTAAGAAGAGACCACGGGGAAGACCTCCAATGCAGTGGTCATACTCCCTTACAGTATGCTGCAACATCCAAGATGCCTCTAGAGGAGCACTTACCACGCACTGGACTTCCGTGGCCCAAGACAGAGTGCTCTGGAGACGAAGTTGGGACCCACAGCTATGCTGAGGAACGGGTCATTAAGATTAGCAGAAACAACATGGACATATGAAGACATTGCAGATAGTGAACTTGCAATAAAGGGTTATCCAATGATTAGGACAGATTGGGCAGTTGGAGACAAGGTTAAGGGATCAGACATTTTATTGTACTGTAATAACTCAATTACTATAACTATCAGAGATGATATATAATCTGGAATACAAAAATTGAAAGTGTATTGTGAGAAATCATAAGCGGAGGTGAAAAAACAGTGGTTGGAGTGTGCTACCAGTATCCATCGAGTACAAAAAAGATGTAAATGATCTGTTTCAAGCGATTGAAAAGCCCATTGCAGTGAAATTATTATTAATAGGGGATTTCAACTTAAAAATTAAATGGGAGATGGTGGAAGCACTTGTCGAATATCATTCTTCTATTAAGTGCTAACTGACAATTTGTTATTTCAACATGAGGAGGAATGTACCAAAGATAAAAATATAGTTGACCTAGTATTTTCTACAGAGAAGAATATGATTGCAAATGTTGCCATTGGTGAATTATTCAGGATTTGGTTCGAGTGACCATCAAATTGTCCATTGGAATCTTGTAACTATGAAAGATGATGATAAAATATGTCCAATAACATATGACTACTCTAGGGCAGATGTCAAGAAGTTGATAGAAGCAATGGGCCACGTAATCTGGACAGATATTTTCATTGGCGTAAATGTTGAAGAGGAGTAGGATGCGTTCAAAACAATTCTTGAGCACTTGAAAAACAATTTGTTCCATGTAGGAGGTTGAGCCTCAATTTTTGTGGTTAAATGTAGAAGAGCTAAAAATAAAGCAAGGAGAAAATATATAGAGGCTGGAAAATCAAATGAAATATATTTCAAATATTTGGACATATAAAACAAATCTTATAAAGTGAATAGAGCAGCAAAAGTTTACTTTGAAAAAAAACTTACTCAAAAGATAAGGACTGATAGCAAGAGCTTCTTTTCTTATGCTCGATAAAAACAGAGAACGAAAGACAAAGTTGGCCCAATCAAAGATAGTACAGGAAGAATAACACGTGACAATATTAAAGCTGCTAATCAACTAAATCAGTACTTTAGCTCAGTCTTAACAAAAGAAGACTGCTCCAAGATCTCCTAGCACTTAAATATTTTCAAAAGGGACATGGACACAGATAAGATATACTACAATCATTCTGCATTATGGAGGAAATGGTTTTTAACCAACTAGAGAGGTTGAAAGTGGATAAATGTCCTGGTCAAGATAGTATTCATCCAAAATTACTGTTTGAAACCAGAAACATGTTAGCAAAATCATTGGCTATATTTTATTATCACTCCTGAGAAGAGCAGTGTTCCAAGGGATTGGATATATGCGGGTGTGATCTCGTTGTTCAAAAAGGGCAAGAAATCAGATCCAGCCAATTACAGACCAGTGAGTTTGACGAGCATACTCTGCACAATTTTATAGTCAATTATCAAAGAAAACATAGTGATGTACTTTAACAAGTTTAATCTCATCAGGTAGAGTCAGCATGGGTTTACAAGATTGTGCTTAACAAATCTGTTGGAATTCATGGATGTTACCAAAATGTTAGATGATGGAGAGCCAGTGGATGTTATTTATTTGGATTTTTCAAAGGCCTTTGATAGAGTGCCTCATCAAAGATTGTTTCAGAGGTTGCAATTACATGATATAGGTGGAGGTGTTGCAATTTGATTTTTAAAATTGTTAACGGACAAAAGGCAGAGAATTGGCATAAACAAGGAGTACTCTGATTGGTGTGATGTAATAAGTGGAGTGCCACAAGGATCAGTGGTGGGACCAATTTTGTTCTTGTTGTCTATAATTGCAAAATTTGCAGATGACACCAAAATTATGTGCCACGGTCTCATCTCAGGCAGAGGTGGATCTATTGAGATTGGATTTAGAAAATGGTCTGAGAGCTGCCAGATGGAGTTTAATGTCGAAAAATGTACATTCATCCACATGGATAGATCCAATATGGGATATATTTACATGATGGGAGAAAACAATATTAGGAAGATAGAAAAGGAAAGGGACCTATATGTTATAATAGATCATTCAGATGAAGTGCATAAGCAAGTCCAAGTGGCAGTGAAAAAAGCTAATGCAATTCTTATGATAAAAAAGAAACATTACACATAGTAGCAAGAAAATGGTAGTCCAACTGTATAAAGCATTAGTCCTTATCATTGGGTAGATATAAACGATACAGAGAAGAGCTACTAAACTGATAGTGGGATTTCAGAATTATAGTTATGAGCAAAAACTCAGAAATACTGATCTACAATGTCTAGAACATGGAAGAATTTCAGATGACTTAATATACAATATATCTGTTAATATAACGATCAAAGATTATTTATCATGTGGTAACAAAAATGAAAGTGTATGGGGAGAAATAGAAAGTGGGGGTGAAAAAACAGTGATTGGAGTGTGCTATAGATGTCCATCAAGTCAAAAAGAGGAAGATGAGGAGCTGATTAGTAGCATAGCAAAGGCAAGTAAAGGGAAATTATTATTAATGGGAGATTTCAACTATCCAGAAATAAAATGGGATATGGCAGAAGCACTTGTAGAGTCAAAACCTTTTGTTACGTGCATAACTGACAATTTTTTAATTCAACATGTAGAAGCAGCCACCAGAGGCAAAAACATACTCGACCTAGTTTTTACCACAGAGGAAAATATGATTGAAAACGTTACCGTTGGGGAACTGTTTGGCTCAAGTGACCATCAAATCATCCGTTGGGATCTTATAGCAGGGAAAGAAGTAAACATAAACACGCGAACATACGACTACTCTAAGACAGATGTTAAGAGGATGAAAGAGGCAGCGAACCACATAATCTGGAAAGATATTATTGTAGGAACAGATGTTGAACAGGAGTGGGAAAGTTTTAAAACAGTTCTAGAAACGCTAAAAGAGGAATGTGTTCCATGTAGGGAGGTAAACCCCAAGCGTAAAAAGTGGATAACTAGATTTGTAGTGAAATGTAGAAGAGCAAAAAATAAAGCATGGCAAAAATATATAGAGGCAGGTAAATCAAAAGAAACATATGTAAAATATTTGGACAAGCAGAACATATCTCAGAAAGCGAATAAAACAGCAAAAATAGACTTTGAAAAAAAACTTGCTCAGAGGATCAAGACTGACAGTAAAAGCTTCTTTTCTTATGTTAGAAATAAACAAAGAACGAAAGACAAAGTAGGCCCTCTCATAGACAGTACAGGGAAAATAATAAGTGAGAATAGGGAGGCTGCTAATCTGCTTAATCAGTACTTTGGCACAGTCTTCACAAAGGAGGACTGCTCCGAGATCCCAGAGCCTATAGATATTTTTCAAAGAGACATGGATACAGCGGGATTAAGATCAATCTGTATTACAGAGGAAATGGTTTTTAAAAAATTGGAGGGGTTGAAAGTGAATAAATGTCCAGGTCAAGATGGTATTCACCCAAAATTGCTGTATGAAATTAGAAACCAACTAGCAAAACCATTGGCTATATTATGTTCTCAATCACTTACAAAAGGGATTGTTCCACGGGATTGGAAAGATGCAGGAGTGATCCCCTTATTCAAAAAAGGCAAAAAATCAGATCCGGCAAATTATAGACCGGTGAGTTTAACGAGCATAGTCTGTAAATTGTTAGAGTCAATAATCAAAGAAAACATTGTAATGCATTTAGAAAAATTTAATCTAATTAGAAATAGTCAGCATGGGTTTACTAGAGGGAGATCATGCTTAACAAATCTATTAGAATTCATGGAGGAGGTTACTAAAATCATAGATAAAGGGGAGCCAGTGGATGTTATTTATCTAGACTTTGCAAAGGCCTTTGATAGAGTACCTCATCAAAGATTATTTCGAAAGTTAAAATCACATGGAATAGGTGGCGAAGTTGCCAAATGGATTGAAAATTGGTTAACAGGAAGAAGGCAGAGGGTGGGCATAAATAAGGAGTACTCTGAGTGGAGTGAAGTGAAAAGTGGTGTGCCACAGGGCTCGGTTTTGGGACCAATTTTGTTCTTGATATATATAAATGATTTGGACATTGATATGAGATCCATGATTGCAAAATTTGCTGATGACACAAAACTATGCAGTAGTGTCTCATCTAAAGCGGAAGTGGATATATTGATGTCGGATTTAGATAAAATTCGAGAATGGTCTGTAAGCTGGCAAATGGAGTTTAATGTAGATAAATGTACAGTCATCCACATGGGTAGATCCAATATGGAACATAAATACAGAATGGGAGAAAACAATATTAGAAAGATAGATAAGGAAAGGGACCTAGGGGTTATAATAGATCATACAGGAAAGGTGAGTGAGCAAGTTAAGGTAGCAGTGAAAAAGGCAAATGCAATGTTAGGTATGATAAAAAGAAATATTAAACATAGGAGCAAGGAAGTGATCGTCAAACTGTATAAAGCTTTAGTTAGACCTAGATTGGAGTACTGTGTACAGGTGTGGAGTCCTTATCATAGAGGGGACATAAACATGCTAGAAAGAATACAAAAAAGAGCGACAAAGATGATAGTTGGATTCCAGAATTACAGTTATGAGGAACGACTCAGAAAAACGGGCCTACAGTGTCTCGAAGAGAGAAGAATTCGTGGTGACTTAATACAGGTTTATAAGATGATCAGAGGAATCGATAAATTAGACTATAACAAGTTTTTTAAAATACAGCCACCTACAATAACACGAGGGCATAGCTACAAGCTGATTAAAGAGAGGTCCAGGTTAGATATTAGGAAATATTTTTTTAGTCAGAGAGTGGTGTCTGCTTGGAATGCATTGCCAGGGGAGGTAGTGGAGGCAGGGACAGTTAATGCGTTTAAGAATAAACTGGATGCGCATAGATTTTAGAGCAAGGTGATGTAAATGTAACTGGTTGTATACAGACTCTGCAGGGTCTTCTAAACCAGTATAAAGACGTTAAGTTAAGTTTAAGTTAAGTTATGGTGAACTGTAAACAACAAGAGAAAGAAAAGAAAACTTCTCCAACCCAGGAAAGAAATAAAAAGAGGGACTAAGTAAGATGGGTAGCAAATAATGTCAATTGTGCGTAATCAACAAAGCATTTCAGTAGCGGGAAACAAGAATATATTCATGGGGAATCAGATGAATTCTATCATAGTGTGGGGCAGTGGTCCTACTCTTTCATCCCCAATAACTTTTCTAGGATCTGCTTATGTTTCTCTTAGTTCTACTACATTTTTAATTTCCATTATTTTATTATTTACAAACTTAGGTCAAAGCTGGGAAGTATCTTTGGAGAGAATCGTGCCAGTAGTCATGAAAAAGCATCTTTCACATACACTGCTCCTAAGCAACCTAGAAAGAAAGGTAATTCTACATTGTTATATTTGTCATTTATCTAACTACTGCTTACTATGTTTCCATTTATCTAACTACTGCTTACTATGTTTCCATTTATCTAACTACTGCTTACTATGTTTCCATTTATCTAACTACTGCTTACTATGTTTCCATTTATCTAACTACTGCTTACTATGTTTCCATTTATCTAACTACTGCTTACTATGTTTCCATTTATCTAACTACTGCTTACTATGTTTCCATTTATCTAACTACTGCTTACTATGTTTCCATTTATCTAACTACTGCTTACTATGTTTCCATTTTTAATTGCTGGGACATAATGCTGTACACACCCAAAGCTAGAAAGCAGTTTTACATGGGAGCTGTAACAGATATGGAAAACTGGCATTTCAACTTATATATATATATATATATATATATATACCTTATAAATATATCAAGAACTGGTCATATGAAAACTAAATTAAATGAAAGGCAGACTAGGTACCAGAACACAAATGATTAATGAATATCTTTGAATAGAATAGCGAGGTCTTTATTTAGCTAGCCAATGCATTTTGGTAGTTGAAAAACTTAAATAGCGCACAATATATTACTTGTGAATGCCCTGGACCATCCAGAGGCTTAAAGACAACATTCAGTAAGAGATTAAAGCACTGGGCCAGACATCTTAAGAAATGTTGTGGAATTTGTCATAGAAATAATTTGCGATTGTGAAGCTGAAAATAGGTGTAATTTACTTGATATCATTTTCCATACATAGTTTTTGTACTAACATTTTGTGTACTTTATTATTTAATAAAATATATGCAATTATTTAACAAACAAACAAAAATATATATCCATTTTTTTTAAATGGGAAAGAGACATATGGGCCAACCTGTGCTGGAAACTAACACTCAAAAATTGATAATGGCTGAAATATAATTTTAGTTTTGTTGCCGTCACTCATACATATCACACAAAAGTCACTTCACCATTTCAAAAATAGAAGTATGTATAGCTTGGTGAAGAACCATAGAAGCTGTAATGGAAGTCAGGAACAAGAGCTAGGGCAGTACATACCACAGACTGTTAAGCAAAGGCAGTTTGTTGCCTTCCTTAAGAATCCCATTAGGTGTGATGACCACTGAACACTTTGTCAGTCATTGACCAAGAATCTATGAAGAAAAAGGTGTTAATTATCTGCCCATACTTATTCAATGAGGGATTACTGGCCGTACTGTTTACATATTTGCATTATGACTATGAGGACATGCGTTGAAGACCTCAGTAGTTATAGGTTTTTTTTTCTATCAGTGTTTACATATAACTTAGGATGTGCAGTGTATAATGACTGCAGGGGCAAGCAGCCTTTATTCATCAGCTCTTTATATGTCTGGTGAACCTAATTCACCAGCTCTTTATATGTCTGGTGAACCTCATTCCTCAGCCCTTTATATATGGCTGGTGAACCTCAGCCCTTTATATATGGCTGGTGAACCTCATACCTCAGCTCTTTATATATGGCTGGTGAACCTCATCTATCAGCCCTTTATATATGTCTGGTGAACCTCATCTATCAGCCCTTTATATATGTCCGGTGAACCTAATTCATCAGCCCTTTATATGTCTGGTGAACCTAATTCACCAGCTCTTTATATGTCTGGTGAACCTCATTACTCAGCCCTTTATACATGTCTGATGAACCTGATTCATCAGCCCTTTATATGTCTGGTGAACCTAATTCCTCAGCCCTTTATATATGTCTGGTGAACCTCATCTATCAGCCCTTTATATATGTCTGGTGAACCTCATCTATCAGCCCTTTATATATATCTGGTGAGCCTCATTCATCAGCCCTTTATATATGTCTGGTGAACCTCATCTATCAGCCCTTTATATATGTCTGGTGAACCTCAGTAATGAAAATAAATGTCTTAATGATAGTTGTTTTGTTCACCATACATTCAACACCGGAAAGACACAATTACACAATTTAAATATATGGAATCTGCAATTTGGGTAGAGGAAACCAAAGCAGATCTAAAAAAAATTTACTGCGCAAGCAATAACAATTCTCACATCATGGAGACCTCTGTGGAACAATAAGAACATATCGATCAAAACTAAAGATCAGGGTAATGAGAATATTAATCCTCTATGAGTATCTATCTATATGTTTGCAAAATATTAATATTGAATGCTGGGTTGGAACCAAAATTTAAAGAAAATGGATTTTCTGCGTCATGGCAAAAATGTCAACGTCATAAGCAGTACAATCAGACATAATATAAAACCATATAAATACTTCTTGCTTGTTGTAAAAACAGCAAACCTCAGTGGCGCGGCCATGTGGTACAATTGAAATGTGATGTGATACTCAGTGTCATAGTTTCTGGTGGGAGAAATTCTAAGATGCTCTGGGCAGATGACATTCATAAATGGACAAACAAAACCTTAAGAGTACAAAACACTGACGTTGGATCGACGATTGAGGTGAAATAGTGAGATGTGATGGCCCTATGACCTCCTAAGTTACAGGAAAGACAAAGAAGACTTATTCTTGTATATTTTCTCTGCAACAGAACAAAGTCAGGAAGAAGGCACAGCACCAGCAGTTGTTGTTCACAGTGTGGTTCATGCATACAAATAGTAAGTCTGTTCATTTTCATTGTCCAACCTTAAAAGTTATTTTAAAACTAGATTAGACTGTCCAACCTTTAAAGTTATTTTAAAACTAGATTAGACTGTTAAACCTTTAAAGTTATTTTAAAACTAAATTAGACTGTCCAACCTTTAAAGTTATTTTAAAACTAGACTAGACTGTCCAACCTTTAAAGTTATTTTAAAACTAGATTAGACTGTCCAACCTTTAAAGTTATTTTAAAACTAGACTAGACTGTCCAACCTTTAAAGTTATTTTAAAACTAGATTAGACTGTTAAACCTTTAAAGTTATTTTAAAACTAGATTAGACTGTTCAACCTACTTGTTTTTCTGCCAAGCTGTACATTAAGTAGAGCTTAAGTTGCCTTTTTTGGACCAAGTGTGTTGTGTTGGCTGCTGTAAATCTGTGTAGTAGATTTCTCATCTATATATCTGCCATGCTGTCTTCATCGTGCCATGTAAGATAGGCTCTTCTTTTGTTCTGTGTCGATATGTATTTAGCACAATATATCAATTTCTGGCTGTTCACCACAAATTAAAAGTCATAAGAGATCAGGATTGAGCTTCTTTGCTGAAATCAGGTAGAGGAGACTAACATCTGGTCAGGCAGAACATACTGGTCAGGGTCAGGCGAAATATGCTGACCAAGATCCCCAAATCACTTCCACACATTTGTCCCTGGAAACAGGCTGTTTCATGGCAGTCTGGATAATAAGGCAGGAGATTGACGTGATCTCCATTGCAGTGAGCAGCACATAGAGGAAGCCAAGCATAGCACACCACGTAGAGGACCCTGGTCTACTTTCATCAGCACGTTCGGGCTGTGAGGAAAACTACGGCAACCCGGCGCTTAACGTTTTGATATTAATTGTATTATTTTACTATTCAGTCCGGTAACAAATAATGTTGAATATACAATTTAATTTTTTTAATCAATTTAATAAGCATAGATTTTTAAAATTAGAAAATTATATTGACAGATGATCACACTGTCATACTTTGATTTGAAGCTATCTTCATTTGTATGCAAGTGTTACATGAGACCTTAACATTATTTCAAGTGTTACATGAGACCTGAATATTATTTCAAGTGTTACATGAGACCTTAACATTATTTCAAGTGTTACATGAGACCTGAATATTATTTCAAGTGTTACATGAGACCTGAATATTATTTCAAGTGTTACATGAGACCTTAACATTATTTCAAGCGTTCCGTGAGATCTGAACATTTTTTCAAGCCGGGAGTTGATCTAAGCTAAAGGACACCAGATGCTACCTGGATCAAACCGACATGAACACCGTATTTGAACACAGCCAGTCCTTATTAGGGAGAAACCAAGGCCACCAGGTCACACAATTTGGGACAGAGAGATGAAGCGGTTGGTGGTACAGCTCTCAACTAAAAATTCCTTATGTTTGTATTCATGAAAAAGAAAAGTTGTGCCCCTATGGGAAGTAAACCATAACAAAATTAATACTGGAGTCAGATGCACTGGACAGATAGGTGCAAAACACAGTACAACACACTTTACCTTAGGAAACTAGGCAAATAAGAGAAAAAAAGACTTAAAAAAGGTGACATAGTTGCAAATTATTTAGTAGTTGGCAGAGAGGAACAACTGCAGCCCTGCTAATATCCCCCACAATATACAGCAAAAAGATACGTATTACATTTGTTTGTTTTTTTGTTTCAGTATTAACAGCAAATATGACAGTCAAGGCAAAGTTATAGCAGCATTGATAGCATCCCAATCAACAAAAGATGTAAGCAAAACTGTTTGGTATTAATCAATAAGTTGGTGTGTAGCAGCTCCAGCTGGCTGGTCTACCGTAGCAGATGGTACAAGGGGTCTGCACTAACTATACTCTCACTTCAAACAAAGGAACTACGACACTAATTGAAAATAAAACACAACAATGAAACTTTATTTCTACACGTTCACAACTAACTCCCCAATCTTCACACAAAACAAAACCTGTCTAGCTGTAAGAAATTATGACCTAAACTAAACTAAAAGAAACTTGATTACAAACTACAACTTGATAGCCGAACTGTAGCTTGAAAGACGAACCGTAACTTGATAGTCACATTTTAACTTGATAGATGAACCGTAACTTGATAGTCAAATTTTAACTTGATAGACGAACTGTTATGTGGATTGCCACATAATAGAAAATTTGTGTCTTTCTGCAACCCAGGGGATTTGTCCGTAGTCCTATTCTCCTCATCGCCGATGGCTTGTGGTGTTCATTGAAGCACTGGATCGCTGTGATAGTCAAATATCTCTCTAGTTATGCCCTGGATTTTTGAGATACTTCTGGTAAGATGCTGATTCTTGAGATACTTCTGTTAGACTGATTCTTGAGATACTTCTGTTAGACTGATTCTTGAGATACTTTTGTTAGATGCTGGATTCTTAGCAGCGATGCGAAAAAATAGTATCTAAGATGACTAACTCATGTGTGTTCCTCGTGACACACTACTATATCTGTTTCTAACACTTGCTATGTGAAACATCAATTTCATGACTATTTATCTCTCCTTGATATGCTGCTGAACATCTGGACTCACTTGGTGAAAGATTATCTGTCAAAATCTCTCTCTCTCTGGGCTCCAAAAATCTTATCTGCTTTCTCTTCACCTTTATCAAGACGGTCCTGTTCTCCTAGTTGCTCGCTGCCAACTGATCTCGATTTGTTCTCCCCGCTGCTCACACCCGAATGATTCTGTCCTCTTGTCTCTTCGCTATCTCACACCTGAATGATGTTGACTTGTCTCTTCACTCTGGAATGATTCTGATTTGGGCTCTCCTAGCTAGCTATATCCGCGGCTTTTTCCAGGTTTTCCTCCCCGAGATTTAAGAAAAGCCAGTTAATAGCATTTGTCACTACTCATCATGCTGTAACAGATGTCTAGGTGTTATGCAACGTTACGTAGTTTTAACATCTGCATGGCTTGGAAACCAACGCTATGCATTCCAAGCATTCCGATCCCAGATTTGAGTACATCTGTACTGGCTAGCTTTTGTTAGTTTAATTCTATAAGAAACAATGAATGGCCACTAACTATCAATGCTCTACTCCTACCCTTTCTAACTTTAATAAAACATGTCTAAAATCCTATCCCTAATAAATCTATAGATCTAAGATCTGTTACAGGTGCTCTGTGCATCATTGGGAGTATATACAAGGTAACACTGACAGTAACATCAGGGTCAGATGAAACATATTGATCAAGACCCCCACGTCACTTCCACTCAGTGCTCCTGGAAACAGCAGTTTGGCCAACAAAGTGTAGGTCAACACTGTAATCCCAATGGTGGTGATGTGATAAAACTGATTAATTAAACTCTGTAGCAGAAAGCAAAGGGGTCTGCTCTATCTTATCCACACTACACTCGCTCAAACAAATTTTAGAGGCGCTAATTGAAAATACAATACAATGAAATCCTTTATTAACTACACAATACAAATTTCTCCTCACTCTTCTCTTACACGACTTACTAAAACACTCCTACTTAAAAGGCCATAATATAATTCAACCTACAGCTAATCCTATACTTATTAACACAGTAATCAGCCGATTCTTTCTTCTCTCCTAACCCGCCTTGCTGTAAGTAAGTATGAGAAAAAGTTTATCTCTTGGCATAAATGCAGTACCTTCTGCTCTGGTGGATACATAAACAGGGAGGACATTTTTGTCCCTACATCATGAAAGCTGAGCTCTCAAACAATTATCTCTTAACACTTCATCCTCTATGGCCATTGCTGCTTTGTGAAGCCATCGCTGCACAGACATGAATGCATCACCTCCACCTCCGCTGCACAGACATGAATGCATCACCTCACCTCCGCTGCACAGACATGAACGCATCACCTCCACCTCCTTTGCACAGACATGAATGCATCACCTCCACCTCCTTTGCACAGACATGAATGCATCACCTCCACCTCCTTTGCACAGACATGAATGCATCACCTCCACCTCCTTTGCACAGACATGAATGCATCACCTCCACCTCCTTTGCACAGACATGAACGCATCACCCCACCTCCGCTGCACAGACATGAATGCATCACCTCCACCTCCTTTGCACAGACATGAATGCATCACCTCCACCTCCTTTGCACAGACATGAATGCATCACCTCCACCTCCTTTGCACAGACATGAATGCATCACCTCCACCTCCTTTGCACAGACATGAACGCATCACCCCCACCTTCGCTGCACAGACATGAACGCATCACCCCACCTTCGCTGCACAGACATGAACGCATCACCCCCACCTTCGCTGCACAGACATGAACGCATCACCCCACCTCATCTTTAATTGAGAGGCCAAGATATAGAAGTGAGTGAGGTGACAGCAGCCAATGACTCATAGCTGGACACTTGCATCAGGGTCAGCAAACCTTTTAGAAAAAAATTAAGTGTGTCAGTTAGTTGTGGTGTAGTTGTAGCAACTGACTCTGTTACAGAATACTAAATTGTCCAAGTTACCAGGAATCTAGAACAAGAGAATTGGGTTAGTAGGATAGAGACTCTATTACATACTGTCCTGGTCATGTTGGGCTTTGTGGAAATAAAGGGATACCTCCAGAGGGGACACTGGCAATGAATAGAGGAGAAATTGTGATGTTGATCAATGACTGTCTCTTGGATGAAGGCACTGCTATTGCTGTGTTGGGAATGCACAGATTGCAGAGATTTGAAATCATTTGTGGGTCCATCAAAGAGAATGGGGCAGTAGTCTGTAAGGACCATGGTTGTTTAGGAAGTAATGTGGAAAAACCATTTATGTATAACGTATGAAATTCACGTACAGTATAACTGAATGTTACCTTTACACAAGCCATTTTCCCTACATAATCTCATTTCACTTCTGCGACCTTGAGCCTGCGCGAAACAAGGGCATGCATGTCTTTCCTGTACCCGCTCAATTCCTGTTCATGTAGCCACATTCTTTCGATGCTTGTGGTTGGTTGTGAGACTTTGAGGAACCAATTACGCATACTTTCAAATATCCAAGATTGTAGACATGTCTAGGCTGGTGACTGGAAGGACGAAAGTCTGCAACCAATAATGCAACTCCGTCTCTACACTTCTTGAAGCTTTAACATTCTGAACCCAGTGTCCACTTGAGCTCCTATCGACTGGACAACTTCCATACACAGCACACAAATCTTTGAGCATGTTTTCCACTCTTTCTTTCTCCACTACCAAGAATTGAATTAAAGCTCGTTGTTTGTAACACGCGCTGCACACAGTCGCTATTGTAACGGTCTGTTACAGCAGTTCTATCTGATCATACAATTGTACACAGGAAACATCAGTGTTGTAGCCTGTAAATTCTCACTTTGCTATATATGGGATGAGAACAAAAATGTGGCGCATTACTTTCTGTGCAGCCCTTGTATAACTAGTGAGCTAAGCGGACCATCAGTAGCTATACTCTTCGTCATTTGCTTAGAGGGACTGAGCACCTGGGGATGTGGCCAGAGTGTAATGATGTCGATCATTAACAGAACAGAGCTGCTTTTTCCTTACCTAGCACGATAGAATCTCTAACAATTCATACTGTATACCGAACTGCAGTGTCTGCTTTCACTTTTACTAATACAAGACAGCAAAGATGGGAACTGATCACCAAACCCCACAATGGGTTGAGGCTTTGTCAAATAAACTTTCTAATACTTCATCCCCTACAAAAGTACCAGTTTTAGGACAGCTTTAACCTTTATCATCTTTATAATATTTCAGTACCACATTCTGTTGTACATGAACAAACAGCAAACGTTGGCCAAAGTTCGCATAACCTTGTCATTTACATTTAACGTAAGTATGAAATAATACTACATATATGCTTGCATACACTTGTCAGACTCTCCAGCCACGAGGTACAAGAAAAATATGAACAGCTCATATAGGTATCACTGCCAAGCAAAAGACCGTAACCACGCCCCAAATAAGAATCCTAAGACCTTACAGGAAAGAAAGACGAGCTCAAGGGTCCTTGTAGCTCCTATAAGGGTTCATAGAACATGGAGAAACAGAAGGTGCAGAAAGACGAGCTCAAGGGTCCTTGTAGCTCCTATAAGGGTTCGTAGAACATGGAGAAACAGAAGGTGCAGAAACCAAAAGGCTCTTCAAAGACAGACATCCCCTACTATGAATTCCAGTCCATATCAGAGCAAGCCCATGGTACAATTAAAATAACAACCACAATAGCTACAAAGCACTAGAAAAGAATATCAAGCCCTAATATAACCAACAGGAACAGGTTGTCAATAATCACAGTTGAATGGCACATGTCCTGGCCAGAAACATGCAAATTGTTTTATTCAGAAAGACATGTTCATAAATTGACCAAAATATGGTGTAAGCAACGGTTTTATTTCTTGTATCAAGAAGCTGAGCAGCGCATGAGCTGCAGCAATCAGCGACCCATAGCTGACTGCTAGCGTCAGGGCCAGAGCTGCCAAGACCCTTCTATACCTCTAGATGGTGATCATGGATAACAGACTGCAACAGAGCAGACTGGCTAAGGAGAAGGGATCGAAGAGAGAAGGCTAACTCGGTACTTAAAAATGCCTTCTGAATACGGATGTGTCAGACCGAAAGTTGCAAATATGGCAGTCAAGATGTAAACTACGACACAATGCATTCCATTCTCCAGAGTACATCCTGCTACTTACAAAGCCCTTTTCAGGGCTTGCTAGTGGGAGATTTAGAATGAAGAAGAAGAAGGTGTAAACAACACTGTACTTATAGCTAAAAAGGAACTGTTTAGTTTCATTCAGTTGTCACATGGAAGCCCAGCTGCTATGGATCTCCAATCCCCTCTATCTCTTTCCTTGCTGGTGCAATCTGGCAGGCATTTCTTTTGATGTTATCGTCCTACATTTATCGTTGTTTAACTCTCAAATGTTTGCTCTCCACCTTTCCTTCCAATATTGTTTTCAGCAAGATATGTCTCTTGATAAAACCCATAATATCTTAACTGTCTGACTCTCCTAGAGGTCATTCATTATCATCAACAATCAAAACCTTCAGCTCCCTGTGGAGCATAGATCATCAACAAATACCCGCCAAGTCTTCCTGTCACATGCCATCATTGTCAGCTCCAGCCATGCTTTCTTGTCATTTTGAAGTTCTAGCTTTACTTCTCCGAGACTGTTTAGGTTTGTCCCTACTTCTCTTACCACTTTACTTCTCCCTGAGTGTTTAGGTCTGTCCCTACTTCTCTTCCCACTTTACTTCTCCCTGAGTGTTTAGGTCTGTCCCTACTTCTCTTCCCACTTTACTTCTCCCTGAGTGTTTAGGTCTGTCCCTACTTCTCTTCCCACTTTACTTCTCCCTGAGTGTTTAGGTCTGTCCCTACTTCTCTTCCCACTTTACTTCTCCCTGAGTGTTTAGGTCTGTCCCTACTTCTCTTCCCACTTTACTTCTCCCTGAGTGTTTAGGTCTGTCCCTACTTCTCTTCCCACTTTACTTCTCCCTGAGTGTTTAGGTCTGTCCCTACTTCTCTTACCACTTTACTTCTCCCTGAGTGTTTAGGTCTGTCCCTACTTCTCTTCCCACTTTACTTCTCCCTGAGTGTTTAGGTCTGTCCCTACTTCTCTTCCCACTTTACTTCTCCCTGAGTGTTTAGGTCTGTCCCTACTTCTCTTCTCACTTTACTTCTCCCTGAGTGTTTAGGTCTGTCCCTACTTCTCTTCCCACTTTACTTCTCCCTGAGTGTTTAGGTCTGTCCCTACTTCTCTTACCACTTTACTTCTCCCTGAGTGTTTAGGTCTGTCCCTACTTCTCTTCCCACTTTACTTCTCCCTGAGTGTTTAGGTCTGTCCCTACTTCTCTTACCACTTTACTTCTCCCTGAGTGTTTAGGTCTGTCCCTACTTCTCTTCCCACTTTACTTCTCCCTGAGTGTTTAGGTCTGTCCCTACTTCTCTTACCACTTTACTTCTCCCTGAGTGTTTAGGTCTGTCCCTACTTCTCTTACCACTTTACTTCTCCAAGAGTGTTTAGGTCTGTCCCTACTTCTCTTCCCACTTTACTTCTCCCTGAGTGTTTAGGTCTGTCCCTACTTCTCTTACCACTTTACTTCTCCCTGAGTGTTTAGGTCTGTCCCTACTTCTCTTCCCACTTTACTTCTCCCTGAGTGTTTAGGTCTGTCCCTACTTCTCTTACCACTTTACTTCTCCCTGAGTGTTTAGGTCTGTCCCTACTTCTCTTCCCACTTTACTTCTCCCTGAGTGTTTAGGTCTGTCCCTACTTCTCTTCTTACCTTGAGGTTACTAGAATGAAAGCCTGGAAATGTTGTCAGCTGTTGTCCATAATGCATGTCCTGTCAATCGCCAGCACCTTTTTCTTTTCGTCTAGTCTAACATCTGTCAGGTTCTCTCCCACAGTTCTATATTAGTGACATTATCATACCATTTTATTCCATAGATTCAGTGTAGCATCCATTGATGAAACCTAAAACCTTTGTATGTGTACTGTTCTGTGTTCCCCACATCAGAGAGCCATACAATCGTGCAGACAAGACACTGAATTGGGAGATTCTTCTTTTTTTTAAATTTGTTTAATTTTCCACAAATTCCCTTAAGCAACAAAATCCCCTGTTGCCTCTTGTATTCTTCTTCTTCTTTGTTCGTTCTCAATCTCTCGCTACCAAGTCCTGAAAAGGGTTTTGCAAATAACAAAATGTAATCCCGATAACGAAATGCTTTGTATTGTAGTTTACAGCTTGACTGCGATATTTGCACCTTTTGGTCTAACACATCCGACTTCAGCAGGCATTTTTGAGTACGGGTTAGCCTTTCCTCTTCAATCCCTTCTACTTAGCCAGTCTGTTCTGTTGTAGCCTTTTATCCAGGATCACCTCATGGAGGTGTAGAAGGGTCTTGGCAGCTCTGGATAGCTGGGCAGTTAGCTATAGGTCGCTGACCGTTACAGCTCATGTACTGCTCAGCATCTTAATCCCCTCTTAATTGGTTATCTCTCTCAGTACCTTAGACCTTGTCTACATTGCTACCAAGTTATACAAGTACATCAGTCACAAATGGCTATTTTTATAAAAACTTTATGAGAAATAAACTTGAAAAGTGTTTTTAACATTGTTTGCTTGTAATACATAAATTAATTGGATTTGTTACCAGCCCCATGAACATGCAGCATTCGTCTTAGAAACCAGAACTCTGTTATTACTAATTACTTCTCTATTTTCTTATTCATTGTCCCATCCATGAAGCAATATTGGTTCTAAATAACACTGCAAGACTCTCATCTCCTTTAATTTTATTGCAAGTTGCCTGTTCATTAGTATGTTTCTTATTGTATGGGATGTCTGGCTGATTGAATTACTTAACTCAGGGTGTGACAAATAACAGGTTGACACGATGCCCATAAATGTTTCTGTAGAACCTAACATTTCAGTACCATTGTTGCATTTATTCTCCCACCACTCCTTGTTTGTTTAACCCGTCTCCTAGATCCTAAATAAATGTGTCACCCCCTGTCTGATGTCTTTTGTGTGACAAGGCGTTCTCACCACCTGGAGGCTTGTGATTCAATTCCTGGCTACTTCACCTTCATTTCTGTTGTTTGTTAAATATTTTCTGAGTGCGGAAAAGCATTTGTCTTTGTGATCGTTGTCACAAACAATACTTTATTTTCTGAAAGCCTGCAATTGCTCAAATAAAACGATAAATGATGAAAAACAATACAAACTTACATTAATGCTATTATTTGGTAACCCTTATCATTGCCAGATACAAGAAAACAACTACGTCAGTTTTTATGATGACTCAGCTCAGATGTGGTCTATCTTGTTTGATGCCTCAGAGGCAGTAGATAAATTTGCTAAGGAGGTAAGCTTTTTTGTCTGTCACCTACATTGTGTTAGGCTATCAGATGTAATAATAATAATAATAGCCCATAGCAAGCAAAGGGGACAACAGCATCAGCCTTGGGTTGTGAAATCTAATCCCATTCAACTATAAAGTTCTTTCCTAGCATGACTTACTTCATGTAGAGCACACATCCGAACATGACTTACTTCATGTAAAGCACACATCCGAGCATGACTTACTTCATGTAAGGCACACATCCTAGCATGATCTCCTTCATGTGAGGCACACATCCGAGCATGACTTACTTCATGTAAGGCACACATCCGAGCATGACTTACTTCATGTAGAGCACACATCCTAGCATGACTTACTTCATGTGAGGCACACATCCTAGCATGACTTACTTCATGTGAGGCACACATCCTAGCATGACTTACTTCACCTAGGGGCACACATCCTAGCATGACTTACTTCATGTAGAGAACACATCCTAGCATGACTTACTTCATGTGAGGCACACATCCTAGCATGATCTCCTTCATGTGAGGCACACATCCTAGCATGACTTACTTCATGTGAGGCACACATCCTAGCATGACTTACTTCACCTAGGGGCACACATCCTAGCATGACTTACTTCATGTGAGGCACACATCCTAGCATGACTTACTTCATGTGAGGCACACATCCTAGCATGATCTCCTTCATGTGAGGCACACATCCTAGCATGATCTCCTTCATGTGAGGCACACATCCTAGCATGACTTACTTCATGTGAGGCACACATCCTAGCATGACTTACTTCATGTGAGGCACACATCCTAGCATGATCTCCTTTATGTGAGGCACACATCCTAGCATGATCTCCTTCATGTGAGGCACACATCCTAGCATGACTTACTTCATGTGAGGCACACATCCTAGCATGACTTACTTCATGTGAAGCACACATCCTAGCATGATCTCCTTCATGTGAGGCACACATCCTAGCATGACTTACTTCATGTGAGGCACACATCCTAGCATGACTTACTTCACCTAGGGGCACACATCCTAGCATGACTTACTTCATGTGAGGCACACATCCTAGCATGACTTACTTCATGTGAGGCACACATCCTAGCATGATCTCCTTCATGTGAGGCACACATCCTAGCATGACTTACTTCATGTGAGGCACACATCCTAGCATGATCTCCTTCATGTGAGGCACACATCCTAGCATGATCTCCTTCATGTGAGGCACACATCCTAGCATGACTTACTTCATGTGAGGCACACATCCTAGCATGACTTACTTCATGTGAGGCACACATCCTAGCATGACTTACTTCATGTGAGGCACACATCCTAGCATGATCTCCTTCATGTGAGGCACACATCCTAGCATGATCTCCTTCATGTGAGGCACACATCCTAGCATGACTTACTTCATGTGAGGCACACATCCTAGCATGATCTCCTTCATGTGAGGCACACATCCTAGCATGATCTCCTTCATGTGAGGCACACATCCTAGCATGACTTACTTCATGTGAGGCACACATCCTAGCATGACTTACTTCATGTGAGGCACACATCCTAGCATGACTTACTTCATGTGAAGCACACATCCTAGCATGATCTCCTTCATGTGAGGCACACATCCTAGCATGATATCCTTCATGTGAGGCACACATCCTAGCATGACTTACTTCATGTGAGGCACACATCCTAGCATGATCTCCTTCATGTGAGGCACACATCCTAGCATGATCTCCTTCATGTGAGGCACACATCCTAGCATGATCTCCTTCATGTGAGGCACACATCCTAGCATGATCTCCTTCATGTGAGGCACACATCCTAGCATGACTTACTTCATGTGAGGCATACATCCTAGCATGACCTACACCTAGGGGCACACATCCTAGCATGACTTACTTCACCTAGGGGCACACATCCTAGCATGACTTACTTCATGTGAGGCACACATCCTAGCATGATCTCCTTCATGTAAGGCACACATCCTAGCATGATCTCCTTCATGTGAGGCACACATCCTAGCATGATCTCCTTCATGTGAGGCACACATCCTAGCATGATCTTCTTCATGTGAGGCACACATCCTAGCATGACTTACTTCATGTGAGGCATACATCGTAGCATGACTTATTTAATGGGAGGCACACATCCTAGCATGACTTACTTCATGTGAGGCATACATCCTAGCATGACTTACTTCATGTGAGGCACACATCCTAGCATGACTTACTTCAAGTGAGGCATACATCCTAGCATGACTTACTTCATGTGAGGCACACATCCTAGCTTGATCTCCTTCATGTGAGGCACACATCCTAGCATGATCTCCTTCATGTGAGGCACACATCCTAGCATGATCTCCTTCATGTGAGGCACACATCCTAGCATGATCTCCTTCATGTGAGGCACACATCCTAGCATGACTTACTTCATGTGAGGCATACATCCTAGCATGACTTATTTCATGTGAGGCACACATCCTAGCATGACTTACTTCATGTGAGGCATACATCCTAGCATGACTTACTTCATGTGAGGCACACATCCTAGCATGACTTACTTCATGTGAGGCACACATCCTAGCATGACTTACTTCATGTGAGGCACACATCCTAGCATGACTTACTTCATGTGAGGCACACATCCTAGCATGACTTACTTCATGTGAGGCACACATCCTAGCATGACTTACTTCATGTTAGGCACACATCCTAGCATGATCTCCTTCATGTGAGGCACACATCCTAGCATGATCTCCTTCATGTGAGGCACACATCCTAGCATGACTTACTTCATGTGAGGCATACATCCTAGCATGACTTATTTCATGTGAGGCACACATCCTAGCATGACTTACTTCATGTGAGGCATACATCCTAGCATGACTTACTTCATGTGAGGCACACATCCTAGCATGACTTACTTCATGTGAGGCATACATCCTAGCATGATCTCCTTCATGTGAGGCACACATCCTAGCATGACTTACTTCATGTGAGGCACACATCCTAGCATGACTTACTTCATGTGAGGCACACATCCTAGCATGATCTCCTTTATGTGAGGCACACATCCTAGCATGATCTCCTTCATGTGAGGCACACATCCTAGCATGACTTACTTCATGTGAGGCACACATCCTAGCATGACTTACTTCATGTGAGGCACACATCCTAGCATGATCTCCTTTATGTGAGGCACACATCCTAGCATGACTTACTTTATGTGAGGCACACATCCTAGCATGATCTCCTTCATGTGAGGCACACATCCTAGCATGACTTACTTCATGTGAGGCACACATCCTAGCATGACTTACTTCATGTGAGGCACACATCCTAGCATGATCTCCTTTATGTGAGGCACACATCCTAGCATGATCTCCTTCATGTGAGGCACACATCCTAGCATGATCTCCTTCATGTGAGGCACACATCCTAGCATGACTTACTTCATGTAAGGCAAACATCCTAGCATGATCTCCTTCATGTGAGGCACACATCCTAGCATGATCTCCTTCATGTGAGGCACACATCCTAGCATGACTTACTTCATGTGAGGCACACATCCTAGCATGATCTCCTTCATGTGAGGCACACATCCTAGCATGATCTCCTTCATGTGAGGCACACATCCTAGCATGACTTACTTCATGTGAGGCACACATCCTAGCATGACTTACTTCATGTGAGGCACACATCCTAGCATGATCTCCTTTATGTGAGGCACACATCCTAGCATGACTTACTTCATGTGAGGCACACATCCTAGCATGACTTACTTCATGTGAGGCACACATCCTAGCATGATCTCCTTTATGTGAGGCACACATCCTAGCATGATCTCCTTCATGTGGGGCACACATCCTAGCATGACTTACTTCATGTGAGGCACACATCCTAGCATGACTTACTTCATGTGAGGCACACATCCTAGCATGACTTACTTCATGTTAGGCACACATCCTAGCATGATCTCCTTCATGTGAGGCACACATCCTAGCATGATCTCCTTCATGTGAGGCACACATCCTAGCATGACTTACTTCATGTGAGGCATACATCCTAGCATGACTTATTTCATGTGAGGCACACATCCTAGCATGACTTACTTCATGTGAGGCATACATCCTAGCATGACTTACTTCATGTGAGGCACACATCCTAGCATGACTTACTTCATGTGAGGCATACATCCTAGCATGATCTCCTTCATGTGAGGCACACATCCTAGCATGACTTACTTCATGTGAGGCACACATCCTAGCATGACTTACTTCATGTGAGGCACACATCCTAGCATGATCTCCTTTATGTGAGGCACACATCCTAGCATGATCTCCTTCATGTGAGGCACACATCCTAGCATGACTTACTTCATGTGAGGCACACATCCTAGCATGACTTACTTCATGTGAGGCACACATCCTAGCATGATCTCCTTTATGTGAGGCACACATCCTAGCATGACTTACTTTATGTGAGGCACACATCCTAGCATGATCTCCTTCATGTGAGGCACACATCCTAGCATGACTTACTTCATGTGAGGCACACATCCTAGCATGACTTACTTCATGTGAGGCACACATCCTAGCATGATCTCCTTTATGTGAGGCACACATCCTAGCATGATCTCCTTCATGTGAGGCACACATCCTAGCATGATCTCCTTCATGTGAGGCACACATCCTAGCATGACTTACTTCATGTAAGGCAAACATCCTAGCATGATCTCCTTCATGTGAGGCACACATCCTAGCATGATCTCCTTCATGTGAGGCACACATCCTAGCATGACTTACTTCATGTGAGGCACACATCCTAGCATGATCTCCTTCATGTGAGGCACACATCCTAGCATGATCTCCTTCATGTGAGGCACACATCCTAGCATGACTTACTTCATGTGAGGCACACATCCTAGCATGACTTACTTCATGTGAGGCACACATCCTAGCATGATCTCCTTTATGTGAGGCACACATCCTAGCATGACTTACTTCATGTGAGGCACACATCCTAGCATGACTTACTTCATGTGAGGCACACATCCTAGCATGATCTCCTTTATGTGAGGCACACATCCTAGCATGATCTCCTTCATGTGAGGCACACATCCTAGCATGATCTCCTTCATGTGAGGCACACATCCTAGCATGACTTACTTCATGTGAGGCACACATCCTAGCATGACTTACTTCATGTGAGGCACACATCCTAGCATGATCTCCTTCATGTGAGGCACACATCCTAGCATGATCTCCTTCATGTGAGGCACACATCCTAGCATGACTTACTTCATGTGAGGCACACATCCTAGCATGACTTACTTCATGTGAGGCACACATCCTAGCATGACTTACTTCATGTGAGGCACACATCCTAGCATGACTTACTTCATGTGAAGCACACATCCTAGCATGATCTCCTTCATGTGAGGCACACATCCTAGCATGATATCCTTCATGTGAGGCACACATCCTAGCATGACTTACTTCATGTGAGGCACACATCCTAGCATGATCTCCTTCATGTGAGGCACACATCCTAGCATGATCTCCTTCATGTGAGGCACACATCCTAGCATGATCTCCTTCATGTGAGGCACACATCCTAGCATGATCTCCTTCATGTGAGGCACACATCCTAGCATGACTTACTTCATGTGAGGCATACATCCTAGCATGACCTACACCTAGGGGCACACATCCTAGCATGACTTACTTCACCTAGGGGCACACATCCTAGCATGACTTACTTCATGTGAGGCACACATCCTAGCATGATCTCCTTCATGTAAGGCACACATCCTAGCATGATCTCCTTCATGTGAGGCACACATCCTAGCATGATCTCCTTCATGTGAGGCACACATCCTAGCATGATCTTCTTCATGTGAGGCACACATCCTAGCATGACTTACTTCATGTGAGGCATACATCGTAGCATGACTTATTTAATGTGAGGCACACATCCTAGCATGACTTACTTCATGTGAGGCATACATCCTAGCATGACTTACTTCATGTGAGGCACACATCCTAGCATGACTTACTTCAAGTGAGGCATACATCCTAGCATGACTTACTTCATGTGAGGCACACATCCTAGCTTGATCTCCTTCATGTGAGGCACACATCCTAGCATGATCTCCTTCATGTGAGGCACACATCCTAGCATGATCTCCTTCATGTGAGGCACACATCCTAGCATGACTTACTTCATGTGAGGCACACATCCTAGCATGACTTACTTCATGTGAGGCACACATCCTAGCATGATCTCCTTCATGTGAGGCACACATCCTAGCATGATCTCCTTCATGTGAGGCACACATCCTAGCATGACTTACTTCATGTGAGGCACACATCCTAGCATGATCTCCTTCATGTGAGGCACACATCCTAGCATGACTTACTTCATGTGAGGCACACATCCTAGCATGACTTACTTCATGTGAGGCACACATCCTAGCATGACTTACTTCATGTGAGGCACACATCCTAGCATGACTTACTTCATGTGAAGCACACATCCTAGCATGATCTCCTTCATGTGAGGCACACATCCTAGCATGATATCCTTCATGTGAGGCACACATCCTAGCATGACTTACTTCATGTGAGGCACACATCCTAGCATGATCTCCTTCATGTGAGGCACACATCCTAGCATGATCTCCTTCATGTGAGGCACACATCCTAGCATGATCTCCTTCATGTGAGGCACACATCCTAGCATGATCTCCTTCATGTGAGGCACACATCCTAGCATGACTTACTTCATGTGAGGCATACATCCTAGCATGACCTACACCTAGGGGCACACATCCTAGCATGACTTACTTCACCTAGGGGCACACATCCTAGCATGACTTACTTCATGTGAGGCACACATCCTAGCATGATCTCCTTCATGTAAGGCACACATCCTAGCATGATCTCCTTCATGTGAGGCACACATCCTAGCATGATCTCCTTCATGTGAGGCACACATCCTAGCATGATCTTCTCCATGTGAGGCACACATCCTAGCATGACTTACTTCATGTGAGGCATACATCGTAGCATGACTTATTTAATGTGAGGCACACATCCTAGCATGACTTACTTCATGTGAGGCATACATCCTAGCATGACTTACTTCATGTGAGGCACACATCCTAGCATGACTTACTTCAAGTGAGGCATACATCCTAGCATGACTTACTTCATGTGAGGCACACATCCTAGCTTGATCTCCTTCATGTGAGGCACACATCCTAGCATGATCTCCTTCATGTGAGGCACACATCCTAGCATGATCTCCTTCATGTGAGGCACACATCCTAGCATGACTTACTTCATGTGAGGCACACATCCTAGCATGACTTACTTCATGTGAGGCACACATCCTAGCATGATCTCCTTTATGTGAGGCACACATCCTAGCATGATCTCCTTCATGTGAGGCACACATCCTAGCATGACTTACTTCATGTGAGGCACACATCCTAGCATGACTTACTTTATGTGACGCACACATCCTAGCATGACTTACTTCATGTTAGGCACACATCCTAGCATGATCTCCTTCATGTGAGGCACACATCCTAGCATGATCTCCTTCATGTGAGGCACACATCCTAGCATGACTTACTTCATGTGAGGCATACATCCTAGCATGACTTATTTCATGTGAGGCACACATCCTAGCATGACTTACTTCATGTGAGGCATACATCCTAGCATGACTTACTTCATGTGAGGCACACATCCTAGCATGACTTACTTCATGTGAGGCATACATCCTAGCATGATCTCCTTCATGTGAGGCACACATCCTAGCATGACTTACTTCATGTGAGGCACACATCCTAGCATGACTTACTTCATGTGAGGCACACATCCTAGCATGATCTCCTTTATGTGAGGCACACATCCTAGCATGATCTCCTTCATGTGAGGCACACATCCTAGCATGACTTACTTCATGTGAGGCACACATCCTAGCATGACTTACTTCATGTGAGGCACACATCCTAGCATGATCTCCTTTATGTGAGGCACACATCCTAGCATGACTTACTTTATGTGAGGCACACATCCTAGCATGATCTCCTTCATGTGAGGCACACATCCTAGCATGACTTACTTCATGTGAGGCACACATCCTAGCATGACTTACTTCATGTGAGGCACACATCCTAGCATGATCTCCTTTATGTGAGGCACACATCCTAGCATGATCTCCTTCATGTGAGGCACACATCCTAGCATGATCTCCTTCATGTGAGGCACACATCCTAGCATGACTTACTTCATGTAAGGCAAACATCCTAGCATGATCTCCTTCATGTGAGGCACACATCCTAGCATGATCTCCTTCATGTGAGGCACACATCCTAGCATGACTTACTTCATGTGAGGCACACATCCTAGCATGATCTCCTTCATGTGAGGCACACATCCTAGCATGATCTCCTTCATGTGAGGCACACATCCTAGCATGACTTACTTCATGTGAGGCACACATCCTAGCATGATCTCCTTTATGTGAGGCACGTATCCTAGCATGACTTACTTCATGTGAGGCACACATCCTAGCATGACTTACTTCATGTGAGGCACACATCCTAGCATGATCTCCTTTATGTGAGGCACATATCCTAGCATGACTTACTTCATGTGAGGCACACATCCTAGCATGACTTACTTCATGTGAGGCACACATCCTAGCATGATCTCCTTTATGTGAGGCACACATCCTAGCATGATCTCCTTCATGTGAGGCACACATTCTAGCATGACTTACTTCATGTGAGGCACACATCCTAGCTTGATCTCCTTCATGTGAGGCACACATCCTAGCATGATCTCCTTCATGTGAGGCACACATCCTAGCATGATCTCCTTCATGTGAGGCACACATCCTAGCATGACTTACTTCATGTGAGGCACACATCCTAGCATGACTTACTTCATGTGAGGCACACATCCTAGCATGATCTCCTTTATGTGAGGCACACATCCTAGCATGATCTCCTTCATGTGAGGCACACATCCTAGCATGACTTACTTCATGTGAGGCACACATCCTAGCATGACTTACTTTATGTGACGCACACATCCTAGCATGACTTACTTCATGTTAGGCACACATCCTAGCATGATCTCCTTCATGTGAGGCACACATCCTAGCATAATCTCCTTCATGTGAGGCACACATCCTAGCATGACTTACTTCATGTGAGGCATACATCCTAGCATGACTTATTTCATGTGAGGCACACATCCTAGCATGACTTACTTCATGTGAGGCATACATCCTAGCATGACTTACTTCATGTGAGGCACACATCCTAGCATGACTTACTTCATGTGAGGCATACATCCTAGCATGATCTCCTTCATGTGAGGCACACATCCTAGCATGACTTACTTCATGTGAGGCACACATCCTAGCATGACTTACTTCATGTGAGGCACACATCCTAGCATGATCTCCTTTATGTGAGGCACACATCCTAGCATGATCTCCTTCATGTGAGGCACACATCCTAGCATGACTTACTTCATGTGAGGCACACATCCTAGCATGACTTACTTCATGTGAGGCACACATCCTAGCATGATCTCCTTTATGTGAGGCACACATCCTAGCATGACTTACTTTATGTGAGGCACACATCCTAGCATGATCTCCTTCATGTGAGGCACACATCCTAGCATGACTTACTTCATGTGAGGCACACATCCTAGCATGACTTACTTCATGTGAGGCACACATCCTAGCATGATCTCCTTTATGTGAGGCACACATCCTAGCATGATCTCCTTCATGTGAGGCACACATCCTAGCATGATCTCCTTCATGTGAGGCACACATCCTAGCATGACTTACTTCATGTAAGGCAAACATCCTAGCATGATCTCCTTCATGTGAGGCACACATCCTAGCATGATCTCCTTCATGTGAGGCACACATCCTAGCATGACTTACTTCATGTGAGGCACACATCCTAGCATGATCTCCTTCATGTGAGGCACACATCCTAGCATGACTTACTTCATGTGAGGCACACATCCTAGCATGACTTACTTCATGTGAGGCACACATCCTAGCATGATCTCCTTTATGTGAGGCACATATCCTAGCATGACTTACTTCATGTGAGGCACACATCCTAGCATGACTTACTTCATGTGAGGCACACATCCTAGCATGATCTCCTTTATGTGAGGCACACATCCTAGCATGATCTCCTTCATGTGAGGCACACATTCTAGCATGACTTACTTCATGTGAGGCACACATCCTAGCATGATCTCCTTCATGTGAGGCACACATCCTAGCATGACTTACTTCATGTGAGGCACACATCCTAGCATGACTTACTTCATGTGAGGCACACATCCTAGCATGATCTCCTTTATGTGAGGCACACATCCTAGCATGATCTCCTTCATGTGAGGCACACATCCTAGCATGACTTACTTCATGTGAGGCACACATCCTAGCATGACTTACTTCATGTGAGGCACACATCCTAGCATGACTTACTTCATGTGAGGCACACATCCTAGCATGATCTCCTTCATGTGAGGCACACATCCTAGCATGATCTCCTTCATGTGAGGCACACATCCTAGCATGACTTACTTCATGTGAGGCACACATCCTAGCATGATCTCCTTCATGTGAGGCACACATCCTAGCATGATCTCCTTTATGTGAGGCACATATCCTAGCATGACTTACTTCATGTGAGGCACACATCCTAGCATGACTTACTTCATGTGAGGCACACATCCTAGCATGATCTCCTTTATGTGAGGCACACATCCTAGCATGATCTCCTTCATGTGAGGCACACATTCTAGCATGACTTACTTCATGTGAGGCACACATCCTAGCTTGATCTCCTTCATGTGAGGCACACATCCTAGCATGATCTCCTTCATGTGAGGCACACATCCTAGCATGATCTCCTTCATGTGAGGCACACATCCTAGCATGACTTACTTCATGTGAGGCACACATCCTAGCATGACTTACTTCATGTGAGGCACACATCCTAGCATGATCTCCTTTATGTGAGGCACACATCCTAGCATGATCTCCTTCATGTGAGGCACACATCCTAGCATGACTTACTTCATGTGAGGCACACATCCTAGCATGACTTACTTTATGTGACGCACACATCCTAGCATGACTTACTTCATGTTAGGCACACATCCTAGCATGATCTCCTTCATGTGAGGCACACATCCTAGCATAATCTCCTTCATGTGAGGCACACATCCTAGCATGACTTACTTCATGTGAGGCATACATCCTAGCATGACTTATTTCATGTGAGGCACACATCCTAGCATGACTTACTTCATGTGAGGCATACATCCTAGCATGACTTACTTCATGTGAGGCACACATCCTAGCATGACTTACTTCATGTGAGGCATACATCCTAGCATGATCTCCTTCATGTGAGGCACACATCCTAGCATGACTTACTTCATGTGAGGCACACATCCTAGCATGACTTACTTCATGTGAGGCACACATCCTAGCATGATCTCCTTTATGTGAGGCACACATCCTAGCATGATCTCCTTCATGTGAGGCACACATCCTAGCATGACTTACTTCATGTGAGGCACACATCCTAGCATGACTTACTTCATGTGAGGCACACATCCTAGCATGATCTCCTTTATGTGAGGCACACATCCTAGCATGACTTACTTTATGTGAGGCACACATCCTAGCATGATCTCCTTCATGTGAGGCACACATCCTAGCATGACTTACTTCATGTGAGGCACACATCCTAGCATGACTTACTTCATGTGAGGCACACATCCTAGCATGATCTCCTTTATGTGAGGCACACATCCTAGCATGATCTCCTTCATGTGAGGCACACATCCTAGCATGATCTCCTTCATGTGAGGCACACATCCTAGCATGACTTACTTCATGTAAGGCAAACATCCTAGCATGATCTCCTTCATGTGAGGCACACATCCTAGCATGATCTCCTTCATGTGAGGCACACATCCTAGCATGACTTACTTCATGTGAGGCACACATCCTAGCATGATCTCCTTCATGTGAGGCACACATCCTAGCATGACTTACTTCATGTGAGGCACACATCCTAGCATGACTTACTTCATGTGAGGCACACATCCTAGCATGATCTCCTTTATGTGAGGCACATATCCTAGCATGACTTACTTCATGTGAGGCACACATCCTAGCATGACTTACTTCATGTGAGGCACACATCCTAGCATGATCTCCTTTATGTGAGGCACACATCCTAGCATGATCTCCTTCATGTGAGGCACACATTCTAGCATGACTTACTTCATGTGAGGCACACATCCTAGCATGATCTCCTTCATGTGAGGCACACATCCTAGCATGACTTACTTCATGTGAGGCACACATCCTAGCATGACTTACTTCATGTGAGGCACACATCCTAGCATGATCTCCTTTATGTGAGGCACACATCCTAGCATGATCTCCTTCATGTGAGGCACACATCCTAGCATGACTTACTTCATGTGAGGCACACATCCTAGCATGACTTACTTCATGTGAGGCACACATCCTAGCATGACTTACTTCATGTGAGGCACACATCCTAGCATGATCTCCTTCATGTGAGGCACACATCCTAGCATGATCTCCTTCATGTGAGGCACACATCCTAGCATGACTTACTTCATGTGAGGCACACATCCTAGCATGATCTCCTTCATGTAAGGCACACATCCTAGCATGATCTCCTTCATGTGAGGCACACATCCTAGCATGATCTCCTTCATGTGAGGCACACATCCTAGCATGATCTTCTTCATGTGAGGCACACATCCTAGCATGACTTACTTCATGTGAGGCATACATCCTAGCATGACTTATTTCATGTGAGGCACACATCCTAGCATGACTTACTTCATGTGAGGCATACATCCTAGCATGACTTACTTCATGTGAGGCATACATCCTAGCATGACCTACACCTAGGGGCACACATCCTAGCATGACTTAATTCACCTAGGGGCACACATCCTAGCATGACTTACTTCATGTGAGGCACACATCCTAGCATGATCTCCTTCATGTAAGGCACACATCCTAGCATGATCTCCTTCATGTGAGGCACACATCCTAGCATGATCTCCTTCATGTGAGGCACACATCCTAGCATGATCTTCTTCATGTGAGGCACACATCCTAGCATGACTTACTTCATGTGAGGCATACATCGTAGCATGACTTATTTAATGTGAGGCACACATCCTAGCATGACTTACTTCATGTGAGGCATACATCCTAGCATGACTTACTTCATGTGAGGCACACATCCTAGCATGACTTACTTCATGTGAGGCACACATCCTAGCATGATCTCCTTTATGTGAGGCACACATCCTAGCATGATCTCCTTCATGTGAGGCACACATTCTAGCATGACTTACTTCATGTGAGGCACACATCCTAGCTTGATCTCCTTCATGTGAGGCACACATCCTAGCATGATCTCCTTCATGTGAGGCACACATCCTAGCATGATCTCCTTCATGTGAGGCACACATCCTAGCATGACTTACTTCATGTGAGGCACACATCCTAGCATGACTTACTTCATGTGAGGCACACATCCTAGCATGATCTCCTTTATGTGAGGCACACATCCTAGCATGATCTCCTTCATGTGAGGCACACATCCTAGCATGACTTACTTCATGTGAGGCACACATCCTAGCATGACTTACTTTATGTGACGCACACATCCTAGCATGACTTACTTCATGTTAGGCACACATCCTAGCATGATCTCCTTCATGTGAGGCACACATCCTAGCATGATCTCCTTCATGTGAGGCACACATCCTAGCATGACTTACTTCATGTGAGGCATACATCCTAGCATGACTTATTTCATGTGAGGCACACATCCTAGCATGACTTACTTCATGTGAGGCATACATCCTAGCATGACTTACTTCATGTGAGGCACACATCCTAGCATGACTTACTTCATGTGAGGCATACATCCTAGCATGATCTCCTTCATGTGAGGCACACATCCTAGCATGACTTACTTCATGTGAGGCACACATCCTAGCATGACTTACTTCATGTGAGGCACACATCCTAGCATGATCTCCTTTATGTGAGGCACACATCCTAGCATGATCTCCTTCATGTGAGGCACACATCCTAGCATGACTTACTTCATGTGAGGCACACATCCTAGCATGACTTACTTCATGTGAGGCACACATCCTAGCATGATCTCCTTTATGTGAGGCACACATCCTAGCATGACTTACTTTATGTGAGGCACACATCCTAGCATGATCTCCTTCATGTGAGGCACACATCCTAGCATGACTTACTTCATGTGAGGCACACATCCTAGCATGACTTACTTCATGTGAGGCACACATCCTAGCATGATCTCCTTTATGTGAGGCACACATCCTAGCATGATCTCCTTCATGTGAGGCACACATCCTAGCATGATCTCCTTCATGTGAGGCACACATCCTAGCATGACTTACTTCATGTAAGGCAAACATCCTAGCATGATCTCCTTCATGTGAGGCACACATCCTAGCATGATCTCCTTCATGTGAGGCACACATCCTAGCATGACTTACTTCATGTGAGGCACACATCCTAGCATGATCTCCTTCATGTGAGGCACACATCCTAGCATGACTTACTTCATGTGAGGCACACATCCTAGCATGACTTACTTCATGTGAGGCACACATCCTAGCATGATCTCCTTTATGTGAGGCACATATCCTAGCATGACTTACTTCATGTGAGGCACACATCCTAGCATGACTTACTTCATGTGAGGCACACATCCTAGCATGATCTCCTTTATGTGAGGCACACATCCTAGCATGATCTCCTTCATGTGAGGCACACATTCTAGCATGACTTACTTCATGTGAGGCACACATCCTAGCATGATCTCCTTCATGTGAGGCACACATCCTAGCATGACTTACTTCATGTGAGGCACACATCCTAGCATGACTTACTTCATGTGAGGCACACATCCTAGCATGATCTCCTTTATGTGAGGCACACATCCTAGCATGATCTCCTTCATGTGAGGCACACATCCTAGCATGACTTACTTCATGTGAGGCACACATCCTAGCATGACTTACTTCATGTGAGGCACACATCCTAGCATGACTTACTTCATGTGAGGCACACATCCTAGCATGATCTCCTTCATGTGAGGCACACATCCTAGCATGATCTCCTTCATGTGAGGCACACATCCTAGCATGACTTACTTCATGTGAGGCACACATCCTAGCATGATCTCCTTCATGTAAGGCACACATCCTAGCATGATCTCCTTCATGTGAGGCACACATCCTAGCATGATCTCCTTCATGTGAGGCACACATCCTAGCATGATCTTCTTCATGTGAGGCACACATCCTAGCATGACTTACTTCATGTGAGGCATACATCCTAGCATGACTTATTTCATGTGAGGCACACATCCTAGCATGACTTACTTCATGTGAGGCATACATCCTAGCATGACTTACTTCATGTGAGGCATACATCCTAGCATGACCTACACCTAGGGGCACACATCCTAGCATGACTTAATTCACCTAGGGGCACACATCCTAGCATGACTTACTTCATGTGAGGCACACATCCTAGCATGATCTCCTTCATGTAAGGCACACATCCTAGCATGATCTCCTTCATGTGAGGCACACATCCTAGCATGATCTCCTTCATGTGAGGCACACATCCTAGCATGATCTTCTTCATGTGAGGCACACATCCTAGCATGACTTACTTCATGTGAGGCATACATCGTAGCATGACTTATTTAATGTGAGGCACACATCCTAGCATGACTTACTTCATGTGAGGCATACATCCTAGCATGACTTACTTCATGTGAGGCACACATCCTAGCATGACTTACTTCATGTGAGGCATACATCCTAGCATGACTTACTTCATGTGAGGCACACATCCTAGCTTGATCTCCTTCATGTGAGGCACACATCCTAGCATGATCTCCTTCATGTGAGGCACACATCCTAGCATGATCTCCTTCATGTGAGGCACACATCCTAGCATGACTTACTTCATGTGAGGCACACATCCTAGCATGACTTACTTCATGTGAGGCACACATCCTAGCATGATCTCCTTTATGTGAGGCACACATCCTAGCATGATCTCCTTCATGTGAGGCACACATCTTAGCATGACTTACTTCATGTGAGGCACACATCCTAGCATGACTTACTTCATGTGAGGCACACATCCTAGCATGACTTACTTCATGTTAGGCACACATCCTAGCATGATCTCCTTCATGTGAGGCACACATCCTAGCATGATCTCCTTCATGTGAGGCACACATCCTAGCATGACTTACTTCATGTGAGGCACACATCCTAGCATGATCTCCTTTATGTGAGGCACACATCCTAGCATGATCTCCTTCATGTGAGGCACACATCCTAGCATGACTTACTTCATGTGAGGCACACATCCTAGCATGACTTACTTCATGTGAGGCACACATCCTAGCATGATCTCCTTTATGTGAGGCACACATCCTAGCATGACTTACTTTATGTGAGGCACACATCCTAGCATGATCTCCTTCATGTGAGGCACACATCCTAGCATGACTTACTTCATGTGAGGCACACATCCTAGCATGACTTACTTCATGTGAGGCACACATCCTAGCATGATCTCCTTTATGTGAGGCACACATCCTAGCATGATCTCCTTCATGTGAGGCACACATCCTAGCATGATCTCCTTCATGTGAGGCACACATCCTAGCATGACTTACTTCATGTAAGGCAAACATCCTAGCATGATCTCCTTCATGTGAGGCACACATCCTAGCATGACTTACTTCATGTGAGGCACACATCCTAGCATGACTTACTTCATGTGAGGCACACATCCTAGCATGATCTCCTTCATGTGAGGCACACATCCTAGCATGACTTACTTCATGTGAGGCACACATCCTAGCATGACTTACTTCATGTGAGGCACACATCCTAGCATGATCTCCTTTATGTGAGGCACATATCCTAGCATGACTTACTTCATGTGAGGCACACATCCTAGCATGACTTACTTCATGTGAGGCACACATCCTAGCATGATCTCCTTTATGTGAGGCACACATCCTAGCATGATCTCCTTCATGTGAGGCACACATTCTAGCATGACTTACTTCATGTGAGGCACACATCCTAGCATGATCTCCTTCATGTGAGGCACACATCCTAGCATGACTTACTTCATGTGAGGCACACATCCTAGCATGACTTACTTCATGTGAGGCACACATCCTAGCATGATCTCCTTTATGTGAGGCACACATCCTAGCATGATCTCCTTCATGTGAGGCACACATCCTAGCATGACTTACTTCATGTGAGGCACACATCCTAGCATGACTTACTTCATGTGAGGCACACATCCTAGCATGACTTACTTCATGTGAGGCACACATCCTAGCATGATCTCCTTCATGTGAGGCACACATCCTAGCATGATCTCCTTCATGTGAGGCACACATCCTAGCATGACTTACTTCATGTGAGGCACACATCCTAGCATGATCTCCTTCATGTAAGGCACACATCCTAGCATGATCTCCTTCATGTGAGGCACACATCCTAGCATGATCTCCTTCATGTGAGGCACACATCCTAGCCTTATCTTCTTCATGTGAGGCACACATCCTAGCATGACTTACTTCATGTGAGGCATACATCCTAGCATGACTTATTTCATGTGAGGCACACATCCTAGCATGACTTACTTCATGTGAGGCATACATCCTAGCATGACTTACTTCATGTGAGGCATACATCCTAGCATGACCTACACCTAGGGGCACACATCCTAGCATGACTTAATTCACCTAGGGGCACACATCCTAGCATGACTTACTTCATGTGAGGCACACATCCTAGCATGATCTCCTTCATGTAAGGCACACATCCTAGCATGATCTCCTTCATGTGAGGCACACATCCTAGCATGATCTCCTTCATGTGAGGCACACATCCTAGCATGATCTTCTTCATGTGAGGCACACATCCTAGCATGACTTACTTCATGTGAGGCATACATCGTAGCATGACTTATTTAATGTGAGGCACACATCCTAGCATGACTTACTTCATGTGAGGCATACATCCTAGCATGACTTACTTCATGTGAGGCACACATCCTAGCATGACTTACTTCATGTGAGGCATACATCCTAGCATGACTTACTTCATGTGAGGCACACATCCTAGCTTGATCTCCTTCATGTGAGGCACACATCCTAGCATGATCTCCTTCATGTGAGGCACACATCTTAGCATGATCTCCTTCATGTGAGGCACACATCCTAGCATGACTTACTTCATGTGAGGCACACATCCTAGCATGACTTACTTCATGTGAGGCACACATCCTAGCATGATCTCCTTTATGTGAGGCACACATCCTAGCATGATCTCCTTCATGTGAGGCACACATCTTAGCATGACTTACTTCATGTGAGGCACACATCCTAGCATGATCTCCTTTATGTGAGGCACACATCCTAGCATGATCTCCTTCATGTGAGGCACACATCCTAGCATGACTTACTTCATGTGAGGCACACATCCTAGCATGACTTACTTCATGTGAGGCACACATCCTAGCATGATCTCCTTTATGTGAGGCACACATCCTAGCATGACTTACTTTATGTGAGGCACACATCCTAGCATGATCTCCTTCATGTGAGGCACACATCCTAGCATGACTTACTTCATGTGAGGCACACATCCTAGCATGACTTACTTCATGTGAGGCACACATCCTAGCATGATCTCCTTTATGTGAGGCACACATCCTAGCATGATCTCCTTCATGTGAGGCACACATCCTAGCATGATCTCCTTCATGTGAGGCACACATCCTAGCATGACTTACTTCATGTAAGGCAAACATCCTAGCATGATCTCCTTCATGTGAGGCACACATCCTAGCATGATCTCCTTCATGTGAGGCACACATCCTAGCATGACTTACTTCATGTGAGGCACACATCCTAGCATGATCTCCTTCATGTGAGGCACACATCCTAGCATGACTTACTTCATGTGAGGCACACATCCTAGCATGACTTACTTCATGTGAGGCACACATCCTAGCATGATCTCCTTTATGTGAGGCACATATCCTAGCATGACTTACTTCATGTGAGGCACACATCCTAGCATGACTTACTTCATGTGAGGCACACATCCTAGCATGATCTCCTTTATGTGAGGCACACATCCTAGCATGATCTCCTTCATGTGAGGCACACATTCTAGCATGACTTACTTCATGTGAGGCACACATCCTAGCATGATCTCCTTCATGTGAGGCACACATCCTAGCATGACTTACTTCATGTGAGGCACACATCCTAGCATGACTTACTTCATGTGAGGCACACATCCTAGCATGATCTCCTTTATGTGAGGCACACATCCTAGCATGATCTCCTTCATGTGAGGCACACATCCTAGCATGACTTACTTCATGTGAGGCACACATCCTAGCATGACTTACTTCATGTGAGGCACACATCCTAGCATGACTTACTTCATGTGAGGCACACATCCTAGCATGATCTCCTTCATGTGAGGCACACATCCTAGCATGATCTCCTTCATGTGAGGCACACATCCTAGCATGACTTACTTCATGTGAGGCACACATCCTAGCATGATCTCCTTCATGTAAGGCACACATCCTAGCATGATCTCCTTCATGTGAGGCACACATCCTAGCATGATCTCCTTCATGTGAGGCACACATCCTAGCATGATCTTCTTCATGTGAGGCACACATCCTAGCATGACTTACTTCATGTGAGGCATACATCCTAGCATGACTTATTTCATGTGAGGCACACATCCTAGCATGACTTACTTCATGTGAGGCATACATCCTAGCATGACTTACTTCATGTGAGGCATACATCCTAGCATGACCTACACCTAGGGGCACACATCCTAGCATGACTTAATTCACCTAGGGGCACACATCCTAGCATGACTTACTTCATGTGAGGCACACATCCTAGCATGATCTCCTTCATGTAAGGCACACATCCTAGCATGATCTCCTTCATGTGAGGCACACATCCTAGCATGATCTCCTTCATGTGAGGCACACATCCTAGCATGATCTTCTTCATGTGAGGCACACATCCTAGCATGACTTACTTCATGTGAGGCATACATCGTAGCATGACTTATTTAATGTGAGGCACACATCCTAGCATGACTTACTTCATGTGAGGCATACATCCTAGCATGACTTACTTCATGTGAGGCACACATCCTAGCATGACTTACTTCATGTGAGGCATACATCCTAGCATGACTTACTTCATGTGAGGCACACATCCTAGCTTGATCTCCTTCATGTGAGGCACACATCCTAGCATGATCTCCTTCATGTGAGGCACACATCCTAGCATGATCTCCTTCATGTGAGGCACACATCCTAGCATGACTTACTTCATGTGAGGCACACATCCTAGCATGACTTACTTCATGTGAGGCACACATCCTAGCATGATCTCCTTTATGTGAGGCACACATCCTAGCATGATCTCCTTCATGTGAGGCACACATCTTAGCATGACTTACTTCATGTGAGGCACACATCCTAGCATGACTTACTTCATGTGAGGCACACATCCTAGCATGACTTACTTCATGTTAGGCACACATCCTAGCATGATCTCCTTCATGTGAGGCACACATCCTAGCATGATCTCCTTCATGTGAGGCACACATCCTAGTATGACTTACTTCATGTGAGGCATACATCCTAGCATGACTTATTTCATGTGAGGCACACATCCTAGCATGACTTACTTCATGTGAGGCATACATCCTAGCATGACTTACTTCATGTGAGGCACACATCCTAGCATGACTTACTTCATGTGAGGCATACATCCTAGCATGATCTCCTTCATGTGAGGCACACATCCTAGCATGACTTACTTCATGTGAGGCACACATCCTAGCATGACTTACTTCATGTGAGGCACACATTCTAGCATGATCTCCTTTATGTGAGGCACACATCCTAGCATGATCTCCTTCATGTGAGGCACACATCCTAGCATGACTTACTTCATGTGAGGCACACATCCTAGCATGACTTACTTCATGTGAGGCACACATCCTAGCATGATCTCCTTTATGTGAGGCACACATCCTAGCATGATCTCCTTTATGTGAGGCACACATCCTAGCATGATCTCCTTCATGTGAGGCACACATCCTAGCATGACTTACTTCATGTGAGGCACACATCCTAGCATGACTTACTTCATGTGAGGCACACATCCTAGCATGATCTCCTTTATGTGAGGCACACATCCTAGCATGACTTACTTCATGTGAGGCACACATCCTAGCATGACTTACTTCATGTGAGGCACACATCCTAGCATGATCTCCTTTATGTGAGGCACACATCCTAGCATGATCTCCTTCATGTGAGGCACACATTCTAGCATGACTTACTTCATGTGAGGCACACATCCTAGCATGATCTCCTTCATGTGAGGCACACATCCTAGCATGACTTACTTCATGTGAGGCACACATCCTAGCATGACTTACTTCATGTGAGGCACACATCCTAGCATGATCTCCTTTATGTGAGGCACACATCCTAGCATGATCTCCTTCATGTGAGGCACACATCCTAGCATGACTTACTTCATGTGAGGCACACATCCTAGCATGACTTACTTCATGTGAGGCACACATCCTAGCATGACTTACTTCATGTGAGGCACACATCCTAGCATGATCTCCTTCATGTGAGGCACACATCCTAGCATGATCTCCTTCATGTGAGGCACACATCCTAGCATGACTTACTTCATGTGAGGCACACATCCTAGCATGATCTCCTTCATGTAAGGCACACATCCTAGCATGATCTCCTTCATGTGAGGCACACATCCTAGCATGATCTCCTTCATGTGAGGCACACATCCTAGCATGATCTTCTTCATGTGAGGCACACATCCTAGCATGACTTACTTCATGTGAGGCATACATCCTAGCATGACTTATTTCATGTGAGGCACACATCCTAGCATGACTTACTTCATGTGAGGCATACATCCTAGCATGACTTACTTCATGTGAGGCATACATCCTAGCATGACCTACATCTAGGGGCACACATCCTAGCATGACTTAATTCACCTAGGGGCACACATCCTAGCATGACTTACTTCATGTGAGGCACACATCCTAGCATGATCTCCTTCATGTAAGGCACACATCCTAGCATGATCTCCTTCATGTGAGGCACACATCCTAGCATGATCTCCTTCATGTGAGGCACACATCCTAGCATGATCTTCTTCATGTGAGGCACACATCCTAGCATGACTTACTTCATGTGAGGCATACATCGTAGCATGACTTATTTAATGTGAGGCACACATCCTAGCATGACTTACTTCATGTGAGGCATACATCCTAGCATGACTTACTTCATGTGAGGCACACATCCTAGCATGACTTACTTCATGTGAGGCACACATCCTAGCATGATCTTCTTCATGTGAGGCACACATCCTAGCATGACTTACTTCATGTGAGGCATACATCCTAGCATGACTTATTTCATGTGAGGCACACATCCTAGCATGACTTACTTCATGTGAGGCATACATCCTAGCATGACTTACTTCATGTGAGGCATACATCCTAGCATGACCTACACCTAGGGGCACACATCCTAGCATGACTTAATTCACCTAGGGGCACACATCCTAGCATGACTTACTTCATGTGAGGCACACATCCTAGCATGATCTCCTTCATGTAAGGCACACATCCTAGCATGATCTCCTTCATGTGAGGCACACATCCTAGCATGATCTCCTTCATGTGAGGCACACATCCTAGCATGATCTTCTTCATGTGAGGCACACATCCTAGCATGACTTACTTCATGTGAGGCATACATCGTAGCATGACTTATTTAATGTGAGGCACACATCCTAGCATGACTTACTTCATGTGAGGCATACATCCTAGCATGACTTACTTCATGTGAGGCACACATCCTAGCATGACTTACTTCATGTGAGGCATACATCCTAGCATGACTTACTTCATGTGAGGCACACATCCTAGCTTGATCTCCTTCATGTGAGGCACACATCCTAGCATGATCTCCTTCATGTGAGGCACACATCCTAGCATGATCTCCTTCATGTGAGGCACACATCCTAGCATGACTTACTTCATGTGAGGCACACATCCTAGCATGACTTAATTCATGTGAGGCACACATCCTAGCATGATCTCCTTTATGTGAGGCACACATCCTAGCATGATCTCCTTCATGTGAGGCACACATCTTAGCATGACTTACTTCATGTGAGGCACACATCCTAGCATGACTTACTTCATGTGAGGCACACATCCTAGCATGACTTACTTCATGTGAGGCACACATCCTAGCATGATCTCCTTCATGTGAGGCACACATCCTAGCATGATCTCCTTCATGTGAGGCACACATCCTAGCATGACTTACTTCATGTGAGGCACACATCCTAGCATGATCTCCTTCCTGTGAGGCACACATCCTAGCATGATCTCCTTCATGAGAGGCACACATCCTAGCATGACTTACTTCATGTGAGGCACACATCCTAGCATGACTTACTTCATGTGAGGCACACATCCTAGCATGATCTCCTTTATGTGAGGCACACATCCTAGCATGATCTCCTTCATGTGAGGCACACATCCTAGCATGACTTACTTCATGTGAGGCACACATCCTAGCATGATCTCCTTTATGTGAGGCACACATCCTAGCATGATCTCCTTCATGTGAGGCACACATTCTAGCATGACTTACTTCATGTGAGGCACACATCCTAGCATGATCTCCTTCATGTGAGGCACACATCCTAGCATGACTTACTTCATGTGAGGCACACATCCTAGCATGACTTACTTCATGTGAGGCACACATCCTAGCATGATCTCCTTTATGTGAGGCACACATCCTAGCATGATCTCCTTCATGTGAGGCACACATCCTAGCATGACTTACTTCAAGTGAGGCACACATCCTAGCATGACTTACTTCATGTGAGGCACACATCCTAGCATGACTTACTTCATGTGAGGCACACATCCTAGCATGATCTCCTTCATGTGAGGCACACATCCTAGCATGATCTCCTTCATGTGAGGCACACATCCTAGCATGACTTACTTCATGTGAGGCACACATCCTAGCATGATCTCCTTCATGTAAGGCACACATCCTAGCATGATCTCCTTCATGTGAGGCACACATCCTAGCATGATCTCCTTCATGTGAGGCACACATCCTAGCATGATCTTCTTCATGTGAGGCACACATCCTAGCATGACTTACTTCATGTGAGGCATACATCCTAGCATGACTTATTTCATGTGAGGCACACATCCTAGCATGACTTACTTCATGTGAGGCATACATCCTAGCATGACTTACTTCATGTGAGGCACACATCCTAGCATGACTTACTTCATGTGAGGCATACATCCTAGCATGACTTACTTCATGTGAGGCACACATCCTAGCATGACTTACTTCATGTGAGGCACACATCCTAGCATGATCTCCTTCATGTGAGGCACACATCCTAGCATGATCTCCTTCATGTGAGGCACACATCCTAGCATGACTTACTTCATGTGAGGCACACATCCTAGCATGACTTACTTCATGTGAGGCACACATCCTAGCATGATCTCCTTTATGTGAGGCACACATCCTAGCATGATCCCCTTATGTGAGGCACACATCCTAGCATGACTTACTTCATGTGAGGCACACATCCTAGCATGACTTACTTCATGTGAGGCACACATCCTAGCATGATCTCCTTTATGTGAGGCACACATCCTAGCATGATCTCCTTCATGTGAGGCACACATCCTAGCATGACTTACTTCATGTAAGGCAAACATCCTAGCATGATCTCCTTCATGTGAGGCACACATCCTAGCATGATCTCCTTCATGTGAGGCACACATCCTAGCATGACTTACTTCATGTGAGGCACACATCCTAGCATGATCTCCTTCATGTGAGGCACACATCCTAGCATGATCTCCTTCATATGAGGCACACATCCTAGCATGACTTACTTCATGTGAGGCACACATCCTAGCATGATCTCCTTCATGTGAGGCACACATCCTAGCATGACTTACTTCATGTGAGGCACACATCCTAGCATGACTTACTTCATGTGAGGCACACATCCTAGCATGATCTCCTTCATGTGAGGCATACATCCTAGCATGACCTACACCTAGGGGCACACATCCTAGCATGACTTACTTCATGTGAGGCACACATCCTAGCATGACTTACTTCATGTGAGGCACACATCCTAGCATGATCTCCTTCATGTGGGGCATACATCCTAGCATGACCTACACCTAGGGGCACACATCCTAGCATGACTTACTTCATGTGAGGCACACATCATAGCATGATCTCCTTCATGTGCGGCACACATCCTAGCATGACTTACTTCATGTGAGGCACACATCCTAGCATGACTTACTTCATGTGAGGCACACATCCTAGCATGATCTCCTTCATGTGAGGCACACATCCTAGCATGACTTACTTCATGTGAGGCATACATCCTAGCATGACCTACACCTAGGGGCACACATCCTAGCCTGACTTACTTCACCTAGGGGCACACATCCTAGCATGACCTACTTTTTACAGAGCACACATCCTAGCATGATCTCCTTCATGTGAGGCATACATCCTAGCATGACCTACACCTAGGGGCACACATCCTAGCATGACTTACTTCATGTGAGGCACACATCCTAGCATGACTTACTTCACGTGAGGAACACATCCTAGTGCAACCTACTTCATGTGAGACACACACTTAGCGTGAATTACTTCATGTGAGGCACACATGCTAGCACGGCCTATTTCATGTGAGGAACACATCCTAGCATGACTTACTTCACCCAGGGGCTCACATCATAGCATGATCTACTTCATGTAAGGCACACATCCTAGTTTGACCTATTTCATGTAGAGCACACATCCTAACATGACCTACTTCATGTTAGGAACACATCCTAGTGCAACCTACTTCATGTGAGACAAACATCTTAATGTGACTTACTTCATGTGAGGCACACATGCTAGCACAGCCTATTTCATGTAAGGAACACATGCTAGCATGGCCTACTTCATGTGAGGCACACATCCTAGCGCGGTCTACTTCATGTAGAGCACATATCCTTGTGCGACCTACTTCACGTGGAGCACACATCCTAGCACAGCCTACTTCATGTGAGGCACACATCCTAGAGCGACCTACTTCATGTGGAGCACACATCCTTGCGTGACCTACTTCATGTGGAGCACACATCCTAGCACAGCCTACTTCATGTGAGGCACACATCCTAGAGCGACCTACTTCATGTGGAGCACACATCCCAGCACAGCCTACTTCATGTGAGGCACACATCCTAGAGCGACCTACTTCATGTGGAGCACACATCCTTGCATGACCTACTTCATGTGGAGCACACATCCTAGCACAGCCTACTTCATGTGAGGCACACATCCTAGAGCGACCTACTTCATGTGGAGCACACATCCTTGTGTGACCTACTTCATGTGGAGCACACATCCTAGCACAGCCTACTTCATGTGAGGCACACATCCTAGAGCGACCTACTTCATGTGGAGCACACATCCTTGTGCGACCTACTTCATGTGAGGCACACATCCTCATTAAGGCAAAGGGTTTATTCTAATCAGAAATGTCTACAGCACATTGTGACTGCAGGGGCAAGCAGCCTTTGTTCCTTGGTCCTTTAACTCCTCAAGGTGGACTTTGAGCAGTGGGAATTAATGTTAGAACTTTTATTTTTATACAGGTTGCCGTGGCAATAGCTAACTCCGGCTCATTGACCAAACTGATACAGCAAGATCTCTCATTGGGTGAGGGTGGAGGTATTGAGAATGGAGATTCAGTAGAGGTCAAATACACTGGCTGGCTGCTAACAAATGGAACCTTTGGCAAGGTAAGCGGAGAAGTCTTTTTTTTGTTTCTATAATTAACATCAAGAAGTGCAGGTGACAGAGTGATTAGAGTACCACTCATCTAGAAAGGGCACAGAGTCAAACTTTGTTAAAGATGGCGGTTGAGGAAGACATCAGTGACAAGCCACACAACCAAACTTGCCAGGTTCTGATTCCCAAAGCAGCAAGGTTGTACCCCTTTAAGAAGTGAACCAATTTTTGTCAGTGTGTGCTGAAGTCAGACGCTTTGGGCTATTAGGCACATGTAATAATTAAAAGCACACCACTTTAACGGGGGAAAAAAATAACAGCAGAAAGAAACCCGTTTTGTGTAGGGTAGAAGGATTAGCAAAACTTGGGTTGCATACAGTACCAATCTTAAAAAGTTCTAGAAACGCCTTCCAAAATATATGATACAATACCGGGGTGCAAGAATGAAAAAAGTGGCTTTCCATAAATTTTACTGAAGGAGAAGAATATATATTTCTTTTTATGATGAAATAAAAACATAGCCCGCACTTTGTTGATGTCTACTGAGTCAAGATACTGCTTATGTCTAAACATGCAAAATGCCTCCGATGAATGTCAGCTTTGGGGAAATAACTGTTATTTTGTTTTTGATTAAATTGTTTTGTTTATAAATTTCTTGATCCACACAGGTTTTTGACCAGTCAGTGGAAGACAATTTGTTCCGCTTCAAAGTTGGAAAAGGCAAAGTTATTAAGGTAGTGTTACTGATGCCATGTTTTCTTACTTTCTCTTGCACATTGTCTGTGTCTCCTTCTGTCTGATGTCTTTATTTTGTTTAATTACATTTTTTTAAAGCATAATATATGTATGTGTTGTGCTGCATTTTGCAGTTGCTTTCTTTCTGTGTGATTTTGTCTCCTTATGGCTAAGTCACACTCTGTTCAATCATGGTTTTTGGTTACAACCTGTCTGTTATGTTAAGGTGTGACCTCTGTGACTGCTGTTCCTGCAGTATGGATATGGGGAAACTTCAAAGTTAGTCATTTGTAAACATGTAACAGATCTTAGCTGTGTAGATTTATTAGGGATATGATTTTAGACATGTTTTATTAAAGTTAGAAGGAGTGGGAGTAGAGTATGGATAGTCAGTAGCCATTCATTTTCTTATAGAATTGAATTAAGTAACGAGCCAGTGCAAATGTACTCAAATCCCGCCATAGGAATGTCTGGAATATGTGACGTCATTTTCCAAACCACGCAGGTGTTGACCTATGTGGTATGAAACGTTTTTACATAACCCATGGTGTGATCAGTGGTGACAATGAAAACCGGACATGCCATTAACAGTTTTGCTAAAATCGGGGGGGGGGGGGGCTGGCTTGGGCGAGGTACGAGATCATAATATCCAGACCACATTATTTCAAGTACAGGTGTCCCAGCAGCCTAAAAAGGCCAGGTAATTAGTGGTGTGCATAGTGATGTAGAATATTCTATTTTAATTAGCAAAAGTGTTAGCAATAGTTATAGAAGTGCGCCACGAGAGAACCACATGAAGTAGCCATTTTTCATAACAGCTTCTTCAAGAGTTTAGCAGAAGTTCTCTCAATAAATCTAGTCACTAGAATGAGAGCTCTTCAACTATAACTTAGAGCCACCGTCAACAAGGAGAACAGTACCACGGACGAATCACCTGGGTTTAAAAACGAACACGAATCATCCATTCTGTGGCAATCCATTTACGGTTCGTCAATCAAGTGTTAGTTTGTCAATCAAGTTTTAGTTCGTGAATCAAGTTGTAGTTCGTAATCAAGTTTCTTTTAGTTTAGCTTAGCTATAGCTTAGTTCATAGTTACTTACAGCCAGACAGGTTTTGTTTTGAGTGAAGATTGGGCAGTCATTTGTGGACATGTAGAAATAGTTTAATTGTATTGTGTTTTATTTTCAATTAGTGTCGCAGTTAATTTGTTTGAGTCGAGTGAAGTGAGAATATAGTTAGTGCAGACCCCTTTCACCATCTGCTATGGTATGTCAGCAAGCTAGAACTGCCACAAACACAGTAGGTTTTAGCAAACACAAAGACAGTGTTTTTCCACTATATATATAGTTATATTTTATATTTTAGGAAGGCCTAAATTAAGATACAAGGACATTTGCAAAAGATCCATGAATGTATGTGTGTGTATATATATATATATAGATACACACATACGCACGCGCACACACACACACACACACACACACACTCATTCATTCATTCATGGATCTTTTGCAAATGTCCTTGTATCTTAATTTAGGCCTTCCTTATGATCTGGTACCTGATATGTTCACCCAGGAATAACTGTTTCGTAATGTGGGCATTCAATACTCATTTCATATGTCCGAACCATCTCAGTTCTCCATTCCATTTTGTTGCTCAGAGTTTGTGTGTGTGTGTGTGTGTGTGTGTGTTTATATATATATATCAAGGCATCAGAGCTAGTTCTGATGACAAAGATGGAAGACAAGCAATGTAAAAGAAAGAAGCCTATACCACACAAATCGTACTTTTTTTGTTTACACCGCTGTCGTCCCTGTCAATCGGGAATCGGCAAAATCAGCCACAAAAGTCGATGTCCCTCCAGAACAGATGCTGTTACCGCCATCTCCACAACAAACTAGCTGACAAGACGCAAAAGGCCGTAGCATAACACAAACACACACAGATATCTTCTGGAGTCTCATCTACAAGAGTCCAGCAGCTTTTTCATAGATCTGCGGGGTTCCAGTCCAACGCCTTCCTGGTTATATTGTTAAAGAAATGAGGTAGGAGGCAAGAATGGAATATGATGATGTTACTGTTTTCTAAGCTGATGATGCTGAGTTCAATTTCTACTCTTTTCTCTACTAGCATGTTTGAAGGGGCTCTTCTTAAATTCCAGGACATTACTGAAGAAAGTGACGTGGGTCCTCCCTGCTGTATTGCAATGCAAAGTTTCTTAGCAGTTCCACCACCAAAGGATCACAGTGTAGATCTCCTCTCATTGACCATGCTGCTGTAGCACAGCCTGTTTCCAGGTACATGGTGAGGACATCAGGTGGGGGTCTTGGTCAGTATGTTTCAACTGACCCTTACATGAGGTGGGGACTTGGTCAGTATGATTCATCTGACCCTTCCGTGAGGTGGGGACTTGGTCAGTATGTGTCATCTGACATGAGGTGGGGTCTTGGTCAGTATGTTTCATCTGACCCTAACGTGAGGTGGGGTCTTGGTCAGTATGTTTCATCTGACCCTTACGTGAGGTGGGGGTCTTGGTCAGTATGTTTCATCTGACCCTTACGTGAGGTGGGGACTTGGTCAGTATGTGTCATCTGACATCAGGTGGGGGTCTTGGTCAGTATGTTTCATCTGACCCTTACGTGAGGTGGGGGTCTTGGTCAGTATGTGTCATCTGACATCAGGTGGGGGTCTTGGTCAGTATGTTTCATCTGATCCTTACGTGTGCTGGGGTCTTGATCAGTTTGTTTCATCTGACCCTGACATCAACATTAGCAACTGAATAGAAGTAAATAATATTCATTCTGTTCACCTAGGGTTGGGATCAAGGCATGCTGGGAATGAGAAAGGGAGGCAACCGACTGTTGATTATTCCTTCTTCATTGGCTTACGGTTCGCAAGGGGTCAGCAAGAGAGTCCCTCCAAACACTCCTCTTATAATTGAGGTCAAGGTTATGAGGGTAAGTTGTTTTATAGCACCATCATTATTGAAAGCTCTAGTATAGATCTGAGTAGTAGGGTGGTTGGAGCACTCACTTCTCATTGCAAAGGTACTGGGTTCAATCCACTCTCTTGACACATTTCATAATATTCACACTGGTAAATTTTGTTGAGGTTCAAGCACTTGAACAAGCTGCAAATATGATTTATAACAATAATTCAGACTGCCACCAGCTAGTAATCTTGACATATTTGTTATCTGTAATCTGCCGAAGACAGATGTGTCAGACCAAAAGGTACAAATATGGCAGTCAAGCTGTAAACTAGTGACACAACGCATTCCATTCTCCAGACTACATCCTGCTACTTGCAAAGCCCTGTTAAGAAAACCATACTTCTGTGGCCACACTGCCACTGTTGCGTGCTGAGCAACGAGAAGACACATAGGCTTGCAAAAAAGGGGAAAAGATTGTGAACAAGAAGACATTAAAATCACATACTTTCAGAAATAGAGAGTTATTCAAGCTAAGAAGAGAACAGAATCGACTGAATGACAACTAATATACCCTTGACAGACAGGGACAGATCACCATTCTTCATCTCAGGACAGGGCACAACAGACCAGATAAGGAAGATACATTGACCCGATGATTCAACACAAAACCCAAAACTGTACAGAGCTAAAGAGGTGCTCCAAACAACAACCAGGGTCCCATTACTTACAGCTAGACAAGGAAAGACACATATGAAGGGAGCTGGTCAACCCCACCTTCGCAAAGAAACTAAAACCTAGTACACTTCATCCCTGATGGCAGTGTCTTCTACTTAGGGCTAACTTTTTTGGGGGGAACATGGGGCAGCTGGCCTCCTTGGTGGAAGCCTGTATCAACATATAGTAATACTGTAACCTGCCAAGCATGTTGTAGGAGGTGACTAAGAAGGGTTGGGCATGGGGCTGGCTCCCTCATTCTGTAGAAACTTTAAGCCACAAAAACTTTAATAGATTTGAGCTGGCCAACATATGATGACGTCACACAGTTTGTGTTGATGTATGCTCCACAGTGAGCTGAGCAAGGTTTAGATTGATTGATGATAGTGGTAGTTTATGTGACACTTTGTTTTACATGGTGAGGTTAACTGGGAGGCGGCGTGTCGTATTGGTTAGTGACACGGCTCTCAAATGAAACTTGCATGTGTTCCGATTCATGAGCCAGCAAGGTCGTACCTCTGTGAGAAGTGAACCCATTAAAAAATGTGTGCTGAAGTCAGATACACTGGGGCAGTAAAATGCAAATCACAGTACAACATGTAGGTGGGTCTATTATTTCTTCCCCAGGGCCACTAGGATTAAGTGCAACTAAAATATGTATATCATGAAAGTTAACTAACAAATGTTGAGATTTACCTCGCAACCTTATTATGTAAATGGTTTACTGCAGAAACAACCTCTTCGTCAAGCCATACTGCAGAATCTGTTATGTTGTCCATCAGCCCAATGCCACGTAATGGTATCTCCACTACACGTAATTCTTAGTTGTTCTTCAGTACCATACAAAGTGTTTCATTCATCTTCTTCTAATTAGTTCATCCCGAAAAGGACGTTGTATCGTAGTTCACAGCAACCCTGCGGTATCTAGCCCGACACATCGGTTTTCTGCTGGCTTATTGTTTTTACCAGATTTGTCTTCCTACTGTGATCCTTATTCTTATAGCTAGACTACACTAGTGCCGCCTGTTTTTGAAGCCACCCCTTGGAGGGTTGTGGTCAACGTAGTTTGCTGACCACTTCTGTATCTCGGCCCCTTTTTTATTTAGCTGACCTCCGAAAGGAGAAGCACAGTATCTGCTATATACATGAGATAAGGTAACACTTTATCCTCTACGGCATCATTTGTTATAGAACCACCTTTTCAGTAGAATGAGTGCAGTTTTGGAGCAAGAGTTTTTACATGATGATGTTACTAACCCCATTCATAATCTTCTTAAGTCGCCTCTCATGAAATGCTGGGATAAAAACAGTGGTTCTATTCCATTTTTTAGGGAACTACTTGAGTGAGGTTCCCGTTTATCACATACTACGAGGCGTGTTCAAATGAAACCAGACAAAACTGCAACAAGTGAACATACGTACGATGCGCATGATGTCACTTCTGGTGTAAACAGCCCATACCAACCGTCAAGTTTGCAAAATGTCATTGTCCTCCGACTCATAGTTTCCTCAGCAGACTGTTGAAAACATGGCGAGTGTGATACAGAATCCGTCCAGAGTTGATCAGCGAGCGATGATTCAGTTTTGTAACAGCTGAAGGATGTCGACCAGTTGACATTCATTGCAGAATGCAGGCACAAAATTGTGTCGAAGACAACAGTTAAGAACTGGACATCGATGTTTAAAGGATGAAGTGAGTTAACGCAACCGTATGCACCTGACCTGGTCTCAGAAGATCTTTCATTAACTCACGTCGTTCTTTAAACATTGTTGTCCAGTTCTTCACTGTCATCAACTCTGGACGGATTCCGTATCATACCCGCCATGTTTCCAATGGTTTGCAGAGAAAACTATGAGTTGGAGGATAATGAAATTTTGCAAACTTGACGGTTGGTATGTGCTGTTTACATCAAATGTGATGTCATCATGCGCATCGTACATATGTTCACTTGTTGCAGTTTGGTCCGGTTTCATTTCAGCACGCCTCATATTTCAGACTGTGTGGAAAGGGAACTGGTAATCACATCTCACAAAAGCTGAATCATTTCAATCTCTACACTTCATCCCTGACAGCTGTTTCTGATATGCGACTACATTAACTGTTACCTTCTTTTAAATATAGGTCAAACTTCAACGGACAGAATCACCACAAGCTTCCCCAGAACCACCTATAACTGTCCCTAGTCCTCCTTCTATGCCATTACCAATGCTGTTGCCCCTTCCAGATGAGGATGAATGGGATGATCCACCAGAGGTCAAAGGCTACACTAAATCAACCAATGAGCACACATCTCATGTACGTATGTGATTGACAAATATAATTTTGAATTAATTATGTATAAAATGGGTCCAAATGCTGTTTTAGCCGGAAGTAAAAGTGTCAATGAGGTCTCAAAAGTAACTGTTTCCAAGGCATGTGAAACACCTAACCTCTCACAGCACAAATCAAGCTCTTGGTCTTCTATCTATGGAACTGTGCCAACTAACAGGTGAAGGTAGAGAAACAGATGAAACCCAAACTCACATCCACGTCATTCTCCTGGAAACAGGCTGTGTTGCAGTAGCCTGGCCAATGAGGTGAGGATTGGCACAATGATCTTCATAATTGTGAGTCTACTAAGAAGCCTCACATTACAGTACAGCTGAGAGGACCCAGTGCAGCAGACGGAACAGGGTTCTGCTCTTCTGGCTCACTGAATCCTCTCCTTTACTCTCCACTCCTACACTCTTCAATCTATCACTTCAACTAACACTCACTTCAACTAACACTCACTTCAATAAACTAAGGACACTTTTTCAAAACAATAAAAACAAATTCTTTATTCCTACACGTTACAATTTCTCTTCCACTCTTCTATCATACACAGCTTACTACACACTCCTATCTAATGGCTATCTATGACTTAAATCTCTAACTACCGCTAAACCTATAACTGTTGTCATCAGTCTACTCTCCGAACTTGGCCTGCTGTAATTTTGTGACACATCTTACGTGTATAAACACAAATGGTAAAATCGTTGCTTCTGTGATGACTCTACACAATTCTAATTACTTTGACAAAAATTTGTATTACCTTTCTTCTGGGAACTGAGGATGCAATTCTATTGTCAACTACTGTAGGCCTAAATCTCGTCGGAATCTGTCTGTCCATGGCTACAACTAACGTTCACTCTCTCTGTGTTTTCTCTCTGGCTGTCCCTTATTCCCCGGTTTCCCTGTTTTAATAACCCATGGACTATATTTTCCTACGCCGGACCTAATTTCAAGATGGCGTTGATTCCTGTCTTTCGCTTTGGTGCATACTAGATTATTCCGCGCAATGTCGCGGTATTTGCTAACGCTGTGTGTGGTCAGGTTCAGGTGAAAATCTCGTCCCTAATTCTATTCGATGTTTAAAAAAAATAATTACGCTTGAGGTGTGTGTAGTTCTGACAAAACTAAGAAATGTGGATGACTGTACATTTATCTACATTAAACTCCATTTGCCAGCTTACAGACCATTCTTGAATTTTATCTAAATCCGACCGCAATATATCCACTTGCGCTTTAGATGAGACACTACTGCATAGTTTTGTGTCATCAGCAAATTTTGCAATCATGGATCCCATATCAATGGCCAAATCATTTATATATATCAAGAACAAATCTATAACGTTTCAGACAAGTATTAGTGTTGAGAATTAATTAGTTCTTGCAACTACTAACAGGAGAAGAGGTGAGGTTCGAGTCCCTAGCTCCCTAAAATGAGAATACTCTTGCTAGATAGAGCCTGTAAACCATGGGTAGTAATTTGTCTTGAAGAAGAAAACAGATTTAAAACTTTGTGTTGACATGCAGGTAGCTTAGTGTTATACAAAGGCTAGGGGATTGTTAGGGAGCCATGTAGTGCAGTGGTTAGCAAGCTGGCTTCGCATCTGAGTGGTCCTGGGTTCATTCCCCAGTTGAAACAGAAATCTGTTGGTGAAGGTACAATCTGGATGTGACATCTGTTGGTGAAGGTCTACAGCCTGGATGTGATGCTCTTAGTTGCATGTGACGGAGACATTTGCTGATGAAGACATTTGTTGGTGAATGTACAATCTGTATGTGATACTCTTAGTTACATGTGACGGAGACATCTGTTTTTGAAGGTCTACAGCATGGATGCGATACTCTTAGTTACATGTGACAGAGACATCTAGTTGGTGAATGTTTACAGTCTGGATGTGATGGAGCCATCTGTTGGTGAAGGTCTACAGTCAGGATGTGATGGAGCCATCTGTTGGTGAAGGTCTACAGTCAGGATGTGATGGAGCCATCTGTTGGTGAAGGTCTACAGTCTGGATGTTTAGTCACTCTCATTCCTTGTTTGTTTCTTCTCTTCTGACAGGCGCCAGAAAGCAAGAAAGCCAAGTTAATTTCCCGCATGGCCAAAATGGGGCAGCCCATGTTGCCAATTCAAGGAGTACAGGATTCCCAGCTTGATGATGATAGTGATGAAGAAACGGTAAAATATCATCATCCTTGTCATTATGTGCCACGTAGACTGACGTAAACAATCATTGATAGCCACGTATGTTGATCCCTTCTTCTGCGACACGTTAGTTCGTATGTGTATTGCCCGTTGTTATATAGGATTAGTGTTTGTTTCTGTTCCAGAGCTGTATCTGAATCTTACCTATCCATGTTTTTATATATGTTATTTTAACCTTTACGCTGCCACATTATTTTATCAGCACCTCACATATTACTATGGTTGTTGATTTTGAGAGTCTGTAACCTTTCTATTTGTTGGTCTATAGATATGATATTGTTATGTGTAGAGACATAAATGAATAAAGAACTTGTTGGTGTTATTGTTTTTGTTGTGTATGTGCATGCGTGAGTATGGGGGTGTGGTGTCTTTGTTTGTTTGTTTATTTGTTTGTTTTAGATTCTGAGATAAAAGAGAATGAAGATGAAAATATTGAAAAACAGCACAAACATATAAACCTACCTGGTTTTACGTTCCTTGTTTGTATCAAAAATTGTTGAAGGGTCACAGAGGACAGATAATCAATGTTTACAAGATGGGCATATCTGTTAGTTTCCACCAAAAATATATTTATTATGTCTACATAAACAAACTAAACAGATCTACCTCCAAAAAATAAGTTCAAAAAACTTAACTTCCCTATCCTCAATAACAGATGAATCTTCAAATCCAAGTGAAAAACAAGAAATAATTTCCAAATGTCTAAAACAAACAAATTTCAATATTGTCATTGTCTAACCGGACAGGACAAAAGTAGAACTCTCTACAACCGAAAGAGCAGTATTTTCTGCCAATTTGTAAGGCAGCACATCTGTCTATCTATGATTAAAAAGCTTTGAAAATATGTCAGCCGAGAAACGTAAATTCAGTCGGATAAAAGCGACAGACAATTCCCCAAGCTCATTTTCTCGCCAATGGTTACGAAACAGTTAATCTACGATACTGCTAGTCTCACCTTATTTATTATTTGTACCATTCACAGAGCCATCACTTTCACCAGACTGCACCGCCAGTTCCTGCGAAACCGCCCTTACCAGCAAAACCTAGAACCATGTCTGGAATTGGAGCAACCGTTCGCATGAGTCATGTTACAACCTCTCAGATGCCAACTGCAGCTGTATACCCTGGTGTTTCAGTGGTGGACAGTCATCCCATGGTTGTTAGTCATCCCTATGATGTACCACCACAACATCAGCCAGCCTTTCTTCAAAGTAAGGTTTGTTTCTTGTGTGGATTAATACCATTTTGGTTTTGCTATATTATTCTATACTTGAAATCCTGGTATCCAAAACAGGCAGGTTATGCCTGCTGCCAAGTAGCTAAACCCTATCCATAACATCCATTTTATTTTGCAATATTTACTTTCTGTAGCTTGACCTTTACTGTGCCTCTGTTACATCGACGTGACTGAACAAATTTCATTTTTCCTGCCTCAGTTGTGTCAGTGCAACAGTTACATAATTACCAGTTTATCATGTATAAACATCCGGATTGTTGTTGTTGTTAAATGCCCACAACGAGTAAGGTGACCCTTTCTATGCGCCCTGAAAAGGACGTTAAGTGGCAGGTTGCAGTAGCTTTCCTCACATCCCGAGCGTACTGATGAAGGTGGGCCGCAGTCCTCCAGGGGGTTGTGCTATGTTGTTGTTATATAATGGTATGAAAGTGTGTGTTATGTTATATAATGTTATGATATGGTATGTTATGCTATAAGTTATGTTATATAATGGTATGTTATGTAATGTTATGATATGGTATATTATGTTATATAATAGTATGATATTCAGTGGTATTTTACATGTTGTTATATGTATAATATATGTTGTGTTATATAATTGTCATGCTGTGCTAGATTGTGTTATGTTATAAGTTATATTATGCTTATGCTAATATACATTATATAATGATTGATATTATATTATGGTATGCTATGCTTTGATATGCTATGTTATATTATAATAGTAACAATACAAATATTTACCTATGGCAGGCAAAGATGGCAGTAGTGTCAGACATGTGTATTCAGATGTAACTGTTTATGACTGTTCAGTCCAATCCGAGCATGACAAACTATGTCGCTCACGGGGATCACATAAAAATTGTCAGTAATTGGTCTGTCTACTTGTGCAGCTCGCTTTTTCTGAGCCAAAGCGGTCATTTACTGCTTGTCAATGAAAACACCATGTAGGATAACAGTGTGCCAAACTGAGCATACAGTTCCTAGGAGGTGACATCAATAAGGAAACTGTTCAGAGATACTTTCATAGAGTCATTGTATCTTTTACTTCTGTCCACCTGGCGAGCACTTGCCTGTCCTGAGCTGACAGCACAGCAGAATCTATATTTGTATCTTCGGTGAGAGAATTACCAAGGTAGTTCAAGCTATTAACTGCTTGTAGATGTTGACTCTGTTCAGGAAAGTTTGGTTTGTGATAGGGAAAGCATGTTATATAATATTATGTTATGTTATGCTTTATATTATATGTTAATTATGTTGAGACATGTTGTGCTATCTTGTGTCAAGTTACATTATGTTATACTTGACTATGTTCTTTGTTGCTGTTCTCGACCATGGGGTGTAGAGGTCTTGCTGTGCCTTATAGTTTTCACCATTTGTGAGGAAGAGTGTTCACATTCAAGATTGCTCTAAGTTGTCTGTGGGCGCTGTCTACAGTTATGAGGAAAGACTCAGAAAAACCGGCCTACAGTGTCTCGAAGAGAGAAGAATTCGTGGTGACTTAATACAGGTTTATAAGATGATCAGAGGAATGGATAAATTAGACTATAACAAGTTTTTTAAAATACAGCCACCTACAATAACACGAGGGCATAGCTACAAGCTGACTAAAGAGAGGTCCAGGTTAGATATTAGGAAATATTTTTTTAGTCAGAGAGTGGTGTCTGCTTGGAATGCATTGCCATGGGAGGTAGTGGAGGCGGGGACGGTTAATGCATTTAAGAATAAACTGGATGCGCATGGCTTTTAGAGCAAGGTGATGTAAATGTAACTGGTTGTATACAGATTCTGCAGGGTCTTCTAAACCAGTATAATGACGTTAAGTTAAGTTACATTTGGCCAATTTAAAAATAAAAACCTCCACGTTAATACAACAGTTTGAAATCATTACTCAGAATGTAGTCATTCTCAGCCTTAGTGTCCCAGTTTGGAGAGTGCCAAGTCCATTTTGTTTCCAGCGGGTGTCTTAATAAAAGTGTTTATAACATGTAGGTTTTGTATTTCAGCAAAGATAGTTAAACGCTCTTCACTTACATTTCTTGTGGTACCAGAATAAATGTGCCACGTTAGCGTTTACATATACATTTGTACAGGTTGAGGTAGCTGGCCCCATGCCCAACCCTTCTAAGGCATGCTTAGTAGGCTGCAGTGGTCTCGAGGTAAGACGACGGCCTCGGGTGCTGGAGGTCATGGGTTCAAATCACGGTCTCCACCGTGATTTTTTCATTTGGATCATCCGGTAAAAATTTTCCCAGATCTCTGGGTAGTAGAGATCAGACACCCATGTCCAGTGTCTTGCACAGTAAAAATCCCTCAACAGTTGGAAATAAAAAAGTGTAGACTTAACGGCCACTGCCCGGGTGAAATTCAAAATCATGTTAAAAATCTACTCAATCTATTGCGGGGTCCATGCTAGTGCTACAGATTTCCGTCCATTGTGCTGAGATTCTCCTAAAATATGAAGAACAACAGAGCACTTATGGGTCAAACCTTGTGCAATGATGTTGATTCTTCGACTGAATTAAACTAAACTTGTATTACTATTTGCTCCCATTTTTCTGTTCTTTCAAGTCCTGGTATGACACAAATGACTTCCATATTTATTCTCTGTCTCTAGGCCTTCCTGCTGCTCAACAACTTGCTGTCTACCAACATCCTGGCAACTTTCTGCATCAGCAACAGCAAGCAGCTTTGTTACAACATCAACACCAGCAACAACAACAAGCTGCTTTGTTACAACATCAACAGCAGCAACAACAACAAGCTGCTTTATTACAGCAACAGCAGCTACTACATCAACAACAGCACGTAAGTACATTTGTGCTAATATCTAAACAATGCACTGTGACATCAGCAGCCTCAAAGTGGTATACTGTGACAGCAGCAACCTCAAAGTGTGGTATACTGTGACAGCAGCAGCCTCAAAGTGTGGTATACTGTGACAGCAGCAGCCTCAAAGTGTGGTATACTGTGACAGCAGCCTCAAAGTGTGGTATACTGTGACAGCAACCTCAAAGTGTGGTATATTTGAACACACTAAGAGTCTATACAGTCCTGCCTGATTTACTAGATGTTTTGTTTTACAATCTAAGACCAGAACAGCAGCTCTGTGTGTCAAATAGTTTTTTCAAAATAAAATTAATAAACTCCTAGTATACGCAGTCAAAAACCATGTTTTTGTGAGCTCATTTGAAGGAGTAACTTTTTATACTTGGCTGCTGTTACTGATTTTAGATTAGTATATTTATTTATAGGAATAAACTAAAGTGTTATATGTCAAAATATGCAGAAATGAAAGACCTATTACATGAACATAGTTAAACATATAAACAGTTTGAAATATTTATGAAAGATATATAAAGATTGGAATAGAACAAATGTAAATTTACAAAACAGAACAAAACATTATGCACTTACAATAATATTTAAATCCACAGAAACTTCTAAATTCAGGATCGTTGTAGAGTATATCCATTTTCACAGAAGTTAGGAACGTTTTATGACTGTCTTGTTATAAATAAACACTCTGCATGCATTTTGAAATTAGTATTTACAATTAGAAAAAAAATTGTATTTACAAATATTCTATACTTTCTATTTTAGTATTTACATTTCATTTTTTACAAATAAAACTATATATATTGCTTGATGGAATATCAGGTGTACTTGATCTTACATGTCTAAGCTCGGATCTTCCTCGATCTTCTACTTGTTATTGGAACATGATTTATTCCTCCAGCAGCTTCTCTACTACGCCTAGAACTAGGTCCAGCCAGGGGATACCTCCCATGTCTTCAGAATCTGACAAACTACTATAATTATTTTAATACAAACTATCACCACTTGGTTAATCATCATTTTTTAATACAATCCATGAATGAATAAGTGCTGATGATTGCTTGACAATCAAACTATCACCACTCGATTAATCATCATGTTTTAATACAATCCATGAATGAATAAGTGCTGATGCTTGCTTGACAATCTACACTTGCAATCATTTGTGTTTGAAGCCATTGCTCGGAACAAAAATGTAATGTTTACCCAAAACAGCTGACAATGAATTAAATAGAACAGATCCAGTTAAAACAATGGGCACGTGGTCTCGCACACGGTACATAGGAAATAGGGATGTACATGTCTACTGTTTATTTGATCTGACAAAAATTCTACAGACTGTCTGAAACTCTGTATCAGCCATAAAAGACCACTATAGTTTCAAATAGGTCAACTATGCCAGCAGTCCGCACCAAAAAGGGTAGTGGTGCAGTGGGTTCTATCTCACTGCAACATCCAAGGCAACGAGGAGGCAGACAGACTGGCAAAAGAAGGTGCAAAACTACCACAACCAGATACTAGTATGACATACGAAGAGTCAAAATGGCTTATTAGAGCTAGATACATGACCAAATGGGAAACCGAACATACTGGTTACACCAAAAACGATGCCTATTACCAGTTGAACAGAAGAGAGCAGGTCGTGGTCTTCAGACTTCGCACTGGCCACAATAGACTGAGGTACCACCTATTCAACAAATTGAAGATAGGTGGCACCGACGAATGCCCATGTGGTACCGGGAAAATGACCGCTGAGCATTTGCTGCAAAACTGCCCGACATATGAGGATCAGAGAGAGCAGATGTGGCCATCACCAGTAGCAACACTAGACAAGCTCTATGGCAGTGTCGACAGCCTCAGGATGACCGCTGCTTTTTTCGAAAAAATAATGGTTACTGTCTGACTGCATACGAAGAAGAAGAAGAAGAAGAAGAAGAAGTTTCAAATAGTCCTTTATTTAATCTTTATCAATGTATGTTTTTATCACTGAGTCTCTCTCTTTGATTCTGTTTGTATTCTCTGCTCTGCCCCCACCCAATCTCAAAAACATTTCACAAGCTTGGGACTATTGATGGAGTGGACCCATGGCAATGAAAGCGTTATACCACATCATAAATGCACGTACACAAATGCTGATACATCCTGATATAACCAGAAGGACTATGTCTGAGGTTAAAGGGACTGTGCTATCATCAAATGATAACTTTTAACAAACAACAGGAATGCGAATAAAAGCAGTAATCATGTATCATTTTATGTTCAAAGCTGTTCAGCCAATCCTGTGTATGATGTATCATTTTATGTTCACAGCTGTTCAGCCAATCTTGTGTATGATGTATCATTTTATGTTCACAGCTGTTCAGCCAATCCTGTGTATGATGTATCATTTTATGTTCACAGCTGTTCAGCCAATCCTGTGTATGATGTATCATTTTATGTTCACAGCTGTTCAGCCAATCCTGTGTATGATGTATCATTTTATATTCACAGCTGTTCAGCCAATCCTGTGTATGATGTATCATTTTATGTTCACAGCTGTTCAGCCAATCCTATGTATGGTGTATCATTTTATGTTCACAGCTGTTCAGCCAATCCTGTGTACGATGTATCATTTTATGTTCACAGCTGTTCAGCCAATCCTGTGTACGATGTATCATTTTATGTTCACAGCTGTTCAGCCAATCCTGTGTATGATGTATCATTTTATGTTCACAGCTGTTCAGCCAATCCTGTGTATGATGTATCATTTTATATTCACAGCTGTTCAGCCAATCTTGTGTATGATGTATCATTTTATGTTCACAGCTGTTCAGCCAATCCTGTGTATGATGTATCATTTTATGTTCACAGCTGTTCAGCCAATCCTGTGTATGATGTATCATTTTATGTTCACAGCTGTTCAGCCAATCCTGTGTATGATGTATCATTTTATGTTCACAGCTGTTCAGCCAATCCTGTGTATGATGTATCATTTTATATTCACAGCTGTTCAGCCAATCTTGTGTATGATGTATCATTTTATGTTCACAGCTGTTCAGCCAATCCTGTGTATGATGTATCATTTTATGTTCACAGCTGTTCAGCCAATCCTGTGTATGATGTATCATTTTATGTTCACAGCTGTTCAGCCAATCCTGTGTATGATATATCATTTTATATTCACAGCTGTTCAGCCAATCTTGTGTATGATGTATCATTTTATGTTCACAGCTGTTCAGCCAATCCTGTGTATGATGTATCATTTTATGTTCACAGCTGTTCAGCCAATCCTGTGTATGATATATCATTTTATATTCACAGCTGTTCAGCCAATCTTGTGTATGATGTATCATTTTATGTTCACAGCTGTTCAGCCAATCCTGTGTATGATGTATCATTTTATGTTCACAGCTGTTCAGCCAATCCTGTGTATGATGTATCATTTTATATTCACAGCTGTTCAGCCAATCTTGTGTATGATGTATCATTTTATGTTCACAGCTGTTCAGCCAATCCTGTGTATGATGTATCATTTTATATTCACAGCTGTTCAGCCAATCTTGTGTATGATGTATCATTTTATGTTCACAGCTGTTCAGCCAAAATGTATCCTGTGTATGATGTATCATTTCATGTTCACAGCTGTTCAGCCAAAATGTATCATGTGCATGATGTATCATTTTATGTTTACAGCTGTTTGGCCAAAATGTATCTTGTGTATGATGTATCATTTTATGTTCACAGCTGTTCAACCAAAATCTATCCCCATCTGTTGGTGTCTACCCAGTACAAAGTACTCTCTATGGAGGTTTGTGAAAACATCATCATGTAAAACCATTGCAATGAAACTACCGCAGCAAATACTTGGATGCAGTCTACCTGTAAAGGCACCAGCTGTCATGGTGACCCTATTTTTCATTTAGCGCAAACAGAAGAATCATCATCATCATGCATTACCAAGGCCTGAAATGGTTGCAATAAAAGTGTAACCTGCCACTGCCTGGCATGTTGTAAGATGATACAGGAAGGTTGGGCATTGGGTCGGATACCCTATACTGTAGAAATTATAAGCCACAATAAAAAGACACTACATGGTAGCAGAGGAGCAACTTAGTAAAGAAGTTGAACCATCCAGCTTTGTCAAATGTGACAACTAAGGAGAGTTGGTAAGGAGAGTTGGTAAGGAGAGTTGGTAAGGAGAGTTGGTAAGGAGAGTTGGTAAAGAGAGTTGGTAAGGAGAGTTGGTAAGGAGAGTTGGTAAAGAGAGTTGGTAAGGAGAGTTGGTAAGGAGAGTTGGTAAGTAGAGTTGGTAAGGAGAGTTGGTAAGGAGAGTTGGTAAAGAGAGTTGGTAAGTAGAGTTGGTAAGGAGAGTTGGTAAGGAGAGTTGGTAAGGAGAGTTGGTAAAGAGAGTTGCTAAGGAGAGTTGGTAAGGAGAGTTGGTAAGGAGAGTTGGTAAGGAGAGTTGGTAAGGAGAGTTGGTAAAGAGAGTTGGTAAGGAGAGTTGGTAAGTAGAGTTGGTAAGGAGAGTTGCTAAGGAGAGTTGCTAAGGAGAGTTGGATAATATTCAATGTCACGTCAGTGATGTTGTATGGAGCTGAAACATGGAGGAACACCAAGGTGGTAGAACAAAGACTCCAGTCCGTAGCTAACATTTGCCTACTTTGGATTATGGGCATAAAGGGGCAGGACATGGTGAGGAATGAAGACTTGTGGGAAAGTAGCCAACAACAGCCCATGGAGTTACAAAATAAGAGAAGAAAATGGGACAAATGCTGAGAAAGGCACCGTCCAACATAACCAGGCAGGCTCTTGCTAGGAATCTTCAAGAGAAGAGAAATAGAGGTAGAGGCTTCAAAATACCAGGAGAAGAGAAGGGGCTACGATTAAATGGTTACATCTGAGGAGAGGCCGAAAGAATAGCCCAGGACTGTGTTTGCTGGGCTAATGCACAGGGGGGAATTGATGAGCTTTGAATGATTGATTGATTGAAGAAGAGCTGGGCAAGGGGCAAGGTATCCCATCCTATAGAATATGAAAAGAACAAGAAATAGATGAGAAACCTCTGTGGCCTGTTGTAGTGTAACAGATCCCTGAGGAGCATATGTGGCGGAGCTGGCAACTTATTCTCGGGAGCCAAAAAATTGGCAGAGAAAATCATTTGGAAGGTCAGGTAAAACTAGGGTCACAATGCCATTGTCAAGTCGGGGATTGAATTGGAAACGTGACAGAGAGGCAGCGGTGTTTACTGAGGGTTCGGGACTGGTTTGTCTGAGTTGGGGGTAGTGCCTTTTGACTGCCGTTCTTTTTAGTGAACTAATATCAGAAGGTGGGTAGCGACACGGAATCACACGCACTCCAGGCTGTCACATTTGGAATGACAGAGTGACAGGTAGACTTAAGAGTCAGTAGGATTCAAAAGGAGAGTAGTCAAGACAAGACTGACGGCTAACCAGTCAACTAGGATGGACCACTCAGCCACATCTTGGTTTGTGTAGGGCTGAAATGGGTCTTTAAAGCGTTGCGGGGTAGCAGGAAAAGAAAAATGACAGAAGAACAGTTGACTGCGCTAGCGGACACGCTGAGTAGACTTTCTTTAGTCACCGCCCAAAGCAACATAACTGTGACAATAGCCCCATTTGACTGGAATTCTCGGCTATTCAGGAAATGGATGGACATCATAGACAAATACGGCTATCTGAACAGCATAAGAGAGAAGGAGAAATGTAAGGTAGCATTTCAGACTAGTGCAGTGTTCAGTTGGGGGACTCAGTAGTCTCGAGGTAAGGCGTTCACCTCGGGTGCTGGAGGCCGCGGTTCAAATCATGGTGGAGACCTGAGATTTTTTCACGTGGATCATCCAGTAAAAATTTCCCTTGATCTCTGAATAGTGAGATCAGACACCCGTGTGCAGTGGCACGCACATTAAAAATACCCGAGTGGTTGGAAATCGAAAAGAGTAGGCCTAAATGCCGCTGCTCGGACTTTATCCAAGTTAAAAATCTACTCAAATTATTCTAGGGATATTCGCCTCACGGAGAATATGTCGCAAAAAGGAGACTTTATGACTATAAGATCAGGTTTTGGTCATGTGGTTAGCGGAGCAGCATAGATGGTGCCTGACAGGCTACGGGTCTACTTTGCTCTAATTTACGCTTCCACCTTCACGAGTCCCAAAAATGGGCGATCGTATATTTCAGGGACTAACAGATGCTAGGATTGACCTGGCAAGTCATCAGTGGATTTTTATCTGCCAAAAAAATATGAAACAAAGGAGGTCCCATGACATCTAACGATACAAGTGGACTGAAGATACATAGATAGACAGACAGACAGACAGATAGATAGCAGTGTTCGTACATGACCATATCAGGTGAAAATTTCAACAGGTACCGGGACAGACATCAGAGGAATTGAAAAAGGTTTAAACCCACAGATATGCGGATGGTCACGACCCGCAATATGCTTTGACAGCGTTAAGGAAGCTGAAACAATACAGGCAAGAAAGTGTTCAACTCTTTAGTGATTGCCTGTTGAAAATAGCAGAGGAGGCATTCATAGGTCAAGACCTGAATCTGTTGGAATAAGCAACCAGCTGATTACCATCTTTCAAGACATCCTATGCTCAGACGCACTATGTCTGAAACTAATGAAGGAGGCACCTAAAACTCTTAGCGAGGGCACTCAATCAGCGGGGGAAGAGGAAAATCTGAGGCGGAGATTTGACTTCAGACTAGGTAGACACCAGCGCAGATGATGACCGAGAGTGTGGGATAGCCTGCCTTGGTTTGAAAGAAAGTTCTAGAAACAATACCTTATGTATGATACTGGAATAAGGCATGAGTAAATCAGTTTCCCCTTTTTCAGAAAAGAAAGATGCAGAAATAGTTGCCATTAATGACTGATAACGGAAATACTCATATTATCTAAGTCATAATCTTAATCCAAACTAAACCCATGACATCTAAACTCCAAACCTAATCTCTAACACCAACACCTAACTCTAAACTCCAAACCTAATCTCTAACACCGACACCTAACTCTAAACTCCAAACCTAATCTCTAACACCGACACCTAACTCTAAATTCCAAACCTAATCTCTAACACCGACACCTAACTCTAACTCTAAACTCCAAATCTAATTTCTAACACCGACACCTAACTCTAACTCTAAACTCCAAACCTAATCACTAACACTGACATCTAACTCTAACTCTAAACTCCAAACCTAATCACTAACACTGACATCTAACTCTAACTCTAAACTCCAAACCTAATCTCTAACACCAACACCTAACTCTACTCTAACTCTAAACTCCAAACCTAATCACTAACACTGACATCTAACTCTAAACTCCAAACCTAACCTCTAACACCGACACCTAACTAACTCTAAACTTCAAACCTAATCACTAACACTGACATCTAACTCTAAACTCCAAACCTAACCTCTAACACCGACACCTAACTCTAACTCTAAACTTCAAACCTAATCACTAACACTGACATCTAACTCTAAACTCCAAACCTAACCTCTAACACCGACACCTAACTCTAACTTTAAACTTCAAACCTAATCACTAACACTGACACCTAACTCTAACTCTAAACTTCAAACTTAATCACTAACACTGACACCTAACTCTAACTCTAAACTCCAAACCTAATCACTAACACTGACACCTAACTCTAACTCTAAACTCCAAACCTAATCACTAACACTGACACCTAACTCTAACTCTAAACTCCAAACCTAACCACTGCTGCCCACTAGTAGGAGATTTTAGTTTTCGTGCGGGCGGTATATTAAAACATAAACCTGATGAAACTGGCAGAATAGCAGTAAACCATCAAAAGTGACAATTTTAAGAACCTGTGTTTTTTTTTGTAGCATCATACGACTGTGAAACATGGACAGTTACCCAAAAGATAATCAAGTCCTTTGAGTCAAAATGTTACTCAGAATACTGTGGACCGAAAAAATGAAGAACACAGTCATTCGACAAGTTGGGCATAGAGAAGAACTGGTTCATAAATTCAAAAGACGCAACAGTCTAAAGAGAATGGTAATGGAAGGTATGGTCCCGGCATGAGAGGCAGAGGCAGACATAGATGGTGATGGCACCATGAAATGCTTAGGCATGACTTTGTGGCCGGCTTGGGATTTCACAAGAGATCGAGTTTCGTTCACATGGGCTGGGATAGTAGCGACGTAACGCAAGGAACATTTTACATGATAATTGACAAAATTAAATGCACAGACTCCACAAGGTTTTCTTTAATTTAGATTTTAGTGAGTGGGCAAATTTACGGTCACAAAAGTTCTAAAAGTGGGTGCCAGGTACAAATAGGTTGAAGAGCACTGCTCGGAATCTAATCTCTAACACTGACACATATGCTAACTCTATTCCAAACTCAAACCACAACCCAAATCATAACACCAGCTAAACCCTAGCTCTAAGATTTTACTAAAAACCTAACCTTTAATTCAGATCCTAACTTCTACTTCAAACTCTAACCATAATTTATAACTATAATCCTAACCTCTAACTCAAATCCTAACCTCTATTTCAAATCCTAACCCTAGTCTCTAACTCAAATCCTAACCCTAGTCTCTAACTCAAATCCTAACCCTAGTCTCTAACTCAAATCCTAACCCTAGTCTCTAACTCAAATCCTAACCTTGTTTCCAACTAAAACTCTAACCCAAGTCTCTAACTCAAATCCTAACCCTAGTCTCTAACTCAAATCCTAACCTCCATTTCAAATCCTAACCTTAGTCTCTAACTCAAATCCTAACCTCTATTTCAAATCCTAACCCTAGTCTCTAACTCAAATCCTAACCCTAGTCTCTAACTCAAATCCTAACCTCTATTTCAAATCCTAACCCTAGTCTCTATTTCAAATCCTAACCCTAGTCTCTAACTCAAATCCTAACCTCTATTTCAAATCCTAACCCTAGTCTCTAACTCAAATCCTAACCTCTATTTCAAATCCTAACCCTAGTCTCTAATTCAAATACTAACCTCTATTTCAAATCCTAACCCTAGTCTCTATTTCAAATCCTAACCCTAGTCTCTAACTCAAATCCTAACCCTAGTCTCTAACTCAAATCCTAACCCTAGTCTCTAACTCAAATCCTAACCCTAGTCTCTAACTCAAATCCTAACCTTGTTTCTAACTCAAATCCTAACCCTAGTCTCTAACTCAAATCCTAACCCTAGTCTCTAACTCAAATCCTAACCTCTATTTCAAATCCTAACCCTAGTCTCTAACTCAAATCCTAACCCTAGTCTCTAATTCAAATCCTAACCCTAGTCTCTAACTCAAATCCTAACCCTAGGTTCTAACTCAAATCCTAACCCTAGTTTCTAACTCAAATCCTAACCCTAGTCTCTAACTCAAATCCTAACCCTAGTCTTTAACTCAAATCCTAACCCTAGTCTCTATTTCAAATTCTAACCCTAGTCTCTAACTCAAATCCTAACCCTAGTCTCTAACTCAAATCCTAACCCTAGTCTCTAACTCAAATCCTAACCCTAGTCTCTAACTCAAATCCTAACCTTGTTTCTAACTCAAATCCTAACCCTAGTCTCTAACTCAAATCCTAACCCTAGTCTCTAACTCAAATCCTAACCTCTATTTCAAATCCTAACCCTAGTCTCTAACTCAAATCCTAACCCTAGTCTCTAACTCAAATCCTAACCCTAGTCTCTAACTCAAATCCTAACCCTAGTTTCTAACTCAAATCCTAACCCTAGTCTCTAACTCAAATCCTAACCCTAGTCTCTAACTCAAATCCTAACCCTAGTCTCTAACCCAAATCCTAACCCTAGTTTCTAACTCAAATCCTAACCTTGTTTCTAACTCAAATCCTAACCCTAGTCTCTAACTCAAATCCTAACCCTAGTCTCTAACTCAAATCCTAACCCTAGTCTCTAACTCAAATCCTAACCCTAGTCTCTAACTCAAATCCTAACCCTAGTCTCTAAATCAAATCCTAACCCTAGTCTCTAACTCAAATCCTAACCTCCATTTCAAATCCTAACCCTAGTCTCTATCTCAAATCCTAACCTCTATTTCAAATCCTAACCCTAGTCTCTAACTCAAATCCTAACCCTAGTCTCTAACTCAAATCCTAACCCTAGTCTCTAACTCAAATCCTAACCCTAGTTTCTAACTCAAATCCTAACCCTAGTCTCTAACTCAAATCCTAACCCTAGTCTCTAACTCAAATCCTAACCCTAGTCTCTAACTCAAATCCTAACCCTAGTCTCTAACTCAAATCCTAACCCTAGTTTCTAACTCAAATCCTAACCCTAGTCTCTAACTCAAATCCTAACCCTAGTCTCTAACTCAAATCCTAACCCTAGTCTCTAACTCAAATCCTAACCCTAGTTTCTAACTCAAATCCTAACCCTAGTCTCTAACTCAAATCCTAACCCTAGTCTCTAACTCAAATCCTAACCCTAGTCTCTAACTCAAATCCTAACCCTAGTCTCTAACTCAAATCCTAACCCTAGTTTCTAACTCAAATCCTAACCCTAGTCTCTAACTCAAATCCTAACCCTAGTCTCTAACTCAAATCCTAACCCTAGTCTCTATTTCAAATCCTAACCCTAGTCTCTAACTCAAATCCTAACCCTAGTCTCTAACTCAAATCCTAACCCTAGTCTCTAACTCAAATCCTAACCATAGTCTCTAACTCAAATCCTAACCTTGTTTCTAACTCAAATCCTAACCCTAGTCTCTAACTCAAATCCTAACCCTAGTCTCTAACTCAAATCCTAACCTCTATTTCAAATCCTAACCCTAGTCTCTAACTCAAATCCTAACCCTAGTCTCTAACTCAAATCCTAACCCTAGTCTCTAACTCAAATCCTAACCCTAGTTTCTAACTCAAATCCTAACCCTAGTCTCTAACTCAAATCCTAACCCTAGTCTCTAACTCAAATCCTAACCCTAGTCTCTAACCCAAATCCTAACCCTAGTTTCTAACTCAAATCCTAACCTTGTTTCTAACTCAAATCCTAACCCTAGTCTCTAACTCAAATCCTAACCCTAGTCTCTAACTCAAATCCTAACCTCCATTTCAAATCCTAACCCTAGTCTCTATCTCAAATCCTAACCTCTATTTAAAATCCTAACCCTAGTCTCTAACTCAAATCCTAACCCTAGTCTCTAACTCAAATCCTAACCCTAGTTTCTAACTCAAATCCTAACCCTAGTCTCTAACTCAAATCCTAACCCTAGTCTCTAACTCAAATCCTAACCCTAGTCTCTAACTCAAATCCTAACCCTAGTCTCTAACTCAAATCCTAACCCTAGTCTCTAACTCAAATCCTAAACTCTATTTCAAATCCTAACCCTAGTCTCTAACTCAAATCCTAACCCTAGTCTCTAACTCAAATCCTAACCCTAGTTTCTAACTCAAATCCTAACCCTAGTCTTTAACTCAAATCCTAACCCTAGTCTCTATTTCAAATTCTAACCCTAGTCTCTAACTCAAATCCTAACCCTAGTCTCTAACTCAAATCCTAACCCTAGTTTCTAACTCAAATCCTAACCCTAGTCTCTAACTCAAATCCTAACCCTAGTCTCTAACTCAAATCCTAACCCTAGTCTCTAACTCAAATCCTAACCCTAGTTTCTAACTCAAATCCTAACCCTAGTCTCTAACTCAAATCCTAACCATAGTCTCTAACCCAAATCCTAACCCTAGTTTCTAACTCAAATCCTAACCTTGTTTCTAACTCAAATCCTAACCCTAGTCTCTAACTCAAATCCTAACCCTAGTCTCTAACTCAAATCCTAACCCTAGTCTCTAACTCAAATCCTAACCCTAGTCTCTAACTCAAATCCTAACCCTAGTCTCTAACTCAAATCCTAACCCTAGTCTCTAACTCAAATCCTAACCTCCATTTCAAATCCTAACCCTAGTCTCTATCTCAAATCCTAACCTCTATTTCAAATCCTAACCCTAGTCTCTAACTCAAATCCTAACCCTAGTCTCTAACTCAAATCCTAACCCTAGTCTCTAACTCAAATCCTAACCCTAGTTTCTAACTCAAATCCTAACCCTAGTCTCTAACTCAAATCCTAACCCTAGTCTCTAACTCAAATCCTAACCCTAGTCTCTAACTCAAATCCTAAACCTAGTCTCTAACTCAAATCCTAACCCTAGTTTCTAACTCAAATCCTAACCCTAGTCTCTAACTCAAATCCTAACCCTAGTCTCTAACTCAAATCCTAACCCTAGTCTCTAACTCAAATCCTAACCCTAGTCTCTAACTCAAATCCTAACCTTGTTTCTAACTCAAATCCTAACCCTAGTCTCTAACTCAAATCCTAACCCTAGTCTCTAACTCAAATCCTAACCTCTATTTCAAATCCTAACCCTAGTCTCTAACTCAAATCCTAACCCTAGTCTCTAACTCAAATCCTAACCCTAGTCTCTAACTCAAATCCTAACCCTAGTTTCTAACTCAAATCCTAACCCTAGTCTCTAACTCAAATCCTAACCCTAGTCTCTAACTCAAATCCTAACCCTAGTCTCTAACCCAAATCCTAAACCTAGTTTCTAACTCAAATCCTAACCTTTTTTCTAACTCAAATCCTAACCCTAGTCTCTAACTCAAATCCTAACCCTAGTCTCTAACTCAAATCCTAACCTCCATTTCAAATCCTAACCCTAGTCTCTATCTCAAATCCTAACCTCTATTTCAAATCCTAACCCTAGTCTCTAACTCAAATCCTAACCCTAGTCTCTAACTCAAATCCTAACCCTAGTTTCTAACTCAAATCCTAACCCTAGTCTCTAACTCAAATCCTAACCCTAGTCTCTAACTCAAATCCTAACCCTAGTCTCTAACTCAAATCCTAACCCTAGTCTTTAACTCAAATCCTAACCTCTATTTCAAATCCTAACCCTAGCTAGTCTCTAACTCAAATCCTAACCCTAGTCTCTAACTCAAATCCCAACCTCTATTTCAAATCCTAACCCTAGTCTCTAACTCAAATTCTAACCCTAGTCTCTAACTCAAATCCTAACCCTAGTCTCTAACTCAAATCCTAACCCTAGTTTCTAACTCAAATCCTAACCCTAGTCTCTAACTCAAATCCTAACCCTAGTCTCTAACTCAAATCCTAACCCTAGTCTCTAACCCAAATCCTAACCCTAGTTTCTAACTCAAATCCTAACCTTGTTTCTAACTCAAATCCTAACCCTAGTCTCTAACTCAAATCCTAATCCTAGTCTCTAACTCAAATCCTAACCTCCATTTCAAATCCTAACCCTAGTCTCTATCTCAAATCCTAACCTTTATTTCAAATCCTAACCCTAGTCTCTAACTCAAATCCTAACCCTAGTCTCTAACTCAAATCCTAACCCTAGTTTCTAACTCAAATCCTAACCCTAGTCTCTAACTCAAATCCTAACCCTAGTCTCTAACTCAAATCCTAACCCTAGTCTCTAACTCAAATCCTAACCTTAGTCTCTAACTCAAATCCTAACCCTAGTCTCTAACTCAAATCCTAACCCTAGTCTCTAACTCAAATCCTAACCTCCATTTCAAATCCTAACCCTAGTCTCTATCTCAAATCCTAACCTCTATTTCAAATCCTAACCCTAGTCTCTAACTCAAATCCTAACCCTAGTCTCTAACTCAAATCCTAACCCTAGTTTCTAACTCAAATCCTAACCCTAGTCTCTAACTCAAATCCTAACCCTAGTCTCTAACTCAAATCCTAACCCTAGTCTCTAACTCAAATCCTAACCCTAGTCTTTAACTCAAATCCTAACCTCTATTTCAAATCCTAACCCTAGTCTCTAACTCAAATCCTAACCCTAGTCTCTAACTCAAATCCCAACCTCTATTTCAAATCCTAACCCTAGTCTCTAACTCAAATTCTAACCCTAGTCTCTAACTCAAATCCTAACCCTAGTCTCTAACTCAAATCCTAACCCTAGTTTCTAACTCAAATCCTAACCCTAGTCTCTAACTCAAATCCTAACCCTAGTCTCTAACTCAAATCCTAACCCTAGTCTCTAACCCAAATCCTAACCCTAGTTTCTAACTCAAATCCTAACCTTGTTTCTAACTCAAATCCTAACCCTAGTCTCTAACTCAAATCCTAATCCTAGTCTCTAACTCAAATCCTAACCTCCATTTCAAATCCTAACCCTAGTCTCTATCTCAAATCCTAACCTTTATTTCAAATCCTAACCCTAGTCTCTAACTCAAATCCTAACCCTAGTCTCTAACTCAAATCCTAACCCTAGTTTCTAACTCAAATCCTAACCCTAGTCTCTAACTCAAATCCTAACCCTAGTCTCTAACTCAAATCCTAACCCTAGTCTCTAACTCAAATCCTAACCTTAGTCTCTAACTCAAATCCTAACCCTAGTCTCTAACTCAAATCCTAACCCTAGTCTCTAACTCAAATCCTAACCTCTATTTCAAATCCTAACCCTAGTCTCTAACTCAAATCCTAACCCTAGTCTCTAACTCAAATCCTAACCCTAGTCTCTAACTCAAATCCTAACCCTAGTCTCTAACCCAAATCCTAACCCTAGTTTCTAACTCAAATCCTAACCTTGTTTCTAACTCAAATCCTAACCCTAGTCTCTAACTCAAATCCTAACCCTAGTCTCTAACTCAAATCCTAACCTCCATTTCAAATCCTAACCCTAGTCTCTATCTCAAATCCTAACCTTTATTTCAAATCCTAACCCTAGTCTCTAACTCAAATCCTAACCCTAGTCTCTAACTCAAATCCTAACCCTAGTCTCTAACTCAAATCCTAACCCTAGTCTCTAACTCAAATCCTAACCCTAGTCTCTAACTCAAATCCTAACCCTAGTCTCTAACTCAAATCCTAACCCTAGTCTCTAACTCAAATCCTAACCCTAGTTTCTAACTCAAATCCTAACCCTAGTCTCTAACTCAAATCCTAACCTCTATTTCAAATCCTAACCCTAGTCTCTAACTCAAATTCTAACCCTAGTCTCTAACTCAAATCCTAACCCTAGTTTCTAACTCAAATCTTAACCCTAGTCTCTAACTCAAATCCTAACCCTAGTCTCTAACTCAAATCCTAACCCTAGTCTCTAACTCAAATCCTAACCTCTATTTCAAATCCTAACCCTGGTCTCTATTTCAAATCCTAACCCTAGTCTCTAACTCAAATCCTAACCTCTATTTCAAATCCTAACCCTAGTCTCTAACTCAAATCCTAACCTCTATTTCAAATCTTGACCCTAGTCTCTAACTCAAATCCTAACCTCTATTTCAAATCCTAACCCTAGTCTCTATTTCAAATCCTAACCCTAGTCTCTAACTCAAATCCTAACCTCTATTTCAAATCCTAACCCTAGTCTCTATTTCAAATCCTAACCCTAGTCTCTAACTCAAATCTCAAACTCTAACCCAGATCCTAACCCTTAACCCTAACCCAAATCCTGACCTCTAATCCTTACACAGTTTCAAGCCCTAACCATTAACTTTAACTTTAACCTTAACCCCTCTCTAACTAAACCCTAACCTTAACACTTAATGTGTATTCAACCAACAGTACCAACTACTCCAGCACCACCTCCTCAACCACAAGCACCATCAACATCGACGATGGCAGATTCGATCGCTCCAGTCCTACTAACAGAATCCAGACAACAAAATACAGACATCAGATTAGGGCTGTCCAACATGTCCGACAAAATTGACAAAATTCTGGAAAAGGTAAATATTTTTAATTGTCTCTTTTCTCCATTTCTCCTTCTTTTCATCCCTTATGTAGCATAGGGCCACCACTACATGTTGGTCTCTTGATATGAAAGTTGTCTGAAAGTGTTTCATATGGGAGAAACAAGTGGCTAAATGGCTTGAATACAGTCTTCTGAGCAAAGGGACTTGGGTTTCATACCTGGGTAGGGCATAGGTTGATTTTGGTATCTGACCTTCGACCCATGAGGAGCCATGTGACGGTATCTTGTTATCCAGCTAAGTACCTTTTTCACTCCTCTTTGTGTTCATATACTCCATTATTGTATTCTTCCCTTCTTCTATGATTTGCTAGGTTAATATTGTTGTTGTTTGTTGTCCCTAATGAAGGCCTATTGGTCGTAACGTAGGTTCTGTTCGTGTTTTTGTCTTGGTGCTGTATCTGACCATACCTATTTATGTTTTTTTACACTTTATTTTAATGCACAGGGCTGCCGCAGCCTCGCCTTATTTTAATTTATATTTATCATGGAGGTGAGGAATACAATAAAAATCCAAGCCAGTGCGTTATGGGGTATCATCCCATATTTATCAGGGTGGTTGGGAATATAATTAAATCCTAGCCTGTGTAACAGTTCCAGCCGGAGCATGAGCGTTTAGGGCAAGGGTGATGTCAGCGACTCTGAGAACAAAGGTACCTGAATGTGTGCCAAGGTCACTCTTTGTCTCGACACTACGCCAAGGTCACTCACCGTCTCAATACTAACAACTATACTATATATAACAATAACAACTAAATGGAGGTAGATCCAAACTAGGTTATGGCTGGAGCAGACATCCCCCAGAGGACGATTGGACATCTCTGATACTGCTTGAGACTATATAATACTAGACAAAGTTTAACTAAAGCAGAAAGGCCATGGAGAGAGAGAGAGAGAGAATTTAGCTAGGAGTCTGTTTAGCTCGCCGACTTTATAGAAGAGCGATTTATAGGCTGTTTGACGAATGTTAGTGAGATAGAATGGAATACAGGGTTGCTGAACCAGCATACGCCTTTGAGTCTTGGCCAGTCACTCTATAAGGTGTGTGTTGGGCGCCCTGTGTCTAGAAGAGATCTGAATGTGTGTTGTACGTGCAGGACACCTTGGGAATGATGAATGTCCTGAATGGTTACACGAGTGTACAGATCGCATAGAAGAGATCTGGATGTGTGTGTGGTGTGTGAAGGACACCGAGGGGACGATGTATGTTCCAGAGTGTGTGTATACGCTGATCGATTGAGTGTGTGATCACATGTGAGTATATGTTGAATAGATTGAATGTATTATGTCAAGATCACCCGCCTGAGGGGATCTGAGTGTGAGTGATTGCACAGAATACGATCGTGAAGACGAGTTTTTGAGGGTGTGTTGAGGGTGCAGATAAAGGGAAGGGGAGTGTGTGGCTAGAACTGGGTTGGGGTAGTCTGGAGCAACATTCAATAGCTTATGCTTTTAAACTCCGCGTATCTATTTAGATAAGATGTATTTCTTGTTTGTAATCTCATTGCACTGACTTTAATAGTTGTTGTATGAGTATGATGTAATAAATCTGCCACCTGCTGTGTGCTATGTTATTTGCTGTGTGTGTTTGTGAATGATGTGGATACATGTGGTAACATTCTAGATAGAAAAACTCTGGTGAAAACCTGGACTCTGCTACACCTGTACAAAGATACTGAGCAGCGCATGAGCTGCAGCTGTCAGCAACCCATAGCTGACTGGTAGTGTCAGAGCCAGCGAACTAGAGCTGCCAAGACCCTTCTACATCTCCATGCGGTGATCCTGGATAACAGGCTGCAACAGAGCAGACTGGCTAAGGAGAAGGGATCAAAAAGGGAATGCTAACCCGGTACTCAAAAAATGCTTGCTGAAGTCGGATGTGTTGGACCAAAAGTGCAAATATCGCAGTCAAGCTGTAAACTACAACACAACACATTTCGTTCTCTGGACTACATTCTGCTGCTTAAGTTCTTTTCATGATTTGGTAGCGGGAGATTGAGAACGAACGAAGCCAAGCCAAATCCAAGCCAGTAAGTTGTGGGGCATCATCCAAGTGAATCCTAGCAGTTGGGATAAATACTATAAAGATGGCAGTTTGCTTGATGTGCTTCTGTAGTTGTAGTTTCTTTAGCAATCATGTCTTACATGATGAGGTTGCTAGTCCAACCATTGACAGATGATCTATGTCAAAGTGTTTAATAGGGGACAGCGTGCCTAGTGGTTAAGTGACACGGCTCACAACTCAAAAGTGCTGGGTTCAATCCCCATCACAGCACCGGCCGTTACACCGGGGAAGCAAACCCTTAGAAAATGCATGATGAAGTCGGATGCACTGGGCTGACAGGCGCAAAATAAAAACATAGTGCAACGCACACTGCCTTGGGAAATAGATAAATAAGGCGAACCCAAAAACACCCAAAACAAAGTGTTTAATGTGCTCCTGTAATTGTAGTTTCTTTAGCAATCATGTTTTACATGATGAGGTTGCTAGTCCTAACCATAATCCTCTTGTCATTTTTAACATACTGATCAAGGTGGGAGACAAGAGTAATCAGGGCCAGGTGAAACATACTGATCAAGGTGGGAGCCAAGAGTAATCAGGGTCAGGTGAAACATACTGATCAAGGTGGGAGCCAAGAGTAATCAGGGTCAGGTGAAACATACTGATCAAGGTGGGAGACAAGAGTAATCAGGGTCAGGTGAAACATACTGATCAAGGTGGGAGCCAAAAGTAATCAGGGTCAGGTGAAACATACTGATCAAGGTGGGAGACAAGAGTAATCAGGGTCAGGTGAAACATAGTGATCAAGGTGGGAGCCAAGAGTAATCAGGGTCAGGTGAAACATACTGATCAAGGTGGGAGCCAAGAGTAATCAGGGTCAGGTGAAACATACTGATCAAGGTGGGATGCTTCTTAAACAGGTTGTGTCATGGCAGTCTGGCCAAAATGTTGGCATCGACACAGTAATCCCCATTTTGGGAGCTTACTGAGGAGCCTTGCATTGCACTACAGTCAGGAAGACCATGGTCCATTTTCACAAGCAAGCCTTGAGATATAAGAAGAGCCACTGTAACCTGCTTGCAAAGAAATGTTAAGAGTTGACTCAACTCAGCAGAAGTAGCTTCAAACAACTTCTCGCTGTCATAAGGTTAACCAAGCTTTCACAGTATGTGTCCAATGAACCTTGTCTGTCTTGATATTGTATTCTTGTAATATATGTTCATTGGATTCCTTAGTTGCTGGCGAAGGCTATGTTGCCACTCTGCTCCTCTTGTGGAGCCAGCAGCCTTAAAGAGTTTGTTTTACTATTTTATTGTCTCCCTCAATTAGGTTGCATAATATTGACTATTTGTAATTTGAAGTTTTAAATGAAGAAATTGTAATGTGAAGTTTGAATGAAGAATTTGTAATTTAGACACAGGAAGAAAGTACCACAGACACCAACATCACCAATACTACTGCTGCTGCTGCTGCTGCTGCTGCTGCTACTGCCACCCTCGGCGACACCACCACCACCCACTACCCATCCACTCACCAACCACCACCCACCACTACTACTACTGCACTGCTACTGCACATCTATGCTTAGACACATGAAGAAAGTACCACAGACACTATTGCTACCACCACAACTACAACATATCCATGCTTGGACACAGGAAGAAAGTACTACAGACACTACCACCAGCACCACCACTACTACAACTACAGCACATCCATGCTTGGACACAGGAAGAAAGTACTACAGACACTACCACCAGCACCACCACTACTACAACTACAGCACATCCATGCTTGGACACAGGAAGAAAGTACTACAGACACTACCACCAGCACCACCACTACTACAACTACAGCACATCCATGCTTGGACACAGGAAGAAAGTACTACAGACACTACCACCAGCACCACCACTACTACAACTACAGCACATCCATGCTTGGACACAGGAAGAAAGTACTACAGACACTACCACCAGCACCACCACTACTACAACTACAGCACATCCATGCTTGGACACAGGAAGAAAGTACTACAGACACTACCACCAGCACCACCACTACTACAACTACAGCACATCCATGCTTGGACACAGGAAGAAAGTACCACAGACTTAATTACAACAGTAATTAGGAAAACGCTGTCATTATATTTTAAATGTTCCGATTTGTGTATCATTTTTAAAAACAGGTTGAGAATTTGGGAGCTGCAGATATTGCAGCACATGCCGTGAAGATGATTGTCCCATTCGGTGGGAACATGTCAGCCCCTTCCATGGAGGCCAATGTTCTGATGGCGAACGTTACCAGGATCGTTCAGGTAGGTTCAAGCGCCAAGTGTTAGCATTTACATCACTGTGGTTGGAAATTATGTTAAATGCTACACATAGCTTAAGGATGTTATGGAACTTGTGATTCGTATATGTACGTATAAGACAAGAACCAAGACCCTCAACTGCCTTCCATGTGATGTACTCCCGCCTCTCAGGTTCTAGCTTCGTGACATGGGACATAGTTATCCCTATTGATCCATAAGTCGATCTCTATAAAGGTTTAGTCCATGTTAGAGCTTTATAGCTACAAAAGATAAGTTTATGAGCATTTCAGAATCATTTTTAAAATCAGTATACAGAGATCACTTGCTTCTCCGTGGCAAAGTGGTCAAGCCGTTTGCCATGTGTTAGATGGTCAGAGTTCGAATCCGAGCTGCGGCAGTCGGTTCATGGTAGCAATTTTTTCCAGAGATCCCTGGGTTCATTGCTAGAGGTTTAACCTCTAACTTGCTTCCTTGATGACAGGATGTGTGGTGTCCAATGTTTTATTCATCTTTAACCATTTTGAAGATGATCTAATCATCGGTTGGTTAGAGGCACACTAAATTCAATACTTGTATAAATCTCCTTGGCAGCGCAGATAGGTATTCATTTTATTCTAGTTTTCATTGGTATGTTCTTTTTTTTTCTATTTTTCAGAATTTTGAGAACTTGTGTTGCTTGTTCAACATTTGTTGCTTGTTCAACATTTGGTGCTTGTTCAACAGTTGTTGCTTGTTCAACATTTGTTGCTTGTTCAACATTTGTTGCTTATTCAACATTTATTGCTTGTTCAACAGTTGTTTATTGTTCAACATTTGTTGCTTGTTCAACATTTGGTGCTTGTTCAACAGTTGTTGCTTGTTCAACATTTGTTGCTTGTTCAACATTTTTTGCTTGTTCAACAGTTGTTTATTGTTCAACAGTTGTTGCTTGAAGCTATTCAGACCTAGGTGTTGTTCACTCTTAAAGAAATGAGAACTGTGTTGCTTGTTCAACAGTTGTTGGTTGTACCTACTTGTACCTAGTTGTTCGCTGTTGATGAAGTATCTCTAGTAGCAGGTTCGCAGTGGCTCAATTTTAATCCTGATGTTTATGGAACAAGGTTGGCCTGAGTCCTCCTGGGTGTAGTGCACTGCAAGGCTTCTCAGCAAGCTCACCAATACATATTGTCAATCCCCACCTCATTGGCTAGGTTGCACTAACACAGCATGTTTCCAGGTGCACAGTGTATGTTGTCCTTGACCCTGACACAAGTGACTATGTGCCCTGTCCATCAGTCACAAGTGACTTTGTATACTGTCCATCAGTCACAAGTGACTCTGTGCCCTGTCCATCAGTCACAAGTGACTTCGTGCCCTGTCTATCAGTCACAAACAACTTTGTGCCCTGTCTATCAGTCACAAACAACTTTGCGCCCTGTCTATCAGTCACAAACAACTTCGTGCCCTGTCTATCAGTCACAAACAACTTCATGCCCTGTCTATCAGTCACAAGCGACTTTGTGCCCTGTCTATCAGTCACAAACAACTTCATGCCCTCTCTATCAGTCACAAGCGACTTCATGCCCTGTCTATCAGTCACAAACAACTTCATGCCCTCTCTATCAGTCACAAACAACTTCGTGCCCTGTCTATCAGTCACAAACAACTTTGTGCCCTGTCTATCAGTCACAAACAACTTCGTGCCCTGTCCATCAGTCACAAACAACTTCATGCCCTGTCTATCAGTCACAAGCGACTTTGTGCCCTGTCTATCAGTCACAAACAACTTCGTGCCCTGTCTATCAGTCACAAACAACTTCGTGCCCTGTCCATCAGTATACTTACAGTGCACTAAAGAACAAAAAAAAGAGGCAAACAAAATCAACACCCACAGATGTACATACTTTCATTGATGGGTGCTTGTGTACAGAGGAACTGAAATAGTATGATAAGAAAACTGAGGCAATGTATATCATGGTATGTTTGTCATTCACTCGATCACTGAACCAGTCTTAGTGAGGCAATGTATATCATGAAAACTGAGACAATGTATATCATGAAAACTGAGGCAATGTATATCATGAAAACTGAGGCAATGTATATCATGAAAACTGAGGCAATGTATATCATGAAAACTGAGGCAATGTATATCATGAAAACTGAGACAATGTATATCATGAAAACTGAGACAATGTATATCATGAAAACTGAGGCAATGTATATCATGAAAACTGAGGCAATGTATATCATGAAAACTGAGGCAATGTATATCATGAAAACTGAGGCAATGTATATCATGGTATGTTTGTCATTCACTCGATCACTGGACCAGTCTTAGTTCATGGAGTGACTCTGTGCTACTGTGGATAAACCTCTATGATGATAGTTATGGCTCTGCATCGCAGTGTATGGACTTACCTAATGCTGTGAGTGGCTCTGTCCCAAAGTGGATAAGCTCTGAGTGGCTCTGTCCCAAAGTGGATAAGCTCTGAGTGGCTCTGTCCCAAAGTGGATAAGCTCTGAGTGGCTATGTCCCAAAGTGGATAAGCTCTGAGTGGCTCTGTCCCAAAGTGGATAAGCTCTGGGTGGCTCTGTCCCAAAGTGGATAAGCTCTGAGTGGCTCTGTCACAAAGTGGATAAGCTCTGAGTGGCTCTGTCCCAAAGTGGATAAGCTCTGAGTGGCTCTGTCCCAAAGTGGATTAGCTCTGAGTGGCTTTGTGCCAAAGTGGATTAGCCGCTGTGACCTTGTGATTGGCTCTGTACCACATTGGATAAACCTGTCTGAGTAGCTCTAGATGGTTATTGCGTTAAAATGTCCATTTTCAGGAAAATGATCGGCTGAAACTTGAAGTTCTCGAGCAGGGCAGCAAAGTCCAAGATCAGAATGAGAGAATGGCCACCATGTTGGACAAAAATCAGCAGTGAGTATTTACATGTGAAGTTGGGTGACCAGTTGGCTTCCTGTCTGTCTTGTGTTAGGATAAGGTCAAGGTAGTTGCATAGTAGATATTGACATTGCCATTCCCAATTTGTACCAGCTCTGTCCCTGACTACTTTCTGTTTGTCTCCAGCTACCTTCCCCATGTGTACGTTAGGTTTACCTACATCTCCCTTTCCCTGAGGCTTCCAGAACAGAAACTGTCTTGCATTGCTTTAATGTGTGCCCTATAAAGAAACCAGCAACTTCTCCTCATTGGCATTGGCAATTGTTAGAGACTATCTTTTATGAGGTCTCAGCCGTCTCTTTAGTCAGAGAGTGGTGAATGCTTGGAATGCATTGCCACAGGAAGTAGTGGAGGCTGGGACAGTTAATGCATTTAAGAATAGATTGGATGCACATAGCTTTTAGGGTAAGGAAAATGAAACTGGTTGTATACAGACTCTGCAGAGTCTTCTAAACCAGTATAAAGACGTTAAGTTAAGTTCTGTGAGATGAGCGTGTGTTAGTATAAGGTTATAGTAGTTTTATAGCATGAACTGCTGTGTATGTCATTGTAGGAGGCCTCAGTCTGTGTGAGCTAGGGTAACTGGTTTGCATCCTTGTTGGCTTGTATTAGTATTGTTGTTGTTTGTTGCTGTTGTTTATTTAATGTCCACAATGAGTAAGTTTACCCCTTTGTGTGCCCTGAAAAGGACGTTAAGTGGTGGGTTGTAGTAGCTTTCCTCGCATACTAAGCATGCTGTTAAAGATGGACCGCCGTCATCCAGGTGGTTGTGCAATGCTTGGCTTCATCTGCATGGCGCTCACTACTACAGGGATCACATTGATCCACATCTCGTCAGCCAGGCTGCCTTGAAAACATCCTGTTTCCAGGGAACGCTAAATGGAAGAAAGATTGTGGTCTTGGTCAGTATATTGTGCCTGACTCTGATGCAACGTCCTGGTCAGTGTATTGTGTGCCTGACCCTGATACGACGTCCTGGTCAGTATGTTGTGCCTGACCCTGATGCGACGTCCTGGTCAGTATGTTGTGCCTGACCCTGATACGACGTCCTGCTCAGTGTATTGTGTGCCTGACTCTGATGCGACGTCCTGGTCAGTATGTTGTGCCTGACCCTGATACGACGTCCTGGTCAGTGTATTGTGTGCCTGACTCTGATGTGACGTCCTGGTCAGTATGTTGTGCCTGACCCTGATACGACGTCCTGGTCAGTGTATTGTGTGCCTGACTCTGATGCGACGTCCTGGTCAGTATGTTGTGCCTGACCCTGATACGACGTCCTGGTCAGTGTATTGTGTGCCTGACCCTGATGCGACGTCCTGGTCAGTGTATTGTGTGCCTGAATCTGATGCGACGTCCTGGTCAGTATGTTGTGCCTGACTCTGATGCAACGTCCTGGTCAGTGTATTGTGTGCCTGACCCTGATGCGACTTCCTGGTCAGTGTATTGTGTGCCTGACCCTGATGCGACGTCCTGGTCAGTGTATTGTGGGCCTGACTCTGATGCGACGTCCTGGTCAGTATGTTGTGCCTGACTCTGATGCGACGTCCTGGTCAGTATGTTGTGTGCCTGACTCTGATGCGACGTCCTGGTCAGTGTATTGTGTGCCTGACTCTGATGCGACGTCCTGGTCAGTGTATTGTGGGCCTGACTCTGATGCGACGTCCTGGTCAGTATGTTGTGCCTGACTCTGATGCGACGTCCTGGTCAGTATGTTGTGCCTGACCCTGATACGACGTCCTGGTCAGTATGTTGTGCCTGACTCTGATGCGACGTCCTGGTCAGTATGTTGTGCCTGACCCTGATACGATGTACTGGTCAGTGTATTGTGTGCCTGACTCTGATACGACGTCCTAGTCAGTGTATTGTGTGCCTGACTCTGATGCGACGTCCTGGTCAGTGTATTGTGTGCCTGACTCTGATGCGACGTCCTGGTCAGTGTATTGTGTGCCTGACTCTGATGCGACGTCCTGGTCAGTGTATTGTGTGCCTGACTCTGATGCGACATCCTGGTCAGTATGTTGTGCCTGACCCTGATACGACGTCCTGGTCAGTATGTTGTGCCTGACCCTGATGCGACGTCCTGGTCAGTATGTTGTGCCTGACCCTGATGCGACGTCCTGGTCAGTATGTTGTGCCTGACCCTGATGCGACGTCCTGGTCAGTATGTTTTGCCTGACCCTGATGCGACGTCCTGGTCAGTATGTTGTGCCTGACTGGACTAATGTCTCAGTTCCCCTTGTATTAGTATAATAAAATAGTAAGTTACCCATTGCAAGCAAATGTCGTTACAACGTCAGATATGTGTAGTCAGATGGGACCAAATATGACTGTGCAGTCCTGTACTAGCATTGCACAATTTACTGTACAGTCCTGTACTAGCATTGCACAATTTACTGTACAGTCCTATACTAGCATTGCAAAATTTACTGTACAGTCCTGTACTAGCATTGCAAAATTGACCGCCTGTGGATGGCCCCAGGATTTAGGCTGCATACATTGTCCTTTCAGGCAGATTTTGCTTTTGTGGCTCAATAATGATTCACTACTTGCGATGCGAAGACCTTGTGTGTTGGCAGTCTTAGACAAGGGGGTTTTCTTCTGGAAAGTCAAGACTAACATCAGGGTCAGCTGAAACATAATGATTAAGTCCCCACATCATGTCCATATTGGACTTACTAGAAACAAGTCTGTGTAACAGCAGTCTGGTCAGTGAGGTGGGGATTGACACTGTAATCTGCATAGTGGTGAGTTTATTGAGGAGTCTTGCATTGCAAGGATAACCTGTATGGCAACTGAAAGAAACCTGAGACAGACTGGTATGTTTAAGAAGGAAATATATGCAATTATTTGAGAGTGAACGGCGAAGAAGAATTAACACTAATTAAGACGTGTTAACAACAAAAAAGGTTGCGTTTCCAGGAGTGAAACGAAGAAGAATTAACACTAATTAAGACGTGTTAACAACAAAAAGGTTGCGTTTCCAGGAGTGAAACGAAGAAGAATTAACACTAATTAAGACATGTTAACAACAAAAAAGGTTGCGTTTCCAGGAGTGAAACGGTTGCTTCATTAATTTATAATTCAGATACGTTGAGCGAAGTCATAGCTTGCTGGAGCAGAGGAACGAGGGATACAAGACTACAGCCTCACAGTCTCAAAACAAAGTGATTGCCCTTGAGCAAGAGAAGGTAACTACAAAGTAATCTCAGACCATCATCATCATGAAGCATGTCTTTGGTAGAACGTCGCTCTCATCATAACCATTCTATAGGAATCTCGATCAGTAGTCAGTCTGCTCGCTTGCTCCATGTTTATGTTCAGGGTGTCCTTGATGTCTTGTGTCCCTCTAGGTCTTGGTTGACTTCTGCCTCATCTTCCTGGAATATTGCCCTCCAGAACTGCTCTTTCCAGTCCGTCATGGCGCTTGATGTGGCCGAAAAACCTGTTTCCGAGACATAACATGGTTTATAAGCCAGTTCTCTTCGACACTCAGATCTTTGCAGGATGGCTTTATTTGATATTTTTCTTTACCTGCAATATTTGTTTGATTCGTCTGTAGAATTTTGTTTCAAAAGCCCCGATTTTCTTTCTTAATATTTGTGTGATGGTCCATGCCTCACATCCATAAATTGCTACCGGGAATACGCAAGTTTTTACGATCTTAATTTTAATTCTTTGTTAGTATTGTGCCGCGAATATTGTATACTATGCAGTTTCTACATTGCTAAGGACAATTGTCTCCTTATTTCCCATGCGCAAGTCCCAGCTGTATATTATCATAGAGCCAAGGTATTCAAAGTATCCTACCTGTTCAATTTCTTCATTACCAATAGTGATGTTAGGTTGGGGTATGTCTGTACCAATGAAGATTATCTTCTTCTTTTTTTCTTTTTTTTTTGGCGTTCAGGACCAGTTTTTGTTTATCTTATGACTTGTAGTTTCTGCATTATGGAATTGCTGGCCCCATGCCCATTCCTACTTAGTTGCCTCTTACGACAAAAAGAATCTTTAGTATCTCATTCATCATGTTTCCTAAGGTGAAGTACATTGTACAGTTTTGTGCCTAATGGCCCAGTGTATCTGACTTCAGCCACATTCCTTAATGAATACTTCACTAACAGCTTCGCCACACCACTCTTCTCTCTCCCTACCAACCCCTTACCCCTCCATCACCACCACCACCTAAATAATGAAAGAATGAAATAAAGTAAAATGATAGTCTAGATTTGTAAGTTTGTAGGGTTATCATTGTATTGTTAGGGAGCATGAAGAACTGAATGTAAGAGGGACTATAGCACAACCACATACTAATTGTGAATGAACTACAATTATTGCTCAGATACATGTTTGCCAGAAAACAATAGTATGTGTCTATCAACAATCCCACATCTGAGGTCTTCTGTGCAAGAAAGGTGGACATGCCATAAGTCATGTTGTAGTATGTGTATGTTCACTTATCTGACCTTGGAGGAAGAAGCTTTTGACCTTATGCCTTATTGTAGAATTTGTATGTCAGTTTCTGTTTTGTTCCATATATCTGACCTCAAAGGTTGGTTGGTTATTGATTCAGCGGCCTATGGGCTCATGCCCTTTGGCCCAATGCCAAATAGAGGTATCTGCAAGTGTATGCAAGCTGTTATTTAGTTCCGTACAAAGTGTTCTATCTGTTTGCCCTCTGAGGAAGAAGCTCTTTCCTAACACTCGCACGGGCCCGACATTCAAAAAGATGTTCAACAGTTTCATAGGGGTGAGTGCACAGCCGTCACTTTGGAATATGTTCTGGTTGGATTCTGTTCAAGTGACTGTTAATTTGTATGGGTTTGAGTGCAAAGTCGGAATATGACATGACATGTCTTCATGTGTGCCCCAACGACCTCACTGGTTACAAGATGACGTGACCTATCTGGTCTCAGAGAAAAAATATCTTGTCCTTCAATCCAATGCTGTGAATTTGCATACATGAATTGTTTCATTGCAATCTACGACAACAGATTCAGCTTGCCTCTGAACTGAGTACAGCCTCAGCCCAGATCAGCACTTTACAGCTCGATTTGGGGGAGTGTCGGAAACGAGAGGGAGAACTGAGACAGCAGATGCAGACAATCGGCACATCCAGCAATTCAGCGAGAGAGGAACTAACTAGACTCCGAATACAGAAAGATGGTGAGTTTTAAAACAAAATTAAAAACTGTCGTTTTTTTTCAAAATTAATTGCACAAAACGTTTTTGCGATTGCCTCTTCTCCTAATGCAGTTTATGTTGTACTATGTTGTGCACATAAATAACTTTATGTCCCATACGGGTACAGGTTTCCTTGTTACACTACATTTATCCATCTGACCACTTTGTCATATCTCTCTCTTCCTCCCCCCCCCCCCCCCCCCCCCCCCCCAAACAAAATAAATTCATCATTTAAAAAATATAAAAATTATGTCGATAGATAAATAGCAGGGATGTAGAATCACTGAGATAAAATTGTGTAAGAGTTTACAGTTCTCAGACTATCATCACCCTTTGGTACTCGGGGAAGAAAGAATAGGACCACAGCAACCTTCCATACATGTTGTTAAAGGGGACTAAAGTAGGTGGTACATTGGCATAACAACATTATCATGTCAAATGAATTTCTAAAAAAAACCACCACTACTAGAGTCTACAGACTTCCTGTAAGGGGACCAGCTACACTAGTGGTTCTATGCTTTGGAGCAACAGGCGACAAGTTTCATAGTAGATTGTTGAAGGGCTGTCTGAGACCGTTGTAATGTCCGTCATTGTGTTGAACTCGAAATCCTTGTTTCCAAAAGTACAGAAGGGTTGTATATGGCATAAGTGGATAGCAACCTCAAACCTTGAGTGACTTTGGTGGATCTACAGTCCTAATGATGAATTTAACGGTATTGAATGAGCTGATAGTAGACATGGCTGCGGGACACCATCAGGAGTTTGTGGGAATCTGTCCTGGACATGCTGGGGTTGGCTGAAATCAAAGGAATAATAGGTCAAGTATTGTATGATGTCAATGGTTACTGTCTGACTGCGTACGAAGAAGAAGAAGAAGAAGAAGAAGTATGATGTCAGTTTAAGGGCTTGAAGGTTGAATGAAGTCAAGTTAATAATCCATAAGTCACATGAAGTCTTGTTAATGGCCTAAGTGCACATGTATTCAAGTTAATTAGATCAAGGACTGCATGAAGTCAAGCTAATTAGATCAAGGACTGCATGAAGTCAAGTTAATTAGATCAAGAACTGCATGAAGTCAAGTTAATTAGATCAAGAACTGCATGAAGTCAAGTTAATTAGATCAAGGACTTGTTTACAAATGCCCTGGCCGTGGTTACAGCACTAAAAAGCCAGAAAAATACTGAACTTAATGATTTAAGAGCAGTACTCTGTCAACTATGCCAGCAGTCCACACCAAAAATAGTAGTGGTATAGTGGGTTCCATCCCACTGTAACATCCAAGGCAACGAGGAGGCAGACCGACTGGCAAAAGAAGGTGTAAGACTACCACAACCAGATTCTAGTGCAACCTACGAAGAGTCCAAAAGGTTTATTAGGGCCAGATACATGGCCAAATGGGAAACAGAACATACTGGCTACACAAAAAATGATGCCTATTACCAGCTGAACAGAAGAGAGCAGGTCGTGGTCTTCAGACTCCGCACAGGCCACAACAGACTGAGGTACCATCTATTCAATAAACTGAAGATAGGTGGCACTGACGAATGCACCTGTGGTACAGGGAACATGACCGCTGAACATCTGCTGCAAAATTGCCCGACATACGAGGACCAGAGGAAGCACATGTGGCCATCACCAGTGACAACACTAGACAAGCTCAATGGCAGTGTCGACAGCCTCAGGATGACAGCTGCTTTCTTCAAACAAATTCAAGTTGACGTCTGACAGCGTACGAAGAAGAAGAAGAAGAAGAAGAAGATCAAGGACTGCATGAAGTCAAGTTAATTAGATCAAAGACTGCATGAAGTCAAGTTAATTAGATCAAAGACTGCATGAAGTCAAGTTAATAATCCATAAGTCACATGAAGTCTTGTTAATGGCCTAAGTGCACATGTATTCAAGTTAATTAGATCAAGGACTGCATGAAGTCAAGTTAATTAGATCAAGGACTGCATGAAGTCAAGATAATAATTTAAGGTTGCATGAAGTCAAGTTAATTGCCCATGGTCTACATGAAGTTAGGTAAATGTACCAATGTTCATATGATGTCAAGTTAATAGACTAAGAATGACATACAAGTTTTATTGCACTTCTTTTACAAATTATTGTAGATAGCTGAAGTTTCCTCTCTAGATCTCTAGTTGTGTTGACTGGTGTAACTACAGAAGTATTTCATATCATTTGCTGGGATCAAGATGCTGAGCAGCGCATGAGCTGCAGTATTCAGCGTCCCATAGCTGACTGCTAGCGTCAGGGCCAGCGAACCATAGCTGCCAAGACCATTCTAGACCTCCACGCGGTGATCCTGGATAACAGGCTGCAGCAGGGCAGACTGGCTAAGGAGAAGGGATCGAAGAGGGAATGCTAACCCGGTACTCAAAAAAGGCTTGCTGAAGTCGGATGTGTTGGACCAAAAAGTGCAAATATCGCAGCCAAGCTGTAAACTACGACACAACGCATTCTGTTCTCTGCTACTTACCCTTTCGGGGTTTGGTAGTGGGAGATTGAGGACAAACGAAGAAGAAGAAAAAGATATCATTTGCTAATAATATTAATAAATCTGTGTGGCCAGATGATGAACAGAAGATTACAAATCTGAATTCCACAATCCGGGAAGGGAAACAGTTCCGCAAGACTTTAGAAGCCAAGCTAGCAAGCCACCAAGAGGAGTTGGCAGAGCTCAGAAGTACAAACGATTCATTGGAGAAAGTAAGCAATAACAGCCATTTGTAGTGTAGTAATGGACTGTGGTCTGTGTGAATGGTGACGTGTGTAAGGCAAATAGTTGGACAGTCTTCTATTTTAGAACGTGCAGTTACTGTAATTATGGTATTCAATTAGGTAGATTTTGTGCCACCTGATGCCAGGTAGTCAAAAGTTGTTTACATTTTTGTAATGTAGTAATGGACTGTGGTCTGTGTGAATGGTGACGTGTGTAAGGTAAATAGTTGGACAGTCTTCTATTTTAGAACGTGCAGTTACTGTAATTATGGTATTCAATTAGGTAGATTTTGTGCCACCTGATGCCAGGTAGTCAAAAGTTGTTTACATTTTTCTCTGGTCTTTTGTCCTGGATTGCCATGTTGGACAAGGGAATTTACTTAGGTCACAGGTGGACGTCCGAGCTGACACTTATAAGTGTAGGGCAATCAGAATGTCACTTTTAGTGTCCATCTATTATCAGACATACGTACTAGATACCCGGCCCATCTGTATTGTCTTAATGACGCAGTATTTACGATGTCCTTGAATGAAGTTTAGTGCTGGTTTCAATGTTGCGAATTTGATCCTTTCAAGACAATATCAATGTTCTTTATTCCATCATCCTTTCTGTAGCTCGAAGATTCTCTGCATCTGATTTATGTAGTTTCCAATGACCTACTAAGAGTTTCGGAGCACCTGTGCATTGGGTCAGATCAGCCTGGAGTACAATGATTATCATCCCTGTAAAGCAAAACATTTCATTCACACTAAGTAATGTCCATGTTGCACCACAACATACCATTTGACTAAGTAACTTGCAGAATCTATAGGATGGCTCACAGATGAATGACCTTAAATTACATGAGAAACACGATGGAAAAATAGAGAATATCTAAATTGTTGAGATGTTCATGGGACAGATGATGTTGTTACAGATGCAGCAGCATTCAGGCTCTCATCCTTCAGCCCAATGAAATGTAATGGTATCTGCACATGTTTGTTAGTTGTTATTTGGTACCATACAAAGTGTTCTATTTATCTGGTTTCAGGTAAACATAATTATCAGGCATGTTAGGGTCATTCAAAATATACTGGCCAAGACCGCTACCTCGATTTCCATGGACATAAAAATAGCCTGTTTCCAAGGAGGGCTACTAGGAAGCCGAGGTTGAGGATTTTGATCAGTATGTTTTGCCTGACCCTGACTAACATGTCTGATCAATATGTTGTGCCTGACCCTGACTAACATGTCTAATCAGTATGTTGTGCCTGACCTGACTAACATGTCTAATCAGTATGTTGTGCCTGACCTGACTAACATGTCTAATCAGTATGTTGTGCCTGACCCTGACTAACATGTCTAATCAGTATGTTGTGCCTGACCCTGACTAACATGTCTGATTAGTATGTTGTGCCTGACCTGACTAACATGTCTAATCAGTATGTTGTGCCTGACCCTGAGTAACATGTCTGATCAGTATATTGTGCCTGATCAGACGTTAGTCTACCTTCCCTAGGACCATGTTAATAGTCAAGAAAATAGCCCAGCCAGTGTTGATGACGTAGTGTAATTTCAGGTTCCAGATTGCATATTGAGTAGGTGCCCAAGATAGATGTACTCATCAACATCCTCTAGTCTAACCCCACCAAGGAAGACTGGGTCACGATTGGCAAAACGATTCCACTGTGCTCTCTGCGATGGGTTATAGCGCAGAGACATGGACACTCACAATATCACAAATTGAGAGTGACCCAGGCCTCTCTTGAGAGATGCTTGGTTGGAATCATTCTCCGCAACTAACGTATGCAAAATCTCCACATTTCTGATGTTCTACGATTGTCCTTGGTGAATGATGCGACAATCTATGTCGACACAGCACATGATATGGTGAAATAATGGTTCTACGATTGTCCTTGGTGAATGATGCGACAATCTATGTCGACACAGCACATGATATGGTGAAATAATGGTTGATGGAGCATGGCGACAGCAATCTGGTATCCCATAGACAAAAAGAGACCACGGTGAAGACCTCCCTTGCTGTCTGTAACATCTAAGATGCCTCTGGTGGAGAGCTTACCACCCACTGGACTTCCATGGCCCAAGACAGGGTTTGCTGGAGACAAAGTTGGGACTTGCATCTGTACTGAGGAATGGCATCAAGATCAAGTACAAGTGTTACCTGCCAAACATGTAATCAGAGGCGGGTAAGGAGCTAAGTAAACTATACATTTTGAAGTAAATGAGTTAAAATCTCAGACACATGGTCTTCCTCTAGCCAAGATGATATCAGACACATGGTCTTACTCTAGCCCAGAAGATCTCAGTCACATGGTCTTCCTCTAGCTCAGAAGCTTTCAAACAGATTTTCTTCCACTAGCCCAGAAGATCTCAGACACATGGTCTTCCACTAGCCCAGAAGATCTCAGACACATGGTCTTCCTCTAGCCCAGAAGATCTCAGACACATGGTCTTCCTCTAGCCCAGAAGATCTCAGACACATGGTCTTCCACTAGCCCAGAAGATCTCAGACACCTGGTCTTCCTCTAGCCCAGAAGATCTCAGACACATGGTCTTCCTTTAGCCCAGAAGATCTCAGACACATGGTCTTCCTCTAGCCCAGAAGATCTCAGACACATGGTCTTCCTCTAGCCCAGAAGATCTCAGACACATGGTCTTCCTCTAGCCTAGCAAACCATAAATTCTGAAGTGAAGGGGTTTCTGCTAGTCTTATGCACAAGTTTTTATCTTGTACAAGTTGACATGAACTCACCACAGTACAGAGATTCATAGATTGAGACTAAAGGACACTAGAAATATTGCACAAACTATTTCCTGTTCGGCGAACATAGCAATACAGACACAAATATTGTTTAGTTGTCTAATGATAATGGGACTTGATTAACTATCGCTGCTTGCATATAGAAAAAAATGATCAGGTTACTGGGTTAGAGGAAGACCATGTGCCTAATGAATAAGTAATATAAAAGACATCTTACACCATGGACTTTCAACAAACACTTGGTCCAAGAGAGAAAACTTCAGTTTGCAACCGGACAACATCCAACACAAACACTTGGTCCAAGAGAGAAAACTTCAGTTTACAACGGGACAACATCCAACACAAACACTTGGTCTAAGAGAGAAAACTTCAATTTGCAACGGGACAACATCCAACACAAACACTTGGCCCAAGAGAGAAAACTTCAGTTTGCAACAGGACAACATCCAACACAAACACTTGGTCCAAGAGAGAAAACTTCAGTTTACAACACTACAACATCCAACACAAACACTTGGTCCAAGAGAGAAAACTTCAGTTTACAACGGGACAACATCCAACACAAACACTTGGCCCAAGAGAGAAAACTTCAGTTTACAACGGGACAACATCCAACACAAACACTTGGTCCAAGAGAGAAAACTTCAGTTTACAACGGGACAACATCCAACACAAACACTTGGTCCAAGAGAGAAAACTTCAGTTTACAACACTACAACATCCAACACAAACACTTGACCCAAGAGAGAAAACTTCAGTTTGCAACGGGACAACATCCAACACAAACACTTGGTCCAAGAGAGAAAACTTCAGTTTACAACACTACAACATCCAACACAAACACTTGGTCCAAGAGAGAAAACTTCAGTTTACAACGGGACAACATCCAACACAAACACTTGGCCCAAGAGAGAAAACTTCAGTTTACAACGGGACAACATCCAACACAAACACTTGGTCCAAGAGAGAAAACTTCAGTTTACAACGGGACAACATCCAACACAAACACTTGACCCAAGAGAGAAAACTTCAGTTTGCAACGGGACAACATCCAACACAAACACTTGGTCCAAGAGAGAAAACATCAGCTTCCTGTTAGAATACAAAATTCAACGCAGCACATTTGGCTCCTGATAGGAGACCTTCAACTCACCAGAACATCTCACATTAAAAAAACAGACAGAAAAAGATAAGAATTTAAATACTAAGCATAATTATTTTTACAGTCTCTAATTTTTTTTATTTTAGAATTTTAATGAGAGAAAGAGGAAAGCAGCCGAAGACAGGAAGAAAATGGAAGAGGATATGGAGGAGTTAAAACGGAATTATGAGGTAATATTGTCTTGATCATTTGTTGTCATATATTACAGAACGTCTCAAAACTATCAACAAAATAATATGGCAAAGCTGCAGTGGGACTAGAGTAGCCAGACCCCATGTCAAACTCTCCTTAGTTTACTCTTACAACATGCTGGGCTGGTTACAGTGTTCTATTCTTTACTACCATTTTGAGCCCAAGTAACACATAGCACATAGAATGTATTAAAACCACAAATTTGACAATTGAAATGTCAGCTATAATTTACTTGTTCATCCATGGTATCCACATGGATACATGATCCTTCTCGACTTGTTTCATCTCATCTCTTCCATCCACATGTATCAACAGACATCGTGGGAAGGTGCAATCTCCTTGCATATGCCATCTGTGGGAGATATTGATTTTTTTCAATCCATGCCACTGTAATGTTTCTTTAACACCATCAATCCATCTTTGTCTTAGTCTTTCTTTTGCTCTGAAGCTCTGCTGACTTTTCTTGTAGGCTTTTGTGGTAGGAGAGTTTAGAGAAATTCTCGTCACATAACCAAACCATCAAATTCTCCTCTGTCTGTCTATACATGTCATGCATGGCAGCGTTCCTACTTTCTGTCATGTTTATTAGTGTTTTCCTTGTTATTGCTAACTGCAATGTTGCAAATAAATTGTTTCAGAGAACTTCAGAAGATCTGCAAGATAAACTCCGTAAACAGAAGAGCTCCGTAGATGCTGAGATACACACCAAGGTAAGAATGTCCTGCAATCCTAGTTGTCCGTATTTCTCTTCTTTCTGCACATGCCATTGTAGAATTGAGTTGAATCATATACACTCCACGAATATATATATATATATATAGGCTAACATGTTTATGTTTATTTTACTTAGCCACTTCTCTTCTACCATTGAGTGTAGAGGTTAGCCATAGAGAGGAGGCAAGGAGAGGAGACAAACGTCTGGTCAGAAAAATATACTGATTGGATAATGTTAATCAAGGTCAGGAGAAATATACTGACTACCACCGCACTTCCAAGTAGTTCTCCCTGGAAACAGGCTGTTTCATGGAAGTCAGGCTAACGAAGTGGAGAATAGACGTGATCCCCGTAATAGTGAGTGACACGCAGATGAAACCATTCATAACACAACCACCTTGAGGACCACGGTCTACCTTCATCAGCACACTCTGCGTATTTGGGGAGACCAGAAACTGACAATTAAAATCAAGGTCGTGTTGTACAAGACATGTATCATCAGTATGCTCCTATATGGTAGCGACACTTATGCAACCTACGCCACACAAGAGCACAGCTTAACACCTTCCATCTGCGATCATGGAATTACATGAAGGGACAGGGAGAAATCCAGAGGTACACTCTCCTTAGATAGCAAAGACTAAGAGGGCTTGGTCATGTTTGTGGCATAGAAGGTGGTCGCATTCCCAAAGATAACCTCTATGGACAGTTGGTGGATGGCAAGAGAACAGTCGACTGACCACAGTTGAGATTCAAAGATGTGTGTAAGCACCTTCGGTTTGTGGGCCATGGCACTTACCACTATCCCACGCCATCCCGTAAGCATGATATTAAGACCTGACATGAGTGACATCCTGGGAAGATAATGTGTAGACCAATCCAAGTGGAGATGTACTCTTAAGGGCCACCTCATGTTTGGTGAAAATAAGATTTTTCTTTTTTGCAACACGGTGAAGTGAAACAATAACACCGCAAGAAGAAAAAAAACAAAAAAGCTAAGTAGAATTGTCTTTACTACTCTAAGGTATTTTCATCGTATAGTCCACGGGTTCCAAAACCATGGGTCACAACCTCAAATGGAGTCACGAAGCGTTTTTGTGGGGTCGCTGGCTAAAACATTAAACTAAATAAATTATATATTTTAAAGCATCTTTAATTTTTAATCATTGTCTTAAAGTTTGAATAATATCATAATTTTAAAATATTGAATATAACCCATAAAAATATAAGTAGTTTTATGTTTTATGTTCCCACTGGATACACTGAAGCGACCCATAGTCGCATACATCTACGCGTCCCCAGAGTGTTTACATAAGCAGTTTTTGGGAGACAAAAAATCACTTAATCAGAGATTTGTTTACATAAGCAAATTCCCAGAAATATAATAAATCGTAGATTTCTGTAATCAAACAGATGAGTTGATCATATAATCCAGTAATAAGTCATACGCTAAAATTATATTGAATTATATTATACTGAAAAAATCTATCTTAGATGTGTTTTCTTTTACCCTATTAGAAACACTATCTTTAATGTATCCAGGTTGCAGGTCACATTGCTTCTATAAAATGAAGTTACGACTCAAAAAATGTTGGGGAACCTGTGGTATAGTCAGTCGTGACTGAAAGGGGCTACTAACTAATGGCTGACACAAATTAGTGTCAGTCATAACTGAAATGGGCTACTAACTAACTAACCAATGGCTGACACAAACTATTGTCAGTCATGGTTGAAAGGGGCTACTAACTAACTAACCAATGGCTGACACAAACTACAGTCAGTCATTACTGAAAGCTGCTAACTAACTAATCAATGGCTGACACAAACTATTGTCAGTCATGACTGAAAGCTACTAACTAACTAACCAATGGCTGAGCTGACACAAACTATTGTCAGTCATGACTGAAAGGGGCTACTAACTAACTAACCAATGCCTGACACAAACTATTGTCAGTCATGACTGAAAGGTACTACTAACTAACCAACCAATGCCTGACACAAACTATTGGCTATTACTTGCGATGTGTTTGATTTTTGACACTGATATATGTTTGACTTCGTTCACTGTTTTATTTTATGCTGTAGTTGTTTGTCTTGTGGTTTATAAAGATCTATTGACGTGGAGGCATGAGTTAACATCTATTGCTGTTATCATGTAAAAACTGATTTTTAATGTTGCTTGTTTTTCTGCTAAATTTGAATGCAGTTACACATATTTGCTCTTTGTTTCAGGTCTCCAAGGTGGAGAAAGACATTTCTGATGAATGGCAAAGAAAATGTGACAGGATTATGGTAACAGCAGTGGAAAAACACAAGCGGGAACTCTCTGATTTGAGAGAAGAGAAAGAGGAGCAAGGTAGAAAAGCTGCTGATTTAGACAAGAAGGTATTGTTATTCTGTTCTCTTTGACGTTGCTGCACTCTATGAATAGATTGATAGATGTTCTAATAATAGTTACCACATTCAAGATAAATAGTAACCACATTCAAGATAAATAGTTAACACATTGAAGATAAATAGTTACTATATTGAAGATAAATAGTTACTACATTGAAGGTAAATAGTTAACACTTTGAAGATAAATGGTTACCACATTGAAGATAAATAGTTATTACATTGAAGGTAAATAGTTACTACATTGAAGGTAAATAGTTACTACATTGAAGATAAATAGTTACTACATTGAAGGTAAATAGTTACTACATTGAAGATAAATAGTTACTACATTGAAGATAAATAGTTACCATATTCTAGATAAATAGTTACCACACTGAAGATAAATACTTACCATATTCTAGATAAATAGTTACCACATTGAAGATAAATAGTTACCATATTCTAGATAAATAGTTACTACATTGAAGATAAATAGTTACTACATTGAAGATAAATAGTTACTAAATTGAAGGTAAATAGTTAGGCCTACTACATTGAAGGTAAATAGTTACTACATTGAAGATAAATAGTTACTACATTGAAGGTAAATAGTTACTACATTGAAGATAAATAGTTACTACATTGAAGATAAATAGTTACCATATTCTAGATAAATAGTTACCACACTGAAGATAAATACTTACCATATTCTAGATAAATAGTTACCACATTGAAGATAAATAGTTACCATATTCTAGATAAATAGTTACCACATTGAAGATAAATAGTTACCATATTCTAGATAAATAGTTACTACATTGAAGATAAATAGTTACTACATTGAAGGTAAATAGTTAGGCCTACTACATTGAAGGTAAATAGTTAACACATTGAAGATAAATAGTTACCACATGAAAAGCTATTTTTAATGATCTGATTGTTTTGATTTTGTGATCTATTTTCAGCTGATAGCTGCTCGGAGAGCGAGTTCCAGCTTGGAGAAAGAGATGACCCAGCTAAAGGACGAATTAGCAGAGATGAAGCTGTGGAAGAACAAGGTGATCAGAAATGATGACTTCTTTGCTGTGGTTTCTAATTTCTTCTCCAGCCAGCTCCTGGCAAAGACTAGGCTCACACCTGCAAACAGGTTCTAACTGGCAGCTTCCGGCCAAAGCACTTTGTCTACTATTGCATTGATGGTGGGGGAACTGAGATGCTAGTCCAGTCAGGCACAACATACTGACCAGGACGTCGTGCCAGGGTCAGGCACAACATACTGACCAGGACGTCGCATCAGGGTCAATACACTGACCAAAACCACAATCTCTCTTCTATGTAGCGCTGGACACAGGCTGTTTTCAAGACAACCTGGCTGACGAGATGTGGATTGATGTGATCCCTGAAGTAGGGAGCACCACGCAAGTGCAGCCAAGCATAGCACAACCGCCTGGAGGACCGTTGTCCACCTTCATCAGCATGCTCGGGATGTGAGGAAAGCTACTACAACTCACCATTTAATGTCCTTTTCAAGGCGCACAAAAGAGTAAAGTTACTCATTTTGGGCATTAAACTACAACAACATTGATGGTGTTTGTAGCAAATTATTTGACATGATGCGGTTGCTAGCCTCAAGCACAATCTCTTTATTGTCCGTTTATGATATGCATGTGATGCAGCGGTGCTGGTCTTTCCTCTTCAGTAAGGGGCATCAGGGGAAATGGTGAGGGGGGAGTGTCTTTTTTTTATTATATTAACATATCGTCTTCTTAACTTAACTTAACTTAACGTCTTTATACTGGTTTAGAAGACTCTGCAGAGTCTGTATACAACCAGTTTCATTTACATCACCTTGCTGTAAAAGCTATGCGCATCCAATTTATTCTTAAATGCATTAACTGTCCCTGCCTCCACTACCTCCTGTGGCAATGCATTCCAAGCATTTACCACTTTCTGATTTTTTAAAATGTCCTAATATCTAATCTGGACCTCTCTTTAGTTAATTTGTAGCTATGCCTTCTTGTTCTTGTGAGTGGTTGTATTTTGAAAAACTTGTTATAGTCTAATTTATCCATTTCTCTGATCATTTTATAAACTTGTATTAAGTCACCTCAAATTCTTCTCTTTTCTATACACTGTTGGCCAGTTTTTCTTTCCTCATAACTGTAATTCTGGAATCCCACTATCAGCTTTGTCGCTCTTTTTCGTATTCTTTCCAGCATGTTTATATCATATCTAACATTGCCTTTTGCCTTTTTCACTACTACCTTAACTTGCTCACTCACCTTTCCTGTATGATCTATTATAACCCTTAGGTCCCTTTCCTTATCTATCTTTCTAATATTGTTCTATCCCATTCTGTAATTATGTTCCATATTGGATCTACCCATGTGGATGACTGTACATTTATCTACATTACACTCCATTTGCCAGCTTACAGACCATTCTTGAATTTTATCTAAATCCTACCTTAATATATCCACTTCTGCTTTAGATGAGACACTACTGCATAGTTTTGTGTTATCAGCAAATTTTGCAATCATGGATCTCATATCAATGTCCAAATCATTTATGTATATCAAGTACAAAATTGGTCCCAAAACCGAGCCCTGGGGCACTCCACTTTTCACTTCACACCACTCAGAGTACTCCTTATTTATGCCGACCCTCTGCCTTCTTCCCGTTAACCAATTTTCAAACCATTTGGCAATTCCCCACCTATTCCATGTGATTTTAACTTTCGAAATAATCTTTGATGAGGTACTCTATCAAAGGCCTTTGCAAAATATAGATAAATAACATCCACTGGCTCCCCTTTATCTATGATTTTAGTAACCTCCTCCATGAATTCTAATAGATTTGTTAAGCATGATCTCCCTCTAGTCAAATCATGCTGCCTATTTCTGATTAGATTAAATTTGTCTAAATGCATTACACTGTTTTCTTTGATTATTGACTCTAACAATTTACAGACTGTGCTCGTTAAACTTATCGGTCTATAATTTGCTGGATCTGATTTTTTGCCCTTTATGAATAAGAGGATCACTCCTGCATCTTTCCAATCTCGTGGAACAATCCCTTTTGTCAGTGATTGAGAACAGAATATAGTTAATAGTTTTGCTAGTTGGTCTCTAATTTCAAACAGCAATTTTGGATGAATACCATCTTGACCTGGACATTTATCCACTTTCAACCCCTCCAATTTTTAAAAAACCATTTCCTTTCCTCTGTAATACAGATTGGTCTTAATCCCACTGTATCCATGTCTCTTTGAAAGAAATCTATAGGCTCTGGGATCTTGGAGCAGTCCTCTTTTGTGTAGACTGTGCCAAAGTACTGATTGAATAGATTATCTGCCTCTCTATTCTCACTTATTATTTTTCCTGTACTGTCTATTTCTTCTATTTGTGAGATCCATGGTCGATGACCGAGGATGCAGTCGCTGACAGTTTCACCTAATGGCATCTCTCATGGCACCAACAAACTTCCTCCACTTTGCTAGGTGTACACCCATTCTTCATTTAATCTCCTAACTCTTCTTCTATTTGTGGAATCCATGTTTGATGATTATCAAAGCAGTCATTAACAGCCTCTCATGATGGCATCTTTCAGCGCACCTACAAATTACTTCCATATTGCTTGAGGTCTTTGCCCATACTTAGTACTATACTCAACTCATCTTTGGCTGCTTGGATCTTCTATTTTTGTCTGTTCACTTTCTATCGGATTTTAGCCCAGTGTTGTGGTATGTATTTCCTTTCGCCTCTCTCGTGGCCAGAGTAAATTTTTTCTCATTTTACTTAACTTAACTTAACTTAAATTAACTTAACGTTTTTATACTGGTTTAGAAGACCCTGCAGAGTCTGTATACAACCAGTTACATTTACATCACCTTGCTCTAAAAGCTATGCGCATCCAGTTTATTCTTAAATGCATTAACTGTCCCTGCCTCCACTACCTCCCATGGCAATGCATTCCAAGCATTCACCACTCTCTGACTAAAAAAATATTTCCTAATATCTAACCTGGACCTCTCTTTAGTCAGCTTGTAGCTATGCCCTCGTGTTATTGTAGGTGGCTGTATTTTAAAAAACTTGTTATAGTCTAATTTATCCATTCCTCTGATCATCTTATAAACCTGTATTAAGTCACCATGAATTCTTCTCTCTTTGAGACACTGTAGGCCGGTTTTTCTGAGTCGTTCCTCATAACTGTAATTCTGGAATCCCACTATCATCTTTGTCGCTCTTTTTTGTATTCTTTCTAGCATGTTTATGTCCCCTCTATGATAAAGACTCCACACCTGTACACAGTACTCCAATCTAGGTCTAACTAAAGCTTTATACAGTTTGACGATCACTTCCTTGCTCCTATGTTTAATATTTCTTTTTATCATACCTAACATTGCATTTGCCTTTTTCACTGCTACCTTAACTTGCTGACTCACCTTTCCTGTATGATCTATTGTAACCCCTAGGTCCCTTTCCTTATCTATCTTTCTAATATTGTTTTCTCCTATTCTGTAATTATGTTCCATATTGGATCTACCCATGTGGATGACTGTACATTTATCTACATTAAACTCCATTTGCCAGCTTACAGACCATTCTCGAATTTTATCTAAATCCGACATCAATATATCCACTTCCGCTTTAGATGAGACACTACTGCATAGTTTTGTGTCAGCAAATTTTGCAATCATGGATCTCATATCAATGTCCAAATCAAGAACAAAATTGGTCCCAAAACCGAGCCCTGTGGCACACCACTTTTCACTTCACACCACTCAGAGTACTCCTTATTTATGCCCACCCTCTGCCTTCTTCCCGTTAACCAATTTTCAATCCATTTGGCAACTTCCCCACCTATTCCATGTGATTTTAACTTTCAAAATAATCTTTGATGAGGTACTCTATCAAAGGCCTTTGCAAAGTCTAGATAAATAACATCCACTGGCTCCCCTTTATCTATGATTTTAGTAACCTCCTCCATGAATTCTAATAGATTTGTTAAGCATGATCTCCCTCTCGTAAACCCATGCTGACTATTTCTAATTAGATTAAATTTGTCTAAATGCATTACAATGTTTTCTTTGATTATTGACTCTAACAATTTACAGACTATGCTCGTTAAACTCACCGGTTTATAATTTGCTGGATCTGATTTTTTGCTTTTTTTTAATAAGGGGATCACTCCTGCATCTTTCCAATCTCGTGGAACAATCCCTTTTGTCAGTGATTGAGAACATAATATAGCCAATGGTTTTGCTAGTTGGTCTCTAATTTCAAACAGCAATTTTGGATGAATACCATCTTGACCTGGACATCTATTCACTTTCAACCCCTCCAATTTTTTAAAAACCATTTCCTCTGTAATACAGATTGATCTTAATCCCGCTGTATCTATGTCTCTTTGAAAAATATCTATAGGCTCTGGGATCTTGGAGCAGTCCTCTTTTGTGAAGACTGTGCCAAAGTACTGATTGAGCAGATTAGCTGCCTCCCTATTCTCACTTATTATTTTCCCTGTATTGTCTATGAGAGGGCCTACTTTGTCTTTCGTTCTTTGTTTATTTCTAACATAAGAGAAGAAGCTTTTACTGTCAGTCTTGATCCTCTGAGCAAGTTTTTTTTCAAAGTCTATTTTTGCTGTTTTATTCGCTTTCTGAGATATGTTCTGCTTTTCCAAATATTTTACATATGTTTCTTTTGATTTTCTTGCCTCTATATATTTTTTCCATGCTTTATTTTTTGCTCTTCTACATTAAACTACAAATTTAGTTATCCACTTTTTACGCTTTGGGTTTACCTCCCTACATGGATCACATTCCTCTTTTAGCGTTTCTAGAACTGTTTTAAAACTTTCCCACTCCTGTTCAACATCTGTTCCTACGAAAATATCTTTCCAGATTATGTGGTTCGCTGCCTCTTTCATCCTCTTAACAACTGCCTTAGAGTAGTCGTATGTTCGCGTGTTTATGTTTACTTCTTTCCCTGCAATAAGATCCCAACCAATTATTTGATGGTCACTTGAGCCAAACAGTTACGGCACGTCTCATTGCGCCATTTATTCACCTTTTCCTCAGTATACCTCTCGCCTTCTTCCTGATGTTCTCCTGTAGACGGTTGCAGGAACAATGTGATCTGGTTGCATTCTCATAATGCGGCCAAACCAATTCATTTTCTGGTGCTCAATGTACTGTAGATAGGAAATTGTTCCCAACTTTCTCAAGAATATTTGTATTTGTGATTTTGTCATTTCTGGTGTTGTTAGTAACCTTTTATAGGCACCGCATTTTGCATGTTTTTTCTTTTGTTTTTTGTTTTTTTTGCGTTCGCCTTATTTCTCTATTCCCCAAGGCAGGTGTGCGTTACACTGTGGTTTTAATTTTGCGCCTGTCGGCCCAGTGCATCCGGCTTCAGCAAGCATTTTATGTAAGGGTCTGCTTCCTCCTGCATTTTCTAAGGGTTTGCTTCCCCGGGGTAACGGCAGGTGCTGTGATGGGGATCGAACCCAGCACCTTCTGGTTGTGAGCCGTGCCACTTAACCACTAGGCCACGCCGTCCCCCCCATTTTGCATGTGACTAGCTTCCATTCCTGAGCCCTATTCAATGCTCATGTCTGACACGGTAGCACAGGGTTGGAATAAAGGTACTGCTTTTTTGCTTGAAGCTAAATCTTGGGGTGTCTCAGTAGTGGAAACAGCTGGCAGGTGACAGTATTTGCCCTCTGCAATCTCGTCTCTATCTCTCTTATCAACCCTTATGTCAGCTTTATATTTGTAATCTGTCATCCTGGTATTCTTCTTCTTCTTCTTCATTCATTCTCAATCTCCCGCTACCAAACCCTGAAAGGGCTTAAGTAGCAGAATGTAGTCCAGAGAACGGAATGCGTTGTGTCATAGTTTACAGCTTGGCTGCAATATTTGCACCTTTCGGTCCAACACATCCGACTTCAGCAAGCATTTTTTGAGTACCAGGTTAGCATTCCCTCTTCGATCCCTTCTCCTTAGCCAGTCTGCCCTGCTGCAGCCTGTTATCCAGGATCACCACGTAGAGGTGTAGAAGGGTCTTGGCAGCTATGATTTGCTGGCCCTGACGCTAGCAGTCAGCTATGGGTCGCTGACCACTGCAGCATCTTGATCCCATCCTGGTATTCAATAAGTGAGAATTGTGAATTAGTACCAGGTTGTCAGAAGCTGTGTATATTTATTTTGGTTTTTTCTCTAAGGGAGTAAATCACAAGGCCTGGACATTATTCGTTTCTCCATCTAATTGGCAAGCCACTCTTTTTTTTCTTATTTACATTGAGTATAAAATGTGTATTTCATAAATGGTAATTTTATTTTAAATGTGTATTCCAGTATGGCAGTCTGCATACACGAGCTACAACTATGAAGGACAGATATAATAAGAAAATTAAAGAGTTGGAAAAAGAAAAGGAGGCAGAGGAGAAAAAAAGAAATGACGATGCAGAGAAGACCAGAGAACAACGGCAACAGCAACAGCAGAAGCTGCAGCAACTACAACAAGAGGTAATTACAACCACAAGCACTGTAGCTCTTTGACTTGCTTTCTTCTTTGTCTCTTTCTTCTTTGTCTCTTTCTTCTTTGTCTCTATCTTTGTTTATGTTTGTTACCATGATTAGCAACATACTGACTAGGATGATGTGTTAGTGTCAGGTGCAGTAAACTCACCAAGACCACTATCATTCTTCCATGTAGCTTTCCCTGGAACAGGCTGTCTTCTGGGCAGTTTGCCGGGTGGATCGATGGGATCCTTGTAGTAGTGAGCTTCACGCAGATGAACCAAGTATAGCACAATCACCTGGAGGACTGTGGTCCACCTTCATCAGCACACTCGGGATCGTCTTCTTCTTCGTACGCTGTCAGACGTCAACCTGTATTTTTTCTAAAAAAACAGCGGTCATTCTGAGACTGTCGACACTGTCATAGAGCTTGTCTAGTGTTGCCACTGGTGATGGCCACATCTGCTTTCTCTGATCCTCGTATGTCGGGCAGTTTTGCAGAAAATGTTCAGCGGTCATTTTCCCGGTACCACACGAGCATTCGTCAGTGCCACCTATCTTCAATTTATTGAATAGAGGGTACCTGAGGAAAGCTATTACAATCCGTAGCTTAACCTTTAGCACACCCTTGTAACCCCCTAACGGATCAACTCGGCCTACAAAAAAAACCGTGTGCGGAAATTATTATTTTTTTTTTAACCGAGCCACTTCCGACAGCCATTTTTTTAAATGCTGAATACGTCACCATATATACACAACATTTTGCCAGTTAAAGTATCGTATGTTAGATTACAAATGGCTTTTGAACAGTTTTAATTTTGTATACACCGTTTGCAGCAAGCCTACTTTTTGCGAAAGGTGAAGTAGGTTGTTGGGAACGATCTTTATCGAGTAGATCTGTTTATTTTGTTTGTTTAGATGAAAGAACTATGTTTAAATTGGAAACTAACAGTTGAGCCGATATCGTAAACACAGTATCGATACGTTGTTGTGGTTTCCATGGTTTTCTATCGGAGTGACTAGGCCTAGTGGTCGAGTCCAAATTTTTTCTGAAATTTTCATAAATTTTCAACTTCATCTTTTTTGTATCTCAGAAACTAACAAACACACAACAAAAACAATAACACCCACATGTTCATTATTCAATTGTGTCTCTACACACAAAAAAAATCATATTCATTGACAAACAAACAGAAAAGTTACAAATTTTGACAGTTCATTAATTAGGTCAAATTTTTGCAATTAAAAAAAGGTGGTGTGCTAAAGGTTAAAGCCCTTTACAGGGTGCCCAAAAGAGTTGTTATTGTTTCGAATGTCCACAATGAGTAAGTTACTCTTTTGTGTGCCCTGAAAAGGGTGATAAGTGGCAGGTTGCAGTAGCTTTCCTCAGATCCCGAACGTGCTGATGAAGGTGGACCGAGGTCCTCCAGGCAGTTGGGCAATGCTTGGCTTCATCACATCAACCCCTCACCTCGTTAGCCAGATTGCCATGAAAATGGCCCATTTCCAGGGAGGGCTACTAGGAAGCCGAGGTGAGGGTCTTGGCATTGGTATTGAACTTGCATGCTCCAGTTTTTTGTAGAAAGTTATATTGATTGTATTTGTAGAATAAATGGAACGCTGATGGGCCTTCAAATATCCATCCTTACCAAACTATTTCTCAATAGTTATCAGTGGCTTATTCAAGTCTCAAATCTGTGTTTGTGGGTGAGTGGCGGTTGATTTCTACTATCACTTTTCTCCGTATTCACCAATTTTTTTAGTACAGTGATGTCGCTTCTTAACATAAAATAACTTTGTATTGATGTTACATTTATATTTTTAGTATGATAATCAGCAAACACTGGCTGCATCATCGAAGGAAAGGTATGGAAAGAAAATTGAGGAGCTGGAAAATGAGAAGGATGAAGAAAAAGTAAAAAGAATTGAAGTTGTAGAAAAGGCGAGGAAACTTCGACTGCGACAACAACATAAATTTCAACAGCTGCACCAAGAGATACAACAGCTGCAGTCTGAGCTGGTGACTGCCAAGGCTGCTGTGTTGAGGGGCTCGACTGTTGTTGCCAAGGTAAGGTGATTTTATGTATTTTCAAAGACAGTGTTTCAGAGCACATTTATCTATCATGGTGTGTAGAGGTCTTCTATCATGTGGTGTAGAGGTCTTCTATCATATAGTGTAGAGGTCTTCTATCAAGTAGTGTAGAGGTCTTCTATCATGTGGTGTAGAGGTCTTCTATCATGTGGTGTAGAGGTCTTCTATCATATAGTGTAGAGGTCTTCTATCATATAGTGTAGAGGTCTTCTATCATGTGGTGTAGAGGTCTTCTATCATGTGGTGTAGAGGTCTTCTATCATATAGTGTAGAGGTCTTCTATCAAGTAATGTAGAGGTCTTCTATCATGTGGTGTAGAGGTCTTCTATCATATAGTGTAGAGGTCTTCTATCATGTAGTGTAGAGGTCTTCTATCAATCATATAGTGCAGAGGTCTTCTATCAAGTAGTGTAGAGGTCTTCTATCATGTGGTGTAGAGGTCTTCTATCATATAGTGTAGAGGTCTTCTATCAAGTAGTGTAGTGGTCTTCTATCATGTGGTGTAGAGGTCTTCTATCATGTGGTGTAGAGGTCTTCTATCATGTGGTGTTGAGGTCTTCTTTCTTTCTCTTGTAACCTACAACTTAACTTAACGTCTTTATACTGGTTTAGAAGACTCTGCAGAGTCTGTATACAACCAGTTTCTTTTACATTCACTTGATCTAAAAATACCTATGCACCCAATCTATTCTTTAATACATTAATTGACGCTACCTCCACTATTTGCTGTGGCAATGCATTCCAAGCAATCACCACTCTCTGACTAAACAAATTTTTCCTCGTTTCTAATCTGCACCTTTCTTTAATTAATTTAATTAATTTGTGGCTGTAACTTCTTGTTTTTGTAGGTGGTTGTATTTTGAAAAACTTTTATAGTCTAATTTATCCTTTTCGTTGATTATCTTATAGTTTCTACAAGTTGGGGTAGACAGCCTCATGCCATACCTCTAACAAAGTGCTAGCAGGTTACAGTGTTTTTATTCTCTAATATTCATTTCAGACCTGAGTTGGGGATATGGTCAGCATTTTTGCTGTGAAACACATTTAGCACCTGGATGACCAGGGTTCAAATCCTGTGTGTCTATTGCTTTTTCTTTTGTCTGCTGCGGATGCTTTATGGAGTGCTTGGATACATGCTTGTCTTTGCTGTTGTTGATTTTCTGTTTATGGGGAATCCATACCATGGAGGGCATTCTATGCAATCAATCTTTGTCATTAGGAGTGTGCAAGAGAGTTCATACCATACAATTACTGACTTGATGACCCATTCCTCACTGGGGGCTATACAGCTGTGGGTCCCAACTTTGTCTCCAGCGGTCTCTATCTTGGGTTGTAGAGGTCTAGGGGGTAATAAGCTTCCCTCTTAACGTATCATGGATGTTGAATTGAAGTGCAAGGAAGTCTGATCAACGTATTGAGGTTTACCATGAGAGGAGACTAACGTCTGGTCAGGGCAAACATACTGATCAGACATGTTAGTGAGGGTCAGGTAAAATATACCGGTCAAGACCTCCACCTCACTTCCATGTAGGTCTCCCTGGAAACGGGCTATTTTCATGGCAGTCTGGCTAACAAGGTGAGGGGATTGACAGGATCCCTGTAGTAGTGAGCAACATGCAGATGAAGCCAAGCATAGCATAACCGCTTGGAGGACCCCTGTCCATCATCATCAGCACGCTTATGATGTGAGTAAAACTACTGCAACATGCCACTTGACGCACTTTTCAGGGGGCACAAAATAGTTGTTACGGATCCAGCAGCATCCAGGCCCACTTCGGCCCAATGCCATGTAATGGTATCTGCACATGTTTATCCGTATCCAGAAAAGAATAATCTTTAACATTGTGGGCATCTAACAATAACATGATATAATACGATGTGATGTAATATGATATGATATTATGTTGTGTTGTGCTATGTCATCACTAGAGAAGTATTCCAGTTGAAATGAATTGGACCACTGTAACCTTTGAAGTATGTTTTCAAAGGGGGCTAAAGAGCGTTATAGAATGGGGTATAGAACCTCTTTCATGTAACATCACTGCTGGGAAACTCTCTGCAAATAATTGGATACAGGCTTCCTGTAGATGGGTCAGCTGTAGTGGTGGCCCTATGCTCTACTTGGAGCGAAAAAACAAATCATCAATCATATTATGATTTTCTTGTAATATTTAGAAATTATATAGATATAATATTATGTAGAACCTGTATTGTCACATGAAAGTGAATCATAGACAATGACCAAACAAATGAAACTGGTTGTATACAGACTCTGCAGAGTCTTCTAAACCAGTATAAAGATGTTAAGTTAAATTAGTTAAAATAAGAGGATCACTGTAAGCCGCAGAGATAACTGATAGCATACATCAGGACAAGGCAATCATCTTTGTTCTCAGAAGGGCATTGCTGGAGGACACTAACAAGATAGCATACATCAGGACAAGGCAATCATCTTTGTTCTCAGAAGGGCATTGCTGGAGGACACTAACAAGATAGCATACATCAGGACAAGGCAATCATCTTTGTTCTCAGAAGGGCATTGCTGGAGGACACTAACAAGATAGAATGTATCAGGACAAGGCAATCATCTTTGTTCTCAGAAGGGCATTGCTGGAGGACACTACTAACAAGATAGCATACATCAGGACAAGGCAATCATCTTTGTTATCAGAAGGGCATTGCTGGAGGACACTAACAAGATAGCATACATCAGGACAAGGCAATCATCTTTGTTCTCAGAAGGGCATTGCTGGAGGACACTAACAAGGGCTAAAGTTGATGTGAAATAAGTCCCACGGCAATATAAAGACAAGGAACTGGACATTTTAGCATCATGGAAGAGAGTCAACCACAGAATTAACTTAACTTAACGTCTTTATACTGGTTTAGAAGACCCTGCAAAGTCTGTATTCAACCAGTTACATTTACATCATAACATTGATAACTAGTACTAGGGATAAAGATGGCAAAGAGAGAAGAAGATACTGGACAGTTGAACATCATGAAATAAAAAGAGCAGACAACAAAATTGATAAACTACTAGGGATAAAGAGAGGAGAAGATATTGGACAATTGAATGTCGTAGAATGAAAGAGAGTCAAGCACAGAATTGATAACATTCTTCTTCTTCTTTCTTTCGCTTTAAAATATTGTCTATATCTGTAATATTGATAACATGAAACATCCTACAGAATATAGGAACAATAGCACCTGTGGCTTATAGAGACACAAACAGAGAATGAAATGATTTGTTCGTAAGACAAGAATGTCTCCAAATCTACCTATAACCATGCAAACTTATATAAACAGAGCATCTAGAAGACCCCCAAAAAATATATGGATTGATGGTGTTAAAGAAAACACTATAGAGGCATGGAGTGAAAATATAAATAACTCTTGAGACTGAGAACAAAAAAACAAAATTTTAGACAATTTAATATGATGGCATGACAGATGATCGGTGACATAATTGATAGACGTCATTCAGGACTGGAAGTTGTGGGAAGTTCATCGTCGAGTATGTCAGCAATCCGTCTGAGTGGTTCATGGTTCTCAGAGCAAACAGAATAGGACCACTGTTTCCTTTCATGCACCTTGATATTTTAAAAGGCCCCTAGACAAGATTGTGGATAGGTTTGGTTGATAACACCCCATGTAAAAGTCATTGCTATTTAACTACAATTGCAGATGTCTGGAATCATACCTTTCCTAAAAACTGGTCAGGGTAATCCAAATGCAGTTTTGAGCCAATGCTTCAGCAAAGGGAGCAATGAGAAAGTTAAGTTATGCCAGCTGGCTATCCATAAAATGATATTAATATTTGAGGGGACGGCGTGGCCTAGTGGTTAAGTGGCACGGCTCACAATCCGAAGGTGCTGGGTTCGATCCCCATCACAGCACCGGCCGTTATACCGGGGAAGCAAACTCTTAGAAAATGCAGGAGGAAACAGACCCTTACATAAAATGCATGCTGAAGTCGGATGCACTGGGCCGACAGGCGCAAAATAAAAACCACAGTGCAACGCACACCACCTTTGGAAATTAGAGAAATAAGGTGAACAACAAAAAACTAACAAAAACATAAAATATTTCAGTCACATTATATTTTTGAATTTTTACAGCAAACAAGTGTGCAATTATTGAAACAGACTTCTGAAAACAAACAAGAATGGACAGGCAAAGAAGAAGGAGACAAAAGCAAGAAGACAGTAGTTGGAAATGGAGATTATAATGCTGATCAAATTAATAGAGAGATTGAGGTCCATAAAGGTAAGCAGTCTAGTTGTATCATGCTGCAGTCAATCGTGCTTTAAATGGGCACCTGACTCCTTTAGGGTAAAGGTTTTGGAATGTAATTGGACAGCCATTTTTTCTTATGGGGTAACAAGAGCTGTGCTGATTTTAATTAACCATAACTTACTTCATACAATCACCCCAATGATTGACCATAACTCCATACAATCATCCCAATGATTGACCATAACTTACTTCATACAATAATCCCAATGATTGACCATAACTTCATACAATCACCCCAATGATTGTCCATAACTTCATACAATCACACCAATGATTGACCATAACTTACTTCATACAATAATCCCAATGATTGACCATAACTTACTTCATACAATCATCCCAATGATTGACCATAACTTCATACAATCACCCCAATGATTGACCATAACTTACTTCATACAATCATCCCAATGATTGACCATAACTTACTTCATACAATCACCCCAATGATTGACCATAACTTCATACAATCACCCCAATGATTGACCATAACTTCATACAATCACCCCAATGATTGACCATAACTTACTTCATACAATCATCCCAATGATTGACCATAACTTCATACAATCACCCCAATGATTGACCATAACTTCATACAATCACCCCAATGATTGACCATAACTTCATACAATCACCCCAATGATTGACCATAACTTACTTCATACAATCATCCCAATGATTGACCATAACTTCATACAATCACCCCAATGATTGACCATAACTTCATACAATCACCCCAATGATTGACCATAACTTCATACAATCACCCCAATGATTGACCATAACTTCATACAATCACCCCAATGATTGACCATAACTTACTTCATACAATCACCCCAATGATTGACCATAACTTACTTCATACAATCACCCCAATGATTGACCATAACTTCATACAATCACCCCAATGATTGACCATAACTTCATACAATCACCCCAATGATTGACCATAACTTACTTCATACAATCACCCCAATGATTGACCATAACTTACTTCATACAATCACCCCAATGATTGACCATAACTTACTTCATACAATCACCCCAATGATTGACCATAACTTACTTCATACAATCACCCCAATGATTGACCATAACTTACTTCATACAATCACCCCAATGATTGACCATAACTTCATACAATCACCCCAATGATTGACCATAACTTACTTCATACAATCATCCCAATGATTGACCATAACTTCATACAATCACCCCAATGATTGACCATAACTTCATACAATCACCCCAATGATTGACCATAACTTACTTCATACAATCACCCCAATGATTGACCATAACTTACTTCATACAATCACCCCAATGTTACTTATAGGTTGGTTCTTATGTGTTTTTTCAGATGAGATGCTTGCGGTGTCTTCACTTCCAACAACTGATGGTCTGGCTGTCAGGACAGGTCTTCAGACATTTGTTTCAACAGATGTGCCAACAGCTGTCTCAACAGATGTGCCAACAGCTGTCTCAACAGATGTGCCAACAGCTGTCTCAACAGATGTGCCAACAGCTGTCTCAGCAGATGTGCCAACTGTCTCAATAGATGTGTCAGTCATCTCTACAGATGTGCCAGCTGTCTCAACAGATGCTCCAGCTGTCTCAACAGATGTGCCAGCTGACTCAACAGATGCACCAGCTGATTCAACAGATGCACCAGCTGACACAACAGATATGCCAGCTGACTCCACAGATGTGCCAGCTGAATCAACAGATGTGCCAGCTGACTCAACAGATGTGCCAATAAGTGTCTCAACAGATGTGCCAGCTGACTCAACAGATGTGCCAGCTGATTCAACAGATACGCCAGCTGACTCAACAGATGTGCCAGCTGACTCAACAGATGTTCCAGTTGACTCAACAGATGTGCCAATAAGTGTCTTAAAAGATGTGCCAGCTGACTCAACAGATGTGCTAATAAGTGTCTCAACAGATGTGCCAACAACTCTCTCAGTTGTTATACCAACAGCTGTCTCAGCAGATGTGCCAACTATCTCAGTAGATGTGCCAGCTCACTCAACAGATGTGCCATCTGTCTCAGTAGATCTGCCAACAGCTGTCTCAACAGATGTGCCAACAGCTGTCTCAACAGATGTGCCAACAGCTGTCTCAGTAGATGTGCCAACTGTCTCAATAGATGTGTCAGTCATCTCTACAGATGTGCCAGCTGTCTCAACAGATGCTCCAGCTGTCTCAACAGATGTGCCAACCATCTCAACAGATGTGCCAGCTGACTCAAAAGATGTGCCAGCTAACTCAACAGATGGGCCAGTTGTCTCAACAGATGGGTCAACAACTCTCTCAGCTGATGTGCCAACAGCTGTTTCAACAGATGTGACAGCTGTCTCAATAGATGTGCCAGCTGCTTCAACAAATGTACCAACAACTGTCTCAACAGATGTGCCAGAAGCTGACTTTAAAGATGGGCCAACAGCTGACTCAACATATGGACCAGCTGACTCTACAGATGGACCAGCTGTCTCATCAGATGTGCAAACAGCTGATTCAGCAGATGTGCCAATAACTGAATCAACAGATGTGCCAACAGCTGACTCTACAGATGGGCCAGCTGTCTCACCAGATGTGCCAACAGCTGACTCTACAGATGGGCCAACTGTCTCATCAGATGTGCCAATAGCTGACTCTACAGATGGGCCAGCTGTCTTATCAGATGTGCCAACAACTGAATCAACAGATGTGTCAACAGCTGTCTCAACAGATGTGCCAACTGTCTCAACAGATGTGCCAGATGTCTCAACAGATGTGCCAGCTTTCTCAACAGATGTGCCAGCTGAATCAGTAGATGTGCCAACAACTGTCTCAACAGATGAGCCAGATGTCTCAACAGATGTGCCAGCTTTCTCAACAGATGTGCCAGCTGAATCAGTAGATGTGCCAACAACTGTCTCAACAGATGTGCCAGATGTCTCAACAGATGTGCCAGATGTCTCAACAGATGTGCCAGCTGAATCAGTAGATGTGCCAACAACTGTCTCAACAGATGTGCCAGATGTCTCAACAGATGTGCCAGATGTCTCAACAGATGTGCCAGCTGAATCAACAGATGTGCCAACAACTCTCTCAGCTGATGTGCCAACAGCTGTTTCAACAGATGTGACAGCTGTCTTAATAGATGTACTAACAGCTGACTCTACAGATGAGCCAGCTGTCTCCTCAGAGGTGCCAACAACTGAATCAACAGATGTGCCAACAGCTGACTCTCTAGATGGGCCAACAGCCGACTCAACGGATGTGCAAACAGCTGACTCAACGGATGTGCCAACAGCTGACTCTCCAGATGGGCCAACAGCTGACTCAACAGATGTGCCAACAGCTGACTCTCCAGATGGGCCAACAGCTGACTCAATGGATGTGCAAACAGATGATTCAACAGATGTGCTAATAGCTGACTCAAAAGATGTGTCAACATCTGACTCAACAGATGTGCCAATAGCTGACTCAACAGATGTGTCAACTACTGACTCAACAACTCTCTCAAATAATGTGCCAATTGTCCCAACTGTTGTGTCATCAACAGCCTCATTAGTTGCCCCAACAACCATCCCAACATCTGCCTTAACATCTATGTATGAAGCACCATCCTTACAGACAAACAATGAACTTCAAAACAGCAATCATCATTTACACGAAATGCATCAGCAGCAGCTGACAACATCTTTAGAATATGAGCCAGACACAACAACTTCTACCGCCGACGAGACCCTGGTTGCTCAGTACAAAGTACCCTTGGATCAGTGCGCTTCATTCGTTCCATTGTCTTATAATGATATAGACATCGATAGAGAATCTGGAGAAGATAAAGAGATTGTTGGATCAGAAATTGGAGAAGATAAGGTTGCGTCAGAAATTGGAGAACATAAGGTTCGATTAGAAATTGGAGATGATAAGGTTGGATCAGAAATTGGAGAAGAAAAAGTTGGATCAGAAATTGGAGAATATAAGGTTGTATCAGAAATTGGAAAAGATCAAATTGGATCAGAAATTGGAGAAGATAAGGTTGTATCAGATATTGGAGAAGATAAAGTTGGATCAGATATCAGAGAAGATAAAGTTGGATCAGAAATTGAAGAAGATAAGGTTGGATTAGAAATTGAAGAAGATAAGGTTGGATCAGATATTGAAGAAGATAAGGTTAGATCAGATATTGGAGAAGATATAGTTGGATCAGAAATTGACAAAGAAAAAGTTGGATCAGAAATTGAAGAAAATAAACTTGGATCAGAAATTGGAAAAGATGCAGACAATGTTGAATCAGAAACTGGAATATATGAAGACATTTTTGGATCAGAAACTGAAGATAAAGAAATTGTTACACCAGAAATCGTGGAAGAAGAAATTCTTTCAGAAACTAGCGAAGAGAAAGTTGGATCAGAAACTGGGGAAAAGAAAGTTGGATCAGAATCTGAGGAAGAGAATGTTGGGTCAGAAAATAGGGAAGAGAATGTTGGATTAGAAAGTGAGGAAGAGAATGTTGGGTCAGAAAATAGGGAAGAGAATGTTGGATCAGAAAGTGGGGAAGAGAATGTTGAATCAGAAAGTGGGGAAGAGAATGTTGGATCAGAAAGTGGGGAAGAGAATGTTGGATCAGAGAATTGGAAAAAGAATGTTGAATCAAACATTGAGGAAGAGAAAGTTGGATCAGAAATTAAGGAGGAGAATGTTGGATTTGAAAGTGAGGAAGAGAATGTTGGGTCAGAAAATAGGGAAGAGAATGTTGGATTAGAAAGTGAGGAAGAGAATGTTGGGTCAGAAAATAGGGAAGAGAATGTTGGATCAGAAAGTGGGGAAGAGAATGTTGGATCAGAAAGTGGGGAAGAGAATGTTGGATCAGAAAGTGGGGAAGAGAATGTTGGATCAGAAATTAAGGAGGAGAATGTTGGATCAGAAAGTGGGGAAGAGAATGTTGGATCAGAAATTAAGGAGGAGAATGTTGGATCAGAAAGTGGGGAAGAGAATGTTGGATCAGAAATTAAGGAGGAGAATGTTGGATCAGAAAGTGGGGAAGAGAATGAAATTGTTGTATCAGAAAAAATTAGACATGAGATGGATGACTTTAAATCTGAAGAAGTTAAACAAGACAATGATGACATTCTGTCAGAAACTGGACAAGACAAAGATGACTTTATATCAGAATTTGGACAATTGGATGTTAGAATCACCCCAGAGGCTCTAGAAACCACCCCAGAGATAGAAGATAGTCCAACAAAAGTGGAAGCAGATGAGCGCACCACATTGAAAGCTTTCATCAGAAACATGACAGAAGAAGAACAGAATGTGCTAGAAGATAATGCAAAAGTACAATCTGTGTCCGTGAACAGTACTTCTGCTTCAGGGGTAGAGGAGAGTCAAACAAACAAGGACACAATTGAGCAGACGAAACAAGCCATGCTTGAAGCTTTCATTATAGGTGGGGCAGATGAAAAACAAGAAAATAGTTCAACAGAAACCGAAAAAGTGCAGTCTTCTGTCATTAAAAGTAGCATTTCAGAAAAAGATGCGGAAGACTCAGATGACTCCGACATTTTTCTTCCTTCGACACTGAAGAGTGCAGTGAAAGGTGACATAACTGAACAGACTAGTGATCCTTTTTCTAACTCCAGTACAATTGACTCTTCTAAACGCGCCACTGACTTGAAGAACCATCCATCGCTGTTTGATGATGATGATGGAGACACTGACGATAAGTATGACCATTTTTGTTATCTCTTCAGTTTCATTAATAATGTTATCGTCATTATTTTGTCTTTATCACTTTATAATATTTCTAGTAGTCTGTACCCAATATTTGCTCTATTTTAACTTTGGGTGTAAACAGTAGGACCACTGTAACTATCCAAGTAAGTTGTCAAAGGCAAATAAAGAGAGTTATGCTTCGGGCTAGCAACCTCATCATGTAAAAAAAGAGAATTGCTATTATAACCAGCCAATGCTAAAGTTCAAAACCAGGCTTTCTTTTAAAGGGGTCAGCTGCAGATGTGGGATTTACTTCACATTGGAGCTAAAAGGTCAATGATGCATTGCTTTGGAATTAAATTGGTATATTCAATAAGTTATTTGTATTCTGTTGAATGGCACACTGCATTCTTCTCCTTCTCTTTCTTCTTCGTTCGTTCTCAAACCTCCGTTACCATATCCTGAAAAAAATGTTGCAAGTAGCAGGCAGGATGTAGTCCGGAGAACGGAATGCGTTGTGTCGTAGTTTTACACAGCTTTACTGTGATATATGCACCTTTTGGTCCGACACATCCAACTTCATCATGGGAGTTTTGTATACTGGGTTAGCCTTCCCTCTTTAACCCATTTTCTTAAGCTCTGTTGAAGCCTGCTATCCATGATCACCACATGGAGGCAGAGAAGGGTCATGGCAGCTCTGGGTCGCTGGCTCTGACACTTGATGTCAGCTCTTGACTGCTAGCTCTGACACTTGCAGTCAGCTCTGGATTGCTGGCTCTGACACTTGCAGTCAGCTCTGGTTTGTTGACTGCAAAAACTCATGCACTTCTCAGCATCTTGACCCCACACTGCATTTCATTATTGATAGCACATTGAAGTTATGTGATTTGATGCAAAGACCAACTAGAAATAAATACATCATGTCGTATTGAAGATGAGGTGAACAAGTTTCTGAACGAGACATGAGTGATGAGGGATATTGATGCAATGCCAAGGTGTGACAGACCAACAATAGGAACAGACCAACACTGGGGACAGACCAACACTGGGGACAGACCAACACTGGGGACAGACCAACACTGGGGACAGACCAACACTGGGGACAGACCAACACTGGGGACAGACCAACACTGGGGACAGACCAACACTGGGGACAGACCAACAATAGGAACAGACCAACACTGGGGACAGACCAACACTGGGGACAGACCAACACTGGGGACAGACCAACACTGGGGACAGACCAACACTGGGGACAGACCAACACTGGGGACAGACCAACACTGGGGACAGACCAACACTGGGGACAGACCAACAATAGGAACAGACCAACACTGGGGACAGACCAACACTGGGGACAGACCAACACTGGGGACAGACCAACACTGGGGACAGACCAACACTGGGGACAGACCAACACTGAGAATTCCATGTTCTCCTCTCTTGTGTACAACAAAAGCCCACATGTGAGCATCAAATGTAATTTGTCAGAGAATGTTGAGAAACTATTTCTTGTTTGAAGTGCATGTAAGTTTCATGTAGAGATGAGTGTTGGACTTGGTTACGGTTTGATATAGCCCCTACAGAAACAATCCTAGGGATATACTGAAAATGATCCTTGATATACATCTAAACAATATTCTGTTGTAAGTTCATCCAGTTGGTACCCGGGTATAAAAGAAAAAGGTCTCTACAACCTTCCAAGCATGTTGTTAAAGGTGACTGAGGAAAGCTGCATCCAAAGCTAGCAACCTCAACATTTTAAATAAATTGCTACAAACACCACCAAAGCAAGAATGCTTGTGAGTGCTTTGATACAGATTTCCTGCATGGAACCAGCTGTAGACTCTACCTCACATCAGGCGAAACATTCTAGCCAAGACACCATCTCACATCAGTCATGTGAAACATTCTGATCAAGACCCCATCTCATGTCAGTCATATGAAACATTCTAACCAAGACCCCATCTCACATCAGTCATATGAAACATTCTGACCAAGACCCCAGCTCATATCAGAGTCAGGTGAAACATACTGATCAAAACCTCATCTCACATCAGAGTCAGATGAAACGTACTGACCAAGTCCTCTTGTCATCATCATTCTCAGGGAAACAGGCTGGCTAACAGCAGTTTTACCAACAAGGTGACGATCAACATTGTGATCCCCAAAGACCCCAACGGATTGTATTACCAAGATTTAGCCAGCAGTACAAAGAACACAGAAGATTAGAATTAGATGTAGACTTAGCAGGGAGAAACATCTGAGAAGATGGAGCAGTGATGTGTAAACAAACAGTTGATGTCTGTCTTCTTGTTCTTGTTTTTTTTAAAACTGCAGGCAGAGCATAGGACTACAACTGCAGTTGGCCCTCTTCAGTAAGCCTGCACTATGTGTGCTCTTGCAGTGCTGGTTTTTAAAACATTGCGTTTTACATGATGAGGTTGTTAGCATCATGCTTTGTTCTGTTATTATGCAACATGCATGGAGGTGCATTGGACCTTTTCTTTCTTTCCAAACAAAGACCCTGGGATCCACTTGGGAAAGGTGATGTCCGGGATAAAGGCTAAATGTTTTTATTTGTATATACTAGCTCACTCTTTGGGAAAGACAACACTGTTGTGGATCATGATGAGGAAGCTGGTGCTAAATCAATCACCAAATCTGGAGTTCCAACTTTTAAGCCCACGACAACCTCTGGCAGACAGACAGACGTCTCAGATCAGGTAAGTCCATGACTAAACCGTCTAGCAGACAGTTGGACCTTGTCTCAGATCAGGTAAGCCCATGACAACCTCTAGCAGACAGTTGGACCTTGTCTCAGATCAGGTAAGCCCACGACAACCTCTTGCAGACAGACCTTGTCTCAGATCAGCAAAGTCCATGACAACCTCTGGCAGACAGACTTTGCCTCAGATCAGGTAAGTCCATGACTAAACCGTCTAGCAGACAGTTGGACCTTGTCTCAGATCAGGTAAGCCCACGACAACCTCTTGCAGACAGACCTTGTCTCAGATCAGGAAAGTCCATGACAACCTCTGGCAGACAGACTTTGCCTCAGATCAGGTAAGTCCATGACTAAACCGTCTAGCAGACAGTTGGACCTTGTCTCAGATCAGGTTAGCCCACGACAACCTCTTGCAGACAGACCTTGTCTCAGATCAGGAAAGTCCATGACAACCTCTGGCAGACAGACTTTGCCTCAGATCAGGTAAGTCCATGACTAAACCGTCTAGCAGACAGTTGGACCTTGTCTCAGATCAGGTAAGCCCACGACAACCTCTTGCAGGCAGACCTTGTCTCAGATCAGGAAAGTCCATGACAACCTCTGGCAGACAGACTTTGCCTCAGATCAGGTAAGTCCATGACTAAACCGTCTAGCAGACAGTTGGACCTTGTCTCAGATCAGGTAAGCCCACGACAACCTCTTGCAGGCAGACCTTGTCTCAGATCAGGAAAGTCCATGACAACCTCTGGCAGACAGACTTTGCCTCAGATCAGGTAAGTCCATGACTAAACCGTCTAGCAGACAGTTGGACCTTGTCTCAGATCAGGTTAGCCCACGACAACCTCTTGCAGACAGACCTTGTCTCAGATCAGGAAAGTCCATGACAATCTCTGGCAGACAGACTTTGCCTCAGATCAGGTAAGTCCATGATTAAACCGTCTAGCAGACAGTTGGACCTTGTCTCAGATCAGGTAAGCCCACGACAACCTCTTGCAGACAGACCTTGTCTCAGATCAGGAAAGTCCATGACAACCTCTGACAGACAGACTTTGCCTCAGATCAGGTAAGTCCATGACTAAACCGTCTAGCAGACAGTTGGACCTTGTCTCAGATCAGGTAAGCCCACGACAACCTCTTGCAGACAGACCTTGTCTCAGATCAGGAAAGTCCATGACAACCTCTGGCAGACAGACTTTGCCTCAGATCAGGTAAGTCCATGACTAAACCGTCTAGCAAACAGTTGGACCTTGTCTCAGATCAGGTAAGCCCACGACAACCTCTTGCAGACAGACCTTGTCTCAGATCAGGAAAGTCCATGACAACCTCTGGCAGACAGACTTTGCCTCAGATCAGGTAAGTCCATGACTAAACCGTCTAGCAGACAGTTGGACCTTGTCTCAGATCAGGTAAGCCCACGACAACCTCTTGCAGGCAGACCTTGTCTCAGATCAGGAAAGTCCATGACAACCTCTGGCAGACAGACTTTGCCTCAGATCAGGTAAGTCCATGACTAAACCGTCTAGCAGACAGTTGGACCTTGTCTCAGATCAGGTTAGCCCACGACAACCTCTTGCAGACAGACCTTGTCTCAGATCAGGAAAGTCCATGACAATCTCTGGCAGACAGACTTTGCCTCAGATCAGGTAAGTCCATGACTAAACCGTCTAGCAGACAGTTGGACCTTGTCTCAGATCAGGTAAGCCCACGACAACCTCTTGCAGACAGACCTTGTCTCAGATCAGGAAAGTCCATGACAACCTCTGACAGACAGACTTTGCCTCAGATCAGGTAAGTCCATGACTAAACCGTCTAGCAGACAGTTGGACCTTGTCTCAGATCAGGTAAGCCCACGACAACCTCTTGCAGACAGACCTTGTCTCAGATCAGGAAAGTCCATGACAACCTCTGGCAGACAGACTTTGCCTCAGATCAGGTAAGTCCATGACTAAACCGTCTAGCAAACAGTTGGACCTTGTCTCAGATCAGGTAAGCCCACGACAACCTCTTGCAGACAGACCTTGTCTCAGATCAGGAAAGTCCATGACAACCTCTGGCAGACAGACTTTGCCTCAGATCAGGTAAGTCCATGACTAAACCGTCTAGCAAACAGTTGGACCTTGCCTCAGATCAGGTAAGCCCACGACAACCTCTTGCAGACAGACCTTGTCTCAGATCAGGAAAGTCCATGACAACCTCTGGCAGACAGACTTTGCCTCAGATCAGGTAAGTCCATGACTAAACCGTCTAGCAAACAGTTGGACCTTGCCTCAGATCAGGTAAATGCTTCATTAATTCACCTCAGATTCCAGAAGGGTGTCTAAGTACTGTCATACCTTGGAATGTGTTTGAGAATAAATCTCTGTTTAAATTCAGTGCTTCCAGGTCATGATCTCACGTAACCTCTGACAGTCTTCTTCCGCATTCATTCTGAAAAGGATGTAATGATGTTACATCATAGGTTTACAGTGAAACTGCAATATCTGCACCCTTCAGCTCAACACATCCAGTTTCAGCTGTCTTTTTTGAGCACTGGATTTGCCTTCCCATTGCGATCTCTATTCTAAGACTACACTAGTCATAGATGACAGCTTATGTGAGAGACAGCGAACCACAGCTGTCCAAGACGCTATTCCCCCTACAGGTAGTGGCCGTGGAATCGGACTCCATCCTTCTTATTATCTTTCACTATCTCTTGCTTTCGTTCTCTCACTTTTTTTCGATCACTCTACATTTCCTTCTCTATCATTCCCATTCACTCTCTTTTACTATATCTCACTCTCCATCTCCCTCTTCATCTTTCTTACTTTCTCACTCTTTCTGCTAAAGACAGCAGTCCACAAATCTTAACTGACTACATGCCGAGGGTCAGTTAACCAGAACTATCCATGACCCTTTTCTGCCTCCAAATAGCAGCTCTGGAAACAGGATGCATCTGTGTTACCTGGTTAGGAGAATATGGATTGATTAGCAAATGGGGATCAAGACGCTGAGCAGCGCACGAGCTGCATTGATCAGCGACTCATAGCTGACTGCTAGCGTCAGGGCCAGCGAACCATAGCTGCCAAGACCCTTCTACACCTCCATGCGGTGATCCTGGATAACAGGCTGCAGCAGGGCAGACTGGCTAAGGAGAAGGGATCGAAGAAGGAATGCTAACCCGGTACTCAAAAAATGCTTGCTGAAGTCGGATGTGTTAGACCAAAAGGTGCAAATATCGCAGCCAAGCTGTAAACTACGACACAACGCATTCCGTTCTCTGGACTACATTCCGCTACTTAAGCCTTTTCAGGGTTTGGTAGTGGGAGATTGAGAATGAACGAAGAAGAAGAAGAAGAAGATTAGAAAATGTAAACCCAAATATGTACTGTGCTTAAACTGGATATGTCAGGCCAAAAGGTTCAGATATCACAGCCTCGCTATAAACTACAACGCATCATTACAAATTTAAAGACAAGCAACAAAGGAAGTCAAGGGAAGTATCCACAGCCTTATGTCCAAGGTGAACCGTAAGGATTAGGTCAAGTCAAAAGGAGTATCCCCAGCCTTATGTCCAAGGTGAACCGTAAGGATTAGGTCAAGCCAAAAAGAGTATCCACAGCCTTATGTCCAAGGTGAACCATAAGGATTAGGTCAAGTCAAAAGGAGTATCCACAGCCTTATGTCCAAGGTGAACCATTAGGTCAAGTGAAGGAAAGTATCCACAGCCTTATGTCCAAGGTGAACCATTAGGTCAAGTGAAGGAAAGTATCCACAGCCTTATGTCCAAGGTGAACCATTAGGTCAAGTGAAGGAAAGTATCCACAGCCTTATGTCCAAGGTGAACCATTAGGTCAAGTGAAGGAAAGTATCCACCGCCTTATGTCCAAGGTGAACCATTAGGTCAAGTGAAGGAAAGTATCCACAGCCTTATGTCCAAGGTGAACCATTAGGTCAAGTGAAGGAAAGTATCCACAGCCTTATGTCCAAGGTGAACCATTAGGTCAAGTGAAAGAAAGTATCCACAGCCTTATGTCCAACTTGAACTATTAGGTCAAGTGAAGGAAAGTATCCACAGCCTTATGTCCAACTTGAACCATTAGGTCAAGTGAAGGAAAGTATCCACAGCCTTATGTCCAAGGTGAACCATTAGGTCAAGTTAAGGAAAGTATCCACATCCTTATGTCCAAGGTGAACCATTAGGTCAAGTGAAGGAAAGTATCCACAGCCTTATGTCCAAGGTGAACCATTAGGTCAATTGAAGGAAAGTATTCAAAGCCTTATGTCCAAGGTGAACCATTAGGTCAAGTGAAGGAAAGTATCCACAGCCTTATGTCCAAGGTGAACCATTAGGTCAAGTGAAGGAAAGTATCCACAGCCCTATGTCCAAGGTGAACCATTAGGTCAAGTGAAGGAAAGTATCCACAGCCCTATGTCCAAGGTGAACCATTAAGTCAAGGAAAGTATCTATGTTCAATCCTCATATTGTTGAGTTTACTGAGTAGTCAAGTCCACCTTCTCAACTACAGCCCTCAGGATGTAAGAAGAGCCACTGTAACCCACCAGCAAAGAAATGCCAAGAGTTAAATGAATTGAGTTGCTTCCAGCACAAACAACATCCATTTGTGCAAGGGCAAATAAAAGGATTCATTCAAGTCCATTTTATTTTTATTCTTTTCAGGACCAGAAGTTTCATCCACCCTTATTTGGCGATGACTCCGATGATGACCTCGATTGGCTGAGCTAGACCTTCACCTGTGCAACATTTTATCTGTATTATCATCATCATTCGTCTTCTTGCTCCGTATGAAGCATAGGATCACCACTACAGCTGACCACTTTTTAGAAAGCCTAAATCCAAGCATTTGTAGTGGCAATTTCAAGGGCAATGGTTTGACATGATGAGGTTGTCAACCTCATGCATAACCCTCTTTAGTTGACTTTCACAGCATGCTTGGAAGGTTACAGTGGTCCTATTATTTTTACTCCATATAGCAATCAGATATTTGTATCTGTGTACCTATTTATAAAACATGAGAGGAAAGAGCTGATGACTATGACAAGAGTAGCGAGGAGGGTCAGTCCTTGAAAGAAAGCCAAGTCATTTTGATGTCTTTAATAGTTGGTGGACAATTGGTTTGAGTACCTGTCCCTTATTCTGGAGACACTGGTTCAAAACTCAGTATAGCATAGGGTGATGTTATCAAATGTAGGGTTATTTAAAAATGAGTGGTGACATAAAGAGAAACAGGTAGTTGAGTGGTGACATAAAGAGAAACAGGTAGTTGAGGGGGGACATAAAGAGAAACAGGTAGTTGAGTGGTGACATAAAGAGACACAGGTAGTTGAGTGGTGACATAAAGAGAAACAGGTAGTTGAGGGGTGACATAAAGAGAAACAGGTAGTTGAGGGGTGACATAAAGAGAAACAGGTAGTTGAGTGGTGACATAAAGAGACACAGGTAGTTGAGTGGTGACATAAAGAGAAACAGGTAGTTGAGTGGTGACATAAAGAGAAACAGGTAGTTGAGTGGGGACATAAAGAGAAACAGGTAGTTGAGTGGTGACATAAAGAGAAACAGGTAGTTGAGTGGTGACATAAAGAGAAACAGGTAGTTGAGTGGGGACATAAAGAGAAATAGGTAGTTGAGTGGGGACATAAAGAGAAACAAGTAGTTGAGGGGTGACATAAAGAGAAGCAGGTAGTTGAGTGGTGACATAAAGAGAAGCAGGTAGTTGAGTGGTGACATAAAGAGAAACAGGTAGTTGAGTGGGGACATAAAGAGAAACAGGTAGTTGAGTGGGGACATAAAGAGAAGCAGGTAGTTGAGTGGTGACATAAAGAGAAACAGGTAGTTGAGTGGTGACATAAAGAGAAACAGGTAGTTGAGTGGTGACATAAAGAGACACAGGTAGTTGAGTGGTGACATAAAGAGAAACAGGTAATTGAGTGGTGACATAAAGAGAAACAGGTAATTGAGTGGTGACATAAAGAGAAACAGGTAGTTGAGTGGGGACATAAAGAGAAACAGGTAGTTGAGTGGTGACATAAAGAGAAACAGGTAGTTGAGTGGTGACATAAAGAGAAACAGGTAGTTGAGTGGGGACATAAAGAGAAATAGGTAGTTGAGTGGGGACATAAAGAGAAACAGGTAGTTGAGTGGGGACATAAAGAGAAACAAGTAGTTGAGGGGTGACATAAAGAGAAGCAGGTAGTTGAGTGGTGACATAAAGAGAAACAGGTAGTTGAGTGGGGACATAAAGAGAAACAGGTAGTTGAGTGGGGACATAAAGAGAAGCAGGTAGTTGAGTGGTGACATAAAGAGAAACAGGTAGTTGAGTGGTGACATAAAGAGAAACAGGTAGTTGAGTGGGGACATAAAGAGAAACAGGTAGTTGAGTGGGGACATAAAGAGAAACAGGTAGTTGAGTGGTGACATAAAGAGAAACAGGTAGTTGAGTGGGGACATAAAGAGAAACAGGTAGCCAAGTGGTTTAGATACCTGCCTCTTCATCAATGGAACATTGGTAAGGCCTAAGTTTTTGTTTCTGTCAAAAGTAAAATAGAAACGTAACCTGCACACTGCATGATGACTGAAAAAGGACGTGGTCTTTATCTCCATAAATATTCCCTGCTAACCTCAGCAGTAGAAATAAATGTTGTAATGGTATTTAGTAAAGACCATAAAACTGAATCTGTGACTGCCACGGATTTGGCCTTTATTCCTCAGTCTCATAAAATGCCCTTACCAAACCCAGCTATCAGAAAAAGGCTCTAATGATGGGTTAGTTTCTGTTTTTGAATACATTTTTTTGCAAGATTCTTGCCTCCATGTCACCCACTTTAAAACAAAACACCGCCTATTGTGGAAACCAGCATCAAAGTACTTTAGTTTACAAGTCCCTGCGCTGGCTTCTATAACAATTTGTTTTACTTGATAAGGTTGATATTCAAAACCTTAGAGCACCTGTCTTTAACAAGTGCATGCCTGCCAAGTCCTCATGTCCCACAGCCATTAGTACAAGCTCTGCCCATGTCTTTCCTGTTACCTTTATGTTTATCTCAATCTCTCTGCTATACATTTTTTTTTCATCTGCATCTACTTCTCGACCCTTGGGGATACAAGAACAGGAACTGTCTTGCAATGCTATCAGTTGGTTTCCCTATTGTGTGTCTCATCCAATGTCAATGTCTTATCCAACAGATCCATATCATACCATCACAATCTCTCTATTCTGTGCAGGCACCATTCTATGAAAGTTTATACCTTTGTCATTGTTGTCATTGCTGTTCCCATGTTTCAGAGCCATACAACATATATTGGAGTTTAAGATTTTTATATCAGACTTTATTATTTTTTATTTCCGTAAGTTCCCAAATGCAATGAACGCTGCTGTTGCTCTTTGCATTCTTATTTTGTCATATTTATCTGGCCTCTTACTTAAACAAAATTATAGTATGTTTTATTAGCTAATTTACTTTGTTGATCGTTTTACAAATCCATCATGATTTACTGAGTTTGTAAGGAAATAGTTCATCAATCAGCTTCATTTGAATTTACAGTTGTGAGTCATGGGCAATGACCACAACCCACAAAAGTCAGCACCAAATCTCTCAAATGAGGTAGCTTAAGAAAGGGACAAGGAATGGACAAGGTCTACAATAAGATAATACATCACAATCTTGAGACCAAGCTCTTTCAGGCTAGAGTGGAGCTGTCTCATCTACAGTGGTTAGGTTATGTCTGAGGAATGGAAGAAAGAAGATTACAACAACATTAGTGGGCACTCCCAGGGTGACTCAACCACTACATTAGTGGGCACTCCCAGGGTGACTCAACCACTACATTAGTGGGCACTCCCAGGGTGACTCAACCACTACATTAGTGGGCACTCCCATGGTGACTCAACCACTACATTAGTGGGCACTCCCAGGGTGACTCAACCACTACATTAGTGGGCACTCCCAGGGTGACTCAACCACTACATTAGTGGGCACTCCCAGGGTGACTCAACCACTACATTAGTGGGCACTCCCAGGGTGACTCAACCACTACATTAGTGGGCACTCCCATGGTGACTCAACCACTACATTAGTGGGCACTCCCAGGGTGACTCAACCACTACATTAGTGGGCACTCCCAGGGTGACTCAACCACTACATTAGTGGGCACTCCCAGGGTGACTCAACCACTACATTAGTGGGCACTCCCAGGGTGACTCAACCACTACATTAGTGGGCACTCCCAGGGTGACTCAACCACTACATTAGTGGGCACTCCCAGGGTGACTCAACCACTACATTAGTGGGCACTCCCAGGGTGACTCAACCACTACATTAGTGGGCACTCCCAGGGTGACTCAACCACTACATTAGTGGGCACTCCCAGGGTGACTCAACCACTACATTAGTGGGCACTCCCAGGGTGACTCAACCACTACATTAGTGGGCACTCCCAGGGTGACTCAACCACTACATTGATAACATTATAGGACTAGACTGGAACCATGCCAGGAGGCATAGAGCGGATAGAATAGTCTTGGGTTTCTCTATGGCAAACCTCTACACCACAGAGTAGAAGACAGCTGATAAAACAGTCTAGAATTGTCTATAGCAAATCGCTACACCTCAGGGTAGGAGACAGCTGATAAAACAGTCTAGAGTTGTCTATAACAAATCTCTACACTTCAGGGTAGAAGACAACTGATAAAACAGTCTAGAGTTGTCTATAACAAATCTCTACACTTCAGGGTAGAAGACAGCTGATAAAACAGTCTAGAGTTGTCTATAACAAATCTCTACACTTCAGGGTAGAAGACAACTGATAAAACAGTCTAGAGTTGTCTATAGCAAATCTCTACACTTCAGGGTAGAAGACAACTGATAAAACAGTCTAGAGTTGTCTATAGCAAATCTCTACACCTCAGGGTAGAAGACAACTGATAAAATAGTCTATTGTTCTCTGTGACAAACCTCTACATCCCTAGATAGAAAATCTCTTATAGAACAGTCAAGAGTTGTCTATGGCAAACCTCTTCCTTCCCCTCTCCCCAGGGTAGAAGACAGCTGATAGAGCAGTCTTGTGCTGTCTATGGCAAACCTCTTCCTTCCCCTCTCCCCAGGGTAGAAGACAGCTGATAGAGCAGTCTTGTGCTGTCTGTGACAAACCTCTTCCTTCCCCTCTCCCCAGGGTAGAAGACAGCTGATAGAGCAGTCTTGTGCTGTCTATGGCAAACCTCTTCCTTCCCCTCTCCCCAGGGTAGAAGACAGCTGATAGAGCAGTCTTGTGCTGTCTATGGCAAACCTCTTCCTTCCCCTCTCCCCAGGGTAGAAGACAGCTGATAGAGCAGTCTTGTGCTGTCTATGGCAAACCTCTACCTTCCCCTCTCCCCAGGGTAGAAGACAGCTGATAGAGCAGTCTTGTGCTGTCTATGACAAACCTCTACCCCCCAGGGCAGAAGAGGGGTTAACTAGGTCAGTAAATCTCCTTGTCATTTCAAATGCAGCATGGGGTCACCACTACACCTGTTCCCTCTTTTGGAGGCCTGTATCAAACCATGTATATTTGCTCGTACAGTGGTGGTTTCTTTTGCAATTTTGTTATTACATAATGAAGCTGCAAATCACATGCACAACCCTCTTTAGTTGTCATTTCCTACATGCATATAAGGTTAAAGTGGACCATTTTTCTTCCATAGTACCTCAAAGGTGCACTCTTAGTACCTCATTGGTGCTCCCCAAGTACCTCACAGGTGCACCCCAATTACTTCACAGATGCACCCAAAGTACCTCATAGGTTCACCCCAAGTACTTCACAGGTGCACCCACTGTACCTCTAGGTCCACCCCAAGTACTTCAAAGATGCACCCAAAGTACCTAATAGGTTCACCCCAAGTACTTCACAGGTGCACCCAAAGTACCTCATAGGTGCACCTAAAGTACCTCACAGGTACACCCCAAGTTCCTCACAGGTGCACACCAAGTAAACTAATGATGATTATAGAAATCTCTGATTGATCTATTCTGTTGTGGAGCATTTTGCTTGAGAAAGGTAATTATATAGCTAGTACTGCCTTCTCGGATGAAGTGTTAGATGCTTTATTAGATGAGCTTTCAGATTGTGTGAGGTGTGGTGACCAGTTCTCTTCCTCATTGTCCTGAATTAGTCTTAATTGAACTCCTTACGAAACATTGAGCCACTACTGTAGATTGCCTGCGTCAAGCATTCTGATCAGTTAGAAAATATAAATTAAATCTGTGATTTGTTGATTTTGTGACATAGCAGACACTGTTGTTGGAGATGAAGTGGTAGAGATTTTATTATTCAAGGTCTTAACTTGTGTGAGGTGGGGTGATTAGTTCTCTTTCCCACTGAATTATATTAGTATTGTCAAGGGGAATTGAGTCCTGCTCTCGTCAAACCGGTTACCATTGGGGCGCCAAGTATCTTGACCTTATCTTAGTACAAGACAGCAAGGAGGGACTAGCCACCCCACTTGACAAAACCTGAGACCTATTACAATGAAGCCTACAACACTTCATCCCCTACACCAATATCTGCTATACAACTGCCATTATATTCTAATATATAAAATTATGTTTGTGCCATCTATATATTTTATAAATTCAATTTGCATCAATATATTTGTTAATATTTGCATTCCAGTATTATTTTAATAATTTTTATATATAAATTTTGAAATAAACGTGACATTTCATTGGTTGTGATTGAAGACTTTTTGGAAGATTCAATATTTTTAACAATAAAAAATGTGCCTTCCTACTATTCTGATCAGCCGCGAGTGTTGCCACCGCCGAAAGAGAAATAAAAATAGTAACACTGCAACCTGTCAGACATGTCATAATTCTGGTGACTGATGGAGGTAGCGTGGCCTAGGGATGAAACGTCTGTTTCACAATCCCAATGGGTCCCAAATGCTGTCATAGCCTGGACAGGAATTGAGGATGAGCTCTTAATTCTGTTCAAATGCTCCAAAGGCACATGCAACACAAAGCTTCTGACAGCAAAAGCCCAACTCCTGACCTTCACGTGGCAGGAACCTGTTGCTCTTACTAACAGGAGAAAGGGCTAGGTGTGAATCTCTGGCGCCCTAAAACCAGACTGCTCCAGGTTGATGAAGTTTGTAAGCCATACGTGGCAATTTGTATAGGAGAAGGAAAAAACTCTGATTTCAAAGCCACCTGCTGACTTGCAGGTAGGCTACCGACAGCCATCGGACGATTCCCTTTGTGGTGTGGCATATTGAGTACCCAGCATTGCACATGGCCTAGAGGAGCAGCAATCTGGGCTTCGAACTTAACCCACATCCGACTGACAGAAAATATAGCGGAAGACCAAGTAATGGTTAGATGACTAGGGAGCAGAGCTGGATGTGTGCAGGACGTGACCTTTCCTTGCGAGAGCCCAGAACCAGAGCATACTGATTAAGCTCTGCATATTTGGAGAGGTCCCTTGGATGGTGGGGAATGTCACTCTCTCCCACACTGAGTATTAAGACCACATACCTTGCAACACTGCATAATGAAACAGGATGGAATGTCTGAACGGAGGGATCGAGCTCTTGACTCCAAATCAATATGCTGCAGAAAGGCAGAAGAGCCACAGGAAAACCCTAAGATTAAACAGAATGCCAAGCACAACTAACCCTGCATCAAACGAGCTCAGACATCGCCTTTGTAAACAAGGTCCGCGCAAAGCAATGACAACCCAGGCTGCTGGCGAGAAGTATATTACTGGGAACATAAACATAATACAACTAAACATTTCAGGCATACAAAAGAAGAAGGAAGAATTGCTCAAAATCCTACATGACAACAAAGTCCACATTGGGAGAGTCCTGCACTTCAGGAGACCATCCCAACCAAAAATCCAATCAACATTACTGGATACACTCAGTACCTCTGTCAGTGCAAGAACTGCCGAGGGCTTATGACCCTCATAATAAATGACATTGAAGCTGAAGTACAAAACACCTCCAACAGTACTGACATTGACAGGCAAGAGATTCTCTGCTGGAAGACATTGGAAGCAACCACAGACCTATACTCATCACTATATAAAAGCAATACAAATGCAACCAAGAGAGAAAGACGTACTGGCACTATAGAAAAGCTAATTGGGCAACGTATGTAGCCCTCTCAGACAACAGATTCACCAACATTAACTCAACAGACACTATAGAGAATACATACAATAACATCACAAAGACCATCCTAGAAATAGCCAAAATGACAATACCAAGAGGCAGTTGTAAACATTTCAGCCCTTTTTGGACACTAGATCTAGAAACATTAGTCATAGAATGACAAGCCAGAAGAAAGATGGAAACAGAAAACAGTCAAGAGAACAGAACATTATATAAAAAACTCACAGCACAAACTAGATACCACATCAAGCAAGTAAAAAAAGAAGCCTGGACAAAAGCATGCGATGAGTTAAACTTGAATAGTGAAAGACATAAAGCATGGAATCTTCGGCACCATCTTGATGGGAAAGGGAAGAAGACAAACCAAAACCACTCAGACAAAACCACTCAGATTTGGTGGACAAATCGTAACAAAGAATAAGAAAAAGGCAGAAATGTTCAACAAATTATATGCCGAAGTGAGCAGAACATTTCACAGGAAACAACCAGACAAAGCATTTAAGAAGACAATAAGAACACAACAAAGAGCTTCCTAAGCAAACATTGCACAATTTGAGACTTTGTACACGACACAGGAGATCAATAATGCGATACAAAAATTGAAGACCAAAAAGGCCCCAGCAACAGACAACATTACAATTGAAATGAAAGTGAACCTCGGCCTAAAGGCAAAGTCTGTCTTCCTGAACTTCGTCAACAGAACACGGTCGGACAGCAGACTTACAAGAGCATGGCTTACTGCAAACATCAAGCCAATTTTGAAAAAAAAATAAACCAGCCGACGATCCAAAAAATTACAGGCCAGTCTCATTGATATCAACAATTGGTGGGATTGCTCACCACCTCCACCACTCCACCCCCCCCCCCCCCCCCCACCTCCCAATCTATGTTAATTTCAAATGCCAGAGTGGTCAGCCCCGAACCCCCATCTCTGTACTAGACAAAATCTTCCACCTAAACCCTTGTTTCCTTTGTCGACCTAGTTCGAGATGGGGCTTGACCTTGGCACGCATTTAGGCAACCTCTGCCCAATCTCCCCTGCCCTAAACGACCATGCTCCAGCTGGAACTGTTGTAGCAGACGGAACTGGGTTTTGCTCTCCCGGCTCTCTGATTTTGCACCTCAACTATCCACCTTTTCAGTCTAAAAATCTATCACAAATAACCCTTCAATAAACTAAGGACACTATTTCAAAACAAAATCTTTATTTCTACACGTTACAACTTTTCCACTCTTCTACCATACACTTCTTCTTCTTCGAACGCTGTCAGACATCAACCTGTATTTTTTCGAAAAAGCAGCGGTCATAGAGCTTGTCTAGTGTTGCCATTGGTGATGGCCACATCTGCTTTCTCTGATCCTCGTATGTCGGGCAGTTTTGCAGCAGATGTTCAGCGGTCCTTTTCCCAGTACCACACATGCATTCGTCAGTGCCCCATATCTTCAATTTATTGAATAGGTGGTACCTCAGTCTATTATGGCCAGTGCGAAGTCTGAAGGCCACGACCTGCTCTCTTCTGTTCAACTGATAATAGGCATCGTTTTTTTTTTGTGTAGCCAGTATGTTATGTTTCCCATTTGGTCATGTATCTAGCTCTAATAAGCCTTTTTGACTCTTCGTATGTCACACTAGAATCTGGCTGTGGTAGTCTTGCACCTTCTTTTGCCAGTCTGTCTGCCTCCCCGTTGCCTTGGATGTTGCAGTGGGATGGAACCCACTGTACCACTACTCTTTTTGGAGCGGACTGCTGGCATAGTTGACAGAGTACTGTTCTTAAATCATTAAGTTCAGTATTTTTCTGGCTTTTTAGTGATGTGACTACGGCCGGGCATCTGTAAGCAGGGCTATATGGCTTTCATTTCTTTTGCATGTCACCATTTCTTCTACTGCGGCCCTCAGTGTCTCTGCCTCCGCTCTGAAATTGCTTGTGTATTTTCCAGTAGCTAATGAAAGTGTTGTTTTTCTACCATTTGGTAGGTTCAGAAATGCTCCTGCCCCTCCGTTCTGTGTTGTGTTTGTTACAGAGCCGTCGGTGTATGCATGGGTCCAGTCCATGCATTTTCCACTCTTCTACCATACACAACTTCCTACAAGCTCCTAACTAACGGTTATCTATGACTTAAAACTCTTTCTACCGCTAAACCTAAAACTATTGTCCACATTCTACTTCCCGTACTTGGCCTGCCGTAACGTGAATTCGAATTATGGGGTATTGACGCTGATGGTAAATTCGTGGTTTAAACCCAACCCAGGTAAACATCCTTGGCTCCGTTCCTTATCGACGACTGTTGATTTGCGTAGTTGATGTCGAAAGACTAGGCTACTGATGTGGATCTACGATGACTACAAACTTAGTGAAGGCAGCTGCGTGTTAAACTACAACGTGTTTTGACCACGCGTGTTAAACAAAGGCAGGCTGACCACGTGGTAAACTGGGGCGGGTTGACACACATGTCAAATGGTAAAGTTTTCTCTCAGCCAATCTAGATCTAGGAAGCCTGTTCTCTCCTATAACGGGTAGCTATGACTGATCTAGGCTACTTCTGTGAGTTCTCTGCGATGACTATAAACTTGAAAGGTCGCCCATGTGGCTGACGCTGGTTAAAATGTTAACCTGGTGAAATTATATCTAATTACTCACAAATGAAAATCAGGAATGCTTTCCTTCTGCAAACTGGAACCCCATCAATGCGATGCTCGCTCTTCTCTGACTGAATCAACTCTCAACGTGAGTCCCTCTCTGAATCGTCTTTCTAGAAATGCTCCTCTTCAAATGTGTCTTTGGAAATGCATCGTTCACTCTCGAAATCTTTCTTGAAATGTCTCATAATGTGTTTCTCTCTACATCTGTGTCTGAAAATGCTGAATTGCCCTGAACAACTTGTTCAATGTGTCATCTCCGAAAATGTCTCTCCCGGCCCGCTCCAGCTTTTATAGTCCTCAGGACTATTTTCTCTGCCGGTCCTACTTTCAAAATGGCGTCCTGCGCATCGATATTAATCCGCGACACTGTCGTGGTATTACTGACGTGAGTTGTCAGTTACGATGGAAAGTCCACCTCTAAATTTAAAGGAAATATATAATTATGATACCGACGTAATCATAGACAAAATAAGCTGTCAATAGGGAGACAAGATTTGCCTGTCAAGACTAAATCTGGCACAGTGTCACAATATGACCAGGTCAACATTAGATGACACTTGAAGCCACCAAAACCTCAGTAGATATGATCAGGTCAACATTAGATGACACTTGAAGCCACCAAAACCTCAATAAATATCAGGTCAACATTTGATGACCTGACATGTATTTATTGAAGACCTATGCTCCACATGAAGCTGTGGTTTTGATTATTTTTTAAATTCTGAATTGATGTCACTGCCTTCCAGACAAACTCATAGGTACTCATTATCCTTCAGAAAATTACAAATAGTATGGATACTGATGATTCAATTAGCATGCTGGTTGTACACACTCCTGCTCCATCCACGCGGGTGCTTCTCCCTGCTCAACCAACATAGTATTCAAAATTCTACAGTTTGTGAATTGTGATCCATCGATTGCAATGTCAACACCAAAGAAGCGCCACTGATGAACTCCATATTGACAGTCCACACCATGTGTTCCTTCTAGGCAAGAACATCAGCTCGGTCATTTCTATGGATCCTAGCATGACCAGAACAGTAGATTCATACGTCCCTGAAGATTTGAACCCTCTTTGTCTCCTATTAGCTCATTCATCCTAACATGCACAGAGCAATAGATCCATACATCCATGAAGATTTGAACCCTTTATGTCTCCTATCAGCTCACTCATCCTAACATGCACAGAGCAATAGATCCATACATCCCTGAAGATTTGAACCCTTTTTGGCTCCTGTCAGCTCGCTGATTTCTATGAATCCTAGCATGACCAGGGCAGTAGATCCATACGTCCCTGAATATTTGAACCCTCTATGTCTCCTATCAGCTCTTTCATCCTAACATGACCAGGACAGTATCATCCTACACCTTTCTCTACCTCTATTTTAATAATTATTCTCTTTTTTTCTTCGCACTTCTTTTTCATTTTGTCTCTTGTTGGCCTCGTTCTACCGATGCCAGTATCACTGCCATCTGACAGGCATGTCATAAGACGTACATGACAATGGCACACGAGATGAGGAGAAGATGCTGTCATGTGACGGGACACCCGTTAAGGAAGCCAGCTGGTAGCATTTCAAGGCAGTCTGTTCAGTAGCCTCCAGGGCAGGATCAGTAGAAGTAGACCAAACACACATGGAGAAGATATCTAGAGACAAAGATAAGGAAACGTAAGACATGTCAAAAGTTGGGGTCACTGGCTCAGTAAAGTAGGACTTGACATGTTTGGTTCATGACCTAGCTATGCTCCCCAGTGAGCTGAAAAGGTTTTGACTTTGACTGAACAAGGAAGCTTACCCTTTCATAATCTCTTTGTCTCTGGCTTTTGCTCAATATGAAACAAGAACATCACTGAAGTTGTTCCGCCTTACAGGAAGTACGTGGAAAAGCATATAAACTCTTGGATTGGTGGCTTCTGTAGCAATTCATTTTACATTATGAGGTTGCTAGCTTTATATACAACCGTCTTTAGTTAACATGCTTGTAGGGCTACTGTAAGAATAGTATATATTGGTACATAATTTATGGTTTGAGTCAGGGTCTGTGATTTCATTAGGCCAAGTTGACAACCACCTAGGGTATATATATACCTTAGAGGGACCAAGCTCTGACCATAGAAGGACACACACAATTCCTGTATAAAGACCCATGAACATATTTCTTGCCCAGACATTCACGACTCAGACCTGAGTGCCATCAAAGGTGACAAGAAAAACCATTGTTACATTCCCAGGATGTAAAAGACGACAAAAAGGGGTTTTGCATATGCCTGGCAACCTCATCATGTAAAAACCAATGTTTCGAAACACCCTCAGCAATTGATGGGATACAGGCTTCCTTAAAACAGGTGAGGGTAAGAGACGAAATCACAGTTTCAGACCTACACTTTAATAACTAGAGCAAAAGGGCATACACATTACATCTTCTTGCAACTTTATAGTCGTGGACTGTCACAGGGTTTGGTTTTAGGACCAATTTTGTTTTTGATATACGAGGCGTGTTCAAATGAAACCGGGCCTAACTGCACCAAGTGAACATACGTACGACGTACGATGTGCATGATGACGTCACTTATGATGTAAACAACACATACCAACCATCAAGTCTGCAAAATTTCATTATCCTCCGACTCATTGTTTCCTCAGCAGACCGTTGAAAACATGGCGGATGTGATACGGAATCCGTCTAGAGTTGATCAGCGAGCGGTGATTCGATGTCTAGAGTTGATCAGTGAGCGGTGATTCGATGTCTAGAGTTGATCAGAGAGCGATGATTCAATGTCTAGAGTTGATCAGCGAGCGGTGATTCGATGTCTAGAGTTGATCAGCGAGCGGTAATTCGATGTCTAGAGTTGATCAGCTAGCGGTGATTCGATGTGTAACAACTGAAAGATGTCGACCAGTTGACAATTATCGCAGAATGCGGACAAGAGGGCACAGCTACAAATTAACTAAAGAGAGGTCCAGATTAGATATTAGAACATATTTGTTTAGTCAGAGAGGGGTGAATACTTGGAATGCATTGCCACATGAAGTAGTGGAGCAAAGAACAATTAATGCATTTAAGAATAGATTGGATGCGAAAAGCTTTTAGAGCAGAGAAATGTAAATGAAACTGGTTGTATATAGACTTTGAAGAGTCTTCTAAACCAGTATAAAGACGTTAAGTTAAGTTAAGTTAGTCCAGAGGGTGTGGTTAATTATTGTGTTAAAACAGTCAGTTTCACTCATTATCATCCATCCGGTTTTCTTGGAAAATAGGGTTCCTGCGCATCCTCTCCATCTATTATCCGCAATGACTGTACTCTCTGTGATCTGAACTTAACTTAACTTAACTTAACTTAACTTAACTTAACTTAATTTAACTTAACTTAACTTAACTTAACTTAACTTAACTTAACGTCTTTATACTGGTTTAGAAGACTGCAGAGTCTATATACAATCTGAGCACATTCAGTGATACTAGCTCGCTAGGTGGTACGGTCTTGTGCAAGCATCTCTCATGAGGCGACATCAATATTGAAACATTTCAAACGCACGACACATTAAATAAGTCTCTGTAGCCTTTTTTCTGTCCTCCTAGTGAGTGCCTCCTGTTTTGAGCTCACCGTATAACACCTGCCTGGGGATGCGCTCATCTGACATGTGAACAACATGTCCCGTCCATCTGACATGCGAACAACATGTCCCATCCATCTGACATGCGAATATGTCCCGTCCATCTGACATGCGAACAACATGTCCCGTCCACCGTAACATCGTAACTGAGCCAATTTCAGAAGTGTATGGATGCTCAACATGTAAGTATCGCTAAGAATTTCAGAGTTAGACACTTTGTCCTGCCACCTAATCCTGAGCAGCCTACGCAGACAGCCCAAGTGAAATCTATTGAGCTGTCTGGTATGTCTGCTATATACTGTCCATGTCTCACCGGCATGCAGCAGAGTGGATAATACCACAGAACTTTTACCTTGGTGGTGACACTGATGCCTTGTTGGTTGCAGACGTTTGGTTGGGGCCTCTTAAATGCAGATCTCGCCTTAGCAATCCTGTTATTGACTTCACTGTCGATATTCGCCTCTCTAATGAGGGTTGTCTCTAGGTAGGTGAAGTTAGCGACTGTCTGGAGACGTTGGTTTTCCAAATACAACGAACGAGTGTAGCCAGATTATAATGACGCACAGGACCCCTGTTTGGAAAAGCTCTGCCGGAATGAAATCTGAACAGGGAGTCTTGCCTTTGGACATCGAGTTGATATCCTTCCTGACCTCTGCCTCGGTGGGCTCAATGTCACGCCTCTGGTTAATAGTAGCCTGTAGCATGCGAGCTATGGCTTGTGTAGTGATGATGGACGCACATTTGAGAATGGCGTCAGAATGATTCGCCAAGCGTTCCAAATTCTGAACTTTGTCGGTCTATAACGCTGTGCCGTTAGCACTAAGAACAGGAGATGGGTGATGTGACGTAGGGCCGTAAATATCCTTCAGAGTAATTTAAAATCGCCTCCAGTCATTGGCCCAGCATACCTTTGAGTCTCCACCGCCTTGACCTGAAGCCAGGCATCCTGAATGGACCTCGACCTGTATTGCACAACTGTCTGTATGTTTTCTGAATGATGATTAGAGGTCACTTTTGAACTGTTCGAATAGACGGTGCTTTTCAATCAGCAGGATCTTGATAGCTGCGTTGTTTTTGTCGAACCAGTCATTGATCCTGCGAGTCATATGACCCAATCGATCAATTGCAAATCAGCGAATTTCATCCCTTATCTATCTATCTATCTATCTATCTATCTATCTATCTATCTATCTATCTATCTATCTATCTATCTATCTATCTATCTATCTATCTATCTATCTATCTATCTATCTATCTATCTATCTATCTATCTATCTATCTATCTATCTATCTATCTATCTATCTATCTATCTATCTATCTATCTATCTGCCTGCCTGCCTGCCTGCCTGTATGTCTGTCTGTCTGTCTGTCTATCAATCTGTATGTCTGTCTGTCTGTCTGTCTATCTATCTCGCTATATATATATATATCTCCCACACTGCATAATGTGGGTTGATCGCTCTCGAGATGTTTGATGAGGTCCCTGGCTAAGGTCTGTGTGTGTGTGTGTGTGTGTGTATGTATGTGTGTGTCTGTGTGTGTGTGTGTGTCTCGTCTTGTAGCATGGAGATGTTGAATCTATGTACAGGCACCTATTCCCGATGACGTCGCATAGTTTTCATTTTGCTGCATGGTACAACATCCAGTTTAAAGTCAGTTTAACAGTGTCTGATGGGGTCTTTGTGTATGTCAAAGGCAAGAATAGCAACACTGCCCCACAGAGAGCATGTCGTTAGAGGCGACTAACTGTGTGACGTGACATAACATCGGACATGGTAAGGAGGTTTGTTAAAAGCAGCATAAATGGCGCCTAACAGGCTGTGGTTCTAGTTTTGCTCGAGTGTTTGAGTCTATTTAGATTTTAGATGTACTCGCACATAAGTTAACCACCCTCCATAGCACTTGTTCTAAAGCAGCAAAGTAATAAGCTGCTCGAGCCTAGCCCGCTGAGAAGGAAGTTCTCCACCCGGCTACATCCAGCTCATGCCAATGCTAGGACCTGCACAAGGGGTTCTGCCCCTGTAAAAGTACAGGTCGACTAAGACTAACATGCCAACATTTAAAAAGGAACAGGTAGTCCTATTGAAAATATTGCTGTATAAGATGAAGTGATGGAGACTTGCTTGTACTGTGTCTCTGGTGGAATCTTGCCTGTTCTACTCTAAGATATTTTGTGTACACCTTCTTTCAATCTGTTCAAGATGATTATGTTGAATATCTTGTCTGACATTGATAACAATGTAATTCCCCTATAATTATCTATCTGCCATTAAAGCCTCTACTGCTCCCATTGTTTGCTGTTGTTCCTCCGATGATGTCAATATTTTGCCTTGTCTAACTTTGATTTTTTTTCGTATATATCTATTTACCATTATCATTGTTAATGAAAAGAGATCTCTCATTTTCCCTCTCTCTCATTTTCCCGCCTTTTCTGCCAATATGTGTACTTTTATTTTTCTGTATGCATATATTAACCTCTGTGTCGGTGTTAGTATAGTTTTTTTTCTGTGTTTAGCTTTGGTGAGGCTGGTTTAGAAATTGTTGAGTATTGCGTTCTTCTGCTACTTTTATTCTATTTAATGTAATGTCTCTGTTGTGATACCTCTCGTTTAATCCTATAGCTTCTTCATATGTCTTATTATTCCACATCTCCTTAGCACTGAAGTCCCTATCAACATTATTAGATCTTTTCTTTTCTGTGTGTCTGAGACCTCTTACAGCTCATTATACAATGTTGGCTTTTCTCATCCTCTGCTTCATTAATTGGGACATATCACTGAATGATATTCATATTAATGTTCTTGTTGTTGGTCTTCAGGTTTGCACTCACAATTCTACTGCTAATAGCCTCCCACTTTATGAGCGCTCTTTGAGTCTCTCTAAAAAGCACAGGTGTCTGTGTGATGGGTATTAGATCCTTCCTTTATAGAGTAAATAATCAATAAACATATTTGGCTGCTTCTATGTGTTGTCTTGTTACCCCCTCATCCTAATCTTCTTGTATCGTGTACTATCTGTTCGTTCCTATTATTTCTTGCATATTTCCAGTCATTCTTTCCAGTAAATGGCCATTGTGAAAGTCGGAACATATTATGTGTCAGACCCATGGTAATTGTTGTTGCTGTAATTCAGGATGTGTTTTCATTTGTTCTTTGTCCCTAGCAAAGGCCTAGTGGCCATACATTGATTTAGTTATTGTTTCTTAAGTGTTTGTCCCTGTGCGATAACTGAGTCATACCAGTTTAGGTTGGTGTCTACTTTTGTCCTTCAGTATGTTTCAATTTATGTTTACGTTAAAAGAAGAGGGGGTGGAAGGGGATTTCGGGGGGGGGGGGGGGGGGGGTGGGGGGTGGGGGGTGGCAATTAGCGTTAGAATGCATGGGGCACAAAATAACGTGACGCAATCCCTGATTGAAGTCTCCTGTATTTGTCTTATCGGTTTCCATTCGGTTTTTCAAAATTGTTTCGGTATTTTGACTCAATGGTGTAGAAATAGCCGTTAACATATTTAAATAGTTTCGACAATTAGTCGGCATTCTAAAACAAATATTGTTAATATCTACAATTACAAGTTAAATCACATTTTTTAGTATCATAACCAACAATTGAAGCTTCCTGGTTATTTTTTAACCCAATAACACATTATAAATCTAAATGTGAATGCCTAAAATTAGTTTCGACCAAAATTGCAGGTGTCATCTAGATTGCCAAAATGCCTTTTTTTGAAGTCAACTCTCCAAATTATTACTCAGTTCAAATTGGTTGTAATCAGAACATTAAAACATTTTTTTTTTAAAATTATTTAAGAAAAAAAAACACTCTGTATCTGATTTTGTTAAATTTATTATGGGGGAGGGGGGGGGGGTGTTTGTTACGTTTTCTGACTTAAGTGGGAAACGTTTTGTATAACAGTTTTTGTGCAGTTTTCTAGCTTTTCTATTTGCATGCCAAAAGTTAAAAAAATATAACGTTGATATTGTGGAGGCAATTTTTTTGCAGTTTAATTTTTTTTGGCCTTTTTTTAAGGGTGAGGATGATGATAATGATATAATACCTTTAGTTGTAAGCTGGTAGCTCTTGACAGCTCAATGTCTCATGTACAAAAGCCCATGTCATTATCATTTGCAGTTCGTTTAAAATATGTTTCTTAGAGGGGTTATGATTTTAGTATAGATGCATCTTTTGAGTATCTCTGAAGTTGGTGTCCCAGTATTGCTGGGTCTTTCCAGGAACATAGCAAACACATCTATCAGTCGTATCATCATTCAATAGTTTGCCAGCTCATATATACTGAGAGCTCGTCTAGCATTCCGCACTACTTAGGAGATCGTCACAAAGGGGGAAAGATACAATGTCCACTGGCCTGCATCTCTTATCTTACCACTCGCTGGGGGAGGGGGGTGGGTGGGGGGGGGGGGGTAGCTGCAACTACGTCTAAAATATTCACCTGCACCTCGGCCCCTTAATCTGATTCTTCTAAGGACCTGTCTGGCTTAGTTGACCTGACCAAAAGTTCCTAGCATCAGTGGGGCATGCAGGCTCTCCAATCTCACTAAGGTAGGCTTGCGTTTGGAGACTTTCTCAATGGTAAATATTAATCGCAATTAGTAACAAGATGCTGTTAATACTGAAAAACAATAGCAATTAAGAAACTAAAGAGGCTGCAATGCAGTTTTACAAAATAACAATAACAGGCGATGGGCCTGGCTTCAGCTAATTAAGTCCAATTATCAATAATCTGTCACAACTAAAACAGCCCATAAAACACAAGTTTATTAAACTAAATGTGCAAAGTAAGTAAAAAAAAACGGAAACATTAGTACAACAAAAATATTATATAGAGCAATGCAACTAATAAAAAGAAAGCAGCAAACGATAGCACCTAACAGGTCGCGGGTCAATCTTTACTCTCGTGTTTTAGTTCATTATGAATGCCGCAAAGCCATATGTTTGACTGGGACTTATGTCAGCTTACGAAAACGTGTTGTGGTTTTCCATTTGGATTAATTAGTTCATTCATTTTGTTGTGTTTTTCTCTCCAATTATCCTGGCAAACTCGTCGGTTAAAACAAGTATTTCGGCCACACCGTGTCGTGTTTCTATGGTCTAGTGCACACGGCTCAACTCTCACGAGATTGACGCTCCTCGTCCTGTTTGCTGACAACACATGGGCCAATAATGGACAAACACACCGACCAGGAGAGATTGCGCCCTGTCCTGTTAGCAACATGCCCACGACACATCGCTCACACACTGAGTGATACCGTTAATGCTCACGGTTCCCGTTCCATGACATCGGAGTACGCGGCTCACATCAAGGAGTCCGCAGTGACCTAAGAACACACTTATCATGAAACCACAAGACACCAGAGCTTAATCGCTGGATATTGTAAGTTCATCGGGAATTGCAACTATGGGTGTCATTTTTTGCTTCAATGGTCGATCGAGGTAACGGGCTATTGATGCCTAAGCGAACATTATTGCTATAATTATTAACTAATAAAAAATAATATGCTGATAGTGAATGCTTTCCTGTGAATATTTCACATCCGATGGCAAGATCGTGTCACTGACATCGAGGTTTGCTCGAGGGCTAACACGCCCAGCATCCATACACTGCTAGAAAAAAAGCACGACTAGGATGGACCGGACACCTCGTCAGTATGTCAAACGAACGGCTCCCAAAGAAGCTTCTCTACGGAGAGCTGAGAGAGAAATGGCGCTAGAGATGGCGCCTAAAGAAATGTTTTAAAGACGGTCTGAGGGACTCACTGAAAAGTTACCAGATAGACGCCGACACATGGGAATGTCTTGCACAAAACAGATTTGATTGGAGAAGCGCAGTCAAAGCCGGTGTAGCTACCAGCGAAGACGACCGTGTTGTGAAAGCCCAGAGCAGACGCGAGACCTGGAAATCCCGAACAGCGGGAACACCATCACCTTCTACAAACCTCGTGTGCCCGTTATGTAGCAGCTATTGTCGTGCCCGCATTGGCCTGTTCAGTCACATGCGCACCCACACCCAACATGGAAATCTGTGACAACAGACAACGATGGACAGCTATTATTATTATTATTCCCTCTATGATAAGGACTCCACACATGTACACAGTACTCCAATCTAGGTCTAACTAATGCTTTATACAATTTGACTATCACTTCCTTGCTCCTATGTTTAATATTTCTTTTTATCATACCTAACATTGCCTTTGTATTTTTCACTGCTACCTGGACTTGCTCACTCAATTTACCTGTATGATCTATTATAATCCCAAGGTCCCTTTCTTCTATCTTTCTAATATTGTTCTCGCTCATTCTGTAATTATGTTTCCTTTTGGATCTACCCATGTAGATGACTGTACATTTATCTACATTAAACTCCATTTGCCAGCTTACATACCATTTTTTAATTTTATCTAAATCCGACCTCAATATATCCACGTCTGCTTTAGATGAGACACTACTGCATAATAAAAAACATTGTTAAAAAATGTTATTCACTGGTTTATTTCTGCTCATATTTGAGGTATTGTTTCCATGACCGTAAGAAAGTCCCAGAAACAATATCCAAAGTAGGATTTTTGTGTGTGTGTCCAAAGGCTGGCACTAGGGTCACATGTATTGTATTGGCCGACCCCCACCTAACTTCCAGGTCGGGCAATGGAAACGGGCTACGTTACAGCGGCCTAGCAAACGAGGTGGGGTTCGACACTATGATCCCCTAATATTGAATCTGCGGATAAATTTAGCATAGCATTATATTAAGTAGGATCCATGTCCACCTTCATCAGTAAATCAGGTGCCACAAGTGTCCCTACCATCCCGCTACCAGAGAAAATCCGTAAAGCGCGAAGAACTTAGTACGAGTTACTTCTATAACAATCAAAGCGGTGGTGTTTGGCTTCTTTTGACAGTTCTTGTCTGGCTACCTGGGTATCACACGTAATCAATGTCGGGCATGGACTCTGAGTGTTGTCTTCCTGTTGTTGTGAGAACACAGCCTGCAACACTTTTGGAGTCGATAAACATACTTGTTATGGCTAAAACCTACGCTTAGATGGGTTAAACGTGTTATAAACGATCACTATTTGCAAGTGAGTTGCCAATTAGCAAAGAAAACTCATTAATGTTCTGCCATGTATTAATTTTCTAGTTATAATAATAAAAATATGAAATATCGTCAACAAGAAAGATTGGCCATTGGGTCGTGCCATATTCACGGATGCATAAGAAGAGTGATAAGACAGAAGTGGTTGTTTGTCAACTGACTTCTTAGATCATTATGGCAGTGACTATCAATTCCCTCCACCGTAATTTCATTTGTCTTTTTAGCCTTTCAGATACTTTCTTGTTTCCCAGCCAATCTCTGAATTTGTAACACCAGATAATAATGTTGATAATAATGACCTAAATAATATTTAATATTCGGAATATTATTCCTCATTGAGTCATTCCTACCAGAACCACCCGAGTGTTTCACTAATTGAAGAACTAAGGCAGACATTCTCGAGTAGTTTGAGCGGCTGTCACGAAGCCAAGCTCAATCCTTAGTCTCTACACTAACTTCAGTCAACCCAGGTGTAAATACAAAATATGTGCCTGATGACAGTGATGTATGATTGTATCATGTATAGTCTATAGTCTAGTTGGTGAAGGCAAGGCCGACAAGGCAGGGAAGAATGGCTCTTGTCTCCCACCCACCACCGCTATATACACACAAAGCTGAGACCTAGTACAATCATGTATCTAACACTTAACTTGATGTTGTGTATAATTTATAATATCTCAAGACTTCTTACGTCCCTGGTTAAGGACTGTCGAAGGGATGATTTTCTTTAAAGTTCAGCAACAAACTCCCTCCACTTCACCCTGTCTGTGGACATCGTTTGATTGATGCCCCCAGCTCTGGTTCACCATCTTATTTTCAGCTTCTGTGGTTCTTCGTCAAGTCGTCTTATGGTGGCCTGTCTTTTGCCTTACATCTGGGGCGGCTCTGGTGATGGTTTCAGGTCCTCTTCTTAAGACATGGCTGATCCAATTCTCACATTGACAAGTTAAGATGTATGTATATCTTTTTGGTTGCTCTGACAGGCAGTTTGTTTATCAGCTGTATTAAAAATGAATCGCCCCCAATGACAGTAGTCCTTAACTGCTCAAGATGGACTACCTTGACAGGAAAACTTATTTTTCATAGATCACTGCTCATCATTTTTGCTGATTACTCATCCAAATCTAATAACCACCAAGTGAGTCATAGAGACTGCATTGTATGGCTAGGTCTCAGTCTTCATGAGATGTATTAGATCCACAATGTTTATTTGCATATACATATTAAGATTGATTGATTTTTCTCATTGCTCTATGTGAAGCAGAGGATCACCACTACAGCTGGTCTCCTTACAGGAAGCATGTATCCAAGAAATTGCAGTAGTGGTTTCAAAAGCAGTTGTTTGACATGATGAGGCTGCTAGTCTTATGCTCACCTCTCTCTACTTGCCATTTACAACATGCTTGGAAGGTTACAGTGGCCCTATTATTTTCCAATCTGGTACCACTCAGGTCACCAATAAACATACAGAAGTGTTATCTCTCTGGTGGACTTGACACATCTTAGGCACCTAAGCACCCAAACTGACTGTATATTATATATATTATTATATGTTCTATTTAATATATATATAAATATAAACACACAGTAACACAAACATATACATATATACAAGGGGCTTGTCATAAATCTTTACCCCGACTATGAAGGAGTAGGAGGAGAAAGTTGAAATTTGGCACATGTGAAGCTTATTTAATTTGTACTGGGCTTGAGAAGTATTAATTTTCCTCCTCGACGGGTTTACCTGGTATGGTCCATGGCTCAACACACCTTATCAACCGGATCTGCTACACTAACTGTTTGTCAGAACAATGGAGAAATTAGAGGCCAGAACAAATAATAATAAGAATAAAATTTTTGATGTTGCAGAGAAAAACACCTACAGCAATACACGGGGAGATGACACCAGTGTTTGAGGACTTCTGTCTTTCGTATGCTTCTGTAAAAAAAACTTGTGTAGGCAGTTTAAGTGTGGCCGTTCCCATGTTGCTTATCTTCCAAGATCAGGAAGACCATCCACAGAGTACAGCGATGAAAAAGCTGCAGGAATGAAGAAAATCATTGACCAGGAAAGGAAAATGACAATTGCAGAGATATCTAGGTCAGCAAAACTGAATGAAAGTACTACAGTTTTTAGAATTTTACACAACAGACTGAACATGAGAAAAGTGTGTGCCCGCTGGGTCCCGCGTCTGCTGACATGTGAACAGAAACAAATGAGGGTTGATTGCTGTGGCCAGTTTCTCAAAATGTGTCGGTCAAAAAACATGTTGCCGACCATGGTGACAGTCGATGAGACTTATGTTCACCATTATGACCCAGAATCCAACATTTCTAGCATGCAGTGGAAAACCCCGGGCTCACCAACACATGTCAAGCCAAGAGCACAGAAATCTGCAAGAAAAGTGATGCTGACTGTTTTTTGGGACGTCAAATTGAAAGATTACCTGCCTCATGGCAACACGGTTAATGAGCAATATTATGCAGATCTCCTTACCAAACCAAGAAAGACTGTGACCAGAAAACGAGGGATAGCTCGCACTAAATTCTGCCTTTGCTTCAAGACAACTCGCCCTCCCATAAAGCAAGGCTTGTGCTGCAAACAGCCAACAATTTGAATATTAAAATTCTTCCACACCCACCATATTCTCTGCATTTAGCTCCATCAGACTTTTTCTCTTCCCAAAACTTAAAAAAACAGCTGAAAGGAAATCATTTTGACAGTGATGAAGATGCCATACTGGCCTGTGATAACTGATTTAGTTAGAAAAATAGATTATTTTATTCTGAAGGTCCTTTCAATGTCACGCAGAGATGGCAGAAATATATAAATTCAGGTGGTGACTACATTGAGAAGGAATAAACACTGTGCCAAATATCAACCTTCTCCTCCTACTCCTTCATGGTCAGGGTAAAGACTTATGACAAGCCCCTTGTATGTTAAGAAGTCTCAAAAATTACAGAGTACAGTACTCTAAAAGGATCAAAATGCATACCAAGTCCAGGATCTTCAACTCAATGTCAAGTCTATGGAGTAGAAATAATCAGATGAGTTGGGCATGTTATTCACATGTCCGATGAACGTCTCCCTAAACAGCTGTTGTATGGTGAGCTCAGGACAAATAAGTGCTTGTTGGAGAGAGTCTGAGAGACAGAAGAAAGTGTTTGAACAGTTTTTTCATGTGTTTCGCCTTATGGAAGCTGTGTACACCGAACCTCTCAGCCTGACACACTGCAATCACATATTGTGCTTGTATTGCTGAGAAGAGAGTCATCACTGCGCATGAAAAGGACAATGCAAGACGGTCCAATTACTATTGCGTTCCAAGTGTGACCCATGTGCGCTAGTTTGTTGTACTCGAGTCGGACTGTACAGTTATATGCGGTCACGTCTGATGTTGTCGCCATCTTCGCTTGCGATTGACAATTATTATCTATTATTATGGAGCGGAAATATGGCGGATTACTAAACTAAATATTAAGAGATTACGGGACTTTGCATCAACAAATCCCTGACAAAGATTTCTTAGACTGCAGTGGTTAGACAAGGTTACAAATGAAAGCTTATGGGTTGGATATGCCACATATTGCGAAAACCAGTATCACAGGTAATCTGATGTGGAATCCCCAGAGAAAAACAGACAAGGGAATGTCAAGCAAAAACACAAAGAAGAGACCAAGAGAATGATACAAGAAATACATGGAGAAAGTAAGTATAACCTGATAGGCATGGCATGCCTGGAGACCAAGGAGGGTTGGGGGATGTGGCAGACAGTCAAATCTTGGAACAACAATAAGAAACAAGAAATATCAAGACTTTTACACTTTATAGAAGCGGAGGAATGATTAAGTCGCTACACTGAGATCACGTTGTAAGAAGCGACTGAGGAGGGTTGGGTATGGGGTTGGCATTCTCATTCTGTAGAAACTGTAAACTTCAAGAAAATAAATGAACTGTACATTCTAAGTGGCCTAAGGGTGAAGCGTCCATTTCACAATCCCAGCGCACCCGGTTCGAATCATGCTTGTGTCCAGTTTGGCAGACATGGTTTTTTTTCTCGCTCCTCCACATATGGAAAGTAATGGCAACTTACCGTACTGTACACGTGCCAAGAAACTTATAACAGCCAAATAGGTGGTGGTTGTAAGAAGTGATGTTCTACAAAGGACATGCTACTTACTTTACACTCTAATGTAGAAGATTCTACATCCTATGGTGAAGGGGAGCAACTAAGTGGGAGCCAAGAATAATCAGGGTCAATCGAAACATAATCATCAATACCCCAACTCATGTCCTCGTTCGGGTTTCAGGCAATAGACTGTGTCATGGTCATCTGGCCAACAAGGTGGGGATCAACACTGATCCCATGGTGGTGAGCTTATTGATGAGTCTCACATTGCACTACAGCCAGGGGGATTCTGAGCTCCTTTCTTAAGTACACCTTCGGATGTAAGAAAAGGCACTGTAACCTGCTGCTCAAAGATCATTGCCAAGAGTAAACTCATCTCAGGATGAGTAGCTTTAAGTTGACCCAACTCAGGACAAGTAGCTTTAAGTTGACTCAACTCAGAACAAGTAGCTTTAAGTTGACTCAACTCAGGACAAGTAGCTTTAAGTTGACCCAACTCAAAACTTTAAGTTGACTCAACTCAGGACGAGTAGCTTTAAGTTGACTCAACTCAGAACAAGTAGCTTTAAGTTGACCCAACTCAAAACTTTAAGTTGACTCAACTCAGGACGAGTAGCTTTAAGTTGACTCAACTCAGGACAAGTAGCTTTAAGTTGACCCAACTCAAAATTTTAAGTTGACCCAACTCAGAACAAGTAGCTTTAAGTTGACCCAACTCAAAACTTTAAGTTGACTCAACTCAGGACGAGTAGCTTTAAGTTGACCCAACTCAGAACAAGTAGCTTTAAGTTGACCCAACTCAGGACAAGTAGCTTTAAGTTGACCCAACTCAGGAAGAGTAGCTTTAAGTTGACTCAACTCAGGACGAGTAGCTTTAAGTTGATCCAACTCAGGACAAGTAGCTTTGAGTTGACCCAACTCAGGACAAGTAGCTTTAAGTTGACTCAACTCAGGACAAGTAGCTTTAAGTTGACTCAACTCAGGACAAGTAGCTTTAAGTTGACTCAACTCAGGACAAGTAGCTTTAAGTTGACTCAACTCAGGACGAGTAGCTTTAAGTTGACCCAACTCAGGACGAGTTGAACAACAAGTAAGTATTTTGAGGAAAAAAATCACATTGACATACCTTGTACATTGAGTTTGTAAATGCCGTTGACCACTGCTTCTCTAGTGAGTATTTATCATGTTATAATTACCTTCTTAATTTTTCTATCGATCATTTGACCAAATAATCTTGACATCTACTCTACCAGAATGAACAACCAGTGGAATAATAGCCAGTTTCAACAAGTTCTAGCATCTGAAGCCAGTCAGGTGAAGATGTTTGACCCAACCCATTTCCAGGCACCAGCAGCAGTTGGAATAGCTCAGGCCAGCCGATCAGTCCCGCAAGCACAGCATCAGAATACTGGTGCTCCACCTTCAAAGCATGTACCTCCTGCTCAAGTTTCACCTTCCTCTAGGAACAGCTGGAGTAGTTGGAACTGGAATTCTGAGAATAACAGTACATGGGGAGAAGGCAACCAGCAGCAAGATGCAGCCGAGTCAGTGATTCCAAAGAACCAGCAAAACTTTGATGAAAGAGTTGCTGAAACTAACTTCTATGGCGGTGACATTCCAAAGAACCAACAAAGCTTGGAAGGGAAAGTTGCTGATAGTGGTTTCTACGGTAGTGACCAGTACCTTGGCATGGGGAACAGCGACTGGGAACATGCTGATCAGCAACATCAGACCTACACTGAGCCTGATATATCTACATCTTGTGAACTGAGCCAGCAACAACCACAGCCTGTGCATGACTTCCAGCAGAATGGTGGCACCATGTTTAGTCAAGGCCAGGACAGCTGTACTGATCAGAACCAACAGAATGAACCTTTCTTCAATGGTCAGCTCTATGACCAATTTCAACAGCAAGGGGTGGATCAGGGTCAGGTTTATCAACAAGATCCTGAACAGTATCAGGGCCAACAACATCCATATTATAATCAGCATTATGATGGTAATACATGGGCAACATCTAATGGAAGTGGACAATGGGCTAGTAATTACCAAGAGCAACAGGAGATACATGACCTTGAAAATGTTGGAACTGTGTCCAGAGAAGAGCATGACTTGGTTGATTCACAGAGCATCTCCAAAGAAGGTTTAGCCGATGCTGTTAGTGGACATGCCTGTAGTCACGTTAATGTTTTAACAGGACCAAGCTTTCAGGTGTTTGATAATGATGATGATGGAACTGTGTCGGGTCTCTTTGGACGAGATGGGGATGGGGATGGGGATGTACAGTTGGACACACAGAGACATGTTCATAGCAAGGGTAAGACAGGAAATGACAGTTCATCAGGTTTGGGTCAGTTTTTGACAGTCACCCCTTCATTTCATAGAACAAATTCCGAAATTAGTAATGCTAGTCTGTTAACCTTAAACCAATCCATTGAAGATGATGACGACAATGGACAAGAACATAACCTTCAAGAACTTGTTCAGAGAATGGAGGAGGTTAATTTAGCTCAAGGGCAGAGTGCAGGCAACAATAAAAACACAGATAATCAGATAAGAGATAGGATGAGTGACGTGCCTCATTTAGATCCAGAGATGAGTTTTGACCAAGGCTCATCTGCTGATCTAGAACACGTATACACTAAGGGTGACTATTCCGGTTTTGGCAATTCGATGAGCAATCATAGCCCCTTGCATTCTAGCCTCCCACTTGATACAGATGTTAGAGCTTCATCTCCGGTGGGTGATCAGCCTAGTTCTGCAGAGTCTGGCGGGTCTTCAGGACTGGCAGACTGGGAAATTGTTCATCCACATGGAGGCCCTGTTACCCACAACCTACACAACACTTTGGACAGCAATGCTGCTTTCTTCTCTGATAAACCAGATGGTGGTATAGGTCAGTCCTTGGCAAACTTGGATATACCTCATCAGATCTCTCAGGAACTGTTTGTCAGTGCTGGAATTGTTCAACCACAAGGAGTTTCTGTCTCACCCCAGCACATCTCTTTGGACAACAATGTTGCTTTATTCTCAGACAAACCAGATGGAAGTGTAGGTCAGTCTAGAGCTCTTGAAGACTTGGATAAACCATCTCAGAGCTCGCAGAACCTTTTCATCGGTGCCGGAATTATTCAACCGCATGGTGGTTTTGTCACCCACAACCAACACAATTCTTTGGACAACAATGTTGCTTTATTCTCAGACAAACCAGATGGAAGTGTAGGTCAGTCTAGAGCTCTTGAAGACTTGGATAAACCATCTCAGAGCTCGCAGAACCTTTTCATCGGTGCCGGAATTATTCAACCGCATGGTGGTTTTGTCACCCACAACCAACATAATTCTTTGGACAGCAATGTTCCTTTAGTCTTGGATAAATCAGATAGAGGTTTGGGTCAATCCATCTCTCTGAAAAACATGGATATGACACTTCAAAACTCACAGAACCTGTTCAGTTCCGGAATTGTTGAACCACAAGGAGGCTCTGTCACTCACAACTCCTTGAACAATTTTGCTTTTTCCTCGGAAAAACCAGACGGGGTTGTAGGTCAGTCCAACTTTCATGGAAACTTGGGTAAACCATCTCAAAGTTCACACAACCTTTTCATGAGTGCTGCATCTGATCAGAATGTTCGCACTGGTTCTCAGAACTTCCATTCTTCACACTACGGTGCATCTTCCATCAGTTCTCTTCCTGAGGCTGTTGAACCTCTTCGCGATACCAGAGGGAGGTCTGGCAGTCCATTTGTTGCTGCCTTCACAGATCACCGACATGAGGAACCTCCGCTTCTACCATCAGCACATATATCTTCACTATCACCACTCATCTCTTCTTTGAAAACCAACTCAAATTTGACAACATCAGTCCTTCCACCAGAAGGTAGATCTGCTAACTCACCCAAGAGAGTTGCTCTACAGAGCCTACCTAGACAAGCTAGCGTCTCTCAGTCCACTCACCAGGTGCCTCCATCAAGCATCTTGTCAATGTTACCAGCAGAGAATAAGGCAGCTACAACTGCACCTGAGACCATCAACCTACCGAGATCACATGGTGTGGCACAACTCCCTTCAAAACAGAAACTACTAACCAGTTCTATAACAGAGGATGGAACCAGCACCAGCAAACGAAACTCTGACATCACCAAGTCGGTTACAACAACACCAGCACAAATCAAACAGGTAGAAGAACCACCAGCGAGGAGCAGTTCCCGCAACTCTGAAGAAATTGCTGTGTCTGGTCAACAGCGGAGACACCATTCAGCATTCCATCCTGTTGGCCGTACACGACCAACAGCAATGTCACCAGCAACTACCTTATGGGACAACTCGGAGGCACCAACCTACAACATACTCTTGGCACCGGCCATGCCTCTCATCATTCCAAACCTACCTTCTGCGGCTGCACTTGCTCCGCTTATAGAAGCTAGAATGACAATATCAGCATCAAAAGTTGTAACAGCCGTTGAAAGTACCATAGACAAATCAAAATCAAAACGACAAGAGACTGTAGCAAGCCTGTCTGTAAGTTGTACTTCATTCATTATCTTTCATTATCACTCAAATAGGAGCATGGGGGCCACCAGTGTTGTTGACCTCCTTACAGGAAGCCTGGGTAAAAGTGTGTAGCAATTTGTTTGACATAATGAGGCTGAGAAACGCATGCACAATACTCTTTCATCCTTTGTTGTCAGTCCTATAGGAGCATAGAGTCCACCATTATTATTGGCATATTGCTGGGAGTTTGTAGTAAAACATGTATGTGGTTTCTTCTTCTTCTTCTTCTGCGTACACAGTCAGACAGCAACCATTATTTTTTCGAAAAAAGCGGCGGTCGTCCTGAGACTCTCGCCACTACCATAGAGCTTGTCTTGCAGTTCCACTGGCAATGGCCACATCTGCTCTCTCTGATCCCCGTATGTCGGGCAGTTCTGCAGCAGATGTTCAGTAGTCATTTTACCAGTACCGCACGGGCATTCGTCGGTACACCCTATCTTCAATTTGTTGAATAGGTGGTACCTCAGTCTATTGTGGCCAGTGCGAAGTCTGAAGACAACGACCTGCTCTCTTCGGTTCAACTGGTAATAGGCATCGTTTTTGGTGTAACCAGTATGTTCGGTTTCCCATTTGGTAATGTACCTGGCTTTGATAAGCCGTTTTGACTCTTCGTACGTCATATTGGTATCTGTTTGTGGTAGCCTTGCACCTTCTTTTGCCAGTCTGTCTGCCTCCTCGTTGCCTTGGATGTTGCAGTGTGACGGGACCCACTGTACCACTACCCTTTTTGGTGCGGACAGCTGGCACAGTTTGCAGAGTGCTGCTCTTAAGTCATTAAGCTCAGTGTTTTTCTGGCTTTTTAGCGCTGTGACTACGGCGAGAGCATCTGTCAACAAGACTATGTGGCTCTCATTTTCACTGTGTGTTGCCATTTCTTCCACTGCCGCCCTCAGTGCCTCTGCCTCCGCTCTGAAATTGCTTGTGTACTTACCAGTAGCGAATGACAGTGTTATTTTTCTGCCATTTGGTAGGTTCAGGAATGCTCCTGCCCCTCCGTTCTGTGTAGTGTTTGTTACAGAACCGTCGGTGTATGCATGGGTCCAGTCCATGCTTGGGTAGCTTTTCGTTATGAAGCTTAGGGTAGTGTCTCTCCTTTCTTTTTCGGTCTGGCAGTTTTTGTTTGCAATACCTGGTATATTTTCTACCACCTCTGGAAATATGTCCTGCCTCCAAGTAGGTTTTCGTACAGTAGTGATGGGTTTTGGTGTTGTTAGTGCGTTTATGGGGTCTTCGTGCATCTTTGCTTTGGCTATTTCTGCAAAGTTTCTCCGCTTTAGTTTCCCAGTTCCCAAATTGTTTAGCCTCTGGTACATTGGATGGTCCGTCAGTCTTCGGAGTTTCTCTGACTGCAGCTGGGCTCTGCAGTCTCTTCTGTCGGTCATGGATTGCAGTTTTGTAATCTTTTCAAGTTCTACAATTGGCGTTGACTTCATGCCACCAGTTATGATTCTCATAGCTTGGTTTTGAAGTTTGTTAACTTTATCGAAGTTCGCCTTCGCTGCTGTTGTCCATGCCGCGATGCCATACTCGAGAACTGGTCTCACTCTTCCAGTGTACAGTTTCTTTAGTATGCCTTCGTCTGCTCCCCAGCTTGTGCCAGCAAGTTTCCTCATGATCGCCATTCTTTCTCTGGCTTTCATTCGGTTTCTCTCAATCTGACTTTTCCATGTCATGCGCCGATCAAATGTGACTCCCAGATAGGTTGGGTTGTCGTTTGGCTGCAGGATTTTGCCATTTAGGCTTAATTTGGTACTTTGGGGTTTTAATGAGAGCGAGAATATTGTGCACGTGGTTTTCTCCTCGTTTATTTTGACCAGCCATGAGTTCGCCCACTCTTCCAGCGATGTTAGGGCCGTTTGCATCCGATTTCTTGCTATGGTGAGATTCTTTTCAGAGGTCCACATAGCCAGATCGTCTGCAAACATTGAGCTATGGACTCTTCTTGGTATATTCTCTGTAATATCGTTTATATATACCAGGAAGAGTGTGGGTGACAGTACTCCCCCTTGGGGTACTCCCTGCTCGAGTGTCACCTTTTTGCTCATCTGCCCTTGTACTTGGACTCTGGCCGTTCTTTGTTTGAGGTAGTGGTTGATCCACTTGTACATCTTCCCACAAACATCACTTCTTCTTAGCTTGACTCTAAGTCCATCCTTCCAGACTTTGTCAAATGCCTTTTCCAGATCCACCCAAACAGCTACTGTGTGTTTCTGTGCCTGGTAGGCATCTTCTATCTCCTGGGCTATGAGGATGACCTGGTCCTCAGTGGATCTGTGCTGTCTAAAGCCGGCTTGCTGTGGAATTAGTATTCGTTTTTCTTCCAGATGCCACATCAGTCTGGTGTTTATCATCCGTTCCATCAGCTTGCCGACACAGCTCAGTAGGCTTATGGGCCTGTATCCATTCGGATCTGTTTTGTCCTTTCCTGTTTTTGGTACTGGTACCAGTATTGCATCTTTCCATGCCTGGGGTACAATACCCCTTTTCCAGCTTTGGTTCAGGACTGATAGTAGTTTTTCCTTCGCTGTTTGGCCCAGCCCCATCAGCATTTCGTTTGTTATCCCGTCTTTTCCGGGAGATTTCCTTCTCTTTAGTGTTCTCATAGCCTCTTCCATTTCGCGCATTGTTAGTTTGGCCATCATGTGCTCTTCAGGAGCCGTATTTATGTTTTCGTGCCCCTTTAGCTCTTCGCTAATGTCTGTATGCTTATCTGCAGGGACCTCGATGTGGTTTGCTCTGGCATAGTGATCGACAAAGGCGTTTGCGGCTTTCTTACCTGTGATCAAGTTTTCGCCTTGCTTGATAGTAATTTGTTTATTTGACGGGGTTTCGTCGTTCATGGCTCTGACTAGCTTCCATAGCTTGTTCCCTTCTTTGTCCAGGTTTAAACTTTCCGTTTTATTTTTCCAACTTTCTCTTGCTGTTTGCTTGAGAGTGTGTTTGTACTTCGCCGCGGCGGCTTTGAGGGCGATGTTTGCCTCCACGGATTTTTCTCGTTCTGCCATGTTCCTCGCATTTGTTACTGCATCTTCCACTTTCTGTAACTCATCATTCCAGTAGGGCTTATAGTTTTTCCTAGCTCCTCTTGGGATGGTTTCAGTGGCGGCTTGCATTATTGCCTTGCTTAGGCTCTCTACCATGGGCTTCATTTTGGTGTTTCGTGTGTTGATGGTTTCACACAGCCCATCTGTCAGGATTGCAAATCTGTCCCAGTCGGCTCGTTTGTAATTCCAACGTGGGAGCGGTTTTGTTTCCTGTGGGCCTACTTCCATGTCAATGGTTAGCCTGATCGGCCTGTGGTCGCTACCTGCCAGTTGGTTTAGCACCTGGCGGTCTATTTTATAGTGTATGTCCTGTGTGGAGAAGGCCAAATCTGGAGTCGAGGTGGTATGCCATGTTCTTGAATAGAAGCTAGGGCTATCCTCCGGCCTGTTGATTAGGGAGAGATTTGCATCTATCTCCCAATCTTCCACTTCGTCACCTCTGCTGTCTGTGTCAGAGTATCCCCATCTCTCCGAGTGGCTGTTGAAATCTCCAACTACTATGCAGTTGGAGTCTCTGACCTCCATACTCGAGAGCGATAGGTCTCTGTTTGGTGGTCCGTACAGATTGAAAATGCGGAGCTTCGTCTCTTGAGCCATTATGTCAACTCCTACAATTTCTGCTTGTCCGGTGTGATTGACAGGTACCGCGCTACTCGGTATGCTGTTTCTGGTCAGTATCAGGACCCCTCCTTTGTGGCCTTCTCTATCTAGACGGAAAGTCTGGTATCCTCTGATTGAGAATTTATGGTTATTGTTGAGGTGCGTTTCCTGGATACATGCCACGTCAATCTTACCTTCATGCAGGTGATGTGTTAGGGAAAGTTTTTTGTTAATGACTCCCTCCGCATTCCACTGTAGTATTCTGAGGGTCTTGATGTTTTGGCCAATAGTCGTTTCCCCATAGCCATGTGCCTTGACTCCACGACACATGGGTGGGTGACCACCAGTAGTCAAGGGTGGGCCCCTTCGAGGCGTGGGGCCCGGCGCTATCGCTGCCTGGCGGGTCTCCTCAGGATGAGCGCCATACGTTTTTCGAATAGGTTGTGCCATCATACTGTGATTTACGTTGCACTGTTTTGTTAGGCTTGCGGCCCCGTGCATCCGATTTCAACAGGCGTTTCTGTAGGGATGCCCTCCTTAGCCTTTGGCTGTCCCCAGCCTATCTGCAAGGCAGCAGTTGTTTACGATCAGAGTTTTCTCTCCTATGGAAGTTGTCTTACCAGACTATCGAGTCTTCACTACTCGTGTCTTTAGGGTGCAATGATGATGATATATGAGATGGACTGGTTTACCCGGAAGAGAGGCAGTCCAGTGTGTCTGTATCCCAGGATCGTCACGTCCTGCCAGAAACGTAGCATTTGCATGTGAGTGGGGTATCTCTTTTTCCCTTTGTTTTCTTGGCTTCTATGCAGAGATGGTACGCCTAGCATTCCCCGCCACCTGGGGTGTTGACACAGTGGGGCAGGTGTGCAATGTCCGCTGGTCTGCATCTCTTCTGCGTCCAGCATGATAGTTATGGCTGATAACGTACAGAGGTAGATATCGTAGCCGGAGTGTATTTAGCCAGAGGACAAGCCTGGTAATGTCACAGAGATGTTGATCGCCTGGTGTGCGGACAACTCTCATGGTCAGTGGTTGAGTCTTGACAGTTCACAGTGTGGTGGCTGCTCTACTGTTTTCGACACCCCGACCAGGTTCTAAGTCTTTGGTTGGTGTTTTTCGCACCCCATCGCCGTATAGGGTGAGTATCAAGCAGTTTGTCCGCCCGCTTTGATTTGCGGGCGGCAAGGACCTCTTACTGTGGCTCTACCTGATAGGGCTGGGGCGCAAGCCCCAGGTCCCGAGCATGTAGGAGCCTCCCATTGCAGTGGTGCTGAGATTTTGGGCGGGATTGCGGCTTACAAGGGTTCTGCCGTAATCCCCCACATGGTAGCCTCGCGCCCTTGGCTTATCAGCCTGGTACGTGAACCAAAGTGTCTGCGGCTCCTCTCGATTTGAGCTGGTTTTCCGTAGCAACGCCCTGTCATTTGTAGGGTAAAACTGACCTGTCTTCAGATGATCTATTTCCAGCACCCGTTCACTATTTGGTCAGACGAATTTATTGAGGGCTTTTGTTTGTCAATGACCAGGTATTTGAAATCTGCGGTTTCTGCAGAGTTAAGACACGATTTTCGTAGCGTTCTTTCATTTGAGTGTTTGGGAGCTGACTTGTCATCCGTGAGTCTAATACCAGCGTACGTTCATTATTAGACCCAAACGGCAGTGCTCTCGATTTGTCAGTTGTTCTACAGTATTGGCGTGTTCAGTCAAATTAAGCCGCAGATTCCACACCTGGTGGTGCCCTTCCGTCAATTCCCTTAGCGAGACAATCAAGTTTCTTAGAGGGTAGCCCCAAAATTTTGCGAGGGTCTAATTCCAGCACATGTTCTCTATTAGACCCCGCGAAGGTGTACTTTTTGATAGTCATTCTGCAGTATTGGCGTGGTAAGTTAACTTAGGTCTCAGGCTCCACTCCTGATAGTGCTCTTCCGTCAATTCCTTTATCACACACTGGATGCAGACAGAACCGAGCCAAGGGACATAACCCCAGATTTCTGGGGGTCTAAGTCCAGCACCAGTTCCATATTAGACCCCAGAAGAATGGTCTCGGCATGTCAATCATTTCAGTGTTGGCCGTGTTGAGTCAAATTAAGCCGCAGGCTCCACTCCTGGTGGTGCCCTTCCGTCAATTCCTTTAAGTTTCAGCTTTGCAACCATACTTCCCCCGGAACCCAAACACTTTGGTTTCCCGGAAGCTGCCCGCAGAGTCATCGAAGCAACTCCTGCGGATCGCTAGTCGGCATCGTTTATGGTCAGAACTACGACGGTATCTGATCGTCTTCGCGCCTCTGACTTTCGTTCTTGATTAATGAAAACATTCTTGACAAATGCTTTCGCAGTAGCTCGTCTTGCGGCGATCCAAGAATTTCACCTCTAACGCCGCAATACGAATGCCCCCGTTTGTCCCTGTTAATCATTACCTCCAGTTCCGAAAACCAACAAAATAGAACCGAGGTCCTATTCCATTATTCCATGCACCATTATTCAGGCAGCCGAGGCCTGCTTTGAACACTCTAATTTTTTCAAAGTAAACGCGCCGGCCACCCAGGACGCTCAGCGAAGAGCACCCGTGGGAGAGAGCCGGCAGACGGTAGGGCAGGAGACAACGGGCAGTGAACCGGCGCGAGCCGGACCGCCCGCCTGCGCCTGAGATCCAACTACGAGCTTTTTAACTGCAACAACTTTAATATACGCTATTGGAGCTGGAATTACCGCGGCTGCTGGCACCAGACTTGCCCTCCAATAGATCCTCGTTAAAGGGTTTAAAGTGTACTCATTCCAATTACGGGGCCTCGAAAGAGTCCCGTATTGTTATTTTTCGTCACTACCTCCCCGTGCCGGGAGTGGGTAAGTTGCGCGCCTGCTGCCTTCCTTGGATGTGGTAGCCGTTTCTCATGCTCCCTCTCCGGAATCGAACCCTGATTCCCCGTTACCCGTTACAAACATGGTAGGCATGTCACGTACCATCGACATTTGATAGGGCAGACATTTGAAAGATGCGTCGCCGGCACATGAGGCCATGCGATCAGCACAAAGTTATCCAGAGTCACCAGTGGGGACGCCGCAACCCCGCGAGGGGAAACGACGATTGGTTTTGAACTAATAAAAGCGCTCTTTCCGCGAGGGTCGGAGCTTGGTAAGCATGTATTAGCTCTAGAATTGCCACAGTTATCCAAGTAGGATCGTGTCATCTAAGGAACCTCGACTGATTTAATGAGCCATTCGCGGTTTCACCGTGAGACAGTGTGAACTTAGACATGCATGGCTTAATCTTTGAGACAAGCATATGACTACTGGCAGGATCAACCAGATATCTGTCGGAGACGTACGTACAGCACACACCGGTCGGCGGAGGAAGGGTGTGTAAAAAGCCTCGCTGGGACGACGGCCGCAGGGACCGACTGACGGGACGGACGGTTTGTTCCACCCGTCCCTCACTCCGTCGACCTAGGACCGCCTGACAGGGGCCTCCCACACGCACCAGACGACCGACCGACCGGGCTCGCTCGAGGAGGGATGGCAGCGCTCTGTGCAGAACGGATCCCAACGACCTCGGCGACGAATTTCACTGGGACTAGAGACACAATTTGGCCTGCCGGCCTGCCCTTCTTCTCCGTAGGGAGAACGCAGGGCCTCGAGGCAACGATTCCTGCTTTCCATTTGCCGGTCACAAGCTCTTTGCGAGAGTCGGACCACCAGCGAGACGTACTGTCGAGCTCTGCTATAAGCCTTAGATAAATCACCACGGACGGACCACGTTTCCTGATACGGACCAGACTAGCGCACCTCGGTGGAGGAGCCACTACCACAAACCGCACCCAATTCGCACTACGGGGAAAGGCAGGCGAGCGTTTTCCGCAAGCCCGCGCTATCGCTCCGCCTGGCGGGACTGAGATCGCTTTACGAACACTGGTTGAAATTGAGTCGCCGCAGCGAGACAACTACCCCAGATGTATGTGGTTTCAATACCACTGATTAACCATTGTGCTTTAAGTGAAGCATAGAGTCACCACTACAGCTGACCTGTTTGCAGGAAACCTGTATCTGAGCACTTGCAGGCAGGCTCATATAAATTATTTTACATGGGGAGGTTGCTAGTCTTATGCACAACCTACTTTAGTTACCTCTTATGATATACGTAGAAGGTTATGGGGGTTTCATAACTCAGTTCTACAAGATTATTGAACTAAGGATTTTACTCAGTCTTTCTCTCTATCTTGTGTTTAGAGTACCACATTACTCAGTCCTTCTCTCTACCACATTACTCAGTCCTTCTCTCTACCACATTACTCAGTCCTTCTCTCTACCACATTACTCAGTCCTTCTCTCTATCACATTACTCAGTCCTTCTCTCCACCACATTACTCAGTCCTTCTCTCCACCACATTACTCAGTCCTTCTCTCTATCTTGTGTTTAGAGTACCATATTACTCAGTCCTTCTCTCTATCTTGTGTTTAGAGTACCATATTACTCAGTCCTTCTCTCTATCTTGTGTTTAGAGTACCACATTACTCAGTCCTTCTCTCTACCATATTACTCAGTCCTTCTCTCTATCTTGTGTTTAGAGTACCACATTACTCAGTCCTTCTCTCTATCTTGTGTTTAGAGTACCATATTACTCAGTCCTTCTCTCTATCTTGTGTTTAGAGTACCACATTACTCAGTCCTTCTCTCTACCACATTACTCAGTCCTTCTCTCTACCATATTACTCAGTCCTTCTCTCTAACATATTACTCAGTCCTTCTCTCTATCTTGTGTTTAGAGTACCATATTACTCAGTCCTTCTCTCTATCTTGTGTTTAGAGTACCATATTACTCAGTCCTTCTCTCTATCTTGTGTTTAGAGTACCATATTACTCAGTCCTTCTCTCTATCTTGTGTTTAGAGTACCATATTACTCAGTCCTTCTCTCTATCTTGTGTTTAGAGTACCATATTACTCAGTCCTTCTCTCTACCACATTACTCAGTCCTTCTCTCTACCACATTACTCAGTCCTTCTCTCTATCTTGTGTTTAGAGTACCACATTACTCAGTCCTTCTCTCTACCACATTACTCAGTCCTTCTCTCTATCTTGTGTTTAGAGTACCACATTACTCAGTCCTTCTCTCTAACATATTACTCAGTCCTTCTCTCTACCACATTACTCAGTCCTTCTCTCTATCTTGTGTTTAGAGTACCATATTACTCAGTCCTTCTCTCTACCACATTACTCAGTCTTTCTCTCTATCTTGTGTTTAGAGTACCACATTACTCAGTCCTTCTCTCTACCACATTACTCAGTCCTTCTCTCTACCACATTACTCAGTCCTTCTCTCTACCACATTACTCAGTCCTTCTCTCTACCACATTACTCAGTCCTTCTCTCTACCACATTACTCAGTCCTTCTCTCTACCACATTACTCAGTCCTTCTCTCTACCATATTACTCAGTCCTTCTCTCTAACATATTACTCAGTCCTTCTCTCTACCACATTACTCAGTCCTTCTCTCTATCTTGTGTTTAGAGTACCATATTACTCAGTCCTTCTCTCTACCATATTACTCAGTCCTTCTCTCTATCTTGTGTTTAGAGTACCATATTACTCAGTCCTTCTCTCTACCATATTACTCAGTCCTTCTCTCTATCTTGTGTTTAGAGTACCATATTACTCAGTCCTTCTCTCTACCATATTACTCAGTCCTTCTCTCTATCTTGTGTTTAGAGTACCATATTACTCAGTCCTTCTCTCTATCTTGTGTTTAGAGTACCATATTACTCAGTCCTTCTCTCTACCATATTACTCAGTCCTTCTCTCTACCATATTACTCAGTCCTTCTCTCTACCATATTACTCAGTCCTTCTCTCTACCATATTACTCAGTCCTTCTCTCTACCATATTACTCAGTCCTTCTCTCTACCATATTACTCAGTCCTTCTCTCTATCTTGTGTTTAGAGTACCATATTACTCAGTCCTTCTCTCTACCATATTACTCAGTCCTTCTCTCTACCATATTACTCAGTCCTTCTCTCTACCACATTACTCAGTCCTTCTCTCTACCATATTACTCAGTCCTTCTCTCTACCACATTACTCAGTCCTTCTCTCTACCATATTACTCAGTCCTTCTCTCTACCATATTACTCAGTCCTTCTCTCTACCACATTACTCAGTCCTTCTCTCTACCATATTACTCTGTCCATCTCTCTATCTTGTGTTTAGAATACTGATTACATTGTTATGTATTTAATCTCAAAGAAAGACTCCAATATTCTTTAATTTCCCATTGCTCTTTGATTAACTCAAGGAGCTCACCATCTGCTTGACATAGGTTTTTTTGGTTTTTTTTTGCATTCACCGAATTTCTCTATTTCCCCAAGGCGTTGTGAGTTGCACTATGGTTTTTATTTTGCGCCTGTCTGCCTAGTGTATCCGACTTCAGCATGCATTTTATGTAAGGGTCTGCTTTCTCCTGCATTTTCTAAGGGTTTGCTTCCCTGGGGTAACGGCCAGTGCTGTGATGGGGATCGAACCCAGCACCTTCGGATTGTGAGCCGTGTCACTTAACCACTAGCCCATGCCGCCCCATTTGACCTAGGTTCAATAACTTGCAGTCATAAATCATTGAGAAATAACCATCTTGGTAAAGTTCGGGGAGGGATGGAGGTGTGTGCGTGGTGCGGCAAGTTGTTTAAAATGAAAAACAATTTGAACTTTCTGAGTATAAACAAAATCTTTTCCGTTGAGCAGGTAGAAAGCAGGGATGACAAGAGAGACTCACAGAACAAAAGTAAAGAAGGAAGAAGAAATGAGGACAAGAATCGGTCGTTCGACTCTTTGGATGAAGTCGACGCGGTCATTGAAAGACAGCCGTAAGTTTATTTCAACTTACTTGTTTCTCTTGTTGTTGTTGAAAGCTACTTGTACTGAATTGAGCTAACTCTTGATGATGTTTGTTTGGTTGTGGGTTACAGTGGCTCTTCTGGCATCCCGAGACATACTTGACTGGGATCCACCTGATTAATGGAATGCAAGGCTTCTCAGTAAGTTCACCACTATGTAGATCACATTGTTGATTCCCACCTTGGTGGCCAGACTGCTGTACAGGAGTACAAACAAGGACGTGCGGCGTAGGTCTTGATCAGTGTTTCACCTGACCCTGATGTTGCTCTTCGCTCATCCCTTTCTTCTACCACCAGGTGTAGAGTTCTTCTTTTCTATTTCTTGTGGTTTATAGTTCCTCCATCATTGGGTAGTCGGCCCCATGCCCAACCTCCTTCTTAGTAGTCTCTGACGGCATGCCTGGCAGATTACAGTGTTCCTATTCTTTCCTTACCTCTCATTCTAGCACAGACTCCACATCCTAGTTTCTTACATCTGTATATGCAACATTGCCACCATCCCAACCCGATCTGCCAAAGATGGAGTGTGTCAGCTACGGTGCAGGAACCGGGAAACATAGGGCACCCAAGCATCAACAAGATATGGTCATATGACAGTCTACCCTATCATCATGGTGTCGCTCCTACAAGTTACAACCGAGAAGGAGCCGTGCCGAGCCCCCGGCCTCGAGGGGACCCACCCAAAACAAAAGCTGTGGGGCAGCCGCTCCAACGGTGACGACTACAGACTTCATCATGGCGACTGGCCTGCGGATATAGCATGACCAAACGATCCTGAACGCAAAGAAGAAGAGAAGAACCATTATCCCAAGTATTATCACTTATCAGATCTGTCACTTCAAGCTACACTTTCTGAGTGTTGCCAGGGCAAGGAAGGTGGGGCAAACAGGAAATCCGGTCAGAGCTCAACAAAATCCACAAAACCTCTACAGTTGCTCTTCAGTGGTTAGCCTCTCATTGTGGAATCACAGGCAACTGAGATTGCTGATGCCCTGTCCAAAGCAGATGGCAAAATGGAGCAACATATCCACACAGTGTCTTACCAGGAGGCAAAAAACTATCATCCACAATCTGTACAACTCAAAATGGAAGTGAGCAGTAGACCTGACCCAATCCACAGACACCAACAGACCACCATCTTCTGGATTCCAGACCCCTGAACACATCCTACGGGACTCCTCAGTATACAGAGACCTACAATGTCAAACTTGGCCAGAGGAAGCTGAGGGGACGCATAAGTTGTTGGGGTTTCACCAGGACATAGGGAGGACTGTGGGCTTCATCCTAGTGGTGGGGCTATGGATCTAGCGTGATCAAAGGGCCTGAATGCAGAAGAAGAGGAAGAAGGGGACAAAAAAATAGTTACACTGTAACCTGTCAGGCATGTCATAAGACGTGACTGGGTTTACATGGAGTTGCTATCCCATTCTGTAGTAACGTTAAGCCAGAAAATCTTCAACAGATATGGGCAGGTCAACATTGGATGACTTGGTGTACATTTGTTGAAGACATATGCTCCACGGGGAGCTAAAAAGTTTTGATTTTTTTAGGTTTGGTTTTATGTGTCTGCTCAGGTCTGACCTAAACTTGTTCTTTTATATTGCTGCATCTTTGCTTGATTGTGCAACATTCTGACCAAGACCCCACATCAGGCTCAGGGGCAACATTCTGACCAAGACCCCACATCAGGCTCAGGGGCAACATTCTGACCAAGACCCCACATCAGGCTCAGGGGCAACATTCTGACCAAGACCCCAATCAGGCTCAGGGGCAACATTCTGACCAAGTCCCCACAACAGGGGCAACATTCTGACCAAGTCCCCACATCAGGCGCAACATTTTGACCAAGTCCCCACATCAGGATCAGGGGCAACATTCTGACCAAGTCCCCACATCAGGGGCAACATTCTGACCAAGTCCCCACATCAGGGGCAACATTCTGACCAAGTCCCCACATCAGGATCAGGGGCAACATTCTGACCAAGTCCCCACATCAGGGGCAACATTCTGACCAAGTCCCCACATCAGGGGCAACATTCTGACCAAGTCCCCACATCAGGGGCAACATTCTGACCAAGTCCCCACATCAGGGGCAACATTCTGACCAAGTCCCCACATCAGGATCAATGGCAACATTCTGACCAAGTCCCCACATCAGGATCAGGGGCAACATTCTGACCAAGTCCCCACATCAGGGGCAACATTCTGACCAAGTCCCCACATCAGGATCAGGGGCAACATTCTGACCAAGTTCCCACATCAGCGGCAACATTCTGACCAAGTCCCCACATCAGGGGCAACATTCTGACCAAGTCCCCACATCAGGGGCAACATTCTGACCAAGTCCCCACATCAGGGGCAACATTCTGACCAAGTCCCCACATCAGGGGCAACATTCTGACCAAGTCCCCACATCAGGATCAGGGGCAACATTCTGACCAAGTCCCCACATCAGGATCAGGGGCAACATTCTGACCAAGTCCCCACATCAGGGGCAACATTCTGACCAAGTCCCCACATCAGGATCAGGGGCAACATTCTGACCAAGTCCCCACATCAGGGGCAACATTTTGACCAAGTCCCCACATCAGGGGCAACATTCTGACCAAGTCCCCACATCAGGATCAGGGGCAACATTCTGACCAAGTCCCCACATCAGGGGCAACATTCTGACCAAAACCCCACATCAGGCTCAGGGACAACATTCTGACCAAGACCCCACATCAGGCTCAGGGGCAACATTCTGACCAAGACCCCACATCAGGCTCAGGGGCAACATTCTGACCAAGACCCCACATCAGGCTCAGGGGCAACATTCTGACCAAGACCCCAATCAGGCTCAGGGGCAACATTCTGACCAAGTCCCCACATCAGGGGCAACATTCTGACCAAGTCCCCACATCAGGATCAGGGGCAACATTCTGACCAAGTCCCCACATCAGGATCAGGGGCAACATTCTGACCAAGTCCCCACATCAGGGGCAACATTCTGACCAAGTTCCCACATCAGGGGCAACATTCTGACCAAGTCCCCACATCAGGATCAGGGGCAACATTCTGACCAAGTCCCCACATCAGGATCAGGGGCAACATTCTGACCAAGTCCCCACAACAGGATCAGGGGCAACATTCTGACCAAGTCCCCACATCAGGGGCAACATTCTGACCAAGTCCCCACATCAGGATCAGGGGCAACATTCTGACCAAGTCCCCACATCAGGATCAGGGGCAACATTCTGACCAAGTCCCCACATCAGGGGCAACATTCTGACCAAGTCCCCACATCAGGGGCAACATTCTGACCAAGTCCCCACATCAGGGGCAACATTCTGACCAAGTCCCCACATCAGGATCAGGGGCAACATTCTGACCAAGACCTCACAGGCTCAGGGGCAACATTCTGACCAAGACCCCACAGGCTCAGGGGCAACATTCTGACCAAGACCCCACAGACTCGGGGGCAACATTCTGACCAAGACCCCACATCAGGGGCAACATTCTGACCAAGACTCCACATCAGGATCAGGGCAACATTGTGACCAAGACCCCACAGAATCAGGGGCAATATTCTGACCAAGTCCCCACATCAGGATCAGGGGCAACATTCTGACCAAGTCCCCACATCAGGGGCAACATTGTGACCAAGACCCCACAGGATCAGGGGCAACATTCTGATCAAGACCCCACATCAGGGACAACATATTGACCAAGACCCCACATCAGGATCAGGGGCAACATTCTGATCAAGACCCCACATCAGGGGCAACATTCTGACCAAGACCCCACATCAGGATCAGGGGCAATATTCGGACTAAGACCCCACATCAGGATCAGGGGCAACATCTGACCAAGACCCCACATCAGGATCAGGGGCAACATCTGACCAAGACCCCACATCAGGATCAGGGGCAACATTCTGACCAAGACCACACAGACTCAGGGGCAACATTCTGACCAAGACCCCACATCAGGATCAGGGGCAACATTCTGACCAAGACCACACATCAGGGGCAACATTCTGACCAAGACCCCACATCAGGGGCAATATTCTGACCAAGACCCCACATCAGGATCAGGGGCAACATTCTGACCAAGACCCCACATCAGGATCAGGGGCAACATTCTGACCAAGACCCCACATCAGGATCAGGGGCAATATTCTGACCAAGACCCCACAGGATCAGGGGCAACATTCTGACCAAGACCCCACAGGATCAGGGGCAACATTCTGACCAAGACCCCCACCTCATGTACACATTGTGCATCTGGAAACAGGCTTCATTACAGCAGCCTGGCCAGGAGGTCGGAATTGACACTGATCCCTGTAATAGTAGTCTGCATTGAGCTACAGCAAGGGAGACTCAGATCACCCTCTTCAGTACAACCCGAATTATAAGAAGAGCCACCAGAAAACATTTATCAAAAGTAAAAAACTCAAGATACGAGTAGCATTCAGGACATACGTATGTATGTCGATGAATCCTCATATTTAAGTGCCATCATTTTTATTTTCAGAAATCGAAATTACTACAACCAGCGAAGTGACCAGCGGGAACTGTCATACAGCCATGATTCTTATAGACAAGATCTGAACACAAGTGAACCAGATAGACCAACGAGCCGAAGTGACAGATCAAGCAGTCGAAGTGACCGGCTCAGTAGCCGAAGTGACCGGCCCAGTAGCCGAAGCGACCGCAGCGGCCAATACCATTACGATCGCACATTAAATAGAACAGATGGATTTCCCAAAGATGACCCATATCGTGGACAACGAGGGCTTTACAGGGACCACGTGGATAGATCTTACGAGGAGAGATACGAAAGGCCAAGGTCTAGGCAAGGTCAGACAGTGTTGTTTTTTTTAGTTTTAAAGGCCTTTACTTTTTTTCTAGTTTAATTGAAATATGGCAGAGTATTTGCAGTACCCAAAAGATTTGTGTGTCTTTCATCACTTTATGCTTCATTATCATTGATAGGCCTCGGTTAACGAAGTACTGGTATCTATGTTGTATTGTATTAGTCTTTCTCCATGTCTCTGCTCCATACAACAGCACAGACTTAACAATGGCGATAGATATTTCAAATTTGGTGTGAATATTCAGGGGCAACATTCTGACCCTTACATCAGGCTCAGGGGCAACATTCTGACCCCCACATCAGGCTCAGGGGCAACATTCTGACCCCCACATCAGGCTCAGGGGCAACATTCTGATTCCCACATCAGGCTCAGGGGCAACATTCTGACCCCCACATCAGGCTCAGGGGCAACATTCTGACCCCCACATCAGGCTCAGGGGCAACATTCTGATTCCCACATCAGGCTCAGGGGCAACATTCTGACCCCCACATCAGGCTCAGGGGCAACATTCTGACCCCCACATCAGGCTCAGGGGCAACATTCTGACCCCCACATCAGGCTCAGGGGCAACATTCTGACCAGTGTACTAGCTGGTTAATGATTTGACAAGAAAGAACGAATCTAAAGTGAGAACAATACAGGACGATACATGGAACACACTGACAGCAGAAGGAGATGTTATTCGGAGATGGACGTAATACTGCTCCCAGTTATATAACTTACAGACCCTGGAGTGACATTAATAGAAGACTCATAAGAAGAAGACGAAAACTTCACCATCCTATGTGAAGAAGTAGAGGTGGCGGTCAAGTCTCTCAAGAAGGACAAGGCGGCTGGTATAGACGACATACCAGGCGAATTACTAACACACGGAGGGACTGTAGTTATAGACATTCTCACAAATATCTGTAACACGATCTGGCAGACGGAGGAATCGCCAACAAGTTGGACAAAATCACTGTTTATAATCCTACCTAAGAAGGGTAACCAACAACAATGTCAAAACTGCAGAACCATCAGACTTATCAGCCACCCCAGCAAAGTAATGCTTACGGTAATTTTGAACAGACTACAACGAACGATAGAAAATATTATTGCAGAAGAACAAGTCGATTTTCGGGCTGGTCGCAGCACAATTGAGCACATTTTAAACCTGCGACTGCTCAACAAAAAATGCCTTCAGCATAATCAAAATCTATACAAAGTCTTTGTTGACTTTAAAAAAGCTTTTGACATAGTCTGTCATGAGGCCCTATGTGCAACTATGCGAAAATATAAGATGGGGTGTCGACTTACCTACGTCATTGAGAAACTCCTTTACACCTAGGAAGCAGACTTTGACAGTTTAGCTGTGGGGAAACATCGACTCATACCATCCAGCCACTCAAACGCTCTATATTTATGACAGTAACATTTTCTATAGCTAATCCAGGCGAGACTTCCTTTCAGATAAGAGTACCTTGTCAGTCTGTGTTCATCATTGTTATTGTAATCTATTTGATGTTTTTAATTTCAGTTTTGTGTTGTACATTGTCCGTGACGAAGGCTTTTTGGTCACAATGTAGGCTTGATTTGTTTCCTCCTTCATGACAGTATCTGAGTTACATACTTGTCCATATAATTTTACTTTTGACATTATCAAATTACATTCATTATTTAAATTGTAATATATTCCAGGAGTAGCCTGAGTGCTTCCCCCATGTTGAAATTAATAGGACCACTGTAACTTTCTAAGCATGTCATAACGGATGACTAGGGAGGGTTGTGCATAGGATTAGCAACATCATTATATAAAACCATGACTGCAAATGTTTGAATACATGTTGTCTATAAAGGGACCATCTGTAGTGGTGTGGTTATGTGCTTCATTTGTACCATAAAGGTGAATCAATCACTGAGGGCTGAATGATTAGGATACTGACCTCCTAGTCGGAGAACCTCAGCAAGGAGCCTTTATAACTCATCTGATAGTGTTCCCTCGGACCACACTGTGGCACTACTTGGTCAAGCAGCCTTTATAACTCATCTGATAGTGTTCCATCGGACCACACTGTGGCACTACTTGGTCAAGCAGCCTTTATAACTCATCTGATAGTGTTCCCTCGGACCACACTGTGGCATCTACTTGGTCAAGCAGCCTTTATAACTCATCTAATAGTGTTCCCTCGGACTACACTGTGGCACTACTTGGTCAAGCAGCCTTTATAACTCATCTGATAGTGTTCCCTCGGACCACACTGTGGCATCTACTTGGTCAAGCAGCCTTTATAACTCATCTGATAGTGTTCCCTCGGACCACACTGTGGCATCTACTTGGTCAAGCAGCCTTTATAACTCATCTTATAGTGTTCCCTCGGACCACACTGTGGCATCTACTTGGTCAAGCAGCCTTTATAACTCATCTAATAGTGTTCCCTCGGACTACACTGTGTCAGCTACTTGGTCAAGCAGCCTTTATAACTCATCTTATAGTGTTCCCTCGGACTACACTGTGGCAGCTACTTGGTCAAGCAGCCTTTATAACTCATCTTATAGTGTTCCCTCGGACCAAAGGAGTAGCAAACAAGAATACCACAGAAACCTGTCAGACATGTCGTAAGTGATGACTAAGGGAGGGTTGGGCATGGGGCTGAGTACCTCTCCTTGTAGACACTTGAGCAAGCAGTAGATAGTGACAGATCAACATTTGATGGCTGAGCGTGTATTTGCTGAAAACCTGTGCTTCACATGGAGCTCAAACCCTTTGATTGATTGATTATAGAGTTCTCATTCTTCCGAACCCCAACAGCCAGAAAACTATTGATATAATAGTAATTTTTATTTTATTTATAGAAATAATTTTCTATATTTTGGGGCTTTCAATGAAAAAAGTAAATTGATAAAAAAAATCTGAAGCTGTGATCATGCAGATTGTCAGAAAGTGAAAACATCATGGCTCCATAATAAAAGTGATAACATGGCTCCATAATAGAAGTGGTAACATCATGGCTCCATAATAGAAGTGGTAACATCATGGATCCATAATAGAAGTGGTAACATCATGGATCCATAATAGAAGTGGTAACATCATGGATCCATAATAGAAGTGGTAACATCATGGATCCATAATAGAAGTGGTAACATCATGGATCCATAATAGAAGTGATAACATCAGGGCTCCATAATAGAAGTGGTAACATCATGGCTCCATAATAGAAGTGATAACATGGCTCCATAATAGAAGTGGTAACATCATGGATCCATAATAGAAGTGGTAACATCATGGATCCATAATAGAAGTGGTAACATCAGGGCTCCATAATAGAAGTGATAACATCAGGGCTCCATAATAGAAGTGATAACATGGCTCCATAATAGAAGTGGTAACATCAGGGCTCCATAATAGAAGTGATAACATCAGGGCTCCATAATAGAAGTGGTAACATGGATCCATAATAGAATGAAAATAAAGGCGTTTTATCTGTGATAGTATCAACATGTTAACTTTCATGCTTTGTTGAGTGTCAAATTCTTTATTTGCAGATGAATCCCATAATAGCAGACCATCCTCAAGGTCAGTCCAGGAGGTTGACAGGCCAAGGTCTAGGGCAAATTATGACCATGATCGGGATTATTACTATTACAAAGACAGACATAGAAGTTAGTTGGGGTTTGGTGTGTGTAGTTTGTTGTTTGGTGTGTATTGTTTGGTGTTTGTTGTTTGGTGTGTGTAGTTTGTTGTTTGGTGTGTATTGTTTGGTGTTTGTTGTTTGGTGTGTGTAGTTTGTTGTTTGGTGTTTGTTATTTGGTGTGTGTAGTTTGTTGTTTGGTGTTTGGTGTGTGTAGTTTGGTGTGTGTTGTTTGGTGTGTGTGTTGTTTGGTGTGTGTAGTTTGGGGTGTGTTGTTTGGTGTGTGTAGTTATTATGCGTAGTATTGTATGTTGTTTGGTGTGTGTAGTTTGGTGTGTTTTATTTGGTGTGTGTAGTTAAGTGTGTGTTGTTTGGTGTGTGTAGTTTGGTGTAGATGAAGTATGCCAGGACGTTCCCATGTGTAGATGATGTATGCCAGGACGTTCCCATGTGTAGATGAAGTATGCCAGGACATTCTCATGTGTAGATGAAGTATGCCAGGATGTTCTCATGTGTAGATTATTGCCCCAACGTTCTTCCCATGTGTAGATGATTATTGTCCCAACGTTCCCCTGTGTAGATGATGTATGTCAGGACGTTCCCATGTGTAGATGATTATTGCCCCAACGTTCCCCTGTGTAGATGATGTATGCCAGGACATTCTCATGTGTAGATGAAGTATGCCAGGATGTTCTCATGTGTAGATTATTGCCCCAACGTTCTTCCCATGTGTAGATGATTATTGTCCCAACGTTCCCATGTGTAGATGATTATTGTCCCAACATTCCCCTGTGTAGATGATTATTGACCCAACGTTCCCATGTGTAGATGATGTATGCTCAGAGGTTAGTTGGGCTGTGATCGGTGTGTGGTGTTACGTGATGTTCTCATGGAAAGCTGATATTCCAAGTTTTCCCACATCAATATTATTAAGATATCTAGAAATCATCAGCAAAGAGCCCCCAAGCAGTTACAAAGGAATAGTACCACTGTAACATTCCAAGCATGGCTACTAAAATCCAGATGCATAGTCATTGGTCAAATTAAATAATAAATCATTTCTCGGATCTGGAAGGTCAATTTTCTTCACATTAATATGTCAATTTTAAAAATTCACCACGTTCTTAAATGACTACTTATAGAAAATAACTCTGCATTGAACAACAGATTCGCATGCTCCAATCATCAGCCATGTTGTAGTATACTTCAAAGCATGAGATTCTGCAAATTAAATTACAGAATGAAACGTATTTGTTCAAGTCGGTTTTGGTTCAGTTGACAGAAATTGAAGTTTTACGGGCAGTCTGTGCTGGGTAAATTGAATTGTAAAAAGTTAAAGGAAATGTAAATTGATTGTCAGCCGTATGTGGCGTGACACCTGGTTATGATTTACAAGTTTTATATTCCCTCTGCAGGTTACAGCTATGACAACTACGGCAGGCATGTAGACTATTACGAGGACGAGCGAGACCGCTACTACCGCTACTACAGAGAGAAGGAGGCGCGCTATCATCAAGGCTATCATGATGAATATTACGGGGCCAAGTAAGCTGCACACTATACTGTGTCTTTATGGCTTTAGTACTTTATCTTAGTAAGGCATTGAGTGAAGTTTCTGCATGTTTGAAAGCCACATTTAATGTTTAATAAAAGCAACTTAACTTACTCACTCCTGAATATTTGAGCCTCTAGACACATTGTCTTTGTAATGTAGAACTACTAGTAGGTAGTGCATACACATGTTTACATTGAAGGAAACTTGGTCTGGAGAAAACTCCTGTCTCTCTCATACATACATACATACATACAAGAGAGAGACTGACAAACAAAAGCTACTCAGTGTCAAAAACCTTATGTGTGCCAAAATTCCCATAGTGTTAAAAAGCTTTCTATGTGCCAAAATTCCCTTAGTGTTAAAAAGCTTTCTGTGTGCCAAAATTCCCTTAGTGTTAAAAAGCTTTCTGTGTGCAAAAATTCCCTTAGTGTTGAAAAGCTTTCTGTGTGCCAAAATTCCCTTAGTGTTAAAAAGCTTTCTGTGTGCAAAAATTCCCTTAGTGTTGAAAAGCTTTCTGTGTGCCAAAATTCCCTTAGTGTTAAAAAGCTTTCTGTGTGCAAAAATTCCCTTAGTGTTAAAAAGTCTTCTGTGTGCCAAAAGTCCCTCAGTAGTAAAAAAACCAAATGGCAAAAGTCAAAAGCCCCTCAGTGGTAAAAAACCAAATGGCAAAAGTCCCTCAGTGGTAAAAAACCAAATGACAAAAGTCACAAGCTCCTCAGTGGTAAAAAACCAAATGGCAAAAGTCAAAAGCCCCTCAGTGGTAAAAAACCAAATGGCAAAAATCCCTCAGTGGTAAAAAATCAAATGACAAAAGTCACAAGCTCCTCAGTGGTAAAAAACCAAATGACAAAAGTCACAAGCTCCTCAGTGGTAAAAAACCAAATGGCAAAAGTCAAAAGCCCCTCAGTGGTAAAAAACCAAATGGCAAAAATCCCTCAGTGGTAAAAAATCAAATGACAAAAGTCACAAGCTCCTCAGTGGTAAAAAACCAAATGACAAAAGTCACAAGCTCCTCAGTGGTAGAAAACCAAATGGCAAAAGCCTGTCAGTGGTAAAAAACCAAAATGGCAAAAGTCAAAAGCCCCTCAGTGATAATAATTCTTAAAGGGTGACAAAAGCTCCTCAGTGTTAAAAGGCCTTCTGTTTGAGAAAAGTGTGACCCCACTTGCCTTGGGTTCTGAGCAAAAAGAGTACAAAACAGACACATATAAGCAAATTATAGTTACGCTGACAAAATGATGTGTTCAGTTTTAAATATTGTTTGTTCAAATTTTTTTCTACTTGTTGCCCTTATGCTCCTACTTATTGTCCCATCAAGTGATGACTGCTGCTGGTCAGTCAACCCTTAAATAGATATTGTGGTTGATAACTCCATCAACAATCATCTTTCATCATCTGTTACAACCTACTTGATAGGTTACAGTGCTCTTATAGCTGCAAATTGTCTTCTATTGATCTCTTGCTGTAAATTCTCTTCTATTGATTGCTTGCTGTAAATTGTCTTAAATTGATTGCTTGCTGTAAATTGTCTACCCTTGATTACTTGCTGTAAATTGTCTAACCTGATCACTTGCTGTAAGTTGTCTTCTATTGATTGCTTGCTGTAAATTGTCTTCTATTGATTGCTTGCTGTAAATTGTCTTCTATTGATTGCTTGCTGTAAATTGTCTTCTATTGATTGCTTGCTGTAAATTGTCTTCTATTGATTGCTTGCTGTAAATTGTCTTCTATTGATTGCTTGCTGTAAATTGTCTTCTATTGATTGCTTGCTATAAATTGTCTTCTATGGTTGCTTGCTGTAAATTGTCTTCTATTGATTGCTTGCTGTAAATTGTCTTCTATTGATTGCTTGCTGTAAATTGCCTTCTATTGATTGATGGCTATAAATTGCCTTCTATTGATTGATGGCTATAAATTGTCTTCTATTGATTGCTGGCTATAAATTGTCTTCTATTGATTGCTTGCTATATATTGTCTTCTATTGATTGCTAGCTATTAATTGTCTTTTATTGATTGCTTGTTGTAAATTGTCTTCTATTGATTGCTTGTTGTAAATTGTCTTCTATTGATTGCTTGTTGTAAATTGTCTTCTATTGGTTGCTTGTTGTAAATTGTCTGCCCTTAATTGTTTGCTGTAATTGGACTTACCTTGATTGTTTGGTTTGTATTGCCTGCCCCTTGATTGCTTGCTCTCTGAATCGCCTGCCCCATGATTGATGGCATCTATTTTGCTTAGGCATAGTGATTATTACCAACAACATCAGCAATTACAACAACAGCAAGGAAGAAAACAGAGTGGTCAAGAACATGAGAACTTGAGCATCCGCAGCCAATCACGAGGCAGCACACCGGCCATCGACCTACCCCCGGGAATACCACCATCTCAAGGGATCAGACCATCTTCTGCTGGGTAAACTTAACATTCTAGTAAATTAGCAGAGGTGTTATAATTCTTCTTTCACGGCAAACAGGCAGGGTTCAATCACGGGTCATTGTTTGCTCTAGTCAACACAGTTGTAAACTGGCACCTTATTTATGGCTTATTTATAGTTCTAGGAAGCTGTGTACGACACATTTAAAAAAGTTTTATACCTGGCAGCAGTTTCTGCTGTCATAGAACTTTTATGCTGGTGTTGTGATTGAATGGCATGATTCACATCTAGGTCAGGTAAAATGCTGATCAAGGCCTCACCTCATGTCTGGGTCAGGTGAAACATGCTGATCAAGGCCTCACCTCATGTCTGGGTCAGGTGAAACATGCTGATCAAGGCCTCACCTCATGTCTGGGTCTGGAGAAACATGCTGATCAAGGCCTCATGTCAGGGTCAGGGGAAACGTACTGGCCAAGACCCCACCTCATGTCTGGGTCAGGTGGAACATGCTACCAAGGCCTCACGTCTGGGTCAGGGGGAACATGCTACCAAGGCCTCATGTCTGGGTCAGGGGTAACATGCTACCAAGGCCTCACATCTGGGTCAGGTGGAACATGCTACCAAGGCCTCACGTCTGGGTCAGGGGTAACATGCTACCAAGGCCTCACGTCTGGGTCAGGGGGAACATGCTACCAAGGCCTCACGTCTGGGTCAGGGATAACATGCTACCAAGGCCTCACATCTGGGTCAGGTGAAACATGCTGATCAAGGCCTCACCTCATGTCTGGGTCTGGAGAAACATGCTGATCAAGGCCTCACCTCATGTCTGGGTCTGGAGAAACATGCTGATCAAGGCCTCATGTCAGGGTCAGGGGAAACGTACTGGCCAAGACCCCACCTCATGTCTGGGTCAGGTGGAACATGCTACCAAGGCCTCACGTCTGGGTCAGGGGGAACATGCTACCAAGGCCTCATGTCTGGGTCAGGGGTAACATGCTACCAAGGCCTCACATCTGGGTCAGGTGGAACATGCTACCAAGGCCTCACGTCTGGGTCAGGGGTAACATGCTACCAAGGCCTCACGTCTGGGTCAGGGGGAACATGCTACCAAGGCCTCACGTCTGGGTCAGGGATAACATGCTACCAAGGCCTCACATCTGGGTCAGGTGAAACATGCTGATCAAGGCCTCACCTCATGTCTGGGTCTGGAGAAACATGCTGATCAAGGCCTCATGTCAGGGTCAGGGGAAACGTACTGGCCAAGACCCCACCTCATGTCTGGGTCAGGTGGAACATGCTACCAAGGCCTCACGTCTGGGTCAGGGGGAACATGCTACCAAGGCCTCATGTCTGGGTCAGGGGTAACATGCTACCAAGGCCTCACATCTGGGTCAGGTGGAACATGCTACCAAGGCCTCACGTCTGGGTCAGGGGTAACATGCTACCAAGGCCTCACGTCTGGGTCAGGGGGAACATGCTACCAAGGCCTCACGTCTGGGTCAGGGATAACATGCTACCAAGGCCTCACATCTGGGTCAGGTGAAACATGCTGATCAAGGCCTCACCTCATGTCTGGGTCTGGAGAAACATGCTGATCAAGGCCTCACCTCATGTCTGGGTCTGGAGAAACATGCTGATCAAGGCCTCATGTCAGGGTCAGGGGAAACGTACTGGCCAAGACCCCACCTCATGTCTGGGTCAGGTGGAACATGCTACCAAGGCCTCACGTCTGGGTCAGGGGGAACATGCTACCAAGGCCTCACATCTGGGTCAGGTGAAACATGCTACCAAGGTCTCACATTTGGGTCAGGTGAAACATGCTACCAAGGCCTCATATCTGGGTCAGGTGAAACATGCTACCATGGCCTCACATCTTGGTCAGGTGAAACATGCTACCAAGGTCTCACATCTGGGTCAGGTGAAACATGCTACGGATCATCAACATGATCCCCAAAGTGGTAAACCTGGTGAGACGTCTTGCATCCCACTCAGTAAGGAGGCACAAAGTCTACCATCTTGAGCAAATCCTGGGATGTGCTGTGAGCCACTGCAAGCGCTCTAGCAGAAGATTAGTGAATACCAGTAGGAAGATAATACTGCCCAAGGGTGGAAATAACTGCGGAGGAGAGACCAGTCGTACTTGTGGAGGGGGCTGGAAGTCCAGTGTACCAGAAGCTATAAATAGTAATGGAACCCCTTGGTAAGAGTCTCGACTGACTGGTCAAGCTACGATGTACTCCCTTATAAGAAACCCTCCACACGTAGAAAAACTTTCATAGTACTGGTCAAGCTACAATGTGCTCCCTTATAAGAAACCCTCCACAGGTAGAAAAACCTTCATAGTCAAACAAGGCAGCTTGCATAGAAGTGGATACTCTGACAACAAACAGCTGTTACCTTGCAAGAAGATTGGGGACAGCCAAATGCTAGGGTAGCAGCTCAAAACAACCAAACACTGTAGACAGATGCAGAATACAGTGCATTGCAATCCATGTCATAAATGTCCAAGACACATATGTCTGTGATGTCTGATGTCGAACAGTGAAGAAGAAACGAATGGCTTAAAAGATCACAACAAATCTTGAATGTTTAGGGAAGTTGAGTAAGTGATAGCTGACAACTTCTCTGTATAGTCAGGGAAAACGCTGCATCAAAAGATAGAATGAACTGACGTACGTCCTATGCATCGAGTTTCGGGAGTCTTATATTAATGCAAGACAGATGTTAGTGGTACCAGGGTTGAATAAGGACTACTGTAACCTTCCAAGCATGTCATTAAAGTCAACTAAAGATATTGTGAATGGGGCTAGCAAACTCATCATGTTGACGCAAGCCACTTGTACAGAGTTCATTTAACTCTTGATAATGTTTCTCTGATGGCGGGTTACAGTGACTCGTCTTACATCCTGAGTCATACCTAGCTGTAGTGCATTGTGATGCACCTCAGTAAACTCATCACTGGGAATTGTCATGTCAAACTATTATTATGAAACTTGCTACAGATGCTCAGATACAGGTTTTCTGTAAAGGGATCAGCTGTAGTGGTGACCCTATGCTTGACATGGAGCTTAATGGCAAATCATTAATACAAGACAGCCAGGGTGTGAACTGGTGACCCAACCTCAACCACCTCTACCGCCAGCATTCTCATGAAGTTTTCTTATCTGTCCATGCGGTACTTAATACTAATCTTTGAAACCACATATGTGTGTGCTCCAATAATCAACTTGTTTGTTGATTGTCCATGGTTGATGTGCATATGGTCATTCTATTTTTGGTAGCTATATTTTGATGTGCTTGTATCAAAGCATTCAGCTTAACCCTTTTTGTGCCTTTGCTAGATGTTTTGTGTGCCAATATATTTTCATTAATATATAAATTCCTGGGTAGAAGACTCATTAGCTCCGAAAGGCAGCTCATCCAGGAGTAGGAAAACTTTGACCCCAAACCACCTGCTACATTGTAGTTAGTCTTGGTAAGAATCCAAAGACTAAGGAGATCTTTTACCCCTCACTCCACACACCCACACACCCACACACACACACACACAAGCACCAAGGATGAACCTTTTCATGTTTGAAAACCACATTAAGTTAGCTGTAAACCTCTTGAGGCCACAAGACAAGTCTTAATTCGGAGAAGGTGAGGTCATTCTAGAGTTGCATCATGAGCATAGGTGGTATCAAAATAGTTCTTATGACTTACCAATGTTTTATTTGGGGCGGTCAGTTGTGTGTTTGAACCTTCTTTTACTTTCTGAAATTTTAAACATGTTCATTTTAAGATTAACCTTTACCACACCCAATTAAAAAATTACAGTTTCCCCTTCCACTATTATTTTTAAACGTTTCACATTTTTCTAGGTTGTTGATTTTGAGAGCCTGCTTCTTTTTTATTTGATGTCTATAGATATGATTTGTTTGTGTATATAGACATAAATGAATAAAGAACTTGTTGGTGTTATTCATTTTATTGTGTGTGTGTTAGTTTCTGAGATACAAGAAGATGAAGGTGAAAATGAACAAAAGCACATTTAGATTTACCAATTTTTGGGGGCATCTGCACCTTTCGAAATTAAAAAAATTGTCACAGAACACTGATAGTGTTTTTTACAAGATCATCATATATGTTAGTTTCAACTACAAATGAATTTAGTACATCTACATAAACAAATTAAACATGTACCTCAGAAAAATATGTTGCAAATACTCCATCACCCCTCAATAGCGGGATAATCTTCCAGTCAGAATAAAAAAATAGGATGAATTGTTTCAAAATACTTTCAAACAAAGTCAGCTATGTTTATAGTTTAAAAATTACTGTGATTGAAGTGTCTATTTTTAGCTTTAAATACCCATGTGTTCAACCCTTGTAAATACAACGACAATGCTCCAGAATGGTTTCATTTTCACCCTGTTTTTTACACCAATTGATGAAATGCAGACATTTTTGTTGCATCGTGACAAAACGCAGAACATGTGGTAAAGGTTAAAATAAAAACAATAGAAGATGAGCAGAAACATGTCAATAAAAATAAAAGGATTTGTTCGGCAAAATGGGGATTAACTCAAATGGCTGCACTTACTGTCCTGCAAGAGGCTACACTGGGATTAACTCAAATGGCTGCACTTACTGTCCTGCAAGAGGCTACACATGTCCTTAAGACCTCGGGTTCCCCACCCCTGGAATATACTGAACAGCAATTTTGAAAATATTAAAGCATTATGGAATACCAGATAAATTTATCAGAATTATAAGATTTTTACAAATAGGGCACATCTAAAATAATCCACAAAAAATCAAACTATCAGACCCATTTACAGTTCAGACTGGAATCAGGCAGGGATGTCTACTATCTCCAACAATCTCTCTCATGGTCGAGGAGTGGGTGATGGGACAGATGGCAGAAAAACAAGAATATAATAGGCATTAGATAAGCAGCTGGAAGACATTGATGTTGCAGATGATATGTATGCCCATGGGTAGACAACATCACTGAGTAGTCAAAGCTTCGTCTCAGTGAGGCACGACTGGCGACAGCGGACAGATAGAGTGGCATGGCATTGTGGGAGTGTCTACAAGTGTGCCCCAACGACCTGATGGGTTATGGGATGAACTGTAGGGCATACAAGGAAAGATGGACAAACATGTGATGGAGTAAAGGAGGGATTGCAGATTAGTGTGAACAAAACAAAAAGAATAAACAAGAAACAGTGAAATCCCATAAAGATTAATGGTAAAATAACGGAAGAAGAAAGATGTTACTTATCTGGGAAGTAACATATATAAAGATGGAGGAACAAACCAAGATGTCAACACCAGGATTAACAAGGCCAGATTTACTTTCAACTCTCTTCACCCAATATGGAACTCAACAGCATGCTTCCAGGAGAATAAGATTAGGCTGTTTAACACGAATGTATAGTCAGTTCTGCTATATGGCTCTGGGACATAGCATGTGACTAAGGGTATCACATCCAGATTGTAGACTTTTGATAACAAGTGTCGATTCTGGAGTCGATGGCCAGAGGTAATGCCAAAAACAGATCTGTGGGAAAGAATGTGGCAACATGAAATACAGCAGGAAATTGGGGAGAGAAAGTGGAAATGGATAGGACACACTCTCAGAAAAAATCTGGGCAACATAACCAGACATTGGCTGGATTGGAACCCACAGGGAAAGAGGCGAAGGCCAAGCAACACATTGCGTCGAACGGTAGAGGAGAAAGTCAGTTCAGTAGGGGTCTCGTGGGTGGAACTCAAGAAGGCGGCACAGAATAGGAACAGACGGAGAGCATCTGTTGCAGCCCTATGTTCAAGTGGGAACCAGAAGTGTAAATGATAATGATAAAATAAGAAGAAAATAAGGTTTTGCAAAAAAAATCTAATAATTCATTTCAGTAGCCATTTTTTGCTTAATCAAATTGTAATTAATTGATTGTTCTTCTATGTCCAGTCCTTGATAAATGTCTTATTATATTGAATTGTTGGTTAATGTCTGTTAATTGTTCTTCTGTAAATCTGATTTTCAACTTCTTTCAAATGACAATGGACTTGACAATGGATACAATACAACGCACACCAACTGGAGTAATGTATATCCGATGAAAAGTAATGAATTCAACAAGAGATGGTTATCCAGCTTGGGTAATGGTGTTCTGATGTAAGGGGTTTATGACCAAAGTAAACGTTTGTGGATATGGTTATCTGATGAACTGGCCATCATCAGTACCATTTCTAAATAAGCTCCATGGAGATACTAACAATGAAGGAAAATACTGACTCATCAGTCAATCCTTCTCATCTGTATAGTGCGAAAAGGAGACCAGAAGACATTCATGATAGGGGTCAGTGGGCCTGTTCCTTACTCCCTTCCCTATGTGTGTTGTAAGTCCTAACGGACAACAACCATATAGTATTCATATGTTTTATGTTGTTTGTACATAATTGTCATGCTGACTGATAAGAAAGTTTGTTTACAAATATTCTCTGGTAGCCATGGTTACTATGGAGTCCGTAGTTCCCATCCAGACAGCCGTACAGACTATGGTCGAGGAGGCTATCCATACGAGGGCTACGGCAACTACTACGATAGTTATGGATATGACCAATATGCTTATGGTTATGGTTATCCGACATATGAGGAGCACAACCAAGGTAAGTTTTTGTGTCTTCTTCTCCTTTCTGTTCCCTATGAAGCATAGGGGCAACAAATACTGTAGGATGTCTCCACACAGGAGTTGTGGACTATTGCATTAGTTAGTAATGTAGCATATGTGTTTTAGTACAGTGGGACTATAATTCACTTCCTAGTAAGGGTCCAACAATCTACTTAGACATTTTGTGGATGTGGTTATATAATATTTTTTTTTTTTTTCGTTCGCCTTATTTCTCTTATCTCCAAGGCGGTGTGCGTTGCACTGCGTTTTTATTTTGCACATGTCGGCCCAGTGCATCCGACTTCAGCATGCATTTTATGTAAGGGTCTGCTTCCTCCTGCATTTTCTAAGGGTTTGCTTCCCCGGGGTAACGGCCGGTGCTGTGATGGAGATCGAACCCAGCACCTTCCGGTTGTGAGCCATGCCACTAGGCCACGCCGTCCCCACGGTTATATAATATGAAAAGTATGGCCGAGGTCAGATGTTGTGGTTGTGGTTGTGGTTGTGGTTGTGGTTGTGGTTGCATAATGTGAAGAGTATAGTTAAGGGGAGGTTATATGGATGTATCTTCCTGACATAATGAGGGGTAATGTTTATCCAACTGGAGTAATGGATATCCTGACAAAAATGGTCATCCAACATGAGTAATAGCGCTCTGTCACATGAGGAGTAGAGCCCAAGTAAGTCTCTATGGATACAGTTACCTGAGGATCTGGCCACATCATTATTACCCTTCTTCGGCAAGCTTTATGGAGATGCCAATAACTTCAGACTGACTACTACTTTCTTTAGATACATTTAATTTTTTCACTCCGAATTATTTTGCATGCTGTGCCGAAATTGTATTTGGTCAGAATTTTAGACAGTGAAGTTCGTTCATTCTAAATTATGTGTGATTTATTTTATTAAATATGCATATATTATAAATCACAATGACGTGAAGAGGAAAGAGAATTATCATTCACAATTAGTATGTTAATAATAAAAAACATGCAATTAGTATAGATGAAAAATGATTCATGCTAAATGAAAACACTAGAGAAAAGTATAGTCAAAATGTGATCTTACTAAGGGCCAGTTAAGGTTGTTAGTCATTAAAATTGATATATCAGCCTCGGATCATTTTAGAATGATCCATTTTAGAAACCAGTTGTACTTGTGTGTGCTATATCTTGAAACAGTGAGGATGAAGTCGAGGTTTGCCTTCACATCCCTCACGGACATAAACAGTTCTCCCAACATCTTGGGTAGAACTGCAGGCTCGACACCTTCAACCAATCTCTGCCTTCACATCCCTCACGGACATAAACAGTTCTCCCAACATCTTGGGTAGAACTGCAGGCTCGACACCTTCAACCATTCTCTGCCTTCACATCCCTCACGGACATAAACAGTTCTCCCAACATCTTGGGTAGAACTGCAGGCTCGACACCTTCAACCATTCTCTGCCTTCACATCCATCACGGACATAAACAGTTCTCCCAACATCTTGGAGTGAACTGCAGGCTCGACACCTTCAACCATTCTCTGCCTTCACATCCATCACGGACATAAACAGTTCTCCCAACATCTTGGGTAGAACTGCAGGCTCGACACCTTCAACCAATCTCTGCCTTCACATCCCTCACAGACATAAACAGTTCTCCCAACATCTTGGAGTGAACTGCAGGCTCGACACCTTCAACCAATCTCTGCCTTGACAATTACATGTTTTGAACTCTGAAGTATTTCTATGCAATTTGATTTAGGAGGTGTTTTACTTTCATGTTGTTTCTTTACATCTAGCACAGTTGCTCGCTTTATAAATTAATAGTATAGACATGTTTTTTTAGCTTTTAGTTACACTTACGAGTGATAAGAAACCAGTGATTTGATCTACACTGATTGGATCTACAGTGATTTGATCTACAGTGATTTGATCTACAGTGATTGGATCTAGAGTGTTTTGCAATCTGCAGCTGTGGTGTACCACTGGACCTACCACTATAGAGGGTTATGCCTATGTATTTAAACTGATGTCTGAGAGTGTGTGAAGAAGAAGAGCATGAAGCTCTGTGGAGATACTAATAACCTCAGGCTGACTACTGCTTTCTTTAGATATACTCAAGTCAATGTCTGAAGCTGAACAAAGAATGGCTAGCTCTGTGGAGATACTAATAACCTCAGGCTGACTACTGCTTTCTTTAGATATACTCAAGTCAATGTCTGAAGCTGAACAAAGAATGGCTAGCTCTGTGGAGATACTAATAACCTCAGGCTGACTACTGCTTTCTTTAGATATACTCAAGTCAATGTCTGAAGCTGAACAAAGAATGGCTAGCTCTGTGGAGATACCAATAACCTCAGGCTGACTACTGCTTTCTTTAGATATACTCAAGTCAATGTCTGAAGCTGAACAAAGAATGGCTAGCTCTGTGGAGATACTAATAACCTCAGGCTGACTACTGCTTTCTTTAGATATACTCAAGTCAATGTCTGAAGCTGAACAAAGAATGGCTAGCTCTGTGGAGATACTAATAACCTCAGGCTGACTACTGCTTTCTTTAGATATACTCAAGTCAATGTCTGAAGCTGAACAAAGAATGGCTAGCTCTGTGGAGATACTAATAACCTCAGGCTGACTACTGCTTTCTTTAGATATACTCAAGTCAATGTCTGAAGCTGAACAAAGAATGGCTAGCTCTGTGGAGATACCAATAACCTCAGGCTGACTACTGCTTTCTTTAGATATACTCAAGTCGATGTCTGAAGCTGAACAAAGAATGGCTAGCTCTGTGGAGATACCAATAACCTCAGGCTGACTACTGCTTTCTTTAGATATACTCAAGTCAATGTCTGAAGCTGAACAAAGAATGGCTAGCTCTGTGGAGATACTAATAACCTCAGGCTGACTACTGCTTTCTTTAGATATACTCAAGTCAATGTCTGAAGCTGAACAAAGAATGGCTAGCTCTGTGGAGATACTAATAACCTCAGGCTGACTACTGCTTTCTTTAGATATACTCAAGTCAATGTCTGAAGCTGAACAAAGAATGGCTAGCTCTGTGGAGATACCAATAACCTCAGGCTGACTACTGCTTTCTTTAGATATACTCAAGTCAATGTCTGAAGCTGAACAAAGAATGGCTAGCTCTGTGGAGATACTAATAACCTCAGGCTGACTACTGCTTTCTTTAGATATACTCAAGTCAATGTCTGAAGCTGAACAAAGAATGGCTAGCTCTGTGGAGATACTAATAACCTCAGGCTGACTACTGCTTTCTTTAGATATACTCAAGTCAATGTCTGAAGCTGAACAAAGAATGGCTAGCTCTGTGGAGATACCAATAACCTCAGGCTGACTACTGCTTTCTTTAGATATACTCAAGTCAATGTCTGAAGCTGAACAAAGAATGGCTAGCTCTGTGGAGATACTAATAACCTCAGGCTGACTACTGCTTTCTTTAGATATACTCAAGTCAATGTCTGAAGCTGAACAAAGAATGGCTAGCTCTGTGGAGATACTAATAACCTCAGGCTGACTACTGCTTTTTTTAGATATACTCAAGTCAATGTCTGAAGCTGAACAAAGAATGGCTAGCTCTGTGGAGATACTAGCCACTTCACATCTGAAAACTTATGAATAAGACTTTATACTGGTCATATGCTTCGTATCATCATTTCTTGTTAGCTCCACTCGGAGCATGGTACCACCACCAGTTTTCCTCCTTACAGAAAATTTGCGGGTAAATATATGCTCTTGCAGTGCTGATTTCCCTGGCACTTTACATTTCATGATGAGGTTGCTACAGTTATTATTATTGCTTTGCGCCATGCTACGGGCGCTTGGCCAGTATTCCACACCATTGCGAATAGTTGGTGCAAGGTGGTGGTCATCAGGTCCAAGGCGTACTTTAATAGCTCAAGCGGAATATTATCGGGGCCTGCTGCTCTGCCATATTAAAATTTTTCTATAGCTGCCTTTACCTCAGCAGTAGGCTTACTGCCAGCGACTTATGCAGTCTGTGGGCGGGAACAAATTCAAGCATGCATATGGCAATCTCCTATACTTCACTGCTGAAGGATAACACCTATGTTTCATTTGTTTCCGTGGAAATAATTAAGATCCTATCCTTTTTAACACACCTCGTATAGAAGAAGGGGGTGCACCTCCTGGAAAGAAAAGAAAACAAATAAGACAGTCTTGGATTAATTAGGGACACCGAGAAAATTTATGAGTGAAATCAAGTCAGACTGTTCAGATACTTCTGTCACATCAATAGATATCTGTCACATCAATAGATATCTGTCACATCAATAGATATCTGTCACATCAATAGATATATGTCACATCAATAGATATCTGTCACATCAATAGATATCTGTCACATCAATAGATATCTGTCACATCAATAGATATAAGACCTTGCTGAAAACTGCTGAAAGGAAAGGTGGAGAGTAATCAGGGCTATAAATGGGAAGGTAATATCAAACGATGAACAGGGACAAAGCTGGCAGATTGTACCATCAAGGCAAGAGACAGAACACATTGGAGACCCATTGCAGTCGACCTTCACTGTCAAGATGGCACCTGAACTGATGGGGTCTCCAGACCCGTGTACCACTTTATTGGTAAGTTTTAACGACCTGCTTAGTAGATTGGGTGACTAAGTACACATCTGATTAGGTATGCTCCAGTTTACCAAAATATAAATGGGTACCTGGCTTACAACTAGAGACCACTTCATTCCTAATAGCAGTATCTTCTGGAGTACAAGCTCTACCTTTCACAGTAACCAACAGTGGGCCTATTCTTTGATTCTGTCTGTTTGTAACTGCTTGTTTGTTTCATTTTACCCTCAGTTTATGAACAAGGACGTTTGACCCCTGCAAAGTATTCATATCCCATTGTCCGGGCTTGCTTTGGGCCTACAGGCCAGTTGATCAAAGTATTACCCAATCGTCCAGCGGACGGGCAGCCAGCTATTGTGGAGATTCAGGACGTTCAGACTGCCTTAGAAAGTTGTCAAGAGGCGGACGAGCTAAAACAGTTCCCTGGCCCTTTGACGCGGTGAGTTGTACAATCACATATGTTCTTAATTAAATTGGCTGTTTGTATTAGGCTTCTCTTATCGTCATACAGTTCATCCCTCAAACAACCACCACTGTATGTCCAGACTCCTCTCATCTCCCTCAAACAACCACCACTGTATGTCCAGACTCCTCTCATCTCCCTCAAACAACCACAACTGTATGTCCAGACTTCTCTCATCTCCCTCAAACAACCACCACTGTATGTCCAGACTTCTCTCATCTCCCTCAAACAACCACAACTGTATGTCCAGACTCCTCATCTCCTTCAAACAACCACAACTATGTCCAGACCCCTCTCATCTCCCTCAAACAACCACAACTGTATGTCCATACTCCTCTCATCTCCCTCAAACAACCACCACTGTATGTCCAGACTTCTCTCATCTCCCTCAAACAACCACAACTGTATGTCCAGACTTCTCTCATCTCCCTCAAACAACCACAACTGTATGTCCAGACTTCTCTCATCTCCCTTAAACAACCACAACTGTATGTCTAGACCCCTCTCATCTCCCTCAAACAACCACAACTGTATGTCCAGACTTCTCTCATCTCCCTCAAACAACCACAACTGTATGTCTAGACCCCTCTCATCTCCCTCAAACAACCACAACTGTATGTCCAGACTTCTCTCATCTCCCTCAAACAACCACAACTGTATGTCCAGACTTCTCTCATCTCCCTCAAACAACCACAACTGTATGTCCAGACTTCTCTCATCTCCCTCAAACAACCACAACTGTATGTCCAGACTTCTCTCATCTCCCTCAAACAACCACAACTGTATGTCCAGACTTCTCTCATCTCCCTCAAACAACCACAACTGTATGTCCAGACTTCTCTCATCTCCCTCAAACAACCACAACTGTGTGTCCAGACTTCTCTCATCTCCCTCAAACAACCACAACTGTATGTCCAGACTTCTCTCATCTCCCTCAAACAACCACAACTGTATGTCCAGACTTCTCTCATCTCCCTCAAACAACCACAACTATGTCCAGACCCCTCTCATCTCCCTCAAACAAGCACACCTGTATGTCCAGACCCCTCTTATCTCCATACAGTTTATATAGCCCTACTATCTCTCCTAGAACCCACACACACAAAAAGGATGTCCTCCTGTTCTGTCAACTGAAGATCCGGGCCTGTGCTGATGACGTCAATATGGTGGATAGAGAATCGGCCCAACTTCTTTGGAGGTTCTTGGAGCTTCTGATCAAACAGAATGGGGTAATTGCTTATTTAAGATGCTCTTCTTGTTATATTTCTTCAACTTATTTGTTCACTTTGTTTATTTGTTTGGAATCAAGATGCTAAGCACATGCGCTGCAGTGGTCAGCGACGCATAGCTGACTCTAGCGTCAGGGCCAGCGAAACAGAGCTGCCAAGACCCTTCTACACCTCCACGTGGTGATCCTGGATAACAGGCTGCAGCAGGGCAGACTGGCTAAGGAGAAGGGATTGAAGAGGGAATGCTAACCTGGTACTCAAAAAATGCTTGCTGAAGTCGGATGTGTTAGACCGAAAGGTGCAAATATCGCAGTCAAGCTGTAAACTATGACAACGCATTCCGTTCTCTAGACTACATTCTGCTACTTAAGCCCTTTAGGGTTTGGTTGCGGGAGATTGAGAACGAACGAAGCCAAGCCAAGCCATTTATTTGTTTTTGTCACTCTTAGCTACCATGAACCACTCACAGGTGTGAGTCACCTGCACCAGGAGATCTGTGAGCAGGTCAAGGACAGGTGTGTCCAGGTGTGGGTCTAACCTGAACAATATACTGCGTGGAGATCTCTGAGCAGGTCAAGAACAGGTGTGGGTCTAACCTGAACCATATACTACGTGGAGATCTCTCAACTGGTTAAGGACGGGTGTGGGTCTAACCTGAACCATATACTACGTGGAGATCTCTGAACTGGTTAAGGACAGGTGTGTCCAGGTGTGGGTCTAACCTGAACCATATACTACGCGGAGATATGTGAACGGGTTAAGGACAAGTGTGTCCAGATGTGGGTCTAACCTGAAAAAGTTGGATTTGCAGACAATGAATATTGCTAATGTGGGGCCATCCAGAACACCTGACTATATGTCCTGGAATGCAGGAGTCCTGTGCAATAGAGGACCTGATGGTGGCAAAGGAAAAAGCAATAACAGTGGCTGCTTTTTGGGAGACGACTATTTGAGGTTGCCTGACACAGAAAGTAAGTAAGCCACCTAATTGTTTCTAATGCTTGGCTCATGTTTTTCTTTTCTAGTCTGTTGTTGGCACAGATCTTGCGGATCTCCTTCTCGAAGGACATGAGCCCTCCAGCCATGAGTACAACATGAAGATATCTCAGAGCCCAGAAGTACTTGACACAGTCCCTGAGGGAAATAGTGATGCCAGCGGGAGCACAAGAGCTTCCCCTGCCGTACGTGTCACCTCGGACAGAACTCTTATAAACACCATGGACAGGGAGCGGGATAAGTGGATTGATAGATTCCGGAATTTGCTTCTGTACGGACATAAAAAGGTGAGTTGTGGTTTGTTTTTGAATGGACAATCTGCTAGTGGAGTTATGTTATTTGTTAAGTGTAGAGTTGCAGTAGCTTTCCTCACATCTATGCTTGGCTTATTTGTGTGTCACTCACTACTGCGGGGATCATGTCAATCCCTCACCTCGTTAGCCAGGCTGCCATGAAAACAGCTTGTTTCCAGGGAGGGCTACTAGGAAGCCGAGGTGAGGGTCTTGGCCAGTATGTTTGGCCTGACCAGACTTCCTTCCCTCTGTTATTGTTAAGAGGTAAAGATCTATTCATATACGTCTGAACCATTGATGGCCTCTATTTGTACGACCGAACATTTAATTATTTATCTGTCTGATAGTTGAAGGCCTCTATTTGTATGACCGAACATTTCTTCTTCTTCGTACGCAGTCAGACAGTAACCATTATTTTTTCGAAAAAAGCGGCGGTCATCCTGAGGCTGTCGCCACTGCCATAGAGCTTGTCTTGCAGTTCCACTGGTGATGGCCACATCTGCTCTCTCTGATCCTCGTATGTCGGGCAGTTCTGCAGCAGATGTTCAGTGGTCATTTTACCAGTACCGCACGGGCATTCGTCGGTACCACCTATCTTCAATTTGTTGAATAGGTGGTACCTCAGTCTATTGTGGCCAGTGCGAAGTCTGAAGACAACGACCTGCTCTCTTCTGTTCAACTGGTAATAGGCATCGTTTTTTTGTGTAGCCAGTATGTTCGGTTTCCCATTTGGTCATGTATCTGGCTCTAATAAGCCGTTTTGACTCTTCGTACGTCATGCTAGTATCTGTTTGTGGTAGTCTTGCACCTTCTTTTGCCAGTCTGTCTGCCTCCTCGTTGCCTTGGATGTTGCAGTGTGATGGGACCCACTGTACCACTACCCTTTTTGGTGCGGACTGCTGGCACAGTTTGCAGAGTGCTGCTCTTAAGTCATTAAGCTCAGTGACCGAACATTTAAAGGTCTCTATTTATCTGTCTGATAGTTGAAGGCCTATATTCGTATCCATCCAAATAATTAAAAGTTTCCATTTATATTCAGCCGATCAGTAAAAACAACACAAGTTATTGTCGATATTCTGATTTCAGTTCCACTGCAGACCTTTGTTCATTTGGTTGTTATTTTCAGGATGCTCTGGAGTGTGCCATGAAGCACAATTTGTGGGGCCATGCCTTGTTTCTGGCTAGCAAGATGGACTCCAGGACACATGCTAACGTCATGACTAGGTAAATATACTGACGGAGATGAGAATATAAGATCACTGTCACACTGAGAGTATGGCCTCTAGAGTAGAATACTGTGATACTATTAGTCACATGTCTCAGTCGACCTGTACTTCTGCAGAAGTAGATGCCCCTGTATAGGTCCCAGCTATGGCGTGAGCTGGATGTAGCCAGGAGAAAGATTTCCTGCTTAGCTGGCTAGGCTCGAGCAGCTTATTACTTTGCTGCATTGGAACAAGTGCCACAGAGAATAGTTAGCCAATGTGCGAGACAATCTTAATAGACTCAAACACTAGAGCAAAGTAGACCTGCAGGCTATTAGGTGCCATCTATACTGCTCTAGACAAACCACTTAACCATGGCGGGTGTTATGCCATGTCGCACAGCTAGTCGCCTCTTACGACATGTTCTCTGTGGGGCAGTGGTGCTATTCTTGTCTTTGTCAAACACAAAGACCCCGGTGAACCGCTCAGGACTAGTCACATGTTTCTGAACCATATAGCAGGTCGACTTTGTATTCATGTTAAAGTATAATCTTATTTGCCACGGAGAATGCTACCAAGTTCCATATTGGATGAAAATAGTTGAAAGCCAATCTGTGCTTGTTAAACATGGTGTTATCTTCTTGGTTTGTTCTTCCATCTTTGTGCCAATGTTACTTCCCAAATAGGTAAAAACTTAGCACGTCTTCTCCAGTTCACCTATCTGCAAATGGGCACCTGACTGTTAAGAGTTATTAAGGGAGTCAAGACAGAGAGGAAGCTAACAGCTCATCCCATCTCACAAAACCTAGTCTGTCATCCTCAACATTAGTGCCTGCTATTTGAATGCCTTTACCTTACACTAATGTTGGGTCTCCCAGCCTAGGGTACATTAGCACTTCACAAGGTGTACACAGGGGTCTGAGAATATAGTCATTGACAGTCCAGTCTGATAGTCCATGGCAAGTGTTGCAACTCTGCTGCATGTTAGTTTTTTCTTCAAAATAAAATGAATTAATATTAAGCAAATTGGGCTAAAATTGCATTCTAAAGACACATAATTAGGCTATTTATGACATGAAGTATTCATAATAGAAAAATATATTAGTATGAAACATTGTTATTAATGTTGAGGGGTAGATAGTATGTGACAGTTCCAGCTGGAGCATAGGCGTTTAGGGCAGGGGAGATTGGGCTGGTAACTCTGAGAAACAAAGGTTGGCTGAATGCGTTGGATAAACACAGGTCACGACAAGGTCAATCACTATTTCGACACTAGGTCGGCAAAGGAAACGAGGGGTTTAGGTAGAAGACTTTGTTTAATACAGGGGTGGGTGTCAGACTTGGCGTGGATGGGGGGTTGATGACTGTCTGATGCTGCTACAACCGGTTACGACATTTAGAGTGACAGTGACTCATGGATAGTCAACCAATGACATTTTAGATGGGGGGGGGGGGGGGGGGGGAGTTCCAAATTGGAGTGATGGCTAAGTCAGTTAACCCATGGAAGACCATTGGACAGCCATGTTGTTGCTTGAGACTATAAAATACTCTACAAGGAAAAACTCAACAGACTGGCAGGAGGACTGAGAGTGATTGAGTTGCAGGGTGGTATCAAGATGCTGAGCAGCACATGCGCTGCAGTGGCCAGCGAACCATAGCTGCCAAGACCCTTCTACACCTCCATACAGTGATCCTGGATAACAGGCTGCAGCAGGGCAGACTGGCTAAGGAGAAGGGATCGAAGAGGGAATGCTAACCCGGTACTCAAAAAATGCTTTTTGAAGTCAGATGTGTTGGACGGAAAGGTGCAAATATCGCAGCCAAGCTGTAAACTACGACACAACGCATTCCGTTCTCTGGACTACATTCTGCTACTTAAGCCCTTTCAGGGTTTGGTAGCGGGAGATTGAAAACGAACGAAGAAGAAGAAGAGCTGAAGGGTGATTGTCCCATCATACACCTCGAGTTTTGGCCAGTCGCACTCAATAGGTGCTTATAATGGACACCCTGTGAACACTTTGAGATCTGAATGTGTGTTGTATGTGCAGGACACTCTGTGAACAATGTGTATTCTGATTATGTGTGAGCGTACAGATTCGCGTGAATATGTGAAGTGATCTAAGTATTTGTGAATGCACAGATCACCTGAATATGTGATCGGATTATGTGTGAGCGTACAGATCCGTTTGAGTACGTAATCTGATCGTGAGGACGAGTTTGTTGATCATGTTTGAGTGTGCAGATAGGGGAGTGCAGCGGCAAGAATTCTGGGTAAATAGATTTTTGGAGGAAATATCAAAAGCTAGTGCTTACAACCTCCTATGGTAGTTAAACATATATATGATGATTATTTAGTTTAGATGTTCTTTGCTTTTTTGTTGATATTGTGCAACGATTATTCTTGTAATAAATGATATTGTTTTGTTTTATGGTCAGGATAGTGTTTGCTGTGTTTTTCTGCGTTGAGGTCGTTTTGTGGTGTAGATACATGTTGTAACTCTTTAGTTAAGTAAACTACACAACTAAACCTAGACTCTACCACAAGTACATCAGTATTTTAATGTCTTTTGGATAGTCTCCCCGTCAGTTGTATTTCTTCATGTTACAAGGTTACATATAAACCTTATTCAAGTCCACCCTACTTCAGCTGATTAGCGCAGTGGTAGAGCACTAGCTATTCATGGCAAAGGTACGGGGCTTAACTCCCACTACCGGCAGCTCCAGTCGACCCAACTGTAAATGGGAACATGGCTGACAGCTAGAGAAAGAAAAAGGCAGTGAGGAAGGGAACTGGTCCCATAGCTGTGGTCTAGTACAATGAAGGCTCTAACACTTCACCCGGATGGCAGTGGCTGCTATGTGACTACCTTTATCTTTTTCTTCAACATAAATCAATGGCTGCATGACCTAGCCAACAGAAGATCAATGCCAACTTATTATAGAAAAGTCCTAGAACACGACTGCATATAACCAGTGTGTCGCTGTTAGTTTAACATGCCAGGTGGCTCAGTTGTCCACAAGAATTAGTCATGAGATATCTGTTGGTGTTACTTCTGAGCCAGTCATGAGAGATCTGTTGGTCTTACTTGTGAGCCAGTCATGAGAGATCTGTTGGTGTTACCTGTGAGTCAGTCATGAGAGATCTGTTGGTGTTACTTGTGAGCCAGTCATGAGAGATTAGTTGGTGTTACTTGTGAACCAGTCATGAGAGATCTGTTGGTGTTACCTGTGAGCCAGTCATGAGAGATCAGTTGGTGTTACTTGTGAGCCAGTCATGAGAGATCTGTTGGTGTTACTTGTGAGCCAGTCATGAGAGATCAGTTGGTGTTACTTGTGAGCCAGTCATGAGAGATAAGTTGGTCTTACTTGTGAGCCAGTCATGAGAGATCTGTTGGTGTTACTTGTGAGCCAGTCATGAGAGATCTGTTGGTGTTACTTGTGAGCCAGTCATGAGAGATCTGTTGGTGTTACTTGTGAGCCAGTCATGAGAGATCTGTTGGTGTTACTTCTGAGCCAGTCATGAGAGATCAGTTGGTGTTACTTGTGAGCCAGTCATGAGAGATAAGTTGGTGTTACTTGTGAGCCAGTCATGAGAGATCTGTTGGTGTTACTTGTGAGCCAGTCATGAGAGATCTGTTGGTGTTACTTGTGAGCCAGTCATGAGAGATCTGTTGGTGTTACTTGTGAGCCAGTCATGAGAGATCAGCTGGTGTTACTTGTGAGCAAAGTTAGCTGCGCAACATGTTTAAGGCTAGATGAGAATCTGTCAGAATGCCCAACGATTATCGAGATTATGAGAATCCCTGCACTAATTCAGGGCAGCACCTGAATGGTACATGAGTTGATAAGAATAGAACCACTGTAATCTTTCAAGTATATTGTAAATAGTAACTAAAGAGGGTTGTGCATGGGGACCAACAACCTCATGTAAAATTATTGCTTTTGAAACCATCACAATGGTTTCTGTTATGTAGGTGGTTCTATAAAAATGGCCATCGATCAATAAATTGAATGAGAAGAAGGAGACGAGGAAGCGACCTGGTCAGTCCACTTGATTCAATCTGAAACTGTGTCTAACACTTCATCCCCAACATCAACATCTCTGCTACCATTGTTGCCATTCTGATTGTTGTGCTGACATGTTTTACACATTTCTCCATTGAACATTTGTCCTCACATGTTTTACACATTTCTCCATTGAACATTTGTCCTCACATGTTTTACACATTTCTCCATTGAACATTTGTCCTCACATGTTTATGCCTACTGTCCTCAGATTTGCCAATGGAGCTATACGCATGAATGATCCTCTTCAGACACTCTACCAACTCATGTCTGGTCGGCAACCAGCGGCCATCACAGTGAGTATGACATTGTTGATTGGTTCTATTGTTGTGGCATGAGTGGATAGCAGTCATGGATGCCTTCAGGGATTGTGTGCATCTACTGTGCTGGACATGCTGGGGTTAGTGGTAATGATGGAGAGGCTAACAGATGGGCATAAAGGTCTCAAACCTTTAGGGACTTTTGTGGATTTTCTGTCCAGGGTGAGGCTATGAAGGAATTGAAAGTAGACATAGAGGTCTCAAACCTTCTGGGACTTTTGTGGATTTTCTGTCCAGGGCGAGACTATGAAGGAATTGAAAGTAGACATAGAGGTCTCAAATCTTCTAGGACTTTGGCGGATTTTCTGTCCAGGGCGAGGCTATGAAGGAATTGAAAGTAGACATAGAGGTCTCAAACCTTCTGGGACTTTTGTGGATTTTCTGTCCAGGGCAAGACTATGAAGGAATTGAAAGTAGACATAGAGGTCTCAAACCTTCTGGGACTTTTGTGGATTTTCTGTCCAGGGCGAGACAATGAAGGAATTGAAAGTAGACATAGAGGCCTCAATCTTTCTTCTTTTTGGAGAAGTTTCTGGTTCTGGAAGACGTTCATAAGAGTGTGTGTTCTTAAAACGGATGTTCGTATATTTGCTCTATTGCAAATATAAATGTGTACTATAGTAGTATTAGTGTAGTTGTGAAACAAATAGAAACTCAAATGATTTCTTGTCGGCCTCATTGCACTCATTCAGTCATTCACTCATTCAGTAATGAAAGGATATGAGCACATATGGAGGCACTCTAGTGCAATGAAGTCGGTTATATGAGCCATTTTTAAATATTGGGCTTTTATTAATTTTCCTTTACTCCATATGAAGCACCACTGGAGCTGGCCGGCCTCTTACAGGAAGCCTGTATCCAAGCATTTGCAGTGATGTTTCCCTAGTAATGGTTTAACATTATGAGGTTGCTAGTCCTGTGCACAACATTTTTTAGTTCTCATATACAAAATGCTTGGTTGTTTATATTGGTCCTATTATTTTCACCCACATAGCACTCAGGTGATTGTTTGGGCTTTGTTTCTTCAATTTCAGTGTGTCGTAGATGACCGTTGGGGCGACTGGCGTCCCCACCTCGCCATGATCCTCTCTAACCAGACGTCAAGGCCGGACATCGACCGTAAGAGTATCACCACTCTGGGGGACACATTAGGTACTTTCACATTTCTACTCATGACTCCACCTTGTGGTGCTAGTGGAAATTTCTTATTGATTCATATATTAATTTGGGGAATAACTGGACAGGTAAACATTACAGTCACTTTAATTATGTGTCCCTGTGAGTCCCTTTACATTTTATGGCTCCATGGGAGGAGTACACTGACAACTAGGTTCTATCCAACCCATTTTAAAAATAAACTTCTATCAAAGATAAACAGTCATGTTTATAAGGAAAATAGATGTGATTATTTTATGGATAAACTGTTTGGTGAAGGCAACGTGAGACACTCCACCACATTTAATGGGGAAAATAGTTGTGATTATATGAGGGGAAAGTTGTATGGTGACGATGGAAACCTGATTCAGGTCACCTTGTGTATGAGGAAAATAGTTGTGATTATTTGAGGGGAAAGTTGTATGGTGACTAGGGAAACCTGATTCAGGTCACCTTGTGTATGAGGAAAATAGTTGTGATTATTTGAGGGGAAAACTGTAAGGTAAAAGGAGAAACCTGAGACGAACCACCTGGTTTATTAAAGAAATGGATATGGTTATTATAGCCTTATTGCTGGCAAAAGTGAAATTGAGGATATTAATGTGATACACAATAATTTGAATAGATATGAGAAAAATTAGTCAAAAATGAAATGTTACTTTCCAGCCCTCGCATTAATTGCATTTAAATATTATACCCAAATATATTTGTATTATAATACTTCATGTGATAGGTAATCCACTTTTGTGTCCTGAAATGTCATAATTATACAAAGCTATTCACAAGTGAATGAAGAATAGAATTGAATGAAGATATATTATGTGGGTATGTAGATTTGTTTAAAAAAGATTATAGTGGCATCATTTTTGTTTATAAAAATGTATATATATAAAAAATACTTTTATGCACAAGTCAATAATTGAGCTATATGCTCATACTTGAACAAAATAATGGCTTTCTTTTGAAGATAATCCATATGGAAAGATGTTCTTAAAGTTTCACCATATTATATTTGATAATTTTCACAATACATGGGGCTAGTGATAAGTCTTAACCCTGAAACGAATGTCCTAGAGAGCTGACATTTTGCCAGTGTTTATCTCTTTTCATTAGCCTTGGTTGGCAGCCAATCTAAGAGAAGGTAAACTCTGACTCTAAACCCGTGTAGACGAAGCAGTTTGTCTAGGAGAGGAGGAACTCTGATTTTAAACCCATGTCCCAGAGAGTGCTGGCTAGTCTTGGGATGATGAGAGTATCATCGGATGCACTGGGCGGACAAGCGCAAAATAAAAACCATAGTGCAACGCACACCGCCTTGGGGAGTAGAGAAATAAGGTGAACACAAAAAAAAACTGTCCAGAATCATGTTTCAACAATGCTTTCAATGGGACAAAAAAATGGCCAGCATCACTTTTTTAGCATATTTCTGTGCTCTCAGCTTAACAGGTGTTGGAGAGGCCAGGGTGTCCATCGTATGCTGGATATTTTGGGTTTGTGGTTATAATGGTGAACCTAAGTCTCATCTACTATCACTATGGTCTTCAAAATGTTTTCTAACTGAAGTTTTTTGAGCAACTGTTGACAGCAATTCACTCTCATTTGCTTCTGCTTGTGTGTCAGCAGATGCAGAACCCAGTGGGCACACACCTTTTATCATGTGCAGTTTATGTACAAAATTCTGCTAAATGTTGTCTTACTGCACTAGCTATCTCCTCAATTGTATTTTAAAAAATGTTTGTCAGTGATTTATTTCACTCCCGCTGCAATGCCATCAATGCACTCTGAGGTCAGTCATCCAGATCTTGACAGATCAGCAACAATTGAGCGGCCACATGTAAACTGTCTACATCAGTGTTTTGTCTACTCATACGAAGGCCAGGAATCATGAAACACTGGTTCCATCTCCCTGTGTATTCCTGTGTATTTCTGAAGGTGTTTTTCCTTGTAACATCTTGAATTTGATCACAGGCTTGGCCTCTGACATTCATTTTGTTGAAGCAGCAGATTCGTTCAATAAGGTACGTTGCACTGAGCACCATAGCAGGAAAACTGTTAGCAGAAACAAAACCAAAATTGACAGATCCAGTGCAAACATGATGAGCTTTGTTTGTTCTAAATGTGAACTTTGTATGGTTACTTCATGGTCAGGGTCAGACTTATGAATTCACCCTCATGATAATCATGTCATTGTTTGTTATCACATTCTTGTGATGGTTTTATACCACACCATTTCTAACCACAATCTGACTCACTTTGGTTTTATCAGTGCATGAGCCAAATGAAAATTGTGGGTAAGTCCTAAACTCTTGTGCATCGCTAGAAAAGCTCAACTCTGGGCTAACTTTGCACCTTTGACTATATAGATATTGAAATAATGCTTTTCTTACTCATTTGATTGGTGCCCTGGTTGAAAAAAATACACCTGCGGTAACTTACCAAGCATACTGTAAAAGGCGACTAAAGAGAGCTGTGCATGTAACTAGCATCTCATCATGTTAAAAACATTGCTATTAAAACCACAACTACAAATGCTTGGATAAAAGCTTCCTGTAAAGGGGCCAGCTGTAGTAGTAGCCCTATGCTTCACCTGGAGCAGAAAGATGAAACTTCATCATCACTTTACTAACTTACCTTACATAATGTTTCTCTCTACCTGTCACAGCCTCTAAGGGTTTCCTGTATGCCAGTCATTTCTGCTACTTGATGGCACAGGTCAACTTCGGAAGCTACCTCAAAAAAACCTCGAAGATTGTTCTCATTGGTTCCAGTCACAAGTTTGTATCCTATTATTTCTTCTCATTCTGCATTAGTTAACCTATAATTACCTACCTTTGTAAATTGCCTAGCATCTGTTGTTACCTCCCTACTTTTATAGTAAATAACTTCTTAGGTCCTTAAGTGTCTATTTTAATTACCTCCTATTATCTTTATTGCAATTGTTACCATAATTTGTGTTGTAATTTCATCAATTGCTATTTATTGTAATTACTATGAGAAAACTTTTTCGCTATTTACCTGTTTGGGTTTTACCTGAAATTAAATTCCTTCTTTTGTTGCAATTACCCTCACCTGCAGCTTTTACCATAATTACCATCATGTGTGTTATGTAATCACATATCTTCTTGTACTGTAAATTACATTAAATTGTTTTCAATTAATTACTTCCTTATAATTACTAAAATTGCAACACCCCACACCAAACCTTTTTTTTCCTCGTTATAATTGCCTCCTTGGATTCTCTATAATTACCTCCCATATTTTAATAAATGAATGAACTCACGTTTTATGCGAATTATCCCCCATCTTGATGTCTCTAGTTTGCCTCTGGAAGAGTTCGCTACAAATGAAGCCATACAGTGGACAGAGGTGTATGAGTATGCGCAGTCTCTGGGAAACCCAGCATTTTGTCTGCCTCACTTGCAGGTGAGTTCTCTTATTGCCAGTGAATCATTTAATAAATAAATCTTTAAATCAGTGAATCATTCAAATACTTGATCATTTAATCAATAAATCTTTTAGTCATTCATTTTATAAATCAGTCATTTAATTTGTTAATCATTTTATATTATAATAAAGGTAGTGGTGAAACAGAAGAGAGGTTAGTTAGAGTTAATGGCATGGAGAACCAGAGGAAAGGTGAGTTAGAGGTAATGTCACGGAGAACCAGAGGAAATGTGAGTTTGAGATAATGTCATGGAGAACCAGAGGAAAGGTGAGGTAATGATACAGAGGATACAGTTGTTAAGACTTGACTGACTCCCAAAAAGTTTTTCAGAACACACTTGTTCAATGTTTTATACTTACATTTTAAGAAGTTATTCAGAATACAGTTGTCGAGACTTCAAGAAGTTATTCAACACTCTCTTGTTAAGGTAGCTGCGTAGCGCGGTGGTTAACGAGCTGGCTTCGCATCTGAGTTGAGTTGGAAATGTTTTTTCACACGCAATGGCTCTCGATTCGACCCAGCCTTAAATGGGTACCGGTTCAGTACGGGAAGTAAAAGCGGCGAGGGAGAGGAGATGTCTACCGCCCTCATATAGCCGAGACTTTGAAATGTGAGATCGCTAATATCTCACACCCCTACAGCAGTAATGCTATGAGTTACTTTACTTTGTTTACTTATTAAGGAATCTTAGAGTATCCACAATTATGAAATTGTGAAGTTGGTTTCTATTTGGTTGAGATTTGGACCACCATATTCCTCATGGTTGCAAAACATCAAATATATTCTGCCGAGACCAGCCAACCTCACAGAAATAAATATCTATGAGAGAAGAAATGCTCGGCTATTAGAATCTAGGATTTTATACAAAAGAAAAGTATTCTGCTCGTATCTTTCTCTCTGATAAAATTGTTTCTGACCATTTTCAGATCTTCAAGTATCTGTACGCTTGTAGGCTGGCAGATTATGGGATGGCTTCGGAGGTAAGACTGCAGCTTGGATGTTTGATTATGTATGCTCAGTAAGATGTACATGTGAAAAATGATGACTTGATTTAGACACTCATCTTCTCCTAGGGGTGAAAATTCTTCTGCCGTGAAGTGTAGAATTCTTTGTTTCTTGGTATCTGGTTTAAAAATAGTTGAACTACTCGAACCTTTCATGCATGTCTGAAAAGACAAAAGAAGTGTTGGACATTAGTGACTTCATCATAAAACCATTTCCAGAGTCTGCATGTCCTGTGCCATTAACTAACCCTCTCCAAGCAGACATGCCATGTGCCATCAACCAACCCTCTCCAAGCAGACATTCCATGTGCCATCAACCAACCCTCTGCAAGCAGACATTCCATGTGCCATCAACCAACCCTCTCCAAGCAGACATGCCCTGTGCCATCAACCAACCCTCTCCAAGCAGACATGCCATGTGCCATCAACCAACCCTCTCCAAGCAGACATGCCATGTGCCATCAGCCAACTCTCTCCAAGCAGACATGCCATGTGCCATCAACCAACCCTCTCCAAGCAGACCAGTCCTGTGCCATCATCCAATCCTCTTGAAGCAGACTCGTCCTGTTCTGTTTTCTTATTTTTTTTTCAGCTTCTTCCAGTTTTTCTTGTAGCAGTTTTGTAACACTCTCAAACCAGATGGACCAAAAATCTTTCCCAGGGATTTGTTGATAAACCCCTGTAATCTCTTATTGACTTTTTGTCATCCATAGATCAATAATAGACCAACTTCCCGTTAGAATTGATGATCCTTTGCTTGATATGCATTTTGGTTATTTTAGAATTCCATATAGTTTTCAACATGACAAAGAAAACATTTGTTTTTAATATCCTGTCTTTTATTAACCTTTAACACACCAAGGTCAAGAACCTGGCCGACCAACTTGGCCTTCAAAAACGGTGTTTTGAAGAGAACATTTTTTTAAAAACGGAGACAGCCATTTTTTTAATGCTGAATACGTCACCATATTTACACGATATTTTGCCGGTTAAAGTATCGTATGTTAGATTACAAATGGCTTTTGAACATTTTACATTTTATATACGCCATTTGGAGCAAGCCGACTTTTTGCGAAATGTGAAGTAGGTTGTTGGGAAAGATCTTTATCAAGTAGATCTGTTTATTTAGATGAAAGAACTATGTTTGAATTGGAAACACTAAAGAAACTGTACACTGGAAGAGTGAGACCAGTTCTCGAGTATGGCATTGCGGCATGGACAACAGCAGCAAAGGCGAACTTCGATAAAATTAGCAAACTTCAAAAAACCAAGCCATGAGAGTTATAACAGGAGGCATGAAGTCAACGCCAATTGTAGAACTTGAAAAGATTACAAAACTGCAATACATGACCGACAGAAGAGATTGCAGAGCCCAGCAGCAAGCAGAGAAACTCAGAAGACTAACTGACCATCCAATGCACCAGAGACTAAACAATCTCGGAAATGGGAAACTAAAGCGGAGAAACTTTGCAGAAATAGCCAAAGCAAAGATGCACGAAGACCCCATGAACACACTAACAACACCAAAGCCCATCCCTACTGTACGAAAACCTACCTGGAGGCAGCATATATTTCCAGAGGTGGTAGAAAATATACCAGGTATTGGAAACAAAAACTGCCAGACTGAAAAAGAAAGAAGAGATACTACCCTGAGCTACATAACGAAAAACTACCCAAGCATGGACTGGACCCATGCATACACCGACGGTTCTGTAACAAACACAACACAGAACGGAGGGGCAGGAGCATTTCTGAGCCTACCAAATGGCAGAAAAATAACACTGTCATTGGCTACTGGAAAATACACAAGCAATTTCAGAGCGGAGCCAGAGGCACTGAGGGCGGCAGTGGAATAAATGGTGACAGGTAAAAGGAATGAAAGCCATATAGTCCTGCTTACAGATGCCCTCGTCGTAGTCACAGCACTAAAAAGCCAGAAAAATACTGAACTTAATGATTTAAGAGCAGTACTCTGTCAACTATGCCAGAAGACCGCACCAAAAAGGGTAGTGGTACAGTGGGTTCCATCCCACTGCAACATCCAAGGCAACGAGGAGGCAGACAGACTGGCAAAAGAAGGTGCAAGACTACCACAACCAAATACTAGTATGACATACGAAGAGTCAAAACGGCTTATTAGAGCTAGATACATGACCAAATGGGAAACCGAACATACTGTCTACACAAAATACGATGCCTATTACCAGTTGAACAGAAGAGAGCAGGTCGTGGTCTTCAGACTTCGCACTGGCCACAATAGACTGAGGTACCACCTATTTAACAAATTGAAGATAGGTGGCACTGATGAATGCTCGTGTGGTACCGGGAAAATGACCACTGACCATTTGCTGCAAAACTGCCCGACATACGAGGATCAGAGAGAGCAGATGTGGCCATCACCAGTGGCAACACTAGACAAGCTCTATGCCAGTGTCGATAGCCTCAGGATGACCGCCGCTTTTTTCGAAAAAATAAAGGTTGATGTCTGACAGCGTAAAAAGAAGAAGAAGAAGAATTGGAAACTAACAGTTGTGTCGATATTGTAAAAACAGTATCGATATGTTGTTGTGGTTTCCATGGTTTTCTATCGGAGCGACTAGGCCTAGCTGTTGAGTCCAAATTTTTTTCAGAGATTTTCATAAATTTTCATCTTTTTGTAACTCAGAAGCTAACAAACACACAAGAACAACAATAACACCCACGTGTTCTTTATTCTTCTTCTTCTTCTTCTTCTGCGTACACAGTCAGACAGTAACCATTATTTTCTCGAAAAAAGCGGCGGTCATCCTGAGACTCTCGCCACTACCATAGAGCTTGTCTTGCAGTTCCACTGGCAATGGCCACATCTGCTCTCTCTGATCCTCGTATGTCGGGCAGTTCTGCAGCAGATGTTCAGTGGTCATTTTACCAGTACCGCACGGGCATTCGTCGGTACACCCTATCTTCAATTTGTTGAAGAGGTGGTACCTCAGTCTGTTGTGGCCAGTGCGAAGTCTGAAGACAACGACCTGCTCTCTTCGGTTCAACTGGTAATAGGCATCGTTTTTGGTGTAACCAGTATGTTCGGTTTCCCATTTGGACATGTACCTGGCTTTGATAAGCCGTTTTGACTCTTCGTACGTCATACTGGTATCTATTTGTGGTAGCCTTGCACCTTCTTTTGCCAGTCTGTCTGCCTCCTCGTTGCCTTGGATGTTGCAGTGTGACGGAACCCACTGTACCACTACCCTTTTTGGTGCGGACTGTTGGCACAGTTTGCAGAGTGCTGCTCTTAAGTCATTAAGCTCAGTGTTTTTCTGGCTTTTTAGCGCTGTGACTACTTCGAGAGCATCTGTCAGCAGGACTATATGGCTCTCATTTTCACTGTGTGTTACCATTTCTTCCACTGCCGCCCTCAGTGCCTCTGCCTCTGCTCTGAAATTGCTCGTGTACTTACCAGTAGCGAATGACAGTGTTATTTTTCTGCCATTTGGTAGGTTCAGGAATGCTCCTGCCCCTCCGTTCTGTGTAGTGTTTGTTACAGAGCCGTCGGTGTATGCATGGGTCCAGTCCATGCTTGGGTAGCTTTTCGTTATGAAGCTTAGGGTAGTATCTCTCCTTTCTTTTTCGGTCTGGCAGTTTTTGTTTGCAATGCCTGGTATATTTTCTACCACCTCTGGAAATATATCCTGCCTCCAGGTAGGTTTTCGTACAGTAGTGATGGGTTTTGGTGTTGTTAGTGCGTTTATGGGATCTTCGTGCATCTTTGCTTTGGCTATTTCTGCAAAGTTTCTCCGCTTTAGTTTCCCAGTTCCCAAATTGTTTAGCCTCTGGTACATTGGATGGTCCGTCAGTCTTCGGAGTTTCTCTGACTGCAGCTGGGCTCTGCAGTCTCTTCTGTCGGTCATGGATTGCAGTTTTGTAATCTTTTCAAGTTCTACAATTGGCGTTGACTTCATGCCACCAGTTATGATTCTCATAGCTTGGTTTTGAAGTTTGTTAACTTTGTCGAAGTTCGCCTTCGCTGCTGTTGTCCAAGCCGCGATGCCATACTCGAGAACTGGTCTCACTCTTCCAGTGTACAGTTTCTTTAGTATGCCTTCGTCTGCTCCCCAGCTTGTGCCAGCAAGTTTCCTCATGATCGCCATTCTTTCTCTGGCTTTCATTCGGTTTCTCTCAATCTGACTTTTCCATGTCATGCGCCGATCAAATGTGACTCCCAGATAGGTTGGGTTGTCGTTTGGCTGCAGGATTTTGCCATTTAGGCTTAGTTTGGTACTTTGGGGTTTTAATGAGAGCGAGAATATTGTGCACGTGGTTTTCTCCTCGTTTATTTTGACCAGCCATGAGTTCGCCCACTCTTCCAGCGATGTTAGGGCCGTTTGCATCCGATTTCTTGCTATGGTGAGATTCTTTTCAGAGGTCCACATAGCCAGATCGTCTGCAAACATTGAGCTATGGACTCTTCTTGGTATATTCTCTGTAATATCGTTTATATATACCAGGAAGAGTGTGGGTGACAGTACTCCCCCTTGGGGTACTCCCTGCTCGAGTGTCACCTTTTTGCTCATCTGCCCTTGTACTTGGACTCTGGCCGTTCTTTGTTTGAGGTAGTGGTTGATCCACTTGTACATCTTCCCACAAACATCACTTCTTCTTAGCTTGACTCTAAGTCCATCCTTCCAGACTTTGTCAAATGCCTTTTCCAGATCCACCCAAACAGCTACTGTGTGTTTCTGTGCCTGGTAGGCATCTTCTATCTCCTGGGCTATGAGGATGACCTGGTCCTCAGTGGATCTGTGCTGTCTAAAGCCGGCTTGCTGTGGAATTAGTATTCGTTTTTCTTCCAGATGCCACATCAGTCTGGTGTTTATCATCCGTTCCATCAGCTTGCCGACACAGCTCAGTAGGCTTATGGGCCTGTATCCATTCGGATCTGTTTTGTCCTTTCCTGTTTTTGGTACTGGTACCAGTATTGCATCTTTCCATGCCTGGGGTACAATACCCCTTTTCCAGCTTTGGTTCAGGACTGACAGTAGTTTTTCCTTCGCTGTTTGGCCCAGCCCCATCAGCATTTCGTTTGTTATCCCGTCTTTTCCGGGAGATTTCCTTCTCTTTAGTGTTCTCATAGCCTCTTCCATTTGTGTTCTTAATTCAATTGTGTCTCTACACACAATAAAATAATATTTATTAATATAAACAAACAGAAAAGTTACAAATTTTGAAAGTCAACGATCATAGCGAGAAATAAATGTAATTTAATTAGGTAAAATTTTGTCTCAATGACGTCATGGCGTGCTAAAGGTTAAACTCATCCTTATCCGCACTGCTTGTGGTGTTCCCTGGTTATGTGACGGTAATCTCATACAATGTGTGTTCTTTTCATTTTGCTTGTACTACGTTATTGGCTGCTTTTAAATCAACAATTTTTTTTAATTTTTCCTGAAATTATACAAGTGCTTTAGTACCCGACTTCCGAAGTAAATACGAACGTAGCCACAATTTTCTTGCAATGAATTGGAGGAAATTTTAAATTTATAATTTTGCTGTTGTCATCAAACTTGGCTGTTGTGCCAGTTCATCATATCAGTATTTTGCCAGTAAACAATATTCTTTGTGCAACCATGTAATCATATGCCCACAACTTGTAAAGGGGACAGCAGAAATAGTCAAGCGCAAGTTGGAACCCCTCATGCCAAATTTTTTTAGGTAATGTTCATATTTTTGTAATTTATTTGGTTTTGTCCCTTGGCAAGCTAAATCATTTTAAATTCCATGTAAAAAGTGAAATTATCATATGGCTATAACTCATGAAAGAAACTACAAGGCTGCTTGAAATAAGTAGCGCTGATCTACAAATCTGCCATAGAATGCTCAGTAAAAATTTCAGCTCGATACGTCTTTCCGTTTACAAGTTATGGCGTCTTCAGGCATGTATACAAACAATCAAAAATCTAGTATAGATGTCTAAAATATTAAGTAATGAATGATTTGAAATGTGTTTTGTGTATCTCAACCAGGCTCTTCAGTATTGCGAGGTCATTGCTGTCAACATTCACCAGAACCCAGCATATTTCCATTCTCCATTTGTTAAACTGGTTTTGCAGGTCAGTATTTTCTTCTTCATTCGTTCTCAATCTCCCGCTACCAAGCCCTGAAAAGGTCCTTACAACAAGTAGCAGAATGTAGTCCAGAGAATGGAATGATTACCTATATTCTTCATCATCTTCCTTTGTCTTTTTTTTTATTATTCTTGAGAATGTCAGATATGATTGTGTATCTTAGTGGCTATTGTGTTTTTTTGTGTGTTTTTTTCTTTGTGTTTGCCTTATTTCTCTGTACCCCAAGGTGGTATGTGTTGCACTATGTTTTTATTTCCGCCTGTCGGCCCAGTTAATCCGACTTCGGCATGCATTTTATGTAAGGGTTGTGTCCCCGGGGTAACGGCCTGTGCTGTGGTGGGGATTGAACCCAGCACCTTCGAGCTGTGAGCCGTGTCACTTTACCACTAGCTCATGCCGTCCCCTTTATTGTTGTTTGAAGCTACATATGCTGTGTTTTTCTTACTGGATGATATTTCTTTGGTAGCCGGTTACAATTACACTTCTTATATCTCAAGGTGTACTGATGAAGGTGGTCTTAGCTCCTCCTAGTTGTGTAACAGACCTTCTCTAGCACAGAATCTCTACCTGAATACAAAGAAAACTAAGATAATGACAGCTGATAAGACAAAACTCCAACCTAAAATAGATATAGCTGGCGAAGAGATTGAAAATGTTGCACATTTTGAATATCTGGGTTCAATACTAAACAACAATGGAGACTGTAAAAGGAAGTAAGAAAAGGACTGACTATGGCAATGCAGAAGATAAGAAATATCCAGAACCTATGGCTTAATACAAACAAGGAACTAAAACTATAGATCCTAAGAACATGCAATTTTCCTGTGGCAACCTATGGATGTGAAACATAGATGAATACAAAAACAAAAAGAGTGAAGACCGGTGTTTTTGTAACCTTGTTAGAACCTTCTGTCAAGTTGGGACCAGACCTTGGAAAAATGTTCTTAGGTCAACTTAAACGCGTGGGAAGACAGTTAGCAGTTTGATCCAGTATCCACTGGATTTTGGCGACGTCAGTTGAGGGGAAAATTTCGGATTTGAACACTTTAATTCTAAATGTGAAAGCCTGATGTGCGAGTGCTTGTTATCAACCTAACCCCCATCACTTATGTCTGGTACCAGAATGGTCAGTCTGACACCAACATCCAATCTAGACAAGTTTTCCACTTATAGTGAATATTAACCTCTCACTTTCTTGCTGACCTAGTGGCGACATCGGCGCTGTATTGAGCCTGGAGTGACCTGGGCTCACCAACCAACATTCAGGCAACCTTTGATTCCCAGAGAATACATTTACGAGTCCCTACTTCCACTGCTCCAAGCGCCAATGCTCTACAGGGAACTGTTACACAACTTTGAAAGACAAAAATTAACGTGACTCTTGCCAGATTCAAACCATCGATCATTTTCTAAATGTTTCACTACATCGCTTTTACTAAATGCGATATCACTGCTAACAAACATATAGAAAGAATTATTGTGTAGGAGCATGGATTTTCACAACGTGAATCGACAGATTAGAGGTCACATGTTGCTATACTAGTTTTGGTATAGTAACAAACAATCCAACAAACGGTCTGTATTATGAGAGATAATAAGGATAAACATTAAGATTCAATAGAAAGCCATTCTTTTTTTTTCATGTACAATTTATAATTAAATTATTGGCTCATAATAAAAAGGCAATACAATGTAAAGCAGCAAAAGAACACTCCAAGCACCACGCAGATGACAGATACTACCAACTGCCCAGAAAAGACCAGGTTATGATACCTCGTCTCCAAACTGGCCAATCCAGAATGAGACGTCACCTGTACACCAAATTCAAGCTAGGTACCACTAGTCTATGTTACTGCGGCCTGGCAGACATGACAGCAACACATGTACTTCAGTACTCCCCCCAGCACACATATCTGAGGAGACGGATGTGGCCAACTGTCCTCAAAGAGAAACTGTATGACTATATTGAGACCCTGAAAAAGACAACAGGCTTTATTGAAGTCTAAATGAACAAATTAGCGCAGAAGAAGAAATAATTATTGACTTGTGAATCAACATTTTTTTTTTGTTTAACAAAAACTATTTCATTATAATGGATTTTTTATTGGCTAATTTATTGCTCCATGTATAAAATTTCTTGATTCCATTTTCTTCTGCATTCAGATGTGAGTTGTTAAGTATATAATATGTGATATGTTCATGAAACATCACTGAAAATAAGAATAATGTTCGCTTAGGCGTCTGAGACCTGTTGCATCGGTTGACCACATCCACGACCCACAGCTGTGGCATGGGTCCAGGGCGGAGGAGGATGTTGCTACTTTCCGGAGCCATACTGCTCGAGGACGGCCTCTTCTGCACCTTCAGCCGGTCGGGGGAAGATGTTTGTTGCTGAGGAACAACTTGTGTAGTATCTTGTGGGCAGTGGTTTCCTGGTCCAGGTGTACAACATGACCGAACAAAGAAACTCTGCGCCTTAAAAGTGTTTATGAGATTGGGTGGAGGCCTATTTTACCAGACACCTCCATGTTGCGGAGGTAGTCATGCTATCGGATGCCTAGGATACGCTGCTGGTTGCGTATATGAAAGGCTTCCAGTCTTGACATGACATGTTTCAACAATGTCCAGGTTTCTGAGCCGTAAAGCAGGACTGGGACCACGCAGGACTGCTAGATGTGGATTTGTGTCCCAAGGGAGATCTTGCTATTACTCCACACACGTCAGAGGTCGTGCATAGCAGAAAATAAGCAGATCTCAAATGTGTGATATTGGGTGACAACAATGGAACAATAATAAATGTGTCCACTGACCCTAGATATTCCCAAGTCAATGAGTTAAAGCAGACACTTCATACTTATAGTTTTCTTTCATTCTCAGCTGTCTACCAAGTTGAAGTTTTCTGACCCCCAGCGACAGATTGCTGGAGAGGATGTAGAGGACCCTCCATGGCTGCAGCAACTTGGCCGGATTTGTGCTTCTTATGATGTAAATATGTTTTTGTTTGTTTCAATTTGTTTTTGTTTGTTTTACAGAAATTAATTTCTTATCAACACCTCTGCTCACTACCAAGAATATCAGACATGGCAACTAAGTGGGACATTTCTATTTGTCATGTCTTGACAGCCTGACCTGACATAGTCTGTTTTGGTCATGACCTGACTTAGTCTGTTTTGGTCATGACCTGACTTAGTCTGACCTGACAGTCTGACAATAAGGTATAGTTAGTTTAACCTGACTTAGCCTGGCCTGACTTAGTCTGATCTAGTTTAGCCTGACCTGACAGTCTGACCTGGCTTAGCCTAACCTAACTTAGCCTGACCTGACAGTCTGACCTGGCTTAGCCTAACCTAACTTAGCCTGACCTAACTTAGCCTGACCTGGCTTAGCCTAATCTGACAGCCTGACCTAACTTAGCCTGACCTGACTTAGCCTGACCTGGCTTAGTCTGCTCTGACTTAGTCCAACCTTAGTCTGCCCTGACTTAGCCCAACCTTAGTCTGCTCTGACTTAGTCTGCCCTGACTTAGTCTGCTCTGACTTAGTCTGCTCTGACTTAGTCTGCCCTGACTTAGTCCAATCTTAGTCTGCCCTGACTTAGTCTGCTCTGACTTAGTCTGCTCTGACTTAGTCTGCTCTGACTTAGTCTGCCCTGACTTAGTCCAATCTTAGTCTGCCCTGACTTAGTCCGACCTTAGTCTGACTTGACTTAGTCTGCTCTGACTTAGTCTGCTCTGACTTAGTCCGACATTAGTCTGCCCTGACTTAGTCCGACCTTAATCTGACTTGACTTAGTCACAACTCTTCTACCAGGCAGGCAAACAGTGGAAACAGCAAGGCCAGGTTTTCATATTAAAAAATGAAACAAGAATACATAACAGAAAAGACAACGAAAGTTAATGGCAAAAGGAAGTACACGTTTTTATTGTGATTAAATAGCTACTCTTCTGCCATTGGGTGTGTTCTTTTATCTTCTCGCTACATGGCAAGCTTGTGGCCACCACATCAGCTGACCTCCCTTACAAAAAGCCTCCCTCTGAGCACTTGCAGTTTCAAAAGTGATGGTTTACATTAAGATTTTGCTACCCTATGCACTACTATCTTTAGTCATCTTTTATGACATCCTTGGAAGGTGACAGTGGTACTATTCTTTCCAACCCGAGTGCCACTTAGATAGCCATGGGATGTAAGGTCTTCTACCATGGGATGTAGGGGTCTTAATTTCTGTTTTCTTGTAATTAATAAAAAATAATCTCTGCAGAATGGAGTAGTCAGCCCCATACCCAACCCTCCTTAGTCGCCTCTTCTTCTTGTGATATTTTTGATGATTATGTTGTCAGACGGGGAAGGAAGACTAACATCTGGTCAGGCACAACATACGGATCAGACATGTCAGTGAGGGTCAGGCACAACATACTGATCAGGCATGTTAGTCAGGGTCAGGCACAACATACTGATCAGACATGCTAGTCAGGATCAGGCACAACATACTGATCAGACATGTTAGTCAGGGTCAGGCACAACATACCGATCAGACATGTTAGTCAGGGTCAGGCACAACATACCGATCAGACATGTTAGTCATGGTCAGGCACAACATACTGATCAGACATGTTAGTCAGGGTCAGGCACAAAATACCGATCAGACATGTTAGTCAGGGTCAGGCACAACATACTGATCAGACATGTTAGTCAGGGTCAGGCACAACATACTGATCAGACATGTTAGTCAGGGTCAGGCACAACATACCGATCAGACATGTTAGTCAGGGTCAGGCACAACATACCGACCAGACATGTTAGTCAGGGTCAGGCACAACATACCGATCAGACATGTTAGTCAGGGTCAGGCACAACATACTGATCAGACGTGTTAGTCAGGGTCAGGCAAAATATACTGGTCAAGACACCCACCTCGATTTCCTCGTAGTCCTCCTTGGAATAGGGCTGTCCTTTGTGGCAGTCTGACTAACGAGGTGGGGCATTGACGTGATCCTTTTAGTAGTGAGTATCACGTAGATGAAGCCAAACATAGCACAACCGGCTGGAGGGCTCCGGTCCACCTTCATCAGCATGCTTGGGATGTGAGGAAAGCTACTGCAACCCGCCACTTGACGTCCTTTTCAGGGCGCACAAAAGAGTAAACCTACTCATTGTGGGCATTCACAACAAGAAGAACATGCCATCAGAAAAATTCCTGAGATGAACATGACCTTTGTCTGGAGCACTTCTTCAGCTCTGTACAGCTTTGAATTTATAGGGTAGAGTTGCTGGGCCAGTGTACCTTCCTTAACTGGCCGTACAGAGGACAGTCCTGTAACACATGCTCAGCAATCTGTTCATTTAGTCCACATGTGTACAGCAGTGAAGCAGACAGTCAAAGCTTGTACACAAGTCTGTTCAGTCTGTTGTGCCCTGTCCCGAGGTGAAGAATGGTGATCTGGGTAGGGTAGTTGTTGTTGGGTTGGTTCTGTTCTCTTCTGACAGCTAGGATAGCTCACCTTTTCTCAAAGTATGTGTTTCAATGTCTTCTTGTTCACACTCTCTCTTTATGGGTGAATGGCATCTTACAACATGCTCTCTGTCTAATTTAACTTATTTGCTCCTCATCTGCCAAGGGCTGTGGAGATCCTCCTCTCCTTTTCTTGTGGCTTCTACAGGATGGGCTAGCTTATCCCATGCCTGACCCTCCTTAACATCATATGCTTGACAGGTCACAGTCTTATTGTTCTCTATTTCCCTTTAGAACTTTGGTAACAAACTGATGTTTTCCCATTTTTCACTGTTAAATTATATTTTGTAATCCTTTCTACCGAGGAAAGGGTGTGGGTTTTCCAGAAGTACATATAAAAGCTTTTCACATCCTGTCTGCAAGTATGAGACCAAATATGGTAGATGGCGAGGAGGCCAGTTACTCAGTATAACCTGAGAGACGTCTGAGTAGGGGATCCTCACAGCAAAGGTCCCAGGTTCAATCCTCATTGACTCTCTCCTGCCTGTTTAACCAGCTGCAAATGGGTTCCTGACTTTGTTAAATAAAATAAGTCAGTAAGGAAGAGAACTGGTCACCTGACAAGAAAAAGATGAGGCCTCATACAATGTCTCTAACACTTCATCCCCGACTACTGTGTTTGCTATGGGACTATCTTTACCTCTTTTAGTGTAACAAGTTTACCCAGGGTAGCAATCCAGACAACTAGAGAAGGTTGTGAATGCTGTTAGCAACTTCATCATGTGAAACCATTGTTATTCAAATCGCTACTGCAAATTCACAGATACTGTCAACATGTAGAGGGGTCAGCTGTGTAGAGGGGTCAGCTGTGTAGAGGGGTCAGCTATGTTGAGGGGTCAGCTATGTAGAGGGGTCAGCTATGTTGAGGGGTCAGCTATGTAGAGGGGTCAGCTATGTAGAGGGGTCAGCTGTGTAGAGAGGTCAGCTATGTAGTGGGGTCAGCTATGTAGAGGAGTCAGCTATGTAGAGGGGTCAGCTGTGTAGAGGGGTCAGCTATGTAGTGTGGTCAGCTATGTAGAGGGGTCAGCTATGTAGTGTGGTCAGCTGTGTAGAGAGGTCAGCTATGTAGTGGGGTCAGCTATGTTTCATTTGAAGGATGAGAAAACTGACCTATACTGTGTTTGTTGCTGTCACCTCAGGATGGTTCCATCCAGCCATTGTCGGGCACAGCCACGCCGGCCGGGTTTGCGGGTACCACCACCAGCAGTGAGAGTGGTGAATACAACCCATATGGTTATGGATACGTCGCGGATGCTGCAGTGATGAGCACAACATCCAGCGCACCAGTTGTCAGCACGTACGAACATCACGTAAGTGGAGTTTGATTTTGTCATCACCTTCTTTGAATGAAAGTTCAGCGAATTTTTCCTGGAGGTTGAACAAATAGCTTTACTGTGGTCTTTCAAACATCCCTTTGTGGGTTCTGATGCCCCTGTCTGACAAGGAATGAATAGGATACTAGGATCACCTTACTGGTGAGGAAAGAATTGGGTCACTAAGGTCCCTTACTGGTGAGGAAAGAATTGGGTCACTAAAGCCTCTTACTGGTGAGGAAAGAATTGGGTCACTAAGGTCCCTTACTGGTGAGGAAAGAATTGGGTCACTAAAGCCCCTTACTGTTGAGGCTAGAATTGGGTCACTAAGGTCCCTTACTGGTGAGGAAAGAATTGGGTCACTAAGGTCCCTTACTGGTGAGGAAAGAATTGGGTCACTAAAGCCTCTTACTGGTGAGGAAAGAATTGGGTCACTAAGGTCCCTTACTGGTGAGGAAAGAATTGGGTCACTAAAGCCCCTTACTGTTGAGGCTAGAATTGGGTCATTAAGGCCCTTTACTAGTGAGGAATGAATTGGATACTTTTGAATAACAAAGAAAATGGCAAATGTATATGTACAGACAAACCAATCAAAGACAGAGCAAGATATTGACATCATCAGAGGATCAACAGAAACGATGAGTTGAGTATTTCAAAGAAAATCAAAACAGACCTCAACCACAAGAAACACCAAACATCCTACCAGCAGAGGAGACCCTGAATTTGGGCTACAACCCACCAAGTAAGATAGAAATCTAATGGGCCACATCTAAACTCAAGAAAGTGAAAGTGACATGACCAGATGGAATAGGAGTAGAAGTTATAATGGCAGATATAGATAAGGCCACCGATACATTGGAAGAATTATTCAAGAAGATATGGGAAGAGGAGAGAGTGCCCACAGAATAGAAAGAAGAACTAATAAATAAACTGCCTAATAAGGGAGACCCAGCAGATTGCAACAATTATAGGGGGATTACATTGCTGCTAGTTTCAGGCAAAGCTATTCAATGGGATCATCGTGGACAGATTAAAAACGGGAGTAGACAAAAACACTCAAGAGAGGAATAGGCAGGATTTCATCAGGGAAGATCATGCACAGATCATATAGCTACTCTACGCATCATAGTAGAACAAGCTATTGAATGAAAAATATCTCTACACAAATTTGATAGACTAAGAAAGGTGTTTGACAGTGTGGATCAAAGTACTCTATGGCAACTGTTGAGACACTATGGGATACCAGAGAAGTCCACGACCCTCATCCAGAATATGTACAAAGACACAGTTAGTAGAGTGGTACATGAAAGAGCAGTGACTGACAGCTTCAGGGTGCTAACAGGGGTGAGACAAGGAGGCCTGCTCTCATCTATTCTGTTTTTTTGGCAATAGATTGGAGAATGAAGACATTAGTCTGGTAAGAACTGGTATTCAATGGACACCATTGTCAAAATTATGCAGATGATCTGGTACTTTGGTTACAGTCGTGGCCAAATAGGGTAATAGAACAATCAGCCAATCATACTGGAGTGAGAACTATTGGAATAAGTGGATACCTTTGCTTATTTGGACAGCACAATTGACACATCAGAATGTTAGGACCAGAATTAGAAATGGCATTCCTGACACAAAACAACATGTGGAGATCCAGCAAAATCAAGATTCACCCCAAAGTTATAATTAGAATATTCAACGCCAGTGTCAAGTCAGTGCTGCTGTATGGAGCAAAGACATGGAGAATGACCAATGCCATACAACAAAGACTTCAGTCCTTCGTTAACAGATGTCTACGAAAGATAATGGGCATGAACTGGCAGAACATGATGAGGAGACCTATGGGAAAGGAGCCAATAACAGCCACAGGAACAACAATTTAAGCGAAGAAAATGGGGCTGATAGGTCATACCCTACAGAAGGCACAGTCCGATATAGCTAAACAGGCTCTTACATGAAATCCTTAGAGGAAGAGAAAGAGAGTTGAACCCCCAAAAATACTTGAAGAGAATATGAGAAGGAGTTAAAATTAAATGAGATTACATCTGGAGAAAGACAAGAAAGAGCAGCCAAGGGCCGTGTATGCTGGCGAGATGTTGTCAACGGTCTATGCACTAAGTGGAGCGATGGGCTTTCATTGACTGATTTGATTTTAAATGTTCTTCTGCATACACAATAACATAACTTTTTTTTTTTACGCATCTTTATAGTGCAATATTTTTGTAAACATTGTTATTGGCAATAAGAGATAAAAATTAACAACAAATTCCACTACCAAATTTTGTGCGTGTGTTCGTGACAATGCCACCTGAAGTCACGTCCACTTGATGCGAAACAGCTTTCTTTTGATGACGGTTGTAAGATGATATCAATTGAAAGATACTTTCTGATTTCATAAACATTTAAATGCGGAAATAAAATATAACTTAACATCAAAGAAATGTGCATTTTTTTTCTTTGCAGCAATGTGCATTAATAGCCTGGAGGTCCGTGTTTAATCTTTAAGTTGCCACATATTATTTTTTTAGCACGTTACATTTTACTATGGTTGTTGATTTTGAAAGCCTGTAATATTTTTATTTGTTAGTCTATAGATATGATTTTGTTGTATGGAGAGTCATAAATTAGTAAAGAACTTGTTAGTGTTATTGTTTTTGTTGTGTGTGCATTAGTTTCTGAGATAGAAGAATAAACAAAAGGCAAGAGACGGGTTGCCTCAGTCTGACGGTCAGACAGTATTTCTCTGCCCTCGGTGTGACAGACGCTTTCGGGCTCAGATGTGTTTGATCAGCCACCTACAAACCCATTCCAGGATTGACAGATGATTATGTGGTCCTCTTTGGAAATGATGGACAAACAAGAAGAAGAAGAAGGTGATAGTGTTGAAACACAGCACAAACATATAGACTTACCCATTTTTCGCTTCCCTTGTTTGAAAAAAAATTTCTAAATTCTACAGAGGACGAATAATAAATGTTTACAAGACTGGCATGTTAGTTTCCATTGTAAAATAATGATTATATCTACATAAACAAACTAATCAGATCTACCTCAGAAAATCCATTGCAAAAACTTAACTACCCCATTCTCAATAATGGGTCAATCTTCAAATCCAAGTGAAAAACAAGAAATCATTTCCAAATGTCTAAAACACATTTTCAAAATTGCTTTCAACTGGACAGGATGTAAGTGGAGCTCTCTACAATCAAAAAGACAGTATTTTCCCCGATGTCTACAGTAGCCCAGTTGTGAATCTATGTTAAAAACGCTTTGAAAAAACGGTGTCCATGAAACATATAAAAGCGGCAGACAATGTCCCGGGCAAATTGTTCGCCAATGGTAACATAAATGTTAAAATCTGGATTGCCAATCGTGACACTTTCTTCTCTATTGTCTGGTGGATACTTTCTGTTCTATTGTCTGGTGGATACGTTTATCCGAGTGTTTATAATATACTTGTCTCTGCGACTGTTGCCGTTACTTAGTAGTTTATCTCCTTCTACCAACACCAGACTCAAGAAGATGGCACTGGATACAGCGATGGACATGATAACATTGGGGGAATCACAGGTGAGGTACAGAGTACAAACATCACCACTGATCAGCAACATCATCATCAATTAGACTACAGCCAACAGCAACAGTACGACTACAATCAGTGGCAGCAGCAGCAGTATGGTGAGTAAGCATAACCATTTGCATGTCCGAAGCTGTACAGAAGATCTGGGGTCACCATCTCAATGAAGTATTATTTGATTAAGATGATGCCAGTATTGATTGCTTGATTAATTAGTTGATTGATTCATTGATCAAACTCCAAGGGACACTTTAGGCCATCACTACAGCTGACAACTTGACACTAGGCCTTGCATCAGGACATTTCCAGTGAAATGTTGACTGCACTGGGCTGTGTGGCACAGAACACAGTACAACATAACCCACCTTAGGAAACAAGGAGAACAAAAATAATATATTTGTGTGACCATCTCAGACAAAGTGTGCGGACATCTTTTGGTGAATGTCTGCAGTTTGGATATGAAAGTTAGGGACATACCTTGTTTCCCAACCATATAGCAGGCTGGCTTTAGTGTTGAGCAGCTCAATTTGATTTTCTTGAGAAAATTCTGTCAAGTTCAACAAAGGGTGTAGAGAGTTGAAAACAAATCTGGCTTACTTAATTCTACATTAATGCCTTGGAGAACTGAGATGCTAGTCCAGTCAGGCACAACGTACTGACCAGGATGTCGTGTCAGGGTACAATACACTGACCTAGACCACAATCTCTCTTCCATGTAGCGTTCCCTGGAAACAGGCTGTTTTAAAGGCCACATGGCTGATGAGATGTGATCCCCGTAGTAATGAGCACCATGCAGATGAAGCCAAGCATAGCATGACTGCCTAGAGGACCGTTTTCCACCTTCATCAGCACACTCATGATGTGAGGAAAGCTACTACAACTCACCACTTAACATTCTTTTCAGGGCACACTAAAGAGTCAACTCACTCGTTGTGGGCATTAAACAACAACATTAATACCTAGGTTTGTTTCTCTATTTTTTATTTTCTCTGGGCTAGGCTATAATTATACAGACTACAGTGACCAACAACAACAGCTACAACAACTTAATAGTGATGAAACAACCAATGAGCAGCAACAGTTTAGTCAGCAACAGCCGCAGCAGCAACAGACCACACTGCACCAGGAACTCTCATCGGCTCCTGCCAGCACTGCCGCAACTACAGGCCTAGGGGATGTTGGCCACACCTCTTTTACTAGCTCCACAGCTAATCCTAACAGCATGTCACTTTATGGTGGTGAGTTGTAACAATCATTTTCTTAGTTTATTTCTGTTGAGTTGACTTAGTTGCTCCACTTCTACCACCAGTGTGTAGTCTTCTACTATTGTAAGTAGAGTCTTCTACCATTGGACCTCGTTTTTCTACCATGGGGTTTACAGTCTTCTACCAAAGGGTATAGTCTTCGACCAGTGTCTAGAGTCTTTTACAATTGGATGTAGAGTCTTCTACCATTCGATGTAGAGTCTTTAACCATGGTCTTTATAGTCTTTACCATTGGATGTCGTGTCTTCTACCATGGTGTTTAGAGTCTTCTACAATTGGATGTAGAGTCTTCTACCATGGTGTTTAGAGTCTTCTACAATTGGATGTAGGGGCTTCTACCATGGTTTTTAGAGTCTTTACCATTGGATGTAGAGTCTTCTACCATGGTGTTTAGAGTCTTCTACAATTGGATGTAGGGGCTTCTACCGTGGTTTTTAGAGTCTTTACCATTGGATGTAGAGTCTTCTACCATGGTGTTTAGAGTCTTTACCATTGGATGTAGAGTCTTCTACCACGGTGTTTAGAGTCTTTACCATTGGATGTAGAGTCTTCTACCACGGTGTTTAGAGTCTTCTACAATTGGATGTAGAGTCTTCTACCATGGTGTTTAGAGTCTTCTACAATTGGATGTATAGTCTTCTACCATGGTGTTTAGAGTCTTTACCATTGGATGTAGAGTCTTGTACCATGGTGTTTAGAGTCTTCTACAATTGGATGTAGAGTCTTCTACCATGGTGTTTAGAGTCTTTACCATTGGATGTAGAGTCTTGTACCATGGTGTTTAGAGTCTTCTACAATTGGATGTAGAGTCTTCTACCATGGTGTTTAGAGTCTTTACCATTGGATGTAGAGTCTTGTACCATGGTGTTTAGAGTTTTGTTTTCCTTTAGGCTATAGTTTCTATAGAATGAAGTAGCCAGCCCCCTCGCCCAACTCTCCTTAGTCAGCTCTTATCATATAGTCTCAGAGTGGGCGGCGTGGTTAAGTGGCACGGCTCACAATCCGGGGTTCGATCCCCATCACAGCACCGGCCGTTACCCCGGGGAAGCAAACCCTTAGAAAATGCAGGAGGAAGCAGACCCTTACATAAAATGCATGCTGAAGTCGGATGCACCAGGCCGACAGGCGCAAAGATAAAAACCACAGTACACCGCCTTGGGGATTAGAGAAATAAGGCGAACGCAAAAAAAAAAATTGTCTCAGTATGACTTGACTTAGTTGCTCCTCATCGCCTTGGTGTGTAGAGTCTTCTACCATAGAGTAGAGGTTTTTGTATCATTCAGTGGCCAAGTGGTTGTGAGCTTGGTTTATAACCCCAACATGCCAGGTTCAAATCACTTGGTGCTCAGTTTGACAGACTGGACATGTCGTGGCTTTTTTCATGGTATAACCATTGTAGCAGATCCTCTATTTCTTTGCCCTGGCCGTGATCTAACTTAGAACATTCTCACACTCATCCACATCATCATGACCATACTCAGTAAATGACATATCACACAGCAGGTGGCATATTTATTATATCATACTCATATCATACAATGAGTAGAGAAATTACAAACACAATATAATACATATCTTAACTTAACATTCTACTAAAACGGGAATTGTAAGCATTAGCTATTGATGGAATTCCCAACTATCTAAAAACCCAGTTCTATTGCCGAGATAGTGAGTGACCTTGACATGCATTCATGTAGCTTTAAGCTTTAACATGTTCAGGCATCCTAAACTCCCCTTGCTCCGGCGGGAACTGTTACATTACCTCCCTAAACTACAGACCGAAACATGGATGGTCATTTTTTTCATCTGGCAAATGACCACCATTTTCGTCTCTACTATCCAAAATGTAAACACTACTCCTGTTTACAACTTCACTCACATCGTACATGCATAAAAAGACATGTCATTTGATACATATAAACTTTTTGTAATACATACACAATCAATACAAGCAGAAGAAAAACACTGTGGCTGGGCGTTTTTACAACACAAACCACCACTTTTACATCGTTTTGCAGTCAAATACACCAAAGTCTGTCCCTGCGGGACCTTGAACTCATCAAAACAGAAACACCTTAAGGAATTCTCCTTACTCATTTGAGGTCAACATACCTCGCCCTGTTTCCCGTGCCTTCCTCTAAGGACACGAACCTTCATTGTTACACTCGACCAGTTCAGGTCAATTTTCTCAGGCGGTCTCATTACTCGCCTGGCCGACGATTCACTTCATACTAACTCCTGTGAGGCCACGAATTTACGTGGGTTATCCTCAGGCTAGTTATCATTGTCTCTCTTGACAGCTATCCCCTCTCAAAGAAAACAGCAAAATTCTTTATGTTTCCCACAAAAACGATATTTGACAACATATGTCATAGTCAATATTAAAACTTCTGATCAATGTAGTCTTCTCTGCAAAGACTCCACATACATGTGATTCTGGAACTCGTGGTGACTTGTGCTTGCGGAGGCCTACAGTCTGGATGAGATATACTGCTCTGTAGATCACCTATATAACCTGTATCAAATACCTGTAAACATGATGATTCAACAACAACAACAAAAAACAACAACAAAATAAAGAAAAATTCAATGCATACTATATCGACCATACAACCCACTAAAAATGCAAGTAATACCATTAGTCAAAACCCAAACACCAAATGCAAATGTCAAAATATTTGCACACAAAAACATGATCAAATGCCATCAACCTTCACTCCTGCTCGTGCCCCACAGATGAGCACCTGTTAATGCCCCCTTCAAAAGATACTAAACTATGACTAAGTTCTAACTTAATCAGGTACTAAACTATGTCCCTAAGCTATGACTAAGTTGTAACTTAATCAGATACTAAACTATGTCACTAAACTATGACTAAGTTCTAATTTAATCAGATACTAAACTATGTCACTAAATCAGATACTAAACTATGTCACTAAACTATGACTAAGTTCTAACTTAATCAGATACTAAACTATGTCTGAGTCAAAAGTCAAAAACCGAATCGTCCACCTGTCGAATTACGTCATGCTGTAACCCTACTAGTCCAGGTGCAGTCTTTGTCCCGAGGAATCAAAACCGAGTGTTGTGATCTAACTAATTCACCGCTATTTCCCCAAATTCTCCGCATCAAAGCTACCTGGTCAGATATTGACCGAAACATCGCGTCCACGTGTTACCCTTCGTCGCGTAATCATTACCTGGCGCATCCAGCTATCCTGCGTCTCTTGTCCGTTCTGTCCGTTTCTCTGGTCGGAAATGTCCCTTTGATCTCGGTCAGTCTTCGCTTCAGACTGACCGTCCGCTCATTGTCTGGCGTGCACTTCAGACAACGAATTCAAAGGAATTTTTAACATCTGGTCATTCCTCCATCTCTATACCCTACCCCCTAATTATCCGAATCTCCGTTTCCCAAGGATAACGGTAGATGAAACAAATTGTATGCAAATGCATACATCAACTGGAGTTTCACATGATAGCCCATGTGTGTAAGTACTCCACACGACTTTACCTAATGCCATTTCTGAATTCCAAGTTTTTGGCTAGCGTCAGTAAACATTGCATCAACCGTTCCTTATCACTACTGCTTATTTTAACCAGACTATGCGTTGCCCCATCAGCTGTCTCTGATTGCTGCGCGATTTCCTCCTGTAAAACGCCCATCGTCTGGTCTGTTTGTTTCACGGTTGTTTGGTTCGTACCTACCGGTTCTCTGGTAGTGTTTCGTACACTTACATCGTCCGCTACTTCAGCCTTCCGTCCATCTGTATTCACTATTTGTGGGAAAGACTTTTCACACTGTTCGTTTGACTGTTGGCTTATCTCGAACTGAGATCTTTTCATCTTTGCTTCGATGACTGGTTCGCTGTCCTGGCTGTGGTTAACCTGTCTTTCCCTTTTCTTCGTTTTCCTTAGAAACTCTGTTCCTCTTTTGTTGGCTGCTGTTGGTGCGTCCGTTTCGCATTCCAACTGTGCGTCATTCCCACTTCCTTCCTCGGTGGCCGAAGGGTTGTCCCTTCTTTCGGTCTGTTCAACCACTTCTCCCGCATGGCTAGAACCTGGCTTGGGTGGGCACGAAACCATAGCTGGTCCTGCCACCATTCCTCCGCCTCTCCTTTCTTCTTTATCTGACGAATCTCTGACTATTTCCTTGTTCGATTCTTCGTCGACTTTAACTAATTTTCTACCAGGCTTGACCACAAGTTCCTGGTAAACTTGGCCCCTTTCAGCACGCCCGACCATGTTAATCGACGTAATACCCTCTTCCTGAATTCTCGGCCTACACTGTCCGATGCGGTAACATTTTATCTGGACCTCTGAGCGAACGTTTGTCTCGTTTGCATTGCGTAACCTGCCCTCCGTCCCTAACTTTTCTGGATACACAAAACCTGTATCTCTTTCTTTCTGTCCATCCGCCTCGTGCTTAAAGTCTCTTTGATAGCTCCTGTCCTGCCTCTCCATCTGTAACCGTGCAAAAGGCCTCTTGTGGGCTAAGAATCTGCCCGATTCAAACTTCTGCCCAACCATTCCTCCTCCCCTCACTTGACTTGGCCTCTCCACCTGGGTCAAACTCCTATCCTTTTCGACACCTCTTTCCAGTCGTCCACACACGTCCGTCCTGAGATTTCCACCTCTGTCCCTCCACGGATCGGAATGTGGAAGTTGTACGGGCTTCCTACTCACTTTCCTACCACTCTGTCCCCTTCCAAAATACTGGGCCGTGTTTACTTCTGTGATTTCTTGATTTCTTCTCTCCTTCCTAGCTGGTTTGGGCGCTCTGTTTTCAAACTGTTGCAACAGCTGTCGCAGCTTCCATTGGATGTCTTTTTCCTGTCTTTCCAGCCGAATAACTCTGCTTGTTAGTTCTCTTAGCTGGTTTTGTAGTTGACTTTTGTCCTCGCACTTATCGCTGACTGTAGCTCGTGCCATGAAAGGCTTGTTTTTGACAAACAGTCCTCTTCTCCAGGAACTGTTAATATTCAGAAGAATATTAGGGCATCCGATAGACAAATGTCCAAAAGCTAGACAATGATAACATTGTTTAACATTGTCCAACCTCGACATATTGAATAAACCCGTCTGGACCCCACAAAAAAAATTTACAAGACTGTCAAGTACGCACAAAGTCTTGTCAATAATACAACAATGGGTGGAAGAAAAATGTCACACTTACCAGTCAGATGATTGGAAAAGCTGTCTATGGTACTAACACTCTAACCACTAGCTACTCCTCTTATCCTAACTACACACACAAGTTATATATAACTGCGACACTTGTGTTAAACAGGCAATTAAAGATCTGTAGCTACACACTATATTTATAAATCTACCACGACTATCCGTGGTCAACAGGCACCAAAATAATAATAACGTGTAGCAGATCCTCTATTTCTTTGCCCTGGCCGTGATCTAACTTAGAACATTTTCACACTCATCCACATCATCATGACCATACTCAGTAAATGACATATCAAACAGCAGGTGGCATATTTATTATATCATACTCATATCATACAATGAGTAGAGAAATTACAAACACAATATAATACATATCTTAACTAAACATTCTACTAAAACGGGAATTGTAAGCATTAGCTATTGATGGAATTCCCAACTATCTAAAAACCCAGTTCTATTGCCTTGCAATTGCATCACACACACATCGCCTTAACTGCGTCTTCAACACACCTTATCAGATACTCTTCCTCACTGAAATCCCCTCAGGCGGGCGATCTCGACATAACTCGTTCACAATGTGTCCTTGCTTACAAACACACTTTCAGATTATCTATTAATGCAAAAATCACACACCTATTTGAGCGCCCCTGTTCTATCACCAAACATTCGTCCAACCGTCAATCAATCGCTCCTCTATCTAAGTCGGTGAGTTAAACATACTATCCACATTCAGTCTCTCTCTCTCCCATACAGCCTCTCTCTATCTAGCCTCTCCATCTCTCATCCAGCCCCCTCGAGCTAAACTTTGTCTCGAGTTATATATCCTCAAGCAAGGCCAGAGCTTGACCAATCGATCTCAGGTATGGTCATCTTCAATTCCAATTGGAACGAAACACTTTGCACACCTGTCACTCATTCTCTCGCAGCAAGCCCCGTTGCCAATTTCGTCTGTCAATCAATCTCCCCCTACCAAAATCGGAAGGCCAGTGGTCAGTTTCTACCTGTCCACATTCCTTAACCCAACTCTGTTCTCCTTTGCTGAGATAGTGAGTGACCTTGACATGCATTCATGTAGCTTTAAGCTTTAACATGTTCAGGCATCCTAAACTCCCCTTGCTCCGGCGGGAACTGTTACACCATTTCTTCCGGTTGACCCAGCTGTAAATGGGCACCTTGAAAAGCCAAAGAAAATTGTAGGCCCACCACAGGAGCTGAAGAGTTCATGATCTGTTGTCAGCACTCTCAGCAATGAAACAGACTGAACACATATGGGGTTGTCCCACCTCGTCAGGGATCGGGTGAAATGTACTAACCAAGGCCTTACCTTACGTCAGGGTCAGGTGAAACATACTGCCCAAGGCCTTACCTCACGTCAGGGTCAGGTGAAACATACTGACCAAGGCCTTACCTCACATCAGAGTCAGGTGAAATATACTGACCAAGGCCTTACCTCACGTCAGGGTCAGTTGAAACATACTGACAAAGGCCTTACCTCACGTCAGGGTCAGGTGAAACGTACTAACCGACGTCAGGGTCAGGTGAAACATACTGACCAAGGCCTTACCTCACATCAGAGTCAGGTGAAATATACTGACCAAGGCCTTACCTCACGTCAGGGTCAGTTGAAACATACTGACCAAGGCCTTACCTCACGTCGGGGTCAGGTGAAACGTACTAAACGACGTCAGGGTCAGGTGAAACATACTGATCAAGGCATTACCTCACGTCAGGGCCAGGTGAAATATACTGACCAAGGCCTTACCTCACGTCAGGGCCAGGTGAAATATACTGACCAAGGCCTTACCTCACGTCAGGGTCAGATGAAACGTACTGACCAAGGCCTTACCTCACGTCAGGGTCAGATGAAACGTACTGACCAAGGCCTTACCTCACGTCAGGGTCAGATGAAACGTACTGACCAAGGCCTTACCTCACGTCAGGGTCAGATGAAACGTACTGACCAAGGCCTTACTCACGTCAGGGTCAGATGAAACGTACTGACCAAGACCTTACCTCACGTCAGGGTCAGGTTAAACATACTGACCAAGACCTTACCTCACGTCAGGGTCAGATGAAACGTACTGACCAAGGCCTTACCTCACGTCAGGGTCAGATGAAACGTACTGACCAAGACCTTACCTCACGTCAGGGTCAGATGAAACGTACTGACCAAGGCCTTACCTCACGTCAGGGTCAGGTTAAACATACTGACCAAGGCCTTACCTCACGTCAGGGTCAGATGAAACGTACTGACCAAGGCCTTACCTCACGTCAGGGTCAGATGAAACGTACTGACCAAGGCCTTACCTCACGTCAGGGTCAGGTTAAACATACTGACCAAGACCTTACCTCATGTACGAGGCGTGTTCAAATGAAACCGGACCTAACTGCACCAAGTGAACATACATACGATGCGCATGATGGTGTCACTTCTGATGTGAACAGCACCGTCAAAATGGGATTTACAGTCTTGTACCATTGCGTGTAGTCTTCTACCATGGTGGTTAGAGTCTTTATCATTGGATGTAGAGTCTTCTACCATGGTGTTTATAGTTTTTACCAATGGGAACCGTCAAAAGTTTGCAAAATTTCATTATCCTCCGACTCATAGTTTCCTCAGCAGACCGTTGAAAGCATGGCGGGTGTGATACGGAATCTGTCCAGAGTTGATCAGCGAGCAATGATTCGGTTTCTAACAGCTGAAGGCTGTCAACCAGTTGACATTCATCGCAGAATTCAGGTAGTGTATGGTGACAAATGTGTCGTGAACGTAAGCTCCGGCGACGGTCCACCTGAATTGCTGCATCAATATTGGCGATGGCATCTTCTGACGCAACAATATGTGCCTGACCTGGTCTCGGGAGATCTTTCGTTAACTCACGACCTTGTTAAAACATCGTTGTCCAGTTCTTCACTGTTGTCTTCTAAACACTTTTGTCACCATACATTACCTGCATTATGCAATAAATGTCACCTGGCTGACATCCTTTAGCTGTTGGAAATTGAATCACCACTCGCTGATCAATTCTGAGGATGGATTCCATATCACACGCGCCATGTTTTTAACGGTCTGCCGAGGAAACTATGAGTCGGAGGGTAATAAAATTTTGCAAATTTGACGGTTGGTATGTGCTGTTTACATCAGAAGTGATGTCATCATGCACATTGTACATATGTTCACTTGGTGCAGCTAGGTCCGGTTTCATTTAAACATGCCTCGTAAGTCAGGTGACACGTACTGACCCCAAGACCCCACTTCATGTAGGTCAGGTAACCGTACTGAACAAAGCCTTACCTTATGTAGGTCAGGTGGAAAAGGAACTGACCAAGACCACCTCATGTAGGTCAGGTGAAACGTACTGAACCTGACCTTACCTTATGTAGAGGGACTCAGTGGTCTAGAGGTAAGGTGTCCGCCTTGGGTGCTGGAGGTCGTGGGTTTGAATCAAGGTGGAGATCTGGATTTTTTTCACATGGATCTTCTGATAAAAATTTCCCTGACCTCTGGGTAGCGAGCTCGGACACCTGTGTTCGGTGTCGAGCACATTAAATATCCCTAGGGCAGTTAGAAATGGAAAAGAGTAGGCTTAATGGCAGCTGCCCGGACAAAATTCTAGGGGGGGGGGGGGGTACAAATAATTTTGGGTAGATCTTTAAGAGCAGCATAGATGGCGCTAACTGGCTGCGGGTCTACTTAGCTCTAGTGTTTGAGTCTATTAAGATGGACTCGCACATCGATTTAAACCACCTTCCAAGAAACTGGTTGTATACACTGTAGAGTCTTCTAAACCAGTTTACGTTAAGGTGAAACGTGCTGAACAAGTCCTTACCTCACCTCCTCGCTGTGCACCTGGAAACATGCTGTTGTTCAGCAGCCTGGCCAAAAAGGTGGGGATTGATACTGATTCCCATAGTGACAAGCCTACTAAGAAACCTTGCACTGCACATCCTCACATCCATCTTATTAAGTACATCCCAGGATTTAAGAAGAGCCACTGTAATCCGCTACCAAAGAAATATTGTCAAGACTCAAGAACCCAGTGGGAGTATACAGCAACAAAATATTGACCAACATAAAGTTAATGCATGTGCAGTGCATCTTCATGGGGCCTCAAATGATATGTATCTCTCTCACTGGATTCTTCTCCTGTCGTATACTCTGTACATGGTCACAGCTAGACCATACATCTTCATGTGGCCTCAATATGCATCTCTCTCTCACTGGATTCTTCTCCTGTCATGTACTCTGTACAGGATCACAGCTAGACCAGTCATCCTCATCCATACATACGGCCACCTCGCAGCACCAACTGCATGGAAACTTTGAGGAAGGGCAACGACTACAACCTCACCAATCTGTCGTCAGCGGAAGTGAGGCTGGTGGTGAAGATGTGACGGACGGACTTTCAAATAGCTTTGACTACTTTGGAAACATGGGAACACAGGTGAGAGATTACTGAACTCTGCCCACAACAGATGCCCTCCATTCTGTGCTGTCTTCCTGAGCTCTGCCCACAACACATGCCCTCCATTCTGTGCTGTCTTCCTGAACTCTGCCCACAACACATGCCCTCCATTCTGTGCTGTCTTCCTGAGCTCTGCCCACAACACATGCCCTCCATTCTGTGCTGTCTTCCTGAACTCTGCCCACAACAGATGCCCTCCATTCTGTGCTGTCTTCCTGAACTCTGCCCACAACAGATGCCCTCCATTCTGTGCTGTCTTCCTGAACTCTGCCCACAACAGATGCCCTCCATTCTGTGCTGTCTTCCTGAGCTCTGCCCACAACACATGCCCTCCATTCTGTGCTGTCTTCCTGAGCTCTGCCCACAACACATGCCCTCCATTCTGTGCTGTCTTCCTGAGCTCTGCCCACAACACATGCCCTCCATTCTGTGCTGTCTTCCTGAACTCTGCCCACAACAGATGCCCTCCATTCTGTGCTGTCTTCCTGAACTCTGCCCACAACAGATGCCCTCCATTCTGTGCTGTCTTCCTGAACTCTGCCCACAACAGATGCCCTCCATTCTGTGCTGTCTTCCTGAGCTCTGCCCACAACACATGCCCTCCATTCTGTGCTGTCTTCCTGAGCTCTGCCCACAACAGATGCCATCCATTCTGTGCTGGTTTCCTGAGCTCTGCCCATAAGATCCCGATTGACCAACTTGCTCCCTGACTGTTGGTTGCCACTTGTTTCTTGGCCTTCCAACCCGTCTCTGTGTGTTTGCAAAGGGGCCAGCTGCAGTTAAAACCTGCTTCACGTTGGAGCAGAATGGGGAATGGTTGCAATTGCTTGAAAACAGGCTTTCTTTAAAAGGGGGCAGCTGCGGTGGGGCGTATACTTGACATGGAGGGCAGAAGGTGAATGAATGAATATGACGGCAAGGAGGGGAACTGGATGCCTCATCTCACATAAGCTGAGAACTCGTACATTCAAGTCTTTAACACTTTATCTGCTATGGCAATTTCTGATATGTGGCTGCCATATCCTTTTATTTTTGTGGCTGCCATATCCTTTTATTTTTGTTGCTGCCATATCCTTTTATTTTTGTTGCTGCCATATCCTTTTATTTTTGTTGCTGCCATATCCTTTTATTTTTGTTGCTGCCATATCCTTTTATTTTTTTTACAGAAAGTGGTGGCGCCCCCACACAGATACCGTCACATGTCTGGCAGTTCAAATGACGGTAACGCCAGGAGGAGAAGGACCATTTCTGAAAGTAGTACCGGCAGTGTGAAAGCTTCACCACGGAAACCACCACCTCCACAGCATCAGCTTGGTGGTGGTAGTAGCGGAGGAAAAGTGAGTATGATGATTCTTCAAATGCTATTTTACATTTGGTTGTTTTCTAACTTGTTCTCCGATACCCGGGAACATGAGTTGTTCACTCTTCTATGGCTGCTTATTATATGGGGCTACAGTATGATGAGTTGCCTGTTTGCACTTTTGTCCACATTATTTTTGACCACATTTCTGTCTATGGTATTTATGTCTACGTTATATCTACAGCAGGTCTACTTTGCTCTAGTGTTTGAGACTATTTAGATGGACTCGCACATAGGTTAACCACCTTCTGCAGCGAAGTAATAAGCTGCTCAAGCCTAGCCTGCTAAGCAGGAAATCCTTCTCCCAGCTACATCCAGCCCACGCCAAAGCTGGGACCTGCACAGGAGCATCTGCCCCTGTAGAAGTACAGTTCGACTAAGACTAAGAAATTGGTTAGTGCCAGACACAACATTTCTGGCTTGAGGCTGAAATGAGAAGAAAATCAGCGGATGCGCCAGTCCAACAATGTCAAATCAGCGGATGTGCCAGTCCAACAATGTTAAATCAGCGGATGTGCCAGTCCAACAATGTCAAATTATGAGAAAAACAAAAGTATTATCCTGACATAGAAGAAAATCAGCGGATGCGCCAGTCCAACAATGTCAAATTATGAGAAAAACAAAAGTATTATCCTGACATATCACATTCATGGTGTATTTTTGTTTGGTTTGCACAGGTAGCAAAGTCTGGCCAGCAAGACAATACAGGAAGTGGTTGGTTTGGTGGCCTCTTAAAAAAGTTCAAGGTCAAAGGCAAGAATGAGATGATTTTGCCAGATGACAAAAACCCATCTGTGAGTCTTCAAAGTATTTTTATTTGTTCTGTGATCGGACAAAATAAAATTTTAATAAACGATCATACATTGATTTATTCCCAGTATCAAGGAGAATTTATAGCTAGGGAATAAAGGCCATTTGTTCCAGTTGTCACTCTGCAGTGCGTTTATTAGGTATCTAGTATCAGAGTCAGTGTGGCTTCAGAACCGGGTGGGGAATGGTTGACATTATCTTCGCTGCGTGACAGATACAGGAGAAATACCAGAAGAATAGCATAGACCTTAACACTTGCCCAAGTTCGGCTGCCCCACCAGGTTTATCACCACGGTGAAACAACTCCAAGAGGACATTCGTGTGCTGGAAAACAGAGACCTCCAAAATGTTTGATGTGATAAACAGGGTAAAGCCAAGCTGTGTGCTCGCCCCAACACTGTTTAGCATGATGTTCTCAGCCACAATGTTGGACGCTTTTATAACAGCCAAATCTGGTGTACCTATCAGATTCCACATGGACAGCAGGCTTGCACAATGGAGGCAAATAGCAGCTGACAAGATTCATGAACTTGTATTTGCTGACTATTGTGCAATAAATAGCAACTCAGAGCGAGAAATGCAGGAGAAAATGGACCGGTTCTCTGCTGCCTGTGACAATTTCGGACTGGTCATAAATGTTAAAATTAACTGCAGTTATGCACCAACTAACTCCTGATACAGGATACACACCGCCACAAATCAAAGCAAATGGACAGATCCTGAAAGATGTGTACAAGTTCACGTACACTGTCGCGAACTGTCAATCTGATGAATAATGAAAGCCAGTGCAGCCTTCGGTAGAATACACGCGAATGTATGGGAGCGTTGGGGCATTAGTGCCAAGACAAAGCTCAAGGCCTACCAATCTGCCATCCTCCCAACCCTGCTATACGCATGCAAGAGTTGGACTGCCTATGCAAGACAGGCTAAAAGATTGAACCACTTGCACACAACCAGCCTGAGACGCATACTCCGCATCAGTTGGCAGGACCATGTCCCTGACACTGATGTCTTGATGACAGCAGACATGCCAAGCATCCATGCAGGCGGCACAGCTGAGATGGACTGTGCATCTTATGCACACAACAGACACAAGACTTCCAAAGAGACTCCTGTACAGTGAGCTTAAGAAAGACTGGTGAAATGAAGGTCGCCCCAAAAAAGTGTTTTACTGAAACTGAGATGCTGTGACATAGATGAAAACTGGGAGAGCATTGCCAAAAACAGATTGGACTGGAGAAACACAGTAAACGTTGGCATTGCTGGACAGTCACAGTATGCAGACAGCGCAAACCAAACGCCTGATCCAGATGGAAAGAGCATCAAAACTGCCCACACCAACAGCGGATGATCTAGTATGAAAACCATACAGTGGAACATTCGATGCTCGCATTGGTCTGATAAGCCACATGAGGTCCAGCAAACATCGTGCAGAAACAAAACAGAACATACGCAACAAGGATGATGTCAGTTGTCGTCATCAACAACGATGGACAGTTATCATCTGGAACGTGTTTGACATCTGTCAGTTGTCTATATCCTTGCCTCTTTCTAGTATCTAGTCTCTGACATCTGTCAGTTGCCTATATCCTTGCCTCTTTCTAGTATCTAGTCTCTGACATCTGTCAGTTGTCTATATCCCTGCCTCTTTCTAGTATCTAGTCTCTGACATCTGTCAGTTGTCTATATCCTTGCCTCTTTCTAGTATCTAGTCTCTGACATCTGTCAGTTGTCTCTATCCCTGCCTCTTTCTAGTATCTAGTCTGTGACATCTGTCAGTTGTCTATATCCTTGCCTCTTTCTAGTATCTTGCCTTTGACATCTGTCAGTTGTCTATATCCTTGCCTCTTTCTAGTATCTAGTCTCTGACATCTGTCAGTTGTCTATATCCTTGCCTCTTTCTAGTATCTAGTCTCTGACATCTGTCAGTTGTCTATATCCTTGCCTCTTTCTAGTATCTAGTCTCTGACATCTGTCAGTTGTCTATATCCTTGCCTCTTTCTAGTATCTAGTCTCTGACATCTGTCAGTTGTCTATATCCTTGCCTCTTTCTAGTATCTAGTCTCTGACATCTGTCAGTTGTCTATATCCTTGCCTCTTTCTAGTATCTAGTCTCTGACATCTGTCAGTTGTCTATATCCTTGCCTCTTTCTAGTATCTAGTCTCTGACATCTGTCAGTTGTCTATATCCTTGCCTCTTTCTAGTATCTAGTCTCTGACATCTGTCAGTTGTCTATATCCTTGCCTCTTTCTAGTATCTAGTCTCTGACATCTGTCAGTTGTCTATATCCTTGCCTCTTTCTAGTATCTAGTCTCTGACATCTGTCAGTTGTCTCTATCCTTGCCTCTTTCTAGTATCTAGTCTCTGACATCTGTCAGTTGTCTATATCCTTGCCTCTTTCTAGTATCTAGTCTCTGACATCTGTCAGTTGTCTATATCCTTGCCTCTTTCTAGTATCTAGTCTCTGACATCTGTCAGTTGTCTATATCCCTGCCTCTTTCTAGTATCTAGTCTCTGACATCTGTCAGTTGCCTATATCCTTGCCTCTTTCTAGTATCTAGTCTCTGACATCTGTCAGTTGTCTATATCCTTGCCTCTTTCTAGTATCTAGTCTCTGACATCTGTCAGTTGCCTATATCCTTGCCTCTTTCTAGTATCTAGTCTCTGACATCTGTCAGTTGTCTATATCCCTGCCTCTTTCTAGTATCTAGTCTCTGACATCTGTCAGTTGCCTATATCCTTGCCTCTTTCTAGTATCTAGTCTCTGACATCTGTCAGTTGCCTATATCCCTGCCTCTTTCTAGTATCTAGTCTCTGACATCTGTCAGTTGCCTATATCCTTGCCTCTTTCTAGTATCTAGTCTCTGACATCTGTCAGTTGCCTATATCCTTGCCTCTTTCTAGTATCTAATCTATGTCTCTCCTCTCTCTCTTTTTTTCTTTCTCTTAGCGGCGGCCCACATTCACCCCACCCTCCACCTTCTTTGCATTTAGTCTCTGTTTGATATCTGCCATTTACTTTTATCCCTGCCCCGTTTCAGATTGTTTGGGACCCAGTCATGAAGAAGTGGATCAATGCTGATGGTACAGCAGAGGAAGAAACACCCGCAGCACCTCCACCAAAAGATGCTGACCTCATGGGTGGTAAGTGGTTCTTGGTTGCTGTTGTTGCAAGCTTCTCACTCTTGATTGTGTTTCTTTGGTGGTGACTTACGGTGGAGCTTCATGTGTCCTCAAAGGTACTGAATAAAGTTGTTGTTAATGAGTATGTTTACCCTTTTGTGTACAATGAAAATGACGTTAAGTGACGGGTTGCAGTAGCGTTCCTCGCATCCCAAGCGTGTTGATGCAGGTGGTCTATGGTCCTCCAGGTGATTGTGCTATCCTTGGCTTCATCTGCGTGACGCACACTACTATGGGGATCACATTGATCCACATCTCGTTAACCAGACTGCCTTGAAAACAAAGTGCTTTTACGCAAGCTTCCTGTGAGGAGTCAACTGCAATGGTGGTCTTGTGCTTCATAAGGGGATGAAAGTCTTGTCGGCGAATATATACAAACTATAGACATCTGAAGTCAAGCTGTAAACTAGCGACACAACGCATTCCGTTCTTCGGAATACATCCTGCTACTTGCAAAGCCCTGTTTAGGGCTTTGTTAGCAGGGAGAACGAACGTAGAAGAAGAAGACATCCATCCACTCATGAAAAATCAGGTCATGTTGTCATCTGTTACTAATGATGTCTATCAGTTCTGTTGTAACTCTCTTCCATGGACATAATGTATTGTTCTAATCTTCCAGAATTTTCTCATGTTCTTGTCCACTGTCTTAAGTACTATCCATCAATTCTGCTGTGATGGGGATGGGGTGGGCAAGTGGTTAAGTGACATGGCTCACAACCCAAAGGTGCCGGGTTCACTCTCCATCAAAGCACCAGTCGTTAACCTGGTAAGCAAACCCTTCGAAAATGCAGGAAGAAGCAGGCTTTTACATAAAATACATGCTGAAGTCGCATGCACTGGGCCGACAGGCGCAAAATAAAAACATAATGCAACACACACCGCCTTGAGAAATAAGACGAACGCAAAAACAAACAAAAATTAAATTTCAGTTATCTCTTTCATGCACATAATGTATTGTTTTAATCTTTCAGTATTTTCTCTTGTTCTTGTCCACTGTTCTTAGTACTGTCTATCAATTCTGTTGTAACTCTATTCCATGCCTTGATGTTAAACCGTTTATTATCTTCTCTCATTGAAATTCTGGCCTTGTTTTTTCCTATCACAATTTTCATATATCATGTGCTGTTAATATTTGTATACAGAGAATAGCCAAGACCTGACTTTTATCAATTATGACTCACCACTTTCTTTCCAGGTAAACCTCCAGGAGGTTCTTCTAACTCTTTTGGGCCTCCCCCTCCATCAAACAACCCTGGAGGTAACAGATTCTCGCTGAAGGCCAAAGGTAAGAACATATTTCGCACAGACTTACTTATTAAGCATAGACTTACCACTATTGGTGATCTCTTAGCACTTTATAGTCCCACTTGATCTTCAACGGCAGCACACAAAACAAGTTGTAGAAATCGACATCTAGCACATGTTTGATCATTTAGTTTACAACGCAGTTTTGCATCTTGAAATAACTGAAATCGAAGCTCAAGTTCTGTGGCATGCTCAGCTATTGATTAATGAAGAGTTTCTTGTAGAAATGTATGTTTTCGGTGAGTTACTAAAGTTGTAGCATTCTGCGCAATGGAATTAGAAGTTCAAGAGCCGAGAAATGACTCATTTTTTTATCAGGCCAATGATCATGCATCTGGGTTACACATAGATATTCAGTACCAGTCCAATTCAGACTCGGACTTTGAAACAGACGAAATCGAAAGGGGTCATGTTTATGAGGGGGAACAAAGCACCGATTTCAACATGTGTGGCAAGCAGTACAAATTATAAAAAATGTGGGATCTCCCACCTTCGTATTAATTATACATAACGCTTCATAGTAATATATATTTTTCTTATGAATACTTCATGTCATAGATAGTTTGATTATTTGTGTTTAGATCTTTAGATCTTAGCTACTCGTAGCCTTGCTGAACACCTCTAAATCATTCCTTGGCATGAAATCTTCCTATGGATCTCGCACAACATCAAAGCTTGGCATGGAGTCAATAATGAAAGCATACTATACCAACCTGTTCAGATCATCAGAACCCGCTCCAATTGCCCTCACATTCACTTTACCCTCTCTTCCAGACTTCCTGCCCTCAGAAATTCACCATGCTGTTGAGTCAATGCCATCTGGAAAATCACCAGGTGAAGGTGGCATCACTGCGGAGGCCATCCGGGCTTTAGCAAGCCCTAGCCCAACATATTACACAATATCTTCATTCAGGAGGAACACCTGCTGCCCACCACAACTCGAGGGCAACACTCTTGTATCGCTGAGCAGAGAATCATCACTGTAGCACACAAAAAAAGCAAGCTGTCAGAAAGAACAGAACACAAGACAGTCCAACTATTAGCACTTTCCATGTGCGGCCAACTTTGACACACTACAGAATCTCAGCACTAATAGAATCTCAGCGCTAATAGAATCTCAGCGCTAATGGAATCTCAGCACTAATGGAATCTCAGCACTAATGGAATCTCAGCACTAATGGAATCTCAGCACTAATGGAATCTCAGCACTAATGGAATCTCAACACTACCAGAATCTCAACACTACCAGAATCTCAACACAACCAGAATCTCAACACTACCAGAATCTCAACACTACCAGAATCTCAACACAACCAGAATCTCAACACAACCAGAATCTCATTGCTACAGGAATCTCATAGGTGGACCTCAAACAGATGTACCTCAAACAGATGGACCTCAAACAGATGGACCTCAAACAGATGGACTGGTATAGAAGCTGTTGGAGAGTGGCTGTGGCTGCCTTGTTCTCTTTTGACTTTCCTTTTTCATCTATTTTTTTTTTTGTGTTCACCAGTTTCCATGGTGTTTGCGAGTTGTCAATGAATGGTGTTCATGAGTTACTGTGGTGTTCATGAGTTACTTTGGTGTTCATGAGTTACTTTGGTGTTCATGAGTTACTGTGGTGTTCATGAGTTATTGTGGTGTTCATGAGTTACTTTGGTGTTCATGAGTTACTTTGGTGTTCATGAGTTACTGTGGTGTTCATGAGTTACTTTGGTGTTCATGAGTTACTGTGGTGTTCATGAGTTACTTTGGTGTTCATGAGTTACGATGGTGTTCATGAGTTACTGTGGTGTTAATGAGTTACTGTGGTGTTCATGAGTTACTTTGGTGTTCATGAGTTACTTTGGTGTTCATGAGTTACTGTGGTGTTCATGAGTTACTTTGGTGTTCATGAGTTACTGTGGTGTTCATGAGTTACTTTGGTCTAAAATGGGAACAATGAATAGTAAGTAACACTGTAACCTGGCTAAAAGGTATGACTAAGTAGGGTTGTGCATGGAACTAGCTACCCCATCTAGTAGAAAAGATATCTATATGTACAAGTGCTAGAAGAAAAGTGCTTTAATTCCATCCAGGAGAACATCATTTGCATCCCTATGTTACCAGGGAAACTCAAAGTATTAAAGCTCATATGGTTTATACCGGTAAGTTCGTTTCATCTTGTTAGTTTCTCAATCAGCCAATCAAAGCTCCATGTGGAGCAGATGTCTTCAAGAAATGCACCCCAGGCTCTCCTGTTTTGAGCAATCTGTTCCAGCCCTATGTCTTCCCTGTCTTCGTTATATTTGTCTCAAACTCCCTCTTCCATCTGTGTTTTGGTCTCCTCTACCACTCTTGTCCTGTGGGTTCCAGAACAGTGACTGCTTTATAATGTTTTTGTTGAATATGTGTCCTATCCCCCACCAGCGTCTTCTCTTCACCTCCTGCACTGCTGTTGTCTGTCTGCTTCTTTCCAACAGTTCCATACTACCAATTCAGTTCTTCTATTGTGTGCAATCACCCATTTATGAAAGTATGGTCCTCTCTGGCTGTTGTTTTATGTTGCTCTCCATGTTTCACATGCATACAATAGGATAGATTTCACATTAGTTACTAAATAATTTAGATTTTGTCTCTTTTTGTTTATGAACAAGGTGCCAGGAATCAATATGTGGATGTAACAAACCCCAAGGTCGTGTCCATACCCCCAAGCTTGTTGAATGTTGTGCCAGGAGGCGGGCCATTGGAAACTACAAATCAAAATTCAGCTGCAGCCCCGATAATGTTTTTACCAGGAACTGGTAAGCCTGTTTGTCAGTGTTGATTGATTGATTGATGATCCAAAGGAAGCATATGATCACCACAGCTGGTCTTTTTACAGGTAGCTCTGTATCTATGTTGTGTACCACTCTGACTGTGTGTCTGTGTTGATATCATCATATTGTGTCATTTTGTAAAGACTGGATCATCCAGTTTAACAGGTTTCCTAGAAGCACAAATCTGACCCAGAACAATTAATGACTTACAGGTAGACTGGGGACAGAAAAAGTTCTATATATGTAGCTCCATACAAATGGATGCTGAAGGCAGATCTGCTCACCCCTCCTCAGGCACAAAACACAGTGCAACCAACCCATTTCATAAAGACAAGACACAAACATGACTTTGTTGGAGCCATTGATGTGGGTGGGTGTCTGATGGTCGACAACACAACCTTTCTCATGAGAAGAAGACATGACTTTGTTCAAGCCATTGATGTGGGTGTGTGTCTGATGGTCGACAACACAACCTTTCTCATAAGGAGAAGACATGACTTTGTTCAAGCCATTGATGTGAGTGTCTGATGGTTGACAACACATTTCTCATAAGGAGAAGACATGACTTTGTTCAAGCCATTGATGTGAGTGTCTGATGGTTGACATTGAAGAAGATATTGTGTTATGCCACATGGTGTTGAGGATCAGTTCCTCCCACAACCAACTGTCCATGGATCATTTCATGAATACCTCAAACCTCATGGTTTGAATAAACCTATGTGTGTATATATGTATGTATGTGTCTGTGTGTGTGTGTATATGTGTCTGTGTGTGTATATATATATATGTGTCTGTGTGTGTTAAAGTGTATGTTTTGATATATGTGTGTTTCTTGACATATATATATGTTTAGTGGTATGTGTTAGTGTGGATACTCATTGGTTCATGTATTATATGTATTTGTGTGTATGTATGAACGTACAAATTTATTCACTCATACTTAATTGATCATATTTGTATTTGTGTGTATGTATGTACGTATGAACTCATTTATTCAGACGAATTGTATCATATTTGTGTTTTTGTGTAATCATATTGATCATTTCTTGGTTGGTCTACTCTGGTCTAACTGGCACACCATAATTCACACATTCTCTACAACTTTGGCTAATGGCTGTTGCCGTAGTATTGTATAAGTTGTTAAGTTCATTGTCTTTGTCTATATTGTGATTCGTTAGTAATTTGTTTTTATTTTCTTGACCATAATGAAGGTCTTGAGGCTGTAACGTGGGTTTCATTGTTTCTCTCCTGGTGTAGTAACTGAGCCATACCTAGTTGCATGTGTGGCAGCGTTAAGCGTTTCTACAGTAGTTAGCTATCTAGAATGTTACCACATGCATCCACATCATTCACGACCACACACAACAAATAACATAGCAAGCGGCAGGTAATAAATTTATTATATCAATATCAACGAAACCAACTTCTAGTAAACCCATAATCAATATTACACATATTAACACAGAAAGGACAACCTACACCTGTAACTAAATGATCATATATTATAAATATTAATATAAATATTAACTACAGCAGAAGTTTTAAACATTAGTTTTTGCTAACTCTTCCCAACTACTTACAACCCAGTTCTAGCCGCTACACTCCCCTCCTCTTATCTGCACCCTCAACACACAATCACAAACTTGTCTTCACGATCGTATTCTGTGCATTCACTCACACTCAGATCCCTTCAGGCAGGTGATCTTCACATTACACATTCAATCTGTTCAACTTATACTCACATGTGGTCACACACTCAATCGATCTGCGTATACACATACTCCGGAACATACATCCTTCCCTCAGTGTCCTGCACACATTACACACACACATTTAGATCTCTTCTAGTCACAGGGTGTCCAAAACACACCTTATAGAGCGACTGGCCAAGACTCAAAGGTGTATGCTGGTTCAGTCACCCTGCAACTCATTCCATCTCTCATACATTCGTAAAACAGCCTGCTAACTAGTAGCAGCCTATCAATCGCTCTTCTAGTAAGACGGTGAGCTAAACTTTTCAGTCCCCCTCTCTCTCCATGGCCAGTTTGCTTTGAGTTAAACTTTGCCTAGTATTATATAGTCTCAAGCAGTATCAGGGCTGTCCAGTGGTCTTCTGTGGGTTGTCTAACTCAGCCACCACTCTAGTTTGAATCTACCTCCAACTAGTTGTTATTGGAACGAATCACTCTGAATTCCTGTCACTCTAAAATGCTGCAGCAAGACCTGATGGCCTCTGTCATTAACCCCCCACTACCCAAATCGGAACGCCAGAGTGGTCAGCTTCTAATCCCTACCTGTACAAGACACATTCTTCCCCTCAACGGTCCCATTTTCCTTTGTCAATCTAGTGTCGAGACGATGAGTCCCCTTAGCACACATTCAGGTACCCTTGTTAGAGTCGCCGGCCCAATCACCCGTGCCCTTAACACTCATGCTCTAGCTGGAACTGTTACACATGTTATAGACAGGTTTCGTTGTGTTTCTCTCCTGATGTAGCAACTGAGCCATACTTAGATGCTGATTATTGACTTTTGTCAGTCAGCGTTTTAGTTTTGAGTTTAGTACTTCACCGCTTGGGAGGGTTCTTTTTGTTCTGTTCTATTTTTGTGTTTGTTCAATTCCATTTGTGTTGTTCATTAAAAATATTGGTTTTTTTTTAATAGATTTGAAAAATACAAAATGATGTTCAGACATGCACACAATAATGACAAATAATTCAGCTTTTATCAAGGATAGTCGTAGGCTAGTTGCCAGGATGTCAAGAAGGTACACTCTTTCTGACATATCCAATAGAGGTCTTGGTTTGTGGTTGAAAAATTGTTTCTCACACAAATTAGGCAAAAAGTACCTCTTTGCCATGGCCTCATTGAGTTTATAATGGATTCCTCCACACCTGTATGTCCAGTGAGCATTTCTTCTTCTTTTTTAGGGAGTCTCTGTGGCAAAGTGGTCAAGCCGTTTGCCTCGTGTTCAGACGGTCGGGGTTCAAATTCGAGCTACGACGGTCGGTTCATGATGTCAATTTTTCTGGAGATCTCTGGGTTCGTCGCTGGAGCTCTGGAGTCTGTGCTTTGTGTGATGCTCCCAGCAGGGTGGGATACCTTTCTGCTGAGAGAGACTGAGCCATATGGGGAACCCCGTGGCGTTGAAGTCGAATCTTCGCCTTTAACCTTCTTCTTACATTTTATCAATTAAAATTATGTTGCTTGTAGTACAGTGCGTTCAGTTTTAACAGGAGTTTTTGCAGGACTGACGTTCATTTAACCTTGGCTATCTCTAGCATGGCTAAAGGTTTGTGGTCACAAGAACTGTTTTTAATTATTTGTCTTTAAAGGTCAGACTGCCGATGTGAAGGTCACAGACAGCAACAACAGCAATCTAGATAGCAGTTTGATGGCTTCTCTGAGCTCTGTGGCCAAGGTAAGGTCAAGGTTGTTATCAGTGTCATGTGATTCAGACTATCTTGAGTATCAGACCAGATCGGAAGTGTTGCTATCTCCACATCAAAAGTTGGCCACAAACAATCACCCAATGTCTATCTCCTGTTGTGATGGTGAGGTCAGATAGATGTTTCTAACAATCACCCAATGTCTATCTCTTGTTGTGATGGTGAGGTCTGATAGATGTTTCTAACAATCACCCAATGTCTATCTCTTGTTGTGATGGTGAGGTCAGATAGATGTTTCTAACAATCACCCAATGTCTATCTCTTGTTGTGGTGGTTAGGTCAGATAGATGTTTCTAACAATCACCCAATGTCTATCTCTTGTTGTGATGGTGAGGTCTGATAGATGTTTCTAACAATCACCCAATGTCTATCTCTTGTTGTGATGGTGAGGTCTGATAGATGTTTCTAACAATCACCCAATGTCTATCTCTTGTTGTGATGGTGAGGTCTGATAGATGTTTCTAACAATCACCCAATGTCTATCTCTTGTTGTGATGGTGAGGTCTGATAGATGTTTCTAACAATCACCCAATGTCTATCTCTTGTTGTGATGGTGAGGTCAGATAGATGTTTCTAACAATCACCCAATGTCTATCTCTTGTTGTGATGGTGAGGTCTGATAGATGTTTCTAACAATCACCCAATGTCTATCTCTTGTTGTGGTGGTGAGGTCTGATAGATGTTTCTAACAATCACCCAATGTCTATCTCTTGTTGTGGTGGTGAGGTCTGATAGATGTTTCTAACAATCACCCAATGTCTATCTCTTGTTGTGGTGGTGAGGTCTGATAGATGTTTCTAACAATCACCCAATGTCTCCTATCTCTTGTTGTGATGGTGAGGTCTGATAGATGTTTCTAACAATCACCCAATGTCTATCTCTTGTTGTGATGGTTAGGTCTGATAGATGTTTCTAACAATCACCCAATGTCTATCTCTTGTTGTGATGATGAGGTCTGATAGATGTTTCTAACAATCACCCAATGTCTATCTCTTGTTGTGATGGTGAGGTCTGACAGATGTTTCTAACAATCACCCAATGTCTATCTCTTGTTGTGATGGTGAGGTCTGATAGATGTTTCTAACAATCACCCAATGTCTATCTCTTGTTGTGATGGTGAGGTCTGATAGATGTTTCTAACAATCACCCAATGTCTATCTCTTGTTGTGATGGTGAGGTCTGATAGATGTTTCTAACAATCACCCAATGTCTATCTCTTGTTGTGATGGTGAGGTCAGATAGATGTTTCTAACAATCACCCAATGTCTATCTCTTGTTGTGATGGTGAGGTCTGATAGATGTTTCTAACAATCACCCAATGTCTATCTCTTGTTGTGGTGGTGAGGTCTGATAGATGTTTCTAACAATTACCCAATGTCTATCTCTTGTTGTGGTGGTGAGGTCTGATAGATGTTTCTAACAATCACCCAATGTCTATCTCTTGTTGTGGTGGTGAGGTCTGATAGATGTTTCTAACAATCACCCAATGTCTCCTATCTCTTGTTGTGATGGTGAGGTCTGATAGATGTTTCTAACAATCACCCAATGTCTATCTCTTGTTGTGATGGTTAGGTCTGATAGATGTTTCTAACAATCACCCAATGTCTATCTCTTGTTGTGATGGTGAGGTCTGATAGATGTTTCTAACAATCACCCAATGTCTATCTCTTGTTGTGATGGTGAGGTCTGATAGATGTTTCTAACAATCACCCAATGTCTATCTCTTGTTGTGATGGTGAGGTCTGATAGATGTTTCTAACAATCACCCAATGTCTATCTCTTGTTGTGATGGTGAGGTCTGATAGATGTTTCTAACAATCACCCAATGTCTATCTCTTGTTGTGGTGGTGAGGTCTGATAGATGTTTCTAACAATCACCCAATGTCTATCTCTTGTTGTGGTGGTTAGGTCAGATAGATGTTTCTAACAATCACCCAATGTCTCCTATCTCTTGTTGTGATGGTTAGGTGATTTCTCTGTGACTAACTAGAATTTTCTGTGACTAACTTTGTGATTTTTATTTTGAGTTGTTGTATGTTTTTATGCTCCACTCATCAGACTCCAGCTGCATCCTCTTCCACTGTTCTTCATGAGCTATACTTTGGCTTCCCCACTCTTCACATCTCCTGTTAGTCCCAATACAAAGCATGCTTGGTTTTATTGCTATGATCCTTCCCAAGGGTGTGACCTATCTATCTCCACTTTCTATCCTTAATCTCCAGCTGTAATGGTTGTTGCCATGTTCTTTGCCACAAATTTGTGATTACCTCTGACCACTAGCATGATGTATACAACGGAGATATCTGTTGGTGAAGGTTTACATTCTGTATGTGACGGAAACGTCTGTTGGTGAAGGTTTACATTCTGGATGTGACGGAGACGTCTGTTGGTGAAGGTCTACAGTCTGGATGTGATTATCTTAGTTACATGTGACAGAGACATCTGTTGGTGAAGTTCTACAGTCTGGATGTGATACTCTTAGTTACATGTGATGGAGACATCTGTTGGTGAAGGTCTACAGTCTGGATGTGACAGAGACATCTGTTGGTGAAGGTCTACAGTCTGGATGGGATACTTAGTTACATCCCTAAAGTTTTAATCAGGTAATTCAAGAAATGCATTTTCAGAAGTAACTCTGTCAAAGATGGAGGAACAAACCAAGATGTCAGTGCCATGATTACCAGAGGGAAATAGATGGTCTAGTTTGAGGGATAAACTGCGTGGTGATGAGCCAAACCTGAGACGGACTGCCAAGTTTATGAGGGAAATGGATGTGGTTATTTGAGAGCGAATGAACAAGTTTTGTTTATAAATTTATTGTTAATTCTACAGAAAATACTAGATTTACATTTGATAAATTAAACTATAGCAAGTTTTTCAAAATACAACTAACTACAAGAACAAGTGAGCATAGTTTCAAATTAACTAAAGAAAGGTTCAGATTAGATATTATAAAATATTTTTTAGTCAGAGAGTGGTGAATGCTTGGAATATATTACCACAGGAAGTAGTGGAGGCAGGGACAATTAATGCATTTCAGAATAGATTGGATGCACATAGCTTTTAGAGTAGGGAAATGTAAATTAAACTAGTTGTATACAGACTCTGCATAGTTTTCTAAACCAGTATAAAAACGTTAAGTTCAGATATTATGTCGCTTTAATTTCAGCCAGTCTCTGAGAACTTGGGCAGTCCAGCTCCCAACATGCCTATGCTTTTCAACCCTGCAAATTTGAAGGCAGGCAAAGGTCAAGCCTCCTCATCTGTATCTGGTACAGGTTTCAAGGTTGGACAGAGAAGAGCATATCCTAAATAAGGTCACTAGCAGGGACAGGAACCACAGTTGCTTTCAGGAAGTTCAGACATAACTTGTATAACATGACACTTTTTGTTTGATCGTCAACCTGTTTCACTTCTTCCATGTTCTCTCTCAAATAACATTCATGAATTGGCAGCCTATCAGACTTGTCTTGTCACCATGCAGTATGTCCCTCAGATAACCCCATCTATGTCCCTCATAAACTTGGTGGTCTGTCTCAGACTTGTCTTGTCACTGTGCAGTATGTCTCTCAGATAACCCCATCTATGTCCCTCATAAACTTGGTGGTCTGTCTCAGATTTGTCTTGTCACCGTGCAGTATGTCCCTCAGATAACCACATCTATGTCCCTCATAAACTTGGTGGTCTCTCTCAGACTTGTCTTGTCACCATGCAGTATGTCCCTCAGATAACCCCATCTATGTCCCTCATAAACTTGGTGGTCTGTCTCAGATTTGTCTTGTCACTGTGCAGTATGTCCCTCAGATAACCCCATCTATGTCCCTCATAAACTTGGTGGTCTGTCTCAGATTTGTTTTGTCACTGTGCAGTATGTCTCTCAGATAGCCACATCTATGTCCCTCATAAACTTGGTGGTCTCTCTCAGATTTGTCTTGTCACTGTGCAGTATGTCTCTCAGATAGCCACATCTATGTCCCTCATAAACTTGGTGGTCTGTCTCAGACTTGTCTTGTCATCATTCAGTTTATCCCTCAAACACATTGGAGATGTCCATGAGATCACTCTGCTCCTCTTGTGCAGCCAGTGGGCATGTAGAATATTGCTCAAACCAGTCGAGGGCTGCATGATGATATTTTGAATGGCTCGTGGTCAACAACTTATATTGTTCTTCCTCGTAACCAATGAGCTTATCAGGCCACTACATCTCACTGTATTATGAATTGTCTATTGTTAATGTTGGATAAGACATTTTGTGCTCAACAAATGACTTGTTTCAGTGCCTGAACTGTTTCCTCTCTTGTGTTCCACTGATAGCACCAAGTGAATAACATTTTACTTGTAGAGCATTGCTTTGTTTCAAGGCCAATTAGATATTCAACTCAACTTTCAACTCTTGTTGTGTCAAATTACAAATTCTCCCATTTATTCAGTCAAGTATTTCTATCTATTCCAGTGTATTTTAAGTGATATAACTGCTCGAGGAGTCTAATATCAAAACAATGATCACTACTTTTTCAAACTAAATCTATGCTTAAAAGCCATACCATAAGGAAGCGCAAGTTACAGTTGGTAATTAGGTGTTCGTTCAAAATATGTGGTTTTATGTGTTATTAGTAACAGTTAGAGGGACACTAAAGCAGGCGGTGACGGTTGAAAAAATGTCAAATGGCTATTAAATTTGTTCATTTCTCACTCAACAACATAGAAAAGGATTGCACAGATTACTTTGATACCTTAGGACAAAATGGGGGTGTGTTTTTCAGCCAAAGATAAAAGCTTTGCTAAATTTGTGATGATAACCAGTCGCATTGAATATCTTATTCATTAATCCTGAAAAGGATGTTTTGTTATGTTGTGTCATAGTTTACAGCGAGGCTGCATCTTTCAGCCAGACCAATCTAATTTCAGCTTGGCTCATTTTTGGGGTGGAGTTAGCTTTTCATCTTCGATCCCTATTTTTTTAGCCAGGCTGCATGATGTTTTCAGGGCTGCAATGTAGAAGTGGAATAGGGTCTTAACAGCCTTGGTTTGCTGACCCTGACACAAACAGTCAGCTATTAGTCGCTGACTGCTGTCATCTTGTTCACTGCGCCTTCTGGCCCCAAACTGGGTATAAGATGGATGATGTGTTTCAGTGAATGTTTTGTTGTTGTCAGGAAGTTTGCTTCAGTTTGAGTTGCTGCCCAGTCCTGTTGCTGAACTCTTCTATCAAGTTCACACCTTCTGTGATGTGGGATTTCTCTTATAAGTTCACATTTAATCCATGCTTTAATCCATGTTTTTTCTTGTTTATTTCTTTTTTTTATGTTAAAAGGACCTACATTATTGTCTAATCTTTATTATCCTTCATCATATACTAAACTAGCAATCAGACTGCAGAAAAAGCTGTGTTCTACACTTTCTTCGTGCTCCCCATGTGGACTCATGTTGTTTGTGCTCCCGACGTGGGCTCATGTTGTTCGTGCTCCCGTGTGGGCTCATGTTGTTTGTGCTCCCGATGTGGGCTCATGTTGTTTGTGCTCCCGATGTGGGCTCATGTTGTTTGTGCTCCCGATGTGGACTCATGTTGTTTGTGCTCCCGATGTGGACTCATGTTGTTCATGCTCCTGATGTGGGCTCATGTTGTTTGTGCTCCCTATGTGAGCTCATGTAGTACGTACTCCCCATATATGCTCATATTGTACGTGCTCCCCATATATGCTCATGTTGTACGTTCTCCTCACATGAGATCATGTTGTTTGTGCTCCCCCACCCCAACCAACACAAACACTAGTCCGTGTCCAATTTTTAATCTATTGAGCAGATGATATTTAAGATTGTGATGACCATTTCATATTCTCAATAATATATCTGACCATATAATAGAAAAGATAACATGTTCTTGAAGGTCTACAATTAGATACCTAAAAATATTTATTCAGTTTTTCCTTCTAAATTTTGAGTAATTTTGTTGTTTTTGGTGGAGGAGCAAAAAGTGCTTTCATTGTACATGCTGTCTACATTAATTTCTGTGTCACATGCCTCATTGTCATCATTTGACAACCTAAATAAATATGAAGCTATTAAACAGAACTTGACAATCACCAGTCAAGCATGACATACAAAGGTGCCACTGGCACCAGCAAGGACACATATTAACCCTTTACAGTCTGTCCTAATTGATTAGATTTGTGTTTGATGACATAAATTATTTTCAATTAGGCTGGACTGTAAAGGGTTAAGATAAATCTAATCAATTAGACTGGACTGTAAATGGTTAAATTAAGAAACTAATATTTGCAATTTAGACTGGATTGTAAAGGGTTAAGACAAATCTAGTCAATTAGACCAGACTGTAAAGGGTTAAGACATCTAATCAATTGGACAGAACTGTAAAGGGTTAAGACAGATCTAATCAGTAGGCCAGACTGTATAGGGTTAAGACAAATCTAATCAGACCAGACTGTAAAGGGTTAAATTAGGCTGGACTGTAAAGGGTTAAGACATCTAATCAATTAAGCTGGACTGTAAAGGGTTAAGACATATAATCAATTAGGCTGGACTGTAAAGGGTTAAGACATCTAATCAATTAGGATGGGCTGTAAAGGGTTAAGACATCTAATCAATTAGGCTGGGCTGTAAAGGGTTAAGACATCTAATCAATTAGGCTGGGCTGTAAAGGGTTAAGACATCTAATCAATTAGGCTGGGCTGTAAAGGGTTAAGACATCTAATCAATTAGGCTGGGCTGTAAAGGGTTAAGACATATAATCAATCAGGCTGGGCTGTAAAGGGTTAAGACATCTAATCAATTAGGCTGGGCTGTAAAGGGTTAAGACATCTAATCAATTAGGCTGGGCTGTAAAGGGTTAAGACATCTAATCAATTAGGCTGGGCTGTAAAGGGTTAAGACATCTATTCAATTAGGCTGGGCTGTAAAGGGTTAAGACATCTAATCAATTAGGCTGGGCTGTAAAGGGTTAAGACATCTAATCAATTAGGCTGGGCTGTAAAGGGTAAGGAGGCCTTGGAGTAGCATTATACAACAGCTTGTGTTCTTGGTACGTCACAGCAATAAATGAGAGACAGACCTTTGTGTATGTGGAAAAGGTTGCTTGACTCGTATATTCGGAGTGCAGGCAAGTTGTGGGCTGAGTTGGCAAGGATGGCCAGTGATAGAAAAATGTGATGAGTATTTGTTGCAAGCCTATGCTTCTCTGGGTATTACAGGGTTATTGATTGCTATTCATTGTAATATTTGGTGAAGCCCATATTTCACATGTACAGGCGTACCCTGCTTCTCGTACACTCACATTATGTACTCTCGTTCATCCTTATATTCTCCCAGTGATCCCATTCCTTGAATTGAAATCTGTATGCTGCTTCACTTAGTCGTAAGCTTTCCAGCAAGACATCACCACCCAAACTGTTTTGTGTCTGCATTGTTGTTGCCATTACTTTATCAAACACAGTTCAATTCATATCTTTTGTGTTATTATTGTATTACGCTGTGATTACGTGAATATTAAACCCTTTATAACTTGTATTTGACTGTTTTTGTATTGTTTAAATAACAATAATTGTATAACAGCAGATAAAATCCTGTTAGTTTGTGCATTGTATTTATATTAGCAATGTAGAGAGTGAACTGCAAGTAGGCCTACATATAAGGTCAACGAAGTGTAGCGTGTACAGTACTCATGATATGTTCTACATTATTTATTTGTGTTGTAACTTATTTGTGTACATTAGGACTGTGTACGATGATTGCAGCACATTACATGTATTGATAAGGGAAAATAAAGTAGTGGTTGACTTTAGGTACATTTTCATTCATGCATGCTCTAGAACCATTTGGCATGTACGTACATTTATGTGGGGTATGCCTGTATAGTATTTGGTTTGGTTTTATTTGCTATTTTTCTTCCACTTCCTAAGCTTCTTACATTTATGTTGAGAATTTACTTCTTTCTGTTGTCTATTTTTTATTTTAAACTCATTGCATTTAATGAATTGCTGGTTTGAAGCATCTATGTCTGGTGTCAGAATTCTCATTACCTCATATTCCAGCATGACCAGGACAGAAGATCCACACAAGCCCATATAGATTTATGCTTCTATGTCTGCTGCCAGAACTCTCATTACCTCGTATTCCAACATGCCCAGAACAGAAGATCCACACAAGCCCATTTAGGTTTATGCTTCTATGTCTGCTGCCAGAACTCTCATTATGGGATACTCAAGCATGACCAGAACAGAAGATCCACACAAGCACCTGAAGATTTGAGACTTCTGTTTTATATCCACTCATCCTTTCACTGTCTTTTGACAAAATGAAATAAGGCCCCAGAAAGCTACCTCAAAAGCTGAAGTAACTGTCTCAATGTGCACTTTGAAACCTGCATGTTTATCCTCTCAACAAAATATCATAATCAAAATATTCTACAAGTGATTGATACACATAACATTATTGTATACAGGTGATTGATACACATGACATTATTGTGTACACGTGATTGATACATATGACTTTACTGTGTGTTGCCCACCAATATAAACCTGTTTTTGTGGCACCAAATGACTTACATTGTGTTCATGTAGCATCATGTCCTTTCATTGTATGCCCCAGTTGGAACATGTGGCGGCCACATCAGCTGGCCGTGACAAAATACAGGATGTCTAAAAATTATCTTTACAATGTTTTTCCAACATCAAATGCAACCTGAATATGTAAACATTTTAGGATTGTCTTGTGTTACTGTAGTACTATAAATTTTGCTAATGAAAACCTGACAACCATACTGGGTACATAACATACATTACCTTACAACCCCATAAACAACATAATCTTGGTTTTCGTCTATATGAATGTTCAACCCTTACTTGACCTTACCACCCCATAAACAACATAACCTTGATTATTGTCTCTATGAATGTTCAACCCTTACTTGACCTTACCACCCCATAAACAACATAACCTTGATTTTTGTCTCTATGAATGTTCAACCCTTACTTGACCTTACAACCCCATAAACAAACCTTATTAGCAACTGCTACACATGTTATCGAATGGTCTTTAGGAAGGCTGTCCGTGGGGTTGACAGGATCATAATATGTTTCAGAAAGCACGTGCTATGTTCATCCCCGGACCCCTTATTTGGCTGGAAAGAAGAGAACCACTGGTTAAAAAAAAATGACAAAAAATGAAGATCCAGATTACACACAGTGTGGCATACTGGCAATATAGTGTTAGGTCCATATTGTCTTGACCAACAGCACACTAGGGGTGATGAGGTCAACACAATGCCAGCTGCCATTACGTCCAAGACATGCTCTGGTATCTAATTTTATAGGTTGAGTTGACCCCAGGTACATTTCTGATTGGAAAAAAATCCCACACCAATCAGGGATTCAGCCTAGATTGCTTGACTAGGCAGACAGTGTACTAACTACTGCGCTACCATGACTCTCTATTAGGCATTAACATAAAAGGTGACTAAAGAGGGTTCTGCATGGAGCTAGCAACTTATCATGTAAAACAAAAGTACTACAGAAACACTTCTACTATCCTGCTGGTCAGCTTCCCATCATTATTTTGACGGAATCAAGAACTCCTATGTGCTTTTGGTTCACCAAGATCAGTTGTGAGTCAGCCCTCATCCACCAAGATCAGTTGTGAGTCAGCCTTCATCCCCCATGAACAGTTGTGAGTCAGCCTTCATCCATCAAGATCAGTTGTGAGTCAGCCTTCATCCCCCATGAACAGTTGTGAGTCAGCCTTCATCGATCAAAAGCAGTTGTGAGTCAGCCTTCATCCTCCAAGATCAGTTGCCTCAAATATGAGGCCTACCAAGCCTTATCCAGTGGCTCGCATCCACAGACAAATTGGATCTTGCTAAATAAAGAGATTTCCATTCTATGTTATGTTGCAGTACATGCCATTTGGGGTTAGCAGAGGATCAGAACAGTCATTAACATAGCTCGAGGAGACAACAGCTGGAGGGTTCGTACAGTCATTAACATAGCTCGAGGAGACAACAGCTGGAGGGTTCGTATAGTCATTAACATAGCTCGAGCAGACAACAGCTGGAGGGTTCGTACAGTCATTAACATAGCTCGAGGAGACAACAGCGGTAGGGTTCGTACAGTCATTAACATAGCTCGAGCAGACAACAGCTGGAGGGTTCGTACAGTCATTAACATAGCTCGAGGAGACAACAGCGGGAGGGTTCGTACAGTCATTAACATAGCTCGAGGAGACAACAGCGGGAGGGTTCGTACAGTCATTAACATAGCTCGAGGAGACAACAGCTGGAGGGTTCGTATAGTCATTAACATAGCTCGAGCAGACAACAGCTGGAGGGTTCGTACAGTCATTAACATAGCTCAAGGAGACAACAGCTGGAGGGTTCGTATAGTCATTAACATAGCTCGAGAAGACAACAGCTGGAGGGTTCGTACAGTCATTAACATAGCTCGAGGAGACAACAGCGGGAGGGTTCGTACAGTCATTAACATAGCTCGAGGAGACAACAGCGGGAGGGTTCGTACAGTCATTAACATAGCTCGAGGAGACAACAGCTGGAGGGTTCGTATAGTCATTAACATAGCTCGAGCAGACAACAGCTGGAGGGTTCGTACAGTCATTAACATAGCTCAAGGAGACAACAGCTGGAGGGTTCGTATAGTCATTAACATAGCTCGAGAAGACAACAGCGGGAGGGTTTGTATAGTCATTAACATGGCTCGAGCAGGATTCAGCAGAGGGTTCGTACAGTCATTAACATGGACCAAGCAGGCGACAGCGAGGGGTTCGTACAGTAAGTAGTTGGACTTGGGCTGTAAATAACTAAACTTAGGGAGGTAATTGTGAGTGATTCCGGCTTTTAAATTGAACCTGAGACATTGAATGATTTAGACTGACCAATTCCAGCAGATAAAACATAGAAATGACCTTTAACCAGAACAATTCAGAGCAGAGAACACAATCAAAGATAATACATTTGAACCATTGAAATGATTTGTTTTTCCCCAATCACAATAGAGAACGAAATCAAAACCAATTACAGCACAGAACACAATAAAAAAGCCAATTAAATTATTGTTCCTGTATATGTTTGTATAGTTATATAATTGCCATTTTCAAAAAAGCAGCATCAAAATAATGTTCAAACTATCATTATGCTTTTCCCATAGATTTGGGACTAACAAGAAAATATAGCCCCTGGCAGCTGGCATGCAATATGCAGGTTAGGTTTTTATTTCACAATTAAGGAAACAATCTAAACCAATCATAGCAGAGAGCACAATCAAAGAGCCAATGAAATTACTTTTCATGTTTTTATATTAATAGTTAGATAAATATCATTTCCAGATTATCTGGGAAATCACCACAGCATTTCTCATATACCTGGGAGGATTTCTAGAGCTGAGTAATAATGGTCACTTGACCTGGCATTCACAGTGCAATGTCCAGACATGTTTTGTCACTTGCCCTGGCATTCACAGTGCAATGTGCAGACATGTTTTGATTTCAGCCAATCCTTTTAGAATAAGCTATGGTTGGGATGTGACACTGTATTGTTATTCATGTATATTATCATTGATCTACTTGTGTTTCTCCCCCTTCATTGCTATGTGATGATGATGACGATGAAATAATGAAGATATATTTAGCATCTGTTAGCCAGAGTGATTGTCTTATATACATAACTATTCTAAGACACTGATTAAAGATCATTGGATTCATCTCCCATTTGTTCATTCAGTCATGTTATTATATATATGGTTTAGGGGACTGAATGGTCTCGAGGTAAGACGCCGGCCTCAGGTGCTGGTTATCGCAGGTTCAAATCATGGCGAAGGCCGGAATTTTTTCCTGTTAAAATAGCCTCGGCAGTTGGAAAACGAAAAGAGTATGCTTAACAGGCAAAATTCAAAATTGTGCTGAGGTTCTCAAAAATATGGAGAATAGAGCACTTATGGGCTAAACCATGTGCAATGACGTTGATTCTTCGACTAAACTAAACTATCTGTATGGTTTATGAGAGGGCTGTGTTTGTGACAGAGACAAGAATAAGAACTCTGCCATGCTGAGAACATGTCATCAGAAGCAGCAAACAATGGGGTTTAACCTCTCTAAGGTAGAAGGCTCTCACACTAATGTATTTACATATCCCACCTTTCACACAGGTCAGATACCTGCTGAGTGTGAAACAAAGCTCTGGAAACAAAAGCTCTGGAAACAAAGCTCTGGAAACAAAAGCTCTGGAAACAAAGCTCTGGAAACAATAGGATGATACAGGAATAATAGAAATCTCTAGAAACAATTGCCACAAGGGATACAGGAATAAAATAACGCTCTGGAAAAAATAATCCATATGTAGACTTTGGCAGTCTACACAATAGAAGACTGCTCCAAGATCCCAGAGCCTATAGATATTTTCCAAAGAGACATGGATACAGCGGGATTAAGATCAATCTGCATTACAGAGGAAATGGTTTGTTTTTTCAATTTGGAGGGGTTAAAAGTGGATAAATGTCCAGGTCAAGATGGTATTCATCCAAAATTGATGTTTGAAATTAGAGACCAACTAGCAAAACTATTGGCTATATTATGTTCCCAATCACTTACAAAAGGGATTGTTCCACGGGATTGGAAAGATGCAGGAGTGATCCCCTTATTAAAAGAGGGCAACAAATCAGATCCAGCAAATTATAGACCGGTGAGTTTAACGAGCATAGTCTGTAAATTGTTAGAGCCAATAATCAAAGAAAACATTGTAATGCATTTAGAAAAATTTAATCTAATCAGAAATAGTCAGCATGGGTTTACTAGAGGGAGATCATGCTTAACAAATCTATTAGAATTCATGGAGGAGGTTACTAAAATCATAGATAAAGGGGAGCCAGTGGATGTTATTTATCTAGATTTTGCAAAGGCCTTCGATAGAGTACCTCATCAAAGATTATTTAGGAAGTTAAAATCACATGGAATAGGTAGGGAAGTTGCCAAATGGATTGAAAATTGGTTAACGGGTAGAAGGCAGAGAGTGGGCATAAATAAGGAGTACTCTGAGTGGTGTGATGTAAAAAGTGGAGTGCCACAGGGCTCGGTTTTGGAACGAATTTTGTTCTTAATATATATAAACGATTTAGACATTGATATGGGATCCATTATTAAAAAAATTCGCTGATGGCACAAACGTATGCAGTAGTTTCTTATCTAAAGCAGAAGTGAATATATTGAGGTCGGATTTAGATAAAATTCGAGAATGGTCTGTAAGCTGGCAAATGGAGTTTAATGTAGATCCAATATGGAACATAATTACAGAATGGGCGAGACAGGAGCACGCCCTATGAATACTTGTAAATGAAGAACATACGAGCACCTTTGATCTGCACCATACAAAGTCAAGACCTGCATAAACTAAATGAGGATAGAAAATCAAACGTCTGAGGAGTTGAGCACATCAGTGACAGAAGACATGGCGACATTATACCACTTGAACTTCTTCATATTACTCATGGATGACGTCATCAAAGCCTGCTAGGCGAGGACCAAAAAGTACTCGGCCGAGTAATGGAAGATAAGACCAGTCTACATATCGGAGCTGACGTCTGTCGATGATGGGGCTCTGAATGAGTGACGTATCCCCGGACCTTACAAACTGGAATGAGAAGAAAGAGTGACCAATAGCTGTTCAACAACCACAACCATGGAGGTCTCCAGAGGAGAAGAGACATCACATTTGTCTATGTGAACAGCGGCTGGAACAGGTTAAACAATTCAAATACCTTGGAGCTGTAATAGACCTGAAGGTTGGGGGGGGGGGGGGGGTAATTAAAGGAGCGTTGGTTACGTGAAGGACAGCAATTGGTCAACTTGTTCGTGTATGATTCACATATATGATCTCTTCCTCGGCAAAAGAGAAATCAGTAAGGAAACTAAGATGGCTGTATACCATTCCAACTGTACCAGTTTTGACATGGTTATCAGTCATGGCAGGACAATGACAACAACCCAGGAAAGCCAGCTTCGAGTATCAGAAATGAAATATCTCAGGAAGGAGGTTCGCATGTGTTCTCAAATGACTGTAAGGGATCAAGACGCTGAGCAGCGCATGAGCTGCAGTGGTCAGCGACCCATAGCTGACTGCTAGCGTCAGGGCCAGCGACCCATAGCTGACTGCTAGCGTCAGGGCCAGCGACCCATAGCTGACTGCTATCGTCAGGGCCAGCGACCCATAGCTGCCAAGACCCTTCTACACCTCCACGCGGTGATCCTAGATAACAGGCTGCAGCAGGGCAGACTAGCTAAGGAGAAGGGATCGAAGAGGGAATTCTAACCCGGTACTCAAAAAATGCTTGCTGAAGTCGGATGTGTTGGACCGAAAGGTGCAAATATCGCAGTCAAGCTATAAACTACGACACAACGCATTGCGTTCTCTAGACTACATTCTGCCACTTAAGCCCTTTCAGGGTTTGCTAGTGGGAGATTGAGAACGAACGAAAACAAGACAAATGACTGTAAAGCCCAATCCTGATATGTTCCTCTGATGAGTGTCTGTATCATTTCTTTTGTTAAAAGCGTCGGCTGGTTCTGAGCTTATTAGTGTAGCAGCTGTTTTGCCTGGGACACTAAGGAAGGATACGCCTCTACTATTCTCGCGCCGTCGGCTGGTTCTGAGCTCCCATATAGCAGCTGCTTTGCCAAGGACACTAACGAAGGATACGCCTCTACGATTCTCGCGCCGTCGGTTGTCACCCATTCTAAAAATTGTTATAATGATGGCTGCCTTGATTGCATGGTACGCTTTCTTCGTGCTGTTGTATCTGTGACCTAGCTCAGCTCTATCGGCTATAGTATTATTCTCCCAAAGTTCGTCTTACTTGACTTGATGAGTATCTCCCAGACCTTTTTTTTTTAATACTCTTGTGGCACCGGGGCTGCCTGGAGAATCTTCAGAACTAAGAGCACCTACTCTCCACATGTACAGCACCTGATATCATCAAGTTCAGCTGTTTTGTCAACGACTCCTTCAGCTCCTCCGTTGTCATGTTTTCCCCGTCATTCATTTCCTCCTGTTTTAGAGGTTGTCGTACCTGGAACTTGGTCTTCCTCTACGCATAGGAGCTCTGAGACATAGTGTCTGTGGTGACATGCTTAAATGCTTTGACTTGTGCCAGTGTATGTCTGGATGTCACCGATAACAATCCTAACATGTACCGCATCATCACAATCGGGGTATCTCTAGTGCAGGCCAGAACCAGTCGCATACCATCATTCTGGATGCGTTCCAACCTTTCACACTGTGTTCTTGATAGTGTGAGGATGCCTAGTCCGTAATCGATGACAAACAACACGACCTGACGAAATAGGATGAAAAGGAGGCATTGTTCCAAGTCGGCAGCAGCCATGGTCTTGAGTGCTCCTAGCCCTCGCTTAGATCTTTGTACGATGTGGTCAACATGGCAGTTATAGGAAAGACTGCGATCAAAAGTCACTCCGAGGTATTTCAATCTGTCGCACCTGTCAATGGTCCAACCATCAAAAGTGATGCCCGGGAGCTCAGTCTGTGCTATGGAATTATTTAAAGAGCACCACATCATGCAGGCCTTATTCGCATTGATCTTGATGATTGAGTCGCCGAACCACTGTGAGATCGATTGCAAGGTTTCCTGGATGTCTTTGATCAACTCTTGTCTGAACCAGTCATGTACGTTAGGATGTCACCGGCAAATGTCAACGTTCGCCCTGTCCCTGTGGATTGAATTTTGGCCACTTTTACTGTGTAAATGTTGAACAGCACCGGTGAGAGCGGAGACCATTGAGGCAGTCCTGGACATATTCGCCTCAGTTCTGATGTCCACGATCCTACGCGTAGCGCAACTGTTCTTTCCATCATGGCAGCTGATATCCAATAATAATGAATAAAAAATTGGAGAAGAGTATTGAAGCCTTTGAAATGTGGGTAATTATAAGATTTTGTCGCATTTCTTGGAAAGAGAAGAAAACAAATTTGGAGGTATTGGAAAAGTTGGGGGTGAAATTGGAATTAATGACCGAAATCAGGGTTAGACAGCCACCTTATTTTGGTCATTTAACAAGACATACCTCCTTGTCGAAGACCATACTGAAGAGGCAGACAACGTTTTAAGTGGGTGGATAACATCAGCAGATGGACTGGAGAAAGCCTCTCAGATTGCACCATTACGACAAGAGATAGAGTAGACTGGAGATCTATTGAATCCGACCTTCTCGGGTGCCCTAAGCAGTAGATCAGCTACCTCACTGCGAACTGCTGAGACTCAACCCTTGACCATGTCCGCTCCCTAGGCGGACAACATCTCCATGCAAGACTAGGCTTGTCACCTGGTCAAATGCACTATTTCGAGAGGAATCACAGGTCGCTGACATTTGGTCCACGTGCTTGGCTGATAAGCTACCATCTGAGGGATTACGGCCGAACGCCTCTAAGCCAGAATCCCGTCCAAAATCTCAGCACCGCTGAGATGGGAGGCTACGACATGGCTGGGGCTTGTGTCCCGGCCCGATCGAGCCGCAGGAATGCACCTGGTAAAATGCACTCCTTCCTCGCTCTTTGCATCTGTCTGCTATCAGTAATTCCAATGGACGCAGAAGAGATGCAGTCCAGCGGACACTGCACCTCCTGTCCTATGGTGACAAGCTCCCGGGTGGCGGGGAATGCTAGGCGTACCATCACTGCAGATGAGCCGAGAAAATTGAGCGAGCAAAAAGATACCTCACTCATATGCATATGCTACGTTTCTGGCAGGACGTGACGATCCTGGGAAAAAGTCACACTGGACTGCCTCTCTTCCGGGATAGTACAAACTAGTACATAGTCCATCCTATCATTGCCAAACGCTATAGACACGAGTAGGGAAGACTCGATAGTCCTGCAAGACAACTTCCCAAGAGAGACAACTCTGACCAAAAATAACTGCTGCCTTGCAGTTAGGCTGGGGACAGCCAAAGGCTAAGGAGGGCAACCCTACAGAAACGCCTGTTAAAATCGGATGCACTGAGCCACTGGCTAACAAATTAAATCAGTGCAACGTAAATATCGCTGTAAACAGCGTACGATGAAGAAGAAGAAGAAGAATCCGACCTTCGATGCGGAGATGGCACCTGAACTGAACAAAAACTCGTCTGTTCCCCTCATTCGATACATAAACAATGGCGATATTGACTAACTTACTAGTAACTTGCGTTCTTCTTTGATGTCCAGTACCATAATGCGTTCCATCCATTGATGTTGTCCCTTAACTTCCTGGACACAATACATCTCACTCCTCCATTGGCTCTGTCAGTAGTGGGAACTCAGCTGTAGAGAAACATGTTACTTTACTTTCAAGATCTGTGATCACCTGTACGTTTTTTTTCTTAGTTTTTGTGAGCTAGGATTTCCAAATTTGGATTTCTTTATTTCTTCCACGATCCCGTTCTCCTTACCATTCTATTATTCCATGTTTCAAAAATCGTGGTCCTTAATTCGCGCCATTTCGTCTCCTTTAAGGTCCAGTCGGTATTCTCCGTAGACTTGTAATCAGGTGGATACATGCTGTTGGCATCCATTGACCATTGTATGATTGTTTATGGTTAAATAGCTGGTGATAACAGCTAACTCCAAAATATAAAGGCCATTCTGTTATCCAATCCTCAGCTGACACGCCTGGTATGAGGTTCTGCATCTCCCGTAGGTTGAAGCCTCCCCAAGTTACTCTTAACAAGAAGAGTCTGGTAAGTTTTTAAAAAAATGTTTCATTTAAAAAATAAATAAATCGAAGCTGCAGCGGTACTGAAGGTCAAAAGCTGATAACAATATAAACAAGTAACGCTCAGATAACGAGTCAGAACGAAAACAAAAATAGTAAACCAACGTTACGGCCGAAATCCTTTTCCCCCATTTTTTTTAGTAACAAACAAACAAACAAAACAGTGAGACAACTAACGTCATCTTGGCATTTTTTAGTACAATTTGGCTGGAGAGTAGTGATTTCAAATGTCTCTTCGCATTCGATTGGTTAAAGAATGAAGCTGCATCCAATCAATTTAGAGTTGACTGTTCATATCTTGTCGGGTCTGCAATATGGCAGCAGAAGGAAAATAAGCGGAAAATATTCTTTCTAATTTGTCGGCAATTTGCTTTTAGAACTTTGTCATTATTCAGCAGCAGATTAAAATGTCTTCTAATTCTACAACGACATTTAAAGAATCGGTTGACGGGCTTCCAAAACAGTTTGTGTCGTCACTGAGGATCCTTTTTGATATACTGGACGAAACAAGAAGCGGGTTCATACGTCTTCGAGATATAGAAAGTAGATGGAGCGACGACGGGGTAAGAGGCCTACCACCAGGAGTCATTGATGGATTAAAGAAAGTAACACCCCCTAATGGGCTTCTGAGCTTTGATAGGTTTGTAGCAGGACTAAAGCTTGTGTTAATAAAGAAACGAGACGATACAGATGTTCGAAAACCGTTGACATCAAAAGAGAATCGAACACCTCAGCAGGAGTATAATAATACAGGGGAAAGAACGTATCAACTTCGAGATGTTAATAGCAATAAGTTTGTAAACGATGCTCGGCATGCAGACAAGCCTCCCAACAATATCAGCAACAGGGAATACGATAATTTGCATCAGCATCGAAACCAAAGACCACAATATTTGTCTCATAGCAACACAATGAAATTTGCTGAGCACTATGATGGTCGACATCATCACGAAGACCATAGATCACCTCCATTGCAGGCATCAAAGTTGGGATCTGTGCCTCGAGGTGTTTCACACAATGCATACGTAATAAAACCAGAAGTAAGCAACTATTCAAATGCTGTTGGAAGCCACCATCCTCCACCAAACAGTGCAGGCGTATTCCGCCAAGGAATAAGTAGTAATCAACAACCCCACCCACAGGAGAGAGACAGAGCTCCTGCCGTACCTCCACGAACTGAAAGACCTCCACAGACAACCTCGTACTCCTCTCAGATGAGGAAGTCGGTATCTGGTCCTAACCTTGCTTCCCACTCTCACTCCCCGCCAGCAGTTCCACCCAGGGGCCAGCCTCAGAACAAGTGGGCACTAAGTGACTTGAAAACCTGGCAGAGAGAATCGATGGTCACGCAAACTGTTGACAGCAAGTATGGTAACGAGAAGATGCCTCAACCAACAAGGAATTCAAATCAAGACAATGCAATTTATGGTAATTTCTTACTACTTGGTAGCATAGCTATTTGAGTGCTTGTCTCTTGCAGCAAAAGGTCCATGCTCACACTGTGCCTTGACATGAATGAGTCTACCCAGCTGATTATGGGTACCTGATTTAACGAAGGACAGGGACTGAACTGGTACCTTTGTCATGAGAGGCAAGCATTCTACGACTCAGATGCTATTTAACCCTTCAACTGTCGACTGCATTTGTTCTGTGGTGCCAAGGCATTTTTGAAGTTTCTGACATGTTCCAATAAAATACCAGCAACACATAGAAAATTAAATCAGGTTCATTTAAGTATACATTTTCTGAAAGCATATTGGACAAGGGATCATATGGTTTGAATTTTGAATGTCTGTGCATTACGTACGGTGACCTTGACCTGTACACAGTGAGTAAAATTGTGCAACTCATCTTCTGCTTTCAAACTATCCTCACACTTACTGATTGGTTCTATTTACCATTGAAATAAGTTTTCTTGATACAGCAAGCTGTTTTATTTCAGAAAATGTATATTTATGTGGATTTCTTTGGAAAAGTTTAATTATGTGATTTAAAAAAAAATTCTTTACCTAAAAAATATTATTCAATCAAACCCAGAAAGAAAAACTATAAAAATGTTTTAAAATTACCTTAATGTGTGTTTTTATTAATATTCTGAACAAAAATTGACACAGAAGAACAATTTTAATATTATTCTTTCTCTTTCGATCGAGTTTTTGGTTAGTCCTGTAAACGAGGTTTCGCTTGCAATGTTCGTGGCACCCCAACCTTGCATACCGGACACCAGTGCCATGTTCATTTTCTGCCTTTGCTGTTACTGCTCTAGCTTCTCATTCTGTCAGTGTCACTGCAAATGAAGCAGTTCCTCCTTGCCATGCAAAAGTATCATCATCTGGCAGGAGATACTGAACTGTTGGTGGCGGCTGAAGTCCTTGAACATTGCAGCATAGAGATTCCACAATAATAAGAATATATTTTTCTCTCTGGAGTTTTTTGCTTGGTACCACAGTCACATTATAAATGATACACCTTTCCAAGTCTATATTCTGAATTGTTAGGAATTCTGTTAATGAAATTATGGTCTGAGGGACCTATTCTCTTCAATATCAACCTTTTTCTAACCAAATTGGTCAGTGGCAACACTAGGTCCAGAGGTAAGCATATCCTTATCTGATTCATCTTCACCACTACTTATCACTGTTGTGTAGAATGTCCTCAAATCCATCCCTGATATCACACATCCATCTGAAAAACTTAAAATAATGAAGGTCTAGATTTATTATCAAGCCGTTATGGGGACTCTCCAGCATCAGACATGATGCAGACACAAACATTTGAAAAAAAAGCTCAGTTGGATTGCAAAACAACCATGAAATCTTACGATTAGACAGCAAATTTAATTACGATTTTAATAATGGCCGATTTAATCGGCCATAGCACCACAGACAGAGTAGTAACGGTTTATAGCTGGAGGTTTGAGGTAGGAAAGAGTAAAAATGTGTCGGCTTTCCTTATAAGGAGTACTTAAGAATTTGGACCTGGGTCCTCCTGGCTATAGTGCAATGCTAGGTTTCTAAGTAGGATCACCACAAAGGGGGAGGGGGGAAATCACAGTGCAGATCACCACCTACAGGTGAGAGACAGTTACTGCTGTAACTTTACAGCTTGACAGACCTCCAAAGACAACCTCATTCTTCCCTCAGATGAAGCAGTTGGTATCCGGACCAAGCCTGTCTTCCAAATCTCACTCTCCATCGACATTTCCATCCAGGGACAGCCTCAGAGCAAGTGTGTTCTAAGTAGGGCTTGTCTACTTAAGAATGAGAAGATTGGACTCGGAGGACTCTGTCAATGAAACCATTTTTCTGGTTCAACTGACAAGAAAACGACTCCCAGCAACACAGTGTCGGACGGCACAGAATACAAAACACTAGAATGCCACGATTATCCATTACATCCTGTCATAACTTGAGCTGTCTTGCCTCTGGACTAAGGTAGCTCAGAACAAGAGAGTGAGGTGGACAACCATAGTAACCCTCCCTCACTTAAACCTAGGCACAGCACAAAAGCCATTAGAATGCATGTCTCTCAGTGCAACGGTTTTATACACAGACTTTACATACACCAGTATACTTACAGTAGATGGGAGGGAAGGGTACACCCAGTAGGTGGGAGGGGAAGAGTACACCCAGTAGGTGGGAGTGGAAGGGTACACCCAGTAGATGGGAGGGGAAGAGTACACCCAGTAGATGGGAGGGAAGGATACACCCAGTAGGTGGGAGGGGAAGAGTACACCCAGTAGATGGGAGGGGAAGAGTACACCCAGTAGATGGGAGGGGAAGGGTACACCCAGTAGATGGGAGGGGAAGGGTACACCCAGTAGATGGGAGGGGAAGAGTACACCCAGTAGATGGGAGGGAAGGATACACCCAGTAGATGGGAGGGGAAGAGTACACCCAGTAGATGGGAGGGAAGGATACACCCAGTAGATGGGAGGGGAAGAGTACACCCAGTAGATGGGAGGGAAGGATACACCCAGTAGATGGGAGGGGAAGAGTACACCCAGTAGATGGGAGGGGAAGGGTACACCCAGTAGATGGAAGGGGAAGGGTACACCCAGTAGATGGGAGGGGAAGAGTACACCCAGTAGATGGGAGGGGAAGAGTACACCCAGTAGATGGGAGGGGAAGGGTACACCCAGTAGATGGGAGGGGAAGAGTACACCCAGTAGATGGGAGGGAAGGATACACCCAGTAGATGGGAGGGGAAGGGTACACCCAGTAGATGTGAGGGGAAGGGTACACCCAGTAGATGGGAGGGGAAGAGTACACCCAGAAGATGGGAGGGGAAGAGTACACCCAGAAGATGGGAGGGGAAGGGTACACCCAGAAGATGGGAGGGGAAGAGTACACCCAGTAGATGGGAGGGGAAGGGTACACCCAGTAGATGGGAGGGGAAGGGTACACCCAGAAGATGGGAGGGGAAGGGTACACCCAGTAGATGTGAGGGGAAGGGTACACCCAGAAGATGGGAGGGGAAGGGTACACCCAGAAGATGGGAGGGGAAGAGTACACCCAGTAGGTGGGAGGAGAAGGGTACACCCAGTAGATGGGAGGGGAAGGGTACACCCAGAAGATGGGAGGGGAAGAGTACACCCAGAAGATGGGAGGGGAAGGGTACACCCAGAAGATGGGAGGGGAAGAGTACACCCAGTAGATGGGAGGGGAAGGGTACACCCAGAAGATGGGAGGGGAAGGGTACACCCAGTAGATGGGAGGGGAAGAGTACACACAGAAGATAAGAGGAGTAATTGAAATTGTGAAGTTGATCAACGGCTGCCACTTGGATGAAGACACTGCAGTCAATGAACATCAATACACAGATTTCAAAGTTTTGAAATGATACGCGACCAGCAGATGAAAGCACCTGAGAAGACCAAACAGTAGTGCAGGAAACCAACAAGCTATTGAAAGCCATTATTATCTACATTCTTCACCATTTGCTGAGAGAGACTGAGCACCTATGGGTTTGCCCAGAATGCAATAATGTCAATTCTTAGCAGAACAATAACATTGTCTGAAACTCTGTGTCCAAGCGGCTATGATAGCTGCCTCTTGGCCAAGGAGACACAGGTCTAAAACTCCAAATAAAGCTTATGTTGTTTTTTGTATTAGATGTAGAATATAATGTGCCTGCAGACAGTGTGTCTGCATCTGCAAGTGACCTTTATTCCTCAGCTGTATAAACAAATGGGAACTGTGATTGTACCTATTGAAATACTTCTTATTTTGCAGCTGAGAGATAGATAATTGTTTCTGTATTAATTTTTTGTCACCAGCCAACATTGAGCAGTTCCAAAGAAGAAAAGAGGGAGACCTGAAAACACATCTATCTGGACCCCAGAAAGCTACAGTTCAACGCCATGGCTCAGGCAGAAGGCACACTTTAGCTAATGGCATTGATCAGAATATGGTAATGTTAAGAGTTTTAAAACAATAATTGTTAACATTATGTGAGATCTGCGTCGCACATTGTAAAATGTTTTTCTTTTTTGGAGTAGAATTTTTCAAAAGCTGTTAATATGACTGGATTTAGTCACCTTTTTACCAAAACGGGGTGTAGAATCTTCTACCTTACTTAGTCACTCCTCTTCTGCCATGAAGTGCGGCATCTTCTTTTCTATTTTCTGTGACTTACAGATTCTACAGGAAGGGGTAACTGACCCAGAGGCTTATTGTGACTTGACTTGGTCACTCCTCTTCTGTCATTACTGTACTCTGGGCAGACCCATAGCTGCTAGTTTTTCCCATCAGGTAACTAATGACATTGTGTTACTATGTGACAACAACTGACATAGATAGTTAGTGGGAAATGTTTGTCTCTAAACAACAACATGTGGTTGTGAGCAGAATGTAAACATAGAAAGTGGAATGAAGAACTCGTTTCCTCCTCTTGTCTCTATTTCACTCCATATGAAGCATAAGGCCCCCTCACAGAAAGCATGTGTCAAAGCACTAAAATACTGTTACAGTAGTGATTTCTGCAGCAATCTGTTTTATCTATGAGTTTGATGGCCGCCTGCTACTTACATAGTCGCTCCTCTTCTACCATAGGTTGTGGGGGAAAGAAACAGTCAGGGTCAGGTGAAACATACTGATCAAGACACTCTACCTCATATCCCCGTTGGTCTCCCTGGAAACAGTCTGTGTCACAGCGGTCTGGTCGAGGCGGAGATCATCACTGATCTGACTGAGGACCCTCACCTTACTGCCAGGAGGGCTTCATCCGCCCTATCAAGTATGTCTTGCAATGAAAGATCATTGTAACCTGTTACCAAAGAAATCTCATCAAGAGTCAGCTCAACACAAGTAACATCAAACACATCAAGAGTTAATTCAACACAAGTAACATCAAACACATCAAGAGTTAACTCAGCACAAGTAACATCAAACACATCAAGAGTTAACTCAGCACAAGTAACATCAAACACATCAACAAGAGTTAACTCAGCACAAGTAACATCAAACACATCAAGAGTTAACTCAGCACAAGTAACATCAAACACATCAACAAGAGTTAACTCAACACAAGTAACATCAAACACATCAAAAGTTAACTCAGCACAAGTAACATCAAACACATCAAGAGTTAACTCAACACAAGTAACATCAAACACATCAAGAGTTAACTCAACACAAGTAACATCAAACACATCAAGAGTTAACTCAACTCAGCACAAGTAACATCAAACACATCAACAAGAGTTAACTCAACACAAGTAACATCAAACACATCAAGAGTTAACTCAACACAAGAAACATCAATCACATCAAGAGTTAACTCAACACAAGTAACATCAAACACATCAACAAGAGTTAACTCAACACAAGTAACATCAAACACATCAAGAGTTAACTCAACACAAGTAACATCAAACACATCAAGAGTTAACTCAACACAAGTAACATCAAACACATCAACAAGAGTTAACTCAACACAAGAAACATCAAACACATCAACAAGAGTTAACTCAACACAAGTAACATCAAACACATCAAGAGTTAACTCAGCACAAGTAACATCAAATACATCAACAAGAGTTAACTCAGCACAAGTAACATCAAACACATCAAGAGTTAACTCAACACAAGTAACATCAAGAGTTAATTCAGCACAAGTAACATCAAACACATCAAGAGTTAACTCAGCACAAGTAACATCAAACACATCAACAAGAGTTAACTCAGCACAAGTAACATCAAACACATCAAGAGTCAGCTCAACACAAGTAACATCAAACACATCAAGAGTTAATTCAACACAAGTAACATCAAACACATCAAGAGTTAACTCAGCACAAGTAACATCAAACACATCAAGAGTTAACTCAGCACAAGTAACATCAAACACATCAACAAGAGTTAACTCAGCACAAGTAACATCAAACACATCAAGAGTTAACTCAGCACAAGTAACATCAAACACATCAACAAGAGTTAACTCAACACAAGTAACATCAAACACATCAAGAGTTAACTCAGCACAAGTAACATCAAACACATCAACAAGAGTTAACTCAACACAAGTAACATCAAACACATCAAGAGTTAACTCAACACAAGTAACATCAAACACATCAAGAGTTAACTCAACACAAGTAACATCAAACACATCAAGAGTTAACTCAACTCAGCACAAGTAACATCAAACACATCAACAAGAGTTAACTCAACACAAGTAACATCAAACACATCAAGAGTTAACTCAACACAAGAAACATCAATCACATCAAGAGTTAACTCAACACAAGTAACATCAAACACATCAACAAGAGTTAACTCAACACAAGTAACATCAAACACATCAAGAGTTAACTCAACACAAGTAACATCAAACACATCAAGAGTTAACTCAACACAAGTAACATCAAACACATCAACAAGAGTTAACTCAACACAAGAAACATCAAACACATCAACAAGAGTTAACTCAACACAAGTAACATCAAACACATCAAGAGTTAACTCAGCACAAGTAACATCAAATACATCAACAAGAGTTAACTCAGCACAAGTAACATCAAACACATCAAGAGTTAACTCAACACAAGTAACATCAAGAGTTAATTCAGCACAAGTAACATCAAACACATCAAGAGTTAACTCAGCACAAGTAACATCAAACACATCAACAAGAGTTAACTCAGCACAAGTAACATCAAACACATCAAGAGTCAGCTCAACACAAGTAACATCAAACACATCAAGAGTTAATTCAACACAAGTAACATCAAACACATCAAGAGTTAACTCAGCACAAGTAACATCAAACACATCAAGAGTTAACTCAGCACAAGTAACATCAAACACATCAACAAGAGTTAACTCAGCACAAGTAACATCAAACACATCAAGAGTTAACTCAGCACAAGTAACATCAAACACATCAACAAGAGTTAACTCAACACAAGTAACATCAAACACATCAAGAGTTAACTCAGCACAAGTAACATCAAACACATCAACAAGAGTTAACTCAACACAAGTAACATCAAACACATCAAGAGTTAACTCAACACAAGTAACATCAATCACATCAAGAGTTAACTCAACACAAGTAACATCAAACACATCAACAAGAGTTAACTCAACACAAGTAACATCAAACACATCAAGAGTTAACTCAACACAAGTAACATCAAACACATCAAGAGTTAACTCAACACAAGTAACATCAAGAGTTAACTCAGCACAAGTAACATCAAACACATCAAGAGTTAACTCAGCACAAGTAACATCAAACACATCAAGAGTTAATTCAGCACAAGTAACATCAAACACATCAACAAGAGTTAACTCAACACAAGAAACATCAAACACATCAACAAGAGTTAACTCAACACAAGTAACATCAAACACATCAAGAGTTAACTCAGCACAAGTAACATCAAATACATCAACAAGAGTTAACTCAGCACAAGTAACATCAAACACATCAAGAGTTAACTCAACACAAGTAACATCAAGAGTTAACTCAGCACAAGTAACATCAAACACATCAAGAGTTAACTCAGCACAAGTAACATCAAACACATCAAGAGTTAATTCAGCACAAGTAACATCAAACACATCAAGAGTTAACTCAACACAAGTAACATCATACACATCAACAAGAGTCAGCTCAACACAAGTAACATCAAACACATCGAGTTAACTCAATTCAACACAAGTAACATCCAACACATGTTTTTTGCATTTGCCTTATTTCTCCATTTTTCAAGGCGGTGTGTGTTGCACTACGGTTTTTATTTTGTGCCTGTCAGCTCAGCGCATCAGATCTGACTTCGGCATGTATTTTCTGTAAGGGTCTGCTTCCTCCTTCATTTTCTAAGGTTTTGCTTCCCCAGGGTAACGGCTGGTGCTGTGATGGGGAGAGAACCCAACACCTTCGGATTGTGAGACGTGTCACTTAACCACTAGCCCACGCCATCCCCTACATCAAACACATGAAGAGTTAACTCAGCACAAGTAACATCAAGAGTTAACTCAGCACAAGTAACTTCGAACAACAACTTACCACTGTACAATTAGTCTTTTATTTGTTTCCTGTTACTTATATTTTCTACATGATGAGTTAGCCGACCTAATTTCCAACACTTCTTTCTTCATCTTTTTTGATATTGCCGACAGGTCACAGTGTTTCAAGTTTTTGCTCGTCTTTCCAACACTAGCTCCATAGACAACCCTCTTTTGTCGCCATTTGCAGCATAATAGAAAGTTCTAGTGGACCTCTGTTTTCATCACTGGTAAAAACTAAAGCACACTGAACATGTAATTTTTTTACAGGTTAAGCGAATGTCACAATTGGAGGAAGAAACATCGTTGCTGCGCTCGGGGTTGGCCATGGTCGATTCTGCCAGGGAATGGTACATGAAACAGCTCTCGTTGGTTTCGGACAAACAGGCAATGATTGGAAAAGTAACATATAATGTAAGTAGTTTTAAAGAAAAACTATAATTACTACCACCTGAGTGGAAAAGAGTAGGGCCACTGTAAACTTCCAAGCATGCCATAAAAGGCTACTAGAGAGGGTTGTGCATGAGACTGACAAGTAAAGTCAGTGCTAGGGACTGTCACTGAAAATACATAGATACAGGTTTCATGTCAAGGGACTAGATGATAGCTCTATGCTCCACTCGCATTCAAAATTTGAATCAACAGATATATGTGTCTGTGTGGGCAAACATACATACGAGGTGTGATTTTAAAAATAAGTATCCAGGTTGGCGTCATAATTGCTGAACTTCATTATGCAGCCGGAAGTTGCTGGGCACAAGTTGACCTTTGAACCTAATATGCATGTAGCCTGAGTCACATCTGGTTTGTTTGCAAAAGTGCTTTGGCCTTACGTGTGTGAACCACATTGTCATGGTGGAGGAAAATGGATCAATGAATTTTCCTCAGATTTTGTCAAAGACTTTGACAAAACTTGTAGACACATACTTAAAGTTACAGACATGCTATGGGCAGGATTGTATGAGCTGTACACAAGTTTATGAGTGTTATAAATGCTTGAAAGATTATTGTGAAGGTGATGAATGGTCTGGGAAGTCTAACCAGCAAATGTGAAAACATTATTTAACTTCTGCACGCAGTTGTGCTGGAGAAACGGCAATCACAATTCGTGAGTTGTCTGAAGATTTAGATCTTAATTTTGGTTCAGTTCAGTCGATTCTTAACGGATGATTTAGACATGAGGCACTTCTCATCCGAATTTGTTCCAAAACTGCTCTCAACTGGCCACAACGAGGCCCATATTTCAGCTGCTTGAGACTTGCTAAAGTGCATTGAAAATGCTGAAAACTTTTTAAAATGATCATAGCTGGTGATGAATTGCGCTTTTATGGAAATGGCCTTGAAGCTAAAGCCCAGTCTTCATAATGGAAGATCCCAAACTCTCCCAGGTAAAAAAAGACAACAGAGCTGCAGCAATGTCATGGCAGTGCTGATTGGTTTGTTTTTTCTGATCAGAAGGGAATTGTGCATAATGAATACATTCCATCAGGCCAGACAGTCAACAAGTACTAATGTCAGGTGTTTCAGCTTTGACGCAAACTGTCGGCATTGTGTGTGAGTGACAGCTCCATCATGCCTATGTACCTGCCCATGCATTACAACGTGTGCAATAGATTCTTGCTAGGCTCTGTATCCCACAGGTCTGCCAACCACCCAATAGGCTAAATCTTACTCTCTGCCATTCTTTCTTATCTCAAAAATCAAATACTACTAGATAGGAAAACGTTTCAGGATGTTGAGATAAAACAAATACACAGAGGCAGCTGTACGCTATTTCAGAAGATGATTTGAGCAGTGGAAACAATGTTGGCCTTTGAAGGGGAACTACTTCAAAAGTGATAACTTATTTTACAAAAATAATTCAATCTGGATACTGTTTGAACACACCTCGTATATATGTACTAATAACCATATTCATAATAGTGTTTTTTTATCTTCTTAATAGGACAACTCTGTGGAGGCACATCAAGAACGTATGAACTTCCAAAGAGCCCGCATTACAGAAATCAACCAGCATCTACAGACACTTTTGGAGAGTTCAGAGAAGGTATTTGAAACCTCATCATATTTGTCCACTGGTGTCATTGGGGGGGGGGGGGGGGGGGGGTGTATTGGCCATGTGTCTCATGTCTCATTCATTTCTTCTTCTTTGTAGGCTGTCAGACATCAACTTAAATTTGTTCAAAGAAAGCACTGGTCATCCTGACGCTGTTGACACTGCCAATAAAACTTGTCTAGTGTTGGCACTGGTGATGGCCACATGTGCTTTCTCTGGTCCTCGTATGTCTGGCAATTTTGCAGCAAATGTACAGGGGCCATTTTCCCAGTACCACAGGTGCATTCGTCAGTATCACCTTTCTTCAGTTTGTTTAATAGATAGTACCTCGTTCTGTTGTGGCCTGTGCAGAGTCTGAAGACCACCACCCCACTCTCTTCTGTTCAACTAGTAATAAGCATCATTTGTTGTGTAGTCAGTATGCTCTGTTTCCCATGTGGCCATGTATCTGGCTCTAAAAGGCCTTTTGGACTCTTTGTAGGTCACACTAGAATTTGGTTGTGGTAAACTTCTTTCGCCAGTCTGTCTGCCTCCTCGTTGTTTTGAATGTTACAGTGGGATGGGACCCATTCATTTATTCATGTCTATTTCATTTGGCGTAAACTCGCAAGCCTCAAAGTCAGGTCCACATTGTGCACTTGAAAACAGGCTGTGTTACAGCAGTTTAGCCAGTGAGGTAGAAATCATTATTGTGAGAAGCCTAGCATTACACTACAGCCAGAAGGGCTTCAAGAGATCTCGAGATATAAAAACCACTGCAAACTGCTACCAATGTAGTATCATCAAGCACACAGAACTCAACAATAAGTAGCTTCTGCGGTTTCTTTTTTAGTGCTCAACCCTTTACAGCCATAAACCTTGAACAGGAAATATGTTCCCTACTCCTAGTGCTCAACCCTTTACAGCCATAAACCTTGAACAGGAAATATGTTCCCTACTCCTAGTGCTCAACCCTTTACAGCCATAAACCTTGAACAGGAAATATGTTCCCTACTCCTAGTGCTCAACCCTTTACAGCCATAAACCTTGAACAGGAAATATGTTCCCTACTCCTAGTGCTCAACCCTTTACAGCCATAAACCTTGAACAGGAAATATGTTCCCTACTCCTAGTGCTCAACCCTTTACAGCCATAAACCTTGAACAGGAAATATGTTCCCTACTCCTAGTGCTCAACCCTTTACAGCCATAAACCTTGAACAGGAAATATGTTCCCTACTCCTAGTGCTCAACCCTTTACAGCCATAAACCTTGAACAGGAAATATGTTCCCTACTCCTAGTGCTCAACCCTTTACAACCATAAACCTTGAACAGGAAATATGTTCCCTACTCCTAGTGCTCAACCCTTTACAGCCATAAACCTTGAACAGGAAATATGTTCCCTACTCCTAGTGCTCAACCCTTTACAGCCATAAACCTTGAACAGGAAATATGTTCCCTACTCCTAGTGCTCAACCCTTTACAGCCCTAAACCTTGAACAGGAAATATGTTCCCTACTCCTAGTGCTCAACCCTTTACAGCCCTAAACCTTGAACAGGAAATATGTTCCCTACTCCTAGTGCTCAACCCTTTACAGCCATAAACCTTGAACAGGAAATATGTTCCCTACTCCTAGTGCTCAACCCTTTACAGCCCTAAACCTTGAACAGGAAATATGTTCCCTACTCCTAGTGCTCAACCCTTTACAGCCATAAACCTTGAACAGGAAATATGTTCCCTACTCCTAGTGCTCAACCCTTTACAGCCATAAACCTTGAACAGGAAATATGTTCCCTACTCCTAGTGCTCAACCCTTTACAGCCATAAACCTTGAACAGGAAATATGTTCCCTACTCCTAGTGCTCAACCCTTTACAGCCATAAACCTTGAACAGGAAATATGTTCCCTACTCCTAGTGCTCAACCCTTTACAACCCTAAACCTTGAACAGGAAATATGTTCCCTACTCCTAGTGCTCAACCCTTTACAGCCATAAACCTTGAACAGGAAATATGTTCCCTACTCCTAGTGCTCAACCCTTTACAACCCTAAACCTTGAACAGGAAATATGTTTCTTACTCCTAGTGCTCAACCCTTTACAGCCATAAACCTTGAACAGGAAATATGTTCCCTACTCCTAGTGCTCAACCCTTTACAACCCTAAACCTTGAACAGGAAATATGTTCCCTACTCCTAGTGCTCAACCCTTTACAGCCATAAACCTTGAACAGGAAATATGTTCCCTACTCCTAGTGCTCAACCCTTTACAACCCTAAACCTTGAACAGGAAATATGTTTCTTACTCCTAGTGCTCAACCGTTTACAACCCTAAACAGGAAATATGTCCCCTACTCCTAGTGCTCAACCATTTACAACCCTTAACAGGAAATATGTTCCCTACTCCCAGTGCTCAACCCTTTACAACCCGAAACAGGAAATATGTCCCCTACTCCCAGTGCTCAACCCTTTACAACCCTAAACAGGAAATATGTCCCCTACTCCTAGTGCTCAACACTTTACAACCCTAAACAGGAAATATGTTCCCTACTCCTAGGGCTCAACCCTTTACAACCCTAAACAGGAAATATGTTCCCTACTCCTAGTGCTCAACCCTTTACAACCCTAAACAGGAAATATATTCCCTACTCCCAGTGCTCAACCCTGTCAATATAAATGGGCCAACAGTTTCCCAAAGAACCCATAACCACACAGCTGAAGCATCTAGAAAGGAAGTGATATTTAGAGCAGAAGAAGAAATTTGTGTGTGTGATGATTAGAGACCAAAAAGACGGTGTATTCTCGTTTCGTGCAGCGCCATAGTAGAGACCAAAGAAATAACCAATCACTCCGATCAAAGAAAAATAAAACCAGTGATGATCAATGTCTGCAATCAATGCATGAATGGATATGGCAGAGTGGACCAATGTGTCCATTACAAGAGGCACATTTAGTAGACGGACAAGAAAGTGGTGGAAAAAAACAATTTCTTGCAGGTTTTCGAAAGTGATGCAGCTTAACGCATACAAATTGTTTGCAATGTCCAGCCATCTTAACGCTTACAAATTGTTTGCAATGTCCGGCCAGCTTAACGTATACAAATTGTTTGCAATGTCCAGCCAGCTTAATGTATACAAATTGTTTGCAATGTCCAGCCAGCTTAACGTATACAAATTGTTTGCAATGTCCAAGGCATCAAACACAAAAGAAGCAGAGCCTGCTTCAGTTTAAAAGGCAACTGATAAATGAATTTTGATATTGTTGCTGCAGTAGATTTGCAGACAATTTCACCTAGAACCACACGGAAATCATGTTAGTAATCTATTGAATAGACTGATTGGCTCAAGCCACATTATTAAAAAGCTGGACAAGAAAAGAAACTGCGTCATCTGCAGCAGTAGCCCTTAAGTAAGTGTATGGAGACCATTTTATTGTGAAAGCTGTGCAGATAAGCCCCGTCTTCATACAAATAACTGTTTTGTCAAGTTCCACGAGGAGAAATAATTTGTATGCAGTTGTGTATTGTATAAATAGTTTTCCTTGCTGACTTTTTTTTCCACAGTGTGACTTCAAGCATACAAATGAACACCAAATCTTTATTTACTTCCAAAATTATAAATCGTGTTTAGTTTATATCTTGTATGTATAAATGGATATTCTATCAGTGAAGATTTATGTTAGGAGCTTCAGACCTGTACAAAGCTCGATATATTATAAGTTCAAACTTTTTTTTTCTCAAATTAAAATAGAAAAGAATGTATTTCAAATATATGTGGACTACTATTGATCTATTCTTCTTTATCTAAAGACACACATTGGTTTTATTTGATAGCCCTTTCATTCTGCACACTTATATATAAGAAACATTAGTGTTATATTTAAGATAAGAAAATTATGATACAATACTAGGGGCGTTAAAACTGGGACTTTTTGCTCTAGTTCAACCTGAATGGGTTATAGTGTGCTGGAACTACTATCATTAGTCAGGGGCACTTGTGTCCTATTACTGCTAGATGGCCCACTTATCATGTGATTGATAAATAAAAATGGCAGACAACACTTAGTGCTTGCGTGGAACAGCGTGTTGTGATGAAGTTTCTTGTGAAAGAAGGAGTGAAATTTACAGAAGACTGCAATCACAATGCAGCGATGAAACACTCAGCTGCAATAAGACATTTGAATGGTGTAAACATTGTAGAAGAGGCCGTACATCCGTGAGTGATGATCCCGGCCGTGGTCTCAACCACCCTCAGTCATTCCTGTGAATATCCAGATTGTGGAATGCCTTATCCTGGAAAATCGATGCATAACCTGTTGGGAAATTGCACAAGAGCCAAGTCTTTCTCTGGGTATGGTGAACAAGAGCCAAGTCTTTCTCTGGGTATGGTGAACAAGAGCCAAGTCTTTCTCTGGGTATGGTGAACAAGAGCCAAGTCTTTCTCTGGGTATGGTGAACAAGAGCCAAGTCTTTCTCTGGGTATGGTGAACAAGAGCCAAGTCTTTCTCTGGGTATGGTGAACACTATTATTCATGAACATTTGCATTTTCAGAAGGATAGTGCACGTTGGGTTTGATCACAAAGAGCGCCCTGGTCCTGCAAGATAACACTCGACCTCATACGGCTCACCGCACTATGTGCCATCTGCAGCAGCTTGGCCTTTGAGGTTTTGCCACACCCACCTTACAGCCCAGACCTCGCTCCAAGCGATTTCCACCAGTTTGGATCCATAAAAGAATTCCTGGGAGGTCAGCATTTCAGCACCAATGGTGAAGTGAAACTCGCTGTCCTGGATTGGTTCAGACATACTGACAAATCTTTCTATGCTGAAGCTTTTCAAGCATGACTAAAATGCTGGGATAAGTGCATAGACGTTGCAGATTATTACAAAAAATAAATGGCATTTTGACTACTTGAAAAAACATTTTTTTTCCTTACAAAATAAAGTCTCGGTTTGACTTGACTTGGCGTCGTTCGTTCTCAATCTCACGCTACCAAGCCCTGACACTGGCCTAAGTAGCAGAATGTAGTGCAGAGAAAACGGAATGCGTTGTGTTCGTAGTTTACAGCTTGACTGCGATATTTGCACCTTTCGGTCCAACACATTCGACTTCAGCAAGCATTTTTTGAGTACTGTTAGCATTGTCTCTTCTATCCCTTCATCTTAGCCAGTCTGCCTGCTGCAGCCTGTTATCCAGGATCACCGTGTGAAGGTGTAGAAGGGTCTTGGCAGCTCTGGTTCGCTGGGCCTGATGCTAGCAGTCAGCTATGGGTCGCTGACCACTGCAGCTCATGCGCTGCTCAGCATCTTGATCCCGATTTGATTTGAACGCCCCTATGATGTTTTGGCACCCTAACCTCAAAATAGAATCCTTAAACAGACTGTGTAAAAACACAGTTTTAGTATGTGTATACTAAGAGTTAAATAAAGTGAATAGATTTGTCAATGTCAGAATTGAGTTTTTATTCACGCAGCAATTTTTTTTGGGTACTTTTTTAATTTGGTGAATTGGGTAACACAAGGTTACTGAAAGTGATATGTGAATCGAATCATTGAGTGGTTATATTATAGACAAAGTGAGCGAGCGTGATATGTGAATATAATTATTGAGTGATTATACACAAAGTGAGTGCTATGTGAATCTAATCATTGAGCGATTATAGAAAAAGTGAATAAGAGTGATATGTGAATCTAATCATTGAGTGATTATAGAAAAAGTGAATGAAAGTGATATGTGAATCTAATCATTGAGTGATTATAGAAAAAGTGAATGAGAGTGATATGTGAATCTAATCATTGGGTGATTATAGAAAACGTGAATGAGAGTGATATGTGAATCTAATCATTGAGTGATTATACACTGAGTGAGTGAGAGTGATATGTGAATCTAATCATTGAGTGATTATAGAAAAAGTGAATGAGAGTGATATGTGAATCTAATCATTGGGTGATTATAGAAAAAGTGACTGAGAGTGATATGTAAATCTAATCATTGAGCGATTATAGAAAAAGTGAATAAGAGTGATATGTAAATCTAATCATTGAGTGATTATAGAAAAAGTGAATGAAAGTGATATGTGAATCTAATCATTGAGTGATTATAGAAAAAGTGAATGAGAGTGATATGTGAATCTAATCATTGGGTGATTATAGAAAAAGTGAATGAGAGTGATATGTGAATCTAATCATTGGGTGATTATAGAAAAAGTGAATGAGAGTGATATGTGAATCTAATCATTGAGTGATTATACACTGAGTGAGTGAGAGTGATATGTGAATCTAATCATTGAGTGATTATACACTGAGTGAGTGAGAGTGATATGTGAATCTAATCATTGAGTGATTATACACTGAGTGAGTGAGAGTGATATGTGAATCTAATCATTGAGTGATTATAGAAAAAGTGAATGAGAGTGATATGTGAATCTAATCATTGGGTGATTATAGAAAAAGTGACTGAGAGTGATATGTAAATCTAATCATTGAGCGATTATAGAAAAAGTGAATAAGAGTGATATGTAAATCTAATCATTGAGTGATTATAGAAAAAGTGAATGAAAGTGATATGTGAATCTAATCATTGAGTGATTATAGAAAAAGTGAATGAGAGTGATATGTGAATCTAATCATTGGGTGATTATAGAAAACGTGAATGAGAGTGATATGTGAATCTAATCATTGAGTGATTATACACTGAGTGAGTGAGAGTGATATGTGAATCTAATCATTGAGTGATTATACACTGAGTGAGTGAGAGTGATATGTGAATCTAATCATTGAGTGATTATAGAAAAAGTGAATGAGAGTGATATGTGAATCTAATCATTGGGTGATTATAGAAAAAGTGAATGAGAGTGATATGTGAATCTAATCATTGAGTGTTAATATAGATTTGAGAAGAATCAAACATTCTCACATATTTGATTCTGTTTATTTTCCAAACATATTCGTGTTTGATTTACTGACGTCATGTACTATTGCTAGTATTCACATCAAATTGTTGTAACAGAACGGATGTGTTACAATACTTACATGTAATGTGTCCTGCAGATCTCAGACATCTTAATCTTATCGTAAGGGGCTCAGCAAGTTTGTCCATCCCTGGTAGACGGTACAGGTAGTTTCATAGTAAATATACTGCCATCATGGATAAAGTGTAAATGTCTTGATTGTACAAAATCTCAACTTTTATGAGGTTGGAGGCCAGTTTTATTCCTCTCCCTTGCATTTCCTTCTAGCAAATTATTACCATGTATTTCTCTATCATTTGCAGGGGTTTCCAATTCACATGAACCTTGCTGTGTCTTCATCAGCAAGCAAGACAACAGATAACATCACTTTACAACGGCTCAGAGAACAAAATAGAAAACTTCTTGAGGTAAGATGTTATACCATTTCTTTCATCATCTTCTACAGATTCTCTGGAACACCTGTACTTAGATTTTTATTTTTTGTATCATTCTATTTTGTTGGTTATCTTGAAAAGGTTGTCATAGTTTACAGCAAGCCATGCTAGTCAGGGTCAGGCAAAACATACTGGCCAAGACAAGCTAGTCAGGGTCAGGCAAAATATACTGGCCAAGACATGCTAGTCAGGGTCAGGCAAAACATACTGGCCGAGACATGCTAGTCAGGGTCAGGCAAAATATACTGGCCAAGACATGCTAGTCAGGGTCAGGCAAAACATACTGGCCGAGACATGCTAGTCAGGGTCGGGCAAAACATACTGGCCAAGACATGCTAGTCAGGCAAAACATACTGGCCAAGACATGCTAGTCAGGGTCAGGCAAAACATACTGGCCAAGACATGCTAGTCAGAGTCAGGCAAAACATACTGACCGAGACATGCTAGTCAGGGTCAGGCAAAACATACTGGCCGAGACATGCTAGTCAGAATCAGGCAAAACATACTGGCCAAGACAAGCTAGTCGGGGTCAGGCAAAACATACTGGCCAAGACATGCTAGTCAGGGTCAGGCAAAACATACTGGCCAAGATATGCTAGTCAGAGTCAGGCAAAACATACTGGCCAAGATATGCTAGTCAGGGTCAGGCAAAACATACTGGCCAAGATATGCTAGTCAGGGTCAGGCAAAACATACTGGCCAAGATATGCTAGTCAAGAGTCAGGCAAAACATACTGGCCGAGACATGCTAGGCTAGTCAGAGTCAGGCAAAACATACTGGCCAAGACATGCTAGTCAGGGTCAGGCAAAACATACTGACCGAGACATACTAGTCAGGGTCAGGCAAAACATACTGACCGAGACATGCTAGTCAGGGTCAGGCAAAACATACTGACCGAGACATGCTAGTCAGGGTCAGGCAAAACATATTGGCCAATACCCACACCTTAGCTGCCTCATAGCCCTTTCTCAAAACGGGCTGTTTTCATGGCAGCCTGGCTAACAAGAGAAAAGATTTACGTGATCCCCGTAGTAGTGGGTTACACACAGATGAAGCCAAGCATAAGACAACCGCCTAAGGACCCTGGGCCACCTTCATCAGGATGTGAGGAAAGCTACTGCATTCCGCCACTGAACGTCCTTTTCAGGGTGCACAAAAGAGTAAACCTACTCATTGTGGGCAATCGAAACAACAAGAACAGCAAGACTGCAATAGCTGGGCCTCTCTGCCCAACACAGTTTCAGTGCAGCCCATTTTGGCACCAGATTTGCTTTCCCTCTGCCCTGAGACAGGTGGTTGGGGGCAGCTATGGTTTGCTGATACAATCAGTCAGTTATGAGTTGCTGTCCACTGTCACCAAGTTCACCGCAGCTTCTACCTCATGTATGACACAGCCAATAGCAAGTGAGCAGAAGATGTGGGCACATATTAAGGATACCAGTTGATAGTATTAACTTTATGTGACATATGGTCCATTAACCCTTTTTGAGTTCACAACCTCGACATTGGTATTTTAATTTATTGTAGCAACAAATTAACTTACCCTGTGGTGACTGTGGAGGCAAGTAATCTTTAATCCTCAACCCTATAAATCTTCTTGATGAACCTCGATAATAAGAATAAATAGTGAAGTGCTTTTATTTTAAAAAATGGAAAACTAAAAAACTGAAAAATGAATGTCATTTGTGTCCAACTTATCGTCTGTGTTATGTTTTTCACATCCACAGGATGTGGAACAGAGGAAGGAACAGGTGTCTCAGCTAGAGATGGAGAAAGCCAGTCTGGTGCGAGATCTCTTTGAGGTTCGATCGAAGAACAGTTCCGGTCATGATGACACTACCTTCATGTGAATCAACCCGAGACCCCGAGATTTTGCTGTGTGTAAATGGTCCATTCTCCGAACCCACCAGATATTTTTATGTCACACACTTGCCATATATAAGCAGGCAGAGCATGGACAATGTGTACAATTTAGTGACATCACAAAGTACTCATATTTCCTGAGTTACCTTAAAATGGCTGCTGCCATATCGAATGAACACATTTTGCTAATTGTTATTCCTTCAGACAATTTGAGAAATTTTTGTTCTATAAGGCTAACAACAAAATAGCTATTGAACATATTCTCAATAATTTGGTGGCTGATCAATTAGATTTACTTGATTATTATTTGAAAATGACATCTGATGATGCATTGAATGGTGAAACATGTCAATTGGATTATGATCAAGGTATACCTTGTTCTGTTCCTGGTCCCTGTGGCATCAGACAACGGTCGGGGGATGTATCCTAGCAATATGTCCAGTGAATGTCATGTCGGATGGTCCTCTACAAATATGTTCAACAAGCTAGTGGCATGAATGCACATTTTACTTAACATCTTTATACTGATTTAAAAGGCTCTACAGAGTCTGCATACAACCAGCTTCTTGGAGTTGGTTTTTTTTATCGATGTGGGAGTCCATCTTTATAGACTCTAGAGCTAAGTAGACCCGCAGCCAGTTAGGCACCATCTAAAGCTGCTTTTAACAATCCGCACGAGGAAAGGTACAAATAACGTGGGTAGATTTTTAACTTGAATGTTTTTCGAGCAGCGGCTGTTAAGCCTACTCTTTTCGATTTCCAACTGCCAAAGAATTTTTATCAGAAGATCCACATGAAAAAAGTCCCGGTTTCCATCGTGATTCGAACACGCAGCCTCTGACACCCGAGGCGGACACCTTACCTTGAGACCGTTGGGTCCCTCTAGTCATTTGAGATGGTATGATCAGGTCAGCCTATTCTGTCTCCTAATGGCGGTCCTGGAAACAGACTGCAACCATGCTAACAGATTAGGGATCGAAGAGGGAATGCAATCATGGTCTGAAAAATGCTGTGCTGAAATCAAGAGTGCTGGTTCAAAAGGCGCAGATATCACAGCCTCAGTGTAAACAACATCACAAACATCATTTTCAGCACGAACGCTAAAGAAGAAACCAGATGCATATATTTGTTTCCCCTGAGTGGATTCCAGGGTCTCTTACTGCGGAGGAAAGAATGAGACCATTGCACCTCCATGATTTTGTAAAAGACAACTAGAGAGGTGTGCATTGTGCCAGAAGCCTTATCATGTCAAACAAATTACTACAGAAATCACTTCAGTGCACACAAAGTGTTAAGGTGCAGGCTTTACACCCTGGCTGGAGTGACAAGGGACAAAAAGACGAAGAGAGTTTTGTCAGAGTAGTAAGCTGTGCTTATTTGTGTCTGCTTTGTGCTTTTGTTGTTATTGTTGTTCATTAGTCAAGGTCGGCAATGTTCTATGTGGTGACCGGAGTTGAAACGGTTAAGATCTGTGACCTGTAGTTAGTGCCATTTTTCTAATATACTTGAGAGCAATACATATTGTTTTCAGCTTTCATTAATTTCATTTGGTCATTTCACTCAGTATGGAGCATAGGAGCTGACAAACCCCAGCATGACCAGGACAATAGGTCCATACCAGCCTCTCGAGGTTTGAGACCTCGACAGCTGCCATCCATCCGAGGTGAACTAAAGATGATGGTTCTCCTGGCCTTGCAAAGTTTACCCTGTAGACTCTCACCACTATTGGGATCATGGTGTCTAATAATTGTCATTTTAGCTCAATTAGTGTCGTCATCCATCCCGTTCCCCTTGGAGCATAGGGCCAGAACGGATGATAGCTATCTGATCTTATTCTTATCTATCTTCTCGAGTTCTGCCCAGCAACACTGGCCCCATGCACAACTCTCTTTAGTTATTTTTTAATGACATGCATGGTGGTGTAGTGGACCTATTGAGAGAATAGGTGGACCTGGAATTTAGTCTACCCAGCTGTAAATGGGTACCTTGACAAAATTTAAAATCAAAACCTTTCAGCTCCCTGTGAAGCACATATCTTCAACAAAGACATATCAATTCATCCTGTCCTGAACCATCTGTTTCCTTTGTGTTTTTCCTCAAGCTCTTTTCTCCACATGTGCTTTTTTTGTCTTCTTCTTTTTCCTTGGGCATTTCACAACAGAGACTGTCTTTCTTGTAATGCTAGCGTCTTCATGTTGCACTGGTATCAGTCTAGTTCTTCCTAACAGTTCCACACCAGTGAACTTATCCGACCATTTCAATCCCTATCTTTTGTGCAGTCACCCATCTATGAAAGTCAGTACTTTTTTGGTTGTTCTTCGTGTTTGAAAGCCATACAGTAGTTCAGACTTTACATTGGGGTTACAACATTTTATTTCTGTGTTGGGTTCCATTTCTTGTGATTTCCATCAACCCCTCAATGCAATGAAAGCTCTTCTCACATTTTGTATACATGTTTTCATCTGTGCTTCGCCTGGCTTACAGTTTTGGTCTGTGCTTGACCTGGTTTACAGTTTTGGTCTGAGGCTTGGCCTGTCTTTCAGTTTTGGTCTGTGCTAAACCCGGCTTACAGTTTTGGTCTGTGCTTGACCTGGCTTACAGTTTTGGTCTGTGCTTGACCTGGCTTACAGTTTTGGTCCGTGCTTGACCTGGTTTACAGTTTTGGTCTGAGGCTTGACCTGTCTTACAGTTTTGGTCTGAGGCTTGACCTGTCTTACAGTTTTGGTCTGTGCTTAACCTGGCTTACAGTTTTGGTCTGTGCTTGACCTGGCTTACAGTTTTGGTCTGTGCTTGACCTGGCTAACAGTTTTGGTCCGTGCTTGAACTGGCTTACAGTTTTGGTCTGTGCTTGGCCTGGCTTACAGTTTTAGTCTGTGCTTGGCCTGGCTTACAGTTTTGGTCTGTGCTTGACCTGTCTTACAGTTTTGGTCTGTGCTTAACCTGGCTTACAGTTTTGGTCTGTGCTTCTTGACCTGGCTTACAGTTTTGGTCGGTGTTTGGCCTGGCTTACAGTTATGGAGTACAAGGCAGAGGACAGAGACTGGTCACAGCACTTTAAACAAAAAGGGTGGGGTCTAGTGCCATTGCAGTCTCTAACACTATCCATGATGGTACTGTCTGCTATCTACAATGGCACTGTCTGTTATCTACAATGGTACTGTTGGTTATCTACAATGGTACTGTCTGCTATCGTGATGACACTTGTCTGCTATCTGCAGTGACACTGTTACCCTGATGGGACTGTCTGCTTTCCGTCATGGCACTGTCTGCTATCCTGATGGCACTGTCTGCTATCCTGATGGCACTGTCTGCTATCCTGATGGCACTGTCTGCTATCCTGATGGCACTGTCTGCTATCCTGATGGCACTGTCTGCTATCCATGATGACATTGTGTTATCCACGATGACACTGACTGCTATTCGATGTCCTATTTTTTAAATGAAAATATTTAATGATACATTCCATGTTGTTTGAAGCTGTTACAACCCAGTATTTTGTTGTTAACATCATCTTGTGTTATCTGACCTGCAGTTTCAGTCTATAATAATTCATCTCCAATGGCAATATTTGCTGCGAGAAAAAAATAAAATGGATTTCATCAGTGAAGTGGTTAGGGGCATGGTTCAGGGATCCCCTCAGGGAAGTGGTTAGGGGAATGGTTCACAACCTAAACTACTTGATCAAGTTCGGATTCATGTACTTGATCATGTTCGGATTCAAGTACTTGATCATGTTCGGATTCATGTACTTGATCATGTTTGGATTCATGTACTTGATCATGTTTGGATTCATGTACTTGATCATGTTCGGATTCATGTACTTGATCATGTTTGGATTCATGTACTTGATCATGTTCAGATTCATGTACTTGATCATGTTTGGATTCATGTACTTGATCATGTTTGGATTCATGTTCAGATTCATGTACTTGATCATGTTCAGATTCATGTACTTGATCATGTTTGGATTCATGTACTTGATCATGTTTGGATTCATGTTCAGATTCATGTACTTGATCATGTTCAGATTCATGTACTTGATCATGTTTGGATTCATGTACTTGATCATGTTTGGATTCATGTTCAGATTCATGTACTTGATCATGTTCAGATTCATGTACTTGATCATGTTTGGATTCATGTACTTGATCATGTTTGGATTCATGTTCAGATTCATGTACTTGATCATGTTCAGATTCATGTACTTGATCATGTTTGGATTCATGTACTTGATCATGTTTGGATTCATGTTCAGATTCATGTACTTGATCATGTTCAGATTCATGTACTTGATCATGTTTGGATTCATGTACTTGATCATGTTCGGATTCAAGTACTTGATCATGTTTGGATTCATGTACTTGATCATGTTTGGATTCATGTTCAGATTCATGTACTTGATCATGTTCAGATTCATGTACTTGATCATGTTTGGATTCATGTACTTGATCATGTTCGGATTCAAGTACTTGATCATGTTCGGATTCATGAAAGGGTATGTTGTGCTCTATTGGATCTAAACCCATTATAGAAAATGTGTACTGAAGTCTGATGAGCAGGACCATTAGGCGTAAAACACAGCACACCATACTCCACCATAAGAAAAACAAATGTGTTTATACTAAACTGTTAACAATTTAATGCAGCATAGAATGTTATAAAAATATTTGATATATTGGGATATAGATTTATATAAAGGAGATTAGAGTGACACAGTTTTTTGTTGTCATTAGCAACAATGTATATATTTGTGTACTCCTAACTCAATAATTCAGTTTTACATCAACGCATGAACAAAACAATTGCTTTTTATTGAAGATAATCTGTGTGGAAAGATATTCTTCAAGTTTTGCAATATTAGGACAATCAACTTTCACAATATGCATATTTGACTGAAGACAAGTGATGCTGAAAATGACTATTTCTTTATTGCACCAAAATGTGCAAAAAACTCAATCTGTCCAAATATAATCCTAGTGAAACGAAGAGCAAAATCTAGACTTCCAGTAGAAAGTACACTTTTAAGATTTCTAATTACCTGGAATGAAAATAGTGGTATATCTTTGTACAGTAATGGTCACAGTCAGATCAGCGACATTGAAAAAATATTCCAGAGTCTATACTGATTGGCATGGTTAAAATAGGTGACAGGCGTATCACAAACTTCCGATTTGCTGATGATATTGATGTATTGGCAGGCACAGAAAGAGAGCTCCAGGAGTTGATTGGTAGATTGGATAGAGCGGCCCAGAGTTTTGGAATGGAAATAAATGCCGATAAAACAAAGCTCTTGACCAATAACATAGCAGGGTTTAAATCTGTAATAGAGGCAAATGGGCAGGAACTTGAGGTGGTAAAACGTTTCAAATATATGGGATCATTGATCAGTGAAGAGAGATCGAAGCCAGAGGTAATTGCAAGAATAGCACAAACAACAGCGGCGCTGACTCGGCTGAAACCTATATGGCGAGACAAGCGACTCGCCCTCGGCATAAAAGTTAGACTAATGCGCTCTTTGGTGCTATCAATATTTCTGTATGCCTGCGAGACCTGGACCATTACAGCAGATATCCAGGGCAGAATACATGCAATGGAAATGAGGTGCTATAGAAAACTCCTAAATGTTACATATAAAGATCGTGTCACGAACGTAGAAATACGTCAGAGAGTTGAAGACGCTATTGGTCCTTTTGAAGATCTGTTCACAGCTATCAAAAGACGAAAGATGGCCTGGTGCGGGCACGTCGCGAAGTCCAACGTAATTACCAACTAGATACTCTTTGGTTCCGTACCGGGACAGAGAGGGCGAGGACGTCCAAGGAAGAGATGGGTAGACAACATCACTGAGTGGTCAGGCCTTCGTCCCAGTGAGATACGACAGGCGGCGACAGACAGAGAAGGATGGCGTGGGATTTTGGGAGTGTCTTCATGTGTGCCCCAACGACCTGATGGGTTACGGGATGAACTGAACTGAACTGATACTGATTGAATCATGCTCAAGACAGACCAGAGGGACATATGAAACACCTGATCCCCTACTGCAGTATCTATCTGATTTATTTGAGTGTGTTGTCAAATTGAAGTGATTGATGGTGGTTATTCTCAATAATTGTTGCTACATTTCTTTTACAGACTTTGCATTTGGTTATTTTGTCTATGTGTTTGTTTTGTTTACCTTGTGTTACTGGAGTCTGAAAGTGGAGCAAAGAATAATAACACTGTAACCTGCTTGGAGGGTTGGACATGAAGTCGACTATGCTCCCTGCAGAGACTAGCCACAAGAAAATGACAAGAAGACATCTACACCCCTTGGTAGAAGAGGGGGAACTGGGTCAAGAAGAAGCCTTTACACCCCATGGTAGAAGTGGGGTGACTACCCTTCCTGTAGACATTTTCAGCACAAGAAAAAGTCATGAAGACCTCTATAGCACATGGTAGAAGAGAGGGAACTAGGTCAAGAAGAAGTCTTTACACCCCATGGTTAAAGGGAGGCGTCTGAGTCAAGTCATTTGTTTTCCGAAAGCTCGAGTACATATTGGATTTATGTTTTTATAGTTCTTTATTTGCTCTTGAGTGGCAGAGCACTTGTGTGCGACGGCAAAGGGACTGGGTTCGCTCCCAGTCTTCAACATGCTTCAGTCTACCCAACTGGAACTCAACACCTGATCTAGTTTCCCCGAGTGGATCCCAATTCCATTTTGGGGAGTAATGAATAAAGGCCATTGCACCTCCATATACATGTCATCAAATCAGCCAAAGCGAGCTGTGCATAGGGCTAGCTGCCTCATCGTGTAAAGCAGATTGCTGCAGAAACACACAAGGTTCTTTGGCACACGCTTCCTAAATAAAATAAGGCCTACTGTAGGGGTGGCCCTATACTCCAGCTGGATCAGCAAAAGAACACGAGACACCAATAGTTAGGCCAATTCACCCACGCATGTATGTCACAGAAGGATCAAAGTCATTAAGCTTGTTTGGTTACAAATAGTTTGATATTCGTACAGGAAGTAGATCAATTAATATTTGTTCTTCTTCTTCTTCGTTTGTTCTCAAACTTCCGCTACGAAGCCCTCAAAGTGACTTTGCAAGTAGCAGGATGTAGTCGGGAGAACAGAATGAGTTGTGTTGTAATTTACAGCTTGACTGCGATATTTTGCACCTTTCAGTCCAACACATTCGACTTTAGCAGGCATTTTTTGGTACTGGGCTAGCCTTCCCTCTTCGATCCCTTCTCCTTAGCCAGTCTGCCCTGTTGCAGCCTGTTATTCAGGATCACCGCGTGGAGGTGTAGAAGGGTCTTGGCACCTCTGGAACACTGGCCCTGACGCTAGCAGTCAGCTATGGGTCTCTGACCACTACAGCTCATGATCTGCTCAGCATCTTTTTCCATGATATTTGTTCCAACGGTACTAGTTGTTCTCGCACTGTTATATTCATTAAGTTGTTAGCTTTTACTAATGACTGATGAAGGCATTTGTTTTGATGGCACACAGTTTTTAATTACAAACTGAAATCGTTTTTCCTCAATGATATACCATTTAGATTTTGTCTGAGGGAGTAGAAATTATAATTTGACATAGAAAAATTACATTGTATAAAAAAAGAAAACACTTGTAGAAGGCAGACAATTTTCCTGGACTAAGGACAGAATTTGTTGCAAGTTCAATACTTAAACGCCCATCACGTCTAACAATAACTACTAAAAGACTATAATGATGGCCGTCACTAACGACGGTGGATTGTCTCTGGTAGCAAATTTACTGTGGCTCTTCTTACATCCTGGGGCATACTGAAAAAGGTGGATCTTGGTCCTTCTGGCTGTAGTACAATGTAAGTCTTCTCAGCAAGCTCACTACTATATAGGTCACAGTGTCTGTCCCCACTTTTTTATTCAGGGTGCTGTTACATCCTGCTTCTAGGTTCATGATGTCACAGTGAGTAGAAGATTTTGGTCAGTATGTTTCACGAAACATTAATGTTAGCATTCACACTTCACCCAATTAGTTCCCGATTTGAAAGAATTGAACCACTGTAACCTGCCAAGCATATCATAAATGGTGACAAAAAAGGGTTTGCATGGAGGCTAACTACCTCATGTGTTGCTGTAGTAGTTTCTTCTTCGTATGCTGTCAGACGTCAACTTGAATTTGTTCGAAGAAAGCAGCTGTCATCCTGAAGCTGTTTACACTGCCATAGAGCTTGTCTAGTGTTGCCACTGGTGATGGCCACATGTGCTTTCTCTGGTCCTCGTATGTCGGGCAATTTTGCAGCAGATGTTCAGTGGTCATTTTCCCTGTACCACAGGTGCATTCATCAGTGCCACCTATCTTCAGTTTATTGAATAGATGGTACCTCAGTCTGTTGTGGCCTGTGCAGAGTCTGAAGACCACGACCTGCTCTCTTCTGTTCAACTGGTAATAGGCATCATTTGTTGTGTAGCCAGTATGCTCTGTTTCCCATTTGGCCATGTATCTGGCCCTAATAAACCTTTTGGACTCTTCGTAGGTCACACTTGAATCTGGTTGTGGTAGTCTTGCACCTTCAATTGCCAGTCTGTCTGCCTCCTCGTTGCCTTGGATGTTACAGTGGGAAGGAACCCACTGTACCACTACTCTTTTTGGTGCGGGCTGCTTTCATAGTTGACAGAGTACTGCTCTTAAATCATTAAGTTCTGTATTTTTCTGGCTTTTTAGTGCTGTAACCACGGACAGGGCATCTGTAAACAGGACTATCTGGCTTTCATTGCTTTCGCCTGTCAGCATTGCTTCTACCGCAGCCTTCAGTGCCATTGCCTCCGCTCTGAAATTGCTTGAGAATTTTCCAGTTGCCACTGACAGTGTTATTTTTCTACCGTTTGTTAGGCTCAGGGATACCCCTCCCCCTCCATTCTTTGTGTTTGTTACAGAACCGTCAGTGTATGCATGGGTCCAGTCCATGCTTGGGTAGTTTTTCGCTATGTAACTCAGGGTTATGTCTCTTCTTTCTTTTTCAGTCTGGCTGTTCTTGTTTCCAATACCTTGTATATTTTCTACCACCTCTGGAATGATATGCTGCTTCCAGGTGGGTTTGTGTACAGTAGTGATAGGCTTTGGTGTTGTTAGTGCGTTTATGGGATCTTCGTGCATCTTTGCTTTGGCTATTTCTGCAAAGTTTCTCCGCTTTAGTTTCCCATTTCCCAAATTGTTTAGTGTCTGGTGCATTGGATGGTCGGTCAGTCTTCGGAGCTTCTCTGACTGCAGCTGGGATCTGCAGTCTCTTCTATCGGTCATGGATTGCAGTTTTGTAATCTTTTCAAGTTCTACAATTGGCGTTGACTTCATGCCACCTGTTATAATTCTCATGGCTTGGTTTTGAAGTTTGCTAACTTTATCGAAGTTCGCCTTCGCTGCTGTTGTCCATGCCGCAATGCCATACTCGAGAACTGGTCTCACTCTTCCAGTGTACAGTATCTTCAGTATTCTTTCGTCTGCTCCCCAGCTTGTGCCAGCAAGTTTCCTCATGATTGCCATTCTTTGTCTTGCTCTCATTCGGTTTCTCTTGATCTGACTTTTCCATATCATGCGCCAATCAAATGTGACACCCAAGTAGTTTGGGTTGTCGTTTAGCCGCAGGTATTTGCCATTAAGACTTATGCTGTAGTAGTTTGAAGCTACTTGTGCTGAGCTAACTCTTGATGATGTTTCTTTGGTAGCAGGTTACAGTGACTCTTCTTACATCTCAAGGTGTGCTTCAGAAAGTTAACCTAGGTCCTCCTGCCTATAGTGCAATTTGAGGCTCCTCGATAAACTCACCACTATGGAGAGGGATGCAGTGTTGATCTACACCTCATTTTGGCACATTCTGTTTCCAGGACGTCAGGTGGGATATTGATCATTGTTTCACCTGACCCTGATTACTCTTTTCTCTCACCCTAATCACTATGTTTCACCTGACCCTGATTACTCTTCTCTCCCACCCTAATCACTATGTTTCACCTGACCCTGATTACTCTTCTCTCCCACCTTGATCACTATGTCTCACCTGACCCTGATTACTCTTCTCTCCCACCTTGATCACTATGTCTCACTTGACCCTGATTACTCTTCTCTCCCACCTTGATCACTATGTCTCACTTGACCCTGATTACTCTTCTCTCCCACCTTGATCACTATGTCTCACTTGACCCTGATTACTCTTCTCTCCCACCTTGATCACTATGTCTCACCTGACCCTGATTACTCTTCTCTCCCACCTTGATCACTATGTCTCACCTGACCCTGATTACTCTTCTCTCCCACCTTGATCACTATGTCTCACTTGACCCTGATTACTCTTCTCTCCCACCTTGATCACTATGTCTCACCTGACCCTGATTACTCTTCTCTCCCACCTTGATCACTATGTCTCACCTGACCCTGATTACTCTTCTCTCCCACCTTGATCACTATGTCTCACCTGACCCTGATTACTCTTCTCTCCCACCTGATCATGTAAAACTATTGTTGTTGAAATCACCACTGCAAATGCTTGGATGCCGGCTTCCTGTAATGGGGCCAGCTGTAGTGGTGGGCATATGCTTCATTTGGAGTCACTCAATCAATCAATCAATGTCACAGACTTAATTTAATGTGAATTTTATTTGTATTTGACAGTAAAAGAAAAAACATGATGCATATTACTAGTTCAACAAGTCATGTTATAATGTGCAGACCCGGAATAACTGCATTCAGGTAGATTGACAGGTGTTCAATATCTTTCAGCAGAAGGAGAAGGGTATGCATATTGAGGGTTCGTGTAGCTTGCTGGTTAAACACACTCCTGATCCATCCGCTATTGCAGTATTCCTTGGGAGACACATGTTTGATTTCAAATTTGTGCAACCTGCAACTGCTCTGCGTATCGGCCACAATGTAAACAACTAGCAGGTTGGTTCTGATGTTTAGCCGCGGAAGCTGCGGAGTTTGTACTCTGTCATCGGCACTTTCAGCAATGAAATGGCCCGAGCAGATATGGGGGCAAGCAGGTGCAATGAAGTCGGTTTTATTAGCTATTTCCACATCTTGAAACACTGTCCATACCTGGAGTGTTTTAGCCATGTGACTTTCTCAATCTCTTGTTGTTCTAGAATAACTTTAGGTTTGGTCTTTGCCTTGTCTGTGCTCATTATCTTGGTTTTACTTATATTCATGTAGAGATTTTGGTCTTCGCTGTGTTGTTTTACAGACATGATTATGGAACTACATTTTATTTATATCTGATGTTCCAACTATCAGTGTTCTCAAAGCCAGCATGTCAGATCTTTTCTGGTCCTGAACACCAGCATGATCAGGACAGTTGATCCACACAAGGCCCTGGAGGTCTGAGGTTTTGGGTTTCTGCTATCAGCTCAGTCATTGCCCTGAACATTAATATGATCAGGACAGTATATCCACACAAGGCCCTGGAGGTTTGAGGTTTTGGATGTCTGCTATCAGCTCAGTCATTGCCCTGAACCCTAGTATGATCAGGACAGTGGATCCACACAAGGCCCTGGAGGTTTGAGGTTTTGGATGTCTGCTATCAGCTCAGTCATTGCCCTGAACCCTAGTATGATCAGGACAGTGGATCCACACAAGGCCCTGGAGGTTTGAGGTTTTGGATGTCTGCTATCAGCTCAGTCATTGCCCTGAACCCTAGTATGATCAGGACAGTAGATCCACACAAGGCCCTGGGGTTTTGGATGTCTGCTATCAGCTCAGTCATTGCCCTGAACCCTAGTATGATCAGGACAGTAGATCCACACAAGGCCCTGGGGTTTTGGATGTCTGCTATTAGCTCAAGTCATTGCCCTGAACCTGAGTATAATAAGAACTGTGTTGAAAATTAAAGTAATATTTTCAAATAAAATCAGTAGAGAGTGACTGTTACAACCCTATGTTCCTACCGAACCTATGAAGAGTGACTGTTACAACCCTATGTTCCTACCGAACCTATGAAGAGTGACTGTTACAACCCTATGTTCCTACCGAACCTATGAAGAGTGACTGTTACAACCCTATGTTCCTACCGAACCTATGAAGAGTGACTGTTACAACCCTATGTTCCTACCGAACCTATGAAGAGTGACTGTTACAACCCTATGTTCCTACCGAACCTATGAAGAGTGACTGTTACAACCCTATGTTCCTACCGAACCTATGAAGAGTGACTGTTACAACCCTATGTTCCTACCGAACCTATGAAGAGTGACTGTTACAACCCTATGTTCCTACCGAACCTATGAAGAGTGACTTACAACCCTATGACATGCTGCTATCATATCTGTGGAGAGTGCTAGTCACAGCCCTATCTTTCTATCATATCTGTGAAGAGTGACCGTCGCTGCCCTATCTTTCTATCACATCTGTGGAGAGTGCCAGTCACAGTCCTATCTTTTTATCATATCTGTAGAGAATGAGAACCGAGGTTTGATCTTTCTATTTTATCTGTGGAGAGTGCCAGTCACAGTCCTATCTTTCTATCATATCTGTGGAGAGTGACTGTCGCTGCCCTATCTTTCTATCAAATCTGTGGATAGTGACAGTTACGGCCCCATCTTTCTATTATATCTGTGGAGAGTACCAGTCGCGGCCCTATCTTCCCATACAGTAAAACTAAAGATATGATGTGGTATGAACATTCGACCACTAGAAATATCACAATCTCTCAAACATGGCTGACTGACATCTCCTTAATCTTGTCCCTGGAATAGTCCACACATTTCTGCCTTTTCAATTCGTCTCCATAAATTATGTGCAAGCACCGGGGTTACTCTGGCAGCCATCTTTCTTCTGAAAACGAAATCACACAGTTCAGGTTTACTATCTGGCCTCCGGTCAAAAAGCTTGTCTGGAATATTGATATGCCTGGCGTCGAAAACCTTGGCTAAGATTCCAGTGATGAACGCATCCTCGACACTGATGTAGGGAAAGTATTCTGCAATCTCCAACATTCTTTTAGCAAGGGATGCAGGCAAAGCATACACATTACCCTGTCAGAAGAAACAGTTTAGTATCATCAAGTGCCATGCAATAAATTTGTTAGGATCTAATATAATCTGTAAAAATGTATAGATTGAACTAATCTATATTCCATAATCGCAAGTTGTACATGAAGAAAGGTTTGGTCAGTGGTAACTCATCTTTTGCTTGTGGCAGGCGTTGTCATCCACCGGAGGTCATGGGTTTCAGGCTCGCCATTTTTTTCTTGTGGTCCTTGTATATGTTTCCTACGTGTTTTATCTGGTTCTATTCCATAGTTTTCATAATCTCATGTGTAAGACGGCAGCGTCGGCAACCTCATCATGTAGAATCTGAAACCGCTATTGCAGATACTTGTATACTAGTTCCATGTTAGGAGACCAACTGTAGTGGTGGCTGTATGCTTACTTAAAGCAAAAATACCAATTAATCATTCAACACAGCTTATCTTGTTCTCTTCCTACTTGTTGAGATATCTTCCCAGCTGATGAGTCACTTAATTGATCAGGGAGTCCTCACAAGACTGTGAGATAGCATGTCAGGTTTCTTGGATGTCTTTGACCAACTCTTGCCTGTCTGAGCCAGTCTTGTATGTCAGGATGTCATCTGCAAATGTTAAAATGTGCCCTGTCCCTGTGGGTTGAATGTTGAACAGCACTGATTAGAGTGGAGACTCATGAGGCAGTCCTGGACATATTGTTGAACAGCACTGATTAGAGTGGAGACTCATGAGGCAGTCCTGGACATATTGTTGAACAGCACTGATTAGAGTGGAGACTCATGAGGCAGTCCTGGACATATTGTTGAACAGCACTGATTAGAGTGGAGACTCATGAGGCAGTCCTGGACATATTGTTGAACAGCACTGATTAGAGTGGAGACTCATGAGGCAGTCCTGGACATATTGTTGAACAGCACTGATTAGAGTGGAGACTCATGAGGCAGTCCTGGACATATTCGCCTCGGTTCTGATGTTCAAGATCTCACGTGGAGTGCAACTGTTCTTTCCATCATGGCAGCTGATATCCAACTAACTACCCACAGGTTTAGATCATACTGTTTCAGACATACTTCACCAAAAACGATGCCTATTACCAGTTGAACAGAAGAGAGCAAGTCGTTGTCTTCAGACTTCGCACTGGCCACAATAGACTGAGGTACCACCTTTTCAACAAATTGAAGATAGGTGGTACCGACGAATGCCCGTGTGGTACCGAGAAAATGACCGCTGAGCATCTGCTGCAGAACTGCCCGACATACGAGGATCAAAGAGAGCAGATGTGGCCATCACCAGTGGAACCACAAGAGAAGCTCTATGGCAGTGTCGACAGCCTCAGGATGACAGCCGCTTTTTTCGAAAAAATAATGGTTACTGTCTGACTGCGTACGAAGAAGAAGAAGACATACTTCAGAAGGTACAGAAAGGATGGCTGAGGTATGAGTGGATAGCAGCTGTTGAGGCCTCAAACCTCCAGGGGTTGACATGGATATACCATCCTGGTCATGTTGGGGTTCAAGCCAACTTCTTCATCGATCAACTGATGCTATGTTTCTAGTCCGGTGAAGTTCACGAAGTAGACTGCGTTTCAGGTCTTTGCTGGTCCCCCACAGCTTTTCGTGCATGGTTGCTCCCCCAGGTCAGATTGCCTCTCTTTGGTCTGCATAGGTAGGGCATTCTTGCAGAATATGTTCTGGTGTTTGTTTGGGTGCTCCACAATCACACATGGCAGTCTCTGAGACCCAATCTGTGGAGGTGGGTCTTGAGTCTACAGTGTCCGGCTTTGAGTCTGAAGATCTTTGTCTGCCCATCTCTGGCAAGTTTGTCTATGCTGTCATTTTCTGGCTTGCATTCTTTGTGCTGTTCTATCCATTCTGTCCTCATTGATCGTTGATTGCTTCTTTATAGCTCTGTTGATGGGTAATCTGCTTGCCGCCAATTCCGGCTTTTGCAAGCTCATCTGCTTTCTCGTTTCCAGGAATCCCACAGTGGACCGTAATCCATTGTAGGACTAAATCTGTTTTTTGAGACAGCAATTCTGTGTTGTATTTTATTTCAAGTGAGAGTCTATCTTGTTTGTGGCTTGAGATGGCTTGGAGTATACCCCTGGAGTCTATCTTGTTTGTGGCTTGAGATGGCTTGGAGTACACTCCTGGAGTCTATCTTGTTTGTGGCTTGAGATGGCTTGGAGTACACCCCTAGAGTCTGTTAGAATGACAGTTTTCCTTGTAGTTATGTTTTGACTGATAAGAATCAGTTGCTGCATGAACAGTTCTTGCTTCAGCTCTGAAATTCGTACAAGTCTCTCCTGCTGGTATGGAGTGATTTTCTATGTCCCTATTAGAGTGTTCAATGTAGATTCCACTGCCTCCCCATTTATCGCTAACCGAGGCAGATCCATCTGTGTACACATGTGTCCAAGAGTTGCTAGGGTACTGTCTCTTGACCTTCTGTAGAACGTGTGTCCAAGAGTTGCTAGGGTACTGTCTCTTGAACTCCCGAAGAACGTGGATTTTTTGCTCTATTGCTGGCTGCTCACTTTTCTTCATTAACCCTTGAACCTCGAAGATTATTTTGGACCAGGCCTGGCTCCGTGTCCAGGGTTCTGGAATGAGTGCTTCGAACTTTTTGGTTTCAGCTTCAAGGATATCTGCGTGTTTTCTGTGGATTTCTCTGGCCAGATGGTTGGGGATTTTCTTAGATAAGATAAGTAGACCGTTTTCGGCTCATGCTCATGCTCATGCTCATGCTCATGCTCATGCTCATGCTCATGCTCATGCTCAGCTCCACATTCCAGTGGCGCTGAGGTCGGCTAGCTCTTCCCTGGAAGAGTGAAAAGTGAAATTAGTAGCCTGCCGATTAAATGAGGTCACAAGCCAACCTCACCTCCTCGGGGTACACACTGGGCAACTAGAACCGTGAGGCTCTAGGCTAACGAGGCAATGGCTCGCCTGGGGGAACGGGCTCCTCCAGGTTAAATGCAGATGTTGGCCCACCACAGCTTGGAGAGGAGATGGGCGCCGCCAGGTGATTTCAAGCCTAAGAATCACACATGAGGACAAAAACTAAATCTATTATACCGGATCAGTCGCAGCCCGGGTCAACAAGGACCGCGCCTGCCGTCCAACACCAGGGCGGAGGTGTTAAGTGTAAACTGGTGATACCATAAGACTCAGAAGAGAGGATTTCATTCTGGGCACTTGGAATGTTAGAACTCTAAGTGCAATATAATATAATACTTAATAGACTGAAACCACAGGCAGAGAATATCATTGCCGAAGAACAAGCGGGCTTTCGAGCGGGAAGGAGTACCATCGAGCAGATATTTAATCTTCGGCTAATGAATGAGAAGTACTCAAGAGTATCAACAACAACTCTACCATGCCTTCATTGACTTTAGAAAGTCGTTTGACAGAGTGTGGAATGCGGCGCTATGGTCAACAATGAAGCATTATAAGTTCAACAGTGATATTGTGAGGGTAATTGCAAACCTTTATCAGCAGGCGACCAGCGCTGTCTCAGTAGAGGGAACGCTAGGTGATTGGTTCCGTACGACGGTGGGTGTAAGACAGGGTTGTATACTCTCCCCAACACTCTTCAATATATTCTTGGAGAGAATAATGGAGACGACCTTAAAAGAACATGTTGGCACATTTAAAATAGGTGACAGGCTTATCACAAACTTCCGCTTTGCTGATGATATTGATGTATTGGCAGGCACAGAAAGGGAACTCTAGGAGGTGATTGGTAGATTGGATAGAGCGGCCCTGAGTTTTGGTATGGAAATAAATGCAGATAAAACAAGGCTCATGACCAATAACGTTGCAGGGTTTAAATCTGTAATAGAGGCAAATGGGCAGTAACTTGAGGTGGTAAAACGTTTCAAATATCTGGGATCATTGATCAGTGAAGAGAGATCGAAGCCAGAGGTAATTGCAAGAATAGCACAAACAACAGCGGCGCTGACTCGGCTGAAACCTATATGGCAAGACAAGCAGCTCGCCCTCGGCATAAAAGTCAGACTACTGCGCTCTTTGGTGCTATCAATATTTCTGTATGCCTGCGAGACCTGGATCATTACAGCAGATATCCAGGGCAGAATACATGCAATGGAAATGAGGTGCTATAGAAAACTCCTAAATGTTACATATAAAGATCGTGTCACGAACGTAGAAATACGTCAGAGAGTTGAAGACGCTATTGGTCCATTTGAAGATCTGTTCACAGTTATCAAAAGATGAAAGATGGCCTGGTGCGGGCACGTCGCGAAGTCCAACGGAATTACCAACTCGATGCTCTTTGGTTCCATACCGGGATAGAGAGTGCGAGGACGTCCAAGGAAGAGATGGGTGGACAACATCACTGAGTGGTCAGGCCTTCGTCCCGGTGAGATGCGACAGACAGAGCGGGATGGCGTGGGATTTTGGGAGTGTCTTCATGTGTGCCCCAATGACCTGATGGGTTACGGGATGAACTGAACTGAACTGATTTGTTAGTTCAGTATTGTTGTCCCTGATGAAGGCCTATTGGTCGTAACGTAGGTTTTGTCTGTGTTCTCGTCTCAGTGCGGTATCTGACCATACCCATTAAAAAATTTTGATTAAACTCAACCTTAATCAACTTTTACATTTTCTTTCATGTTTTTTTCCCTGGCTTTTCTTAAGTAGTCTGTTTTTTGTTCTGTCTTGGAACTTCTGGTGCAGAGGATGATCATGTAACGTCTTTATTTTTTCAAACTGAATAAGAGATTTATATTTTCTCCTTCAAGGGGCTCAATATTTGCTGTTTTTCCCATCTCAGTAATAGGAGTGCTTTTCAATGCACCAGGGGTAATTTTGAGACCTTATTTTGAACTCTGTCTAGTTTTCATGTGTTTGTTTTGGCCGCTGTTGACCAAGTGCTAGAGGTATATTCCATGATTGGTGGTCTGATTGCACCAGTGTAGACTTGGTTGATGATTTTGTTGTTGGCCACACCCCCGCCCCCAACCACCCACCCACAATGTACCAGCCAGTTTTTTCATCAGTCATTTTATGGCCCTTGTCTGGATTTTCTCTAATTTGACTTCCAGGTAAGTCTCAAGTCAAATGTGACTCAAAGGAATGTGGGTGTGTCCAACTCGGGTATTTGTTGGTTTTCTATCTTTATTGTAATTGTTTCCTTTTTGGGGGAGAGTGGTGGAGGTTTTGGTGTGTTTTATTTTCAGTCCCCACTCTTTCGTCCAGTTCTCCCCCTTCTCTACTGTCTTTTGGAGCAAGTATGAGGCTATTGTTGCATGTTCTGTGGCTGTCCATACAACAAAGTTGTGGAGCAAGTATGGGGCTATTGTTGCATGTTCTGTGGCTGTCCATACAACAAAGTTTTGGAGCAACTATGAGGCTATTGTTGCATGTTCTGTGGCTGTCCATACAACAAAGTTTTGGAGCAACTATGAGGCTATTGTTGCATGTTCTGTGGCTGTCCATACAACAAAGTTTTGGAGCAAGTATGAGGCTATTGTTGCATGTTCTGTGGCTATATAGCAAAGTCATTTGCGTGTAAGCTGTTTGATACATGCAGCATTTAGTGATGTCGTTTATAAATATCAAGAAGAGAGTAGGCCCTATTACACTTCCCTGTGGCACTCTCTATCTCTCAGCCTGACTGACTTGCTGGTATAGTTGTCCAATTTAACCCTGGCAGATCTTTGGAAGAGGTAACTTTTAATCCATGAAAACATATTGTTGGTAACTCCTGCTTGGAGGATTTTCAGCTTCAGGCCTTCTCTCCAGACAGTGTCGAAGGCATGGGAGAGGTCAAAGAAGATGGCTATCACTTTCTTTTTCTCTTGAAAGTCATTTTCTATGTCCTGTGTTAGGTATGTTAATTGGTTCTCTGTGCTGCCTGTATCCTGTTTGAGTTGAGGCGACAAGGTCTCAAGATACAAGGTGAGTCTTATTTTTCAGTCTTTCCAACAGTTTCCCCACGCAGCTGAGGAGACTGATGGGCCTGTAGTTTTTAGGATCATGTTTGTCTTTTCCTGGTTTAGGAGTTCAGTCCAACGAAAGAGCTGAAAGCTTGGCTTCACAAGCTCCTATCATGGGCATGTTGATAGATAGACTAATAGGTCACTTGGACACTAAACATGAAAAAGGGGGGGGGGAAGGGAGACTAATGATCCTATCATCATCATGTAGTGTAGTTTTTCCCCATATGGAAGATTGCACCAAAGCATATTATGTGTGCTCGTGTTGTGATACTTTATGTAGCAGTTTGTTGTACATGATGAGGTTGCTAGCTCCATGCACAACCCTCCTAAACTTCTCTTAAAATTGGCTTCAACATTTACAATGATACTATTTTAAATTTATTTTTGGTTTTGTCTATTTATTTTTTGCCTGTTCTTTGCACATCCATGTGTCCAGACATCAAAACAATGCCAACTTATTACACACATCAGAACAAAGTTAACAAGTTGTTAAGATTAAGTTGTGAGAAGGGCATGGCTGGAGAACACTGAACGATCGGACAGCATTGATAGGGAAATAGAACAAATGCTGAATAGTTTAACATTGTTTAGTAGTGTTGTTTAGTGTCTTTTTTTTTTTTACTTAGATGTTTGCCTCACTAGTTTCTACTGGCGGAGGCGCGCCATTTTCCACCCTAGACCGTAGTCAATTGGGCGATATCAGGACGCATAAACCAGTGCTTGGATGTATGTGTGCATCTGTATGTACCTATGCTAGGTTTGTGCGCCCTCAGAAGCTAGCCCAACCAAAGTGCAATGGAAGGGCTTTACCGCGAGGGCGCGTGTGAAAGTTGTGCAAGAGTGTGACTGTAGGACAGAGTCAAATGAAACAGAGTGAGGGAGAGAAGGGGAAGAGTGGCATGTGTGTTGTTTAGTGTCCAAGTGACTCATTTCATAATCTAGTCAATGGCCAAGATAAAGAGAAATGGTGTTAGGAGGCATGCCTGTCAACACACCAGTTCTTAACTTCTTTTCTCAAAGGACTCTCAAAACTAACCTTAATGGCAACTCTACATTTCACAACTTCGTACATTTTCTAAATTATATTAGTGAACTTCAGGGGCACTTCATAGTGTTTCATCAACTCCCAAAGTGATTCTGTGTCTAAACAAAACTGCTCTGTCTTAAAAAGCTGTAAAATGTCATTTCATAGTGGACGAATTCATTCATAAATCCACTCTCTCAAAACTCACCATTGCATAAGGGGGATAATATTCTGGGAAGTAAGTCTGCTTGGATATCAACAGCTTATGTTCGCTTGTCTCCCTTTTCACAGTGTCGGCGAACACGATTGGTCCGAAGACCATGTTAGTCATCTCCTGATAGGCCAATACGGTGAGTAGGAGGGGCAAGTCCAGGAAGGTGTCTTCTTCTACCTAATGAATGTACATGAGATGATGAATATTTATTTTGTGTATGTTCAGTTTTGGTTTTATGTGAATTATTTATGTCATGATTGTAAACAATGGCCTTGAAATTATTAGTCAAACCTTCAGTATCTTTAAGCCTTTACTTCATGACTGACTATAGGATGGTGCGACAGTTAGAGTGGTTTTATATATGTGGTGTAGAGGTCCTCTGGAGATGTTTGCCCACAATGACGTCAGAATATTCCATCAGCTGTCATCTACCCTTGGATATAGAGGTTTGCCAGTGAGAACATAGACATTCTATCATGTATCTACTGCATTTGAATATAGAAGTTTGCCAGTGAGAACATAGACATTCTATCATGTATCTACTGCATTTGAATATAGAAGTTTGCCAGAGAGAAGAGTAATATATTAGGAAATAGGAGATACTTTTTAGTCAGAGGCTGGTGAATACTCGAAATGCATTGCCACAGGATGTGGTAAGGGCTGGGTCAGTTAATGCATTCAAAATAGATTGGATGCTCATATATATTTTTAGTATTGGTGGAGTGGATCAAACTGGTTGTATACAAACCCTGTAGATCCTTCTAAACCAGTATAATATAATTAAGTATAAGGGACAAGTGATCTAGGTGGAAGTCAAAAGTAACATCATGGTGAGATGAAACATACTGATCAAGGTGGAAGTCAAAAGTAACATCATGGTCAGATGAAACATACTGATCAAGGTGGAAGTCAAGAGTGACATCATGGTGAGATGAAACATACTGATCAAAGTTGGATTGAAGAGTAATGTCAGGTTCTCTCTTCTCTTTCACCTTCTATCTCCCAGGGGTGCATATGCCATCAACCAACCCTCGCCAAGCAGCTCTGTCCTGTGCAATCTTTTCCACTTCCTTCCAGCTTTTTCCTGTTTTCTTTACCTCCGCCTCCAGATCTCGTCTCCATGTATTCCTTGGTCTGCCTATGCCTCTCCTTCCCTGCTGGTTCCCTGACAGGGATTACCTGGGGCTTTCTTAATGTATGATCCATCCATCTCCGCTTTCTTCCAAAGATTTTCTGTTCCAATTTACCTTGTCCCGCTATCTCTCACAGTCTGTCGTTGATAACTTTGTCAAACCATTTTGTACCAAGTATTTTTCTCAGGCATCTGTTGACAAAATCCTGCAGTCTCCTGTCATTGCCTTTGGTCATCCTCCAGGCATCTGTTGACAAAACCCTGCAGTCTCCTATCATTGCCTTTGGTCATCCTTCAGGTTTCCGCTCCATACAGCAGGACTGGCTTCACATTTGAATTGAAAATCTTTATTTTTGTCTTCCTTCTTATTTCCTTGGAGTTCCATATGGGTTTCAACATTCCGAATGCAACTCTTGCTTCTTGTGAAGCGAGGAAGTCAGTATGTTACACCTGAACCTGACGTTAATAATGAGGGTCAATGCAGCAAACACAGAACCAATCAGGCTGAGATAACGCCATTGGAAGAGGTAGAGGTATTTACATAACTAGGAAGTCTCATCAACAAGGAAGGAAGGACAGACGAGGATATAAAAACTTGAAACAGGCTAATACAGTATTATAGCTGGCCAACGAGGTAGGAATTTATACTGTAATCCCCATAGATATGAGCTCACAGAGGAGCCTCACATTACACTACAGCTCGAAAGATCATGGTCCACCATTTGAAATACGCATTGGGATATAGTAATATCCCCTGTAACCCGATACCATAGAATGGCTTCTAAAAATAACAACCGTTACATATGGACAACTTGACCAGCCACATTCTATTGAAGTGAACAAGCGACCATCATCAGAACTGACATGCTTGGCAAAAGACAACTTGGCCATGAATAGCAGAAGCTGAAATGGAAGTCATGAACCAACGCTGAAGCACAGATCGCGGGAAGTGGAGGGAGTTTGTTGCTGCTCTAACAATTAGAATCAGGTGTGATGGTCACTGAACTGTTTTCTTAGTCTCACATTGAGGACCTAATTAGAAGACGAAGCCGTGATTGGAATAGCTTACCTTAACTATATATTGGGCTCCCGAGCAGTACTCCTGCACCCATTTGAACCCAGCCAAAACTTTCCGAGAAGCCGGGTGTCTGTTTTCCTGGAATTGTATAAAAAATATCACAATGATCTTGACTTTATTTATTCTTTCTGGTTTACATTGAAACGTACGACAGCAACGATCTCTCTCGGCCGATTTAAAATTTTGGACCATAATCAACATTCCCCATTCGTCTCCCTGACTCCGTGTTTACTGTTATAACTGGCTATCTGACACCAGTTCATGTTTACTGTTATAACTGGCTATCTGACACCAGACCGTGTTTACTGTTATAACTGGCTATCTGATACCAACCCTATAAGTTCGATCCTCGTTGTCGACATAATACAGCCAACCCATCAGAAAACGAGTACCTGGCTTACTGTTAGATATGTCAACACATTGAGGAATGAAAATGGCTTTACCCCACCTCAGTAAAAGCTAAAGACTATTACAATAAAGTCTCTTACAGACTTCATCCCCGACAGCAACCTCCGCTATAGGACTTCTTTGTCTTATCTGGTCCGACTCTTGCAGCGCGTGAAGGCAGATGCACTGTGAGGCTCTCTTACCCGAAAAATGAATAATTGTGCCTGGTGCCCTAAGTGCAGGCAAGCAATGGTGCCCCATCAAACCGGTTCCCCTTCAACTTTCAATCACAGCCCATGATTTACCCAGAAAGTTAGAAGCAACTACCCAGCGCATTACACTTAACAGGGACAAGGCCAGTGAGATAAAGACAAGAACTGTTTGAGCTTGTGGTTAATGAAATGTAAAATTGCTCACAGAACTGATTTGATTGCACCTGACAGCCGCCCATCCCTCCTCAATTTGTGGTTTGTCCCTTCCTTTGCTGAAAGTACAGACGACAGAGCTCCCTCAATGACTTCGTCAGGTGTCAATTTGCAGCTAGGTCAACGGAAAGAAGCGGTCACCCCCAGCATGCCTGGTCTGAGCAAGACGAGATTTGAACCTGGTACTTTGGGACTGTAAGCAAAGCTCACAGCCCGTAGGCCACACGTTTATCAGCGTGTGAAACACAGGTCTGGACTCTAGAGACTAAGAGCTAAGGAGTTCAAGCAGAATACAGATCATTAATGGTATAACCATGCAAGTTTAAGAACATTAACATATCCAAGGGTCCCTGATGACTTGGTTAGGGCCCTACGGACGTAGTATAAGGCTCAATACGATCAGGTTTGAACATCGATGTAAGGGGAGCTGAGACGCTAGTCCGGTCAGGCCCAACATACTGACCTGGACGTCGCGTCAGGGTCGGGCACAATATACTGCTCAAGACCACTACCTCTCTTCCATGTAGCGTTCTCTGGAAACAGGCTGTTTTCACGACAGTCTAGCTGACGAGATGTGGATCGACGTGATGCCCGAAGTAGTGATCGTCACACAGATGAAGCCAAGAAAAGCACAACCGTCTGGAGGACCGGGGTCCACATTTATCAGCACGTTCAGGATGTGAGGAAAGCTACAACAACATGCCACTTAACGCCCTCTTAAGGCACACAAAAGAGTAAACATAACTCACAGAACCGTTTCTAGGTCAGTCTACGTGTTTTGTCTCCCTAGGCGAGAATTGAAAAATGCCACTCCCTCCCTTTTACTACCATCACGCTGTCTCCCTGTCACCATCACGCTGTCTCCCTGTCACCATCACGCTGTCTCCCTGTCACCATCACGCTGTCTCCCTGTCACCATCACGCTGTCTCCCTGTCACCATCACGCTGTCTCCCTGTCACCATCACGCTGTCTCCCTGTCATCCAGGCTAGAAGAATGAATCTATTACATATAAAAGAACTTGTATCGAACGTGTATAATATAACATTAATAGTAACTTATCTCTTTTATATGAAACATGAATTGCACTGACCTTTTAGATATGTTGAAAGAGAAGTACAAAGCCTAGCTCTTGATCGATTATAAAAAATCAATAATTAATAGTAACACTCAAAACATAAAGAGAACCACAATTTTTCCTTCATTTCATTTTTTGTCCTCTAATTTACTAAAAGTTTTTTCGCTGTTTAATTTCAAATTAAATTTTTTGCCACCCCTAAAATTTTACCGCCCTAGGGGGGGGGGGGGGGCGCTGCCTAGTCTTGTCTAGTGTCTAATGAAAGAAACTGCTCTGCATATTCATTGTGGGCATTACACAACAAGGAGACCACTTAAACTTGTAATTTTGGTAATGAACTCAAGCAAGAGTATAGCTTGTAGAGCAAGGTGATGTAAATGTAACTAGTTGTATACAGACTCTGCAGAGATCATCTATTACAAGGTCAGTATCTGGGTTTATAAACCAGTATAAAGACGTTAAGTTTAGATCTATGAACAGTTCTGGACACGTTTTATACGAGAACAGCATCGGACGGTAACCGACGGCAACCTAGAGGTCATTGTCAAGGAAACACAATCAAACAAATCGTGTCAGCAGTTCAGAAATGAGGTCTAAAACAGAGATCCAACGAATTTTCAAATTTGATCCAAAAAAGGCGCTATTATGAAAGTATATAGAATTAGGTAAATGGCAGGTGAAAAACAACACAACAAATAGTTGCAGCTGAAGATGTCAAAAACGAATATTAATGTTGCTTTTGATTTTTGTATATCTTCTCATTTAATTGTTTTTAGTCTATGTTGTTTGCCAAGTTCTTGACAGGTCGACTCGCTGCCTCTTTACTGGTCTCAGTCTTGGCAATGTTTGTGTTAATGCCATAATCTGTATATAGTTTTGCTGTAGTCACACGTATACATTTCATTTTGGAAATAATAATAATTATTTTGTTAACTCGGAGCCCATTTTCTTTTGGTGCCATATGCACGTGCTAATTTTACTGAATGTGTTTTTTACAATGGTTACCTGGATATCTACGAGGATGAGGTCGCCATGTTTCTCAGATTCTTTGGTGGCCAGGTCGTTGTCTATGGGATCCTCACTAACCTCCAGTATGAAGATGAGTCGGACTTCGCCAGGCAGCTGAAAAAGACAACTTCTTGTTGGTTGGTACTGTTTTGTTGGTTGGTACTGTCTTGTTGGATGGTACTGTTTTGTTGGATGGTACTGTTTTGTTGGATGGTACTGTTTTGTTGATTGGTACTGACTTGTTGGATGGTACTGTTTTGTTGATTGGTACTGTCTTGTTGGTTGGTTTTGTCTTGTTGGATGGTACTGTCTTCTTGTATGGTACTGTTTTGTTGGATCGTACTGTTTTGTTGGATGGTACTGTCTTGTTGGATGGTACTATTTTGTTGGATGGTACTGTTTTGTTGGATGGTACTGTCTTGTTGGTTGGTACTGTTTTGTTGGACGGTACTGTTTTGTTGGACGGTACTGTTTTGTTGGATGGTACTGTATTGTTGGTTGGTACTGTTTTGTTGGACGGTACTGTTTTGTTGGATGGTACTGTTTTGTTGGATGGTACTGTCTTGTTGGTTGGTACTGTTTTGTTGCATGGTACTGTTTTGTTGGATGGTACTCTTTTGTTGGATGTTACTGTCTTGTTGGATGGGACTGTCTTGTTGGATGGGACTGTCTTGTTGGATGGGACTGTCTTGTTGGATGGGACTGTCTTGTTAGATAGTACTGTTTTGTTGAATTGTAATGTCTTGTTGGATGGTACTGTTTTGTTGGATGGTACTGTTTTGTTGGATGGTACTGACTTGTTGGATGGTACTGTTTTGTTGGATGGTACTGTTTTGTTGGATCGTACTGTTTTGTTGGATGGTACTGTCTTGTTGGATGGTACTGTTTTGTTTGATGTTAAATTATATTATCCTGTCTTGCTGGATGTCGGTGTGCTATTGTTGAATGTTGGTGTATTTTTGTAGTTTGTTGGATTTCAGCATATGTCTCTATTTGGATGTTGTTGTATTCTTGATTTTGTTCACGCATAAAAAATGTACAAGACTTTACTTATTGTTTTGCGTTTCCTTAAAAATTCTGTTTTTTTACTTTTTATTGTTCTTTTTGTTCTTGTTCTGATTTTTCTCTATCATCAGCGTCATCATCATCATTATCACAGTCTTCTTCTTTCCCTTTTTTTCTAATCTGATTTTTCTTCTTCTAATAATAATAATTGCTATTATTGTTTTTATTATTATTTTCTTCTTTTTCTTCTTCTTCTTCTTATTCTCATTCTTCTTCTTCTTCTTCTTCTTCTCATTCTTCTTCTTCTTCTTCTTCTTCTTCTACTTTTCCTTTTTCTTCTTTAAATTATTTCAGACGTCCACAACACACACACACACATATATATATATATATATAAAGAAGACAGAGGTTAATCTGTGATTATTAGTATCCCCTTAGAGATAGAGCTTGTCCATTAATGGTAATTGGTGATGGTCATATGGGCTTTCATAGCTTCTCACATGTTGGACACTTTTATAGCAGATGCCCAGCAGTGTTTCTAACAGTACCTCAGTTACACTCACGTGCTGTTCCTAGCTTTCGTTTATTGAGTAGATGGCATCGAACTCTGGTTACGGCTGGAGCATGGGTGCTGCAGTTGTCGCTTTTCACCTCCTCATGATTTCAGTCTTTCCTTGAGATCTCCATCCACGAAACTGTGGATGTTCTAGCCTCCTCTTCCACTTTCATGAGTGCACTTTAACCAGCCCGTTCCCCAATTCCCTTTTGAGTTCCACTATCAAGAGTATGTTTGGTTATACTCCATTTTTTCTCCTTACCCTGTTTCTGTGGTTCTGAGTGGCAGAACACTAAGAGCGTTTACCTCTCGTCGCTAATAGACAGTGTTCAACCCCCAGTCTTGACACGCTCTAGTCTACCAAGCTTTATATGGCTCCCGATTAAAGAAAGTCAATGAAAGCAAGAACTAATCTCAGTTTAAGAAACAACTTCATATATCGAACAGTGAATCCTCTAACATTCCATCCCCGACGGCACTGTCTTTATGGGACGAACCTTTACCATTTTCAGTGTTAATGAAAGCAAGAACTAATCTCAGTTTAAGAAACAACTTAATATATCGAACAATGAATCCTCTAACATTCCACCCCGACGGCACTGTCTCTATGGGACGAACCTTTACCATTTTCAGTGTTCTATTTCTTTTCTCGTTTTGACTTTCTTCTCTCCTGTATTGGTTGATGTGTTGGACTTTGGCACAAAGTTGTGTCCTATGAAGATTGTAGAGTATGGTCCCAACTTGAGCTCTGCCGTCCGCTCGTGCCGCTATCCTAAACGTGGAGCTGTACTCAGCTTTCTCAGCCCATACGTGTTGCCTAGATCTTTGTAAGTCATTAATGTTATGCCATTCATCCATCTACCACTTGATCTTCCTCGTGCCTTGTAACCAGATATTGTGTTTCAGGTTTTGAATTGTAGAGAAGTTCTCACCATATGTATAAGCTAACTAAAGAAAGGTCCAGATTAGATGCCAGGAAATATGTTTTTAGTCAAGGAGTGCTGAATCATTGGAATGCATTGCCACGGTAAATAGTTTAGGCGAGGTCAATTAATGCATTCAAGAATAGATTGGATGCGCATAGTTATTTTCAAATCAAGTGAATGTAAAAGAAACGTGTTGTATACAGACTCCGCAGAGTCTAAACCAGTATAAAGACGTTACATTTATGTTGATCATTTCTAACTCTACTCTATGATTGTGTCAAGCCTTATTTCAATATTTATCAATCTGTGATTTGCCGGATCATCTATTACAAGGTCAATATCTGGGTTTATCTTTACTATCTCACAATTAACAACAACATTCCGACTACCACACTATACTCACCTGTCTATGGGGCCATGAGTTACCTCTTGCCACGCCTCCCCAAGTGTCTCGGATAGCGTTCCTCTCAATAAAATGGCGGTGGTGGGTGTGGACAAGCACAACAGCCAATGGGTTCAGGTCTTCCCCGCACACGTGACTGGCTGACACGTAGAAAGCGGGGCTAAAGTCCCACCGTTTCTTCTTACTGGGTACAAACGCTTCAATCTGAAGAGCCAGGTCCTGCCTTCCGTAGAAATGCTGGAAGCTGTGCTTGACGAGCCGCTTGTATTGGCTAGGATTGTTCTGACGATTAGAAATTGATTTTGTAATCGATCGTGAGCCGATCAGAGAATAGCACATGAAAGTACAGGGCAGGAGTATGCACATACACATTGCTACTAGAACCATCAGTATTCATACTTTTGGCCCTTTGCGGAGGGAGACTGAGCACCTATGATCTGCCTGTAGTTCAGTGAGATCGATACTTGACAGAACAGAACAGAAATAAGATGTCGTGCAATGTAGTGTATAACATGTCATTCAAAATGACAGTAACTCTTATATGACTATCTATACCTTCTATATTTGAAGTGAAAAAGAGAGGAATTACATAAATAAATAAAGGGAAACTCAAGCAGAGAGGAGATAGAAAGAGAGAGAGAGAGAGAGAGAGAGAGAGAGAGAGAGAGAGAGAAATAGACGAATTCTTTATGACATGAAACATGGCAGACTGATAGAGATAGAAAAAGAAAGAAGAGTCAGAGTGTGTGGGAGAGGGAAAAAGATGAAGTGTCCGAGCATGACCCACTTTAGATAGGCCTTCGTACACACGAGAAAACCTCATTGAAAGACCGACAGTGGTTGACTTCAATTGCCGCCTAATATTTCAATAAGCTTTACATCGATACGCGTGATTTTTTGCACGTGAACTTATCTTGTCAATGTCCCAATGACTTAGTAATTTACATTGTCTCAGTTAGTGCAATTTTCTTAAAGTGGCTAGTTCCTTTGATATTTGTTAGCAAAGGAATTATTTACTCCCTTGAGAAAATCATTTACTGAAACATGTTTTTTAAATGTCTTGCTTTATGCATTTGCGTCTCTCCAATTCGAATGAGATTTTTCTACATAAGATTCACCATAATGACCTTTTGTAATGTAGTTCAAATATTTTAGAAGCTGTAAGAAATAACTGGAGCATTTCGTAGAAAAAATCTGTGAAAACGTAAAAGCAAACGATTTATAGACCATATAAAGTACATACTTCAGATGGATTGGTTCAGTTTTATAAATAGATGTTGGAGCAAACAATAAATGGTTATAATTCAGTTTTCAAATCCATCTTCCAGCTGATTGAGCTGGCACTGGATAGGACCGTTTTGTCAAAGTGATGGAAACTTCTATTTTTCGGAAAGCAAACATGTAGGTTAATGTTTCACTTAATCCCAGTCGGATGATTCAAACACATTGATGACTGCTCTCGGGACGAAAGAACGACAGTCCACCTTTTTTTCAATAGCCCTCTTTCTCTTTCAAGACATGGTCCTCAGATTCAGCCCAATCATATTTGTTTATGTTTGAGAAGGCTGCATACTTTAGTTCTTTGATATAGCACAGTTTGAAAGTTTTATTTTTAGCTGCTACTTGTCCTTTAAGGGGTATCACCTAGCGAGGCGTTTTATTTTTTATTAGTTTTAGCTGTATTAAAAATTGATATGTCCATACAAAAATTGGGCAGGTGCTATGAAGATGATCACGTACATCATGATATCATTTATTATAATGTAGCATTCCAAATGTTAATTTAAAACGTATTTGTTTTTAAAATACTGATAATTTATATTAGAAAAAATGGCAAAACTCTGCATTTAAATTCTCTTGTTTCTTTAATCATACACACTTAATTTTTTCTTATAATGATGTTCAAGATTATCCCTTCATTAAAGACTAGCCAAAGCTACATCTTTTACGATTGTGTTTTTATGAAATTTGAAACTAGTAACTGGCAGCCATTTTGATTTTTTTTTCTCATTTTTTGGAACTGACCCCAAACCTGTTTGACAGTCTATATCTTAAAAACTACTGATGCTAGACATTAAATTCAAGTTGTATTTAAAAGAAGATTGATTATACTTTCCTAACAGCCCAACCAAATTCAATTTACCGAACAACATGCATTTTGACCCAATTCTAGGTGACACAAACCCCTCGCCCCCACCCCTAACTTTTGCCCAAACGAGTTAAATTGGGTTTAATTGTGAATGGTGAGGTGACAGTCTCAAACACACATGACTATGCTCTGGGATCAACTCGTCTATATGAAATATATAATATATTTTCCTTTCATATATATATATATATATATATATATATATATTAAGCATCTGACGATGGTGTTGTGTCGATCCCAGCTACATCCACCATTGCCAATACCTCCCAGTTCCATTTTTGGCTCCAAAGAATAGGTCCCCGGCCCTAACCTCTTATGATCGATGTGTTACACCCATGTACTTGCTCACACAATTGTTAACTATATATGGAACGCACCGAATGCTGACATAACTGTTCAAAGCCAGTGCGCTTTGGGTTGAAGCTGAACAGATTTCGTAAAACACGGGGAACATGTTATTTCCAAAAATAATCTGTCATGGCAGGGGTAATCATTTCAAAAGACTGAATACATTAGGAGCGCTGGTTGTTGTATACCATAAATTAAGAAAATAAAATGGGTATTTAGTTTGTTTCAGGGCATGATTCTGTGAAAGGATCGCTATCAACAGTGATTTGTTGTGTTTTGTACCATTATTTGTGTTATTTCTCTGTGTGGATGATGTATGGATTGATTATAAACCTTGGCACAATATGAGTACTGTTGAGTTCTGCAATTTAGTTGGCCTATACATGTGACGTTTCATGGGTATTTTCTCGATGAGTCAGACGGCCTTCTATAAAGGGGGCCGTGGTCAGAGAGTCTGCGGGAAGGAGAGAGCAAAGAGATGAAGAGTAAGAGTGTGTGGGAGAGGGAGAGCGCACAAATAGGAAGAGTCAGAGAGTGTGTGTGAGAGAAAGAGAGCAAAAATAGGAAAGAGTCAGAGAGTGTATTGGATGGGAAAAGAGAGCAAAGAGAGGAAGAGTCAGCGAGTGTGTAGAAGAGGGAGAGAGCAAAAATATGAAGAGTCAGAGAGTGTGTGTGAGAGGAATACAGCAAAAATAGGAAGAGTCAGAGAGTGTATGTGAGATAAAAAAGAACAAAAAATAGGAAGTGTCAGAGAGTGTGTGTGAGAGAAAGAGAGCAAAAATAGGAAAGAGTCAGAGAGTGTGTGTGAGATAAAAAGAACAAAAAATAGGAAGTGTCAGAGAGTGTGTGGGAGAGAAATACAGCAAAAATAGGAAGAGTCAGAGAGTGTGTGTGAGAGGAAGAGAGCAAAAATAGGAAGAGAGAGAACTGAATGAAACATAAATAGAGGAAGAGCGACCGAGAAAGCCACATGATAATGATGATGACCTTTACCCCCAAGAAACTGTTGTCTACGTCACACCTGGAGCAGTCACACGCCACACCGTAGTCCACGCCTTCCACGTGATGCTGCTCTTCTTGTTGTTGGGCTATCCTGGGGTTGAACATCGCCGCGTGATCTTTAAACATGTTCCCGAACAACAGATGACCCTGAGGAAGGTAGTTTGGGTCGTCCTCACTTAGTTGTCGGCTGTTTTGATAATGGTTGTAACCTGTATTGGAGAGATAATCGGAAACTTTGGTTTTCTGGATATCTATGGACGATTGCATACGTCTTTCTTATTCTAATTCTTCCTCGTTCTACATCAGACATCCATCCTGTCATACAGATATATTATTTATTAAAATGCAAATCAACAGAAACAACATTAGCAAAAAGAACAAAATACTTCTAAACTAAATAATCATAATATATTAATATATTTATTTAACTACAACGGAGGTTTTAAGCACTAGCTTTTGTTATCACATCCATACTAACTAATCCAAGATTCTAGCCGCTACCCTCCTCTTATCTGCACGCTCAACACACTCTCACAAACTCGCTTTCGCGATCGTATTGTGTACTCTGTCGCTCTGTGCATTCACACACACCCAGATCCCTTCAGTCAGGTGATCTGTACATCCATATTCGATCGATTCACCTTATACTCAGGTAATCTGTGCGTTCATATGAAATTAGATCACGTCACTTATAGTCGGAATCACGTACTCACTTGTGGTCACACACTCATTCGATCTGTGCATACACATACCTCATAATACACATTGTTCCCACAGTGTCCTGCACAATACTACAGACAATCCCGTATTCTTGCGTTCATATGTACTAAATCACGCATCGTTCACTCGGTGTCCTGCACGTACGACGCACATTCAGACCTCTTACTGGTGACAGCACTTAAACAACACACACGTAAAGAGCGATTGGCCAAAACTCGAAGTTGTATGCTGGTTCAGTCGACGAGTATTTTATATTCTCAAGAAACTTCATGACTGTCCAATGGTCTTCTGTTGGTTGTCTGACTTAGCCATCACTCTAATTTGGACCTACCTCCAACTAGTTGTTATTAGACGAATAACTCCGAATTCCTGTCACTCTAAATGTCGTAGTAGACCGTGGCGGTCTCTGACTGTCACCAACCCCCACTACGCTAAAACAGAACGTCAAAGTGGTCAGCTCCGAACCCCCACCTGTACTAGACACATTCCTTTCCCTAACCATTCGTTTCCTTTGTCGACTTAGTGTTGAGACGGTGATTGACCTTGGCACACATTCAAGTAACCAGAGTCACCGGCCGAATCCCCCTGGCCCTTAACGCCCATGCTTCAGCTGGAACTGTTATATAAATACTCTAGATGAAACGTTGACAATTTTAGTTTTGGGCCGTCTTCGGTTGTTTTCGACTGCTCTAATAGTAGTTATAACAATTTTATCGGTGTTGAGAGGGAAAGAGAGAGAGAGAGAGAGAGAGAGAGAGAGAGAGAGAGAGAGAGAGAGAGAGAGAGAGAAGAAAGAGTGAAATGTTAAGAAATGAGGTTTGACTTCCTTGATATCAATGGACAATTGAATAAGTCAATATTCCTCTTCTTCTACATTAGCAATCAGACATTCAAATCAATGTCTAACAAAACCAGTAGTCAGCTGACTCTGTATTAGAAATAAAAAAAGTCTTTGTGAAACACACTAAAAATCATTAAAGAAACGTCAAAATGCTTCAAATGAATTTTGTTGTTGTTGTTTTTTTTGGTTTTGTTTTGCGTTCGCCTTATTTATCTATTCCCCAAGGCGTGTGTGCGTTACACTGTGGTTTTTATTTTGCGCCTGTCGGCCCAGTGTATCCGACTTCAGCATGCATTTTATGTAAGGGCCTGCTTCCTCCTGCATTTTCTAAGGGTTTGCTTCCCCGGGGTAACGGCCGGTGCTGTGATGGGGATCGAACCCAGCACCTTCTGGTTGTGAGCCGTGCCACTTAACCACTAGGCCACGCCGTCCCCTAAATGAAGTGTTTAAAGGACACTGAACGAAACGTTAATAAAGAAGATGAAACTCTAAAAATCATTAGACGAAACGTAAAAAAAAATCATAGATGAAACGTTAAAAAAATAATTTTAAAAAAAAACTTTAAAAAAACTTTAAAATACCCTACATGAGTCTTAACAAATTAAAGTTAAAACTTTAGAAGTCAGAAAAGAATATTAGAAGTCAAGACACAACGTTGGAAAGCCAAGAAAGAAGGCTAAAAAGTCATCAGAGAATGGTAAAAAAAGCCAAGAACAAATGTACCAAAAAAAAAAAAAAGGCCAGAAAGTACGTTGGAAAGCCCAGACAGAACTATAAAAAGGGAAGAACAAATATACAAAAGTCAAGAACATTGTAACGTTACCAGCTACAAGAGCACGATAGCACACCTTCATGTTTAAAGACAGGTCCATATTAAATATTAGAAAATCTGTTTTTAGCCAGAGAGTGATGAATGCTTGAAATGAATTGTCACATGATGTAGTGGAGGCAGAGTCTGTTAAGCATTAACAAATAGATTGTATGATCACAGTTAATTTTATTATCGGTGGACCGAAATTAACTGGTTGTATATAGATTATGTAAATCTTCTAAACCAGTATAATGAAGTTAAGTTAAGTTTAAAGGACGAAGATGAATTGTTAAAAACGAAAAAAAAATTACATTCAAAGAAGCCAACAACATATGTTTGAAAAGCTATTAAAAAGAAAGGTAAAAGTCCAGAATGAAACGTTAGAAAGGTCCATAAGTGACTTTAACAAACACTAAAGATAAAACGTTGAGAAACAAAACATGTTAAGGTAACAGAAAATAGATATTTTCCGCTGCCGAAGACGGATGTGTCCGACCGAAAGGTGCAAATATCGCAGTCAAGCTGTAAACTTACTTGCAAAGCCCAGTTCAGGACTTGGTAGCGGGAGATTGAGAACGAACGAAGAATGGGTAGACATTTTCCTAATGCAATATATAGAGTGTCCCAAAATAATGAGTACACCGGTTGAACATTAATGTGTTATTCCCATTAATAACAGGAAGAATGCACATTTAAAAAAATGTTATATCCGTTAAAGTTGAAGGTGTTCACAAAGTCAAATAAGTAAACTGCTCATTGCTGTACGTGTTCACAAACCTCTCACAAAATGGGAGACGCCTATTTGGCTCATTATTCATAGCGTGAAGCAACCTGGGAATATATGGCTTGCACTTTGATTACACTAAAAGGCGATGGACACTTGATTTGCCAACACCTGCCTGCCGGGTGGACTTCCGTGGGGATTATGTGAAAGTCTGCAACATCGCCTCCGCTCTTCTTTCATTCGCTTTTGTTCTCTTACTGCCTCAGTGTCCATTATTCACATCATTCGAGCTGCTTCCCTCTGAAACTTGTCGCGTAATGTTGTAATTGGCACGCGTGATGGTGGCGCAGTATATCATTCTATTATACATCATATCTACATCTCTATCACATTTCACATTTCCAAAACACTTCACAATCCACTTACATTGCTTGAAAGAAAACCTGTTTACTTCTGCCTTTTTTTCTAGTACATTTATGCCCTTCGCTGGGAAACTCAAAACAGTAGAATGACTAGACGTGTTCTCACACACGCATTGCAGTGCAAAAATACAAACAGTCCAGACAAGTTATTTTTAAAATGTTCTCTGATATTAATGTCTAAATGTGTAAAAATTATTTTGGAATACTTAAAAAAAAAAAATATATATTTTTCTTCATCGTTGTGTGTGTGTGTGTGTGTGTGCGTGTGCGTGTGCGTGTGTGTGTTCAGGACGAACAGGTCTTCTGTGAGTAATGTTGTGTCGTAGATTACAGCGATTCCCTTGTTTGCTGCCGTTCCCTACCTGCCAGTAGATAGACCAGGTGACTATTTACACCTGAGTTAACTGAGGCATATTGATAATGGATTGATAGTCTGTGTCGTGCTAAGCGAACACTCTACCATTCTTCTGCTCAGTCGTCTCAATAGATGTAAAACAACACAAGTACCATTAACACCAATGCATTGAGTTTACAAAAATATAATTGCTTCAAGGATATATTTTGTTTCGGAAGAAAAAGACATAGATATGAAGACAACCAACAAAAGTGGACACAATGTACGATATACATAGACACGATATACATAGACACGATATACATAGACACGATATACATAGACACGATATACATAGACACGATATGCATAGACACGATATGCATAGACACGATATACATAGACACGATATACATAGACACGATATACATAGACACGATATACATAGACACGATATGCATAGACACGATATGCATAGACACGATATACATAGACACGATATACATAGACACGATATACATAGACACGATATACATAAACACGATATACATAGACACGATATACATAGACACGATATACATAGACACGATATGCATAGACACGATATGCATAGACACGATATACATAGACACGATATACATAGACACGATATGCATAGACACGATATACATAGACACGATATGCATAGACACGATATACATAGACACGATATACATAGACACGATATACATAGACACGATATGCATAGACACGATATACATAGACACGATATGCATAGACACGATATACATAGACACGATATACATAGACACGATATGCATAGACACGATATACATAGACACGATATACATAGACACGATATACATAGACACGATATGCATAGACACGATATGCATAGACACGATATACATAGACACGATATACATAGACACGATATGCATAGACACGATATACATAGACACGATATGCATAGACACGATATACATAGACACGATATACATAGACACGATATACATAGACACGATATGCATAGACACGATATACATAGACACGATATGCATAGACACGATATACATAGACACGATATACATAGACACGATATGCATAGACACGATATACATAGACACGATATACATAGACACGATATACATAGACACGATATGCATAGACACGATATACATAGACACGATATACATAGACACGATATACATAGACACGATATACATAGACACGATATACATAGACACGATATACATAGACACGATATGCATAGATACGATATACATAGACACGATATGCATAGATACGATATACATAGACACGATATGCATAGATACGATATGCATAGACACGATATGCATAGACACGATATACATAGACACGATATACATAGACACGATATGCATAGACACGATATACATAGATACGATATACATAGACACGATATACATAGACACGATATACATAGACACGATATACATAGACACGATATACATAGACACGATATACATAGACACGATATGCATAGACACGATATACATAGATACGATATACATAGACACGATATACATAGACACGATATACATAGACACGATATACATAGACACGATATACATAGACACGATATACATAGACACGATATACATAGACACGATATACATAGACACGATATACATAGACACGATATACATAGACACGATATGCATAGACACGATATACATAGACACGATATACATAGACACGATATACATAGACACGATATGCATAGACACGATATGCATAGACACGATATACATAGACACGATATACATAGACACGATATGCATAGACACGATATACATAGACACGATATACATAGACACGATATGCATAGACACGATATGCATAGACACGATATACATAGACACGATATACATAGACACGATATGCATAGACACGATATACATAGACACGATATACATAGACACGATATACATAGACACGATATGCATAGACACGATATGCATAGACACGATATACATAGACACGATATGCATAGACACGATATACATAGACACGATATACATAGACACGATATACATAGACACGATATACATAGACACGATATACATAGACACGATATGCATAGACACGATATGCATAGACACGATATACATAGACACGATATACATAGACACGATATACATAGACACGATATACATAGACACGATATACATAGACACGATATACATAGACACGATATACATAGACACGATATGCATAGACACGATATACATAGACACGATATACATAGACACGATATGCATAGACACGATATACATAGACACGATATACATAGACACGATATGCATAGACACGATATACATAGACACGATATACATAGACACGATATACATAGACACGATATGCATAGACACGATATACATAGACACGATATACATAGACACGATATGCATAGACACGATATGCATAGACACGATATGCATAGACACGATATGCATAGACACGATATACATAGACACGATATACATAGACACGATATGCATAGACACGATATACATAGACACGATATACATAGACACGATATGCATAGACACGATATGCATAGACACGATATACATAGACACGATATACATAGACACGATATACATAGACACGATATACATAGACACGATATACATAGACACGATATGCATAGACACGATATACATAGACACGATATACATAGACACGATATGCATAGACACGATATGCATAGACACGATATGCATAGACACGATATGCATAGACACGATATACATAGACACGATATACATAGACACGATATGCATAGACACGATATACATAGACACGATATACATAGACACGATATGCATAGACACGATATGCATAGACACGATATACATAGACACGATATGCATAGACACGATATACATAGACACGATATACATAGACACGATATGCATAGACACGATATACATAGACACGATATACATAGACACGATATGCATAGACACGATATGCATAGACACGATATGCATAGACACGATATGCATAGACACGATATACATAGACACGATATACATAGACACGATATACATAGACACGATATACATAGACACGATATGCATAGACACGATATGCATAGACACGATATACATAGACACGATATACATAGACACGATATACATAGACACGATATACATAGACACGATATACATAGACACGATATACATAGACACGATATACATAGACACGATATACATAGATACGATATACATAGATACGATATACATAGACACGATATACATAGACACGATATACATAGACACGATATACATAGACACGATATACATAGACACGATATGCATAGACACGATATGCATAGACACGATATACATAGACACGATATACATAGACACGATATACATAGACACGATATACATAGACACGATATGCATAGACACGATATGCATAGACACGATATACATAGACACGATATACATAGACACGATATACATAGACACGATATACATAGACACGATATACATAGACACGATATACATAGACACGATATGCATAGACACGATATGCATAGACACGATATACATAGACACGATATACATAGATACGATATACATAGATACGATATACATAGACACGATATACATAGACACGATATACATAGACACGATATACATAGACACGATATACATAGACACGATATGCATAGACACGATATGCATAGACACGATATACATAGACACGATATACATAGACACGATATACATAGACACGATATACATAGACACGATATGCATAGACACGATATGCATAGACACGATATACATAGACACGATATACATAGACACGATATACATAGACACGATATACATAGACACGATATACATAGACACGATATACATAGACACGATATGCATAGACACGATATGCATAGACACGATATACATAGACACGATATACATAGACACGATATACATAGACACGATATACATAGACACGATATACATAGACACGATATACATAGACACGATATACATAGATACGATATACATAGATACGATATACATAGACACGATATACATAGACACGATATACATAGACACGATATACATAGACACGATATACATAGACACGATATGCATAGACACGATATGCATAGACACGATATACATAGACACGATATACATAGACACGATATACATAGACACGATATACATAGACACGATATGCATAGACACGATATGCATAGACACGATATACATAGACACGATATACATAGACACGATATACATAGACACGATATACATAGACACGATATACATAGACACGATATGCATAGACACGATATGCATAGACACGATATACATAGACACGATATACATAGACACGATATACATAGACACGATATACATAGACACGATATACATAGACACGATATACATAGACACGATATACATAGACACGATATACATAGATACGATATACATAGACACGATATACATAGACACGATATACATAGACACGATATACATAGACACGATATGCATAGACACGATATGCATAGACACGATATACATAGACACGATATACATAGACACGATATACATAGACACGATATACATAGACACGATATGCATAGACACGATATGCATAGACACGATATACATAGACACGATATACATAGACACGATATACATAGACACGATATACATAGACACGATATACATAGACACGATATACATAGACACGATATACATAGATACGATATACATAGACACGATATACATAGACACGATATACATAGACACGATATACATAGACACGATATACATAGACACGATATACATAGACACGATATGCATAGACACGATATACATAGACACGATATACATAGACACGATATACATAGACACGATATACATAGATACGATATACATAGACACGATATACATAGACACGATATACATAGACACGATATATATAGACACGATATACATAGACACGATATACATAGACACGATATACATAGACACGATATACATAGACACGATATACATAGACACGATATACATAGACACGATATGCATAGACACGATATGCATAGACACGATATACATAGACACGATATACATAGACACGATATGCATAGACACGATATGCATAGACACGATATACATAGACACGATATGCATAGATACGATATGCATAGACACGATATACATAGACACGATATGCATAGACACGATATGCATAGACACGATATACATAGACACGATATGCATAGATACGATATGCATAGACACGATATACATAGACACGATATACATAGACACGATATGCATAGACACGATATACATAGACACGATATACATAGACACGATATGCATAGACACGATATACATAGACACGATATACATAGACACGATATGCATAGACACGATATACATAGACACGATATGCATAGACACGATATGCATAGACACGATATGCATAGACACGATATGCATAGACACGATATGCATAGACACGATATGCATAGACACGATATGCATAGACACGATATGCATAGACACGATATACATAGACACGATATGCATAGATACGATATACATAGACACGATATACATAGACACGATATGCATAGACACGATATGCATAGACACGATATGCATAGATACGATATGCATAGACACGATATGCATAGATACGATATACATAGACACAATATGCATACACAGAAGGAACATTAAGGGGTTTGATCATATCACTACATGTCTCCAAACTTTTCCGTCGCTCGAACTTGTAACACCGGACAGCATGGCTTCATAGCAAAAGGAAGAGACAGAAAAATATGGATAGATGGTGTTTTGAAACAGACTGCATGAATTAAAAATATCAGCAGTCTCACGGATGGCATTTTAAGAAGACTGCACTTGCACACCACCATAGCGTCTAGACCCATATGTGGACAGGTGTCGTCAGGGGATGTTTTCAAAGGACACTTCAGACTTTGTGTATTAAAAAACAAAACTCCCACCGGCAGGAAAACAAGCAGACAGATTGATAGACAGGCAAGAAGACAGACACATAGACAGACAGTCATACATACAGACAACTAAACAAATATACAGACACGCAGAGAGATAGACAAGCAGACGGCGAATTAGATATACAAACAGTCAGACAAAGAAATATGCGCACAGACAGACAAATGTATAGAGAAACAGACAAACAAAGTAGATAGACATATATATTTATGTATGTATGTATAGATGTTTGTGTATATGAATATGTGTGTGTATGTTGATGTGTATGTGTGGTGTGGTGTGTGTGTGTGTGTAGTGTGTGGTGTGTGTGTGTGTGTGTGTGTGGTGTGTGTGTGTGTATGTGTGTGTGTGTGGTGTGTGTGGTGTGTGTGTGTATGTGTGGGATGTGTGTGTGGTGTGTGTGTGTGTGTGTGTGTGTGTGTGTGTGTGTGTGTGTGTTACTGGTGGTGGCATACCTCTACTAATAGTGGCCGTTGAAACAGCCTTGCTGAAAGCAAGGAACAGTCCCAGACTGACCGCCATTAAGGTTGGAAATACCACATACTTCATGTTGCCTCCCCAACAGATCTGAGGACAGACACAAACCAATACAAGCATCATCATCGTCAACCAAAACAGCAGCACCATCATACTTGTTATCAGTGAGTAAGGCAAAGTTAAATGTAGTCGTGGATAAAGTGTTGAGGGTATTTGATTGTACTGCCTCACGTTGTTATGTCAGCGTTTCCAATTCCCTTTCTCTTTGTCTAACAGTACGTCGAGTACACCTTTCCAGTTGGGTAGACTGAAGCGTATAGAGACCTGGGTTTCAACCAGACTATTTGCCTATATTTGACTATATAAAATGACAGGGCTGGCGTTGTTAATAAATGGTGGTAACAAAGCAGATGAAAGTCACACTAGACAGAATCTTCCAGTAACTAAGTATTCCTATCCGTGCAGCAAAGACCAACATGTTTTTATTAAATGCGACTAGCAACACGGCTTCTATCAACCTGAGAGGGACAGCACTGGAGAAGGTAGAGAGCTTCACATCTCTAGAGAGGGACAGTACTGTAGGAGGTAGAGAGCTTCACATCTCTAGAGAGGGACAGTACTGTAGGAGGTAGAGAGCTTCACATCTCTAGAGAGGGACAGTACTGTAGGAGGTAGAGAGCTTCACATCTCTAGAGAGGGACAGTACTGTAGGAGGTAGAGAGCTTCACATCTCTAGAAAGGGACAGTACTGGAGAAGGTAGAGAGCTTCACATCTCTAGAGAGGGACAGTACTGTAGGAGGTAGAGAGCTTCACATCTCTAGAGAGGGACAGTACTGTAGGAGGTAGAGAGCTTCACACCTCTAGAGAGGGACAGCACTGTAGGAGGTAGAGAGCTTCACATCTCTAGAGAGGAACACTACTGTAGGAGGTAGAGAGCTTCACATATCTAGAGAGTGACACTACTGTAGGAGGTAGAGAGCTTCACATCTCTAGAGAGGGACAGCACTGTAGGAGGTAGAGAGCTTCACATATCTAGAGAGTGACACTACTGTAGGAGGTAGAGAGCTTCACATACCTAGAGAGTGACAGTACTGTAGGAGGTAGAGAGCTTCACATATCTAGAGAGTGACAGTACTGTAGGAGGTAGAGAGCTTCACATATCTAGAGAGTGACACTACTGTAGGAGGTAGAGAGCTTCACATATCTAGAGAGTGACACTACTGTAGGAGGTAGAGAGCTTCCCATGCCTAGAGAGTGACAGTACTGTAGGAGGTAGAGAGCTTCCCATGCCTAGAGAGTGACAGTACTGTAGGAGGTAGAGAGCTTCACATACCTAGAGAGTGACAGTACTGTAGGAGGTAGAGAGCTTCACATATCTAGAGTGACAGTACTGTAGGAGGTAGGGAGCTTCACATACCTAGAGAGGAACACTTCTGTAGGAGGTAGAGAGCTTCACATACCTAGAGAGGATCATACACAAGACGGACGGTACATATGAACATGTGAAACAACAGGACACAAAAGGGACAAAAGTGGCATTTGTTGAAACCCGTACGAAACTCTAAAATGATGAGAATGCTGAACAAGCTAAATATCTTCTACTATAGTGTGGTCGGTCTTTCTACATGGAGATAAAACATGGTTTGCTGAACAAACTCAATATTAAGAGATTACGTAGTTTTATCAACAAAGCCTTGAGAAAGATTCTGTGGCTGCAATTTGACAGGATTACAAAGGAAAGCTTATTAGAGAGAAATGACAAAGACATATGTAACGTGGCATCTTGAGAATAAGGTGACACTACGAAATCCTCAAGCCAGTACCACCAGACAATCTTTGTTATGGAACCCCCTGGGAAGAAGAAGGTGACATTACGAAATCCTCAAGCCAGTAGTTTGGAGACGCTCTTGTCATCGGACTAGAGTGTGGAGACTCTCGTGTTACAAGACCAGAGTTTAGAGACTCTCTTGTTATCAGACCAAAGTTTGGAGACTCTCCTATCGTCAAACCAAAGTTTGGAGACTCTCTTGTTATCAGACCAAACTTTTGAGACTCTCCTATCGTCAAATCAAAGTTTAGAGACTCTCTTGTTATCAGACCAAAGTTTGGAGACTCTCTTGTTATCAGACCAAAGTTTGGAGACTCTCTTGTTATCAGACCAAAGTTTGGAGACTCTCTTGTTATCAGACCAAAGTTTGGAGACTCTCTTGTTATCAGACCAAAGTTTGGAGACTCTTGTTATCAGACCAAAGATTGGAGACTCTCTTGTTATCAGACCAAAGTTTGGAGACTCTTGTTATCATACCAAAGTTTGGAGACTCTTGTTATCAGACCAAAGTATATAAATATGTTTGTGTCCATATATGTCATGCGTCCCGTTGTTTAATCCTGAACATTTATGGGGATGGGGCAGGAGGTGTGAGAATAAGATCACTGAACCTCTCTGCAAGTCGTAAAAGGTATCTAAAGCGAGTTACGCATGGGGCTAGCAACTTCATAAAGTAAGCCAAATGTCTGCAGAGACCATCACAGCAAGAGAATGTAAAGTTGTTTTGTTACAGGCTTCCGTAAGGAGCTCAACTGCACCAATGGTGGGTGAATGCCACCGGTTGGAGTGAATAGGGACATGATGATGCTGTTCTTACTTTTGCTGGAACTTTTCATTTTTCATTCTCTTTTTGTGATTGTGTTGTTGTTGGAAATCCCTAAACGACAAATAGAATAAATGCCCGTAGTCTGGCGCATTGTGCCATCCAGACAACAGGGAGAGGACATTGGAAATCCCTTGCAGCCAACTTTTGATGTGGAGATGGCATAGACTGAACTACTTGGGGAAGTCCAGGCTGTTGCTCGTAAAGAACATGTTCTTCTTATCGCTTGCGTTCCCCACGTGGGAAATACATTGTCTTCTTTATTCTCTATTCCCTCACGTGAACACCTTCCCCTATTACCTGACGTGAACACCTTCCCCTATTCCCTGACGTGAACACCTTGCCCTATTCCCTGACGTCATTAACTAACGCGACCCTGACGTCATCAACTCAGCCTGACCCTGACGTCATCAACTAACCTGACCCTGACGTCATCAACTTAGCCTGACCATGACGTCATCAACTTAGCCTGACCCTGACGTGAACACCTTCCCCTATTCCCCGACGTCATCAACTAACCCGACCCTGACGTCATCAACTCAGGCTGACCCTGACGTCATCAATTAACCCGACCCTGACATCATCAACTCAGCCTGACCCTGAGGTCATCAACTTAGCCTGACCCTGACGTCATCAACTTAGCCTGACCATGACGTCATCAACTTAGCCTGACCCTGACGTCATCAACTCAGCCTAACCCTGACATCATCAACTTAGCCTGACCCTGACGTCATCAACTTAGCCTGACCCTGACGTCATCAACTTAGCCTGACCCTGACGTCATCAACTCAGCCTGACCCTGACATCATCAACTTAGCCTGACCCTGACGTCATCAACGTAGCCTAACCATGACATCATCAACTTAGCCTGACCCTGTCGTCATCAACTTAGCCTGACCCTGACGTCATCAAATTAGCCTGACCCTGACGTCATCAACTTAGCCGGACCCTGACGTCATCAACTTAACCGACCCTGACGTCACAACTTAGCCTGTCCCTGACGACATCAACTTAGCCTGACCCTGACGTCATCAACTTAGCCTAACCATGACGTCATCAACTTAGCCTGACCCAGATGTCCTAGTACAAATAATGTGATCAGGAACCAGATCATCGCCATGTTTCTGGCATGCTCACTACACTGATAAATGAAATACAATATGGCAGCAGTGAATTGAGAGTAAAGTACTGACCATATCAGTCTCTCATATACCCACAATAGCGTAGTGGTCAGATCACTGGCTACCAAGCCGAGCTGTCCAGGTTCAGTTCCAAAATAGTGCGGAATATTTTGTTAATCGCAAACTGCACCGAAGTCGACCCAACCTCAAAAGTGGTGACATAATAAGTCTGAGAAGTCAAGGCGTCCAGCGTGATGCTGACCATATTACCTCTAGTATTCCGTTGGGAAAGCAAATATGTGTTCAGTCTTATGTTCCCAATATGCTGTCATCGTGTCAAGGGGATCTTGTGGGCATACTTACCATAATGATACATGCTATAGGATATGGTAGTGGCTCTGGTGGAGGTTTAGGTGTCATTTGGTAACTGATTAACTCCTTGCCTCCAGACGATGTTGCTGCTGCTGATGTTGTTGTTGGCGCTGATGCGGATGTACCGACTTTCATCCTTTTAGATTTGAATGTGGTTGAGACAGTAGCCACTTGTGAGTCTGCCCCTGACGCGTCGACAACTGATGAGCCTGAAACAAGAAATGCTGCTATAAGTATATTATTCTTTATTTTTTTTTCTTGAAATAGAAACACGGAACTTTTACTGTAATTAGCTGTCTTCCAGGAATCATTCGCCAAAGTACAAAGGGAAGACAGAAAACAATGTACCACATTATTTATTTGAGCTAATAATAGGAAATAAACATGACATTTTGCACACCCCACCTCAAATGTGGAATGTGCTGATTGTGTGTACAAAAGTACACTCCATTTGGACGAAAATAAACCAGCCGCAACAAACCGTTAAAATGGAGCCTGTGAACAACACTCGTTACAAACAGAGAATTGTTATAGAATTCCTCGCTCGGGGGAAACTGTCGTGTATATTCACAAAGGTTTGTGTATTGTGTATGGGCGGTATGCAGTCGATAGGAGCACACTGAGTCGATGGGATCAGAGAATTAAAACTTCAGCAAAGAGAGAGAGACGAAGCTGCATGATCTGCAGCGCTCAGGACGTCCTGCAATAGCGACCAGGCCAAACATGTTGAACCATTCTGATGTCATTATTCCTAGTGATAGGGGAATCACCATTACACAATTGGCCTTGCAGTTTTCAGTCAGCAAGGAAAGTGCAGTTCAAATTATCAAAACTCTGGGATTTTCAAAGGGTTTGCTTTAGATGGGTTCCTCGTAGTCTCACAAATAAAAAGAAAAATTCAAAGAAAACATAATTTCTTTTGAATTGTTGGAGCGTTTCGATGATAATGGGCAACACTTTTTGTGTTGGATCGTTATAGGTGACGAAACATAGGCGCTTCATTTTGAGCCTGGGTTACAGGTGACGAAACATGGGCGCATCATTTTAAGCCTGACTTACAGGTAACCAAACATGGGCGCATCAATTTGAGCCTGGGTTACAGGTGACGAAACATGGGCGCATCATTTTTAGCCTCGGTTACATGTGACCAGACATGGGCACATCATTTTTAGCGTGTGTTACAAGTTACCAAACAGGGGCACATCATTTTTAGCCTCGGTTACATGTGACCAAACATGGGCACATCACTTTTAGCGTGGGTTACAAGTTACCAAACATGGGCACATCATTTTTAGCCTCGGTTACAGGTGACCAAACATGGGCGCATCATTTTTAGCCTCGGTTACAGGTCACCAAACATGGGTGCAGCATTTTTAGCCTCGGTTACAGGTGACCAAACAGGGGCACATCATTTTTAGCCTCGGTTACAGGTGACCAAACATGGGTGCATCATTTTTAGCGTGGGTTACAGGTGACCAAACATGGGCACATCATTTTTAGCCTCGGTTACAGGTGACCAAACATGGGCACATCATTTTGAGCCTGAGACAAAAAAAAGCAGTCCATGAATGGACGTCATCATGAATCACCACGAAGAAAGAAATTAAAGAAAACTCCTTCATCTAGAACGGTCCTGATCACTGTCGTTTAAGACAATGAAAATGTGATTCTCGCAGATGTGTACCAAGAGGAGAGACAACCCATTTGCAAGCTTACATCAAGACACTGACCAAACTCAATCGACGGTCCCGCAGAGTTAGTCCTCACAAGAATCCAACAGAACTGCTTCTCCTTCGTGACAATGTGTACCCTCACACAAATCTGACATCACGAGAGGCAATGGCCACTCTATAGTCCAAACGTGGCTCCCTCTGGTGTTCATCTTTTCGGTCCACTTAAAAATGCACCCCGGTTAGACAAGTTGTGCGGAAAATGATGAGGGAGTGGTTAAAGCAGTTAAGATATGGTTACATGATGAGGGTGTGGTTAAAGCAGTGAAGATATGGTTACATGATAAGGGTGTGGTTAAAGCAGTGAAGATATGGTTACATGATGAGGTGGTGGTTAAGGCAGTGAAGATATGGTTACATGATAAGGGTGTGGTTAAAGCAGTGAAGATATGGTTACATGATGAGGTTGTGGTTAAAGCAGTGAAGATATGGTTACATGTTGAGGTGGTGGTTAAAGCAGTGAAGATATGGTTACATGATGAGGTGGTGGTTAAAGCAGTGAAGATATGGTTACATGATCAGGACAAAAACTGGCACAGGCAGGGTATACATGCATGTGTCTCTCACTGACGTAAAGCCGTACAAGTTGATGGGAATTATGTTGAGCAATAAATATGTTAACATGACATATCCTTGTCTAAAAATGTCTAGCAATTTTAATAAACAGTTTCTGTAAAAAAAATGGCGGAGTGCATTATATTGTGACCGCCACTTGAATCTGTGAGCACTTACATAGAAACGTTCTAACTACATCTTTGTCTATCGTATTTCTGAATATCTATTTAAACGTATAACTACTCACCTCCCCACCTACAAGATTACCTTCCTATCCCCATACCTGTCTGTATATCTGTCTGTCTGCATGCATCTGTGCATATTAACATACATTCCCATACATCCATGTATCCATCCTTCCATCCATCCACCGACCCATCCACATGGAAGGGAACATATGAATAGAACAGACATCATTTCACGTTAGCGCCCCATTTGTATGAGTCCATTTGGTCGCTAGAAGTCATGACCACATAGCACGAACTTAGTAGCCCTCGTGTCGATTCAGAAATGGCCCCCTAATTTCGTCAGGTACAGTTTCTAGCTATATCGACTGAACAAAAGTGGTCAAACTATGAACACAACATACGAACTTTTCCGGTCTGGCAAGAGGAATATAGCGAGACTTGAACCCAGTACGTTGGGATTGTAAGTCAAGATCACAATCACTATACCACCGAGCCTCCCTTCATATCTATCTATCTATCTATCTATCTATCTATCTATCTATCTATCTATCTATCTATCTATCTATCAATCTATCTATCTATCTATCTATCTATCTATCTATATATCTATCTATCTATCTATCTATCTATCTGTCTGTCTGTCTGTCTGTCTGTCCTTCTATCTGCCTTGTTGCATGTTTGTCTATCCCTATGTTTGTATCGTTCGTCTATCTATCTATCTATCTATCTATCTATCTATCTATCTATCTATCTATCTATCTATCTATCTATCTATCTATCTATCTATCTATCTATCTATCTGTCTGTCTGTCTGTCTTTCAATCTGCCTTGTTGCATGTTTGTCTATCCCTATGTTTGTATCGTTCGTCTATCTATCTATCTATCTATCTATCTATCTATCTATCTATCTATCTATCTATCTATCTATCTATCTATCTATCTATCTATCTATCTATCTATCTATCTATCTATCTATCTATCTATCTATCTATCTATCTATCTATCTGTCCTTCTATCTGCCTTGTTGCATGTTTGTCTATCCCTATGTTTGTATCGTTCGTCTATCTATCTATCTATCTATCTATCTATCTATCTATCTATCTATCTATCTATCTATCTATCTATCTATCTATCTATCTATCTATCTATCTATCTATCTATCTATCTATCTATCTATCTATCTGTCTGTCTGTCTGTCTGTCTATCTGTCTGTCTGTCTGTCTGTCTGTATGTCTGTCTGTCCTTCTATCTGCCTTGTTGCATGTTTGTCTATCCCTATGTTTGTATCGTTCGTCTATCTATCTATCTATCTATCTATCTATCTATCTATCTATCTATCTATCTATCTATCTATCTATCTATCTATCTATATATCTATCTATCTATCTATCTATCTATCTGTCTGTCTGTCTGTCTGTATGTTTGTCTGTATGTCTGTCTGTCTGTCTGTCCTTCTATCTGCCTTGTTGCATGTTTGTCTATCCCTATGTTTGTATCGTTCGTCTATCTATCAAGACCCCCTCCACCAGTTCTCTTCCATATTCCCATGACCAGGGTGTGTCAGAGCAGCCTGGACAACAAGTTGGGAGAGGGCGGTGAGATCGACACTGTAAACCCCATAGTGGTGAGCTGCATCACAACCAGGAGAACACCGGCCCAGATGTTCAAGAACGCCTCAATATGCATGAAGAGCCACTGTAACCCGCTTCGTCAATAGTTAGCTAAACTCAGCATGAGTAACTTTGGACAACAACAACAATAACAACACTATCTGTCTCCCTGCCTATCTGTCCGTCTATCTACTAACACACATACATATCTACAATACCCCACTTGTCTACCTATTTACATGTAGGTCCTGCTGTTTATCCGCCTGCTTCCATCCATGCATACCGTTCTGTATTTCTACATATCAGCAAATCTGTCTATCTTCCTACATACCTACGTGGCTGTCTACCTGCCTAATTATCAAATATTGTATGTATGCCTATCCACATACCTACCTTCCCACTTGTTTCTCCACCAAGACTACCAATCCATGAACACGTTGCACACCACAACACGAACTAAGAATATCCACCTTATCCAACACGCTCTATCAGCAGTAGAGCGGGTCGTTGTTATTTTTGCAGCTTTCCCAAGATAATAGTTGAATTATCGACTACAAAATTACTGCCACATCGTTCCGTGGACCTATTGGATGAAAGAAATCAATGGTTAGACAGAGTTGATAATTTCTCAACCTAAGCCAAGCGTAGCAGATGACTTCTTCAAGGTTAGAGAAAACACAGGTGTGCCTTGTTGCATGTTTCTTAGTGACGTGTACTCTGGAGTAGATCGTTAACAACGGTTGTCTTTTATTGTTACATTGAATGTGTGTGCGTGTGCGCACGTGTGTGCGTGTGTGTGTGTGTGCGTGTTTGTGTGTGTGTGCGTGCGCGCGTCTGTGTGTATTTGTTTGTGTGGCCAAGATGTGATGACGTACCAGCCTCAAATCACGTCGCACTATGTTGTTTGTGACTAGTATGTCCTGGGATTTTTTAATGGCACGATCGTTTCTCTCAGTCGACTCAGAAGCAAATTAGTAGCCGATGAAGTCAGGTAGAACATTCAGAGCCGACGCGGGAGTTACAGAGCCGTGCTCTGACGTCGTCCGGCCCTTTCAGGAATTAGAGGAACTGAGCTCATGTGCAATGAAGTTGGTTCTATAGGGCCATTCTGCTTTCCATTGCCCAGCTGCCGTTTTGTGGTGATAGACGAGCTGGGTAGGAGCACTATTATTTCGTGTTTCGTCTGTATGATTGGTCTTTTCACTCCAAGTGAAGCATGCAGAGGCAATAACTACAACTGGCCCATCTATACGTAGCCTGTATCAGAATATCTGCAGATGTGGCTTTATATAAATCTTTTCACGTTATGAAATTGCTAGTCCTACGAACAATCCTGTTTAGTCGTCATTTTATGTGCTTGGAAGGTTACAGATTTTCTATTACTTTCAACACGGGCACACCACGGGTCTTTGCTGCCGGGGACACATTGACCTCACGCCTATGTCAGGCATCATGGGATGGTTGACACATTGACCTCACGCCTCTGGTAGGCATCATGGGATGGTTGACACATTGACCTCACGCCTCTGGCCGGCATCATGGGATGGTTGACACATTGACCTCACGCCTCTGGCCGGCATCATGGTATGGTTGACACATTGACCTCACGCCTCTGGCCGGCATCATGGGATGGTTGACACATTGACCTCACGCCTCTGGTCGTGCATTATGGGAAGGTTGACACATTGACTTCACGACTCTGTCGAGCATTATGAGAAGGTTGACATTAGTCACGGGTATCATCTCTTGTTACTCTGCAAGACGGTATTAACGTGTTTTTGTGTGTCTTTCACGGCAAAGGTACGAAATTCAACTCCCACAACAGCCACACTCCGGTCGACGCAGCTGTAAATGGTACCTGACCTACAGTTAGGTAATGGAAAGGCAGCGAAGAATGGGATTGGCCACCCCACCTCACACAAGCTGAGGCTCGGTACACTGACGTCTCTAACACTTCTATCCCAACCAGCGGTTAAGTCTGCTGAAGGGAACCTGTCACCCCACCTCACATAGAGGCTCAGTATATTGAAGTCTCTAACACTTCTATCTCAACCAGCGGTTAAGTCTGCTGAAGGGAACCTGTCACCCCACCTCACATAGAGGCTCAGTATATTGAAGTCTCTAACACTTCTATCCCAACCAGCGGTTAAGTCTGCTGAAGAGAACCTGTCACCCCACCTCACATAGAGGCTCAGTATATTGAAGTCTCTTACACTTCTATCCCAACCAGCGGTTAAGTCTGCTGAAGGGAACCTGTCACCCCACCTCACATAGAGGCTCAGTATATTGAAGTCTCTAACACTTCTATCCCAACCAGCGGTTAAGTCTGCTTAAGGGAACCTGTCACCCCACCTCACATAGAGGCTCAGTATATTGAAGTCTCTAACACTTATATCCCAACCAGCGGTTAAGTCTGCTGAAGGGAACCTGTCACCCCACCTCACATAGAGGCTCAGTATATTGAAGTCTCTAACACTTCTATCCCACCCAGCGGTTGAGTCTGCTGAAAGGAACCTGTCACCCCACCTCACATAGAGGCTCAGTATATTGAAGTCTCTAACACTTCTATCCCAACCAGCGGTTAAGTCTGCTTAAGGGAACCTGTCACCCCACCTCACATAGAGGCTCAGTATATTGAAGTCTCTAACACTTATATCCCAACCAGCGGTTAAGTCTGCTGAAGGGAACCTGTCACCCCACCTCACATAGAGGCTCAGTATATTGAAGTCTCTAACACTTCTATCCCAACCAGCGGTTAAGTTTGCTGAAGGGAACCTGTCACCCCACCTCACATAGAGGCTCAGTATATTGAAGTCTCTTACACTTCTATCCCAACCAGCGGTTAAGTCTGCTGAAGGGAACCTGTCACTCCACCTCACATAGAGGCTCAGTATATTGAAGTCTCTAACACTTCTATCCCAACCAGCGGTTAAGTCTGCTGAAGGGAACCTGTCACCCCACCTCACATAGCGCCTCAGTATATTGAAGTCTCTAACACTTCTATCCCAACCAGCGGTTAAGTTTGCTGAAGGGAACCTGTCACCCCACCTCACATAGAGGATCAGTATATTGAAGTCTCTAACACTTCTATTCTAACCAGCGGTTAAGTCTGCTGAAGGGAACCTGTCACCCCACCTCACATAGAGGCTCAGTATATTGAAGTCTCTAACACTTCTATCCCAACCAGCGGTTAAGTCTGCTGAAGGGAACCTGTCACCCCACCTCACATAGAGGCTCAGTATATTGAAGTCTCTAACACTTCTATCCCAACCAGCGGTAAAGTCTGCTGAAGGGAACCTGTCACCCCACCTCACATAGAGGCTCAGTATATTGAAGTCTCTAACACTTCTATCCCAACCAGCGGTTAAGTCTGCTGAAGGGAACCTGTCACCCCACCTCACATAGAGGCTCAGTATATTGAAGTCTCTAACACTTCTATCCCAACCAGTGGTTAAGTCTGCTGAAGGGTATCCGTTACCTCATTTGTCTGTATCGTTTGCGATTGGAAACTAACTGTCTATACATATATTTTTGTTTCGCTTTCTTGTATGTACAAGGGATGGTCGAAAAGTTTTACACGTTAGAATGAAGGAGTCAAGACTCTTACCTGGAAATTGATGTTAACTTTAGTCGTTCATTGTGTATCCACCTTGCAAAACGATACACGTCCCTTCTATTCTTCACCTTGCTGATTGTTCAACTTCTACTTCTGGGACCGGAACGAGGTCTCCAGTTCAGCAAATCAAGTCTGAACTTCAGAAACACGAAGTCCGTCTGGCGGATTCTTCATGTTTGATAATAGGAAGAAGTGACCAGGTGCCAAGTCCAGTGAGTATGGTGGATCGGGCATTATTTCATACCAGCACAATTTTCAGACGTCCCGGACTTGATTACTGAACTTGAGACGTGGTTTCGAACCAATAAGAAGTTCTTCAAATAGGGCATCAGGAAGGTGAAGAGTAGATGGGAGAAGTGTATCGTCTTACTGGGTGAATATATCAAGAAGGAATAAAGTTTTCACCAATTTTCAATAAAAATGTATTTGTATCATAACTAACAATGCATTTGCCCTTTTCACTGCTTTCTTGACTTGCTCAATGACCTTACTTGAATGATCTACTATTACCCCTAGGTCTCTTTCCTTTTCTGTCTTCCAAATATTGTACTCTCACATCCTGTACTTATATTCCACATTGGATCTATACTTAACTTAACTTCTTTATACTGGTTTAGAAGACCCTGCAGAGTCTGTATACAACCAGTTACATTTACATCACCTTGCTCTAAAATCTCAGTATATTGAGATATACTCTCACATCCTGTACTTATATTCCACATTGGATCTATACTCTCACATCCTGTACTTATATTCCACATTGGATCTATACTCTCACATCCTGTACTTATATTCCACATTGGATCTATACTCTCACATCCTGTACTTATATTCCACATTGGATCTATACTCTCACATCCTGTACTTATATTCCACATTGGATCTATACTCTCACATCCTGTACTTATATTCCACATTGGATCTATACTCTCACATCCTGTACTTATATTCCACATTGGATCTATACTCTCACATACTGTACTTATATTCCACATTGGATCTACTGCACGAGACCTCCCTTTTCACGCGATAACTTCTTCTTTCAATATAAAAACACAAGGTAGTTAATTTATTTCACAGTCAAATCCTTCACATGACCATCAACCATTTTAACTATGTCTAATCTTTCTCATCAGAGTTTACTAGCGTCTAGCTTGATGGAATCTCCGGATCTGTGTCCAGGTGATGTCTTCTATCCCTAACTAACAATAACAACCAATAAGCTATCTAATCTCTTGAGTGTTGTCTCTGGTGACGTATATGGCTGCTGTGAGGAAGCTCATTTCGTCCATCTGATATTCCATGTAGAACAAAAGGATTCACAATCGTTTGGATACGAGCCCCTGATGTCATTGGTACACCCGTCTCTAAGTGGGCGTGCTCCTTGAGGTTTCAGGTTACACCCTACAGACTCCGACTTCATTCTTTATGTACCAGTTCTTTGACTGCTCCGTTTACTGACTTAGCTTGTTGTCTGATCCAGCAGGTTCAAAAACTGAACATGTAAAACCTACATCCCGTTTGTCAATCTGTCACTGTCGCTGGAGCTGGTCCCCCGTTCCTTCCATTATGCAATTATCGTGCAATGCTCAAGAAACTCAGGGAGGATAACATCACGAATACCCCTCTTGTGCTCCGTTTTATCTCCTTGCCACAGGAGGTGGTGGAGGCAGAGACAGTTTACGCATTTATGAAACATTTGTTCCGTGTAAAGTGGCCACCAGGAAGTTCATGTTTTAATTCTTTCCAAACCTGCACAATTTGAGTTTCGCTGGGAATGGGACGGTTTGTCACAAGACAATTCAAATCTTACCTAATTGTGAAAGCTAGATCTATAATTATAATGTTGTTATGAACTGTCATTATTCATATCTAATTACATCTTACACGACTTCATGAACTAGGTAATTTATATTGAAACGTGAATCCTAACACAGGTTGAGGTAGTTAGTACACCAATAACAAGTAGATCTAGTCCGAGTCGTGTGTAGCAGACGAGACGAACAATCAGCAAATGTGAATGTCGTCGACGTCGAGGGATAACTAGACTGTCTGCACCCATAAAGCTACTTTCCGAGTGGATTCCAGGCCCATTTGCTGAGAAGGAACACTGCATCTCCATGTATTTTGTAGTAAAAGCGACCAAAGAGTGAAAAAAGAACGTGTATCGTATCACGTATTATGGGGCTATCTTACTCTTAGACTTATCTAGCTCATCATCCGTCTGTAAAACAATTATAATAAAACATATTGACATATTGAACTCATCATTGTAAAAGCCCACAAAGTGTCTTGATCCAGGCTTCCAAAAGGACGCCAACTTTGGCTGGAGTAAAAAAGGAACAAGAAAAGAAGTGTAAAACTATTCCACGCTCAACTGGCTTTGGTCAGTGTGAATGACTTGACTTGATTTAGTTGCTCCCCTTCTTCCATAGGGGGTAGCAGTCTGCTATACTTTTTCTTGTGGCTTATAGTTTCTGTTCTTCATGAGTATGAAGTGTCATGCCCAACCATCATCACTAGTGGTCTACTGGGGTCTTTGTGTATGACAATTACAAGAATATCACCACTGCCCCACAGAGACCGAGAGAGCATGTCGTGAGAGACAACTAACTGTGTGACATGGGATAACACCAGCCATGGTTAGGTGGTTTATTAAGAGCAGCATAGATGACTCCCAACAGGGTGCGAGTTTACATTTCTCTAGTGTTTGAGTCTATTAAGATGGACTCACACACTGATTAACCACCCTCTGAGAAACTGGTTGTATACAGACTCTGCAGAGTCTTCTAAACCAGTTTAGTTAGTCATCTTCTTCTTCTGGTTAAGTTAAGTTTAGTTAGTCATCTTCTTCTTCTGGTTAAGTTAAGTTTAGTTAGTCATCTTCTTCTGGTTAAGTTAAGTTTAGTTAGTCATCTTCTTCTTCTGCGATCATTGCTCATTGAGACTGGGGCTCTAGATTCTTCAATAAATTCTTCTCTCCTTTTCAGGGACTCTGCAACCGCCAAACAGGTTTTCCTCTAGGGAAGTCAGCATGCGCCTCATTCTTCTCCTCTTTGCGTTGGGCCCCTTCAAAGAATAGGCTTGGCACTCTGCACACCTGTAAGGTCTTCAAGGCAGACACCATATCTTGAATCTGTTGTGCCACTTTGCATGATATCATGATAAACGTTGCACCGTATTATGTGCATCCGCTTTCTGCTGGCTTTTTTGGGGTTTGCCTTCCCTAACCTTTTGTCCCCCATATTTCATTCAAGGCAGTAAGTTGTCTTTTCTGTTAGGTGATGCTGCCCTTGGATGTCCTGTCATCCCGGGTTCTCGAGCTCATCTGCATGGATTTTGTGTAGAGTTTTCCTCTCCTAGGACGTCTGTCTTCCTGGACTCTTGAGCACTACCTGCTTGGCTGTTGTCATTCTTTTTAGTTTGGCCCCTCTCCAGTGACCTGTCCGACTTGGTCGGGCCTACCAGGAACATATGTTCTGTACTCACTGGGTACACAAGCCCTCCCCTCTCCCACCCCTACCTCGACAAGGTGATGGCATCCTGGCTCCTTTGACGTACCTGGCAGGTTACAGTAGTACCATTCTTTGTTCACATTTCAAGCACTGGTAACATACCACCAAATATGAATGGTGAAGTTTGCAATGACGTGAATTACACAGTCTCCAATGTCACAGTTGTTTAATTTAACACATAAGGCTATTCCACACTCGATAAACTCTTAACCTGTGTGAAATGTGCTAAGCTGGAATATTTATCTGGTTTTAGCTCATCAGAGACTCGTCCATCGCACCTTCTCCTGTTAGTAGATACAGTTCTACTGCTGAAAGGCTGAGAGTTGGACTCTGTTTCAAAAGCTAAATGACTATCTAAGAGAGAGTTGGACTGTTTCAAAAGCTAAATGACTATCTAAGAGAGAGTTGGACTCTGTTTCAAAAGCTAAATGACTATCTAAGATGCAGACTCTGGAGCATTTTTATTCAAGTTGGAGAATTTATCCTAGTTGAGGGATTACATTTTTTTATTTTGTTGTTTGGTTTGTTGCTTAAGATGGAGTACTTTGCATTGTTTTGCTTCTTACTACACAGTGCATCTTACATCAGCACCCACATCTTTTATTAGCTCACTTCAGTAGGGCCACTACATTGCAGAATCTGAACATATCCATGTTTGGATTATGGGCCATGTCACTACGCAGTCCCGTCCCTCCCTCCCCTCTTTTAAGTTTATGGAACATTTACCATATCTCATAGACTAGATACATAATGTATGATTAGTCCAGAAGCAGAAGTTGTCATGTTATTGTCTTTTAACAATAGCTTTAAACATTAACATTTTATTCTCTAATCAAGACCGTCATCATTCATTCATCTGGTTTCCCCTGGAACATAAGGCTGCAACCAATATTCTCCATCTGTTTCCATTCTGAGCTGTCTTCTTGATATACTTTATATAGGTAATGGTGGGAAACACCTTTTAACAAGATCTAATAAAATGATAACTTGCTTGAAACAACACCGCCAAAGGCAGAGTACAAGTCTTTACTGTTAGCTACGCTAAATGTAGAGATATAAAAGCTTGGAGGCTGTGGACACCCCAGAGTTGCACCTTCCCCAGTCCTAGTAAGCAGCCGAAAAAAAACCCACCCACAAACATACTACTAATAGTCAAATGTGAGCCCAAGAACCGCAGGTTTCAGACACTTGGTCACTGACTGACTAAAAAGCCCTCAATTTATTCGTTGGGTCTGATAGTGAACGGGTGCTGGTATTAGACCCTCGGAAGACAGGTCAGTTTTACCCTACAAATGACAGGGCGCTGCTACGGCAATCCTGCTCAATCCGAGAGGAGTCGCAGATATTTGGTCCACGTGCTAGGCTGATAAGTCAATGGCACGAGGCTACCATGTGAGGGATTACGGCCGAACGCCTCTAAGCCGGAATCCCGCCCAAAATCTCAGCACCACTGTGATGGGAGGCTACGATATGTTTTGGATCTGGGGCTCGCGTCTCAGCCCGACCCGGTCGAGCCGCAGAAAGAGGTATATGCCGTCCGCTGATCAAAGCGGGCTGGAAGCTGCTCGATATTCATCCCATACGGCGATGAGGCGTGAAACCACTAGTAGAAGCCTTAGTTCTCTGTCGAGGTGTCATAAGCAGTAGAGCAGCCACCTCACTGCGAACTGTTGAGACTCAACCCTTGATCATGAGATATGTCCGCACACCAGGCGAACAACATCTCAGTGCCATGGCCAGGCTTGTCCCCTGGCTAAAGGCACTCCTGCCTTGCTCTTTACCTCTGTCTGCTATCAGTCATCCCAATGGACGTAGAAGAGATGCAGTCCAGCGGACATTGCACCTCTGCCCTATTGTGACAACCTCCTGGGTGGTGGGGAATGCTAGGCGTGCCATCACTGCAGATGAGCCGAGAAAATAAAGGGAGCAAAGAGATACCTCACTCACATGCACATGCTATGTTTCTGGCAGGACGTGACGATCCTGGGACACAGACACACTGGACTGCCTCTCTTCTGGGATAGTACAAACTAGTACAAAGTCCATCATACCATACCATTGCCACACCCTATAGACACGAGTGGGGAAGACTCGATAGTCCTGCAAGACAACTTTCCTAAGAAAGACAACTCTGATCAAAAACAACTGCTGCCTTGCAGATAGGCTGGGGACAGCCAAAGGCTAAGGAGGGCATCCCTACAGAAACGCCTGTTGAAATCGGATGCACTGGGCCACAGGCTTAACAAGTAACACAGTGCAACGTACATCGCTGTATCCAGCGTTCGAAGAAGAAGAAATGTGAGCCTGAAAGGTAAACCACGGAAGATACAGAAGAGCATTTTTTATTAGCTAACCAGATGAATTTGCAGAACTGGCATTAGGTACTGATTGAATATCAAGATTGCAGTGTTCTTTTTATTCTTGCAGTATTCTAAAGTAAAGTAACTGCATTACTGCCGTAGGGGTGTGAGGTGTTAGTGATCTCACATTTCAAAGGCTCAGCTATATGATAGATATAGCCATCTCCTCTTCATCACCGCTTTTACTTCCCGGACTGAACCGGTACCCATTTAAGGCTGCGTCGGCCAGTGAGCCGTTGAGGTCTGAAAAACCGCCTCAACTGGGGAATGAATCCAGGACCACTCAGATGCGAAGCCAGCTCGCTAACCACTGCGCTACGGTATTCTAGTTGACTATAAATGAAGTTACTATTAAGTATTGGTGCATTGGAATTTATATATAAATATATACATGTTTCCCCAGATCTGACTCCATTTACTCCAAGTAAAAGGTTTTTTTTGGGATGATCACAAAAGTGGCATCCACACTATGTCTGCTGGCCCACTCATGAAAAAGCCCAGAAAAGGGGAGTCTGGTGCTCAGGTATATATGTTCTTTCCTTCTTTCCATGCACTAGAAATATGTTGCCACCACTTGCTTGCTGTGTTTTGTTTGTGTTGACTTTGAAATGGTTTTTCTCATAATATTCAACCATTCTGTCTAGAGCTTTTGTGAGCCAGAGCTCCACTTTTTCAAAACCCTTTCCTTGTGCAGCTATTGTAGTGTCGTTGGCATATATGAACTGTCTTGTTCCTAGGATAACTGGCTGATCATTGGTGTATTCATTATATAGTGTAGGGGCGAGGATACTTTGTTGTGCCAGGCTGTTCTTCTGGTTACGCCATCTACTGTCTTTATTTTTCAAAGTCGCATATAAATGCCTATTATGTAAGAATGAGTAAGCTGTCAATATAATATTCTAATAACAATGTTCTATGAATATTCTTATAATAATTATTAATGATCTTTGATTGATTATATTTCATTATTTATTCTGAACAATATAACATTTATTGTCAACATTGAACTGCTACACCTATTATAGGTAACAATAATAATTATAGCCATAGCCCACACGCTGTATGCTAAGTTTGTGAACAATAATGGCTTTTAATGTTATTGAACGGCTGGACTCCTAGAGACCTTTCAATGAACACTTTTTGAGAAGCCTTGCGTTATATTCTCTATATTCTACCTATAAATATGAAACATACATTTTGAAATATTGTAATTTTATCCCTTCTTAGTTTCTTGCAAGACTAAACAGTCGAGCTGATTTATCTGCACTTGACCCCGATGTTTTTGACAAAGCAGCTACATCATTGCCCTCCAATTCACTAAAATCATTCTCGTCTTATGCAAAAATTGTAGAACTCTACGGTGCTGAAGGTGTTGGAAAAACAGAAATGGTCCTTCATTACGTTGCGAAAGCTTGTCTCCCATCAACATGGAATGGACTTTCCTTAAATGGACTGGGGACAAAGGTCATATTTATAGACACTGAGTTCAAGTTTTCTGTGTTACGATTGGCAATTGTTATGGAAAAACAAATATTGGATGTTTGTGAAAGGTTGAAACTAAGACGCAGTGGATGTGAACTTGTCACACCCCAAAACACAACCGGTTCTTCAATTGGTGCCAGATCAGGGAATAAGGAAGTATTTGCTGCTTCAGACAAATTGAGCACTCCCCAAAAAAATCTCAGAACACCAGCTGAGGATTCTCATACAGGCTTGTGTCAGATCAGCTTGAATGCCCAGACTACTGACACTTGTGGTGGTGAGATTGTTGGGATGATTCATGGAGACTGTGTCAGTGTAGCAGACAAAGGTGCTGACTCCGACTTGACTTGCCATCGAGGGAGCGAATCAGAGTCATCTCAAGCAAATGTTGGTCAAGCTTTGACATCACAAGATATTGAGGACCTTGTACAGGAAGCTTTAGGTATGCTTATTTTGTGTTTAACTTAATAGGAGGGTGTGAGGGCTAACATCAGGTTTTATTGAAACTTACTGTCATAGGGGAAAGTATACTTTCAACTTAAAAACTCCCTCTATTCTAAAATAAATTCAATTCCTCCAAAAATAAAGCTGGTACAAGCATTTAGATATTTGGGGCTGCCGAAGACGGATGTGTCGGACCGAAAAGTGCAAATATCGTAGTCAAGCTGTAAACTAGCGACACAACGCATTCTGTTCTCTGGACTACATCCTGCTCTTCCAAAGCCCTGCTCAGGGCTTGGTAGCAGGAGATTGAGAACAAACGCAGAAGAAGAAGAAGATATTTAGGAACTGTTTTTACTGAGGAAGGCAGACTCGATAGAGAGATAAAGATGAGAGTGCAGAAGGCAATTGCTGTCACCTACCAACTGTTTCCACAACTAAGACACCCCAAGATTTTCCTCCAAGCAAAAAAGTAGATGAGAAATAGTATCTTCATCCCAACCCTGTGCTACCAATGCCAGACATGGGCATTGAATAAAGCCCAGGACCGAAAGTTAGCCACCTGTGAAATGCAGTGCCTACGCAAGGTCACTAACAACACCTGAAAAGACAGAATCACAAATATGAATATTCTGGAGAAGGTTGGAACAATTCGCTGCCTACAGTAGATCGTGCAACAGAGAATGAATTGGTTTGGCCTCATTGTGAGAATGCATACCATATTGTTCATGAAACCTTTTGCAAGAGAACATCGGTAAGAAGGGCGAGATGAAGACTGGGGAAAATGTGGATAGACAGCGTAAATGAGACCTGCCACAAAATGGGGGAAAATGTTACTCGGGCCATGGGAGAGGTGAAAGAAAAGACAAATATATACTAGACACTGGGCTACAAGCCGTTAGAAAGTGAAACAACAAAAGAAGAAAAAAGAAAGAAATATATATATATATAAATATATCATACATACATATCATGTCATATATACAAGGCGTGTTCAAATGAAACTGGACCTAACTGCACCAAGGGAACATACTTACTATGCGCATGATGACGTCACTTCTGATACAAACAGCTCATACCAACCATCAATTTGCGAAATTTCATTATCCTCTGACTCATAGTTTCCTCAGTAGACCGGGTGTGATACGGAATCCGTCCAGAGTTGATCAGCGAGCGGTGATTTAGTTTCTAACAGCTGAAGGTTGTCTACCAGTTGACATTCATCGCAGAATGCAGGCAGTGTATGGTGACAAAAGTGTGTAGAATGTAAGCTCTGGCAACGGTCCACCTGAATTGCATCAAGATCTTTCATTAATTCACGTCCTCCTTTAAACATCGTTGTCCAGTTCTTGATTGTTGTCTTCTACACACTTTTGTCACCATACACTGCCTGCATTCTACGATGAATGTTAACTGGTCGACATCCTTCAGCTGTTAGAAACCGAATCACCGCTTGATGATCAACTGGATGGATTCGCATCACAACCACCATGTTTTCAACGGTCTGCTGAGGAAACTATGAGTTGGAGGATAATGCAATTTTGCAAACTTGATGGTTGGTGTGTGCTGTGAGAAGTGATATCATCTTATGCATCATACTTACGTTCATTTGATGCAGTTAGGTCCGGTTTTATTTTAACACGCCTAGTACATAAATAGTTTCCCAATTATATATCTCATTCCAACTGTTAGTAAATCTCCAGAAAATAGTAACGCTCGCTAAAGAAAAATGCATAAAGAATAGCAAACATGTACTGCTATGTGAACAGCATATATGTTCAGGATTTGTTTAACTGTGGATATTAAACAAATATTTAGGTTTTTAATACAAGAATTAAACAAAGGGAAGAAAATATGAACTATCCTCGCTGTCACCACCTAAGTAAATTATATCTGATTCCTGTCATACAGAATTGTACTCCAATCATGAAAATAAAAGTTGTATTCTCTTGTTTACTTCCCTTAGGCAGAGTGCAGGTCATGCATGTCACAAGCACAGATCAACTTCTGATCTCTCTTCTCTCATTGGAGCATAGTTTGTCATGTGACCCATTAGTATCATTGGTTGCCATAGACACCATTTCTGCTTACTTCTGGCTGGACAAGCTTGGAGACTCAGAAAAATCCTGCACTACAAACTTAAAAATGGCTCCGATTGCAGGTATTATTTCAAAATATGTTTCCGAATTTGGGATATCATTTCTGATCACAAAATCAGCGCTGATTAATAATGCGCGTAAGTGGAATGCCACCAGAGAAGAAATGAAGATTGAATATAATTCAGCGAATTCTGGAAACCCTCAGAGTTTCAGCAGATTGACAGATGGAAATGAGATGGCCAGCAACCATCATGTGGAGTTTTTGGGAAAGTCTTGGGTTAGTTTGAGAAAGAAACGACTTGTGCTAACAAGGACTGTCAATCAGATGGGACGAGTTGAAAGGTCAGCCTGGTGCACTGATTGGCCTGTGTGTAAGCAGTTTATTTGTACAGATGAGGGCCTTCATTTTGTGTGATGCATCATCATATTAGTTGGCTGTCTTTTTTCCTTCACTGCATTCACTGTTTTTGTTTGTTTCCTCTTCACTCACATTTTATTTTGTTTTTCTTAATTCACTTTGTTTTTGTCACCTTTGTTTGCAGTTCTTGTTAATTTTCTTCTTTTTTTCCCCCCATCTTTATTTGCTGTATGTGAATTGCTGATTCATTGACTGAAATGTCATCTTGCACATGATCTTTTATTATCCACGAAGTCCCTGGTGGTTTGAGACCTCTCTGTCTGTTATTTGCTCTTTCATAGCCATATCTGCTGAAGACGAAACAACAATTTGATAGACCCTGCAGTAACCACACAGCAAAACGAATTATTAAGAATAATATCGGGAAATCTGGATGAACAGGTGGGCGACAGGAACAACAGGTCGCAGTGCATTTAGCTAAATGTCACGGCCGAAAAGTAACGATGACATAAATAAACTGCATAGAAGAGATCAATTTCATCTTTCAGTTCTGCACAGAACATACCAGAGTCAATAGCCACTTGAACTGCATCAATCCTCAGCACCTGCCTTGTGCAGACATTGCTCTCATCCTGATGAAACAGTTCGACACCTACTCATTGAGTGCAAGGCGCTTGCGGACATGAGGAAAAGATTCTTTCAAGCACTGCCGACAATTACTAACACACTGTATAGAGCAGTGAAACAACCTAAGAAGACCTGTATATATATATATATATATATATAAGAATGGCATTGGGCTGCCAGGAGCAGGCTTACTCAGCATCTATGGGGTAACAACAACATCTGCTGAAGACAGATGTGTCGAATCAAAATGAAATGTGTAAATATCTCAGTCAAGCTGTAAACTTGCGACACAACGCATTCCATTCTCCGGACTACATCCTGCTACTTGCAAAATCCTGAAAAGGGCATGGTAGTGGGAGATTGAGAACGAACACAGAAGAAGACAGCCATAAACCCCAGCATGTCTATGACAGAGCCATAAACCCCAGCATGTCTATGACAGATCCACATATCTCTGATGGTTTGAGGCCTCTATGTCTACTATTAGCTATTTATGTTCTAATCTATGCCTAAGAATCAACTTCACTGCACTTTGGGCATACCCATTAGTGCCAAGTCTGTCTCAGCAAATGGCGAAAAGTGTGGATACTGATGATTCCTAAAGCTTGCTGGTTGTAAACACTCCTGCTAAGCCCTCTATTGCGCTCCACTCCACATAAATCTCATTAGATTTTCGAAGTCTGTGAATTGCTGATTCGTCTTTTAGGGTGTCATCATTAAAAAAGGATATCACTTCTATTCATAACTAGTGTGCCCATAGTGGATGCTTGAGACATAATGTCAGCTATTTTGTTGCACTGAACTCGAGCATGACCAGGACAGTGGAACCACACCAGTCCCTGGAGGTTTGAGGTCATTCACTCATGCCGTAGCCAACCATTCTGTATCTTCTAAAGTAAGCATTTGGAGTCTGACACAATGACTGCCCTCGATAATGAGTTTCCTGAGTCTGGATAGTTCTCTTTTTCTAAAAAAACATGTGATTTGAAAATCTTCTTGTTCACTCTCTTCCCCTTTTTTCAAGCCTTGTAATTCCCTAGTACACTACAATAGAATAGTAGTCACTACCTGCCAAAGATGGATGTGTCGAACCGAAAGGTGCAAATATTGAATTCGAAGCTGTAAACTAGTGACACAGCGCATTCTGTTCCCCGGACTACATCTGACTACTTGCAAAGCCCTGTTCAGGTCTTGGTAGCGGGAGATTGAGAACGAACGCAGAAGAAGACGACATAATCACTGAAGCATGATTCCAATTCTGGCAGCTACCATACTAAGTTCATTTCTCAATGGGCAAAACTTAAAAGAAACTATTGAAAATAGGAATAGGTCCATCACATGGATCCTATGAGCCTAAATGGATACCTTAAGGCATATGTTCATTTAGCAAAGACATATACAGAATAAATATAGCCTTCTCTGTAAAGAGGACCATCCCACAACATGTGAACAATGGTAATTAAAATATTAAATCATTTAGAGGGAATTTTACGATCTGTCTGCTCGAAGATTAAAAACTACCTACCTGGGCAATACCCTCACTAGAGAGGCGAATATCGATAGTGAGGTCAATAACAGGATTGCTAAGTTGAGCTCTGCATTTGGGAGGCTCCAAGCAAACGTCTGGAATCAACAAGGGATCAGTGTCACTGCCAAGATAAAAGTGTATCGTGCTGTGGTATTATCCATTTTGCTGCATGCCTGTGAGACATGGACAGTGTATAGCAAACAGCTCAATCATTTTCACTTGGGCTGTCTGTATAGGCGGATCAGGTGACAGGGCAACATGCCTAACTCTGAAATTCTTAGCAATACTAACATTTTAGACATTCATACACTTCTGAAATTTTCTCAGCTATAATGGACAGAACATGTTTGCATGCCAGATAAATGCATCCCCAAGCAGCTGCTATGTGGTGAGCTCACCAGGAGGGCAGAAGGAAAGCTACAGAGGCTCCTTGAAAGTGTCTCTGAAATGCTTCAATGTTGACATCACCTCCTGGAAGATGTTTGCAGAAGCCCATATCACCTGGTGAGAAAGTATCACCACAGGTGCTCATATCGCAGAGAGTGCAGCCATCTTGGAGGCTCAGTCAATAACAATACTCACGACGATTCCACAGTCTGCTCCCCGCATGTGTGCCGTGAATGTGGCAGGGTGTGCTGCTCCAGGATTGATCTTTACAGCCATCAGAGAACACGTATTTCGCAGCAATAGTCTGATACTGTTGCCATCTTCTCTTGCAACTGTTATTATGTTTGTTCATTTCAGAACTTGAATAATATTTTTGCTGGTGTTCTTCTTGAACTTGACTTAATCCTTTTGGCTTCCTCTGGAGCATAAGGCTATAGAAGATGCATTCCTTCTATTCTTATTTGGGCTGACTTCTTGTAACTCCAGCTCTCAGGCATTCTCTTCCATTGTCCTTTGCAAGTTGTTTATTGACCTCCTCACTCTTCTTCTCTTACCCTGTTGGTTCAGTACTTGCCGATTTATGTTAATTCCTGAGGGTGTGTCCTAGCCATCCCCACTTTCTCTGCCCAACCTCCAGCTGTACTTGCTGTTATCATGTCCTATTCTACAGATCTGTGATTGTTATTGCCTCTGGCTAACTAACACAAAATATGCAAATTAGACGTTCAGATGTGATACTCTTAGTCAGATGTTATATTTTGTTCTTCGTCACAATAAGATGTCATATTTTAGTTGCTGTCATGTCCTTTGTCACAGTGAGATACCATATATTGGGTCACGTCATGTCCTTTGTCACAGTGGCATGCCATATATTGGGTCATGGAATGTCCTTTGTCACAGTGACATGCCATATATTGGGTCATGGAATGTCCTTTGTCACAGTGACATGCCATATATTGGGTCACGTAATGTCCTTTGTCACAGTGACATGCCATAAATTGGGTCACATCATGTCCCTTGTCACAGTGACATGCCATATATTGGGTCATGTCATGTCCTTTGTCACAGTGGCATGCCATATATTGGGTCATGGAATGTCCTTTGTCACAGTGACATGCCATATATTGGGTCACGTCATGTCCTTTGTCACAGTGACATGCCATAAATTGGGTCAGGTCATGTCCCTTGTCACAGTGACATGCCATATATTGGGTCATGTCATGTCCTTTGTCACAGTGACATGCCATATAACTTAACTACTAACTTAACGTCTTTATACTGGTTTAGAAGACCCTGCAGAGTCTGTATACAACCAGTTACAGTTATTGGGTCACGTCATGTCCTTTGTCACAGTGACATGCCATATATTGGGTCACGTCATGTCCCAGTGACATGCCATATATTGGGACACATGATGTCCTTTGTCACAGTGACATGCCATAAATTGGGTCACGTCATGTCCTTTGTTACAGTGACATGCCATATATTGGGTCACATCATGTCCTTTGTCACAGTGACATGCCATATATTGGATCACATCATGTCCTTTGTCACAGTGACATGCCATATATTGGGTCACATCATGTGCTTTGTCACAGTGACATGCCATATATTGGATCACGTCATGTCCTTTGTCACAGTGACATGCCATATATTGGGTCACGTCATGTCCTTTGTTACAGTGACATGCCATATATTGGGTCATCATGTCCTTTGTCACAGTGACATGACATATATTGGTTTACATCATGTCCTTTGTCACAGTGACATGCCATATATTGGGTCACGTCATGTCCTTTGTTACAGTGACATGCCATATATTGGGTCATCATGTCCTTTGTCACAGTGACATGACATATATTGGGTCACGTCATGTCCTTTGTCACAGATCTATGTTTGTTATGAAATCTGGTCAACTAACACATAGAATGGGACAGGCACATCCTATAGTGAAAGCCTGCAGGTTTTCTTCATGCATTTAATCAAATAAATGACTGGACAGAACATAAATTGGTAAAGACTTTTATTATTGTTATAAATATATTTGAAAATGTAGAAAAACAAATAGAAATTGCTTGTACAAGAAGTGTATGAAAAATGTAAAAAAGAACAACAAATGTTGTCTCAGATGTCAAAACTGTACATCAGAATTCCAACTGTGTACCCATACAAAACTAGTAATCTGACAACAACTAGCAAGCATGTGAAGATATCAGTACATTGCATTTGCTCTAAAGGGCAAAGCCTAGTTGCTGATGTATCTGTAACAACAATATATATATTGAAACAACCATAGGCATATATTTTACAATTGTATACATAATCCATTTATTTATGATTAAAGAGCAGAACATGCCACTCTGATCAGTGGGTAGTTAGGTATAGCTCACATACCCAACTTGAATATGTTGGTATTTGTGACCTGCCAAGGTCCTGTCCTTATAGGATATGAATCAATAACAAATATAAGTAAAGTCGGATGCACTGGATCATTAGGCGCAAATCACAGTACAACGCACTCCACCTTATGAAATAAGATGACCGAAAAAAAGAGGCATACAAGAAGTCCTCTTCTTTTTGTGACTGCATCTTTGACGCTGACACCATCAGATAAGTTCCAGGGATGAACTTGGCTCCTGTCTGGAGCCCCTCTTTAGCTCCATACAGTTTAGTGTTGAATCGTTGGGCCAGTATATCTTTCTCAACTGGTCATACAGGGGATAGCCCTATAATACCTAACAAACAAACATCAATATACAAATACAAGGCATCATTGAAGGCAATGATACACTACACCTCACAGGCTGGTACAATGACACTTTGAACACTTCATCCTCAGGACATCATCTGATGAAGCAATACACTTTACACGTGGCAGTGGTTAGTATATTTGCTTCTCATGCAAAGGTAACAGGATTGCTTCCAGCATATACAGCTTACAGGTGAGGAAGCCAAGACAGCAAGGGTAGGAAAACTGTCACCCCCATCTCATAAAGGTGATGGTTATAATCAATAATGAAGTCTCTAGCACTTCATCCTGAGAGGCAACATCTGATATGGAACTACAACATACACTTGCATACATTTTTCCTTGCTTGTCAACTCTAAAGTTGGGTGTCCAGAATAATGCTACCATTTCCTGGCCTAAACGTGGTCTCACTTCTGTCGAGGATGAGGTATTGGAGTCTTCATTGCTCTAAGCCTACAATTTTTATCAGGTTGGGTGGCCAATTCCCTTCATCGCTGCTTTTTTCTTCCCTAACAGTAAGCCAGGTTTCCATTTACAGCTGGAGAGGATTGATTATGGGGATAAAAACCAGGTACTTTTGTTGTGAGATGCGAACGCTCTAGCACTCTGACTGACTTAAAAATCATTACGCTGTTTACACCCCCATTGCTGTGGCCCAGCCTGGAGGATGTTTAGAGCTTAGAATAGTCAAGTTGTGTCTCCAGATGCCATGAAGTTTTATTTTACCCTCAATGTAATAAAACCTCTGCCATACCATGTACTCAGGTTTTCAACATGTTTCCTCAACACATTTCCTCATGTTCAAAAGACTGGTATTCGAACCTTCAGCCACCCGCTCCTTTCTTCCTGACCTACATATAATGAAAGATGACATACAAATTTTGATAAATGACTTGTGGCACCACATCATTACATAATTATTTGTTACTATTAATCACATGGAAATGTATTGATCAGACATTACACATAAACAAGGTAAGACAGCCAAAACGGACAGGGCCCCACATATATTGTCAGTTTTATTTGAATACAGCCTTTCAACTGTTTTAAGCCAGAAGTCGAGGACTCAATCTGTCTGTCTGCTATACATGTGCCTGGCAGCTGTCTGTCTGCTATACATGTGCCTGGCAGCTGTCTGTCTGCTATACATGTGCCTGGCAGCTGTCTGTCTGCTATACATGTCCCTGGCAGCTGTCTGTCTGCTTGCTATACATGACCCAGGCAGCTGTCTATCTGCTATACATGTCCCAGGCAGCTGTCTGTCTGCTATACATGTCCCTGGCAGCTGTCTGTCTGCTATACATGTTCCTGGCAGCTGTCTGTCTGCTATACATGTCCCAGGCAGCTGTCTGTTTGATAGGTACTGGTATACCTATTACAAAAATGATTGTTGAAGAAGTCTGATGTGCTGGATCGTATGGCGAAAACACAGTACAACCCACTCTGCCTTAGGAGACGAGGCGATTAAAGAAAACAAAATGAAGTCTGTCATATCACATATGGGATAATGTTTCTAGAGCTTTCTTTCAGCCTCAGTAAGCTGCTCCACTCTGCCTTAGGAGACGAGACGATTGAAGAAAACAAAATGAAGTCTGTCATATCACATTTGGGGTAATGTTTCTAGAGCTTTCTTTCAGTCTCAGTAAGCTGCTCCACTCTGCCTTAGGAGACGAGACGATTGAAGAAAACAAAATGAAGTCTGTCATATCACATATGGGATAATGTTTCTAGAGCTTTCTTTCAGCCTCAGTAAGCTGCTCCACTCTGCCTTAGGAGACGAGACGATTGAAGAAAACAAAATGAAGTCTGTCATATCACATTTGGGATAATGTTTCTAGAGCTTTCTTTCAGCCTCAGTAAGCTGCTCCACTCTGCCTTAGGAGACGAGACGATTGAAGAAAACAAAATGAAGTCTGTCATATCACATATGGGGTAATGTTTCTAGAGATTTCATTCAGCCCCAGTAAGCTCTCTACACACACTCAGTAGTTTGTTGGCCTGTGTGAATAGCTGGTTGAATAGTCTTCTGCCCTGAAGGGGTTAAGGAACACTGTTAGTGTGGTTCTATTCTTGTTGTCTGCTGCTCAGAGTCGTCTCTGACACCTTGGACAGAGTTCAGAATTAAAGTGATAGTGCACTCAAGCATCACCTTCTTATTTCCTTCTTGTAGGGTGAGTCCAGCATTGCTTGCCTGCTAACTTCTTGTAGGGTGAATCCAGCATTGCTTGCCTGCAAACCTCTTCTTGAAGGGTGAGTCCAGCATTGCTTGCCTGCTCCCCTGCTAACCTCTTCTTGTAGGGTGAGTCCAGCATTGCTTGCCTGCTCCCCTGCTAACCTTTTCTTGAACATGGCTCTTCTCTCTACTGCAATGAAGCACTACTCTCCCTTTGATAGTATCACTAAGTTCAGTGCGCTCCTTCCTTAGTGACACCACTGTTTCTATCATTGTATGTAGAGTTCTTCTATTATTTGTTTTGTGGATTATAGTTTGTACAGGATGGGATAGCTGGCCCTATGCCCAACTTCACAGAAATAAATTGTTCCTGTTTTGTCAGTGGGTGTACACATTTTTCCTTAGCTTGTTCCCTATAACTTTATTTAAACATTGTCTCCATTTGTTAACCTGAGCGCCGAGGTCTTTGTGTATGACAAGGACAAGAATAGCACCACTGCCCCACAGAGAGCATGTCGTAAGAGGCGACTAACTGTGTGGCATAGCATAACACCGGCTATTGTTAGGTTGTTTGTTTAGAGAAGCATAAATGGCACCTAACAGGCTGTGGGTATACTTTGCTGTAATGTTTGAGTTTATTAAGATGGACTTGCACATCAGTTAACCACCCTCCGTAAGCACTTGTCCCAACGCAGGGGAGTATTAAGCTACTTGAGCATAGCCCACTAAGCAGGAAACCTTTCTCCTGGCTACATCCAGCTCATACTAGAGCTGTGACCTGCACAGGGGCATTTGCCCATGTAGAAGTACAGGTAGACTAAGAACTCCATTTGTTGAAGGAGATGCCCAACACTGTATTTTGCTCCCCTAACTAGCTTTTATGAAAGTCTGATTCCAGTAATTTGTAGTGTGGTTTTATAGCAATGGTTTTACATGATGAGGTTGCCAGTCCTACACACAAGATTCCTTAGTCACCTCTTACGGCATGCAGGGAAGGAAATAGTTGGCCTTTCCTGTTTGCCCAGGTGGTCGCTCGTATGTCGTTTCATCAAAATGAGTGGCCGTCCTTGTTCCTAACTCCGCTTAGTTGCCTCTTACAACATTCCTGTCAGGGTACATTTACTTAGTTTAGACTCTTCCACCATAGGAATCTGTAGTCTTCTACCTTAGGGTTGTGCAGACGTTTCTTCTTCTTCTTGTGGCTTATAGATTTTTAACGATGATATAGCCAGCCCAATTCACAGCCCTACTTAATAATAAACGTACTTCGCTGCTCCTGTTCTACCTTTGAAAATAGAGTCTTCTACCGTACTTAGTCGATCCTGGAGTGTAGAGTCTTCCACCATACTTAGTTGCTCATCTCCCCCTTAGAGTGTAGAGATCTACTTTTATTTTAATTGTGACTTGTAGATTCTACCACATGGGTTAACCAACCTCTTCTTAGTCACTAATTATGCATGCCTGACAGGTTACAGTGTTAGTATTCTTTGCTGCCTGTTCAGATCCTGGTAACGTGGGATAGTTCTCCAGGCAAACACTTGAACACTTAAAGATAACGAAGCCATTCAAAGTAGTCCAGCTCCTTGTTCAACCAAGTGGTGTAGGTTGGCAACCGTGTAAACACGTTAGGAAAGTTGTTAGCCGAGCAGTTGTTGATCAGCCATGACATGATTCCAGCAACGAAGAATCTCCCATCACTCTCACACATGAGAGGTCCTCCAGAGTCCCCCTGTAGATGGACAAATCATACAAGTTATAGCCGTGATAGAATACACTCGGAGAACCTCTAGCATCCAACACTGTCATTCACTCTAGCATCCAACACTCTGTCATTCACTCTAGCATCCAACACTCTGTCATTCACACATGCCAAAAGCTTCCTGAGTATACAGTAACCCACTTCACACCCCCCCTCTTCTTCCAAATGGCAGTCTTTTCTGCTTGTATAGCCGTATTTTGAAGGCAGAATGCTAGCATCTGGGGCAGAGTTGCCAAGACCCTTCTATACCTCCATGAGGTGATCCTGGATCTTCTTCTTCTTCGTACGCTGTCAGACGTCAACTTGAATTTGTTCGAAGAAAGCAGCTGTCATTCTGAGGCTGTCGACACTGCCATAGAGCTTGTCTAGTGTTGCCACTGGTGATGACCACATGTGCTTTCTCTGATCCTCGTATGTCAGGCAATTTTGAAGCAGATGTTCAGCGGTCATTTTCCCTGTACCACAGGTGCATTCATCAGTGCCACCTATCTTCAGTTTATTGAATAGATGGTACCTCAGTCTGTTGTGGCCTGTGCGGAGTCTGAAGACCACGACCTGCTCTCTTCTGTTCAACTGGTAATAGGCATCGTTTTTTGTGTAGCCAGTATGTTCTGTTTCCCATTTGGCCATGTATGTGGCCCTAATAAACCTTTTGGACTCTTCGTAGGTCACACTAGAATCTGGTTGTGGTAGTCTTGCACCTTCTTTTGTCAGTCTGTCTGCCTCCTCGTTGCCTTGGATGTTACAGTGGGATCGAACCCACTGTACCACTACTCTTTTTGGTGCGGACTGCTGGCATAGTTGACAAGAGTACTGCTCTTAAATCATTTTCAGTAATTTTCTGGCGTTTTAGTGCTGTGACTACGGCCAGGGCATCTGTAAACATGACTATCTGGCTTTCATTGCCTTCGCCTGTCAGCATTGCTTTTACTACAGCTTTCAGTGCCTCTGCCTCCGCTCTGAAATTTCTGATCCTGGATCTAACAGGGCAGACTGGCTAAAGAGAAGGTATCGATGAAGGAAGGCTAACCCGCTACAAAAAAAATGCCTGCTGAAGTCGGATGTGTGGTACCGAAAGGTGCAAATGTCGCAATCGAGTAGAAAACTATGACATAACACATTCCATTCTCCTGACATTCTGCTACTTGGTAAGCCCTTTTCAGGGCTTGGTAGCGGGAGTTTGGGGATGAACGATGAAAAAGTTGAAGGCAGAATGCTTTGTACTGTGTTTCACGCTTAACGGCCCATTCCATCATCATCAGCTCGAATTTTGTAAAGGAGTTTATTACCTTTATGGGAGAGGCAGCGTAGCCTAGGGGCAAAACATTCATTTCACAATCCCAACGCTCCAGGTTCAAAATGCCGCCGTGTCCAGTTTGTTAGACGCGGGTATTTTCTCTCGGTACGATTGTTCCTCCGCCAGCGGAAAGTAATGGTAACCTACCGTACTGCGCAATTGTCAAGAAACTTATATTCTTTTGTCCCACTGCTCTTGCCATACGGCGTTACATAGAGGCGAGATGTGTAGATCTCTTGTTATCACCAAGTGGGAGGCGAGATGTGTAGATCTCTTGTTATCGCCAGGTGGGAGGCGAGATGTGTAGATCTCTTGTTATCGCCAGGTGGGAGGCGAGATGTGTAGATCTCTTGTTATTGCCAGGTGGGAGGCGAGATGTGTAGATCTCTTGTTATTGCCAGGTGGGAGGCGAGATGTGTAGATCTCTTGTTATTGCCAGGTGGGAGGCGATATGTGTAGATCTCTTGTTATTGCCAGGTGGGAGGCGAGATGTGTAGATCTCTTGTTATTTCCAAGTGGGAGGCGAGATGTTTAGATCTATTGTTATTGCCAAGTGGGAGGCCAGATGTGTAGATCTCTTGTTATTGCCAAGTTGGAGGCGAGATGTGTAGATCTCTTGTTATTGCCAGGTGGGAGAGGAGATGTGTAGATCTCTTGTTATTGCCAAGTGGGAGGCGAGATGTGTAGATCTCTTGTTATTGCCAAGTGGGAGGCTTGTGGCCGTCGTTAGGTGTAACTTCCTGACAGTGTTAGAGACGCCCTTGATCCACCGACATGGAGGTCTGCCCCTTGCTCGTGGACCGGAGACCTGGATATGATATGCTCTTGATGCCGGCTGGTCATAATGTATTCTGACTAAATGACCAAACCACTTGATTTGTTGGCAGGTAATGTAGGCACTAACTGGGGTTGCGGATTTGGTCACGGATTGTCTTTCCGGCTGCACACAGAACATCTCACATCCCTGAATCTTACTCATGTGTTTTCTTTAGTAAGGACTAAGATTGACACTGGCAATACAATGTAGGAATAAATAGTGTATGTATCAGCCTCCTCTTAGTTGAAAGATGCACTCTATGGTGTAAAAATGTAAGAAACTTATAACAGCCATTAATATCACTTTATAATGGGTTGGCAGTTGTAAGAAGCGATGTGCTACTTAGTTTATCTATAGGGCTAGAACCTTGTGTTTTATGAATCTGAACACAAACACGTTTGGGTTATGAGCCGGGCCGTTTACCACTTCGACACATGATCCCATAAGGCAGGGTCTGATATGAAATATGTTTGCCTTTTTTAGCATATTAGTTTAAAGATCGTTTGTAGTACACACATAACAAAATTGTTTAATGTCAGCAGGAAAAAATGCATTAGTATAGATATTGTATATCTATCTTCTCTTTGTATTTTGATAACACCCTCTTCACTTTCCATGTGCCTTCCACACCTTTCCCTTTCAATGTGCTTTCCCCAGCTGTCCATACTTTCCGCCACAACTCCTTTTCCACCACCTTCTTAATTCCCCCCCCCCCCCTTTTTTAAATATACCTTCCCCATTTCTCTCTATCCATGTACCTTTGGAACTCCTTCTTTTTAACTACATTCCCTCTCTTCTCCTTTGCACATACGTTTGCCACTCCACTGTTACCATATGCTTTCTCCACTCTTCCTTTTCAATATACATTCCTCATTCCCTCTCTTCCCCACACTTCACTTTAATTTCCCTATTCCTTCCTTTCAAAAACCTTGCCCACTCTTCCCTTTCAATATATCTTGCCCACCTGTCGTTTTTAATATTATTTTTCACACCTGTCTCTTTCAATGTACCTTTCTCATTTATTTCATTTCATGTACCTTCCCCACCTGTTGCTGTCCATGTACCTTTACCATTCTTAATTTTTAACGTACCTTCCCCACTCTTTCCTTGCAACATACCTTCCCTGGTCTTCCCTTACAATATGTCTGGTCCGCTCTTACTTTTCAATAACATTCTCCATTTCTCATATACCTTCTGCCCTCTTCCATATAGCTTCACCACTTCCCCGTACTGTAAATAAAGTGAACATACACCATGGACATACTCACATAACACGCTCCTGTATCACCATGTCCCACACATACATGGCTGTCCAACACTTCGATATCAGCCTTCCCCCACATAGGCTTGCATTGTTCGTGTGACATCAGCTCCACAGGGACCTCGTTCATGACGTTCTCGCGTTGCCCTGAAGCTGGGTACGAGAACAGGAGGATACTACATTACATGTTATTTGTAGGGCGGATAGTTTGTTGTCATAGAGTGGCTGTTTGGATACTACATTACATGTCATTTGTAGGGCAGATAGTTTGTTGTAATAGGGTGGCTGTTTGGATACAACATTACATCTCATTTGTAGGGCGGATAGTTTGTTGTGATATGGTGGCTGTTGGTTACACATAGGCAATAGTCGATGTTGTACAGAAAACAAATAGGCTAGACATATCGCTCTATATGTTTGAATATCTCTACAACTGATTGTATTGCCATGTCTACAGTGTGATAGAAATCTATTTGAAATTTCAGATGTTGGCTTTGTCTTCAGCCATGTTTTTTGTTCTTCCTCTTTTTCCTGAATATATTCTGTTTAAAATGTTTGGTACCATTTCTATCTTTTACAATCTTGGTAGCGTCCATCATTACTAGTTGAAACACGTCTTCATTTCTGCAAAGCAAGAACATTGTTGGTCATTTGTAATTAGCTTGTAGCTAATTTCTATCAGCTTCCTAATTTTAGATTAGCTTCTTTGTCTGATGAAGCTGCTTGTGGAGAGTTATTCCCTCTTGTTTACGTTTCTCTGCTAGTGGCTTACTGTGGCTCTTCTTATACTTAAAGATGTACTGAAGAAGGTGAACCTGGGTCCTCCTGGATGTTGTGTAATGTAAGACTTCTTAGGATCACCACTATAGAGATCACATTCTAGATACCCACCTCTATAACCAGACTGCTGTAACATAACCTGCTTCCAGGAGCTCAGCGATAACAAGAAATGTGGCCTGGGTCAGGACTTTTTTTCTTGACTATGATGTGAAGTGGAGTCTTGATCATTGTACAAGTAACATCAATTTATTACAAAGTGCATGGAATTGTGGGATTCCGTGGCGAAGTGATAAAGCCGTCAGCTTCGTGATCAGGTGCTGTGGGTTCGACTTCGGACTATGCCATCTTTTTCAGGGGTGCTTGATGCGGAGTCCCCTGCATCTCATAGTCGCCCCCTAGTCGTCTTGTCCTTGACTTGCCACTGGGGTCAGGGGGCTCGAGACGAGAGAGTGAGGATAACAAAGTAGCGCAGTTAATCCTTACTAAAATTAGCGCAAGGAAATATATTATGCCATCATCGTCTACAATGGACGGTGGCATTTGCCTTGCATGGAAGAGTTTGTACAACGGAGAATCTTATTTCAGGACACACAATGGCTCTTTAGCAATACTCCAATTAAGGATTGTCACGATCGAGCAGTATGCACATCAGCAATATAGCATACAACATGGCCGCCCCACATTATTCGTTTTTTTGTGGCCAGAGGATGTGAAACCTTTTGAAATCTACAGAAGAATGGTTTAGCATAGAGACAGTTGTTTGTATCAGAGGAGAGTGTATGATTGGGTAGAAAGATTTCAAAACGTCATTGATGAACCGAGGCGTTGGAGACTAACAAGCGTGACAACTGTCACAGTGAAGCAGCAGATCAACCAGTTAGTCCGTGGCAACACGTGAGTCACTAATGATGAAATAGCCGTAGCTTTCAACACGGTTCCTGACAGTAGCTGAACTTATTCTTCTCAGTCCGGGGAAGGTGCTAGCAGTGACATTTGCTGACTGAAATCTGTTTCACAGATGCCCGAGAGTGATAAAACGATCCTGGTCGTTAGTCTAGGGCGTCCCTGCGTGGCAGGTCAGAAGCAGCGCCAGTCGTCTGGTAGCGATGTAACTATAGTCTAAAGTCTGTCTTGCCGCATCAAATTGTCTTGCTATTACATACATGCATTCCTCCTTCCAACATGGCAAAATCTCGTAACCTCCCATTTAAGGTCGAGCGTATCATACTTCCAGTAGTTTGTTTCTGAACAGAAATGAAAAACGAAATAAGCACAGATCGCCAGAGACCACTTCTCATCAATTTTGTGATCAGCACGTGAATTGCGAGGAACTGTCCGGATAGTCGCTAATTTTATTAAATCAAACTTTGAATGGGATCAAGATGCTGAGCAGCGCACGATCTACAGTGGTCAGCGACCCATAGCTGACGGCTAGCGTCAGGACCAGCGAAACAGAGCTGCCAAGACCCTTCTACACCTTCACGCGGTGATCTTGGATAACAGGCTGCAGCAGGGCAGACTGGCTAAGGATAAGGGATCGAAGAGGGAATGCTAACCCGGTATTAAAAAAATGCTTGCTGAAGTCGAATGTGTTGGACCGAAAGGTGCAAATATCACAGTCAAGCTGTAAACTACGACACAACGTAAATGTTCTCTGGACTACATTCAGCTACTTAAGCCTTTTTAGGGCTTGGTAGCGGGAGATTGAAAACGAACGAAGCCAAGCCAAGCCAAACTTTGAATGTCAGTGAAAGGTCACTTCACACTCATACTGTACTAAGACAATTATATGACTTCTAGTAACTGCCAAGAATGTGCCGGCATGAAATTACATTACAATTTTTTAACATAAAAACATGCACAAAAACTGGTACCGTAAGTTACTTTTTGCGTTGAGTATATTTTTAGCTCATTCTAACCTGTCGGAGCCATGATTTTGGTCAAATGCAGACGAGTTTGAAAGCTATAGATTTGGCATGTTTCTTACCTCCGGTCTCTCCCCACCCACTGATCCAACATTGCGTGCCGTGGTTGAGTGGGAAGTCTGTGCCCGGGAGACATGCGGTGTGTACATCTCCAGAAGACATGTCAACTGGTGCGTTCATTTCTAGCAGTGCTATGTCGTTGGGCAGGTTGCTGGTTCGGATGTAGTCGGGGTGCTGTCAGGGGAGAGTAACATGGCAGTTAGGGGAGGAAAGCAAAAAACACTGGGATGAGTGAACGATGGAGTTCTGAAAGTGATCAGTCAAAGAGGAGGCAGAACACTGGGAGTGAAAGAAGATGATGGGAAAGAGTGATAGGTTGGAAGAAGAGGGTTGAGTGAAAGAGGAGAGAGAAGAGGTATACGTGAAAGAGGAGGGAGAAGAGTGAGTAAAAGAGGAGGGCGAAGAGCGAAAGAGGAGGGAGAACATGGATGAGTGAAAGAGAAGGAGAAGAGTGGGGAGACGAGGGATGAGTGGAAGAGGAGGGATGAGTGGAAGAGGAGGAGAAGAGTGGGGAGACGAGGGATGAGTGGAAGAGGATGGGTGCTAGTCATCCCGTTACCTCACACACATCTCAGACCTGGTACAACCATGTCTCTCACACCCCATTCCTGTTCTGTCCACCCATCCTCCCAGCCATGACACCAGCCTTGACTTTGTGGAGGCCTAGCTGAGGAGCGATCTCTGTGTGACAGCTGCACTGAGAGCATGTGGTAACCACTCTATGGTTGTTGTGGTGGAAGCCTCTCGTGCTATGGAATTCTTGACGACCGACCTTATGTGGTGGGTTACAGTGACTCTTCTTGCATCTTGAGGCTCACTTCAGAAGGTGGACTGTAGTGCAATGCCAGGTTCTTTAGTACCGTAAGCTACCACTATGGGGACAAATATGTCGATCACCACCTTGTTGTCCAGATTGTTGTGGCACATCTTGTTTCCGGGAGACCTACAGGATATGAGGTCCAGTCTAAATAACAAAATATTCACCTGCCCCTGTTCTTATTCTTCGCTCCCAATCCATTTAGGGAAGAAGACTGTCTAACTCATCTCATTGCACAACCTACTATTCACAAGAGCCTGCCAGGTGGATTAGCCTCGATCTCGGTTTGAAAACTCTAGAAGCAATACCCACATTATGATACAGGAATAAACGGGGCCTGCCATGTGGATTAGCCTCGATCTCAGTTTGACAACTCTAGAAGCAATACCCACATTATGATACAGGAATAAACGGAGCCTGCCATGTGGATTAGCCTCGATCTCAGTTTGAAAACTCTAGAAGCAATACCCACATTATGATACAGGAATAAACGGAGCCTGCCATGTGGATTAGCCTCGATCTCGGTTTGAAAACTCTAGAAGCAATACCCACATTATGATACAGGAATAAACGGAGCCTGCCATGTGGATTAGCCTCGATCTCAGTTTGAAAACTCTAGAAGCAATACCCACATTATGATACAGGAATAAACGGAGCCTGCCATGTGGATTAGCCTCGATCTCAGTTTGAAAACTCTAGAAGCAATACCCACATTATGATACAGGAATAAACGGAGCCTGCCATATGGATTAGCCTCGATCTCAGTTTGAAAACTCTAGAAGCAATACCCACATTATGATACAGGAATAAACGGAGCCTGCCATGAGGATTAGCCTCGATCTCAGTTTGAAAACTCTAGAAGCAATACCCACATTATGATACAGGAATAAACGGAGCCTGCCATGTGGATTAGCCTCGATCTCATTTTGAAAACTCTAGAAGCAATACCCACATTATGATACAGGAATAAACGGAGCCTGCCATGTGGATTAGCCTCGATCTCAGTTTGAAAACTCTAGAAGCAATACCCACATTATGATACAGGAATAAACGGAGCCTGCCATGTGGATTAGCCTCGATCTCGATTTGAAAACTCTAGAAGCAATACCCACATTATGATACAGGAATAAACGGAGCCTGCCATGTGGATTAGCCTCGATCTCAGTTTGAAAACTCTAGAAGCAATACCCACATTATGATACAGGAATAAACGGAGCCTGCCATGTGGATTAGCCTCGATCTCAGTTTGAAAACTCTAGAAGCAATACCCACATTATGATACAGGAATAAACGGAGCCTGCCATGTGGATTAGCCTCGATCTCATTTTGAAAACTCTAGAAGCAATACCCACATTATGATACAGGAATAAACGGAGCCTGCCATGTGGATTAGCCTCGATCTCAGTTTGAAAACTCTAGAAGCAATACCCACATTATGATACAGGAATAAACGGAGCCTGCCATGTGGATTAGCCTCGATCTCGGTTTGAAAACTCTAGAAGCAATACCCACATTATGATACAGGAATAAACGGAGCCTGCCATGTGGATTAGCCTCGATCTCAGTTTGAAAACTCTAGAAGCAATACCCACATTATGATACAGGAATAAACGGAGCCTGCCATGTGGATTAGCCTCGATCTCAGTTTGAAAACTCTAGAAGCAATACCCACATTATGATACAGGAATAAACGGAGCCTGCCATGTGGATTAGCCTCGATCTCGGTTTGAAAACTCTAGAAGCAATACCCACATTATGAAACAGGAATAAACGAGTTGATCATAACATGACCATGTATAGTTGTGGCCTGGTGGCACAGCCAAGGAGGTGGCAACTGACTGCTTGCGCCATGACCAGTGGTGTCCAAGACACTGTCCCTCCTCCCAGCAAGTAAGCCACATCCACAGCGGTCTGGCTGAGAGATTAGCAAATGGAAAAGAAAAGCAAACCCGGTCTCCACAATTTGCCGTGTGCAAACTGGTTGCGTGAAAAGGCGCAAATACCGCAGCTTTCTGTAAACTAGAACACAACATAACAAAACTTCATTATCAGAATAAACGAAAAATAAGAACAGGTGTGAGTCGGCTACCGGAGTGGAACAGAAACAACGAAACCTACCTTATCACCACATTGCCTTACTCAGTGACAACAGACGAAAACAAACTAACGAATCACAACAAATAACTCCAGTTGACGCTGTACGGAAGAAGAAGAGGGTAGACTCCATTGTAGGAACCCATACAGCATCCACTTACACTGATGACTCTCACGATATTCCTGTAGATCTCATTCCCCGATACAGTTCCTAGGTCGTAGTCTGCCATGACTACGCGCCAGTTATTGACGTCACCGTAAAATGGCCTGAAAAGTGAGAACAGTTATATATTAGAATATGTTCACTCTACGTGAACACCTTTCGCTTCCTCGTTCCATGTCAAACATACGACCACCACTACAGAAAGCGTCACTACAGGAAGCTTCTATTGGAGTACATGGCCTGCCGGTTCAGTCTACATCTTCTCTGTCGTGGTCGTTCGCTCTCAAATGGCCACATCTATTTCCCTCATAAACTTGGTCGTCTGTGTCAGGATTCTCTCGTCACCATACAGTGTATCCTTTTACACGTCATCTCTGACGGCAGTGTTTGCTAAGGGACTAATTTACTATACGAAGCATAGTGCCACTTGAACCCTTATAGACCTACTGCGCCAAAGCTCATTGCGTGTTTCTACAATGGTGATTTCTGTTGCGCCATACACAGCACTATTTGATGTACTTTTACGACATCAATGGACGGTTGAAGTGGTCATATTTTCTGCTGCACGGAATGCAGTCGGGTGCTGGTGCCGAAAGTAGGAATCAGATACTTGCATGACGATGTCATTGGAAGCTGTGTGGAAGGATCCAGTCTATAATTAGAATATGGGGAGGAAGACTAACTTGGAGGACTAACGGTCAGGCACAACATACTGATCAGACATGTTAGTCAGGGTCAGGACAAATTTAGTGGCCAAGACCCTCGCCTCGCCTTCCTCGAAGCCCTCCATGGAAGCCGGCTGTTTTCATGGCAGCCTAACTAACGAGGCGAGAAATCGACACGATCCCCGTATTAGTGAGCGACACGCAGATGGAGCCAAACATATCACAACCGCCTGGAGGACCCCGGCCCACCTTCATCAGCACGCTCTGGGTGTCAGGAAAGCTACTGTAAACCACAACGTAATGTCCTTTTCAGTGCGCACAAAAGATTAAACCTACTCATTGTGGGCATTCAATGCGCAGAGAAGAACAAGATTTTTCATAAATGGGTGCTTCCACAAAATGAAGGGAGGGATATAGTCTGATAAGATCAATAATGTGGAACTTGTCGGACAGAACTGGGCAAATATCAGTGGAGCATGACATGAGAAGGTGTTGGCGTTTGGTAGGACACACATACAGGAAACTAGATTATAGCATTACAAGGCAGTCTCTGTTCTGGAATCCCCAGGATAACAGTGATAGAGTCAGCCAAAACACACACGCAGAAGTTAGCCTGAGACAAACAGGAAGGAAACGGGGAGAGAGTGAACATAACTGGAACTGATGGCCCAGGACACGAGAACTTGCCATGTACTTGTGGAAGTCACGTGTCACATGAGGCTAACAAGTGTTGATTGATAATTGGACTCGTCAGTTAGATCTAAACTTGCCTTCAGTAGATGGTTAGTCCATATATGATTACATTAAACAGCTGAAATTATTGAACTTCGGAAAGTCTAATAGGTGTTGTCACGTCCTTGTATGAATGTAAATATTAAGCTGAACTGACATTACTGCACCCCAGGCAGACCAACACGTGTTCGGTCTCTTTAAGCAGATGATGACATTTGGTGTTGCTAGCTGGTTGTTCACACTTGTGAACGATTCTCTCCTGCGCCCGGCCCTGTTCAGATACTCGAGATCCAAGTAAGACAGCTTTCCCAGCTGAGACCCCTGACATTAACAGACTAGTAGGTAGACTGCGGACAGCCAAGGTATATCGAAACATCTCCATACAAATTCATGAAGCCGACGGATACTCTGGCTATGGTGGATGAAGAAACAATAAGACATCTCGTCTCATGAAGACAAGACACAGACATGATTGTGTTGGAGCCATTGGTGTGTCTGTCTGATGGCGGACGAGGAACAAGATGGTAACTACTGACATAAATCTATTCGTCTTTTAAGAAACTTTCTTGGAATTAAAGTTTGTAGTGGCAGAACGGCAAGTGCTCTTGCTTTTCGGTACAAAACCGACGGGTTTTGTTCCCCGGTTGGCTCGGTTTCCAGTTCACAATGATTCAAGGACGAGCGCCAGGATCAAGCGAATTATTCTGACCAAGACACCGTTAGGGCCAGGTGAATCACGCTGACCAAGACACTTCACGCCAGAGCCAGGTGAATCATGCTGACCAAGACACCCCACCTCACGTCAGGGCCAGGTGAATCATGCTGACCAAGACACTTCACGCCAGATCCAGGTGAATCATGCTGACCAAGACACCCCACCTCACGTCAGGGTCAGGTGAATCATGCTGACCAAGACAACCCATCTCACGGTCAGGTGAAACATGATGACAAAGACCCCCACCTCACATTAGAAGTAGATAAAACATACTGTCCAAACCACCTGGCTTTTTCCCCATGCACCTGGAAACAGGCTGTGTTACAGCAGCCTGGTCAGCAAGATGGGGAACGACATTGTGTTCACCATAGTGGCGAGGTTACTGAGAAGCCTTGCATTGCATTACATCCATTTTCAGCTGTTGTCCGCCTGTTTCTGTACGTTCCGGGATATAAGAGGATCCACTACATCAGAAATAATGGGTCAAAGGGAAAGAACTCAGCAACTTCCCAACAACAAAAACTTGTGCTCCCAGCTGTCAACTACTTCCTGTTCCACTGTTCTCTATCACGTCTTCTTTGGACCGTCCACTAGCATATTTCCACGTGAGCTACAACCGACACCATCACTGTTTTGTTCTCAGGCACACTCCTAAAGATGTGGGTGCGTGCATGTTCTCTCTCTCTCTCTCTCTCTCTCTCTCTCTCTCTCTATCTCTCTCTCTCTCTGTGTTACATCTGGCCATGAACTACGAAACGAACAGCAAAGATACCACGAGAGGTCCTCATTCTTCTTCTTCTGCTGTTTCTTCTTCTTCATCTTCTTCTTCTTTCTCTTCTTATTTTCCTTTACTAATTGTTGTGCATAGGCATTCAACCAATCCTCTCGAAACCTGTCTGGCCTTTGCAATGATCTCTTGTCTGTCCAGCTCTTCTCCTTTGTTGTTGTACCAATCTCTTAGTCTCTTCTCTGTGTGTGCGTTGACCTTCTTGTGCCTCATTTTATGACAGATGGCCTGGTAATACTAACATGACACTTTCGTAACATGTGCTACTCCAAATCACGTTCTTCCCGAGATTTCCTGTCCCATCAGGCTTTGTCATGATCTCTCTACAATCTTAGTGCGACATGGAAGTGCAAATAACGATTTCTTACCCTTCCACGCAATGGGCTGCCGTCAGCACCCATCTGGGGTGGATCAGAACACCTCCACATCTGTGCCAAGGAGTTGAGGATGTCACAACCTGTAGAGAAACCTGCCAAGGCCACTGACCAGCACGTGACTTTCTGCCTCCGATAATCAGTGGGGTTGCCATAATACCGCAACGTTCTGTCAACCAAAAACAAATCAGCAATAAGTACCGACATTATTATTTGTTGTTTTCATTCAAATATCGTAACTACTATTTTATACTTTATATATATAGTTTAATACAGACACTGCCGTTAAAGAGATGAAGTGTGAAAGCAGCCCTGGCCAACCTTTTGTCACCGCCATGATGGGGATCATAACTGTTAGAAGACATGGCGGTCGCATATCTAGGAGCTTGTGGGAATCCAGTGGCATAGTTAGGGTAGGTTTTATGTAAGCTTTTAGCAGACGTTGGTACCTCAAGATGTCAAGGGTTTATGTAGATCTACCGTCCTGGTCATGGTGGGGTCGATAGCAAAGTGCCCGATGTAGCAGACATATTGACCTTCAACTTTCACTGGTCTGGGTCATGTTGTCTAGATCAGTTGTTTCCCAACCGCCGGTCCGCCAAAATGTGATTGCAACTTAAGTAACAAACTGCTCAGATCGGATTTATGTGACTTAAGCTCTGACTGGCTATTGTTTAAACTCAAATGACGTCAGCTACACAAGTATCCATACATTTCGAACACAAGAGCTCATCAGCTCACCAGCGTTATCAAAGTCAGTCAGGGTATTTAGGCCGGGGGGGGGGGGGGGGGAGAGAATGAATACACAAAACTCGAGCCGGAAATGAGGTCATTCGAAAAGTAATGCAACGTTTAGGAGGTGAATTTATCTACAAATACTGTGTTGTGGTATTTTGTAAGGCAATTTGTTTTGGGTGTACGCTGTTGTGTTCTAAAATTGTAATCCCTACAAGAAGTAAAACAGCAAAAACTTTTTAATTTGTTCAAATTTGTCCTACTGTTGGTGAAAAATGTTTTCCACTTTTACCGGTCCACAGGTGTAAACAGGTTTGGAAACACTGGCCTAGACCACGCTGCGGCTCGTAGTGATGGCAGCGCTGACAAAACAAGACATTGAGGCATCAGATCTTAGGGGGTTTGTTTGAATATATTGTTCCGGCCATGCTGGGGCTCATGTCATTCAAAGGCCTGACAGACTGGACTCACAAGTTGCTCGCATAGTATGGACATGATATATGGCTTGAAAGGACATTATCATTATCATCATTAGTCCCGTAACCTGAAAGGTCATTGGGGCACCAATACTGCAGATTGTTGGACCAGTTCCCGCCATTACACTCGGTTTTGTGCCAGGATATTTGTTCTAACTATGGACATTCCCGCCCACTCTCTGGTCTGATGTCTTTCCATCTCTTTTTCTGCCTTCCTCTCCTTACACTTCCCAGGCACAGTAGCTTGCAGAATGGTCTTGGTCAACCCAGACGATCTTGAAACATTCCAAGTGAGCTTGGTCATACTGAAGACAATTCAATGAGAGCATATTAGCTGATTTTACAATCTGCAGAAGTGTGACATTAAACGTGGGTCCAGCAAGAACATATCTTTTTTATAACGAATCGGCAGTATGCAGAACCAGCAAGCTTAGAAAACCATCAAAGTCCTTACCTCAAAAAGATTGAAATCATATGATTACTATGTTGAATTGTTGGACAGAATGCTACATATACTAGTGGAACATAATGCTAGGAGAACATCCGGACGTTGGACAGTACACATATTAAGTAAATAAGCCGATAATATCACGGGCAGTCTTTCTTACGAAATCCACAGGGTAAGAGAGCTGGGGGAATACCAACAACACATCTGGAGAAGGGAGTTTGAGACAAACACAGGCAATAGGGAAGGCGGGGAAGTTGGAATCGATGACTCGGGACAGCAGAACTTGGGTGTTTTTGTTGAAGACATGCTCTACAGGTGGTGGAAAGGTTTTCATTCATGATTGACAAATTTGTATTTGTATTTGGCCATCTTTTGAGCGAGACTGACTAGCACAGCTCGGCGCGCCGTTGTGTCGGCTCTTTATTACGTAACATAACAAAACCAGATGGCGCTGGCCTTCAGCATTGAAGTCGTTAGTGAAAGGTTTCAGCCATATTTGTAGTTGCCGGTGTTTCAAGTATTTGACAAACATCCTTACCAGCTCGGCTATTCCTGGGCGTCGTTTTCGAGACATCCTATGAAAACCTTGGTCTGGTCAAAATAGGTCAAAGTACCAACATGTTGTCACTTAATATAGACATTTTGGTTTTGTTTTGGGGAGATGTGCGTGTGTGACAAGAACACGGTCACACTGGGAGATGTGCGTGTGTGACAAGAACACGGTCACACTGGGAGATGTGCGTGTGTGACAAGAACACGGTCACAATGGGAGATGTGCGTGTGTGACAAGAACACGGTCACACTGGGAGATGTGCGTGTGTGACAAGAACACGGTCACAATGGGAGATGTGCGTGTGTGACAAGAACACGGTCACACTGGGAGATGTACGTGTGTGACAAGAACACGGTCACACTGGGAGATGTGCGTGTGTGACAAGAACACGGTCACACTGGGAGATGTGCGTGTGTGACAAGAACACGGTCACAATGGGAGATGTGCGTGTGTGACAAGAACACGGTCACACTGGGAGATGTGCGTGTGTGACAAGAACACGGTCACAATGGGAGATGTGCGTGTGTGACAAGAACACGGTCACACTGGGAGATGTACGTGTGTGACAAGAACACGGTCACACTGGGAACATGCATCAAGTGATGACTAACTATAGGGACACTGCCACACTGGGAGATTACATCAAGTGGTGACTAGCAATAGGGACACTGCCACACTGGGAGATTACATCAAGTGGTGACTAACTATAGGGACACTGCCACACTGGGAGTTTACATCAAGTGGTGACTAACTATAGGGACACTGCCACACTGGGAGTTTACATCAAGTGGTGACTAACTATAGGGACACTGCCACACTGGGAGTTTACATCAAGTGGTGACTAACTATAGGGACAATGCCACACTGGGAGTTTACATCAAGTGGTGACTTACTATAGGGACACTGCCACACTGGAAGTTTACATCAAGTGGTGACTAACTATAGGGACACTGCCACACTGGGAGATTACATCAAGTGGTGACTAGCAATAGGGACACTGCCACACTGGGAGTTTACATCAAGTGGTGACTAACTATAGGAACACTGCCACACTGGGAGTTTACATCAAGTGGTGACTAACTATAGGGACACTGCCACACTGGGAGTTTACATCAAGTGGTGACTAACTATAGGGACACTGCCACACTGGGAGCTTACATCAAGTGGTTACTAGCAATAGGAACACTGCCACACTGGGAGATTGCATCAAGTGATGACTAACTAGAGACACTGCCACACTGGGAGATTACATCAAGTGGTGACTAACTATAGAGACACTGCCACACTGGGAGCTTACATCAAGTGATGACTAGCAGTAGGAACACTGCCACACTGGGAGTTTACATCAAGTGGTGACTAACTATAGGGACACTGCCACACTGGGAGTTTACATCAAGTGGTGACTAACTATAGGGACACTGCCACACTGGGAGTTTACATCAAGTGGTGACTAGCAATAGGAACACTGCCACACTGGGAGTTTACATCGAGTGGTGACTAACTATAGGGACACTGCCACACTGGGAGTTTATATCAAGTGGTGACTAACTATAGGGACACTGCCACACTGGGAGTTTACATCAAGTGGTGACTAACTATAGGGACACTGCCACACTGGGAGTTTACATCAAGTGGTGACTAACTATAGGGACACTGCCACACTGGGAGTTTACATCAAGTGGTGACTAACTATAGGGACACTGCCATACTGGGAGATTACATCAAGTGGTGACTAGCAATAAGAACACTGCCACACTGGGAGTTTACATCAAGTGGTGACTAACTATAGGGACACTGCCACACTGGGAGTTTACATCAAGTGGTGACTAACTATAGGGACACTGCCACACTGGGAGTTTACATCAAGTGGTGACTAACTATAGGGACACTGCCATACTGGGAGATTACATCAAGTGGTGACTAGCAATAAGAACACTGCCACACTGGGAGTTTACATCAAGTGGTGACTAACTATAGGGACACTGCCACACTGGGAGTTTACATCAAGTGGTGACTAACTATAGGGACACTGCCACACTGGGAGATTACATCAAGTGGTGACTAGCAATAGGGACACTGCCACACTGGGAGCTTACATCAAGTGGTGACTAGCAATAGGAACACTGCCACACTGGGAGATTACATCAAGTGGTTACTAGCAATAGGAACACTGCCACACTGGGAGATTGCATCAAGTGATGACTAACTAGAGACACTGCCACACTGGGAGATTGCATCAAGTGGTGACTAACTATAGGGACACTGCCACACTGGGAGATTACATCAAGTGGTGACTAACTATAGGGACACTGCCACACTGGGAGCTTACATCAAGTGGTGACTAACTATAGGGACACTGCCACACTGGGAGCTTACATCAAGTGGTTACTAGCAATAGGAACACTGCCACACTGGGAGATTGCATCAAGTGATGACTAACTAGAGACACTGCCACACTGGGAGCTTACATCAAGTGGGGACTAACTATAGGGACACTGCCACATTGGGAGCTGACATCAAGTGATGACTAACTATAGGGATACTGCCACACTGGGAGATTACATCAAATGGTGACTAGCAATAGGAACACTGCCACGCTGGGAGCTTACATCAAGTGATGACTAGCAATAGGGACACTGCCACACTGGGAGATTGTCGTTAGAGACGAATGACAGTGCGGTCTAACCGCTCTTGAGTAGACGATTATTTTGTGCAGGGCAGAAAGGTAAATATGACGACTGTCACATACCTGATGAGCGTATTATACGACTTTTGATGTGATCTCTACGAAAGAACACCCTCGAATGATATTATTGTATACTCTTGTCAGTTATCCAGGATAAACAACTAAACAAAGTTTGAAGTATATTTCCATGTTTGACAGAAATCTCTAGAAACAATAGTTCATGTGAAGTACAGGATCAAAATAGAGGATAATTCGTTTTTCCGAGGGTCGCTTAAGAAATAAAAATAATTATCTAAAATCAATACCATATAATCATCATCAAGTGCCATGCGCAGTGACGTCGACCATCCCGTAAGCATCTGTCCTTTGAGAATGTAAGCCCTTCAGATGATCTCGGTTTTCTCAGCTAGGGTACATTGTTATGCCAGTTTTGTTGTCTTTTCCTGCGCCTCTTAACTGATCTTAAATTAAGGTATTTATACTGGTTTAGAAGACTCTGCAGTCTCTGAACAACCAGTTCCTTGGAGCGCGGTTTAACCGATGTGCGAGACCATCTTAATAGACTCAAACACTAGAGCTAAGGTGGTCTCTGTGGCGAAGTGGTCAAGCCGTTTGCCTCGTGTTCAGATGGTCGGGGTTCGATTTCAAGCTGCGACGGTCGATCCATGATGTCAATTTGTTCCGGAGATCCCTGGGTTTATCGCTGGAGCTACGGAGTTCGTGCTTTGTGCACTTTGGGTACGCAGCCAGTTAGGCGCCATCTATATACTGCTCTTAATGAACCACCTTTTCGAGTAGATTTTTAACTATAATTTTGTCCTGGCAGCGGCCGGTAAGCGTACTCTTTTAGATTTCTAACTGACAAGGGATTTTTAACGTGCTCGACACTGGACACAGGAGTCCCAGATATCAGGGACATTTTTACCAGAAGATCCACGTGAACAAATCCCGGGCTCCACCTTGAACTCAATCTTAACTGTCCAAGGTATAGGTGATGTCAATGCAAAGGTAGGCTGTGCGAACGAAATGATCCAAAAATATCTTGGCACCCATTCATTGAGGACTAGAAACCAAAATGGTGAAACATTATTGGAGCTCTGTGAGAAAGCAGAGCTTGTTATAGCAGACACCATCTCTCTTTCTCTGTCTCTCTCTCTCTCTCTCTCTCTCTCCCTCCCTCTCCCTCTCCCCTCCTCAACAAAGACATACAAAAGACATGGAATTTCACAGATTGATCATTTTTTGTATCAGCACCAAGTTTCGCTCTTCAGTCCGTGATACCAGAGCGTATCTCCTCTTCAGTCCGTGATACCAGAGCGTATCGCTGATCTTCAGTCCGTGATACCAGAGCGTATCGCTGCTCTTCAGTCCGTGATGCCAGAGCGTATCTCCTCTTCAGTCGGTGATGCCAGAGCGTATCGCTGCTCTTCAGTCCGTGATACCAGAGCGTATCGCTGTTCTTCAGTCCGTGATACCAGAGCGTATCGCTGCTCTTCAGTCCGTGATGCCAGAGCGTATCGCTGCTTTTCAGTCGGTGATGCCAGAGCGTATCGCTGGGCAGATGTTAGCAGCAACCACAACCTTTGCATGGCTACACTGCAGCTCAAGTTAAGACAGCGCCATCACAAGAACAGGGTCAAGAAAACTGATGTACAAAGACTGCTGTCCAGTGACAAACGAACGGCATATTACGTCCAATTACACAATCGGTTCTAAAATCTCACAGATATGACGGATGACAAGACTGAAGCAATTCAAGGACAATAGTAGCCAATTAACAAGCAGTAGAAGATGCGACGGCGGCAATTGCTGGGCACGTGCAGTAGCAGAAGATCATGTGGGTATGTTGTGCCTAGCCTTGACACGAGTCCTACTCCTAGTCAGTATGTTGTGCCTAGCCTTGACACGAGTCCTACTCCTAGTCAGTATGTAGTGCCTAGCCTTGACACCAGTCCTACTCCTAGTCAGTATGTTGTGCCTAGCCTTGACACCAGTCCTACTCCTAGTCAGTATGTTGTGCTAAGCCTTGATACCAGTCCTAGTCAGTATGTTGTGCCTAGCCTTGACACCAGTCCTGTTAAGTATGTTGTGCCTAGCCTTGACACCAGTCCTACTCCTAGTCAGTATGTTGTGCCTAGCCTTGACACTAGTCCTGGTCAGTATGTTGTGCCTAGCCTTGACACCAGTCCTGGTCCTGGTCAGTATATTATGCCAAGCCTTGACACCAGTCCTGGTCCTGATCAGTTGTGCCTAGCCTTGACACTAGTCCTGGTCAGTATGCTGTGCCTAGCCTTGATACCAGTCCTGGTCCTGGTCAGTATGTTGTGCCTAGCCTTGACACCAGTCCTGGTCCTGGTCAGTATGTTGTGCCTAGCCTTGACACCAGTCCTGGTCCTGATCAGTATGTTGTGCCTAGCCTTGATACCAGTCCTGGTCAGTATGTTGTGTCAAGCCTTAACACTAGTCCTGGTCAGTATGTTGTGCCTAGCCTTGACATCAGTCCTAGTCAGTATGTTGTGCCTAGCCTTGACACCAGTCCTGGTCAGTATATTGTGCCTAGCCTTGAGACCAGTCCTGGTCCTGGTCAGTATGTTGTGCCTAGCCTTCACATCAGTCTTGGTCAGTATGTTGTGCCTAGCCTTGACACCAGTCCTGGTCCTGGTCAGTATGTTGTGCCTAGCCTTGACACCAGTCCTGGTCCAGGTCAGCATGTTGTGCCTAGCCTTGACACTAGTCCTGGTCAGTATGTTGTGCCTAGCCTTGACAAAAGTCCTGGTCAGTATGTTGTGCCTAGCCTTGACACCAGTCCTGGTCCTGGTCAGTATGTTGTGCCTAGCCTTGACACCAGTCCTGGTCCTGATCAGTATGTTGTGCCTAGCCTTGATACCAGTCCTGGTCAGTATGTTGTGTCAAGCCTTAACACTAGTCCTGGTCAGTATGTTGTGCCTAGCCTTGACATCAGTCCTAGTCAGTATGTTGTGCCTAGCCTTGACACCAGTCCTGGTCCTGGTCAGTATGTTGTGCCTAGCCTTGAGACCAGTCCTGGTCCTGGTCAGTATGTTGTGCCTAGCCTTCACATCAGTCTTGGTCAGTATGTTGTGCCTAGCCTTGACACCAGTCCTGGTCCTGGTCAGTATGTTGTGCCTAGCCTTGACACCAGTCCTGGTCCAGGTCAGCATGTTTGTGCCTAGCCTTGACACTAGTCCTGGTCAGTATGTTGTGCCTAGCCTTGACAAAAGTCCTGGTCAGTATGTTGTGCCTAGCCTTGACACATGTCCTAGTGCTGGTCAGTATGATGTGCCTAGCCTTGACACCAGTCCTGGTCCTGGTCAATATGTTGTGCCTAGCCTTGACACCAGTCCTGGTCCTGGTCAGTATGTCGTGCTAGCCTTGACACCAGTCCTGGTCAGCATGTTGTGCCTGGCCGTGACAATAGTCCTGGTCAGCATGTTGTGCCTAGCCTTGACACCAGTCCTGGTCCTGGTCAGCATGTTGTGCCTGGCCTTGACAATAGTCCTGGACAGTATGTTGTGCCTAGCCTTGACACCAGTCCTGGTCAGTATGTTGTTCCTAGCCTTGACACTAGTCCTGGACCTGGTCAGCATGTTGTGCCTAGCCTTGGCACCAGTCCTGGTCAGTATGATGTGCCTAGCCTTGACACCAGTCCTGGTCCTGGTCAGTATGTTGTGCATAGCCTTGACACCAGTCCTGGTCTTGGTCAGCATGTTGTGCCTAGCCTTGACACCAGTCCTGGTCAGTATGTTGTGCCTATCCTTGACACTAGTCCTGGTCAGTATGTTGTGCCTAGCCTTGACAATAGTCCTGGACAGTATGTTGTGCCTAGCCTTGACACCAGTCCTGGTCAGCATGTTGTGCCTAGCCTTGACACCAGTCCTGGTCCTGGTCAGCATGTTGTTCCTGGCCTTGACAATAGTCCTGTACAGTATGTTGTGCCTAGCCTTGATACCAGTCCTGGTCAGTATGTTGTTCCTAACCTTGACACTAGTCCTGGTCCTGGTCAGCATGTTGTGCCTAGCCTTGACACCAGTCCTGGTCAGTATGATGTCCCTAGCCTTGACACCAGTCCTGGTCCTGGTCAGTATGTTGTGCCTAGCCTTGACACCAGTCCTGGTCTGGGTCAGTATGTTGTGCCTAGCCTTGACACCAGTCCTGGTTCTGGTCAGTATGTTGTGCCTAGCCTTGACACTAGTCCTGGTCAGTATGTTGTGCCTAGCCTTGACAATATTCCTGGTACTGGTCAGTATGTTGTGCCTAGCCTTGACACCAGTCCTGGTCCTGGTCAGTATGTTGTGCCTAGCCTTGACACCAGTCATGGTCAGTATGTTGTGCCTAGCCTTGACACCAGTCCTGGTCCGGGTCAGTATGTTGTGCCTAGCCTTGACACCAGTCCTGGTTGTGGTCAGTATGTTGTGCCTAGCCTTGACACTAGTCCTGGTCAGTATGTTGTGCCTAGCTTTGACACCAGTCCTGGTCCTGGTCAGTATGTTTTGCCTAGCCTTGACACCAGTCCTGGTCCGGGTCAGTATGTTGTGCCTAGCCTTGACACCAGTCCTGGTTCTGGTCAGTATGTTGTGCCTAGCCTTGACACCAGTCCTGGTTCTGGTCAGTATATTGTGCCTAGCCTTGACACCAGTCCTGGTCAGTATGTTGTGCCTAGCCTTGACACCAGTCCTGGTTCTGGTCAGTATGTTGTGCCTAGCCTTGACACTAGTCCTGGTCAGTATGTTCTGCCTAGCCTTAACACCAGTCCTGATCCTGGTCAGTATGTTGTTCCTAGCCTTAACACTAACCTGGTCAGTTTCTTGTGCTTAGCCTTAACACTAGTCCTGGTCAGTATGTTGTGCCTAGCCTTGACAATAGTCCTGGTCAGTATGTTGTGCCTAGCTTTGACACCAGTCCTGGTCCTGGTCAGTATGTTGTGCCTAGCCTTGACACTAGTCCTGGTCAGTATGTTGTGCCTAGCATTGACACCAGTCCTGGTCCTGGTCAGCATGTTGTGCCTAGCCTTGACACCAGTCCTGGTCAGTATGTTGTGCCTAGCCTTCACACCAGTCCTGGTCTTAGTCAGTATGTTGTGCCTAGCTTTGACACCAGTCCTGGTCCTGGTCAGCATGTTGTGCCTAGCCTTGACACCAGTCCTGGTCCTGGTCAGTATGTTGTGCCTAGCCTTAACACCAGTCCTGGTCCTGGTCAAAATGTTGTGCCTGGCCTTGACACTAGTCCTGGTCAGTATGTTGTGCCTAGCCTTGACACCAGTCCTGGTCAGTATGTTGTGCCTAGCATTGACACCAGTCCTGGTCCTGGTCAGCATGTTGTTCCTAGACTTGACACCAGTCCTGGTCAGTATGTTGTGCCTAGCCTTGACACTAGTCCTGGTCAGTATGTTGTTCCTAGCCTTAACACTAGTCCTGGTCCTGGTCAGTATGTTGTGCCTAGCCTTGACACCAGTCCTGGTCAGTATGTTGTGCCTAGCCTTGACAATAGTCCTGGTCCTGGTCAGTATGTTGTGCCTAGCCTTGACACCAGTCCTGGTCAGTATGTTGTTCCTAGCCTTAACACTAGTCCTGGTCCTGGTCAGTATGTTGTGCCTAGCCGTGACACTAGTCTTGGTCAGTGTGTTGTGCCTAGCCTTGACACCAGTCCTGGTCCTGGTCAGTATGTTGTGCCTAGCCTTGACACCAGTCCTGGTCCTGGTCAGCATGTTGTGCCTAGCCTTGACACCAGTCCTGGTCCTGGTCAGTATGTTGTGCCTAGCCTTGACACTAGTCCTGGTCAGTATGTTGTGCCTTAATTTGACACTAGTCCTGGTCAGTATGTTGTGCTTAGCCTTAACACTAGTCCTGGTCAGTGTGTTTTGCCTAGCCTTGACAATAGTCCTGGTCAGTATGTTGTGCCTAGCCTTGACACCAGTCCTGGTCCTAGTCAGTATGCTGTGCCTAGCCTTGACACCAGTCCTGGTCCTGGTCAGCATGTTGTGCCTAGCCTTGACACCAGTCCTGGTCCTGGTTAGTATGTTGTGCCTAGCCTTGACACCAGTGCTGGTCAGTATGTTGTGCCTAGCCTTGACACCAGTCCTGATCCTGGTCAGTATGTTGTTCCTAGCCTTAACACTAACCTGATCAGTTTCTTGTGCTTAGCCTTAACACTAGTCCTGGTCAGTATGTTGTGACTAGCCTTGACAATAGTCCTGGTCAGTATGTTGTTCCTAGCCGTGACAATAGTCCTGGTCCTGGTCAGTATTTTGTGCCTAGCTTTGACACCAGTCCTTGTCCTGGTCAGTATGTTGTGCCTAGCCTTGACACCAGTCCTGGACAGTATGTTGTGCCTAGCATTGACACCAGTCCTGGTCCTGGTCAGCATGTTGTTCCTAGACTTGATACCAGTCCTGGTCAGTATGTTGTGCCTAGCCTTGACACCAGTCCTGGTCAGTATGTTGTGCCTAGCCTTCACACCAGTCCTGGTCTTAGTCAGTATGTTGTGCCTATTTTTGACACCAGTCCTGGTCCTGGTCAGCATGTTGTGCCTAGCCTTGACACCAGTCCTGGTCCTGGTCAGTATGTTGTGCCTAGCCTTAACACTAGTTTTAGTCAGTATGTTGTGCCTAGCCTTGACACCAGTCCTGGTCCTAGTCAGTATGTTGTGCCTAGCTTTGACACCAGTCCTGGTCCTGGTCAGTATGTTGTGCCTAGCCCTGACATCAGTTCTGGTCAGTATGTTGTGCCTAGCCTTGATACCAGTCCTGATCCTGGTCAGTATGTTGTGCCTAGCCTTGACACCAGTCCTGGTCCTGGTCAGTATGTTGTGCCTAGCCTTGACACCAGTCCTGGTGAGCATGTTTTGCCTAGCCTTGACACTAGTCCTGGTCAGTATGTTGTTTCTAGCCTTAACACTAGTCCTGGTCCTGGTCAGTATGTTGTGCCTAGCCTTGACACCAGTACTGGTCAGCATGTTGTGCCTAGCCTTGACACCAGTCCTGGTCAGTATGTTGTGCCTAGCCTCTACACTAGTCCTGATCCTGGTCAGTATGTTGTGCTTAGCCTTGACACCAGTCCTGATCCTGGTCAGTATGTTGTTCCTAGCCTTGACACCAGTCCTGGTCAGTATGTTGTGCTTAGCCTTAACACTAGTCCTGGTCAGTATGTTGTGCCTAGCCTTGACAATATTCCTGGTACTGGTCAGTATGTTGTGCCTAGCCTTGACATTAGTCCTGGTCCTGGTCAGTATGTTGTTCCTAGCCTTGACACCAGTCCTGGTCAGTATGTTGTGCCTAGCCTTGACACGAGTCTTGGTCAGTATGTTGTGCCTAGCCTTGACACCAGTCCTGGTCCTGGTCAGCATGTTGTGCCTAGCCTTGACACCAGTCCTGGTCAGTATGTTTTGCCTAGCCTTGACACCAGTCCTGGCCCTGGTCAGCATGTTGTGCCTAGCCTTGACACCAGTCCTGGTCCTGGTCAGTATGTTGTGCCTAGACTTGACACCAGTCCTGGTCAGTATGTTTTGCCTTAATTTGACACTAGTCCTGGTCAGTATGTTGTTCCTAGCCTTAACACTAGTCCTGGTCAGTATGTTGTGCTTAGCCTTAACACTAGTCCTGGTCAGTATGTTGTGCCTAGCCTTGACAATAGTCCTGGTCCTGGTCAGTATGTTGTTCCTAGCCTTAACACTAGTCCTGGTCAGTATGTTGTGCTTAGTCTTAACACTAGTCCTGGTCAGTATGTTGTGCCTAGCCTTGACACCAGTCCTGATCAGTAAGTTGTGCCTAGCCTTGACACCAGTCCTGATCCTGATCAGTATGTTTTTCCTAGCCTTGACACCAGTCCTGGTCAGTATGTTGTGCTTAGCCTTAACACTAGTCCTGGTCAGTATATTGTGCCTATGCTTAACACTAGTCCTGGTCAGTATGTTGTGCCTAGCCTTGACAATAGTCCTGGTCCTGGTCAGTATGTTGTGCCTAGCCTTGACACCAGTCCTGGTCAGTATGTTGTGCCTAGCCTTGACACCAGTCCTGGTCAGTATGTTGTGCCTAGCCTTGACACCAGTCCTGGTCCTGGTTAGTATGTTGTGCCTAGCCTTGACACCAGTCCTGGTCAGTAAGTTGTGCCTAGCCTTGACAATAGTCCTGGTCCTGGTCAGTATGTTATGCCTAGCCTTGACACCAGTCCTGGTCAGTATGTTATGCCTAGCCTTGACACCAGTCCTGATCCTGGTCAGCATGTTGTGCCTAGCCTTGACACCAGTCCTGGTCAGTATGTTGTGCCTAGCCTTGACACCAGTCCTGGTCCTGGTCAGCATGTTGTGCCTAGCCTTGACACCAGTCCTGGTCCTGGTCAGTATGTTGTGCCTAGCCTTGACACAAGTCCTGGTCAGTATGTTGTGCCTTAATTTGATACTAGTCCTGGTCAGTATGTTGTTCCTAGCCTTAACACTAGTCCTGGTCAGTATGTTGTGCTTAGCCTTAACACTAGTCCTGGTCAGTATGTTGTGCCTAGCCTTGACACCAGTCCTGATCAGTAAGTTGTGCCTAGCCTTGACACCAGTCCTGATCTTGATTAGTATGTTGTGCCTAGCCTTAACACCAGTCCTGGTCAGTATGTTGTGCCTAGCCTTGACACCAGTCCTGGTCAGTATGTTGTGCCTAGCCTTGACACCAGTCCTGGTCCTGGTCAGTATATTGTGCCTAGCCTTGACACCAGTCCTGGTCCTGGTCAGTATGTTGTGTCTAGCCTTGACACCTGTCCTGGTCAGTAAGTTGTGCCTAGCCTTGACAATAGTCCTGGTCCTGGTCAGTATGTTATGCCTAGCCTTGACACCAGTCCTGGTCAGTATGTTGTGCCTAGCCTTGACAGCAGTCCTGATCCTGGTCAGTATGTTGTGCCTAGCCTTGACACCAGTCCTGGTCCTGGTCAGTATGTTGTGCCTAGCCTTGACACCAGTCCTGATCCTGGTCAGTATGTTGTGCCTAGCCTTGACACCAGTCCTGGTCCTGGTCAGTATGTTGTGCCTAGCCTTGACACCAGTCCTGGTCAGTAAGTTGTGCCTAGCCATGACACTAGTCCTGGTCTTGGTCAGTATGTTGTGCCTAGCCTTGACACCAGTCCTGGTCCTGGTCAGTATGTTATGCCCAGCCTTGACACCAGTCCTGGCAGTAGGTTGTGCCTAGCCTTGACACTAGTCCTGGTCAGTATGTTGTGCCTAGCCTTGACACCAGTCCTGGTCCTGGTCAGTATTTTATGCCTAGCCTTGACACCAGTCCTGGTCAGTATGTTGTGCTTAGCCTTGACACCAGTCCTGGTCAGTATGTTGTGCCTAGCCTTTAAAGCAGTCCTGGTTAGTTTTTTGTTTCTGTCTCTGACGCGAGTCTCAGGTACCCTAGCAAGAAGTAAAACAAAATGGCCACTAGAGTGCAGGCCACATATACCTGATATGTTTGGTAGATATCAGCATCAAGCAGTAGCTTGTATACCAGGTCGTCCAGATCTGTTCTCTCTGCAGGCCTAGTCATCCACAGAACGGAAACTACCCCCATATCTCAGTAACTAGCATGCTCTATGCAGAACGTCGCTTCTTACAAACTATTTGGCTGTTATAAGTTTCTTGGTAAGTGTGCAGTACGGTAGGTCGCTGTCAGTTTCCGTCGTGGTAAGTGTGCAGTACGGTAGGTCGCTGTCACTTTCCGTCGTGGTAAGTGTGCCGTACGGCAGGTCGCTGTCACTTTCCGTCGTGGTAAGTGTGCTGTACGGTAGGTTACTGTGACTTTCCGTCGTGGTAAGTGTGCTGTACGGCAGGTCGCTGTCACTTTCCGTCATGGTAAGTGTGCTGTACGGTAGGTTACTGTCACTTTCTGTCGTAGTAAGTGTGCTGTACGGCAGGTCGCTGTCACTTTCCGTCATTGAAAAACAAAAGCAAACCCACTCCAGTATCAACGTCTGCGATAACACACAAATAGGTCACCGGAAAGGAAACCAGGGAATCATGTACCAACCAAATATATGTGCAGACCAAAAAGATAGCATTATGTTACCTGGCAGCCGACTGGTCTGTCTGACATGACTGAACGTCGAGTCTGTAGTATCCATGATCTAATCTGGGAGCGAAGAGCAAGGTCTGGGAGCCAAGAGCAAGGTCTGGGAGCGAAGAGCAAGGTCTGGTAGCGAAGAGCAAGGTCTGGTAGCGAAGAGCAAGGTCTGGGAGCGAAGAGCAAGGTCTGGGAGCGAAGAGCAAGGTCTGGGAGCCAAGAGCAAGGTCTGGGAGCGAAGAGCAAGGTCTGGGAGCCAAGAGCAAGGTCTGGGAACCAAGAGCAATGTCTGGAAGCCAAGCGCAAGGTCTGGGAGTCAAAAGCAAGGTCTGGTAGCGAAAAGCAAGGTCTGGTGAACAATGCTGACCTCGTCCTCGTTCGTGCTCCTGGAAACAGACTGGATCACAATTGTGTGGGGATCGAAACTGCGATTACAATATTGGTGAGCTTACTAAGGAGTCTTACATTGCCCTTAAGACAGTCATCTAGTAAGAGCTAGTCACATACTACCAAAGAATGGTCATCGAGAGTTAACTCAGCACTGGTAGCTCCTTAACTCAGCACTGGTAGCTCCTTAACTCAGCACTGGTAGCTCCTTAACTCAGCACTGGTAGCTCCTTAACTCAGCACTTGTAGCGCCTTAACTCAGCACTGGTAGCTCCTTAACTCAGCACTGGTAGCTCCTTAACTCAGCACTGGTAGCTCCTTAACTCAGCACTGGTAGCTCCTTAACTCAGCACTGGTAGCTCCTTAACTCAGCACTGGTAGCTCCTTAACTCAGCACTGGTAGCTCCTTAACTCAGCACTGGTAGCTCCTTCACTCAGCACTTGTAGCGCCTTAACTCAGCACTGGTAGCTCCTTAACTCAGCACTGGTAGCTCCTTAACTCAGCACTGGTAGCTCCTTAACTCAGCACTGGTAGCTCCTTCACTCAGCACTGGTAGCTCCTTAACTCAGCACTGGTAGCGCCTTAACTCAGCACTGGTAGCTCCTTAACTCAGCACTGGTAGCTCCTTAACTCAGCACTGGCAGTTTCTCAACTCAGCACTGGCAGTTTCTCAACTCAGCACTGGTAGCCTCTCAACTCAGCACTGGTAGCCTCTCAACTCAGCACTGGTAGTCTCTCAACTCAGCACTGATAGCCTCTCAACTCAGCACTGGCAGTTTCTCAACTCAGCACTGGTAGCCTCTCAACTCAGCACTGGTAGCCTCTCAACTCAGCACTGGTAGCCTCTCAACTCAGCACTGGTAGCCTCTCAACTCAGCACTGGTAGTTTCAGATAACACATCACTGCGCTGATAGAGAGACACACGATGTGCTGATAGAGAGACACACGATGTGCTGATAGAGAGGCACAATGCGATGGCCCGGTCGTGCCATGAGAAGACAACCTGATCAACTACCATTGTAACACAAGACAATCTGGTTATGCCGCGCGAGCAAGGTCACATGTCACGTGTGTAGATGATTTAACAGAACTCTTGCAGCAATCAAGGCAACATTTGGTCCAATCCACTCAGCACACCTGATCCAATCGACTTAACGCACTTGAGCCAACCTACTCAACACATCTGCCCAACCCACGCGACCCAAACCCACTCAACACACCTAACCCAACACAAGACACACACCTGACCCAACACAGACCACACACGAGACACAACCCGCGCAAGACACCTGACCCAACCAACACTACTCCCCTGACCCAACCCATCTGGCCCAACCCCCACAACACACCTGGCTCAAGAATGGCAACTTAAGCTCACGATGGTAGGGAAGGCAGCAACCAAATGTCGGTTATAGCTGAACTCATTGAATGTAACAAAGGTGCAGACACAACCCATGTTATGACCAAAAGGTGCAGACACAACACGACGCTATAACCAAAAGGTGCAGACACAACACGACGTTATGACCAAAACGTGCAGACACAGCCCATGTTATGACCAAAAGGTGCAGACACACCACGACGTTATGACCAAAAGGTGCAGACACAACCCATGTTATGACCAAAAGGTGCAGACACAACCCATGTTATGATCAAAAGGTGCAGACACAACCCATGTTATGATCAAAAGGTGCAGACACAACCCATGTTATGACCAAAAGGTGCATACACAACCCATGTTATGACCAAAAGGTGAAGACACCACCCATGTTATGATCAAAAGGTGCAGACACAACCCATGTTATGACCAAAAGGTGCAGACACAACCCATGTTATGATCGAAAGGTGCAGACACAACCCATGTTATGACCAAAAGGTGCATACATAACCCATGTTATGACCAAAAGGTGCAGACACAACCCATGTTATGACCAAAAGGTGCAGACACAACTCATGTTATGACCAAAAGGTGCAGACACAACCCATGTTATGACCAAAAGGTGCAGACACCACCCCTGTTATGATCAAAAGGTGCAGACACAACCCATGTTATGACCAAAAGGTGCAGACACAACCCATGTTATGACCAAAAGGTGCAGACACAACCCATGTTATGACCAAAAGGTGCAGACACAACTCATGTTATGACCAAAAGGTGCAGACACAACCCATGTTATGACCAAAAGGTGCAGACACCACCCATGTTATGATCAAAAGGTGCAGACACAACCCATGTTATGACCAAAAGGTGCAGACACAACCCATGTTATGACCAAAAGGTGCAGACACAACCCATGTTATGACCAAAAGGTGCAGACACAACTCATGTTATGACCAAAAGGTGCAGACACAACCCATGTTATGATCAAAATGCCCCCATTGGAAGAGAATGCTATACGTGCGCGCTTTGATCTGACCTTCACATTTATGATGTTGTCCTGGTGGTACGTCCTGATATATTTTTTATTTATTATTTTTTTAAAATGGTGGCTTCCCACTTATATCACTATATTCTTCTTGTTTTGGTGGTACAAGCTTAGAGACTATTGTTTGTCCATCTCTTATCTTGGTGATACATTCGGAGAGGCCTATTTGATCACCTCTTATCTTGGTCGTACACTCGGGAGAGACTTGTTTGTCAACCTTTTTATATTTTCTCCAAACTTTATGCCACTGCCTTCTACTAGCATTTTTGCATTCAATCTTTTTATCTAATCGTGTTTCCCCACAAATATTCACGCCTTAAATATCCAAAGAATTCTATTTGTCTTGCCCCGTTCTGTCTCAGTAACTTCATGCAACTATTTTCAACGATCCTCTACCAAGTCATTTCAAGAAAACCCGCAACAAACATCGCCCATTTGTGATTCAGAAACAACGCCCGCCGATCTGTCAACATTAGATGTCACTAAATCAGGAGTGTCCAAACTTCGTCTCGTGGGCCACATTCACGCCCCCCGACGACGTCAATCACTTTACACAATGTCAATCACTTTACACAATGTCAATCACTTTACACAATGTCAATCACTTCACACGACGTCAATCACTTTACACAATATCAATCACTTTACACAACGTCAATCCAACCAGACAAATACTACAAGTGCCGGCTTTGGCTTTTCTGAACGTCAATATTATCTATTAAAGAACAAAAAAACTATAACTTTGACGTTTAATCCCACATTTGAGGTCCACTGGGATAATTTAGAGATGTGATGAATAAAGGCCGCTTGTCCATGCATTCCCCACCTAGTGTACAACCTAGGTTTTTTTATTTAACTCGCATACAAAAAAAAAAAGGATGGTTTAAGCATGTTTTGAAGGCATGTCCCCATGGTCACGTCAAACATCAAAACTGTACAGTCGTCCGATCGAATCTACATTGGTGTTCACACACGCATCGACAACTATATACTATATACACATATACACATCCATGTACTTTTATCTTGTGTAGACTGTTTCATCGAAAAACATTCGAGTGCTGCCAAAATTGAGAATGGAACCCAGGACTCCAACAGTTTGGACATCCCTGTATTAAACCTAATTCCTTGAAATCTATCCCACTATCATTCAAACGTATCCTTTTTATCATGTAATAAAATGCTACTAAAAGGGTTGTGAATGAAGCTAGCAACCTCATCATGTAAAAACCATTTTTTAGAAACCGCCACTGCAATTGATTGTATCCAGGCTTCCTTTAAAAGAGGCGAGGGTGAGACGGAAAATGTCGGACCTATCTTTCAATATTTAGAGCAAAAGGTTAATACAAGCAAGAATCCTTCCATCGACAGACAAGACTTTGACGTCAGAAACGTGAACCTTCAAGGTCAATCCTTCCTTCTGTCCCAGTCATTCTTCCATTCAATCCTTCCTTCTGTCCCAGTCATTCTTCCATTCAGTCCTTCCTTCTGTCCCAGTCATTCTTCCATTCAATCCTTCCTTCTGTCCCAGGCATTCTTCCATTCAATCCTTCCTTCTGTCCCAGTCATTCTTCCATTCAATCCTTCCTTCTATCCCAGTCATTCTTCCATTCAATCCGTCCTTCTGTCCCAGTCATTCTTCCATTCAATCCGTCCTTCTGTCCCAGTCATTCTTCCATTCAATCCTTCCTTCTGTCCCAGTCATTCTTCCATTCAATCCTTCCTTCTGTCCCAGTCATTCTTCCATTCAATCCGTCCTTCTGTCCCAGTCATTCTTCCATTCAATCCGTCCTTCTGTCCCAGTCATTCTTCCATTCAATCCGTCCTTCTGTCCCAGTCATTCTTCCATTCAATCCGTCCTTCTGTCCCAGTCATTCTTCCATTCAATCCTTCCTTCTGTCCCAGTCATTCTTCCATTCAATCCTTCCTTCTGTCCCAGTCATTCTTCCATTCAATCCTTCCTTCTGTCCCAGTCATTCTTCCATTCAATCCTTCCTTCTGTCCCAGTCATTCTTCCATTCAATCCGTCCTTCTGTCCCAGTCATTCTTCCATTCAACCCGTCCTTCTGTCCCAGTCATTCTTCCATTCAACCCGTCCTGTCCCAGTCATTCTTCCGACGGTCGATCTAAAAATAGAACTAACTGTAATAAACCGATGCTGTGGACTAGTGTCTGGGTAGCGAGGTAGTGCAGCTCATTCTTCACATAACAGAGGTACAGGGTTCGATACTTGGTGTGAACATGCTTCGGTCGACCTAGTTGAAAATACTTGCCAGACCTAGTGTTTTGGGAAGAGAGAGTCGACGAGGAAGGGAACTGGATAGACTGCTCGAATAAAAAGTGGAGGTTTAGTACAATGATTTCTCTAACATTTCATCCCTGACAGCAGAGTTCTGCTTTGAGACACCAAATGAAAGAAATTATGTGTCCGAATGTCAGGAAAATCAATGTTTTTCTCATCAAATAATTTTCTAGCCAGAATAGATTTTGCTAGCTCTAACAGAGTTTGGAAGTCTGAGCCAACACTGTTGCCGACGGAGAACTTCTTGACTGGAACAATCAAGAAGACACGCACACCATCAAAACCGGCAGACGCTAGAATTGGATCAGTCATGTCCTAAAATATATATATTTATGGTCTGGAGGACACGGTCCACCTTCATCAGCACGCTCGGGATGTGAGGAAAGCAACTGCAACACGCCCCTTACCGTCGTTTTCAGGGCGCACAAAAGAGTAGCCTACTCATTGCGGACATTCGCAAGCAACAATAGGAGACATATTTATATGCAAGGTAGCTTTAAAAAGTTCCAGGGATAGTCGACCCATGTTTGAATGAAAGATGATGTTATGGAGAATATATATTTATAAGTTGGTAGTGAGCTTGACGAAATGACATGGATATACTCTCGGGCAGAAGTTACATAATTTGTTTGTATTTTGTGCTCATCGGATCGTCGGAATTGAAAATGTCTTGAATAACGTACAAATGTCAAACTCTGTGTTTTGCTTGAGAAGTCGCCATCAGACACAAACATTGCTTAATAAATCACATGTTCATACTGCAATGAAGGGTTAGTGTCGATGATGATGCACGTAGTGGGCGACCGTCAACCTCGATCAGCAATGAAAACATTGAGCGTGTTCGAAACGTGTGCACTGACAGAAGACATAGTGTAGAGGACATAGCCTCAGAAGTTCGAATATCAGTTGGAAGTTGTCACAGTATTCTCCATAATGAACTGCGCATGCGCCGTGTTTGTCAACACGTGATTCCCAATGGATACTAAGGACATTATCACAAATGCGACAAGACAGCTGAGAGAGGTGTAGAAGAATGGTTTCTAAGAATGTTTCCAGCAGCTGTGTGTACGTTGGCAAAAGTGTGTAGTTGCCGGAGAGAATTTGAAGGAAATGTAGTGTACATAATTCTATTGTAACTTATTTCTGTACAATCCACAAATTCCGGTAACTTTTTGAAGCTACCTCGTGTGTGTATAGATGACATGCAATGATTGCTATAGGAGGGCGTAGTATCAAGAGTGTCAGATATGCAATGTTAATATCAGAGATTCAACCACGCCTGCAGAACTTTAAGGATATGATAACCAGCAAAAGTCAGCAATATGGGTTTAGGAATGAACATCTAAAAGACAACAGTTATGGTGTTCACCAAAAAAGAAAGGAAGTCCAAAAGCTTACATCTACACAAGTGGAGAATTTCTGGAACAAGCTATGTATACCTTGACAAACTTCGTTCAGCTGATGGGAAATTACAATTACAAAGGGAGATCATAAAAATAATTGCAAAGGCCAAGAATACATTTAACAGCATGAGAGATACGTCTGTCCAAGCAGATTTCTCAGATCTGACAAATTTGAATAATCAAATGCTATGTGCATTCAGTTTTATTGTATGGACTCTGACAAAGAAAATGGGGAAGCGTATTGAGGCCTTTGTAATGTGGGTATTCAGTAGACTATGACGAGTTTCTTGGAAAGATAGACAGACAAATAGTGAGATTCTGGAACAACTCAAGGTGGACAAGACACGTCTGAAGAAAATAGAAAGCAGAAAAATAAAATATTTTGTTCATGTTAAGCGACATGACAGTCTGTTAAAGGTTGTTTTGGAGGGCGGAATAGAGGGCAATATAGTCAATGGGCGGCAGAGGTATAGATGGACAGACACATCAGGATCTAATCACGACACAGTTTGACTGCGTGTACCAGCCTGGCGCGATACAAACGGTGAACCATTACAGCCAACCTCCGTTGCGGAGATGGCACTTGATGAATAAATGAACGTCAGGAGAAAAAAGTATAATGCCATCACCAGAACTGCTATGGTATGGACACAAGAGGGAAGCGAACGGTAGACCGACCTAAGACAACTTGGCGAAAAACGGTAGAGTCGAAATGGAAATTATGAAACAGAGCTGGGACTCACGGATGGCCGCAGGCCGGTTGAGGAAGTTGGCAGTTTGTGTCTGCTCTTAAAGGCACTACCAGACGTGGATGGTCATTGCCCGTTTTGATACCTCAGACTGAGGGATAATAGCTCTCCGTCGTTGTCGATGAGGACCGCGGACATCATCTTGTCTCAGCTGTCCCTGGTATGAGTGCGCATGTGGCTGAGCAGACCAATTCGGGCACAACAATGTCTGCTGCATAACGGGCACCCGAGGTCTGTAGAATGTGTTGGTGTTCCCGCTGTTCGTGATTTCCGGGCCTCGCGTCTGCTCTGGGCTTTCTCTGTCCTCGCTTCTAGCTACACCTGCTTTGAATGGATTTCGCCAGTTAGATCTGTTTTGCGCAAGACATTCCCAGGTGGTGACATCTGGCAACTTTTTAGTGATTCCCTCAGACTGTCTTTAAAACGTTTCTTTGGCCGTCCTCTCTCGCGCCATACCTCCCTCAGGTCGCCGTAGAGGAACTTCTTAGGGAGCCGCTCGTCTGACATACGAGCCCATCCTAGTCGTGCTTTTTCTAGCAGTGTATGGATGCTGGGCATATCAGCCCTCGAGAGAACTTCGATGTCGGTGACAGGATCCTGTCATCGGATGTGGAGTTTTTCTCCTCAGGTAAACTGTGTGGAAGTGGTTTAACATTCAAGGCATGTTCAGAGTATACAGTCCAGCTTTTTGCAGACGTAGAGTAGGGTTGGATTGACGGTGGCAAGGTAGACTTTGAGGTTGGTCTTGACGCTGATGCCACGACGTTCCCACACCATCGAGCGCATTCTACCAAAGGCTGTGCTGACCCTTGCTATTCTGCTTGCCACCTCATTGTCGAGGCTGACAGATCTCGACAGCGTGCTGCCCAGATACCTGATCTACGACACTCAGCGTCTGCCCGCTGACTGTAGTCTCTGGTTTCATGAACCGCATGCCTGGTGCCTGTTTTCTTGGCATTTATGGTCAGGCTAGAATTTGTTCATGCGGTAGACAACCGACTCATGACCACCTAAATGTTCAGTTCTGAGTTTCTGTTCAGAGCGCAGTCGTCGGCCAACACGAGTTCTCTGATTATGTTGCCAAGCACTCTGGTTTTGGCGTTTGACCTGAGGGAAATCATTGTGTGTAACCAGACACGTTTACGTGGATGTCATTGTGTGCAACCAGAGATAGATATCATTGTGTGCAACCAGAGAGGAATATCATTGTGTGCAACCAGAGAGGAATATCATTCTGTGCAACCAAAGAGGAATATCATTGTGTGCAACCAGAGAGGAATATCATTGTGTGCAACCAGAGAGGAATATCATTGTGTGCAACCAAACACGTCATCAGGAATATCATTGTGTGCACCCAGACACGTCAACAGGAATATCATTGTGTGCAACCAGACACGTCAACAGGAATATCATTGTGTGCAACCAGAGAAGAATATAATTGTGTGGAGCCAGAGAGGAATATCATTGTGTAACCAGAGAGGAACATCATTGTGCAACCAGGAAGGGATATCATTGTGTGCAACCAGAGAGGGATATCATTGTGTGCAACCAGACACGTCAACAGCAACAGGAATATCATTGTGTGCAACCAGACACGTCAACAGGAATATCATTGTGTGCAACCAGACACGTCAACAGCAACAGGAATATCATTGTGTGCAACCAGACACGTCAACAGGAATATCATTGTGTGCAACCAGACACGTCAACAGGAATATCATTGTGTGCAACCAGACACGTCAACAGGAATATCATTGTGTGCAACCAGAGAGGAATATCATTGTGTGCAACCAGACACGTCAACAGGAATATCATTGTGTGCAACCAGACACGTCAACAGGAATATCATTGTGTGCAACCAGACACCTCAACAGGAATATCATTGTGTGCAACCAGAGAGGAATATCATTGTGTGCAACCAGACACGTCAACAGGAATATCATTGTGTGCAACCAGACACGTCAACAGGAATATCATTGTGTGGAACCAGACACGTCAACAGGAATGTCATTGTGTGCAACCAGACACGTCAACAGGAATATCATTGTGTGCAACCAGACACGTCAACAGGAATATCATTGTGTGCAACCAGAGAGGAATATCATTGTGTGCAACCAGAGAGGAATATCATTGTGTGCAACCAGACACGTCAACAGGAATATCATTGTGTGCAACCAGAGAGGAATATCATTGTGTGCAACCAGACACGTCAACAGGAATATCATTGTGTGCAACCAGAGAGGAATATCATTGTGTGCAACCAGAGAGGAATATCATTGTGTGCAACCAGAGAGGAATATCATTGTGTGCAACCAGAGAGGAATATCATTGTGTGCAACCAGAGAGGAATATCATTGTGTGCAACCAGAGAGGAATATCATTGTGTGCAACCAGAGAGGAATATCATTGTGTGCAACCAGAGAGGAATATCATTGTGTGCAACCAGAGAGGAATATCATTGTGTGCAACCAGAGAGGAATATCATTGTGTGCAACCAGAGAGGAATATCATTGTGTGCAACCAGACACGTCAACAGGAATATCATTGTGTGCAACCAGACACGTCAACAGGAATATCATTGTGCAACCAGAGAGGAATATCATTGTGCAACCAGAGAGGAATATCAGTGTGTGCAACCAGGCACGCCAACAAGATATAGCTGTCCTCACAGTTAGAACGTTTGAGCAGTAGAATGGGCTGAGCTTGTGCTTATCACAGCATGGGTACTGGGTTCAAGCTCCAGCATTGACGTACTCGAGTTTACCAAGCAGTAAATGTGTACCTAACTATCCGTTGTTTGGAGACACTCCTACGCGACGTGAAATCATTCATATATCGTTTGAGGTAATATAGTTGACGTAGGTGGTACTAATCAAGAAGTAAAAAAAAAAAGAAAACAAAAGACCAAAGAAGCTTTCATTGCATTGGGAAACTTTTGGTAATCAAAATAAATAAACTCCAACGCAAACAATACAAATGTTCATCTCCAATGCAAAGTCCGTTCAATTGTATGGCTCCGAAACATTGAGAAATACAGCCAATCAGGTACACGTTTTCATAAATGGGTGCATGCGGAGAATAGAGATATTAAGATGGCATGACCCGATCCCTAACGTGGAACTGTTTGACAGAACCAGACAGAATAGAACGATTGAAATGGTATGATACGATTAGTAATATAGAACTGTTGGACAGAACCAGACAGAATAGAACGATTGAAATGGTATGATACGATTAGTAATATAGAACTGTTGGACAGAACCAGACAGAATAGAACGATTGAAATGGTATGATACGATTAGTAATATAGAACTGTTGGACCGAACCAGACAGAATAGAACGATTGAAATGGTATGATACGATTAGTAATATGGAACTGTTGGACAGAACCAGACAGAATAGAGAGGTTGATATGGTATGATAAAATCACTCACGTGGAACTGTTGGACAGAACCAGACGTATATCAGTGGTGCATGAAGTGAGGAAGAGATGCGGGACCGGACACATATTAATGCAGATGGCATTGATTATAATGCAGGCTATGTTCGGATGACTTGTCGTATGTTTGTTGGAAGCTTGTGTTCCGCGTGGCGCTAACAGATTTAGAATGATTCAACTTTCTATTAGAGCAGACACGGCAGCGAGGAAGGAAACTAGTCATAATAACCTCAGTAAAAATTAAAGAAATTTTGAGTCGAGGATGATGAGATCTCCAACACTTCATCCCCGACTGCTTGGGTTATTCCGTGTTGTTATCAGCGGGAGCTAGTCGATACATGTGTTAAAAAGTCTGGTCCAAAGTTGTCAATTTACTTTGTCTTAAAATCACCAGAGCCAGCTGTTTTGTTGTTTTTAATTTGTCATATTGCATGATTTAATTCCTCTGTGGAAAAGGGTGTCGCCAGTCAGTTATTCTCATTTCTGCAATCCCGTTGGATCTTGGTTTGATCTGGGTTTTTTTACAATGATTTTCCCGTTCAGCGGTAATTGGTGGGCTATTTGGTTGGATGTAAACTTGCATTATGCTGACAGGAACGTATGCTGACAGTAACGTATGCTGACAGGAACGTATGCTGACAGGAACATATGCTGACAGGAACGTATGCTGACAGGAACGTATGCTGACAGGAACGTATGCTGACAGGAACGTATGCTGACAGGAACGGTCGCTGGTTCATTACTTAGATCCTTGTTAAGTTTCCAGGCATGTGTTTTGTTTCATGTCCAGATCTTCCACAAGGTGGCGCCACTCTTCTGTCTTCGAGTCTGAAATGACATGTAGGAGGTCTTCTCCAACCTGAAGGGTCTGCTTGGAGACGGGTTACTTTCAAATAGTTCTTGATATTTCTGGTATAGTGACTGAGTCTCCCTCGTGATAAGAGATATATTTGGGTCTGCGACTTCTCGGTATGTACCGTCTGGAGGTTCTGAGATCTGCAGCTTCTCGGTATGTACCGTCTGGAGGTTCTGGGATCTGCAGCTTCTTGGTATGTACCGTCTGGAGGTTCTGGGATCTGCAGCTTCTCGGTATGTACCGTCTGGAGGTTCTGGGATCTGCAGCTTCTTGGTATGTACCGTCTGGAGGTTCTGGCATCTGCAGCTTCTTGGTATGTACCGTCTGGAGGTTCTGGAATCTGCAGCTTCTTGGTATGTACCGTCTGGAGGTTCTGGAATCCTGGAATCTGCAGCTTCTTGGTATGTACCGTCTGAAGGTTCTGGGATCTGCAGCTTCTTGGTATGTCACGCCTGGAGGTTCTGGGATCTGCAGCTTCTCTGTATGTACCGTCTGGAGGTTTTGGGATCTGCAGCTTCTCGGTATGTGGTGTCTAGAGATTATTTTTCCTTGTTCTATAAAAGCATTACATTTTGTGGAGGTAGATTTCAGTTACAACACCTTTATCCAGGTGGCAGACACACGGACTCAATAAGACTCGTTTCAAGTTAAATCATCTTTTGAAAAGTAGATTCTCCGGTCTGTCATCTGCTGTGACGCTGCACGAGACGGACCTGTGTTGCGTCCGTGGTATAGGCACCTCTACAGATTTCCTCACTTAATGTTTCAACCTGTCGCTGACAAATATGATAGGCTTGTATCCTCTTACTCATCTGCAGCTATTAAAAGAAGGTGGTAGTTTTCGGTCATGCGTAATCCGTTCTGCTCTGCCCATTTCTCCAGCTCCTTGCCATTAGCTGTTGCTTTGTCTTTTCTCACCTGTTGAAGTATGGCTTTGATACACTTGAAGCTGAACCGTCCTGCAGGTATCCAACTTGAAATGTCATGATTTGCATGGTGGGAGTTAGCCATTAGCCCAGTTAAATGTATGAGAGTTTGTGATTTCTTGGTTCAGGTAAATGTATGAGAGTTTGTGATTTCTTGGTTCAGGTAAATGTATGAGAGTGTGATTCTTCGTTCAGGTAAATGTATGAGAGTTTGTGATTTCTTGGTTCAGGTAAATGTATGAGAGTTTATGATTTCTTCGTTCAGGTAAATGTATGAGAGTTTGTGATTCTTCTTTCGGGTAAATGTATGAGAGTTTGTGATTCTTCGTTCGGGTAAATGTATGATAGTTTGTGATTTCTTGGTTCAGGTAAAAGTATGAGAGTTTGTGATTAGTTGGTTCAGGTAAATGTATGAGAGTTTGTGATTTCTTGGTTTCGGAAAAGGTATGAGAGTTTGTGATTTCTTTGTTCAGGTAAATGTATGAGAGTTTGTGATTTCTTTGTTCAGGTAAATGTATGAGAGTGTGATTTCTTGGTTCAGGTAAATGAATGAGAGTTTGTGATTTCTTCGTTCAGGTAAATGTATGAGAGTTTGTGATTTCTTCATTTAGGTAAATGTATAAGAGTGTGATTTCTTGGTTCAGGAAAATGTATGAGAGTTTGTGATTTCTTGGTTCAGGTAAATGTATGAGAGTTTGTGATTTCTTGGTTCAGGTAAATGTATGAGAGTTTGTGATTTCTTGGTTCAGGTAAATGTATGAGAGTTTGTGATTTCTTGGTTCAGGTAAATGTATGAGAGTTTGTGATTTCTTGGTTCAGGTAAATGTATGAGAGTTTGTGATTTCTTGGTTCAGGTAAATGTATGAGAGTTTGTGATTTCTTCGTTCTGGTAAATGTATGAGAGTTTGTGATTTCTTCGTTTAGGTAAATGTATGAGAGTTTGTGATTCTTCGTTCGGGTAAATGTATGAGAGTTTGTGATTCTTCGTTTGGGTAAATGTATGAGAGTTTGTGATTTCTTCATTCAGGTAAATGTATGAGAGTTTGTGATTTCTTGGTTCAGGTAAATGTATGAGAGTTTGTGATTTCTTGGTTCAGGTAAATGAATGAATTCCCATTTTCGACGCCATCTTTTCCTTGTGGGCAAAAATTATTGAGAATATACGTACTGTGTTTTCTTTCTATTAATTGTAAGTCGTACTTTCTCGATTATTCGTTGAGCTCATTTAGGCATTGCTCAACCTCTTTGGCCTTGTAACTAAGGATGACTATGTCATCATGGAACCTTAAGTCCGTGAGCCTAACACAGCTTATGTTGATGCCTTTATTTGGCCAAATTAATTGTCTAACGAATTCCTCAATGTCCGCTCTGAAAGGTTTTGGAGAGATTGTGTCGCCGTGACGAAGACCACGTTTTATTGGTTTGACCTGGGACATCCCACGAACAAGAACCTGGACCATCCCACACACAAGCACCTGGGCTATCCCACACACAAGCACCTAGACCATCCCACACAAGAACCTGGACACTCCCACACACAAGAACCTGGACCATCCCACACACAAGAACCTGGACTATACCACATACAAGAACCTAGACTATCCCACATACAAGAACCTAGACCATCTCACACACAAGAACCTGGACCATCCCACACACAAGAACCTGGGCCATCCCACACACAAGAACCTGGACCATCCCACACACAAGAACCTAGACTATCCCACACAAGAACCTGGACCATCCCACACAAGAACCTGGACCATCCCACACAAGAACCTGGACCATCCCACACAAAAACCTGTACCATCCCACACAAGAACCTGGACCATCCCACACAAGAACCTGGACCATCCCACAAACAAGAACCTGGACCCTCCCACACAGATCGAGCAAAGTGGAGAGAGCCTGTTGCTGTTCTGATAGACGAATTTGGCCATGATGGCCTCTGACTACTTTGTCAGTTTTGAGGGTTTGTTTTTCCTGGACTGATATACTGCTTAAGCTATTTCTTAAATAAAATGAGCTGCACATACAGGGACAGAGAAGAGCACGAATACATACAGAAACCAACCTTTGAGTTCCATTCTGTAGTCTGGTATGAAGTTATGAGGGTTGGTAAACATGAGCGTTGTATTCTCAGAACTCACAGTGGGAATCAGGTTTGTTGTTGCTGGTGTTGTTACTGTTGGGGTCTCTGTAGTAGTTGGATGTGGAGCCGTCTCCGTTGTTGGATGAGACGACTGGACAATTTGTCCTGGCGTGACCTTGAATAGTATATCGCGGTCTGTTTTCAGGCTGGACCAATCAAATTCTGTATCTGTCAGAATAGGTGGACTAGATTCGATTTTCAGATCTGGTCGCGCCCAGCGCGTTTTGTTTCTCATTGCCTTTAAAATATGTCTTTTATGTTCTAGAAACTTTTTGTTCTTAAGACTTTTTGCTACCTTCATTGAGTCCATACCATGGACCGCTTCAACCTCAACCTTAAACGGAATTGCTTCGTGGTTTTCAATTTGACTCGAGACCAAACTGTGAGAAGTTTGATTTTTGGACATGCTTAGATTCAATTCCACATTCGGGATCGATATTTGCAAAATGGGTGGGGTTAGTTTGTTAATAATTTGAGAATTCATACCATTTCTGTAATCTGGGAGTTCAAGTGCGGGACGCTGTTGGGATGGTGTTCCATTATTTGGTGATTGTCTTTGGAACCAAAAACCACCTTGCTTGTTCTGCATCGGAGATCGATTGAAACCTTGTGAATTCCTTCGGAGATAACTCTGCTTTTGAGGCTCGGGTGTTCGAACCGACGACAGTTCCTTCCTTTTTGGTACCAGTCCTTGATGTGTACTCATCCCTTTCTCGTGTACATGTCTTGAATGAAGTCGTACATGTTCATGTGACTTATTATCTTTTTTCTCTTGTTCGAAGTCATGTGAAATTTTCGTGCCATAAACATGCCTTAGTGGATGTGCGTCTTTTAGTGTTTCCTGTCCGTTTTGTGCCAGCTTTTCATGCCCAGTGGAGTATTTCTCTTCAGTTCTTACCAAGTTCTTGACACGTCCTGGCCAATTCTCTTCTTTCTCTTGTCCGTTCTCTGTCTCTGGAAGTTGCCGCAAATATTGTCGGGGTTTATTCTCTTGTTTATTTTTGGCAAGATGTTGAACATATTGATGTGGCTGGCTCTCTCCTTCCTCTTGTTCGTACACTGATTGCCCATGAACACGCTTCTGTGACTGGATCTTTTCATTCTTTTGTTCCCCACCTAGAAATTCCCGCACATGTAGTTTATTCTCTTCTAGCTGCAATTCTTTCAGATTATTTTCCCGTTGCTTAATCTTTTTCTTATTTAGATTAATGATACTTTTTGAGATTTGTCCGTCTTTGTTTTTCGCCCATCTCCATCTAATGAATCTGTTGTTTTGATGGTCCATTTTGTCACGTGTTCTTTCCTTCAAGATGCTGAATCTATGATTGTCTTTCTCTTTGTTCTGTTTTCCTTTTGCGAGTTTAAGACCCTGAATTATTTTCTTTCTTGCTAGTTTTCCCCTTACAAGGTCAAAACCCTGACTGTCTTTGTTTTTTCTTTGTTTTCCTTTTACAAGGTTTGAACCCAGCGTTTCTATATTGTCTTCTTTTTTTCCCTTTAGAAGATTCAAACGTTGGCTTTCTTTGTTCTCCTCGTGTCTTCCATTTACAGTGATGTTATCTTGACTTTCCTTATTGTCATTTTGTCTTCCATGTACAAGAATAAAACCATCAAGTTCAATATTGTCATTTTGTCTTCCTTTGACAATGTTCAAAATCGGCCTTTCTTTGTTCTTTCTGTGTGATCCCTTTAAGCTGCTAACACTTTGGCTGTCCTTAACATCGGTATGTCTTGCCTTTACCAGATTCAACCACTGACCACGTGTGCTCTGTTTTTGTTTTCTCTTTACAGGTCTGGAAGACACACTTTCTTTCTTGTCAACTTGTTTTCCCTTTACAGTCTTGGAATGCAGACTTTCTTTTTTTCCCCCTTGTCTTCCGTTTACAGTCTTGGAAGATATACTTTTTTTCTTGTCACCTTGTCTTCCAACCTGTCTTCCCGTTACAGGATTGCCACCCCAGCTTTCCATACTGTTGTTGTGTTTTAATTGATTTCCTTTATAACTCGGAAAGGACATTCCTAAGTATCCACTCTTGTTGATCCACATTGGCAGCGCACGCAGACCAGTATTCCTCGTTTCATTTCGTCTTTTTAAGTTCAGGTGTGTGACGTTCTGTCTTGTTTGAAAACTGTTCATAAGACGAACCCTGACTCGAGGGCCAAACACAAATGTATTACTTTTTCTGTGGGTGGACTTATTCACGTGATCACTTATATTTCTCGTCTGCCTAATCTGGCTAATTCTTACACCATTGTCCCATCTTGGTGATTCACCTTTCTTGTTATCAGCTTCACTTTTATGCCTTAAGTAAAATTGCATACGGAATGGGTTGACATTCGCCTCGTTTTGGGTAGCGTTTGTTATAATTGTTTGATTGGTTGGTTGAATATCGACTTGGGATTCCCCTGATTTCTCGTAAACGCGATCCTGTTGCTTTGATGTGCCATGTTCTTGTGAGTTATTTGTAGGGTTGTTATTTGGTCGGATCATTTGTTTTTTTCGGTTATTATCTGTACGGATTCTGGTAATTTTGCGCTTGGTATGGCTTGTTTTGTACGCTGTATAAACCTGAACTCTTTGGTTAGAGCTGGGGTTGTGCGCAGGCTCGTACCACTTAGCATGAGTTTTTGACACCGGATCTTGCTTGTGGAGGCTTGTTTTGTCAGTAGAATCTTGCAGTTTATAGATCGTTATGTCAGTTGGTTCTAGCCAGATAGAGTTTGTTGGATAAACCAGGTCATATCGGTTAGAGTTGGTTTTGTAAGCGAGTTCATGCTGGTTCGTTCTAGTTATGTTAGTCAGAGTTTGCTGGTCAGAGCTTATCTGGTAAGTTGGAGCGTGCTGACTAGAACTCGTCAGATTGTGTCTGTAAGAGTCATTCCCGAGTAACACTTTATGGAAGGAATCTTTGGGAGTCTTCAGAGGCAGTTCTTGGTTTAAAGCTTCAGGCATATTACCATACTTAGTGCTGCTGTTAATTCGATCCTTATTTCCAAGGTCTTCCCAACTAGTTCTGCTATGTTTAAAGTGGATTTTAGTGAAAGGAGCTCTTCTGTTTTGGAAAGGAACACTTTCTGGTTTCCTGTTCCGGTAAAGTGCGTCTCCCGGATGTTGTCTTAAACCATAACCTCTGTTTTCATTGTGTCCTCCCCTTGATATATCAGTATTTCTCTCCATTGTAATATTGGGATCTATTTCCCTTGAAATACCCGTTTCTCTCTCGTTTGATATATGCTTATTATTCACCTGTACAGGATATTTCTGCTGTACATTCATCAAATACTCTCCAAGCGACGAGGCGTCTACAGGAATGAGCATTACCGTATCTTTCAGGGCATCTATCTTAGACTTCAATCCTTGAGAAACTTCTTCTTTGTCATTTTTAGAATTGCCAATCCTATCTGTTGAATCTTGTACTCCAATATTGAACCATAATCTGGACTCTTCTAATTCTGCCATACCTTCAGGTTCCTTAAATTCTTTCAAACTATTGACACCCTTAATAGAGAGAAGGCTGTTTGGAGAATCGGTGTGAGAATAACTAGAGATGATTTCTGTGGGCGTGACCGAATTAATCTCATCAAGATAAGAAATGATTGATCCATTAAAGCCATAATGTATCCACTTTTTATTAAAACGTTGTTCTACATCCATTCTATGTCCTGTTTCGCTTACACGTGCACTTTTTTCAAGGGCCTGTTTGACATTTGTAAGCTCACCATTGCTGTCTGAATATACATGTTCTGTGCTACCTGAAAATTGATGGTCATCTACAATTTTTTCCGGAAGTAGCTCTTCTATTTCTTCTGGAAGAAGCTCTTCTCTTTCTTCTGGAAGTAGCTCTTCTCTTTCTTCTGGAAGTAGCTCATCTCTTTCTTCTGGAAGTAGCTCTTCTATTTCTTCTGGAAGAAGCTCTTCTCTTTCTTCTGGAAGTAGCTCTTCTCTTTCTTCTAGAAGAACATCCTCAATTTCACCAGCAAGAATATCTTTAATTCCACCATGAAGAACACATTTTCTGTTATCAGAAAGAACACACATTTTTCTACTAGAAAAAGCACGATCTCTTCCACCCAAGGGAACAACTTCTATTGTATTAACACGTGACTCCTCTATTCCATCCAGTAGTTCATCTTTCATTTCGTCTGGAACTACCCTTTCCACCTCTATTCCATCCAATAGTTCATCTTTCATTTTGCCTGGAACTACCCTTTCTCTTTTAACCGGAAGTTCATCTTCTATTCTAACTAGGAGTACATTATCTTTTATAATGGGAATTACGCCATCATCTCTAACCAAAAGAACATCTTCTGTTCTGACCGGAAATAGATCTTGTCTGTTACCAGAAAGTAAATCTGCTCTCTCACCAGGATGCATATATGCTGTTTCCCCTCGGAGTGAGTGATCCATATTAGCTGGAACTTCATAATCTTCTTCTAGAATTGCATCTTCCCCAATATCATCTTTAATTATTATAATATCGCTGAAAATATCGTTGAGATGAAGCAAACTGTCATTGATTTTTGTTGATTCTATCGGCTGGATATTTTGAAAATCGACGAGAGTGTCGTTGCTCCGAGAAAGCTGTGTGCCTTCTTTTCTAAGACCTGGCACGTCGTACCATGGGATCTCGCCTGAATGATTCTGAGACGTATCTTGTGTCCCAGGGAACTTTGAAATCAACGACCTCTCTTTTAATGAAGTAAAATATCTACTTAAGCTTGACATACTGTCATGCTTTCTGTTGTTGCTTCTTCTCCATTTTGAATACATTTTCTGCGATAAATGATGTCCACGTTTGAAGAAGACCTGGTTAGTATTATCGTCCGCAGTTGATTTTATTGATTCGTTTATCTGCATGTGTGTGTTCCATGCTGGTGTTCTGTTCAGGTTTTCTCCGGAAACATTTTGTTTCAATGTTATAACGTATTCTTCATGCCTGCCAATTTGATCAATCGTCTTCTCCGAGTGATGAGACGTGTTCTGCTGGTCTCGCTTATCGAAGTGAAGGTTGTGGTTCTTGACACCATCTTTTGGGCAGTCATCAAGACTTGAGTGTCTCCAAACACATACCTTGTGTTTCAAGGAGAACACTGTATTAGGTTTCGAACACATTCTCTCCCAATACTTCCCGATGAAGCAGGTGTAGAAAATAGAGCAGATGTGGGGGTGACGCTCGTAAACTAAATTCGTGGACCGGAAGTGACTGAGGCATGATGGCGAATGTTCTGGGTTCGCGTCCAAGGGTTGTAACACTTCTGTCAGTGCAGCTGAAGATAATCCTGACAGCAAAGTTAGTACTATAAATATTCTACAAAGTCGCTGGGGTAACGTTTTATTAATATCGTTTCGTTGAGAAAAATCTAATCCAAGTTTTCGTTTTATAAATGCATTATTTTGTACATACTTGTTGGCGTGGAAATTAACGACACTTTGTGCGCTACCATTGACTTTGACGGAGTCAAAATGTAGAGAGTCACAATTTGCCAGCAATTTGTCAGAAGCAAACTCTGGATGGATAACATTATGTGCTACAACATTGTCAGGACTTATCTGGTAAACACTGGCCATGATTGTATCAGAACTAGACGGCAGGTGGTCCTGCTTGGTTGTGAATCTTGCGGAATTGAGATTGTCTGAATCCACCATGACATTGTTAGAACTAAGATCGTTTACAATTGTTTTACACGTGTTATAACTAGACATTACGGCGTCTAAATCCACCGTTATGTGACCAGAACTCACTTGGTACAAATCAAAATTAAGACAGTCCAAATCCTCCATCACAACTCTGTTAGAACTAAGGTAGTCTGAATTCTCCATCACAACTCTGTCAGAGCTAAGGTAGTCCGAATTCTCCATCACAACTCTGTTAGAACTAAGGTAGTCCGAATTCTCCATCACAACTCTGTTAGAACTAAGGTAGTCCGAATTCTCCATCACAACTCTGTTAGAACTAAGGTAGTCCGAATTCTCCATCACAACTCTGTCAGAACTAAGGTAGTCCGAATTCTCCATCACAACTCTGTCAGAACTAAGGTAGTCTGAATACTCCATAACTGCATAGGAAATAAAATGGTTGACCCTCTCAATAAGTCTTCTTAGATCATCAATATTCTCCATCACTTCATCAGAACTAAAATTGTTGAGATTCGTCATGAAATCACAAGAACTGATATGGTCCACAGACGACCACACTTCATATAAACCAAAATTATTCAAAATCTCCATTCTATTGTCAATGACATGACCCAAACTAGCATTGATTTTGTCTGAGTTAAGACGGCCACAACTCGTCATAAGGTTCCCGAAATAAAGCTTGTCTAAAGTCTCAATTTCTTTGTCACAAACAGAGCCCAAAATTGAGATGTTCACGTCAGAATAATGGACCAAACTTGCAGTAAAATTGTCAGATTCAAGATGGTCAAAACTCTCCATCGGTTCATTTGAATTAAGATTGTCTAAGACCACCACAATTTTGTCAGATTCAAGACGCAAACTGTCCATGGCAGTTTTAGAATTAGACTTCCAACTTGTCTTCATGTTTTCTGGACAGAACTGGTAAATTCTCACACGGAGAGGTTGCCCAAACCGCTTCTTCATTTTACAGTCACTTTTTAGCGAAACACAATATTGCCATTGTCTGTCACAAAATAAACAATTCACATTATCGACAACAGAATCAACAAAAACAGCGAGGTAATGAGGAACAGTTGGTGCGAACCCAGAAACCTCGGGTATAGAAATAGGAAACATGAATTCTTCTGAATGCTTTTGAACAATTTTCGTAACAAAACTATAGCGCGCCTCCCAGTTTGAATTCCCAGCTTTTCAGAGCTCTAGTAGACCCTACCTAAAGCGATGTCTGTTTTAAGATCCTTCTTCGTTCTAGAAAATTAATTTGAAGATGGAGATTCTCGTTTCATTGTTGCTGTTCGTGATTATATCTGACCAAGTGGCTACCATGTCGGTCTCTTGACCTCTATAAGAACGAGGTGTTTTCTATTTTAATGTGAAATAAAAACGTAGCCTAATCACTGCATACCGACTGCAGGGACACGTGGCCTTTTTTCCTCCGTCCTGTTAGGTCTACCAATATGAATAAACAACAATTTCTAATTGTTTTGCAGTCTCCTATTTAATGTTCTAGGAGGTCAAATATGCGGCCATGCCAGGGCAGGTACGGGTGGTAATAATCAAATGTAGGTTAGTCTCTTGTCGTCCGTCTACGTGCACGAGAGCGTATTCTGAAAAATAAAATGGACACAGAAAGTTGTTTTGTTGTTGTTAAAGAAAAGTAAATGTAGTCTGTGAGTAGATACTGTTGTCGAGGATGGAGTGTTTGAGACTTCATTGTAATGGGCTTTGTTTTGTGTTAGGTAAGATGTCTGGTTCCCATAGAGGTGCCCTAAAGAGCAAGCACTCTGTCAATACGTAAATTAGGCAACCACGTGCTTCGGTGGTAACGGTAAGCTAATTGACATAAGTCATCTCACAAGGAGGGAGCACCACTGGCCGTCTTCTTCTTCTTCTTCTTCCTCTTCTTCTTCTGATTTCGTTCGCTTGGAGTGTCTACATCTGCAAAGTTGTCTGTTGTATGAACCTTACTGTCTTCTGCAGCTCACACATAGGTCCATATAGTTTCCCTTCCAGTGTTGTTTCTCTTAGCCAGTATGTCCGCCTCAGTATCTCATACAGTCTGGGGTGCCTGTCCACATGTACATATACTTGAGCTGCCAATCCTAAATTGTGTATACATGTGGCTGCGGAGTCGTATGTGTCCCGTTCTGAGGCGCAGTATGACAATCTGATCTTGCCTACTTATATTATGACAGTCATCTTGTAGTTGTGTTGGAAGCTCTCTCATTGATTTAATCATCTTTTTCTTTTGATGGCATATAACTGGTACTGGCCGTCTAAGAACCCAATACATTCCAGTTAACAGACACCTGGCCAGAATCCAACCATATCACACCTCCGAGATCAAACAAATCGAACACTTTCTACGGAATTGAACAACTAACACAAACTTACATATACTATTCTACGGCATTGGGCCGATGGGCGAGAGCTCGAGTGCAGCTGCAATTACAACAACAACAACATCAATAACATTAGAAAGTTAAACACAATGGCTAGTCCCATATGAGATCCTATTGCTAGTCCTAAATGAGATCCTATTGCTGGTCCTAAATGAGATCCTATTGCTCGTCCCATATGAGATCCTATTGCTGGTACTATATGAGATCCTATTGCTGGTCCTATATGAGACCCTATTGCTGGTCCTATATGATATCCTATTGCTCGTCCCATATGAGATCCTATTGCTGGTCCCATATGAGATCCTATTGCTGGTCCCATATGAGATCCTATTGCTGGTCCCATAGGAGACCCTATTGCTCGTCCCATAGGAGACCCTATTGCTCGTCCCATAGGAGACCCTAATGCTCGTCCCATAGGAGACCTTATTGCTCGTCCCATAGGAGACCTTATTGCTCGTCCCATAGGAGACCCTATTGCTCGTCCCATATGAGACCCTATTTGCTGGTCCTATATGAGACTCCATTGCTGGTACTATATGAGATCCTATTGCTGGTACTATATGAGACTCTATTGCTGGTCCTATATGAGACTCTATTGCTGGTACTATATGAGATCCTATTGCTGGTCCTATATGAGACTCTATTGCTGGTACTATATGAGATCCTATTGCTGGTACTATATGAGACTCTATTGCTGGTCCTATATGAGACTCTATTGCTGGTACTATATGAGATTCTATTGCTGGTACTATATGAGATCCTATTGCTCGTCCCATAGGAGACCCTATTGCTCGTCCCATATGAGACCCCATTGCTGGTCCTATTTGAGATCCTATTGCTGGTCCTATATGAGATCATATTGCTGGTACTATATGAGACTCTATTGCTGGTCCTATATGAGATCATATTGCTGGTACTATATGAGACTCTATTGCTGGTCCTATATGAGATCCTATTGCTGGTACTATATAAGACTCTATTGCTGGTACTATATGAGACTCTATTGCTGGTACTATATGAGACTATTGCTGGTACTATATGAGACTCTATTGCTGGTACTATATGAGACTCTATTGCTGGTACTTTTTGAGATACTATTGCTGGTACTATATGAGACTCTATTGCTGGTCCTATATGAAATCATATTGCTGGTCCTATATGAGACTCTATTGCTGGTACTATATGAGATCAAATTGCTGGTACTATGTGAGACTCTATTGCTGGTACTATATATATTTATTTTTTTTTTTTTTTTTTTTTTGCGTTCGCCCTATTTTCTCTAATCCCCAAGGCGGTGTGCGTTGCACTGTGTTTTTATTTTGCGCCTGTCAGCCCAGTGCATCCGACTTCAGCACGCATTTTATGTAAGGGTCTGCTTCCTCCTGCATTTTCTAAGGGTTTGCTTCCCCGGGGTAACGGCCGGTGCTGTGATGGGGATCGAACCCAGCACCTTCGGTTCGTGAGCCGTGCCACTTAACCACTAGGCCACGCCGTCCCCCCGCTGGTACTATATAAGATCATATTCCTGAAAATGTGTACATGATTTCAGTTTTTTTTGTGTGGTCTGGTGACCAATTCTATTCCCCGTTAACTTGTATTAGTGTAATGTAAATGCGATCTTTAGCAGATGATGTTGTTTGGGAAGAAGTGTTAGAGACTTCATTCTAAGAGACCTCAGCTTTGTATGACCTTGACTTCCCTAACCGTAAACTAGGCACCTATTTACAGCAAGGTAGGCTGGAGCGTGTCGAGATCTGTCCATTTGTTGCAAGAGACACGCTTTCTAACCTATGCACAACCTTCACCAATGCAAGTCTGAGCTCAGCATTACAGAAACCAACATTACACTAGCTTTGGTTGTAGAGCCTTCTACCATGGCATCTAGATGTCTTCATGTCATGTTCTTGTGGATTTTAGTTTCTGCGGGATGTTGGGTTGTTGTTGTTGTTGTTTGCGTTGTCTGCGAATGTCCACATTGCGTAGGTCACTCTTTGTGCACCATGGAAAGGACGCTAAGTGGTGAGTTGCAGTAGCTTTCCTCACATCCCGAGTGTGCTGCTGAAGGTGGACCAAGGTCTTCCAGGCGGTTGTGCTATGCTTTGCTTCACCTGCGTATCATTGACTACTATGGGGATCACGTGGATCTCTCACCTCGTTAGCCGGACTGCCATAAAAACAGCCCTTTTCCAGGAAGGGCTACTACTAAGACGAGGTAAGGATCTTGGTCAGTATGTTTTGCCTGACCCTGACTAACGTGTCTGACCAGTATGTTTTGCCTGACCCTGACTAACATGTCTGACCAGTATGTTTTGCCTGACTCTGACAAACATGTCTGATCAGTATATTTTGCCTGACCCTGACTAACATGTCTGACCAGTATATTTTGCCTGACCCTGACTAACATGTCTGACCAGTATGTTTTGCCTGACCCTGACTAACATGTCTGACCAGTATGTTTTGCCTGACCCTGACTAACATGTCTGACCAGTATATTTTGCCTGACCCTGACTAACATGTCTGACCAGTATGTTTTGCCTGACCTTGACTAACATGTATGATCAGTATATTTTGCCTGACCAGACGTTAGTCTTCCTCCCCAGGATGTTGGGTAGCCTGCCCTGTGCCCTTCCCTCCCTAATATCCTCGTACACTATGATCTCAGTGTTCTGTTATGATCTTAACAATCGATGTCACTGCACTCCGGGCATAACCATAGGTGGTCAGTCTCTCTCAGTAAATGACAAAGGGTGTGGATACTGATGGTTCCTGTAGTCCGTTGGGCGTACACCATTCCTTTCGATCGTCGCGTGATGGCAACGTTTCTGAAGTCACGTCCATGTATTTTTGAAGTTACGTCCGTGTATTGTTGCAATCACGTCCATGTATTGTTGTAGTCACGTCCGTGTATTGTTGTAGTCACGTCAGTGTATTGTTGTAGTCACGTCAGTGTATTGTTGTAGTCACGTCAGTGTATTGTTGAAGTTACGTCAGTATATTATTGTAGTCACGTCAGTGTATTATTGCAATCACGTCAGTGTATTGTTGCAATCACGTCAGTGTATTATTGCAATCACGTCCATGTATTGTAGTCACGTCAGTGTATTGTTGAAGTTACGTCAGTGTATTATTGCAATCACGTCAGTGTATTGTTGCAATCACGTCAGTGTATTGTTGCAATCACGTCAGTGTATTGTAGTCACGTCAGTGTATTGTTATAGTCACGTCAGTGTATTGTTGTAGTCACGTCAGTGTATTGTTGCAGTCACGTCCGTGAATTGCCTCAGGTACGTCCGTGAATTGCCTCAGTCATATCCGTATATTGTCCCAGTCACGTCCGTGTACCGCTGTTTGATCTATTGAAGTATTGTCTCTCAGTCTAACTTGACCTGGTCGTTCTTCTTCTACCGACGCATATTAAATGAGATATTTTCTTTTTCTGTGTTTGTAATTTCTGCAGAAAATAGTAGCCAGTCGAATGCCTGCCAGCACTTGGCAACGTCTTTGAACATGATTCACAGGTTACTGTTTTGTTATTCTTTGTTCCCTTTTAGAACCCGGTAACATACGAACAAAGAGTGTCATCCAAAGTAACAATGTCTAATTTCTAAAAAAAAAATATATTCTAAAACAAAACAAAATTAGCTACCAAAACACCAATGCGCCAAAAGACATTTTCTGGAGAAAATGAACAAGTACTGGCTCCAACTGTTAAGCATTTTTCCCAAAACAACAACAATTATTCAGATTAAGAACTCTATCTACTGAGAGAGTATCATTCAAAGAAGTCAAAATGAATTGTCTCGTGTTTCCGTGACTAAAATTTAAAAAAAAACCAAGGGGGAAATGTAAGATTGTGCAGCTTATCTTTAACCAACAATCTCACAATATATTTTATACTCAAATCACAAATAAAAAACGCTGTTAAGGTTATTTAACAACGATAAAAACATTAAGAGATTAATGCCAAATTTGTGATGTATTTTACAATCTGAAATTTTAAAAAAAGACAAACTTATCTACAAAGAAGAACCATTCAAAGAGCGGCTCTATTTTTACAATTTATTTTACAAATAACAATTTAAAATAAAGATTGTACAATTTATCTCTAACGAAAGAAAAATTTAAAAAGCAATGCCACATAAAAAAAATATATTTTTCAAACTAAATTAAAATAATTAAAAACAGTGCTTGTTGAATCTATCTTCTGCAAAACACATCCAAGGAATAAAATAAAATTTTAAAGTCAGTTTTGCAAACTAAAGTTAAAAACACAAATATAATTAAACTGACTTTGAAAAATTCGCAAATTCGGTTAGGGAATTCTAAATGTTATTGATAAACTTAGACGGAACATAAAAATATCCACATCAGTAGACAGTAAACAAGAGAAACGAACCATTGGAAGTCCAACACGGCTTGGAAGATAAAAATTGTCGGTTGGAGACGGAGTCTTATTTTATCAACTACTGAGTTTTGTTGGTGACATGAAAGCGTGCGAGAGATACTCACCTTCTTTTACGTCTGCTTCTCGGTCTGAGGTTGGTTTCATCTGAGCAGACGAACCGCGGGAGCGTTCATAAAATGTCCAAGAATAAAGAAACTTTTGAGTTTAATTCCAACAACCTGTAGACCTGCCAAAATCTCTAAATTTAGCGTTCGGAGACCTGTGCATTCAAATCCAGCGTGCTTGTATTTTAAGACTTGCCTAGACCTTCATTTCAGTTAAGCTTTTCTGAAAGATTTGGCACAGTTTTAGTGTTTTCTGTTAGATTTTGCAGCTGCGAATGAATTGCTGTTTGACAGATACGCGATGAGCATCGCCCGGGTTAAATATGGGTGATTGTTTGATGAGGATTGTCTCGTCTCCACGTTAATCCTCGCGAGATCAGGGCTCAGTGACATGGCTCGCGAGTTTGCAGATGGCGGGACATAACGATTTGAGATCTGTCCTGACCTTGGCTAATCCTGGCCGCATCCATTTCTTGACACACAGGGCTATTTCTGTTGACAACTTGTCAAGGTTGTTACAGTCGCAGAATGGACACAGGCGTTGTGGGACGAAGAATTTGACTTGATTGTACGAGGTATGAGCTTTAGTAGGTCGAGATGACCGGACTCCTCCCTTCCTAGTCTGGAATTAGTATCAGAATTGTTTGCTTGTCTGCATCCACAGCTACTCGTGCGAGTTATTTCCTCCTGGCCAATTGTTTCTGGTAGTAGCATGGAGCTCATCATTTATATGGACAGGATAACATCCGAGGCAACATGAGAGGCAACATATGTGAGGCTACATGTGAAACAACATGTGAGGCTACATGTGAGACAACATATGTGACAACATGTGAGGCTACATGTGAGGCAACATATGAGGCAATATGTGAGACAACATGTGAGGCTACATATGTGACGACATGTGAAACAACATGTGATGCAACATGTAAGGCTACATGTGAGACAACATTTTTGGCAACATGTGAGGCTACATGTGAGGCTACATATGAAGCAACATATGAAACAATGTATGAGACATCATGTGACGAACGCAATATGTGACGAACGCATGATGTGATAAACGCATCGTGGGATGAACACAACATGTGACGAACACAGAAGCTCTCACATTGAATTGCATCATTTGTGTAGATGATCAAAGTGACATGTTTCCAGAGGAAATATTTTGAAAATCCTCATTTACCGCCCTTGTCGCCACAGCAACGATAGCTTTGTGGACGAGTTCAAGTATTTGAATGAAGAAACAACAGGTTTCGTGATCTTTTAGCAGAAGAGGTACACCTACAAGCAATTATTGTTCCAGAATGAAGTTCGCTAAGTCTAAATCAAGGACAGGACATAACGGTTTCACATATAGAGTACACTTTACGAGTTGCAGCTTCAGGTATTTTCTAGAATAGTGCCCGTCTTGTGAGAGATATGAAGCTCCAAACGTACCATTGAATGCATCTGGTCTGTTTTAACATAACTTACGGTAGTTGTATTTCTAGAACGAACTTTAACCATTTATATTCATTCCAAAAAGTATTAAACTATAAATAACAGAATGAAATAAAGCTACTATGAAATGTATGTTTTATTTGTAATCTTCTCGAACATTATGTGATACAAATGGTATCATAGATGTCTCAGTCTATGTAGAACATGCGCGTGGCGCCCTGTGAGTAGCCTTTTTAGGGCGCAAGCTGGGGGGGGGGTGAATATGGAGACCATGGGCTGCCCAGACTATAGGATCCCCCTCTCGGCCTCACTGGTGTAATGCAAAGAAATGCAAAGAATGCCAGTTTGGCACCAGCTCAGCTGCAGGAGCTGCCGGAGTAAGTTTGAAACTTTGAAACCATCCGCCTTAGGTGCTACCACTCCGGATGTTCTGTCTGGGTTTACTCCCGTCGCCCCTACCCTCTCCCGAGGTTTACATAAGACAGTGGTGTCGTTGCCCACAGATGCTAATTACTCGAGACATCTGATGATACTCTCATTGTCCTAGGACTAGCCAGAACTCCCTGGGACTTATGGGTTTAAAATCAGAGTTCCTCTTCTCCTAGACGAACTGCCTGTACAGGCTAACGAGCTTCGTCTACCCAGGTTTAGAGTCAGAGTTTACCTTCTCTTAGATTGTCTGCCAACCAAGGCTAATGAGCCAAAATCTGCCCGCCCAGTTTTACCGCCGGGTACTCGGTCGCGCCCCACAGCAGGCTCTGTAAGAAACAGGGGGTCCCTCTAGAAGGTGTTGATGGGGACACTGCTGATGTAGGAGTAGCCATTGGCATCCTGTCCGGCAAGCCGAACAATGAATCCAGCGGCGGTCTCTACACCTGGAAAGGAGAGCTATTATAAACCCTTGGCTTGGCTTGGCTTCGTTCATTCTCAATCTCCCACTACCAAACCCTGAAAGGGCTTAAGTAGCAGAATGTAGTGCAGAGAACGGAATGCATTGTGTCGTAATGTACAGCTTGACAGCGATATTTGCATTTTTTATGTCCAGCACATCCGACTTCAGGAAGCATTTTTTTAGTACTGGGTTAGCATTTCCTCTTCAATCCCTTCTCCTTAGCCAGTCTGCCATGCTGCAGGCTGTTATCCAGGATCACCGCGTGGAGGTGTAGAAGGGTCTTGGCAGTTCTGGTTCGCTGGTCCTGACGCTAGCAGTCAGCTATGGGTCGTTGACCGCTGCAGCTCATGCGCTCTTACAGACGCTTCACTTTCCTTTAAAGAGAGGGACGTCCAGTCAAGACCTCGCTACCCCCATACTAATGACATAACTTAACATGACATAACTTGACATAAATGTAAACAAAACAAAATATTAACGAACACCACATACTTTTTATCAGATAAATAAAAAATCTTACAATTTTAAAATAACATTGTATCGTATAGTCTGTCGAATTTGAACTTAACTTAACATCTGGCTTAGAAGACTCTACAGAGGGTGATTTTCACCGATGTCCGAGTCCATCTTAATAGACTCAAACACTAAAGCTAAGTAGACCCGCAGCCAGTAAGGCCCAGTCTACAGCCGCTCTAAACATACCAAATGTCTGGCCCGTATTCTTGATAAAGTTGTACCTGCTCCATAGATTCAGTGCTACTTTTAGTGAATTTGTTCTTATAAATTTGAGCTGCTTTGCTGGTTTCACATTTTTTAACGATATTACAACCGCCAAGATGCACTAGGAAAACATTTACACCAGACAACAGAGAAAGATATATATATATTAGGGCCTTTATATATATATATATATATATATATATATATATATATATATATATATATATATATATATATATCCTTGCTATCTAGTCTTCTACAAATGTTAGTTAAATATGCAAATTTACATCCGGGTTGACTGGATCCTGTCGCGACTGGGATACTGTAAATTCAATCCCAATGAATGTCATGCATGCCGGATAGGGCAAGGGAAAGCAACCTTTAAATTGTATCCTACTATTTACACAGTTATTTCTCTTTGACAATTCTGGACACAGATTCGCAGATCACTTTATATGTCTATAATAAGAATTGTATCACAGTACAAGCCTCTGATGGACTCCATTTAACTATCATTGTAGAAGTCCGTGCCGTACATGGCACGGGCAAAGGCAGCAGAAATGGGTTGCTACAGCTGGGCCTCTGTGTCATCCACGATCTCTCCATCACCAACACCATGTTTCGGCTGTCCACTAGCAACAAGACGTCGTGGATGTATCCTCTCTCTAAGCGGTGGCATCTTATTGACTATGTCCTCACCAGATAGAGGGACAGACGAGATGTGCGAGTGACAAAGGCTATTTGCGGTGCCGAGTGTTGACATATCACAGACTCATTGTGTCAAAGTTTAACCTCCACATATATCCTAGGTGACGTCACCAGGGTCGAAAACCTGAGAAGAGACCATTTCCAATCAGCAAAGTGGGACACATGCAGAACGTTTTTCCAGGACTCTGGACAGCCAGCTGACGGACACACAGCCATGTACATACGCAGTCGAGGGCAAATGGGCCTTTCTGAATAATGCAGTCAACTTTACCGCTGATGAGTATTTGGGTCATGCAGCTCACAAAAACCAGGGCTGGTTCGATGACAACGATGAGGCTATTAAGACTTTCCTGGATGAAAAACGTCGTTTGTTAAGACTTCACCAAGACGATCAATCCTCATCTTCCAAAAAGTCGGCCTTCGTCAATATTAGCAGGATTATCCAGAACCAGCTCAGGACTATGCGTGATGCCTGGCTCAACAGGAAAGAAGATGACAATCATCGGCACGCTGACACACATGACTCAAAGCGGGTTTACTTTACCCTGAAGACGATCTTTGGTTCCACGTCGTATCATTAATCTCCTGTCCTTAATGCTGATGGCACAGCACTGATGACCGACAAAGCCGACATTCTGGAGCAAAGGTCAGAGCACTTCAGTGCTATCCTAAACTGTCAATCTACTATCAGTGAATTTGACATAACACGCATGCCTCGTGTTGCAGTCAATGACAAACTTGGTATTCCGCCAAGATGAGGTCAAGAAAGCAGTCAGCTTAATGTCCAGTGGCAAACCCCCGTGTCAGATGCTATTCCTGCTGAGCTCTACAAGGCAGTAGGCCCTGTGTTGTTACACAAGCTAACAGACCCCTGTCGCTCAATTTGGAATACAGGTCATGTGCCACAGGAACTAAAAGATCCCACCATTGCCCACATGTACAAGCACAAGGACAATCGTCAATTTTGTGATAACCACAGAGCAATCTCCCCCCTGTCTATCGATGGACAAATTCTAGCTCGAGTCTTGCTGAGACGCTTAACAACTCATCTCGAGCAGAAGCTTTGCTTTCTGATGTAACACGTGACTGTGACACTGGCATACAGATCATATACCGGACGGATGGGCAGCTGTTCACTCTGAGGCGCCTACTGTATCTTAGATCTCCTCTTTACCGACGACTGTGCAACTGCGTGCATTCATTTTGGTTTCACTGTAAACACCAAGAAAACGGAGGGAATGGTTTTACCTGCGCCCTGGGAGTCCTACCACGAACCAAACGTCACCGTACAGAGACATCCCCTTAGCAGTACCGTCACCAGAGAAGGAAATATTCACTGAGTGCCACAACAGGATTTCCAAGGCGCGCGCTGCTTCGAGACATCGAGAGAAGGTTTGGGACCGGCAGGGAATCAGTGTTGTCACCAAGATAAGTGTGTATCGCGCTAACCACTTTTCTGTATGCATGCGAAACATGGACAGTTCATAGCAGGCATGTCAGGAAACTTAATCATTTCCATGTAAACTGTCTCCGTAGACTGCACAGGATCGGTTGGCAGGATAGATTGCCCAACTCTGAAGTCATCGTAGGGGGAGACTCTCTGACATCACTACGCTGCTGGAGAGAGCCCAGATCAGATTGACTTATTGACTGGGAATGTTATTCGCATGTCAGATGAGCACCTCTCTAAACGACTGTTGTACGGTGAGCTCAGAGCAGGACTGGGCTTGAATTGGGGAGGGGGGAAGGGGAGGGTGGATTGGATGAGGGGGAAAATAAACGATACAAAGAAACTATGAAAGTTTCTTTGAATAGTTTCTCCATTGATTTTGCTGCCTGAGAGATGTTTGCTCTGAACCGCTCACCCTGCCATCACTCATGGCGCTTGCACCGCTGAGCAGATTACTTTTACAGAAGCCCAGGAAAAGCGACCCGCACGAAAGGAAAGAATGCAAGACTGCCCAATTACAATTACAATTACAATTACAATTACTGTTCACGGGTGTTTGTCACGCTCAGATCGGACTGTACAATCACATGCAGTCAAATCTGAATAAACATGTCTGACGCTAGCGATGGACAACGAACTAACTAAAATAAGTTATTGTACATCTTTAGCCACGATGAGCACAAAACCAGACGGTTTTGTCTTAATAAAGTGATGTGCGCTGTATGAGGATTATAGTGAGGAAGAATATGCGCTGGTCATCAATCTCCCTCTTATCCCGAGTTACTTTGGATCAGTGGCAAGACTATTGGTCGAGACGACTGGAGGTAACTAGGGATACATGCACTCTGGTCTTACCTCCCATGAGACCAGGGGTCGCTTGAGACTTGCGGGATTCGATCACCTACCGTTTCCGTTCATCAGTGAGAGAGGCGAGTGCCTTAACCACTTGACTACAGCAACCCCCCAGCTGACTAACTAACTAACTAACTAACTAACTAACTAACTTACTAACTAACTTACTAACTAACTAACTAACTAACTAACTAGTTAACTAACTAATTCTGGAATCCCACTATCATTTTCGTCGCTCTTCTTTATTTCCTTTCCAGCATCTTCATATCCCCTCTATGATGAGGACACAACACCTGTACACAATACTCTAATCTAGTTCTAATTAATGCTTTATACAGTTTGACTGTCACTTCCTTGCTCCTATATTTGATATTTCCTCTTATCAAACCTAACATTGCATTTGCCTTTTACACTGCTACCTGGACTTGATCACTCACCTTACCTGTATGATCTATTATAACCTCTAGGTCCCTTTCCTTACTTATCCCCTTCTGCTTTAGACGAGACACTTCTGCATAGTTTTGTGGCATCCGCGATGTAATTGTCCAAATCGTTTACATATATACCAAGAACAAAATTGGTCCAAAAACCTAGCCATGTGGCACTCCATTTTTGACCTCACATCACTCTTAGTCATGATCTTATACAATGTTCTCCGATTATTAATTTCGTTAACTTAAAACTATGGTCCTACTTTTAAATGATTTTTTTAATTAATTGTATGTGAGCTAGCCGATGCAAATCGACACAAATATAAAACGAGGCTCAGAGATAAGACCTAATGCACTAGTAGTTGCCTCTAATACTTTTCCTCCATCGGTAGGGATTACTATCGGGCTACCTTTACCTTTCTGAAGAGCTAAATCAATTAAATCGAACTATAAACTTGTTCAGGGCCCTGTACTTGTTATCGCTGAGCGAAAATGTTGATTTGGCCGTGGACTATTTGTGTATGACTGTCGTGATCTGATGCAACCAACACGACTGATTGGTTGACAGAGCCACGGTCTACTGTCATTAACCTAGAGAATTAAGTAGAGTAGGCATTGACAGAGCGTTTCTTTGTCTAAAACATCAGCGAACAACGATCGATACAAACAGGTATAAGACAGCCCCAGGACTTAGAACTAGTGTACTTAAACCGTCACAATGACCTTCTGCATAGCTAACAGACCGCGAATAATCGACCGCCGCCCTCTCCTACTAGCTCGAGTCGTTGGCATCCATTCACAGTCGGCTTCCAGCTATCAGTACTGTTTGTCCTCGTGTCCCAGTTCTAATTTTATAGACATGTTGTTTCAGTTCTATTTCACGAGATCAGCAGCGGATAAATGTAACCTACTACACAGCTGTATCAATGTTTATTTCAACTTTGGACGTCTCGCGTTTCTGTTATTTTAGACCTAAATTGTGTTTCTGCGCTACTTCGAGATCTGTCGTGTCTGTGTTGTTGATCGAAGCTGCTCGCACTGAGTCTATCTGTCGTGTCTGTGTTGTTGTTTGAAGCTGCTCGCACTGAGTCTATCTGTCGTGTCTGTGTTGTTGTTTGAAGCTGCTCGCGCTGAGTCTATCTGTCGTGTCTGTGTTGTTGTTGGAAGCTGCTCACACTGAGTCTATCTGTCGTGTCTGTGTTGTTGTTGGAAGCTGCTCACACTGAGTCTATCTGTCGTGTCTGTGTTGTTGTTTAAAGCTGCTCTTGCTGAGTCTATCTGTCGTGTCTGTGTTGTTGTTTGAAGCTGCTCGCGCTGAGTCTATCTGTCGTGTCTGTGTTGTTGTTCGAAGCTGCTCGCGCTGAGTCTATCTGTCGTGTCTGTGTTGTTGATCGAAGCTGCTCACACTGAGTCTATCTGTCGTGTCTGTGTTGTTGTTCGAAGCTGCTCACACTGAGTCTATCTGTCGTGTCTGTGTTGTTGTTTGAAGCTGCCGAGTCTATTGAATTCTTGACGACGTGTCATTGGTTTGCTCATTTTTCAAACCGTTCAAAAAAGATGGACCTAGACTGCCAGTAAGCTGACCGCACCACTATGGGGATCACAGTGCCGATCCCCACCTAGTTGACTAGACTGCTGTAACCAATCCTCTTTACCTGATCCCGAAAATTGTAGGTTGAACCTTACCCAAACGAGAGTCAGTATATTTCCCTGACCCTGACATGAGTCTGCATTTTTTTCCACCTGACTATGACAAGCGCCGGCATGTGTTGCCTGACCCTGACGAGAGTCAGTATGTTTGACCTCACCATGACAAAAGTCAGCATGTGTTACCTGATCCTGACAAGAGTCAGCATGTTTTAGCTCCCCAGCAAACACTCCTTCTAGATCTCGTACCTTGGTTTTTTTTCTTCCGCAAGATTTCAGAAAAAACATAACAGTAATCGTCACTACTAATCATGCTGTAACAGGCGTCTAGGCGGCTATGCGTTATACAAGGTTACGTAGTTTTTAACATCTGCGTGGCTTGGAAACCAACGCTATGCATTCCAAGCAATTAGATGTCCAGATTTGAGTACATCTGTACTGGCTAGCTTTGTTAATTTAATTCTATGAAATAATGAATTGCTACTGATTATCAATGGTCTACTAACTTTTAACTTTACTAAACCATGTCTAAAATCTTATCCCTAATAAATCTACACAGCTAAAATCTGTTACAATACCCTAACCAGTTTTAGGAAAGCCTGGTTCCAGTCATTTGCAGTGTTAAAGCATAGTAATGGGTTTTTGCATGATGAGATTGCCAGTCCCATGCACATCCCTCTTTAGTCACCTCTTACGACATGCAAGGAAGAAATTAGTAGACTTATTCGTTTACTCGGAAACCTTGAATAACGCCATTCTAATTCTTCAAACATTTGTTTAAAGCAATTTTATAGGTGTCGTAAAAAACAACTCCTCGCGGCCTTTATTCACATTGCTAGGGTCCACTTGGAGGATTTATAGGGCTATGGAATAAAGGTCACTTGCTCCTGCAGTCGTCATACACTGTACAGGCTAGGTTTTTATTGCTTACCTTAGCCAAAAGACAAATATATACATTCCTGAAGGTTTTAATTCCTCCTCGTCATAAGAATCGATATAAAACTACTTGACCTGCCGCTCATTTTGTGTGGTCGTAAAAGACAACAAAAGAGAGTTGTGTATGTCGCTAGCAGCCTCGTCTAATAAAACAAAGTGTTGCAATAGCAACCATTACACGAACTGATACCGTGCTCCGACAGGGGCTTCCTGGAGGATACCGACTGTCAGAGAGACCATACACTATGGTGGCAGTAACTAACCACGAAGGTTTCTTGTTATTGTTGTTTAATGCCCACAGTGCGTGTTTACTCTTTTGTGGGGCCTGGAAAGGACGTTAAGTTGTAGTAACTTTCCTCACATCCAGAGCGTGCTGATGAAGTGGACCGCTGTCCTCCAGATGGTTGGGCTATGCTTGGCTTCATCTGCGTGGCGCTCACTACTACGGGGATCTCATCGATCCACATCTCGTTAGGCTACCTTGAAAACAGCTGGTTCTATGGTATGGTACATGGAAGAGAGATTGTGGTTTTGGTCAGCTCATGTGATCCATTTAGATTTGCACTTACTGTCTGTGTCCAAGCGCCCCGTTATACAGTATCCATCCAGCGACATGGATTGCCTTGTCATTTGTCTCCAGCATCTCGCACCTATTGCATGTTTCCTGGAGGTTGGGGCAGGTCATCAGGTGGTCTGGGTCCTGTATTGCGCCACAGTCACGTGTATCATCATCTGTGTATCATCATCTGTGTATCATCATCTGTGTATCATCATCTGTGTATCTCCATCGTTTTATATTCCACTTGTACCCTGATACACCAGTTTGGAGTCCGTTCAGCAACTTCCATGCTGTGTATGGTAGATGATGTCCGGGGGCAGGTTCCTATCGAAGTTCCATCTCTGGGGCCTGCATCAATTGATGCCATCTCTCGATACGGCGACTTTCTAGGTTTGTCTGTATGGGCTGTGTTGACTTTAGTACTGTAGGTCTGGATTTGAGTCTTGTACTCTGTACCTGATGTCCAAACATTGGGTTCCTTGGGTCGTGCTCCTGTTTTTCTCGCTCAATTTCTGCTGCGACGCTTCTTCGAATATCGGGTGGGGATATCTTATGGGGTATATTTTATCAATTGGGGTGGGTTTTAGACACCCTGATACTGTCCGACCAGCCGCATTTATTGCTGTATCCACTGGTTCCGCATGGGCAGTTTTCCCAGATTGGCGCAGCGTATTCAGCTACGGAAAAACACAAGCAAGTGCAGATGTCCGAAGGACTTATGGCTGTGCCCCCATGTTGTGCCGATCACTTTTCGGATATTATTTCTTGCGTGTGTCTTACGCTTTGTTTCCTGGTAGTGAGTTATGTGGAACAATGTGCGGTCTAACTTTACGCCTATATATTTGGAAACCGTGCAGTGTTCAAGCTCCTACCCTTGTCACCTAATATTTTTTCTTTTTGCCTCCTCTCTGTTTCTGAGGTGGTAGGCACATACCTGAGTTTTACTGGGACTTGGTTTAAGATGATTTTTGTGGAAATATTCTCGAAGGGCATTGGGAGAACTTGACAGTCAAAACCGTCTGATGGTGTGCCCATCATCGCTTCGGGATGGGCAATAACTTGATATATCATGGATGCTAGGACACTTCCTTGTGCCAGGCCGTTGTTTTGGTTTCGCCATCTGCTTTTTTCCCCAGAGTGACATAGAATCGTCTGTTCTGCAGGAGGCATTTCATGATATTTGTCAGACGCCAGTCTTTAGTCATGGTGTATAGCTTTGATGGTTTATGGTGTCATATGTTGCACTTAGGTCAATATAGACCACTCCTGGGACATGTTTCCGTTTGTACCCACCCTCTATTAATTGTGTTAAATTAAGGAGTTGACTGCTGCAAAATCTTTCAGGTCTGAAACCAGCTTGCTCCTTGATCAGCTTCTTGTCTATCGAGAGGGAGATGCGATTCAGGGTCGGCTTGTCTAACAAGGGTGAGATGTGATTCAGGATCTGCCACTTGTCTAAAAAGGGGGAGATGTGATTCAGGACCCCCCACTTGTCTAACAAGGGAGAGATGTGATTCAGGACCCGCCACTTGTTTAACAAGGGAGAGATGTGATTCAGGATCAGCCACTTGTCTAACAAGGGAGAAATGTGATTCAGGACCCGCCACTTGTCTAACAAGGGAGATATGTGATTCAGGACCAGCCACTTGTCTAACAAGGGGGAGATGTGATTCAGGATCAGCCTCTTGTCTAACAAGGGAGAGATGTGATTCAGGATTAGCCACCCACTTGTCTAACAAGGGGGAGATGCGATTCAGGATCAACCTTTCGAAAACCTTATACATGTGACCTGGTAGCGACACTAGACGGAAATTTGTAGGTTCTGTTCGTGGTTTTTCCAGCGAAACCAAATGAGATTTCCTCCATATTTGAGGGAGAAATTTGCATTTTGTCAATGCACGTGTTTATGAGCGTCAACCGTCATTTGGTTGTTTCTGGTCCGAATTTTAAAATTTGTTCTGTCCCCAGTTCATTGGGACCAGCTACTTTATTGCTTTTCATTTGATTTATTGCCTGATTTATTCCATGATTGAATTCCCAATGGAGAAGGCCGTGCTCATTATGTCTTTCTCCTTCCCATATTGACGTTGGCTCTTTGTTTGCTCAGTTTTGTGATTGATTCATCAGTAATTGATGGGCTAGTTGGTTCGGGGTAACTTGTGTTATCCCTTTAGTGGCGATTGTCTGATCGTTACTGAGGTTTTTGATGAGTTTCCAGGCTCGTCAGCTAATTTTTGTCATGTCCAAGCCTTCTACAAGTCGACACCACTTTCTTTTTTGGAGTCTGAGATGGCGTGAAAGATGTCTTCCCCAGCTTGGATGGTTTCCTCATCGAATGGGTCCCTTTCAAATAGTAGTTTATATTTCTCATATAGTACCTTCGAGTCTTCATTAAGGCCAGGGATGTACTCGGTTTTACAGCCTCTTGGTATATGGCATCTGGAGATTAATTTTGTTAGCTCTATTAAAGCATCCTACTTGACAGGTGTTGGCTCCAGTTTACCCACCACTTAGTGAAAAAAGTTATAAAAAGTACGAAGATTTCATGTGATCCATTTAGGTTTGTGAAAAAAAAGTTATATTTACTGAGGTGTAGCATTTGTGTGTTTACGGTAGGTCGAAGATATTTGGCAAGGGTTTGTACACGTTTTGTTTTTCTTCTTGTTTTTGTTGTTCAATGGCCATAATGAACAAGTCTACTCCCGTGTGCGACCGCAACAGAACGTTACTTGGCGGGTTGCAGCAGTTGCGAGGGAGTCTAGGTGATGGACTTTGGCCAGTCTATTTTGCCTGACTCTGACTTTTATCTAATCAGTATACTTTACCTGAACAGCCGTTAGTCTCCTCTTCTTCTGCGTAAGTATGCATGACATGAGGGAAGTATGCATGACATGAGGGAAGTATGCATGATATGAGGGAAGTATGCATGACATGAGGGAAGTATGCATGACATGAGGGAAGTATGCATGATATGAGGGAAGTATGGTTATATGTGTGAAGTATCCATTGTATGAGTAAAGTACCCATTGTATGTGTGAAGTATCCATTATATGTGTGAAGTATCCATTATATGAGTAAAGTATGCATTATATGTGTAAAGTATGCATTATGTGAGTAAAGTGTGGTTATATGTTTGAAGTATCCATTATATGTGTGAAGTATGCATTATATGAGTAAAGTATGGTTATATGTGTGAAGTATCCATTATATGAGTAAAGTATGCATTATACGAGTAAAGTATGGTTATATGTGTGAAGTATCCATTATATGTGTGAAGTATGCATTATATGAGTCAAGTATGGTTATATGTGTGAAGTATGCATTATATGAGTAAAGTATGCATTATATGAGTAAAGTATGCATTATATGAGTAAATTATGCATTATATGAGTAAAGTATGCATTATATGAGTAAAGTATGCATTATATGAGTAAATTATGCATTATATGAGTAAAGTATGCATTATATAAGTAAAGTATGCATTATATGAGTAAAGTATGCATTATATGTGTGAAGTATGGTTATATGTGTGAAGTATGCATTATATGAGTAAAGTATGCATTATATGAGTAAAGTATGCATTATATGAGTAAAGTATGCATTATATGTGTGAAGTATGGTTATATGTGTGAAGTATGCATTATATGTGTGAAGTATGGTTATATGTGTGAAGTATGCATTATATGAGTAAAGTATGCATTATATGAGTAAAGTATGCATTATATGAGTAAATTATGCATTATATGAGTAAAGTATGCATTATATGAGTAAAGTATGCATTATATGATTAAAGTATACATTATATGTATGAAGTATGCATTATATGAGTGACGCATGCATTGTATTTGTGTGAAGTATGAATTGTATTTGGAAAGAATGAATTGTATTTGTGAAGTATGAATTGTATTTGTGAAGTATGAATTGAATTTTTGAAGTATGAATTGTATTTGTACGTGTCCTGACTGTCATCAATTACTTCGTCATTCGTTCTTTAAAAAAATCACGTTCAGTGATTGTAAGATAATAAAGTTTGGCAGTAAATATGGAATATGTCCCCCTTCACCCATTTACCTCCCAATACATCAATCATTGTCTCGCTGGAAATACCAACCAGCTGGCTTGGACATATTTGCTGTTCTTACAGACAAGCTTGGTGAGACCATCAACACACGAAACAGCAGTATAAAAACAATGGAGAAAGCAAATTCGGCAAGCACAATATTAGAAAGATAGAAAAGGAAAGGGACCTAGGGGTTACAATAGATCATACAGGTAAGGTGAGTGAACAAGTTCAGGTAGCAGTGAAAAAGGCAAATGCAATGTTAGGTATGATAAAAAAAAATATTAAACATAGGAGCAAGGAAGTGATCGTCAAACTGTATAAAGCATTAGTTAGACCTAGATTGGAGTACTGTGTACAGGTGTGGAGTCATTATCATAGAAGGGATATAAACATGCTGGAAAGAATACAAACAAGAGCGACAAAGTTGATAGTGGGATTCCAGAATTACAGTTATGAGGAACGACTCAGAAAAAACGGATTAGAGGTGACTTAATACAGGTTTATAAGATGATCAGAGGAATGGATAAATTAGACTATAACAAGTTTTTGTCAAAATTCAACCACCTACAAGAACAAGAGGGCATAGCTACAAGTTGACTAAGGAGAGGTCCAGATTAGATATTAGGAAATATTTTTTTAGTCAGAGAGTAGTGAATGCTTGGAATGCATTGCCACAGGAGGTAGTGGAGGCAGGGACAATTAATGCATTTAAGAATTGATTGGATGCGCATAACATATAGAGCAAGGTGATGTAAATGGAACTGGTTGTATACAGACTCTGCAGAGTCTTCTAAACCAGTATAAAGACGTTAAGTTAATGTAGAGTATGGTAGAGTGTGGTAGAGTGTGGTAGAGTATGGTAGAGTGTGGTAGAGTGTGGTAGAGTGTGGTAGAGTGTGGTAGAGTTGATGTTGAGACTTGTGAATTGGAAAGCTGGGCTTGACGTGAAACAGCTAGGGAAGATCATTTTTGGGAAAGCTGTTTGTGTGACTAAGACGAGAATAGGCCCATTGTCACACTGAGAGACCATGGTGTATGAGGAAGCTAATAAAGTAGTTGAACACTTATAAGGTAGAAGATTGCCGAATTCTTATAAGATAGAAGATTGCTGAACTCTTATAAGGTAGAAGATTGCTGAAATCTTATAATGTAGAAGACTGTTGAACTCTTATAAGGTAGAAGATTGCTGAACTCTTATAAGGTAGAAGATTGCTGAAATCTTATAATGTAGAAGACTGTTGAACTCTTATAAGGTAGAAGATTGCTGAACTCTTATAATGTAGAAGACTGTTGAACTCTTATAAGGTAGAAGATTGCTGAACTCTTATAAGGTAGAAGATTGCTGAACTCTTATAAGGTAGAAGATTGCTGAACTCTTATAAGGTAGAAGACTCTAAATGTTTGATACAGACTGAAGCAGATCCATTGCCGACGTTACCGTGACGTAAGAGCGAAGCCTGTTACAGTCATGGTTATTGATTCTTGGCCCTCGTATTAAATGGAAAATTATATCTACACTACTTCTCTGACAAGAATATCAAGTACACTTTAACCAAAGCTGTTCATTGTTGTCAGTAAACATACATACTGATCATTAAAAAAACAGACGAATTTTATCTGCACTCGTATGAGAACATATATTCTGTCCGTCTGGGATCTCGTGCATAACGCAGATGTGCTACCCTATGGTACTACACTGAGAGACTGCTGTTGGTTCTCTGTGTAGAATAAGATAAAGTTGATGGTTCTCTGTGTAGAATAAGATAAAGTTGATGGTTCTCTGTGTACCACTGATATGAGAATAATTAATTAGTTGGAGAACAGCAGAAGGGAGGATTCTTTTTACGGTAGAATACTTTCCAATTCATGGGGCCATAAGGAGGCATGCCTGATAGATTTGTTGCCGTGATGAGACATGAGAAGGTGGTCTCCTTGTGAGAGTTAGAATACAGAGGACTTGGATGACAAGAGCTTCCGGCCTGACAATTGTGATTGACTCCAGTTCTGGGGTGGCTGAGGCATCAGCGCGCGACTAGCAGAGTGGTTGGGACGCTCGTTTCTTACCGAAAATGTGCACGTTCTGTTCCCCGTTGTAGAACACCCCTGTCGACCCAGCTATAAATGGTCACCTGGCTAACTGTTAAGTTAGAAAAGGCAACGAGGAAAGAAACTTGTCGCCCCAGCTAATTTAAGCAGAGACCCAGTATAATGCACGTCTTCTCAGCGGCACTATCTAATATTAAGATTACCTTGACCTTAATATTCGTGCTTAGAGGCTAGGTGGTCGAGCGGTTCAAATATCGACCATCTAGTTAGAAGTAAGCTATTCCACACTCCTGTATGGACATCCGTGTTTTTTTTCAGGGCGACATATTGAAAACTGGTCTACACACTCAGTAGCATCTATATGCGGCGTGGCCTTTATTCCCCATTTCTTTCATTTATATTTTCAGCTAGGGGTCGGCGTGGCCTAGTGGTTAAGTGACACGGCTCACAACCAGAAGGTGCTGGGTTCGATCCCCATCACAGCACCGGCTGTTACCCCGGGGAAGCAAACCTTTAGAAAATGTAGGAGGAAGCAGACCCTTACATAAAATGCATGCTGAAGTCGGATGCACTGGGCCGACAGGAACCGGAAATTATGTTTAATTATTCAATTTGACGAGAGAATATTTATTGTTCAACTATTTCATCCAATGTTCAAATATTTCATCCAATGTTCAACTATTTCATCCAATGTTCAACTATTTGATCCAATGTTCAACTATTTGATCCAATGTTCAACTATTTGATCCAATGTTCAACTATTTGATCCAATGTTCAACTATTTGATCCAATGTTCAACTATTTGATCCAATGTTAAACCAAAGCCACCGCTGTCGCTTGCACTTACTAGAAATGTTTCCAAGCATTTGCCAATGTAGCAGACCCTCTGCTAGCCATGATCTAACTCAGAACATTCTCACACTCATCCACATCATCATGTCCATACTCAGTAAATGACATATCACACAGCAGGTGGCATATTTATTATATCATACTCATATCATACAATGAGTAGAGAAATTACAAACACAATATAATACATATCTTAACTTAACATTCTACTAAAACGGGAATTGTAAGCATTAGCTATTGATGGAATTCCCAACTATCTAAAAACCCAGTTCTATTGCCTTGCAATTACATCACACACACATCGCCTTAACTGCGTCTTCAACACACCTTATCAAGTACTCTTCCTTACTGAAATCCCCTCAGGCGGGCGATCTCGACATAACTCGTTCAAAATGTGTCCTTGCTTACAAACACACTTTCAGATTATCTATTAATGCAAAACTCACACACCTATTTGAGCGCTCCTGTTCTATCACCAAACATTCGTCCAACCGTCTATCAATCGCTCCTCTATCTAAGTCGGTGAGTTAAACATACTATCTACATTCAGTCTCTCTCTCTTCCATACAGCCTCTTTCTCTCCAGCCTCCCTCTCTCCAGCCTCCCGAGCTAAACTTTGTCTCTAGTTATATATCCTCAAGCAAGGCCAGAGCTTGACCAATCGATCTCAGGTGATGGTCGTCTTCAATCCAATTGGACCGAAACACTTTGCACACCTGTCACTCCATTTCTCTCGCATCAAGCCCCGCTGCCAATTTCGTCTGTCAATCAATCTCCCCCTACCAAAATCGGAAGGCCAGTGGTCAGTTTCTATCTGTCCACATTCTTTAACCCAACTCTGTTCTCCTTTGCTGAGACGGTGAGTGACCTTGACATGCATTCAGGTAGCTTTAAGCTTTAACATGTTCAGGCATCCTAAACCCCCCTTGCTCCGGCGGGAACTGTTACACCAACACTAATGTGTTTTCTTCGGTACGAAACATACGTTTTAAGTGCATCTGATCCCTTATAGGAAGCCTGTATCCGAGATGCTGCAGTGGCTGATGATAATGGTAATGTTTTTTTTTTTACATAATGAGGTTGCCAGTCCCAACGATGCACCTCTTTAGTCCCCTTTAACGACATACTCGGGAGGTTACAGTGGGTATATTCTTCTCATCCCATGTACCACTTAAACGATGAACATTACGAGTCAAAATAAAAGATCATGAAACAGAGCTGGGGCACAGTACGAAGGGTGGCCGTAGAGCGAGTGAAGGGGAGGTAGTTGTGGCTGTCCTTAAGGATGTCATAAGATGGAATAGCCGCTGGTCGCCTGTCAGTCATTGACCAAGGCTCTCGTAAAATATGTCGACATAATTGTGTACCTGATTATCTGTGCGTGTTTATATATGTTTGTGGGTGTGTCTGTGTTTTGTGTATGTCTGTTTGTGTCACAGTATGTGTTTGTGGGTGTGTCTTTGTGTTTGTGTGCGTCTGTTTGTGCCACAGTATGTGTTTGTGGGTGTGTCTTTGTGTTTGTGTGCGTCTGTTTGTGTTACAGTATGTGTTTGTGTCTGTCTGTGTGTGTGTCTTTGTGTTTGTGTGCGTCTGTTTGTGTCACAGTATGTGTTTGTGTGTGTCTGTCTTTGTGTGTTTCTGTGCGTCTGTTTGTGTCACAGTTTGTGTTTGTGTGTGTCTGTTTGTGTGTGTCTGCTTGCCTGCGTGTGATTGTGTATGTCTGTTTGTGTGTGTGTGTGTATGTGTGTGTCTGCTTGCCTGCGTGTGATTGTGTATGTGTGTGTCTGCTTGCCTGCGTGTGATTGTGTGTGTCTGTTTGTGTGTGTGTGTGTGTCTGCTTGCCTGCGCGTGATTGTGTGTGTCTGTTTGTGTGTGTCTGTTTGTGTGTGTCTGCTTGTGATTGTGTATGTGTTTGTCTGCTTGCCTGCGTGTGATTGTGTGTGTGTGTCTGCTTGCCTGCGTGTGATTGTGTGTGTCTGTTTGTGTGTGTGTGTGTCTGCTTGTCTGCGTGTGATTGTGTGTGTCTGTTTGTGTGTGTATCTGCTTGCCTGCGTGTGATTGTGTGTGTGTATGATTGCCTGCGTGTTATTGTGTGTGTGTCTGCTAGCCCGCGTGTGATTGTGTGTGTGTCTGCTTGCCTGCGTGTGATTTTGTGTGTGTCTGCTAGCCTGCGTGTGATTGTGTGTGTGTCTGATTGCCTGCATGTGTCTGTGTGTGTTTGTCTGCTTGCCTGCGTGTGTGTGTGTGTGTGTCTGCTTGCCTGTGTGTGTCTGCTTGCCTGCGTGTGTCTGTTTGTGAATGGGAAGCATATACAAATAACTGTTAGTTCTGACTATTATCCATCACATTCCCTCTAATGTCCAACAGTTAACGACCATTTTTTTCTTTGATCCAGATTTAATTCGATGCAAAGTGAAATGCTAATTCCCTTCAGAACAGCGCCACCAACATTCAGAACAGCGCCACCAACATTCAGAACAGCGCCACCAACATTCAGAACAGCTCCACCAACATTCAGACAACAAAAATACTGTCCACACTAGGACAAACGATATACATTTCTCAAGTAATGTCATAGATACAACACCATCACGGCCAGACGTTCTAGAATGAAACAACATAACCTTACTCCTAAACAGAAATCATTATCATCGTAACAAGAACCAACCAGTGGATCCTCAACTCTGAGAGACACACCCCGTCAGATAAGCTAGTCAAACAGACACGCTATAAGTCAACACAACCCTCATTAGGGCTATATTCAAGTTGGCTGAAACACGATAAAGAAGTTACAAACACCGGGATATAACCGAAAGGACTGTGATTGAAATGTGTGTGTCTCGCCAAAAGTAAATGCACTTCAAGCACACAACGAGCCCTAAATGCAAGTCGGCGGCAATAGCTGATCCGTTGGTATTTGTTGATTTTGGAAGAAACAACAATTGATACAATTTCGTGATCTGCCGCTCCTAAAGAAGCAAACGGGCCGTTTCATTATGTCCCAAAGTATGAAATTCTTCGTTGTTTTTGTTTGCATGTTGTTTATGTCTGCATCGGGAACACCAACAGACAGCTTTCTGCAGATTCCGCTTTTTGAAGTGGGGAACTTGTGGGTCAAGGCCGCAGAAACCCAAATGTTCCGCTTCCTGTCCACACTAACATCTCTCACGGATATGACGTCACCTTGGGCTTACCTCAACGTTGTGGCTATTGCGCTATTTATATACGGCTTTTACGTCATTCAACTTCGTCCCCTGAATAGAGTTCGGAAATTTGGGGATACAGGCTACATATCACAGGGAGTATTTTCTGTCAAAGAAACAGCAAATTTCGTGCAGAAACAAAGAAAAGTTGGAAACATTCCTCCGGCGTACCCCAACGGCTGGTATGGAGTAATGGAGAGTTCTTGCTTGAAGAAACGGGAGGTCAAGCATGTGAACGCACTAGGTAAGTACCAGTCGTTGAGAACGGATGTTACAATGGACCAGTTAACTATTGTCCATGTAAATTATATACTGTCCTCATTGCTCAAATAGGACATGCACACTTGATAGATTCGTGTTGCTCAAAGCTTCTCTTGTTCTATCCTTGACACATGTTGTCTAGTAGCAGATTACGGTGACTTTTATTGTACCACATGCGTACTGATGAAGGTGGATAGGGGTCCTCATGACTGTAGTGCAGTGCGATGCTCCTTGGTATCACTATAGAGATCACAGTATGAATTCCAACCTCCTTGATCAGGCTCTAACACAGCCTGTTTCCAGGACATCGAACAAGACGTTAGTGGAATCTTAGTCAGTCACCTTTTTTTTTATTCCAGTCTTTTAGTTACCTCCCTTGTATTACCCTATATAAACTATGGGGAATAATCCAAAATAGCCTACGAATTATGTGTGGTTGCATAATCATTTGTATTAATTGTCTAAACAGTGGATGACCATTGGCATTTGGCTGTAATTGTAGTACAAAGCAGTACTAAGGACGTGCCAAATTATACAACAAAAAACACAACATTGTTGAAATAGGACTCTTATAATTGACCTATATTTGAAATGTTTATTTATTTTGGGTGTGTGTTATTATTTAGTAATGTGAAAAAATAACTCAACATATGAATTGAATGAATTTCTGAGTATATAGAGTAGACATAGTAGCAAGATTGCGAATATGAAAAGACAGTAGAAATGAATCAAGCTAAGATATGGCTATTTAAAGTTGAACAAAATAGAATGCATGTATTACAATTTGATGTTGTGTCGTCATTTGTTTATATGGAATATATGTATATGTGGAGGCAGTAACATCATATGCTTGTGGTGAAAAATACGTAAAGCTTGGCTCACAACCAAAACGTACTAGGCTCAATTCAGGCTGCGCTCTGTTATCTATGACCAGGGTATTTTTTTCTTATATGTTGGTTTCTAGTTCAGTATTGTTGTTATTTGTTGTCCCTGATGAAGGCCTACTGGTCGTAACGTAGGTTTTATTTGTGTTCTCGTCTCGGTGCGGTATCTGACCATACCCATTTTTAAATTTTGATTAAACTTAACTTTAATCAACTGAACATTTTTTTTCATTTTATTTTTCCCCATTATATACATTCACAGAGGCGCCGCAGCCTCGCCTTACTTGAGTTATCTATGACCAGAATTGTCCTTGTTTCTTGTACGCTATCACCGCTTCTCACGAGAAAATGTGAGAGCCGCCATGGTGTTCTGACGTCAGTATTTCCACCAAGGGATGGCATTACTCCTGAGCCATAGCCGGCTCTAGATGCTAAAGTAGGCCATGGCTGAGCAGCCATGTACACTCACAAGTTCAATGAAGCCGTTACTATTAGCCATTTTTCATTTCCCCCAATTTATTCTAATCTGTCGAGCAGATGTATTGTCTATCTTGCCTTTTATTATAGCTGTCATTCTAGACTTGTGTTTGTATACTTGATCCGCCAATTCCTGTATTTGTGATTTACCTTCAACTAACAGAACTGTGAAATCAGCACATCTGAGATTATTTGTTGACATTCTACCGATAATTAATCCTGGCATTTCCTCTATCTTTATAGAAATTCGTTTTGTGTAACGGTGAAACAGACGTACCCACTTTACATGCAATAAATAGGACATAGGGGAACAACTTGAAGGAGTAACAGAAGTCAAGTGTGAGAAAGCATAACCAATATTATTTCCCAACAAATTGTTTAAAACTGGAAAATACAAAAGACGAAAAGATAAAAATATCTTAACTTTGACGTGTATTCATGTAATTGTATGGCGCAGAAGTATGGACAATGGAACAACAGTTGCAAGGCCCAGGAGATATGAATGTACAGAAAAAATGGGCGGGTTTTATGGCAATAGGAGTGTACAAGTCAAGAAGTGATTACACAGTTTGAAAGGGAACTGAGAAGTAGCATATAGCTAAAGCGTTCTGGGCGTTTTCTGGGTCTACTGCCCTGGTCGTACTGGAGTTTACGTCACTAGAAGAGCTGATATTGGGCACTCAGCCCCCAAACCTTAAGGGGCCTGACTGGGTCTACTTCCCTGGTCGTGCTGGGGCTTGTGACAGTGGAAGCGCTGACAATGGACACAGAGGCCCCAAACTTTAATGGGGCCTTGCTGGGTCTACTTCCCTGGTCGTGCTGGGGCTTGTGACAGTGGAAACGCTGACAATGGAGACAGAGGCCCCAAACTTTAAGGGGCCTGGCTAGGTCTACTGTCCTGGCCGTGATGGGGTTTGCGACAGTAGAAGCGCTGACAATGGACACAGAGGCCCCAAACTTTAAGAGGCTTGGCTAGGTCTACTGTCCTGGCCGTGCTGGGGCTTGCGACAGTAGAAGCGCTGACAATGGACACAGAGGCTCCAAACTTTAAGGGGCTTGGCTAGGTCTACTGTCCTGGCCGTGCTGGGGCTTGCGACAGTAGAAGCGCTGACAATGGACACAGAGGCCCCAAACTTTAAGGGGCTTGGCTAGGTCTACTGTCCTGGCCGTGCTGGGGCTTGCGACAGAAGAAGCGCTGACAATGGAGACAGAGGCCCCAAACTTTAAGGGGCTTGGCTAGGTCTACTGTCCTGGCCGTGCTGGGGCTTGCGACAGTAGAAGCGCTGATAAGGGACATGTTGTTGCTGTCCCACGGCTGCTAAGTAATCTTGCTCATGACGGCCCAGTGCCATTCTTATATAAATAGATGCCCTCTTCAGTTGTTCTACTGTGCCATACAGCGAATTAGCAATTGGCCCCTGTAAGCGCTTTGCAGTCAATAAGTATGGGACTGTTTGATCATGATGAGAGTAAAGTCTACACCGGCAGTTGCTGAGGGTTAATGTGATTTAAATAGCTATTGATGCCTGTTGGGAACCAAAAACCGAGACTCTGGTCTCTACTGTGTAGTCTGGTCAAAACCGAGGCTCTGTACACTACTGTGTAGTCTGATCAAAACCGAGGCTCTGTACACTACTGTGTAGTACAAAACCGAGGCTCTGTACTCTACTGTGTAGTCTGGTCAAAAACCGAGGCTCTGTACACTACTGTGTAGTACAAAACCGAGGCTCTGTACTCTACTGTGTAGTCTGGTCAAAAACCGAGGCTCTGTACACTACTGTGTAGTACAAAACCGAGGCTCTGTACTCTACTGTGTAGTCTGGTCAAAAACCGAGGCTCTGTACACTACTGTGTAGTACAAAACCGAGGCTCTGTACTCTACTGTGTAGTCTGGTCAAAAACCGAGGCTCTGTACACTACTGTGTAGTACAAAACCGAGGCTCTGTACTCTACTGTGTAGTCTGGTCAAAAACCGAGGCTCTGTACACTACTGTGTAGTACAAAACCGAGGCTCTACAGATGACCATGGTTTATGTCATCTTTTGATTTTGACTGACATTTCAATAAAAACAACAACTTAATGTCCCTTTTCCCCACCTGTTCAGCCAGCAGATTTCCGCGGTATTATTCCTAAGTATTCGTTTAACTGTGTCGTTACTGCAGGCTCAATCATTTAGTTGTTTGCAGGCTCCTGTTTTTGCCAGTCCTTCATCAATATCATTGACTGGTATCTCGCTATGTCCAGGCACCCATTGCGTAGGCTGTGATTTGTTATTGATTGCCCTTCATGCTAAAACCATCTCTTAATTGTTGTTTAGGTTGGGCTTCAGTGCCTCCACTTACTTGGAGTCACTCAAAATCAGTGTCTAGCGGCACTGATTCTCTTAGGTCAAACTGCTGATGCAAAATCTAAATGGCTGTTTTGATAGTCCTTGCCTTTGATTCCTCATTTGATGAATAACGGAGATGCGTCTCAAACAATTATAGATTTATATGGATCAAATTTCCTGTCCATGCTGGGATTTATATGGATCAACTTTCCTGGCCATGCTGGGATTTATATGGATCAACTTTCCTGGCAATGCTGGGATTTATATGAATCAACTTTCCTGGCCATGCTGGGATTTATATGAATAAACTTTCCTGTCCATGTTGGGATTTATATGAATAAACTTTCCTGTCCATGTTGGGATTTATATGAATAAACTTTCCTGTCCATGTTGGGATCTACTTCGAGTGAAACGCTGATAACATAAATAGAGACATCATACCTTCAGGAACCTATCTTGGTCTACTGGTCTGGTCAAGCTGGCGTTTACGGCAATGGTAGAGCAGATACTGGTCATTGAGGCCCCAAAACATTCAAGGGCCTGTCTGCGTCTACTGGTCTGGTCAAGCTGGCGTTTACGGCAATGGTAGAGCAGATACTGGTCATTAAGGCCCCAAAACATTCAAGGGCCTGTCTGCGTCTACTGTACTGGTCAAGCTGGCGTTTACAGAAATGCTAGAGCGATATCGTACATAGAGGCCAAAACGTTAAGGGTCCTGTCTGGATCTTCTCTGCTGGTAAAGCTGGCGTTTACGGCAAAGGAAGACCAGATACCTGACATATGGGTCCAAAACCACATGGTCAGTAACAAATGATATTATAGTCAGGAATAAAATTTAGAATAAACTTTTAGTGAGTTTTTCCTTTTGCTGCATGCGAATAACAGGCACACTTAACTGTATAAAGGTCACTGCTATTATTTGTGTCCCTCCCTCCCAAACCCTCTTCTATGAATGTACAGAAAAGCATACAATCACTGTTGCTGCAGCTGGCTCCATACAGAAGCCTGCGCCGTAACATGCAATGTGATATACTAGCGATGGTGTCTGCACTGGTTTGTTCTTCATGGTGTGGTTTATAGCCGCATTCATGACTCAATTTAGCCGCATTCATGACTCAATTTAGCCGCATTCATGATTCAATTTAGCCACATGCATGACCCAATTTAGCCATATTCATGACTCAATTTAGCCGCATTCATGACTCAATTTAGCCGCATTCATGACTCAATTTAGCCGCATTCATGACTCAATTTAGCCGCATTCATGATTCAATATAGCCGCATTCATGACTCAATTTAGCCGCATTCATGACTCAATTTAGCCGCATTTATGACTCAATTTAGCCGCATTCATGACTCGATTTAACCACATTCTTGACTAGAATTAGTTGTATTCCTGACTCCATTGGTCACCTGTTACATAAAACATTTAAAGTGACAGTGGGCATATTATTTTTCATAAAATGTACAACAACATAACACACCATAACATAGCATTACATAACACAACATAACATCATAACACAACAAAATATAATATAACACAACATAATACAACATAATACACATTAGAACAACATAAAACACATAACACAACATAACATATCTCCAGATAACATAACATAATGAAACATTGCATAACATAATGTCATATAATATAACATAACTCTCATCTAATTCTACTTCAGTTCAACAGACTAAGATAATAGATACTATGACAGGGCTACCGTTATAGCCCATCTTAAGTCTCGGTACTATTGATTTATGTGTGCAGGTTTACCCCCCCCCCCCCCCCCCCCCTTGGATTCTATCAGCACTTATTCTTCCTTACCACTATCACTCCTTAACTTTCTTCCTTACCACTATCACTCCTTAACTTTCTTCCTTACCACTATCACTCCTTAACTTTCTTCCTTACCACTATCACTCCTTAACTTTCTCCCTTACAATTATCACTCCTTAACTTTCTCCCTTACCACTATCACTCCTTAACTTTTCCCCTTACCACTATCACTTCTTAACTTTCTCCTTTACCACTATCACTCCTTAACTTTCTCCCTTACCACTATCACTCCTTAACTTTCTCCCTTACAATTATCACTCCTTAACTTTCTCCCTTACCACTATCACTCCTTAACTTTCTCCCTTTCCACTATCACTCCTTAACTTTCTCCCTTACAATTATCACTCCTTAACTTTCTTTATTACCACTATCACTCCTTAACTTTCTTCCTTACCACTATCACTCCTTAACTTTCTCCCTTACAATTATCACTCCTTAACTTTCTCCCTTACCACTATCACTCCTTAACTTTCTCCCTTACAATTATCACTCCTTAACTTTCTCCCTTACCACTATCACTCCTTAACTTTCTTCCTTACCACTATCACTCCTTAACTTTCTCCCTTACAATTATCACTCCTTAACTTTCCCCCTTACCACTATCACTTCTTAACTTTCTCCTTTACCACTATCACTCCTTAACTTTCTCCCTTACCACTATCACTCCTTAACTTTCTTCCTTACCACTATCACTCCTTAACTTTCTTTATTACCACTATCACTCCTTAACTTTCTCCCTTACAATTATCACTCCTTAACTTTCTCCCTTACCACTATCACTCCTTAACTTTCCCCCTTACCACTATCACTCCTTAACTTTCTCCCTTACCACTATCACTCCTTAACTTTCCCCCTTACCACTATCACTCCTTAACTTTCTTCCTTACCACTATCACTCCTTAACTTTCCCCCTTACCACTATCACTCCTTAACTTTCTCCCTTACCACTATCACTCCTTAACTTTCTCCCTTACCACTATCACACTTTAATTAAATTTCTAACAATTCTTTTAACAACAGCAAAATAATCAATGTTTATTTGTTGAACATTATACACATTAAAATAGTAATACTAAGCATGAGAGTCATTAATAGTTTCGTTATCAACACTTCTCAAACTATAATGACTTTCAAGAGTTTCGTTATCAACACTTCTCTAACTATAATGACTTTCAAGAGTTTCGTTATCAACACTTCTCAAACTATAATGACTTTCAAGAGTTTCGCTATCAACACTTCTCAAACTATAATGACTTTCAAGAGTTTCGTTATCAACACTTCTCAAACTATAATGACTTTCAAGAGTTTCGTTATCAACACTTCTCTAACTATAATGACTTTCAAGAGTTTCGTTATCAACACTTCTCTAACTATAATGACTTTCAAGAGTTTCGTGCAATTAGCACAGGTCTTTCTCTTGCAATAATATTATCCAGAGTTCTAGTCACGTGATCGGATCTAGCGATTGTTCTTTTCACCGTATATATCCCTGTGCGTTGATATAATGCTGTCTAATTACTTGTTCTCAGTCCTAATCCCTTTGTCCTCGCTCGTCTGGGGGCCTTAAGTCTCACCTCTCAGCGTATACAACGTAGATGTCTATTGAGTCTCTTGTCTCGTCTCAACGTCAGGAATTCGGTGACTGCAGCTGTGCTCGTGCCTTTGACAGAGGCCAGTGGTTCTGTTACTGTGGTTGTCAGGCCAAGATAACACTCACTGGCTATGTTCTGTAGTCCATTTTAGCTACTTGTTCTCGTCTATCTCCTACCTACTAACTACACGGTAGTAATCTCTTCTCTGCTGTTTCTGATCTGCTCTCCCCTAGCACACTCCCCCCCCCCCCCCTCCCCCCTTCAGCTTATATGCTAAACTGCCCGATTTGGTCAATGACTAATATTTTCTTGAGTTTAATTCCCTCAAACTTTATTTGAACTGTCCTGTCCCAGAGAAAGGATACCTTGCTTTTCAACCAACTATGTGGCCTAGAAGGTCGCGGAATTCTCAGTAGAAATCGTGGGAAGGTAACCATTTTGGCTGGACAGTCTTAAACTGTATTGTTTGAGAATTAAGGACAATGCCCCGTTCAATGAATTGAACCTCTCGGGCAGGGTTCTCAAGTTATGTGTGGGTACCACGAACGGTATTTTCAGGGTTTCCCTGGCGTTGGCTCGTTGGACCCTTGTAACTCTGTTACAATACGTACAAAGTCATCTAATCTTCCGCCTAATTCTATTTCTGCGCAATAGACTGAGATAATAGATAAATACAAAGTCATATAATCTCCCGTTTAATTCTATTTTTGCTCAGTGGATTTAGATAATAGATAGATGCAAAGTCATTTAATCTGCTATCTAATTGTATTTGTATTCAACAGAATGAGATAATAGATAGATGCTTCGTCATATATCTCCAGTCTAATTCTGTTTCTATTCAGGACAAAACTTTGCCGTTTTTCGGGACGAAGATGGTACAGCTCATATCATGGACGCTTACTGCCCGCACTTGGGTGCTAATCTGGCCGTGGGAGGTCGAGTAATTGGCAATTGTATCGAATGTCCATTCCATGCCTGGAGATTTCGAGGCGAAGATGGCAAATGCGTCCACATTCCTTATTCAGATACAAGTAAGAGGTTGATGACATTGTTCTTGTGTGGCAGTTACTTTAATTTTGTCTGTACGTCTTTGTTTGGAAGTGCTACGGGGGCTGAAGATTTCTGTCTTGAGACGAGGTCATAGGCGTGGTCTATTATTAGCTCCTACCGTGTGTTACTGGGGCCAGCATGAATAGAATACCGAATCCTGCATGACATGTAGTACAGAGGGTTGTGCGTGGGACCGACTACCCTGTGCTATATAATATATAAGCTACGAAAGAGAATGAAGGTTCCACACACTCTTATGGTAGAAGAGACGCGACAAAGTCAATCATTGTTACCTGCCAGATATGGCATACAAGCCGACCAAGAAGGGTTAGGCATTGACTCGATTTTTCATCCTGAATGGGAAATGAAGAAACTTGTATTTATTTCTCTCGGAACACATATATTACGAACAGCAGAAAAGAATGAAATAATATGCAGACCCGGATTCGAACATGGACCCAGAGTGGACAAAAGTGACTAGCCACAAGTGAGGTTAAAGATAAGGAACACAGCCTGTCGGATACCCAAGCAAAATGCCCGAACTGGTCAAGTCTTTCGTCATTCAACACTCGCTGGAAACATAAGCCCAGATTGGTCCAGATATTACCATAGAAATACTTACCAAGACTCCACGTCGTGGGTTTGAAAACTGGCTGTGTTACAGCAGCCTGGTCAACGTGGTGGAGTTCGATATTGTGATCGCGGAAGTGGCGAAACTGTCCAGAAATCTAATATTCAACTCTAATTCAATGATTCGTCTTCTATTCTTCACATCTTCTTCTTCTTCTTCTTCTTCTTCTTCTTCTTCGTCTTCTTCTTCTTCATCTTCTTTTTTTAAAAGATTTTCTTATACTTCATCTGTTTCTTTTTCTTCTGTCTATTTTTCTATTTCTACTTTGTCTTCTTTGTCCTCTACTATTTCCTCATCTTCATCACATCTGCTACTAATACTTCTTCTATGGCTCATTGCTCTTGTTCTGCACGTTTTATGACATTGTATACCAAGACAAAAGGAACCTGTTGTATACCAAGACAAAAGGAACCTGTTGTATACCAAGACAAAAGGAACCTGTTGTATACCAAGACAAAAGGAACCTGTTGTATACCAAGACAAAAGGAACCTGTTGTATACCAAGACAAAAGGAACCTGTTGTATACCAAGACAAAAGGAACCTGTTGTATACCAAGACAAAAGGAACCTGTTGTATACCAAGACAAAAGGAACCTGTTGTATACCAAGACAAAAGGAACCTGTTGTATACCAAGACAAAAGGAACCTGTTATATACCAAGACAAAAGGAACCTGTTATATACCAAGACAAAAGGAACCTGTTGTATACCAAGACAAAAGGAATATGTTGTATACCAAGACAAAAGGAATATGTTGTATACCAAGACAAAAGGAATATGTTGTATACGAAGACAAAAGGAATATGTTGTATACCAAGACAAAAGGAACCTGTTATATACCAAGACAAAAGGAACCTGTTGTATACCAAGACAAAAGGAATATGTTGTATACCAAGACAAAAGGAACCTGTTATATACCAAGACAAAAGGAACATGTTGTATTCCAAGACAAAAGGAACCTGTTGTATACCAAGACAAAAGAAACCTGTTGTATACCAAGACAAAAGGAACCTGTTGTATACCAAGACAAAAGAAACCTGTTGTATACCAAGACAAAAGAAACCTGTTGTATACCAAGACAAAAGGAACCTGTTGTATACCAAGACAAAATGAACCTGTTGTATACCAAGACAAAAGGAACATGTTTTAAAGCATCAAACGTGCTGTTACAAGCCGCATTCCCAAGCTAACATGTAGCGTACCGGAGCAAGTGATTGACCAGTTTGAAAACAATGAAATGTCGTTCATGTCGATGACAAGAGTGCAGATGTACCTGATACCGTGCAGAGTTTGGTCTCCGTGAGAGGTATAGATGTATGCCTCCATATAACTGAAGAGCTGCTACACATAATGCCCCTGACTGGCACCACAACTGGACGTGACCTATTTCATGGAATCCAGGAGTGTTTACAAAATTACATTGGGACAAGCTCGTATCCGTGGCAACCGTCGACGCGCAAGCAGTGCGCTGTGAAAACATTAGTTATATTAATAGAGTTCAAAATAAAAAGTGTCACGGTGACAGGGAACACAAACATCCATTGTACTTTGCACGAAGAAGCTCTGTGCAGTAAAAGCCTGCACATGAAAGAAGTTATAGGAGAAGCGGCTAAATACGATACGAGCTTTCAATGAAAGACGCTAGGGACATTGTTGTCAAAACTGTCACATTGGTGGGCTGGTTGTGACAGAGACTAGAGAGGCTAGCATCATCTCAGGACGTCTGACACACTCACACACTAACTGAGTCTCTCTCACACACACTCGCTCACACATTAACTGAGACTCTCTCTCACACACTCGCTCACACACTCACTGAGTCTCTCTGTCATACACTCACTCACACACTGAGTCTCTCTCATACACTAACTCACTCACACATTAACTGAGTCTCTCTCTCTCATACACTCACTCACACACTCACTGAGTTTCTCTCTCTCACACAATCACACACTCACTCATACACTAACTGAATCTCTCTCTCTCACACATTCACTCACACACTAACTGAGTCTCTCTCTCTCACACTCACTCACGCACTAACTGAGTCTCTCTCTCACACATTCACCCACACACTAAGTGAGTCTCTCTCTCACACACTAACTGAGTCTCTCTCTCACACTAACTGAGTCTCTCTCTCTCACACACACACTCACTGAGTCTCTCTCTCATACACTCACTCACACACTCACTGAGTCTCTCTCTCACACTCACTCTCACTCTCTCACACTCACTCACACACTTACTGAGTCTCTCTCTCACACTCACTCTCTCTCTCACACACTCACTCACACACTTACTGAGTCTCTCTCTCACACTCAGTCTCTCTCTCACACACTCACTCACACACTCACTGAGTCTCTCTCTCACACACTCACTCACACACTAACTGAGTTTATCTCTCACACACTCACTCACACACTCACTGAGTCTCTCTCTCACACACTCACTCACACACTAACTGAGTTTATCTCTCACACACTCACTCACACACTCACTGAGTCTCTCTCTCACAGTCACTCTCTCTCTCTCACACTCACTCACACACTAACTGAGTTTATCTCTCACACACTCACTCACACACTCACTGAGTCTCTCTCTCACAGTCACTCTCTCTCTCACACACTCACTCACACACTCACTGAGTCTCTCTCTCACAGTCACTCTCTCTCTCACACACTCACTCACACACTCACTGAGTCTCTCTCTCACAGTCACTCTCTCTCTCACACACTCACTCACACACTCACTGAGTCTCTCTCTCACAGTCACTCTCTCTCTCACACACTCACTCACACACTCACTGAGTCTCTCTCTCACACTCACTCTCTCTCTCACACACTCACTCACACACTCACTGAGTCTCTCTCTCACAGTCACTCTCTCTCTCACACACTCACTCACACACTCACTGAGTCTCTCTCTCACACTCACTCTCTCTCTCACACACTCACTCACACACTTACTGAGTCTCTCTCTCACACACACTGAGTCTCTCTCTCTCTCACTAATTGAGTCTCTCTCTCACACACTCACTCACACACACACTGAGTCTCTCTCTCACACACACTGAGTCTCTCTCTCTCTCACTAATTGAGTCTCTCTCTCACACACTCACTCACACACACATTGAGTCTCTCTCTCACACACTCACTCACACACACATTGAGTCTCTCTCTCACACACTCACTCACACACACATTCTCTCTCTCACACACTCACTCACTCACACACTGAGTCTCTCTCTCTCAAACAATAACTCACACACTGAGTCTCTCTCTCGCTCTCTCTCACTCACTCACACACTAACTGTCTCTCTCTCATACACCCAGTCACACACTGAGTCTCTCTCTCGTACACTCACTCACACACTCACTGAGTCTCTCTCACGCACTCACTCACACATTCACTGAGTCTCTCTCTCACACACTCACTCACACAGTAAATGAGTCTCTCTCTCACATACTCACTCACACACTCACTGAGTCTATCTCTCACACACTCACTCACACACTAACTGAGTCTCTCTCTCACACACTCACTGAGTCTCTCTCACATACACTCACTCACATACTCACTGAGTCTATCTCTCTCTCTCACATACACTCACACACACTAAGTCTCTCTCTGACACACTCACTGAGTCTCTCTCTCACACACTCACTGAGTCTCTCTCTCACACACTCACTGAGTCTCTCTCTCACACACTAACACACACTAAGTCTCTCTCACACACTCACTGAGTCTCTCTCTCACACACTCACTGAGTCTCTCTCTCACACACTCACTGAGTCTCTCTCTCACACACTCACTGAGTCTCTCTCTCACACACTCACTGAGTCTCTCTCTCACACACTCACTAAGTCTCTCTCTCACACACTCACTGAGTCTCTCTCTCTCACACTCACTGAGTCTCTCTCTCACACACTCACTGAGTCTCTCTCTCACACATTCACTGAGTCTCTCTCTCACACACTCACTAAGTCTCTCTCTCACACACTCACTGAGTCTCTCTCTCACACACTCACTGAGTCTCTCTCTCACACACTCACTGAGTCTCTCTCTCACACACTCACTGAGTCTCTCTCTCACACACTCACTGAGTCTCTCACACACTCACTGAGTCTCTCTCTCACACACTAACACACACTAAGTCTCTCTCTCACACACTAACACACACTAAGTCTCTCTCACACACACACTAAGTCTCTCTCTCACACACTAACACACACTAAGTCTCTCTCACACACTCACTGAGTCTCTCTCTCTCACACTCACTGAGTCTCTCTCTCACACACTCACTGAGTCTCTCTCTCACACACTAACTGAGTCTCTCTCTCTCACACACTCACACACTCACTGTCTCTCTCTCACACACTCACTGAGTCTCTCTCTCACACACTAACACACACTAAGTCTCTCTCTCACACACTCACTGAGTCTCTCTCTCAAACACTCACTCACACTCTAAGTTAATCTCTCTCTCACACACTCACTCACACACTCACTCACACACTCACTGAGTCTTTCTCTCACACACTCACTCACACTCTAAGTGAATCTCTCTCACACACTCACTGAGTCTCTCTCTCAAACACTCACTCACACTCTAAGTTAATCTCTCTCTCACACACTCACTCACACACTCACTCACACACTCACTGAGTCTCTCTCTCACACACTCACTGAGTCTGTCTCATACACTCACTGAGTCTCTCTCTCTCATACACTCACTGAGTCTCTCTCTCACACACTAACTGAGTCTCTCTCTCTCACACTCACTGAGTCTCTCTCTCACACATTCACTCACACTCTAAGTAAATCTCTCTCACACCCTCTCACACTCCCTCCATCTCGTCCACTCTCTCACACCCTCTCACACTCCCTCCATCTCGTCCACTCTCTCACACCTTCTCCCCCTCCCTCCATCTCGTCCACTCTCTCACACCTTCTCATACTTCCTCCATCTCTCCAACTCTCACACTCCCTCCCTCTCTCCCACAGTCTCTCCCCCTCACATCGTTTCACAATCCCTTCTCTCTCCTACACTCTTTCTCTCACACTAACTCATAATCCCTCAATCTCCCACACTGTATCTAACTCAAACTATCTCTCAAACTCCCTCCATCTCACGCTCTCTCCGTTACCTTCACTCTCTCTCCCTCCCACTCTCTCTCTCAATCTTTCCCTCCCCCTCACATCCTCCTTAAATCTCCTCCAATATCACATGCACACTCTCTTCACCCCCCCACACACTCTCTCCATCCTCCACACACTTTCTCCATCCAATTCACACCCTCTCACTCTGCCTCCATCTCCTCCATCCCATCCTCTCACACTGCCTCTATCTCCCCATCTATCTCCCACCCTCTCACACAGTTATATCTCCTTATTCCCCTCCCATCCTCTCACACTGCCTCTATCTTCCCATCTACCTCCCACCCTCTCACACAGTTATATCTCCTTATTCCCCTCCCATCCTCTCACACTGACTCTATCTTCCCATCTACCTCCCACCCTCTCACACAGTTATATCTCCTTATTCCCCTCCCATCCTCTCACACTGCCTCTATCTTCCCATCTATCTCCCACCCTCTCACACAGTTATATCTCCTTATTCCCCTCCCATCCTCTCACATTGCCTCAATTTTCCTCACACTACTTCATATCCTCTCCCACACTCTCCCTCACACACTCTTTCACTCCCTACATCTCACCGTTTCCCTCCCCCACTCTCACACTCCATATATCTTCCCCTCACACCATCTCTCTCTCTCACACACCCTACATTCATCACACACTCTCCCTCTCCCTCATACACTCTCCATATCTCCCTCGCACTCTCCTCATCTCCCCACACTCGCCCCATCTCCCTCAAACTCTCCCCATCTCCCTCACACTGCCTCCATCTCCCCCACATTCTCCCAATATCCCCCATACTCTACCTCCCTCAAACTGCCTCCATCTCCCTTACACTCTCCTCATCTCCCTCACTTTGCCTCTATCTCCCGCAACTCTCCCCATCTCCTCTACACTATCCCAATATCCCCCACACTCTCTCCATCTCCCTCACACTGCCCCCATCTCCCCCACACTCTGCCCATACTCTCGCCATCTCCCCCACACTCTTTCCATCTCCCTCACACTCGCACAATCTCTCTCACACTGTCTCCATCTCCCCCACACTCTCTTAATATCCCCCACACTCTTCCCATTTATCTCACACTTTCTCCATCTCCCCCACACTCTCCCCCACATTGCCTCCAGACCCCCACACTCTCTCCATCCCCCTCACATTGCCTCCATCTCCCTCACACTGTCTACATCTCCCCTCACAGCGCCTCCATCTCCCCCACACTCTCCCCATCTCCCTCACAGTGCCTCCATCTCCCCACACTCTCCCCCACACTCTCTCACAGTGCCTCCATCTCCCCCACACTCTCCCCATCTCCCTCACAGTGCCTCTATCTCCCCACACTCTTCCCCACACTCCCTCACAGTGCCTCCATCTCCCCCGCACTCTCCCCATCTCCCTCACAGTGCATCCATCTCCCCCACACTCTCCCCCACATTCCCTCACAGTGCCTCCATCTCCCCCCTCTCACCTACACTCCCTCACAGTGCCTCCGTCTCCCCACACTCACCCAATTTCCTTAACAATGTCTCCATCTCCCCCACTCTCCCCTACACTCCCTCACAGTGCCTCCATCTCCCCACACTCACCCCATTTCCCTCACAGTGCCTCCATCTCCCCCACACTCACCCAATCTCCCTCACATTGCCTCCATCTCCCCCTCACTCACCCAATCTCCCTCTTAGTGCCTCCATCTCCCCCACACTCCCCCCCCCACACTCCCTTAAAGTGCCTCCATCTCCCCCACTTTCACCCAATCTTCTTTACATTGCCTCCATCTCCCCCACAATCACCCAATCTACCTCACATTGCCTCCATCTCCCCCACAGTCACCCAATCTCCCTCACAGTGCCTCCATCTCACCCACTTTCACCCAATCTCTCTCACAGTGACTCCATCTCCCCCACTTTCACCCAATCTCCTCACAGTGCTTCCATCTCCCCCACACTCACCCAATCTCCCTCACATTGCCTCCATCTCCTCCACTCTCACCCAATCTCCTTCACAGTGCTTCCATCTCCCCCACACTCACCAAATCACCCTCACATTGCCTCCATCTCCCCCACACTCACCCAATCTCCGTCACAGTGCCTCCATCTCCCGCAATCTCCCTCACAGTGCCTCCATCTCCCCCAATCTTCCTCACATTGCCTCCATCTCCTCCACTCTCCCTCACAGTGCCTCCATCTCCCCCATACTCCCTCACATTGCCTCCATCTCTCCCACACTCACCCAATCTCCCTCACATTCCTCCATCTCCCCCCTCTCCCTCACATTGCCTCCATCTCCCCCACACTCACCTAATCTCCCTCGCAGTGCCTCCATCTCCCCCAATCTCCCTCACAGTGCCTCTATCTCCCCCAATCTCCTTCACAGTGCCTCCATCTCCCTCAATCTTCCTCACAGTGCCTACATCTCCCCCAATCTCCATCACAGTGCCTCCATCTCCCCCAATCTCCCTCACATTGCCTCCATCTCCCCCCTCTCCCTCACATTGCCTCCATCTCCCCCACACTCACCCAATCTCCCTCACAGTGCCTCCATCTCCCCAATCTCCCTCACAGTGCCTCCATCTCCCCCACACTCCCTCACAGTGCCTCCATCTCCCCCACTCTCACTTAATCTCCTTCACAGTGCTTCCATCTCCCCCACACTCACCCAATCACCCTCACATTGCCTCCATCTCCCCGACACTCACCCAATCTCCGTCACCGTGCCTCCATCTCCCCCAATCTTCCTCACATTGCCTCCATCTCCTCCACTCTCCCTCACATTGCCTCCATCTTTCCCACACTCACCCAATCTCCCTCACAGTGCCTCCATCTCCCCCAATCTCCCTCACAGTGCCTCCATCTCCCCAATCTCCTTCACAGTGCCTCCATCTCCCTCAATCTTCCTCACAGTGCCTCCATCTCCCCCAATCTCCCTCACAGTGCCTCCATCTCCCCCAATCTCCCTCACATTGCCTCCATCTCCCCCCTCTCCCTCACATTGCCTCCATCTCCCCCCACTCACCCAATCTCCCTCACAGTGCATCCATCTCCCCCAATCTCCCTCACATTGCCTCCATCTCCCCCCACTCACCCAATCTCCCTCACAGTGCCTCCATCTCCCCCAATCTCTTTCACAGTGCCTTCATCTCCCCCAATCTCCTTCACAGTGCCTCCATCTCCCACTCTCACCCAATCTCCCTCACAGTGCCTCCATCTCCCCCACTCTCACCCAATCTCCCTCACATCGCCTCCATCTCTCCCACAGTTCCAGACCTGGCACGAGTCAAGACCTGGTGTGTGAGAGAAGTGTCCCACTTGATCTTCCTATGGCATCACGCTGAGGCGATAGACCCCACCTGGGAAATCCCCGAAATTGTGGAGCTAAAGAACAGGACCTGGACCTACCGAGGACGCACGGAACACTATGTTAGCGCCCATATTGAGGTAAACATCGGCCAGGTTTGTCTTCTTCTCATCCTAAAGCGGAGTTATCCAGACGGATAGGGTGCTAACCGCTTGCAGGTACGCATAGTGTGAGATGGGGGTCTGTCCATCCGTTTGTAGTAGAAGAAGGGGGAGGAAAAGGGTGGAGGAGGGTGAGGTAGAAAAAACAGATGAAGAAGAAGAAGAAGAAGAAGAAGAAGAAGAAGAAGAAGAAGAAACATACAAACTCACACACAGACACACACCCATACTCACACACACACACATAAAAACTCAGACACATACATTCGTACGCACACGCACACACAACACACCCACCCACACACACACCTACACACACATACATACACACACTCACACCCACACATACACACACTCACACCCACACATACACACACCCACACCCACACATACACACACCCACACACACACACACACACATACACACACCCACACACACACACACACATACACACACCCACACACACACACACACATACACACACCCACACACACACACACACATTCTTACAAGCACGAACCTAGAGGTCAGAGTACCACCCGCACCAGATGCACAGGCCAGGAAGTGACGTGACAGCCAACACTGGCCTGCCAGCTGCTCCAAACTCGCCACAAATACAGCTGATGCCGAGTATTAGGACATGACTTCTCAAGCAGACGGTCTATGGGAACTAGCCCGAGGAATCCACGAGAATAGGTTTGGTGGCCCGCCCGTCGTACCTCAGTAAGGCTCTGTCATTTTCTTACTCTGTCTCGAAACCTGCCAGACCTTGCGTGGAAGCACGTGTCGGTGTTTTATGAAACAACTGTAAATGTTCGATAGACTATTAGACAGATTGACAGATGGTTTGTCTGTTCTTCCGTTCTCGTCCTGAAAAGGACCTTGTGTCGTAGTTTACATGGAGGATGCAATTTCTGCGCCTTTTGGGAGACTCGTCCGATTTCAGCACATCAGTTTTGAGACATGGTTTGCCTTTCCTGTTCCATCCTTAATCTCTTAGTCAGACTACATCATTGCAGCCTGTTTTCAAGGTCGCCAAAGGAATAAGGTCTTGGTGAGTTATAGGTCACTGATACTGATGCAAACAGCCAGCTAGAAGTCACTCGCTGCTGTTAGCTCATTCGTTGATGTATCTTCGATACAAATGGTTTGTTTCAGCATCAGAGCTATTGCCTCGCTCTTCCAGCGACATCAGTATGGTTAGTCATATATCAGATTATAGTAGCGATGACCTTAACACTCTTTTAGCACAGCTAATCAATATACCATCAACGCCTTCTTAGCTCATATGGACCACAGCTAATCAATATACCATCAACGCCTTCTTAGCTCATATGGACCACAGCTAATCAATAAACCACCTAAGCCTTCTTAGCTCCCTTTGGACCACAGCTAATCAACAAATATTCACCGTCACCAAATGTTGACCTACCTGTTCATATCTATTAATTTTGCTGGTGGCCTACAGTTTCTACAGGATGATGTAGCCAACCCCATGCCGAACCCTCCGCAGTCACCTCTTACGACACGCATGTAAGGTTATAGCGTTACTATTCTTTGCTCCACGCTCGGACCCGGTTAACAATTGAACACAGTCATTGATTTAATACAGATTAAGCATTGATATTTTGCCTAAGCTGTGCGTAAATGTGCAAGTTCTACAATTTACGCTGGAAATCTGTATTGTCCATCTACGAGCGTTATCATCTTAATGCAGCGGTTAGCGACCCATAGCTGACTGCTAGCGTCAGGGCCAGCGAATCAGAGCTGCCAAGACCCTTCTACACCTCCACGCGGTGATCCTGGATAACAGGCTGCAACAGAGCAGACTGGCTAAAGAGAATGGATCGAAGAGGGAAGGCTAACCTGGTACTCATAAAATTCCTGCTGAAGTCGGATGTGTTGGACCGAAAGGTGCAAATGTTGCAGTCAAGCTGGAAACTACGACACGACACATTCTGTTCTCAGGGCTACATTTTGATACTTTAGCCCTTTTAATGGGCTGGTAGTGGGAGATTAAGAACGAACGAAACCAAGCCAAGCCATTTTAGAAAAATCATTTTAGAGGTGTCTTTAGAGGAATTGTATAATACAGATCCAGACGTTTAGAAAGGATGTCACGAGAAGGGACAAGTTACAGTTAGTGAAATGATAACTGGAGACTTGACACTTGAGTCTAGTGACAAATGTTCACACTTGACTTGAACTTGAAAGTAAGGACTGAACACTGAAAGGGTCTCGTGACTTATTAGAGAGTCAAGCTGGCACGTTTTCACATATTCAGCTGCTGTTTTTGACAACTAGCTTTCAATTTTCAATCGAGCATTTCATCTTTGGGTCAAAATAGTTACAGCCTATTTGATATCTTGAGCATATTTAAGTTTGTTTGGCCTTTCCATCGAGAGTTGCCAGGTTGGAACACTTTCTTGTCACGGCAAAGATACCAGGTTTTATCTACAGACTCGACATGCTGGCGGAGGTGAAAAGGGCTACCCGACTTACTTTTAGTACAGTAATCAGGATAGAGAAAAGGACTTGGTCACCCCGACTCAAATAAAAAAAGTGGAGACGTACACCGACAGCCTCCAGCAACTCTCCCCTGACGGCAGTGACTACACCGACAGCATCCAGCAACTCTCCCCTGACGGCAGTGACTACACCGACAGCCTCCAGCAACTCTCCCCTGACGTCAGTGACTACAGTGACAGCCTCCAGCAAGTCTCCCCTGACTACAGTGACAGCCTCCAGCAACTCTCTGCTGACTACAATGACAGCCTCCAGCAACTCTCCCCTGACTAAAGATTACAGCCTCCAGCAAGTATCCCCTGACTACAGTGACATCCTCCAGCAACTCTCCCATGACTACAGTGACAGCTTCCAGCAACTCTCCCCTGACGGCAGTGACAGCCACCAGGAACTTTCCCCTGACTACAGTGACAGCCTCCAACAACTCTCCCCTGACTACAGTGACAGCCTCCAACAACTCTCCCATGACTACAGTGACAGCCTCCAGCAACTCTCTGCTGACTACAGTGACAGCCTCCAGCATCTGTCCCCTGACGGCAGTGACTACAGTGACAGCCTCCAACAACTCTCCCCTGACTACAGTGACAGCCTCCAACAACTCTCCCCTGACTACAGTGACAGCCTCCAGCAACTCTCCCCTGACTACAGTGACAGCCTCCAGCAACTCTCTGCTGACTACAGTGACAGCCTCCAACAACTCTCCCCTGACTACAGTGACAGCCTCCAACAACTCTCCCCTGACTACAGTGACAGCCTCCAGCAACTCTCTGCTGACTACAGTGACAGCCTCCAGCAACTCTCTGCTGACTACAGTGACAGCCTCCAGCATCTGTCCCCTGACGGCAGTGACTACAGTGACATCTCCAGCAACTCTCCTCTGACGGCAGTGATTACAGTGACAGCCTCCAGCAACTCTCTGCTGACTACAGTGACAGCCTCTAGCAACTCTCCCTTGATTACAGTGACAGCCTCCAGCAGCTCTTCTCTGACGGCAGTGACTACACCGACAGCCTCCAGCAACTCAACCAGCGACCCTCGGACTACATGCGGTTCGCCATGCCATATATTTACGGCCTGCCAAGTCTGTAAATGTGACGTTATGTGCTATTTCTTCGTCCCGTATTATTATTGTGAACTTTCAGAGGCTTCACATGTCTTCTTGAGATTCCTATTTTGAAGATCTGACCTGACTCTCCAAATGCTACTGCGTCACTCTAGCGTTCCGCCTAAGTTGGCACTGTGATGGTTCACCGTTTCGCCCTCCTTGAGGCATAAGGCCACTACAGCAACTGGTCCCTAACAGGCAACTTATGTCCTCATTTTTTTTCGCCTTTTATCACCCAGGGGTGTATAGGCTATCAACCAACCCTCCCCACGCCTCTTTCACCTTCTATCATCCAGGGGCGCATAGGCTATCAACCAACCCTCCCCACGCCTCTTTCACCTTCTATCATCCAGGGGCGCATAGGCCATCAACCAACCCTCACCACGCAGCTCTGTCCTGTACAATTTATTTCCACTTCCTTCCAGCTTTTCCCTGTTTTTTTTTACATCCGCCTCCAGATCTTGTCTCCATGTAATCCTTGGTCTGCCAATGCCTCTCTTTCCTTGGGGATTCCATGACAGGGATTGCCTGGTAATACTAGCCTGGTGCTTTCTTAATGTACGACCCATCCATCTCCACTTTCTTCCTAAGATTTCCTGTCCCAATTGACCTTGTCCCACTCTCTCCCACATTCTGTCGTTTGTAACTTTGTCAAACCATTGCATACCAATAATCTTTCTTAGGCCTCTGTTGACAAAACCCTGCAGTCTCCTGTCATTGCCTTTGGTCATCTTCCAGGTTTCCGCTTCATACAGCAGGACTGGCTTCACAATGGAATTTAAAATCCTTATTTTAGTTTTCCTTCTAATTTCCTTGGAGTTCCATCTTGGTTTCAACATTCCGAATGCTACTCTTACTTTTTGTATCCTTGTTTTTATATTCTCGTCTGTCCCTCCTTCCTTGTTGATGATACTTCCTAGTTATGTAAATACGTCTACTTCTTCCAGTGGCGTTCCTCTCAGCCTGATTGGTTCTATGCTGCATTGACCTTAATTATTTTTGTCCTTTCCTCGTGGATTTTCTAACGGACTTGTATAATCCAGTCTATCCAGCTTCCTTTGCCTTTGGCTTTGCCTGTGGGACAGAATGGCTGTATCATCCGCAAAATCCAGGTCCTACAGCTGTTTATTCAAGGTCCACTGGATTCCATTTATCTCATTTGTTGTTACGTTCACAATCCAGTCCACTGCCAGGAGGAACAGGAAAGGCGACAGCAGGCAACCCTATCATACCCCTGATTTAATATTGAATGGCTCTGTGAGTTGTTCTTCGTGTATAACTCTACATTACATACTTCATACGTCTGTCTAATTGTGTTTGTGAACTTTTGAAAAATTCCAAAGTGCCTCAGTAGTTTCCAGAGTATAACTCTGTCCAAACTGTCGAAAGTCTTTTCATAATCAACGAAATTGTCGTACACACTCAAACGTATGTCCGTGCTACCATATTTACGGAGACGGTTTCAATAGCAATGATTTTACGTGATGAAATTGCTAGCCGCATGCAATGCACTCTTTAACCACCTTTTACGGCAAACTTGGAATGTTGGCTAAGTCATGCTCTTTTCTAACAAGGGTACCAGTTGGATGTGTGAGTTAACATGTTCGTGAAAACAACATGTTTAGTTATTTAATTTTGTTGTATATAATATTCAACCTGGGTAAGTCCAGGCCACGACCCGTTCAGGCTGGGTAAGGTCAGGCTAAGACCCGTTCAACCAGGGTAATGTCAGGCCAAGACCCGTTCAACCAGGGTAATGCCAGGCCAAGACCCGTTCAACCTGGGTATGCCCAGGCCACGACCCGTTCAACCTGGGTATTGTCTGCGTATGGCCAGGCCCCGACCCGTTCAACCTGGGTATTGTCTGCGTATGGCTAGGCCACGACCCGTTATATCTGGGTATGGCCAGGCCACGACCCGTTCAACCTGGTTATGGCCAGGTCAAGACCCGTTCAACCTGGGTATTGTCTGCGTATGGCTAGGTCAAGACCCGTTCAACCTGGGTATGGCCAGGCCAAGACCCGTTCAACCAGGGTAAGGCCAGGCCAAGACCCGTTCAACCAGGGTAAGGCCAGGCCAAGACCCGTTCAACCAGGGTAAGGCCAGGCCAAGACCCGTTAAACCTTGGATATTGCCTGAGTATGGCCAGACCACGACCAATTCAACCTTGAATATTTCCTGAGTTTAAACCAGACTCTATGGTCTAGAATGTTTTATTTGTGTCTCTATGGTCTAGAATGTTTTTTTGTGTCTCTATAGTCTAGAGTGTTCTATTTGTGTCTCTGTAGTCTAGAATGTTGTATTTGTGTCTCTATGGTCTAGAATGTTTTATTTGTTTAATATGGTCTAGAATGTTTTATTTGTGTCTCAATAGTCTAGAGTGTTCTATTTGTGTCTCTATAGTCTAGAATGTTCTATGTGTGTCTCTGTAGTCTAGAATGTTTTTATTTTTGTCTCTATGGTCTAGAATGCATGTACCGTTCGCCGGTATTTAGAACTGCGTCCGCCTGCCCGGTCATGTGTTTCACTAGTATATGCATGCTAGCATAGACTGACTTTAATGTGTGCAGCTGTCTTCACTTTCTCCATTGACAATTTTTTTTTCTTTCATTTCCCAGGAAATCTCGGAAAATGGGGCCGATGCGGTGCACCTACGCCACGTGCATGGCCCAATCATGACAGCTGGTGCAGATCTTCGTACGATGTGGAACAAACGCTGGAACTTTGCCGCTCACCACTGGACTGCCGCCTGGGAACCTAGTCCGGAACCTGACAGTCATATTGGTTTTCTCAAATTGACCCACGACATTTCAGTGTTTGGGTTTCTACTTCCAATGTTCAAGCTGTCTGTTTGTGGTAGACAGGTGAGGAACCCATGGGCGGAACCATTACCTGGGTTTGACAGACATCTTGTGCTACTCTATAATGGCTATGGTTGTTTAATGATCCACTATGGAATAGATGGATGAATGGATTAGTGGGTGAGTGAATTAGGGGTTGAGTTAGTGGGAGGGAGAATGGGTGGATTAGTGGGTGAGTGGATTAGTGGGTAAGTGAATGGGAGGGACAATGGATGGATTAGTAGGTGAGTGGGTTAGTGGGTAAGTGGATTGTTGGGTGAGTGGATTAGTAGGTGAGTGGATTAGTGGGTGAGTGGATTAGTGGGTAAGTGAATGGGAGGGAGAATGGAAGGATTAGTGAATGGGTGGATTAGTGTGTGAGTGGATTAATGGGTGAGTGGATGGGAGGGAGAATGGATGAATTAGTGAATGGGTGGATTAGTGGGTGAGTGGATTAGTGAATGGGTGAATTAGTGGGTGAATTAGTGGGTGAGTGGATTAGTGGGTGAGTGGATTAGTGGGTGAGTGGATTAGTGGGTGAGTGGATGGGATGGAGAATGGGTGTGAATAGCCAAGTAGCATAACCAGATGGATGAGGAGACAGACTGGACAGATGGATGGGGAGACAGATGGATGAGGGGACAGACTGGACAGATGGATGGGGAGACAGATGGATGAGGGGACAGACTGGACAGATGGATGGGGAGACAGATGGATGAGGGGACAGACTGGACAGATGGATGGGGAGAAAGATGGATGAGGGGACAGATGGATGAGGGACAGACTGGACAGATGGATGAGGAGACAGATGGATGAGGGGACAGACTGGACAGATGGATGGGGAGACAGATGGATGAGGGGACAGACTGGACAGCTGGATGGGGAGACAGATGGATGAGGGGACAGACTGGACAGATGGATGGGGAGACAGACGGGACAGATGGATGGGGAGACAGATGGATGAGGGGACAGACTGGACAGATGGATGGGGAGGCAGATGGATGAGGGGACAGACTTGACAGATGGATGAGGGACAGACTGGACAGATGGATGGGGAGACAGATGGATGAGGGGACAGACTGGACAGATGAATGAGGGACAGACTGGACAGATGGATGGGGAGACAGATGGATTAGGGGACAGATGGATGGGGAGATAGACGGGGCAGATGGATGGGGAGACAGATGGATGAGGGGACAGACTGGACAGATGGATGGGGAGACAGATTGGACAGAAGAAAGAGGGGACAGACTGGACAGATGGGTGAGGGACAGACTGGACAGATGGATGAGGGACAGACTGGACAGATGGATGAGGGACAGACTGGACAGATGCATGAGGGACAGACTGGACAGATGCATGAGGGACAGACTGGACAGATGGATGAGGGACAGACTGGACAGATGGATGGGGAGACAGATGGATGGAGGGACAGACTGGACAGATGGATGGGGAGACAGATGGATGGAGGGACAGACTTAACAGATGGATGAGAAGCCAGATGGATGAGGGGACAGACTGGACAGATGGATGGGGAGACAGACTGGACAAATGGATGGGAGGACAGACGGGACAGATGGATGGGGAGACAGATGGATGGAGGGACAGACTGGACAGATGGATGGGAAGACAAATGGATGAGGGGACAGACTGGACAGATGGATGGGGAGACAGATGGATGACGGGACATACTGGACAGATGAATGAGCGATAGACTGGACAGATGGATGGGGAGACAGATGGATGAGGGGACAGACTGGACAGATGAATGAAGGGACAGACTGGACAGATGGATGAGGGACAGACTGGACAGATGGATGGGGAGACAGATGGATGAGGGGACAGACTGGACAGATGGATGGGGAGACAGATGGATGAGGGGACAGACTGGACAGATGGATGGGGAGACAGATGGATGAGGGGACAGACTGGACAGATGGATGAGGGGACAGACAGGACAGATGGATGGGGAGACAGATGGATGAGGGGACAGACTGCACAGATGGATGAGGGACAGAATGGACAGATGGATGAGGGGACAGACTTGACAGATGGATGGGGAGACAGATGGATGAGGGGACAGACTGGACAGATGGATAAGGGGACAGACTGGACAGATGGATGGGGAGACAGATGGATGAGGGGACAGACTGGACAGATTGATGGGGAAACAGATGGATGAGGGGACAGACTGGACAGATGGATGAGGGGACAGACAGGACAGATGGATGGGGAGACAGATGGATGAGGGGACAGACTGGACAGATGGATGAGGGACAGAATAGACAGATGGATGAGGGGACAGACTTGACAGATGGATGGGGAGACAGATGGATGAGGGGACAGACTGGACAGATGGATAAGGGGACAGACTGGACAGATGGATGGGGAGACAGATGGATGAGGGGACAGACTGGACAGATGGATGAGGGACCGAATGGGAAGATGTTTGGATGGATTGGAGAGATGTAGTGAAAAATATACGATTGACCGAGATCTTGGAACAGACTGAAACTTTACCCCTGATTTCTGGACTAATGCCTAAAAACCAACGGCTATATTGAGTTCCTGAAATTGATCCACGATATTTTAGTATTTGGTCGTCTGCTGTCAATGTTTAGTTTGGCTGTTCTGCACAGGGAAGGAACTGATAACGTTAGTGTGAGTTATAGAGAGAAAGATGGTTGGGGGGGGGGGGGGGGGGACCTGTGTCGATAGTCGCTTCCAACACAATAAGGCCCCATAAATATTGTTTTATTTTGTTGCATAAAAACTACCATTGTTAACTTTTTCTTGCAGCTAACAGTTATAATTGAATCAGTTAGCTGGCTCCATTTAGAATGCTCTTTATTCGACTTTTACAACAAGCCTGGCTGGTTACACTGACAGTCGCTTCTCTTCTACCTCAGGGTGTAGGTGTCTGTTTTTGTGGCCTAGTTTCTATAAGATAGCCGTCCCCATGCACAAATTCTCCACTTTCATCTTTCAGCATCCTCTTGGTGTGACTTGACGTAGTCGCTCCTTCTCTGTTATGTGGTGTAAAAGGTCTTCTTGTCTGTGTCTTGCTGCTTACAGTTGTTACAGGAAGATTTAACTGATCCAATGCCCAGCCCTTATAAAGTCGCCTCCTAAATCATGCCAGAATGGTTACAGTGTTACTATTCACTGCTCCCATTTTCACCCTCGGCAACAAACTGACACTTGTCACGTTTCTCCAAACATGGAGATAGTGTGTAGGGTCTTAGTCTTGGTCAACATGTACTTCTACAGAGGCGTAAGCTCTGTGCAGGTTCCACTTAGTCAACCTGTACTTCTACAGAGGCGTAAGCTCTGTGCAGGTTCCACTTAGTCAACATGTACTTCTACAGAGGCGTAACCCCTGTGCAGGTTCCACTTAGTCAACCTGTACTTCTACAGAGGCGTAACCCCTGTGCAGGTTCCACTTAATCAACCTGTACTTCTACAGAGGCGTAACCCCTGTGCAGGTTCGACTTAGTCAACCTGTACTTCTACAGAGGCATAACCCCTGTAGGTTCCAGCTCTGGTTTGAGCTGGATGTAGCCGGGAGGAGGAGTTACTGCTTAGCGGACTAGGCTCGAGCGGCTTATTACTCCACTATGGAGGTTGGTTAACTTATGTGCGAGTCCATCCTAATAGACTCAAACACTTGAACAAATTAGACCCGCAGCATGTAAGGCACCATCTATGCTGCTCTTAACAAACAACCTAAACATGGCCGGTGTTATGCCATGTCACACAGTTAGTCGCCTCTTTACAACATGCTCTCTGTGTGGCAGTGGTGCTATTCTTGTCCTTGTCATACACATAGTCCCCGATAAGCCGGTCGGGACTAAGGTCTACTCATCCATTAATGGTAGTTGAGAAGCTCTAAGAGCTGGAATTCAGTTGTAAAGTTGGGTCCCATGGCAATAACTGCCGTTGGGGATGAAGATGACTCATTTGTGAGACTAAGCTGCAGCCTATGTGAGGTGAGGTGGCCAGTTCATTTCTTTATTGTGTATGCCTTCCACAACTCCTACATCAGGTACCCATTTACAATTGGGTCGTCTGGAGGAGTGGTCATACAATGAACAAACCACATCCAGATTTAGTTCTGTCCGTCTGTGATGTTGAACCCTAGCGCGGTGTAATCCCAGTCTTAGCAAGCTAGTTCACTAGCGACTAGAGGCTACACGCTCCAGTCGTAGCAAGCCAGTTGACTGTCCACTAGAGGCTACACGCTCCAGTCTTAGCAAGCCAGTTCACTAGCGACTAGAGGCTACACGCTCCAGTCTTAGCAAGCCAGTTCACTAGCGACTAGAGGCTACACGCTCCAGTCTTAGCAAGCCAGTTCACTAGCGACTAGAGGCTACACGCTCCAGTATTAGCAAGCCAGTTCACTAGCGACTAGAGGCTACACGCTCCAGTCTTAGAAAGCCAGTTGACTGTGGACTAGAGGCTACACGCTCCCGTTTTAGCAAGCCAATTCATTGTCCATTAGAGGCTACATGCTCCAGTCTTAGCAAGCCAATTCATTGTCGACTAGAGGCTACACGCTCCAGTCTTAGCAAGCCAATTCATTGTCGACTAGAGGCTACACGCTTCAGTCTTAGCAAGCCAATTGACTGTCGACTAGAGGCTACACGCTCCAGTCTTACAGAGGAACAAATATCAGACATTAGCTGTTCTATCGTCAATGATAGATGTTATCTAGAACTAGACGGAGAACTGAGACGCTAGTCCAGTCAGACACAACATACTGACCAGGATGTCGCGCCAGTGTCAGGCACACTAAACTGACCAAATACCACTATCTCTCTTCCATGTCGTGTTTCCCTGGCTGTCATCAAGGCAGTCCGGCTAATGGGATGTGGATCGACCTGATTCCCTTAGTAGTCTGTGTGTCACGCAGAATGAAGTCAATCATAGCACAACCGCCTGAAAGATCATGGTCCACCTTCGTCAGCACGTTCGGGATGTGAAGGAAGCTACTACAACCCACCACTTAACGCCTTTCTCGGGGCCAACAAAAGAGTAAACACTCAGTATGTGCATTCAACAAGAACATCATCAAGACACACTGAAATCAACAAAGACCACGCGGGCTAATTAATACTAACAGAAAACTCAAATGTAGTTGTTATATTGTGTTGTTCTTTTGTAAACTGCAGTTCAACTTTGTGAGTTTCTCAATAAAGATTTATCTCTAGTTTTACTGCATTTCTTGGGTGCCAGGGTTAGCTTCAGGGCCAAGTACAAAATACTGACCAATAACTCATCTCACATCCCCACCATGTATCTGACAGCATCCTGGCAAACTAGGGGCACGAGCCAGAACGAAAAGTGGAATCTTGATCAGTATGTTTCATTTGACCTGACGTGGAGTCTTCATCCGTATGTGTCAGCTGACGTGAGAGATAGGATCTTGATCAGTATGTTTCACTTGACGTGAGATAGGATCTTGATCAGTATGTGTCAGCTGACATGAGATAGGATCTTGATCAGTATGTTTCACTTGACGTGAGATAGGATCTTGATCAGTCTGTGTCAGCTGACGTGAGATAGGATCTTGATCAGTATGTTTCACTTGACGGGAGATAGGATCTTGATCAGTATGTGTCAGCTGACGTGAGATAGGATCTTGATCAGTATGTGTCAGCTGACGTGAGATAGGATCTTGATCAGTATGTTTCACTTGACGGGAGATAGGATCTTGATCAGTATGTGTCAGCTGACGTGAGATAGGATCTTGATCAGTATGTGTCAGCTGACGTGAGATAGGATCTTGATCAGTATGTTTCACTTGACGTGAGATATGATCTTGATCAGTATGTGTCAGCTAACGTAAGATAGGATCTTGATCAGTATGTTTCACTTGACGTGAGATAGGATCTTGATCAGTATTTGTCAGCTGACGTGAGATAGGATCTTGATCAGTATGTTTCACTTGACGTGAGATAGGATCTTGATCAGCATGTTTCACTTGACGTGAGATAGGATCTTGATCAGTATGTTTCACTTGACGTGAGATAGGATCTTGATCAGTATTTGTCAGCTGACGTGAGATAGGATCTTGATCAGTATGTTTCACTTGACGTGAGATAGGATCTTGATCAGTTTGTGTCAGCTGACATGAGATAGGATCTTGATCAGTATGTTTCACTTGACGTGAGATAGGATCTTGATCAGTCTGTGTCAGCTGACGTGAGATAGGATCTTGATCAGTATGTTTCACTTGACGGGAGATAGGATCTTGATCAGTATGTGTCAGCTGACGTGAGATAGGATCTTGATCAGTATGTGTCAGCTGACGTGAGATAGGATCTTGATCAGTATGTTTCACTTGACGTGAGATATGATCTTGATCAGTATGTGTCAGCTGACGTGAGATAGGATCTTGATCAGTATGTTTCACTTGACGTGAGATAGGATCTTGATCAGCATGTTTCACTTGACGTGAGATAGGATCTTGATCAGTATGTTTCACTTGACGTGAGATAGGATCTTGATCAGTATGTTTCACTTGACGTGAGATAGGATCTTGATCAGCATGTTTCATTTGACGTGAGATATGATCTTGATCAGTATGTGTCACTTGACGTGAGATAGGATCTTGATCAGCATGTTTCACTTGACGTGAGATAGGATCTTGATCAGCATGTTTCACTTGACGTGAGATAGGATCATGATTAGTATGTTTCACCTGACCTTGATTACTTGTTTCCTATTTCTGAATGTGAGAAGAGACACTGTGACCTACCACCAAAGAAACGTCCACGGTTGAAATTAACTCAGTACAAGTGGCTTCCAACAACAACATGATGAGGTTGCTAGCCCCATGCACGGCCTTCTTTACTCACCATTCACAACATGTTTGGAAGGTTACCGTTGATCTATTAGTTTCAACATGGCAACCATTCATGGGGTTTATCTACATGGCTTGCACTTTTATTTTCAGATCGGTCCTGGATTAGTCTATCTGGAGTTTGATTGCATTTTTGGAAAAGGGATGTTCTTGCAAACAATTACTCCACAGGGGCCCATGTTACAGAAAGTTGTACACTCTATCTACGCTAACCCTTGGATGCCAACTTTCATGGCCAAGATCTACATGCTTGGAGAAGCTATACAGGTTTGTAGAGGTATTGTGTGTCATCAATCTGTAGTCTAGCATCCTGGTACTCAATCTAGCAGATTTAAGTCAAAAGTTGTTTAACCTTCTTCTTCATGATCAACTGATGCTATACTTCTAGTCCGGTGAGGTTCATGATCAACTGATGCTATACTTGTAGTCCGGTGAGGTTCATGATCAACTGATGCTATACTTCTAGTCCGGTGAGGTTCATGATCAACTGATGCTATACTTCTAGTCCGGTGAGGTTCATGATCAACTGATGCTATACTTGTAGTCCGGTGAGGTTCATGATCAACTGATGCTATACTTCTAGTCCGGTGAGGTTCATGATCAACTGATGCTATACTTCTAGTCCGGTGAGGTTCATGATCAACTGATGCTATACTTCTAGTCCGGTGAGGTTCATGATCAACTGATGCTATACTTGTAGTCCGGTGAGGTTCATGATCAACTGATGCTATACTTGTAGTCCGGTGAGGTTCATGATCAACTGATGCTATACTTCTAGTCCGGTGAGGTTCATGATCAACTGATGCTATACTTCTAGTCCGGTGAGGTTCATGATCAACTGATGCTATACTTCTAGTCCGGTGAGGTTCATGATCAACTGATGCTATACTTCTAGTCTGGTGAGGTTCATGATCAACTGATGCTATACTTCTAGTCCGGTGAGGTTCATGATCAACTGATGCTATACTTTTAGTCCAATGAGGTTCATGATCAACTGATGCTGTACTTCTAGTCCGGTGAGGTTCACGAAGGAGACTATGAATTTCAGGTCTTTGCCGGTCCTCCACAGCTTTTCGAATATGGTCGCTCCCCCAGGCCAGACTGCCTCTCTTTGGTCTGCATAGATAGAGCAGTCCTGCAGGATAGGCTCTGGACTGTTTAACAAATTAGCTAGGTCATAGACAAACATGATATGATGTAATTAATTTTTACAATTCCGGTCGTCACAATGTACATTAAATTACTTAGTTCTGGTCACTATGTACATTCATCAGGATTTTCTATTTTTATCTTGCTTAATAGATAGTATCACAATCTGTTGTGGCCTGTGTGAAGTCTGAAGATCCCCACCTGGTCGGTCGGCTTTGTCTAGCTTGTTTTAAGTGTGGTGTTGCTGTTGTCATGGATGCTCTGCTAAGCTCATGTTCTTGTATCTGCCCCTGGTAAACCTCTTGTGTTCTCCGTTCTTTTGCTCTTGTAGTAAATCGAAGCTGCTCTTCATGTCCAACGCAGGTTCCATACTTAGCAGCCATTGACCATAGCTGGAAGGACCATGCTGTTTAAGGTGTGAGTTCATCTACGAGACGTGTTCAAATGAAACCGGAACTAACTGCACCAAATGAACATATATACGATGCACATGATGACGTCAATTCTGGTGTAAACAGCACATACCAACGGTTAAGTTTGCACAATTCCATTATCCTTCGACACATAGTTTCCTCTGCAGACTGTTGAAAACATGGCGGGTGTGATACGAAATCCGGCCAGAGTTGATCAGCGAGCGGTGTTTTGGTTTCTAACAGCTGAAGGATGTCGACCAGTTGACATTCATCGCAGATTGCAGGCAGTGTTTGGTGGCCTGAATTCCTGCATCAGTTTTGGCGATGGTATTTTTCTGACGCAACAAAATGTGCCTGACCTGGTCTCAGAAGATCTTTTGTTAACTCGCATCCTTCTTTAAACATTGTTGTCCAGTTCTTCATTGTTGTTTTCTACACACTTTTGTCAACAAGCATTTCTCTGTCGCAGACTTCTCTCATAATATGGACAATCTGTCTCAGACTTTTCTCATAATATGGACAATCTGTCTCAGACTTTTCTCATAATATGGACAATCTGTCTCAGACTTTTCTCATAAAATGGACAATCTGTCTCAGACTTCTCTCATAATATGGACAATCTGTCTCAGACTTTACTCATTATATGGACAATCTGTCTCAGACTTTTCTCATAATATGGACAATCTGTTTCAGACTTTTCTCATAATATGGACAGTCTGCCTCAGACTTTTCTCATAAATGATCAACATTAAACACATTCAGTTTTTGGTGGAGCATAAACTTGCTAGTCTAAATCAGGCTGCTCTCATGTAGCCACATTCATTTCTCTCATGTAGCCACATCTATTTCTCTCATGTAGTCACGTCTATTTCTCTCATGTAGCCACATCCATTTTTCTCATGTAGCCACATTCATTTCTCTTATGTAGCCACATTCATTTCTCTCATGTAGCCACATCTATTTCTCTCATGTAGCCACATTCATTTCTCTTATGTAGCCACATTCATTTCTCTCATGTAGCCACATCTATTTCTCTCATATAGCCCCATCCATTTCTCTCATGTAGTCACCTCCATTTCTCTCATAAAACTGAAAGTCGGGTGTGACATCAGCTTCTCTCATGTAGTGACATAAATTTCTCTCATAAACCTGACATTAGGGTGTGACCTCAGCTTCTAACATGTAGCCACATCCCTTTCTCATAAAACTGAAAATCGGGTGTGACCTCAGCTTCTAACATGTAGCCACATCCCTTTCTCATAAAACTGAAAATCGGGTGTGACCTCAGCTTCTCTCATGTACCCACATCCACTTCTCTCATAAACCTGAGATTAGGGTGTGATCTCAGCTTCTCTCATGTACCCACATCCATTTCTCTCATAAACCTGACATTAGGGTGTGACCTCAGCTTCTCTCATGTAACCACATCCATTTCTCTCATAAACCTGACATTAGGGTGTGACCTCAGCTTCTCTCATGTAGCCACATCCACTTCTCTCATGTAGCCCCATCATCTCTCATCTTCAAACAGTTTTCTCACTATCAACATAATGTACTTATTATAATCCACCTCACCATCATTCTCACTACCACCACAACCACAGCTCTAACCGCATCACCATCCTAACAACAGCTCTAACCCTCCTATCACCTCCGCACACCACCTCCCTGCACCACATACATCTCTAACCCCATCCTTACGTTTCTAACATCATCAATCCCACCACAACCACAGGTTAACTCCCAAACTATCACTCCAGATTGAGCGGGACATCATGATTTGGAACAACAAACACTACAATGGGCAGCCACTCTATGTCAAGTCAAAAGAGGATGCTCTCATATCTAAGCACAGACGATGGTACGCTCAGTTCTACTCAGAGAAAGGTTCCCACACCTTCCAGAAGGAGGACCTCAGTTTCTGATTATCGTACTAACCAATGGTTCCTAAAGTGTGCTGGTGTAGGGAACACTGAGGGGTTTAAAATGACAACTAAGACTAAGAGACTTGAAAATAAATATTCAGGGGTTCTCAAAGTCAGGGTGGTCAGAATGGTTAGGAAGAACGGTTGGGAAGAATGATTGGGAAGAATGGTTGGGAAGACTGGTTGGGAAGAATGGTTGGGAAGAATGGTTGGGAAGAATGGTTGGGAAGAATGGTTGGAAAGAACAGTTGGGAAGAACGATTGGGAAGAATGGTTGGGAAGAATGGTTGGGAAGAATGATTTGGAAGAATGGTTGGGAAGAATGATTTGGAAGAGTGGTTGGGGAGAATTGTTGGGAAGAACAGTTGGGAAGAACGATTGGGAAGAATGGTTGGGAAGAATGATTGGGAAGAATGGTTGGGAAGAATAATTTGGAAGAATGGCTGGGAAGAATGATTGGGAAGAATGGTTGGGAAGAATGGTTGGGAAGAATGATTGGGAAGAATGGTTGGGAAGAATGGTTGGGAAGAATGATTGGGAAGAATGGTTGGGAAGAATGGTTGGGAAGAATGATTGGGAAGAATGGTTGGGAAGAATGATTGGGAAGAATGATTGGGAAGAATGGTTGGGAAGAACAGTTGAGAAGAGCGCTTGGGAAGAATGGTTGGGAAGAATGGCTGGGAAGAATGATTGGGAAGAATGGTTGGGAAGAATGGTTGGGAAGAACGATTTGGAAGAATGGTTGGGAAGAATGGTTGGGAAAAATGATTGGGAAGAATGATTGGGAAGAATGATTGGGAAGAATGGTTGGGAAGAACAGTTGAGAAGAACGATTGGGAAGAATGGTTGGGAAGAATGATTTGGAAGAATGGTTGGGAAAAATGGTTGGGAAGAACAGTTGGGAATAGAACGATTGGGAAGAATGGTTGGGAAGAATGATTGGGAAGAATGGTTGGGAAGAATGATTTGGAAGAATGATTGGGAAGAATGGTTGGGAAGAATGATTTGGAAGAATGGTTGGGAAGAATGGTTGGGAAGAATGGTTGGGAAGAATGATTTGGAAGAATGGTTGGGAAGAATGGTTGGGAAGAATGGTTGGGAAGAATGATTTGGAAGAATGGTTGGGAAGAATGATTGGGAAGAACGATTGGGAAGAACGATTGGGAAGAATTATTGGGAAGAATGGTTGGGAAGAATGGTTGGGAAGAATGAATGGGAAGAACAATTAGGAAGAACGATTGGGAAGAATGGTTGGGAAGAATGGTTGGGAAGAACGATTGGGAAGAATGATTGGGAAGAATGGTTGGGAAGAATGGTTGTAAGAATGGTTGGAAAGAATGGTTGGGAAGAACAGTTCTATGAAAGATAGCTGAATTAATTTAAACCAGACATTTAGGGGTTCTCAAAGGAGAGCAGGTTGGAGAGGCTTGCAAGATGGTACGAACGAGAACTAGGACTATGTGACATGAAACTAGACATTAAAAGGTTCCCAAAGAGTGACAGGGATAAGAGGCCACCAATGGAGTTCTAAGACACCATGACTAAGGTACTTGAACTCAAGTTTATTTGGTATAAGAGTATATATTTATATATTGGAGCAGATCTTTACAATTTATTTAAATCGTGCGGTTTCTACAATGCACCATGAAGTACACATGTATACACTCGAATCACATTTAGAACCACTGCATGTGGAAGGGGGAATATATTTACATTTGGAGCCTGATACTTTTCTTGATTGTGGCTGTCAACTCCCAATGAAAAACAGTGCTACAGAAGTCACAACTGGGGAACAAAAGCATTGCCTAAGGTTGGATACTTTTAGATGAGTCTCGTACATGATGTGGAACAGACTTCCTACAAGAGGACATACTGCAATGATAGCTCCCATGCTCCTAAAGCAACAAGAAAACGTATGCTGATCACCATATTTAATATACCTTACATTTTGTAAAAGGTAAAGGCTTGCCTTACTAGTTACTGCTGTCTGGGATGAAGTGGTGGAGCAATCATGATACTTCTCTTCAGATTTTGTGAGGCTGAGTGTTCACTTTTCTCCTCTCACTCATTTGACTTCTCTGGTAAGAGGCTAGATTGTTGCTGAGCAGAGTGGGGCATGCAGAATAACTTTGTGAAATGAGATTAGAGATGGAAGAAGTGGCTTCAGCTCATTAAAAGGGCAGTCATTGTGTCAGACTCTCAATCTTTACTTCAGAAGGTACAGAAAGGACGACATAATAGATGGCAGTTGTAGAAGCCTCAAACTGGCAGGGGCTGATGTGCATCTACTTATGTCTTCTAATGATCTTTCTTACTTCCTTGTTGGTTTCAGTGCATATTTCCAACGCCATGGGTCTAGTATTTCTGATTCTGATTTTGTTCAAATTTCCATTCTTCATTTTTCTGTATCTTTGATATAGTTTCTGCTACTTTCCCAGGCTTTCTGTTGGCATTCTGTTTTGATCAGATCTTTTCTGCAAGCCTCATTTCATAAATTTGTATTTGTTACCAGTGCTCTTCTGCATTCTCTATTTATTGTTGTTGTTGTAACACAAAGATACATATTTGATATTGGAAATGTATCCCGGATTTCTTTGTTTTAATTAAGAATCTCAGACTAAACTGTTGTCTGTGGTTAAATGTTGTTGTATATCTTTTTAGTTTCATCTTTATTTTGTCGCGTAATGAGGATCTGAACTTTTTGCTTATACATGTACGATCAATCTGTTTTCTGTGCTATGGTCTGATGACTTTCAAGCTGTTTTGTGTATTCTTGTATGTAGAAACATGCTATTTTGTGTATTCTTGTATGTGGAAACATGCTGTTTTGTGTATTCTTGTATGTGGAAACATGCTGTTTTGTGTATTCTTGTATGTGGAAACATGCTGTTTTGTGTATTCTTGTATATGGAAACATGCTGTTTTGTGTATTCTTGTATGTGGAAACATGCTGTTTTGTGTATTCTTGTATGTGGAAACATGCTGTTTTGTGTATTCTTGTATGTGGAAACATGCTGTTTTGTGTATTCTTGTATGTGGAAACATGCTGTTCTCAATCACCAGTTGATTTATAGCACAGAAATCCAAGAGCAACTCTCCATTGTTGCTGTTAATCCTGAGTCCAAGTTTGTCCATGATCTCTTCAAAACTGATATTACCATTCCCAGTTTTACTAATTAGGTCATCCATGACAGTTGTAGTGTCATTCCTTCTCCTTTTCTCCATTGTATTTTGAATACTGGCATAAAATTATTCTTCCACTGAGTTTTCTTTGTCATTGCTCATCATATAACATTGAACAATGTTTATTTGAATCCTCTTTTTGGCAGTTTTGAAAGTAGCTAGTATTATTTTAGGTACTACTGCCTCCTATTCTGTAAATGCATTTTGCAACTCTTTGGGTAGCATTAGGACCAGACCTTCATTATGCTGTGTGCCTTCTTCAGTGTGCCCTGAGGACAACAGCATTTCAACTGTGCTAGCTTTCATCGTCTACACTATTGTCCATCTTGCTTCAGCCAGCCCCATGATATTGATGTTGTATTTTTTCAATTCTGTGGACATCTATGCAACCTTTCTCTGTTTGGACATTGTACGAATGTTTGACTTCAATTTTGAAAATGTTCCTACAAAATATATGTAAATCCCAATGCAGACTCACTGCGGCTTTCTAAGCATCAACCATTGGTACTCTTTGCAGATTATCTTCTTTAGTCTTGGATGGTTGAGTTTTATTTTATATTTAGTTGATTTGTCCATATTTGTTGATGTTTTTGTGTCTTAAAGTTTCTGCAGGATGAGCTAGTCATAGCCAGTGCTATGCCCAAACCCTCCATATTCATCTTTTACAACATGCTTTGCAGATTTACAGCATTACTATTATTTGCTACTCTTTCAGGCCCCAGCAATACACGGGTGGTATCTTCCAAATGTGTTGCAAAAAGGGACTAATTAAGGCTGTGTATGGGGCTAGCAACCTCATCATGTAAAACCATTGCTATAGATACTGTCTTTGGATGTACTCAGAGACAGGCTTCCTATAAGAGGCCAGCTGAAAGGTGCTTCAAGGGCTCCACATGAAACAAAGAGGCGAAAGAAGAAGACTAGAGAAAGAGTGCAAGAGTGTGCCTCTTATTATTTGAATGATTATAACAAATTGGCTCTCGTTGCAAATCAGACAGAATATTAGAATATTTTCCTGTCGCAGTTCACTCCTGTTGTATATGGAAACCTGAGTCTGTTTTTAGATTTAGGAAACGCAAGACATTGAATAAATAAACTCTTCACTTAATCTCGTAATGCTGCGACATACATTGGCGGTTTCCCCAAGGGTAGTAACTGATGATGAAGGTAGTCTTGCTGCAGTTACTACCCTTGGGGAAACCGCCAATGTATGTCGCAGCAAGACTACCTTCATCATCATTCATTTCCCCTTTTGACTTCATGCAAAGGGACATCACTACAGCTTGCCTGCCTAGTGGAAATCTGTATCTGGCAACATGTAGTGAGGATTTCAAAATAAAGGTTTGATACGATGAAGTTTGCTAGTCCCTTACCTGCTTAGAGAGAAATGGTTGATGGCACAGGATGGATCTGCTTAGAGAGAAATAGTTGATGGCACAGGATGGATCTGCTTGGTGGGGATGGTTGATGGCACAGGATGGATCTGCTTGGAGAGGAATAGTTGATGGCACAGGATGGATCTGCTTGGAGAGAAATAGTTGATGGCACAGGATGGATCTGCTTGGAGAGGAATAGTTGATGGCACAGGATGGATCTGCTTGGTGGGGATGGTTGATGGCATAGGATGGATCTGCTTGGAGAGAGTTGGTTGATGGCACAGGATGGATCTGCTTAGAGAGGAATAGTTGATGGCACAGGATGGATCTGCTTGGAGAGGAATAGTTGATGGCACAGGATGGATCTGCTTGGTGGGGATGGTTGATGGCACAGGATGGATCTGCTTGGAGAGGATGGTTGATGGCACAGGATGGATCTGCTTGGTGGGGATGGTTGATGGCACAGGATGGATCTGCTTGGTGGGGATGGTTGATGGCACAGGATGGATCTGCTTGGTGGGGATGGTTGATGGCACAGGATAGATCTGTTTGGTGGGGATGGTTGATGGCACAGGATAGATCTGCTTGGAGAGGAATAGTTGATGACACAGGATAAGTTTGCTTAGAGAGAAATGGTTGATGGCACAGGATGGATCTGCTTGGAGAGGAATAGTTGATGGCACAGGATGGATCTGTTTTGTGGGGATGGTTGATGGCACAGGATGGATCTGCTTGGTGGGGATGGTTGATGGCACAGGATGGATCTGTTTGGTGGGGATGGTTGATGGCATAGGATGGATCTGCTTGGAGAGAGTTGGTTGATGGCACAGGATGGATATGTTTGGTGGGGGTGGTTGATGGCATAGGATGGATCTATTTGATGGGGATGGTTGATGGCATAGGATGGATCTGCTTGGAGAGAGTTGGTTGATGGCACAGGATGGATCTGTTTGGTGGGGATGGTTGATGGCACAGGATGGATCTGCTTGGTGGGGATGGTTGATGGCACAGGATGGATCTGCTTGGTGGGGATGGTTGATGGCATAGGATGGATCTGCTTGGTGGGGATGGTTGATGGAATAGGATGGATCTGTTTGCTGGGGATGGTTGATGGCATAGGATGGATCTGCTTGGAGAGAGTTGGTTGATGGCCCAGGATGGATCTGTTTGGTGGGGATGGTTGATGGCATAGGATGGATCTGCTTGGAGAGGAATAGTTGATGGCACTGGATGGATCTGTTTGGTGGAGATGGTTGATGGCATAGGATGGATCTGCTTGGAGAGGAATAGTTGATGGCACAGGATGGATCTGCTTGGTGGGGATGGTTGATGGCACAGGACAGGTCTGTTTCAAGTGGATTAGGACATGGTCTATACATCCCAAGGTGAAAGGGAGGATGAATATAATTTAGAGCCTTATGTTGTGTATTGACCTATTTCCTCTTTTAGTGATTGCTTTTAATGAAATCATGATTGTTTGATGTCTAATGCTGTTGAAAATATATGATCAAAATAGTATTAAAAAATGTTTAAATATCATTTTAATATGTACATGACTTTTTTATCTCCTTGTACATGACTTTGTTATCTCCTTGTACACACTTGGTTATTCCCTTGTACATGATTTTGTCTTCTCCTTGTACATGACTTTTTTGTTTCTTGCTTTCTTGAACATGACTTAGTTGCTTCCTTGCCCATGACTTTCTTGCTTCCTTGTATTTGACCTTGTTATTTCCAGCTTCCTTGTACGTGAATTTGTTGCTTCCTTGTACGTGACTTTGTTGCTTCCTTGTACGTGACTTTGTTCCTTCCTTGTATGTGACTTTGTTGCTTCCTGCTACCTTGTACATGACTTTGTTGCTTTCTTGTACATGACTTTGTTTGCTTCCTTGTACATGACTTTGTTGCTTCCTGCTACATTGTACATGACTTTGATAAAGTAGAGCCTCCTCAACCAGCTCTCCAAAATGGAAAAAAACACCTGGAGATTTCAAGCAGACCGTGTTGGTGAAATATCAAGGAAGACCACACCAGTTTCTCCAGACAAAGACTTACAGCCGCAGAGCCTCACAGAAGCATCGACCACACTAGTTTCTCCAGACAAAGACTTACAGTCGCAGAGCCTCACAGAAGCATCGACCTCACCAGTTTCTCCAGACAAAGACTTACAGCCGCAGAGCCTCACAGAAGCATCGACCACACCAGTTTCTCCAGACAAAGACTTACAGCCGCAGAGTCCCACAGAAGCATCGACCACACCAGTTTCTCCAGACAAAGACTTACAGCCGCAAAGCCTCACAGAAGCATCGACCACACCAGTTTCTCCAGACAAAGACTTACAGCCGCAGAGCCTCACAGAAGCATCGACCACACCAGTTTCTCCAGACAAAGACTTACAGCCGCAGAGTCCCACAGAAGCATCGACCACACCAGTTTCTCCAGACAAAGACTTACAGCCGCAGAGCCTCACAGAAGCATCGACCACACCAGTTTCTCCAGACAAAGACTTACAGCCGCAGAGCCTCACAGAAGCATCGACCACACCAGTTTCTCCAGACAAAGACTTACAGCCGCAGAGTCCCACGGAAGCATCGACCACACCAGTTTCTCCAGACAAAGACTTACAGCCGCAGAGTCCCACAGAAGCATCGACCACACCAGTTTCTCCAGACAAAGATTTACAGCCGCAGAGCCTCACAGAAGCATCGACCACACCAGTTTCTCCAGACAAAGACTTACAGCCGCAGAGTCCCACAGAAGCATCGACCACACCAGTTTCTCCAGACAAAGACTTACAGCCGCAGAGTCCCACAGAAGCATCGACCACACCAGTTTCTCCAGACAAAGACTTACAGCCGCAGAGCCTCACAGAAGCATCGACCACACCAGTTTCTCCAGACAAAGACTTACAGCCGCAGAGCCTCACAGAAGCATCGACCACACCAGTTTCTCCAGACAAAGACTTACAGCCGCAGAGTCCCACGGAAGCATCGACCACACCAGTTTCTCCAGACAAAGACTTACAGCCGCAGAGTCCCACAGAAGCATCGACCACACCAGTTTCTCCAGACAAAAACTTACAGCCGCAGAGCCTCACAGAAGCATCGACCACACCAGTTTCTCCAGACAAAGATTTACAGCCGCATAGCCTCACAGAAGCATCGACCACACCAGTTTCTCCAGACAAAGACTTACAGCCGCAGAGTCCCACAGAAGCATCGACCACACCAGTTTCTCCAGACAAAGACTTACAGCCGCAGAGTCCCACAGAAGCATCGACCACACCAGTTTCTCCAGACAAAGACTTGCAGCCGCAGAGTCCCACAGAAGCATCGACCACACCAGTTTCTCCAGACAAAGACTTACAGCCGCAGAGTCCCACAGAAGCATCGACCACACCAGTTTCTCCAGACAAAGACTTACAGCCGCAGAGTCCCACAGAAGCATCGACCACACCAGTTTCTCCAGACAAAGACTTACATCCGCAGAGCCTCACAGAAGCATCGACCATACCAGTTTCTCCAGACAAAGACTTACAGCCGCAGAGCCTCACAGAAGCATCGACCACACCAGTTTCTCCAGACAAAGACTTACAGCCGCAGAGCCTCACAGAAGCATCGACCACACCAGTTTCTCCAGACAAAGACTTACAGCCGCAGAGCCTCACAGAAGCATCGACCACACCAGTTTCTCCAGACAAAGACTTACAGCTGCAGAGCCTCACAGAAGCATCGACCACACCAGTTTCTCCAGACAAAGACTTACAGCCGCAGAGTCCCACAGAAGCATCGACCACACCAGTTTCTCCAGACAAAGACTTACAGCCGCAGAGTCCCACAGAAGCATCGACCACACCAGTTTCTCCAGACAAAGACTTACAGCCGCAGAGTCCCACAGAAGCATCGACCACACCAGTTTCTCCAGACAAAGATTTACAGCCGCAGAGTCCCACAGAAGCATCGACCACACCAGTTTCTCCAGACAAAGACTTACAGCCGCAGAGTCCCACAGAAGCATCGACCACACCAGTTTCTCCAGACAAAGACTTGCAGCCGCAGAGTCCCACAGAAGCATCGACCACACCAGTTTCTCCAGACAAAGACTTGCAGCCGCAGAGTCCCACAGAAGCATCGACCACACCAGTTTCTCCAGACAAAGACTTACAGCCGCAGAGCCTCACAGAAGCATCGACCACACCAGTTTCTCCAGACAAAGACTTACAGCCGCAGAGCCTCACAGAAGCATCGACCACACCGTTTTCTCTAGACAAAGACTTACAGCCGCAGAGTCCCACAGAAGCATCGACCACACCAGTTTCTCCAGACAAAGACTTACAGCCGCAGAGCCTCACAGAAGCATCGACCACACCAGTTTCTCCAGACAAAGACTTACAGCCGCAGAGTCCCACAGAAGCATCGACCACACCAGTTTCTCCAGACAAAGACTTACAGCCGCAGAGTCCCACAGAAGCATCGACCACACCAGTTTCTCCAGACAAAGACTTGCAGCCGCAGAGTCCCACAGAAGCATCGACCACACCAGTTTCTCCAGACAGAAGCCGCAGAGCCTCACAGAAGCATCAAGCAGACCACTCGTGCCATTGCTGAGCAGCAGCGCGTGATCCCATCTCTTAAAGCTGCAGATGGAACGAGTGACCTCCCATCTGCAGATAGAAAGGGTCATATGCGGCTTCTACACGAACTTATTCAAGTCATCGCTACACGCCCGCTCGCCACGTTCTCAAACGTTTGGGACGTGTCCCTGAGGTGCCCGTGTTACACCCGTTCTGAGAGAAATTGTTCCCTGAGGATTCTTGAGATTTACCTCCCTTTTTCCTACACCGATATTGGGTTCACCAGACCCTTTTCGACACGTACTTGGGACAAACCTTCTCACTCGCAAGTGATCAGCTCTCTCTGTCTCTCTCGCTGTCTCTCTCTCTCTCTCTCTCTCTCTGCCTTTCTTATTGTTTACAAGGTATCTATAATTCCCTCCATCGAGCAAAAATGCAAGGCTTTATGTGTCTGATGGGCTAACCACCCCGTAAACGCTTTCTCTCCCGAATCTCATCATCATCATCATCATCAGTCCCGTAACCTAGAAGGTCGTTGGAGGCACCGTTATTGTAGTTTGTCAAACCAGTTACCACCATACGCCTCGATGTTTCGTAAGAGTATTCGTTTCAGCTATAGACCTTCCCGTCCACTCTTTTATATTTTCATCCCATCTCATCCTCCCCTACGCTTTCCAGGCCCAGTGCCTTGCATGGTGGTCTTGGTCAGCACCACCGATCGTGATATATGTCCATACTATGTAAGTTTTCGTGTTTTTACTATAGTCAATAGGTTTTTATTTTTGCCTAACTCCTTACTAACAGTTCCACCTCTATATCCGCTTTTTGTATGCTATTTTCTTCATTCTAAAAACAAAATGGCTGTCGACTCGTCCACCCCAGTTGGCTGTTTAGCCGCCACTCTAATTTTGTCCCACTCATCTAAAATCGTATTGACTGAAATACCTTCCAGCCACTGTTACTCCAAATGTGACGGCCTGACGTGCGAGTCCTTGTCGTCAACCAAGGCCCCGCCACTTATGTCTGGTACCAGCCTGGTACTAAGATTGGTCAATCTACTCTCTACCCAGAATCTAGACAAGTTTTCTCCCTATAGTGAGCATTAACCTTTCTCTTTTCTGTCGACACCGGCGCTGTATTGACCGTGGAGTGACCTGGGCTCGCAAACAAATATTCAGGCAACTTTTGACTCCCACAGAATAAAGTCACCAGCCATAACTTCCTCTGCTGCAAGCCCCTATGCTCCACATAACTGTACACAACACGTGCCCGAGACAGAACCGCGTGGAAACTGAGGTGTGACACGCAAACAAACAAGACATGAAGACACCACCGCAATTTTGGAACGACCACTTCGTCGTCTGGCTTGTACCTCCCCGTACAGGATCGTATTTGTAAGACCGTTTGATCTCGATATGAGGTCGTAACAAACGCGTTTCCGTCTTTTTGCTGTTGCCAAAAGGTCTTCAAAAAGTTTAATTCTTTCTCGTATTTCCTATTAAAAATTCGGTTTTTGTACGTAACGTTTAGAAGTCTTCAGAAACATCTCATCTCCAAGGCCTGTATCCTCCGCTGCAGGTCAGCTGTAATTGTCCATGTCTCACAGCATTATGTATTACAGAGGGAACGGCTTTTAAACAAATGGATAGGTTAAAAGTGGATAAATGGTCTGGTCAAGACGATATTCATCCAAAATTACTGCTTGAACTTAAAAACCTGCCAGCAAAACATTGGTTTATTGTTATTCTCATTCTTGAGACGAAGATTGTGTGAAAGAATTGGAAAGATGCTAAAAAATGAATGAAATCAGATCCAGCTGATTATAAACCAGCGAGTTTCACAAACATTATCTGCAAAATGTAGGCTCAATTATCAAAGAAGACATAGCAATGACCTTGGGAAAATGTGTTCTCATCAGGCAGAGTTGGCATGGGTTTACTAAAGGAAGATCGTGCTTAACAAATATGTGATCTCATCAGGCAGAGTTGGCATGGGTTTACTAAAGGAAGATCGTGCTTAACAAATATGTGATCTCATCAGGCAGAGTTGGCATGGGTTTACTAAAGGAAGATCGTGCTTAACAAATATGTGATCTCATCAGGCAGAGTTGGCATGGGTTTACTAAAGGAAGATCGTGCTTAACAAATATGTGATCTCATCAGGCAGAGTTGGCATGGGTTTACTAAAGGAAGATCGTGCTTAACAAATATGTTGGAATTCAGGGAGAGGTTACCAAGATTTTAGATGCTGGAGAGCCGGTGGATGATATTTATATAGATTTTGCAAAGGCCAGGAAACACTTGACCGACGCCGAGTTTCTTTGTTCGGTCATGTTGTACGGCTGGACCAGGAAACACTTGACCGGCGCCGAGTTTCTTTGTTCGGTCATGTTGTACGGCTGGACCAGGAAACACTTGACCGGCGCCGAGTTTCTTTGTTCGGTCATGTTGTGCGGCTGGACCAGGAAACACTTGACCGGCGCCGAGTTTCTTTGTTCGGTCATGTTGTGCGGCTGGACCAGGAAACACTTGACCGGCGCCGAGTTTCTTTGTTCGGTCATGTTGTACGGCTGGACCAGGAAACACTTGACCGGCGCCGAGTTTCTTTGTTCGGTCATGTTGTACGGCTGGACCAGGAAACATTTGACCGGCGCCGAGTTTCTTTGTTCGGTCATGTTGTACGGCTGGACCAGGAAACACTTGACCGGCGCCGAGTTTCTTTGTTCGGTCATGTTGTACGGCTGGACCAGGAAACACTTGACCGGCGCCGAGTTTCTTTGTTCGGTCATGTTGTACGGCTGGACCAGGAAACACTTGACCGGCGCCGAGTTTCTTTCTTCGGTCATGTTGTACGGCTGGACCAGGAAACACTTGACCGACGCCGAGTTTCTTTGTTCGGTCATGTTGTACGGCTGGACCAGGAAACACTTGACCGGCGCCGAGTTTCTTTGTTCGGTCATGTTGTACGGCTGAACCAGGAAACACTTGACCGGCGCCGAGTTTCTTTGTTCGGTCATGTTGTACGGCTGGACCAGGAAACACTTGACCGGCGCCGAGTTTCTTTGTTCGGTCATGTTGTACGGCTGGACCAGGAAACACTTGACCGGCGCCGAGTTTCTTTGTTCGGTCATGTTGTACGGCTGGACCAGGAAACACTTGACCGGCGCCGAGTTTCTTTGTTCGGTCATGTTGTACGGCTGGACCAGGAAACCCCTGCCCAAGATACTACACAAGTCGTTCATCAGCGCAAAAAGTCTTCCGACGATCGGCTGGATGCGCAGAAGAGGCCGTGCCAGTACAGTATGGCTCCAGCATGTATCAACCTCCACCTCCGCCAAGTACGAGGCCTCTAACCACGCCGCAGCAGTGGGTCATGTATGTGGTTAACGACGCAACTGGCCTCAGACGCCTTAGTCTTAGCCATGCCTTGGCGAACATTATTATTATTAACGGAACAAACAGAATGAAGAAGTTTATTTCTGAAACATCCACTAAAAAACTCCAACTGTCGAAACATAAAATCAACACTAAAATTTAAATTAATAATTTAAATCATGAGCATCTTTTAAAAAATGTATTAAATATAAGTTACTTTTATTGACTTTATTTGTATATGTTGTTATCGATTAAATAGATATGGCACAATGTTTTGTTTCGAGAATCGTTACGTTATATTTTTTAACGTTTAGCACACAACTGGTAAACAAAGTTGTCTTCCTAAATAGATGGTAACGGTAATGGTAACTTGTGTTCCAGCCGTTATGTTGTTTACAAATCTGCACAAGCATTGTCAACCTTATAACTTATATAGTTGCAATTATCTACACTTACTCTTTTCAATTAGCGTATGATGTGACCAAAGCTAAGTTTCACTGTTAACTACAACTACTAACTACTACTGTTAGTGTTACTGTTGTTAGTGTTAAGGAAGACTTAGTACTAATAGTACTAAGTAATAATAGTAAACATAGTTTTTTACATACTAATACTATATTTATATATAATAAGTATATTTTATATATATTTTTATATTATTAATATTATTATTAACTTATAATATATGGATGATAGTCTCATCGCAGAGATCTGGCGCTTGTGGGGGCAGTAGTAGATTGTAGACATGATGATGATGAGGAGTAGTATACTAGTAGCTTAAGAGTTTACGTAACTTTGTGTTCGATTTAAGAGTGTTGATTTGAAATAGATTTTGTGACAGTTCTCTTCCGTTCTGAATTATATTGATAATGATTATTCATATTCGGTCAAAGTAATTTAGTAAAAAGCATAGGTTACAAATACTAAAATAGTTGAGTCATTTACCCCACTTTAGAGAGCCTCAGGGTGTGTAACACTAGTAGTAGTAATAGTAAGTTTAGTAACATGTAACTGTAACACTAAAATGACTAACAGAGTATTTGCAGTGAGTAAGGGACCAGAGTGTTGGTTTCAAGAGCAATTATATTATTATTTTATATGAGGCTGTGAAGACTAGGAAATCACTAATGTCAGGACCCTCACACGTCAGCGTTAAGGGAAACATACTGACCTCGCTGCTCATGCTCATCTTAAAAAAGACTGTTACTGCAGCCTGGCCAACGAGGTGGGAGATAAACACTGTGGTCCACATGGTGGCGAGCCTATTGAGAAAACGTGCATTGCACTATATCAAGGAGGATCAAGGTCAACCTTATTTAGTATATCTCAGAATATGAGAAGACCCTATGAAAGACATCAAGAATGAAGAACATCCAGCAAATGTATGATGAGGTTGCTAGCTCCATGAACAACCCAATTTAGTCACCTTTTATAACATGCTTAGAAGGTTACAGTGTGTCTTTTCTTTTCAACTTGGGTCCAACTCAGGTTTGAATTGTTTAAGTATCAGGTGTAGTATGTCCCATAGCTGACATATGCTGTGTGGAGACTTTCTTTGTACGCTGTCTCAGCTTTTGTCAGGTATGCTGACCAGCTAGTTACCTGTGTTGCTGATTTGCCAGCTCTGAAAGGGACATGCAGACATATGTGAACAAGTTCTCTACAGTCTGTGACATGTTCGGGTTTTAGAATTAATTTTTTTTAAACAAGTCATGTTTCAGCCTGTCCCGAGGCGTGTATATTTCAATCCAGATATCAGAATCACGAACAAACACCTCCAATCAGTAGACAGTGTCACTTACCTTGGCAGCACTCTCTCAAGAAAAACTACTATTGACTTTGAGGTCAGCAACAGAATGTTCAAGGCCGTTGCTGCCTTTGGAAGGCTGTGCAACGATGTGTGGTATCAAAAGGGTCTAAGCCTTGATACAAAACTTAGTCTACCAAACCGTAGTGCTCACCACTCTTCTGTGTGTCAGTGAGACATGGACTGTGTACAGCAGGCATGCTAGAAAAACAAACCACTGCCAAACAAATTGCTTTCGTAAATTGTTGAGAATACAGTGACAGGATAGGGTACCAGACACTGAGATGCTCACGATGACCAAAATGCAGAGCATCCACACACTGTTGCAGATTTCCAAGATTAGGTGGGTCAGCCACATCGTGCACACACCAGACTAGCACATTCCCAAACAACTGATGTATGAAGAACTGCAAGAGGGCCTGCGTCTGGTCGATGGACAAAAGAAACGCTTTAAAGGCTCCCTCAAAATATCTCTGACATGCTTCAACATCGATATAGACTCATGGGATTGACTGGTACAAGACCGCCAGGCATGGTGTAGAACCACAATCAGAGGCGCCTCCATTGCTGAGGTACATCAGGCTTCCGAGGCACAGAGAAAACGTATTTTGCAAAAATACAAAACAACTAACACTCACATGTCGAACTCTGACCTTAAATGCTGCATATGTGGAAGGGGTTTCCGTGCTAGAATTGGACTATTCATCCACTTCCGGACTCACCTGTGTGGTACAACACAACATGTCTGACTGCTGTTGTCATCATCACTTGCGATGGGCGGATATTATTATTAGTGTGAGATTATTGTTGAAGCTACTCATACTGAATTAATTTCAAATCCTGATGATGTTTCTTTGGTGGCTAGTTACATGGGCTATTTTCTTCTTTGGTGTTCATCCTGTAATGGATCTTATGACGGATCATAGTTTACAGTGAGACTGTGATATCTATGTCCTTTTCCAATTTCGGGTGGCTTTTTTGGGTACAGGGCTCGCCTTCCCGCTGCGATCCATGTTCTCTTAGCCAGACTACACAAGTGCAGCCTGTTTCCAGCACAGCCACTTCGAGGTGGAATAGGGACTTGGTCAGCGTTGGTTAGCTGAAACTCATGCAAATAGCCAGCTATGAGTTGCTGGTTCCTGTCGGCTAATTCACTGTGCTGCATCTTCTTACATCCTGAAGCATACCTACGTCCTCCTGGCTATAGTGAAATGAAAGGCTTCTCAGTAAGCTCACTGTTATGGGTATCACAGTATCGATCCCCAACTTGTTAGGCAGACTGCTGTAACACAACCTGTTTCCAGGAGGTGGATGTGTAGTGGGATCTTGATCAGTATGTCTCACCTGACCCTGATGTGTTGTGGGGTCTTGATCAGTATGTCTCACCTGACCCTGATGTGTTGTGGGGTCTTGATCAGTATGTCTCACCTGACCCTGATGTGTAGTGGGGTCTTGATCAGTATGTCTCACCTGACCCTGATGTGTTGTGGGGTCTTGATCAGTATGTCTCACCTGACCCTGATGTGTGGTGGGGTCTTGATCAGTATGTCTCACCTGACCCTGATGTGTTGTGGGGTCTTGATCAGTATGTTTCACCTGACCCTGATGTGTTGTGAGGTCTTGATTAGTATGTCTCACCTGACCCTGATGTGTGGTGGGGTCTTGATCAGTATGTCTCACCTGACCCTGATGTGTTGTGGGGTCTTGATCAGTATGTCTCACCTGACCCTGATGTGTTGTGGGGTCTTGATCAGTATGTCTCACCTGACCCTGATGTGTTGTGGGGTCTTGATCAGTATGTCTCACCTGACCCTGATGTGTTGTGGGGTCTTGATCAGTATGTCTCACCTGACCCTGATGTGTTGTGGGGTCTTGATCAGTATGTCTCACCTGACCCTGATGTTAGTCTTCTCTCTTAGTTTGAGATAAAGGGAGTCCCATAACCACTTAAGGAGGAAAAAATAGAATCACTGCAACCTTCAAAGCATATTATAAAAGGAGGTGATTCAATAGGCCTGTTCAAGTTGCTAATATGTAAGAACATAGCTATTGAAGTCACCACTGCAAATGCTCAGATATTGGTTTCTTGTTAAGTGGCCAGGTGTAGTAGTTGCGATGTGCTTCAATCAATCAAAGCCAATCGCTCCGCTTGGTGGATATGCCATTGACAACATTCCGCCAGCATACATGGTCCTGGGCAACTCTTTCTGTCTCTCCCCAGATGTAATCATTTAATCTTAGTTCCTTCCTACATTCTCGTCTCCATGTATTTTTTGGCCTACCACTCTTTCTCTTCCCTTGAGGATTACATGTAAGAGCCTGTCTAGCTATGTTGGTCGGTGCCTTCTGCAGCAGATGTCCTATCTAACCCCATTTACTTAGCTTAATTTGTTGTTCCAGTGGCTATTGTTGGTAACTTTCCCAGCGGTCTTCATTCCTCACCATTTCCTGCTGCTTTATGCCCATTATCTTTTATAGGCATCTGTTAACGAAGAACTGGAGTCTTTGTTGTATGACCTTGATCGTACTCAACATTTTGGCTTCATACAGCAACACCAACTTGACACTGGCGTTGAGTATTCTAACATTGGTGTCAATCTTGATTTCTCTGGATCTCCATATGTTGTTTAGTGTCAAGAATGCCCCATTTGCCTTTCCAATTCTGGTCCTAACATCTGCATCTGTACCTCCTGATGTGTCAATTGTGCTGCCCAAATAAGTAAATGTATCCACTTCCTCCAACTGCTCTCTCTCCAGCATGATTAGATCTTTGCCAATAGTATTGAGTTTAAGAAACTTGGCTTTCTTCATGCTGATATTCAGTCCCAATTTGGCTGATTGTTCATTCTTCCCATCAAGTTTCTCTTCCATCTGGCAATGACTATGATAAAAATAGAAAATCATTTGTGTAGTCGATGTCCTCAAATTGTGACCAAAGTTTCCACTGAATCCCAGTTCTTTTCGCTCTTTATTATCAAATTTATAGCCAACCAGAACAGGAAGGACAAGAGAAGGCATCCTTTTCTCACCCAAGTTTGCACCCTGAAGCTGTCAGTCAGTGCTCCTTCATGTACCACTCTACTAACTGAATCTTCATATAAATTCTGGAGTGAAAAGGTGAATCAACCAGGTTCCTCCTGTATCATAGTAACTCATCACTTTGAGGCTGGCTGACTCTTATTATTTCAACTTGCATTGTGATCTGACTCTTGTCCTTTTGAAAATCTTTGTTCAGCAACATTCTTTATCTGTCGACTCGCCGCCTTGTTAGAGTACCTCATATAATATCTTCATCATCATGCCACCCCCCCCCCCCCCACCCCCCTCTTCTTACTTCAGTAGAAGCATGGAGCTCACCACCACAGTTTACCAGCAAGACCTCTCACTAGAGCAGCTTAACAGCAAGACCTCACACTAGAGCAGCTTAACTAGAGCAGCTTAACAGCAAGACCTCTCACTAGAGCAGCTTAACTAGAGCAGCTTAACTAGAGCAGCTTAACTAGAGCAGCTTAACAGCAAGACCTCTCACTAGAGCAGCTTAACAGCAAGACCTCTCACTAGAGCAGCTTAACAGCAAGACCTCTCACTAGAGCAGCTTAACTAGAGCAGCTTAACTAGAGCAGCTTAACAGCAAGACCTCTCACTAGAGCAGCTTAACTAGAGCAGCTTAACAGCAAGACCTCTCACTAGAGCAGCTTAACAGCAAGACCTCTCACTAGAGCAGCTTAACAGCAAGACCTCTCACTAGAGCAGCTTAACAGCAAGACCTCTCACTAGAGCAGCTTAACAGCAAGACCTCTCACTAGAGCAGCTTAACTAGAGCAGCTTAACTAGAGCAGCTTAACAGCAAGACCTCTCACTAGAGCAGCTTAACTAGAGCAGCTTAACTAGAGCAGCTTAACAGCAAGACCTCTCACTAGAGCAGCTTAACAGCAAGACCTCTCACTAGAGCAGCTTAACTAGAGCAGCTTAACAGCAAGACCTCTCACTAGAGCAGCTTAACTAGAGCAGCTTAACTAGAGCAGCTTAACAGCAAGACCTCTCACTAGAGCAGCTTAACAGCAAGACCTCTCACTAGAGCAGCTTAACAGCAAGACCTTACACTAGAGCAGCTTAACTAGAGCAGCTTAACTAGAGCAGCTTAACAGCAAGACCTCTCACTAGAGCAGCTTAACAGCAAGACCTCTCACTAGAGCAGCTTAACAGCAAGACCTCTCACTAGAGCAGCTTAACTAGAGCAGCTTAACTAGAGCAGCTTAACAGCAAGACCTCTCACTAGAGCAGCTTAACAGCAAGACCTCTCACTAGAGCAGCTTAACTAGAGCAGCTTAACAGCAAGACCTCTCACTAGAGCAGCTTAACAGCAAGACCTTACACTAGAGCAGCTTAACTAGAGCAGCTTAACAGCAAGACCTCTCACTAGAGCAGCTTAACTAGAGCAGCTTAACAGCAAGACCTCTCACTAGAGCAGCTTAACTAGAGCAGCTTAACTAGAGCAGCTTAACTAGAGCAGCTTAACTAGAGCAGCTTAACAGCAAGACCTCTCACTAGAGCAGCTTAACTAGAGCAGCTTAACTAGAGCAGCTTAACTAGAGCAGCTTAACTAGAGCAGCTTAACAGCAAGACCTCTCACTAGAGCAGCTTAACTAGAGCAGCTTAACAGCAAGACCTTACACTAGAGCAGCTTAACAGCAAGACCTCTCACTAGAGCAGCTTAACAGCAAGACCTTACACTAGAGCAGCTTAACAGCAAGACCTCTCACTAGAGCAGCTTAACAGCAAGACCTTACACTAGAGCAGCTTAACTAGAGCAGCTTAACAGCAAGACCTTACACTAGAGCAGCTTAACAGCAAGACCTTACACTAGAGCAGCTTAACAGCAAGACCTTACACTAGAGCAGCTTAACAGCAAGACCTCTCACTAGAGCAGCTTAACTAGAGCAGCTTAACAGCAAGACCTTACACTAGAGCAGCTTAACAGCAAGACCTCTCACTAGAGCAGCTTAACTAGAGCAGCTTAACAGCAAGACCTTACACTAGAGCAGCTTAACAGCAAGACCTCTCACTAGAGCAGCTTAACTAGAGCAGCTTAACTAGAGCAGCTTAACAGCAAGACCTCTCACTAGAGCAGCTTAACTAGAGCAGCTTAACTAGAGCAGCTTAACTAGAGCAGCTTAACTAGAGCAGCTTAACTAGAGCAGCTTAACTAGAGCAGCTTAACTAGAGCAGCTTAACAGCAAGACCTCTCACTAGAGCAGCTTAACTAGAGCAGCTTAACAGCAAGACCTCTCACTAGAGCAGCTTAACTAGAGCAGCTTAACTAGAGCAGCTTAACAGCAAGACCTCTCACTAGAGCAGCTTAACTAGAGCAGCTTAACAGCAAGACCTCTCACTAGAGCAGCTTAACTAGAGCAGCTTAACTAGAGCAGCTTAACAGCAAGACCTCTCACTAGAGCAGCTTAACAGCAAGACCTTACACTAGAGCAGCTTAACAGCAAGACCTCTCACTAGAGCAGCTTAACTAGAGCAGCTTAACAGCAAGACCTCTCACTAGAGCAGCTTAACAGCAAGACCTTACACTAGAGCAGCTTAACAGCAAGACCTTACACTAGAGCAGCTTAACAGCAAGACCTTATACTGTTGGGTAGGTTAAATATGAACTGGGAAAAAACTTGGAGACTGGAGACCCCAGAACCGCACCTACCTTAGACCTAGAAAGCCACACGAAGGAAACCACTAACAAACTTACTACTAATGGCCAAATGAAAGTCAGAAAGGCAAACCATGGAAGATATGGAATGGCATCTTCTAATTGCAAACCAGATGGATTTGTAGAGCAAAAGGATAAGCTTTGATTACCTGGCATCAGACACTAATTTGCCTGGTAGAATACCAGGATTCTGAAGTTTAACAGCCATGATGTATAGTAGGATGTCGTGGTTTTACTCTATCATTTCAGTAACGGGTCCTAGGATTCACATAAGGCCCCATATTCTATAGCACTGTAAAAATAGATCATTTTTATGGTGGTAATAATTCTTTCCAAGCTTTAGAAATCTGCGAGGATAAGTCAATAAGTTGGTCACAAAACAAACTGATATAGGATAGCTGAAAAATGTAGTTGGTAGTTTCGTTTCTAATGGTGTCATTAGGGGTCAGCAACATCCAGCTTATTGATTACTGTAGGTAGTAGATGCTAGGTGCCATATGTGCATGCGTTGCTCAGATACAAAATGGTGTCTATACTCACAGTGTACAATCAATATTGTGCAAATCTTTGGGGGGTAAAAGGCCTTTCTGCAAAGGACATTCGTAAGGATATGGGTCCTGTCTGCGGTGAGACATGTTTGTCACATAAATCGGTGCATAACTGGGTCCATACATTTTCTCAAGGACGCTAAAAAATTGCTGGTCATCCTGTTCAGATTACAACAGAAGCATTTATGGGGGAGATGAATTGGGCTAACAGACAACCAACGATAGACAGTGTAGCTACTATAACAGACTGTTCACATGGTTTAGCCTAAGCATTTTTCATGGTCCCACCTTGGCAAGAGATGCTTCATGAACAACAAAGAGGTTGAAAGTGAAGTGCAAATGTTAGTGAGACAGCAGACTTCTATGCTGCAGGTTTTGGTGCATTGATAAAGTGATGAGATAAGTGTATCGATGTTGGTGGGAATGATGAGATTTTAGGGACAGTGTCAGTACAATAATAAATGGTTTTCAAGTTTATATCTCATTTAGTTTTTAAAAAAAATGCCATTTGTGACATTTTTACTAACTTTAAATATACATTTGGAATTCTCTTTATTTCAGGGTTGAAATAAATAACCCCTTTGTGGCCGAAGACTCTATAATTCATGTTTCTGCACACCTCACCCATCGAACAAGCCAAAAGCCTGCTGAGTATGTAATATCGTTCCTGGTTGAAACAATAGCTCTGGAAATAATACCTTATATATAATACAGGAATACAAGAGATATAACTTGTTCTCTTGGGCAACATAAAACAACAAAAATTGCAAAGTAATCTGAAATTATGTCTATAGACATTTTGGAAAGCAATAAAATGGTGGCAAACTTGAATAAAGGTTCAGAAACAAATCCAAGGATTACTTCAAATAGAACATTTACAAAGACAATTTTGACACAAGGTCATGGTTTTTTGCGGCCTTATATGGAATCTGTTTGCGTTGTGGATATTTCTCACAGGATAAATAAAGATTCTGAAATTTTAGGCACATGTGAGAATTCATTACAAGAGTTAAAGGTTCCCATTGGGGAAAACATCAATCTGATGTTGGGTTCAGCGGAAACAGAAGCAGTCAGACTTCTAGAGAGGTGCATCATGACAATGAGAAAGGGTGAAGAAAGTGAGTTTGTTATAGAATATGTGAATGATATTCCCATTGATGTTGACATGCAGAAGCAACACATATCAGGTTTGCTGTGCATACATCTTCATAACTTCACCGAAACCAAGCCCATTTGGTCACTAACTTCGGAAGAGAAGTACGAACTAGCTTTGCAGCATAAGGAACATGGGACAGATTTTTTCAAGGAAGATAAAATTGAAGCTGCATTTTGCCAGTACAGCATTGCTGTCCTTTACCTAATTTGCATAACTGAATGTACGTCAGTTTTAGGTGAAAAACTCCAGCCTGAGAGAAAATGTCTGAGAGAAATATTCATGGTTTTAAAATGTTTCTGTTACCTCAATCTGGCAGCTTGCCAGACGAAGGTTGCCAACCATCGTAGTGTCATCAACAACTGTACACATGCTCTCTTACTAGACAGGACAAATGTCAAAGGATTATACCGAAGAGCACAAGCTTATCTAGCATCTGGAAGGATGGAAGAAGCAAGGTAAGTTGATGCCTTCTATGCAAACAGCGTGACTTCTCTATTTGGACTCATGGTAAGTTTGCCCTTCTTGCATGGAATCAATATATTTGTATACTTTGTTATGCTTTTCACAATTAACATCATCAGATTACAATTAAACCCATATGGGCTCTTCCACTTTCAGCAAAGGGTATGGATGCTGATGGTTCCTGTAGCTAGCTAGCTGTACACACTCAAGCACATGTCCTTGCTCAACCCATGTTTGATGCTAAACTCTTTCATTGCCATGAACCCACCCCAGCATGACCAGGACAGTAGATCCATACTTCCTCAAAGATTTGAGTCCTTCATGGCTGCTATCCACTCAGTCATTCTAACAGACTCCAGAAGCGTACTCCAAGACATCTCAAGCTCCAGACAAGATAGACTCTCACACCAAATAAAATACAATATCGGATTGCAGTCCCAAAAAATAGATCTAGTCCTACAGTGGATACTGGCCCACCATGGGATCCTTGGAAACGAGAAGACAGATGAGCTTGCCAAAGCTGGAAGTGGCTGCACGAAGACTCCCCATCCACAGACCTATAAAGAAACAAAGGTGACATTAAAAGTGACTGAAGAAGATTGTGCCTGGGGCTAGCAACCTGATCATGTAAAACCATCAATACAGAGACTGTCACTGCAATTTGCTTGAATAAAGGCTTCCTGTAAGTGATATTAGCCTTCTGCCCCACCTGGGTTCCATAGTAAGCTGACAATTTCTCCGTAGATGATAACTACATTTTTTTCTTCCCTAGGGCTGATTTGAAACAAGCACTGAAAATAGAACCTCAAAACCGAGCCATTTCATCTTTGATGCAGTCTTGTTATCTGTGAACTGATAACTTTCTTGTCATTTATATACATACTATTGAATGAGTCCATAAGGTCATTAAAATTATGAAAAAATAACATTATTTATTTATTTTTTACTTTTGTGTTGTTTTTTTCAAAGGTGGGTGTGCATTGTACTGGATTTTTGCTTAACGACTAGTGCATTTGACTTCAGCATGTATTTTTTAAAATGAGTGTCTATTCTCTGACAGCCTCGTTGTTTCCAGTTTTGCTATGGAATAAAAATCTTCTCTAATTTATACCTAAAGGATACGATCCCCGGTGTTTTGGCCACACCTCTGATGTACACATTTTGCACACACTTTTCTGACACAAGGGTTGTACACACTTTTTTTCTGACATAGGATGCTGAGACTAATGCCTTACATACACTCTTCTGACATAAGGTTTTTACACAGCCGTTTCTGACATAGGATACCAAGGTTTTGATCACATCGAGACACACTGACATTTGACAGATACTTACTCGAGTTGGTCAATCAGTGTCAGATAGAGACAATTGAGTGCATGCCTCAGCTTCTCCGATGTAAGTTATGTCAAGCTCTCCAAAATGACCACTCATAGGAGTTAACGAACCAAACTTTACAAGCAACTTGGGTCTGCCAATCTGATCTTCAATCTCTGAAACATCACTTTTTATCTGCCTCCTAAGTTCCACCCTCCTTCCACGGCTGCTGATAAGAGTTAATCACATGGTCCTAAATTCTCCTCTGCGTGGACAATTTGTTTGACCTGACCACCAATACACCAAAGCTCAATTTCTGGATTCCCTTTTCCTTCCAAAGCTCAATTTCTTGATTCCCCTTTCATTCCAAAGCTCAGTTTCTGGATTTCCCTTTCGTTCCAAAGCTCAGTTTCTGGATTTCCCTTTCGTTCCAAAGCTGTTTCTGGATTTCCCTTTCGTTCCAAAGCTTAGTTTCTGGATTTCCCTTTCGTTCCAAAGCTCAGTTTCTGGATTGATTTCCCTTTCGTTCCAAAGCTCAGTTTCTGGATTTCCCTTTCATTCCAAATCTCAGTTTCTGGATTTCCCTTTCATTCCAAAGCTCAGTTTCTGGATTTCCCTTTCATTCCAAAGCTCAGTTTCTGGATTTCCCTTTCATTCCAAAACGCCCCTACTGTTATTTCTTTGAAAAACTTGCCATTACAGTATTGGTGGATTTGGAACAGGCTCAAAGTTACTTCCCATGTTCAGTGGGTGATCCTCCAGCTAAGACATGCTACAATGTGTGGCCGCCCAATTGTAGCCTGAGCACCCCTAGGTCTTGTATTGCTATCTCCTCCACCATCCTCCTGTGCCATCACAAAAATACGCCCCTACCCACAAGTTTCATCTTGAAGTCTTGACCTAAGTTTGACACGTGAGAATCACGTATTCATCATTTAAATCAACAGTAAAAACTATGCATAATAAGAGTTGATAATAAAAGACAGTAGTTTCTGTCTGTTACATAATAAGAGTTGATAATAAAAAACAGTAGTTTCTGTCTGTTACATAATAAGAGTTGATAATAAAAGACAGTAGTTTCTGTCTGTTACATAATAAGAGTTGATAATAAAAGACAATAGTTTCTGTCTGTTACATAATAAGAGTTGATAATAAAAAACAGTAGTTTCTGTTTGTTAAATAATAAGAGTTGATAATAAAATGTTCTCCCTCAATATGACCAGGCGAGGACTTTCAATAAATCGAGTCCTGTTGGCTATATCAGGACGCGTCTACCATCGACTGGGATTAACCATGATACAGGCTGGATTGTTATATATTCTTTTGAGAATCAAAATGTTTCTTGTACTCCTACATAAATCCAGCACATTCTTCGTTCCATAAACACGAACATCGATGGTAGACTAAAGATTCCTATTGCTATCACAACTATTAAGGTACCATTTCGTTTTAAACATAGACTATCATTTGATATGTTACTACCTTTCTATAATCATGACATTCAATCAGGCATATGAAGTGCCTGGTGCCAGGCCAGACAGCCAAATGTTTAAATCCAGTGCAGGTCTGAGTACCATGATGGGCCAAAAGTTTTACTCAGGTCATTTCTTCATCCCATTCGTGGATGTCTTCGAAGCTACCTACAGCCAACTACAGATGTTCGGGAAAAGATGGCGTCTTAGTTGTCCATGCAGAACTAGCCTTTACTGTTGACTTTATGTTATTATTTTTTTTGGGGGGGGGATAAGATGAGTATACTATCAAGACATTTTGTACATAACTAAAGTAACGTGAAATTACATTGCACTGTTTTTATTTTGTGTCTGACCAGATAAGTAACAATACGCATTCGTCAGGTTTGTCTGCTTTAGCCATGGAAGCAGTTTTGTCTTGTTGCTTGATTCACCTGTCATCTACCAGTTTGGAAGACCATGTCAGCATTGCTCTTTGGGTAGTAGGCACGCAAGCGCCACAAAAAATTCAGCTAAACCATATTGAACTAATTTGTTCTGGAAATCATTTGTTTTTGCTGTCATATTGTCTCACACTTGAGACCTATTTATCTTCAGTAAATTTTCATTAACATGTCACATGTTACACACAAGATGCTGAGCAGCGCATGATCTGTAGCGGTCAGCAACCTAAAGCTGACTGCTAGCGTCAGGGCCAGCCAACCAGAGCTGACTGCTAGTGTCAGCTGACTGCTAGCGTCAGGGCCAGCCAACCAGAGATGACTGCTAGTGTCAGCCAATCAGCTGACTGCTAGTGTCAGGGCCAGCCAACCAGAGCTGACTGCTAGTGTCAGGGCCAGCCAACCAGAGCTGACTGCTAGTGTCAGGGCCAGCCAACCAGAGCTGACTGCTAGTGTCAGGGCCAGTCAACCAGAGCTGACTGCTAGTGCCAGCCAACCAGAGCTGACTGTTAGTATCAAGGCCAGCTAACCAGAGCTGACTGCTAGTGTCAGGACCAGCGAACCAGAGCTGACTGTTAGTATCAAGGCCAGCTAACCAGAGCTGACTGCTAGTGTCAGGGCCAGCCAACCAGAGCTGACTGCTAGTGTCAGGGCCAGCCAACCAGAGCTGACTGCAAGTGCCAGCCAACCAGAGCTGACTGTTAGTGTCAAGGCCAGCTAACCAGAGCTGACTGCTAGTGCCAGCCAACCAGAGCTGACTGTTAGTGTCAAGGCCAGCTAACCAGAGCTGACTGTTAGTGTCAGGGCCAGCCAACCAGAGCTGACTGTTAGTATCAGGGCCAGCCAACCAGAGCTGACTGTTAGTGTCAAGGCCAGCCAACCAGAGCTGACTGCTAGTGCCAGCCAACCAGAGCTGACTGTTAGTGTCAAGGCCAGCTAACCAGAGCTGACTGCTAGTGCCAGCCAACCAGAGCTGACTGTTAGTGTCAGGGCCAGCCAACCAGAGCTGACTGTTAGTGTCAAGGCCAGCTAACCAGAGCTGACTGCTAGTGTCAGAGCCAGCCAACCAGAGCTGACTGCTAGTGTCAGCCAATCAGCTGACTGCTAGTGTCAGGGCCAGCCAACCAGAGCTGACTGCTAGTGTCAGCCAATCAGCTGACTGCTAGTGTCAGGGTCAGCCAACCAGAGCTGACTGCTAGTGTCAGGGCCAGCTAACCAGAGCTGACTGCTAGTGTCAGAGCCAGCCAACCAGAGCTGACTGCTAGTGTCAGGGTCAACCAACCAGAGCTGACTGCTAGTGTCAGCCAATCAGCTGACTGCTAGTGTCAGGGCCAGCCAACCAGAGCTGACTGCTAGTGTCAGCCAATCAGCTGACTGCTAGTGTCAGGGTCAGCCAACCAGAACTGACTGCTAGTGTCAGGGCCAGCTAACCAGAGCTGACTGCTAATGTCAGGGCCAGCCAACCAGAGCTGACTGCTAGTGTCAGGGTCAGCCAACCAGAGCTGACTGCTAGTGTCAGGGCCAGCTAACCAGAGCTGACTGCTAATGTCAGGGCCAGCTAACCAGAGCTGACTGCTAATGTCAGGGCCAGCTAACCAGAGCTGACTGCTAGCGTCAGGGCCAGCCAACCAGAGCTGACTGCTAGTGTCAGGGCCAGCCAACCAGAGCTGACTGCTAGTGTCAGGGCCAGCCAACCAGAGATGACTGCTAATGTCAGGGCCAGCCAACCAGAGCTGACTGCTAGTGTCAGGGTCAGCCAACCAGAGCTGACTGCTAGTGTCAGGGCCAGCCAACCAGAGCTGACTGCTAGTGTCAGGGCCAGCCAACCAGAGCTGACTGCTAGTGTCAGGGCCAGCCAACCAGAGCTGACTGTTAGTGTGAGGGCCAGCCAACCAGAGCTGACTGCTAGTGTCAGCCAATCAGCTGACTGCTAGTGTCAGAGCCAGCCAACCAGAGCTGACTGCTAGTGTCAGCCAATCAGCTGACTGCTAGTGTCAGGGCCAGCTAACCAGAGCTGACTGCTAATGTCAGGGCCAGCTAACCAGAGCTGACTGCTAGTGTCAGGGCCAGCTAACCAGAGCTGACTGCTAGCGTCAGGGCCAGCCAACCAGAGCTGACTGCTAGTGTCAGGGCCAGCCAACCAGAGCTGACTGCTAGCGTCAGGGCCAGCCAACCAGAGCTGACTGCTAGTGTCAGGGCCAGCCAACCAGAGCTGACTGCTAGTGTCAGGGCCAGCCAACCAGAGCTGACTGCTAGTGTCAGGGCCAGCCAGCCAAAGCTGACCGCTAGTGTTTGGGCCAGTGACCAAAAGATGCCAAGACTTCCCCATCTCCACTTGATGATCCCGACAACAGGAAAGATTGGCTAAGGAGAAGAGATCGAAGAGGGAAGGTTAGTCCGTTACCAAAAAATGTCACCTTGAAGTTGGATGCATCGAACTGAAAAGTGCAAATACAAATATCGGAGTCAATCTGTAAACTATGACACAACACATTCCATTCTCCAGATTTGATAGCACGAGTTTGAGAATGAACGACGGAGAATAAGAAGTTAAACAAGTGAAGAGGTAAGGCAATCGCATTTCAAAGCGATGAACGAAAACGGTGTGTAATCGAATGCCGCAGTTTCAAGCGGCTCCTGGTCTCAAGGAAGGTAAGGCCAGAGTGTCTGCATTCTGAGTTAACTCCAGTCATCTTGACTGATCATCTTGCCACTGGTTCAAGGTAGTTCTGGGTGAGAGTGAGGTTGATGACCAGCGCATTTACTTCAAAAATAGTAAAGACAAAAACCGCCTGATGTTGCCACCATCGCTTGGGATGGGCAACTATTGTGTGTTAGTGTGAACCTTTCAAATAATTGGTTTACAAAAATAACAACTGAAATACAAATAAAGTTAATTTAATTGTGTTTAAAAAACGATTGGGGGGGGGGGGGGGAGGGGGGAGAAGGTTGTGGGGGAGGGGTAATAATAAAGGAAAGTGAATAAATTAATAAATAATCAACGCCATAATAAATATGCAAACCGGTCAATTCAACTAAGTATTTCCTAACTGTAGAGGAATGAATATGGACACTGCACCTCCGTTAATATCGTATATGGCGACACAAGAGGATGGTAGATGCTGCTAGCAACCTTTTTTCTGTAAAACAAGTTGCTACAGAAATCAACACTGCAAGGGCTACGCCGTGCTGTATGGCATAATCTAAAGTGGGGGCATTATGTTCTGCAAAAAGCAACACAGAGAAGATAGTAGCTTAAGAAGATAGTAGCATACATTTTTCATCGAGCTCAGTCAACTGTGTCATGGCATGTTCAGTTGTCCAAACCCAGACTAACACAATTTAGAAAATGTATGTTCATTTTCTTACGCTAAATTAGCTACCACAGACTGCAGTTAGTATTGAAACCCTTCCATTTTGCTGATGCATATTGAGCACCTATCCATCTGCCCAAATACAGTGATGTCGATTAATAATAATGTTCATTAAGGCGTCTGGGGCCCGTTACGTCTGTCGGCCACATTTATGTCCCACAGCTGTGGCGTGGTTCAGGGGGAAGACTTTTGGCGATAAGGAAAGACTTGTGTAGTATCTTGTGGGCAGGGGTTTCCTGGTCCAGCCGTACAACCTGGCTGAACAATGAAACTTTGCGCCGGTCAAGTGTTTCTGAGATTGGATGGAGGCCTATTTTAGCAGAGACCTCCACGTTGCTGATGTAGTCACGCCATTGGATGCCCAGGATACGCCGCTGGTTGCTGATGTCGACCCTGCCTGGCAAAACTGCGCGTTTTAAGCATTTTTCTTTTTTTAATTTACACAAGAAACGAAATAAGACAACTTTTACGTAAATTATGCAATTTCAACAAGAAATTAATTTATTACATAATGAACTAAGCCATGTTTTTAATATTTATATTAAATTTATCAATTTAAAAATAATTGACGAAATATTAAAAAAATATAAATTAATATAATATTAATACATACGTTAAGATTCCAGCACATTTTCTGAAATCTGTTTCGCGCGTTTCCATTGTTTGTCAATATCGGCCGATGTCTGCAACAATTTGGTGACTTTCATGTTGAAATGTGTGGCCGAACTGCATGGTAACTCATTTTTCAAGTCTAGAATCTGCAAAGGGATATTTAGGCGGTAGAGTCTATAATTATAAGGAGTGCAAAGAAAGCTCTTCTTACAGTTGTGACCTGTAAATGTTAGACAGTTACAATGACTTCAATCTCAATGAGACAATCAATCATACCTTGAAACTTGTTGAGTTATTTGTTATGATTTTTTTCATCTGATCGACACGTCACGCCACTTGACGTAGTGGTATTGCATGATTTTAGGACTTAAGAGTAACTTAATTTCAAGTAACTGCTAACTCACTCAGTTAAAAGTTAAGATAAGAGGGTTGAGTATCAGTATCAGTATGGGACAGCGGCTGCCACATCCAGCAACAACAAAAAAGCAATAGTCTGCGCCTATATACACACAACACAAGAAAACCAGATCAGATGAATACCAATAAAAAGATGGAATGACGATGTTATTGTTAACATTATATAGTGCATAGAGCGATAGGCTATGATGATAGGCATAGATTACAAATGTCGACCAGATAGATACAATCATACATAATCAATAGTCTACAGAATAGACACAAGAAGGCTGCACCTCATCAGACTGTATAACTACATAGTTGACCGAAGATGATTTATGAAATATTTCACTTCATTATTTATTACAGAGTATGGAATGCGGTGCTATTGACAACAATGAAGCATTACAATATCAATAGTAATATTGTGAAGGTGATTGAGAACCTTTATGAGAAGGCGTCAAGTGCAAGTTCTGTAGATGGAATACTAGGAAAATGGTTCCGCACATCTGCTTGGGTGAGACTGGCTTGTATACTTTCTCCAACACTCTTCAATGTATTCTTGGAAAAAATAATGGAGGCGACCCTGGAGGGACATGTTGGTACGGTCAGAATAGGTGACAAGACGATTACAAACCTACGATTTGCAGATGATATAGATGGTCTGGCAGGCGCACAGAAATGGAACACCAGGAGCTGATTAGTAGATTGGACAGAGCGGTGCAGAGCTATGGCGTGGAGATAAATACAGACAAAACAAAGCCTAATGACTAATACATGGAAGGTTTTACATCTGTGATAAAAGCAAATGGCCAGGAACTCGAAGTTCTACACCGGTTCAAGTATTTGGGATCACTGATCAGTGACGAGGGCTCGCAGCCTGAGATAGTTGCCCGAATAGCACAGATAACAGCGGCGCTTACATGTTTGAAACCGATATGGCAGGATAAGCGACTCACCCTTAGCATAAACGTTAGACTAATGCGCTCATTGGTGCTCTCAATATTTTTGCCGATATCCAGTGCAGAATACATGCAATGGAAATTAGGTGCTTTAGAAGACTCTTAAATGTTACATTTAAGGATCGTTTCACGAACGTAGAATACGACGAAGAGTGGAAAACGCAATTGGACCTATTGATGATCTGTTCACAGCTATCAAAAGAAGAAAGATGGCTTGATATGGGCACATAAAGAGGTCCAGCGGAATTACAAATTCGATACTGCATGGTTCCGTACCAGGAAAGAGAGGGCGGGGTCGTCCAAGGAAGAGATGGTCAGACAACATCAATGAGTGGTCAAACCTTTGTCCCGGTGAGGCTCGACTGGCGGCAGCAGACAGAGAGATGGCGTGGGATTGTGGGAGTGTCTTCAAGTGTGCCCAAATGACCTAATGGGTTATGGGATGAACTGAACTGATTTATTACATCTGCTTTATCTTGGATCTTTGACCTGATGACGCCTTTCGGGACATCAGCAAACTTCCACTTTAACCACCATTTGTTTGGCACCCGAGCTCTGTGCTGCTAATTGCTTCTCACATCTAAGGCTAAGGCATCAGGGTTTGAACATATTACATAAGTTTCAACATGCTTAAGTATTCCCAACTGTAAATGGGTACCTGACTAGCTCAACTGTTGGGGAAGGTAAAGCAGTGTGGATGGGAACTGGTCACCTCACCTAAAAATAACAAGCTGAGACTTAGTAGCAAGAAAATGTCATTGATGGATTCGCCAAAACATGGGGCCTCTATCCAATTATTTGCAGTTTCAAAAGCAATGGTTTTACATCATGAGATTCCTATAGCCCCATGCACGACCCTCATTAGTCATCTTTTACAACATGCTTGGAAGGTTATGGTGTTTCAATTTGATCAATCCGGGTACAACTCTGGTGAAGAAAGTGTCATCCCCCATGTCATTGTCTGCAATGAAACAATGTTTACCATTAAAGAAAAGCAGTTCTGGCGATGGAATAAAAGTCTTTTCTGTGGGCACAACTGATCCAATTCCTTGATCATTCACTTATGAAAGTGTGCATTTCTTCTTATGTTAAATGTCAGCTGGTGAAGTTGGAAGGGTTATTGTCAAAGTTTGGTCATTCTAGTTTTTGTGTGTTTAAAGGAAATGAGAATAAATAACAAACAAAGATTGTAAGTCCGATAATTTAAGAAGTGCCATGTTTTACCTATCTGGGAAGTAACTGATACAAATGGAGGAACAAATCAAGATGTTGTGGTCAGGATTTAGAAAACCAGATTTGCTTTTGATTTTCTTTGGAGCTTGATAGCATTCTCCATAGAAAATATAATTGGCTGTTTTGTACAAATGTAAAGTCCATCCTGCTACATAGCTCAGACACAGATCCTCAATCGACTGGTTGTTTGTTTCATGTTAAATTACCAGAGGTAATAGCAAACACAGATCTGTGGAAAAGATCACGACAGCAAGCAATACAGCTGGAGATTGGGAAGAGAGAGTAGAGCTGGATAGGACACACTCTCAAATTAAAGCCTGGAAATATAGCAACAGTCGCACTGGATTGGAAACCTCAGGAAAAAAGACTAGCGTGGAGACACATGATGAAGAACTATGGAAGAGCAGGCCAGTGCAATTGGGGTATCATGGGTGGAACTCAAGACGATGGCTCAGAACAGGAACAGATGAAGAGCATATATTTGGGCCCTATTTTGCAAGGGTGACCAGATGGATGGGGATGATATCTCTAGTTATCTGAGGACACCTGAGTATCACCTTTGGAAGAAAACATGTGATCACAGTATTCTTACAATAATTTTATAAAAATCATTTAAAGACAGTATAACATGGGGCTAGCAACCTTATCATGTAAAATAAATGGCTACAGAAACCACCACTGCAAGAATGCACATAAGTGCTGTGATACAGACTTCCAGTAAGGGGGCTGGCTGAAGTGCACACCCTATATTTAGTAAAATAAAGATAAGTGGTTTATGGACGTTTTGAGACCTTGTTTGACTTATTGAAAAGTTGATTTGAAGTGTTGATTATGGGCTTCCCTTGTTCATACTAGACCTGGGACTGAAGATGCAGCAGTGACTGCTTGTATCTGGATCAGTGGCCCACAACTAACCAAGACCATATTCTGCCTCCAAGTGGTGGCCCTGGAAACAGACTGTAACCATGCAGCCTGGCTAAGATATTAGGTGTTGAAGAGGGAAGGCAAACCTGGTCTAAAAATGCTGTGCTGAAATCAGGTGTGTCTGGCTAAAAGGCACATATATAGCAGACCAACTGTAACAACAACACAATGTCACCAATGTCCTTTTAAAGACAAACGCTGAAGAAGAAGATACTAGACCTAGAGATCGATAAAAGCGTAAATAGGTGTGGCTCAGTTACAATACAGAAACAAAACTATGCCTATGTTAGATCCAAACGACCTTCGTCAGGAACAAAGAACAAATGAAAAGATCTAACGAATCACAACAAAAACAAGAACATAGACTCATTGTGGTAAATAATACCTATATTTGTATCCTAGCTTTATTATCCCAAATCACACAATATAATACCAATTATGTCCAGAGACCAAACAGCCCTACATATTAGGGCATCATTAATTAAGACCATGGATCAGGACTCAACATTTTTTTCTGTTTCTATTTCTAAGAATCGACATCACTACACTCTGGGCACACATATAGGTGCTCATGCTCTCTCTGCAAATGGTGCAGGGTCTCATCCTGATGGTCCCTGTAGCTCACTGGATGAACATTCTCCTGCTTTGTCCTCTCATGCGCCTCACTCCGGTCGAACCTCGTTTAATGTTGAAACTTTGCAGTCTGTGGATTGCTGATTCATTTATTTCGGTGTCCTCATCCAACAGATGGTCGTTGATGGATTTCAAAATTTCACTCCTTTCCATTACTAATGTGCCCATAATAGGAGCTTGTGAAGCCAAGATGCCAGCTCTTTTGTTGCCCTGAATACCAGCATGACCAAGACGGTAGATCCATGTCAACCCCTGGACTCAACATACTCATGTGGAGATCCAGAGAAATCAAGATTCACACCAAAGTTAGAATATTTAAGGCCAGTATCAAGTCAGTGCTGTCGTATGAAGCAGAAACATGGAGTCATATGTCCATAATGCGTATTGTCATAAGTCCATTCTCATAGTTTTTTTGTTTTGTTTCATTGAGTGTCTGACAGACTACATCCTTGGGTTTGCTTGTAACTGATCAGATCAATGCGAGTTTGGACATCTCTGTTGCATGACTGCACAGACATGGTCTGGTACTGGTATTCCCTTTGATCTAGCCTTTCTGATTGCATGTCTATCCTGTGCTGCCCGTGCACTGAAACCCTTGCACACTGAAATGTCATTTTTACTGCACCTTTTCATCGAGAACGATTTTGGTGCAGGTTTTACCAAGGGATAGTATATATTCAACAGCACATAAGATACTCCTTCAAATTGTCATTAAACTGATTTGTTGGATGTACTAACTTACCATACAGAAGTTTCTTTAGAAGCTGTTCATTTTGGCATTCAAGCAAGGTCGCCAGCCTATCTCTGAGTTTTCTGCAAAAAGTGCGCGATTGCTAGGTATGCTGGCTCTGAATAGGATCTCATCTGTGATATGGGTCTGTTAGTGAATATGGAGTATGTGCCGAAAACATATTGTTCAAAGTGATTCAAGCTCCTTGCATGTCCAGTGTAGACAGTTCAGTTCTCACATGCATAGAGCAGGATGGAGAGAATGGCAGCATGGTAGACCTTCAGCTTAGTTGATATGCTCATTTCTTGACGTTCCCCTATTGTGGAGCCATTCTCACAAAAACTGCTGGCATGCTTCCGAGGTTGGCAAATTTCTGTCACAATGTTGAGTGCATTCTAACAAAAACTGCTGGCATGCTTCTGTGGTGGGCAAATTTCTGTCACCTGTAAGGCACAGGTATTTGTGTCTATTTAAGGCAAAATTAAAAACATAGCCTTTACACTGCATAGCTAATGCAGTTATGAGTGACCTTTATTTCTCAGCCCTGTAATTCTTCTGGCTGACTCCTGCAAGGGACCATCGTAATGAAAGTTTTTAACGTGTTGTCTTGTATAGAATGCATGCATTGATTTATTGATTGATTCCTTCTGTTTCAGTACTCTTGCTCCTGATGATGTTGTCAGAGCATGCACATACAAGGATGGGAGTGGTAGAAGACAGCGTCCTGAATGGAAGGACTCGCCTGGTGGTCAGAAGTACTGGCCATCTTGTAACATAGCACCCACATCTCATACGTTAGTTTGTTTGTTTTACAAAGCTTGTTTTAGTCAATTCATGCATTTTACATTTGCTATTTCCATCTTGAGGTTTTCCAACTTGAAAAGCTTACATTAGTATATTATAATTCTTGAGGGAAATGCAGGCAAGGTTAAAGTGCAGTTTAACATGAGAACAGCCTGGTTATTCCAGCGAAGGTATCTGCTTGCGAGTTATGACATTATGTAAAGCAAATTCAGAGAAACTTCGAGTCAAAGCAATGGGACAACACTGAAATCAAGTGTCAAACCTCATTCAATACAGACTGGCCAGGCAGGTGACAACAGGTGGGCATGAAATGTGACGATCTGGTGGTCTCACAACTACAAGTGTTTGCTCGCTCGTGCACTAATATGATAGAAAGGTGTACTGAGTAAAGCCATTGGTCCATCATGGCACACTATGCAAATGACCAGATTGAACTCAAACATCATTTAGCTACCTTGCATCAGGTACACAATCTGCTTGACTGAACACAGGTTTGCACCGCTAAAGCGGCACATTTGATGCTGGATCACTACCATAGATCAAAAATTGGTGTGGCTCCAAGCACTACCTTTTTTTCACTTGTCTGTGCATATAAAAGTAACCCATAGCATTACTGCCGTAGGGGTGTGAGGTGTTAGCGATCTCACATTTCAAAGGCTCGGCTATATGAGCTCGGTAGCCATCTCCTCTCCCTCGCCGCTTTTACTTCCCTGATTGAACCGGTACCCATTTAAGGCTGGGTCGACCCGGGACCATTGCAGTCTGAAAAAACATTACTGTCTCTACTGGGGAATGAACCCAGGATCACTAAGATGCGAAGCCAGTGCGTTAACCACTGCGCTACGCGGCTCCCCTAGAAGTCCATATAGAAGCCTAAAAACATCTTACACAATCATTTTTTATGTGCACAATAGTGCCAGACCTAACGAAACAATATGCTTACCTGAAAATATTTTTACCTTTTGTTTATGGGGACTGATGAGTGTACATTTGAATATGAAATTTATTGTTTGAAGGAAGACTGAAGAAGTTAGTGGAGATGTATAATCTGAGTCTTCAACAAACCATATTCTTTTTGATAGGGAAGAGCTGGAGATAGAAGGTAGTACTGGGCTTTGTCCCAATCTTGGAGGCTGTTCAACTCTAGGACCATGTACTGCAAAGTCACTCAATCAAACCATTTCCAGCTCCCTGTAGAGCACAAGTTTTCAATATACATCAAGTCCTCCTGATCTGTCCATGTCTCCATGTTTCCTTTATGTTTGTTGCAAGCTCTCTCCTCTAAGTACGTTTGGTCTTCCTCTACCCCTGTTGCCCAAGACCACTTACTGGGTAGGAAAACATTGAACCTCTGTACTTGGGACTAGCAACTTCACGGTGTGAAATGAATTGCCACAGACATCACCGCAACTTCAAAAGGCAGACTGTGTTGTGGTTTCTCTGTTTGTCGGCTTTTGTGAAAAATGGCAAGTACAGTCATAATGACAATTATGAATATGGATAAGAAATGGAATTATCTGATTGATTCAATGACATAATGACAGTTTGGCATTGGCCGAGACAGAAGATACTCTCTCTTCATCCATTATTGAGGTCACTTCCGATACCCTCTGTCTAACCTCCTTATAATCGCTCTGCATGACATGACTTGGCAGGTTACAGTGTTACTTTTCTTTGCTCTGAGCGGTTTGAAAGTTAGTCTTCAGACTATGAGGACATTGTCCTGATGGATCTGTTCCGACCCATGCTCCGAACCTCACCCAGGATATTTTGTTGAAACATGGCATTGGACAGGTTCGGCACACCCCCTACTCCACAGACGTGACTCCCTGCGACTTTTAACCTTTTTTTCAAGACTCAAAGGGATGACAATTCAGGACATAGAAGAAATCAAGACAAATGTGATGCAGCGCCTCAATGGAGATCCCCCAAAATACTTCCAGCAGTGGGAGGACTGCTAAGAGAGGTCTGTCAATTTGGAAGAGACCTATTTAGAAGGGGATTAGGTTTTCAACTAAATTGATAAGCTAGTTTTTTGTTTTTTTCCATGCTTAACGTCAGATACTTGTTGATCAACCCTTGTATACTGCAGACCCGTGCTTGTTCATCAGGTTAGAGACTAGAACGCTGGCAAATGATGAAAATCGCAGAATTACGAACCAAACCCTTTATTTAGCTTGAAAATGCATTTTGGCCACCGAAAAATGTAAATAACGTACCGGGTATTATACATCACTTGTGTGTGATCCATGTAGAACAACTTCTGAAACACACTGATCAAAAAAGAGGGCATCATAACATGACAAAATAGCGAACCACACTGCCAGAAAATAGGGGTTGGTTATAATTTTAAAAAGATCAAGTATCAAGTATCAAAACAGCAGAGGGCCAACTGTACTTCAACTAACTGTTAGAGTTCAGAGTATGACAAAATATTGATTTTTCCCTTTTGTTCAACATTTTAGGCCAGTGTTGGTTTCATCAGTCTTTGACAGTTCCAAAACAGAATCATCTTCTGGACGAACTGTGATTCCAATGAAGTGGGGTCTCACACCACCGTGGCACAAAGGAGATCCCTACAAAGTTCCCTATGAGACGAACAACTGTCGAGCTGAAGGGATGCTAGAGAAAACAACGTATAAGGTCCCTCTTCAGAAGGGCTTCCGTTGTGTGGTGTTGGCTGATGGGTAAGATTTTGATGGTTAACTCTAGACTGTCTGACCCTATTCAGTGTTTGAGGATTAACCCTACCTGTCCAACCTAATTTACTAAATTTATGATGGTTAATCCTGAGTCACTGAGCTAATTTACTAGATATTTGATGATTAACCCTACCTGTCCAACCTAATTTACTAAATGTTTGATGGTTAACCCTAGGCTGTCTGACCCTATTCAGTGTTTGAGGATTAACCCTACCTGTCCAACCTAATTTACTAAATTTTTGATAATTAATCCTGGCTTACTGACCTAATTTAATAGATGGTTGATGATTAATCCTGATTATTTTACCTAATTTACTAGATGTTTGAGGACTAACCCTAACTGTCCAAGCTAATTTACCACATGTTTAGACAGTAACCCTCAACTGTCTGACCCCATTAAATATATGATGATTAACCCTGACTCTCTACAATAATTTTCTAAATGTCTGATGACTCTCTTACGAAATTTACTAAATCAATCAATCAATAGTATGCTAAGGCGATCAGGTGCCGTCGCGTCGAATGACCATGTTCATGACCATATCTGATGGCAACGTCCCAGACGGCCTGCAGTTCTGTTGGGGAGGTGGCAATCTGTTTTAGTCAGGTGTTGCAAGGTCTCCAGGATGAGCACGGCTTCTTACCGTAACTCGTCCCCACAGCCTGTCAGAGCATCTCGTGGGCTGTGACTTCCTGGGAAAGGCAAACAACGTGACAGAAGAGGAAGAGATGTATGCGATCAATCGTTGAGACAATGCCTGCAAGTTGAGTACGTTGAACTACTTTACTGTTGGAATTCATGTCATGCCAGATGATCCCGAGGATGCGCCTCTGGTAGTGCAAATGGAAGGCCTCAAGACGCAGCTGGTCGTGCTGTAGAAGTGTCTAGGACTCGGAGCCATACAGGAAAATGGGGACAATGCTGGTCTCTAGGGAAAGCCTTCGCTGGGACCAGACTGTGGAGCGAGTGCATGGATGAAGTCACCAAGCCCATCCTATGGGTGATGTTGTGACTGCTATGTGCATCTGCTACCGAAAGCCTGATCAATCCAGTGTCTCTAGTGGGCCCGGTATGACAACGTCATCAGCATAGACGAGATCGGTTACCCTAGAGTCGTTGACGAGAACCCCTGAGTTGTGTACAGAAGGCTGTGAGGATCCAGTCCATGGTGCATCAGAAAAGTGCAGGGACAAGGATGCAGCCCTGTTGGACACCAGATGACTGAGGGGAACTCCTCTGTGAGATCTTGCTCGAGCCAAATTTTGGTGCTGGTGTAACTATGAAGCTTCTCAATTAGGGTCAGCAGGGTGCCTCGGATACCCACAGGGCGTGTCTGTCCACAGAATTGAAGGCAGCTCGTAGGTGGCGTGGAGAGGGCGGTTAGACTCTCGGTGCAGTTCTGTGAGGAGGTAGAGGGTGAGAATTGTGAAGCGAGAAGCTGTGAACCTTTAATGTTGGGGGCAACGATGCCTCATTAAATGGTCCGCAGTCTTGAGAGGAGCACATGTGCGAAGACCTTGCTGGGAACGGACAGTAAGGTAATAGGCCTATAATTGCTGCATTCCAAACAGGAGTCCTTTCGCTTGTACAGGGAAATTATTATTCCGTTGTGCCATGCCACTGGCACTTGGGACAGTGTTCTACACCGTTGCGAAGAGTTGGTGCAGGATGCTGGTCATCGGGTCCAGGGCGTACTTTAAAAGCTCAGGGGGAATAATATCGGGGCCCGCGGCTCTGCCGTCTTTTAGTTTTTCTATTGCTGTCTTAACCTCAGCAATGGTAGGGGTGTCAGGGCTGGTGCCAGCGTCAGGAGTTCTTGTGAGAGACTCATGGAGTAGATCTAGCGAGGGTGTGGCGGGAGTGTGATTCAAGGCTGCGTTGTAATGTTCGATCCACTTGCTAGCTATTTTTTCTGTCTTGAGGTGCAGGGGGATCCATCGGACTTACTCAGGCATTGGGGGATGCTGGAGGAACGTTGAGAGGAATCGGAGCTGAGAGCTTTTATTGCGCGTTATGTCGTTGCGCAGTAGACCTTCGCCGCTGTCAGCTATGGAGTTGTAATGGTATTCAAGGTCCTTCTTTGTGGAAACCCAGAATTTGTCTTGTAGATGGTGCCGTTTCAGGTGGTCGATCTGGCTCTCGCTAAACTCATTTCCTCTAGGATTGCTATGCTAGACGCTGTCAGCCAAGGTTCCCGAATGTTCTTCTTATGACCCAGAACTGTGTCTGCCACTTCGTGGATGGCCTGGACAACGATGGGCCAGGCAGATTTAGGGTCATCAGGAAGGGTACCCAGAGCAGCAAATTTGCTGTCTGTGGATGCGGCATATTGAGCTGTCAGACTAGGGTTGGTACGCAGGGATTCCCTGTCGTATCTGGAAATGGATACAGTCTGTCTGTGGTATCTGTAGGGTGACACTATACTCCGACTGAAGGGAAAAAAGAACGAGTAGGAAATGGAAACACTCTGAGACAGGTCTACAGACATATGGCAAGACCTTATCCTAATGACAGCATCAATCAACTTACTAGCAGGGAGTAGAGCTCCATTTTCTGACTATGAACCCAGCATATCCCACTTAAGAATCATCTGTACAGAATCCAACTTCAACACACTCCAGAGTTCCAGCTATATACACACCAATACAAACCTGTCAGTCACCATTTGTACGAGTGTCCGATACTCAACGATGTCAGGCTCTCAACGATGTTAGGTGCTCAACAATGTTAGGCTCTTAACGATGTTAGACGCTCAACAATGTTAGGCTGTTAACGATGTTAGAGTCTCAACAATGTTAGGCTCTCAACGATGTTAGACACTCAACAATGTTAGACTCTCAACGATGTTAGACGCTCAACAATGTTAGGCTCTCAACGATGTCCAGTGCTCAACAATGTTAGGCTCTCAATGATGTTAGACGCTCAACAATGTTAGGCTCTCAACGATGTTAGACGCTCAACAATGTTAGGCTCTCAACGATGTTAGACGCTCAACAATGTTAGGTGCTCAACAATGTTAGACGCTCAACAATGTTAGGCTCTCAACGATGTTAGATGCTCAACAATGTTAGGCTCTCAACGATGTTAGACGCTCAACAATGTTAGGTGCTCAACAATGTTAGGCTCTCAACGATGTTAGACGCTCAATGATGTTAGGCTCTCAATGATGTTAGGCTCTCAACGATGTTAGACGCTCAACAATGTTAGGCTCTCAATGATGTTAGGCTCTTAACGATGTCCAGTACTCAACAATGTTAGGCTCTTAACAATGTTAGACTCTCAACTTCTTCCTTCAAGACCAGGCAAACAACACCTGAACTAAATAACAACTAACAAATACGTTCAGATACTATTATGTGGAATTGGGTGAAAGGGCGAAGACAACTTGATCCATAACAACAAAAGATTTGCTTGTTAGTCTCATGTCATATTCTCTGTCCACAGCAAAGACATTTTGTTTTTGTGCCTTTACTTGTCTCTGTAAATATTGTTTTCGTGTCTACCTCAGATACTTTGAATGGAAAACCAGTCCAGCAGGAAAGCAGCCTTCCTTTTTTTATTTCCCTCAACCTAATGGCATTAAGTACCCTGGGGACACGGCAAAGACTGAACTGACCGACATCGTGAAAGATGAGAAGAAAGAACTGACCGACATCGTGAAAGATGAGAAGAAAGATCTGACGGACTTCGTGAAAGATGAGAAGAAAGAACTGACGGACATCGTGAAAGATGAGAAGAAAGATCTGACGGACATCGTGAAAGATGAGATGAAAGAACTGACGGACTTCGTGAAAGATGAGAAGAAAGATCTGACGGACAACGTGAAAGATGAGAAGAAAGAACTGACGGACTTCGTGAAAGATGAGAAGAAAGAACTGACCGACATCGTGAAAGATGAGAAGAAAGAACTGACGGACATCGTGAAAGATGAGAAGAAAGATCTGACGGACATCGTGAAAGATGAGAAGAAAGAACTGACCGACTTCGTGAAAGATGAGAAGAAAGAACTGACCGACATCGTGAAAGATGAGAAGAAAGAACTGACCGACATCGTGAAAGATGAGAAGAAAGATCTGACGGACATCGTGAAAGATGAGATGAAAGAACTGACGGACTTCGTGAAAGATGAGAAGAAAGTTAATCAACATCTGTACATAGACAAAGCCTTAAAGCAGGAGGTGCTGCCACCTGGTATAAAACAAGAGGTAGAGCAAGATCAAGATGTCAAAATTAAACAGGAGGTTCCGTCAGATTCACAGAGCGTCTCTGTGTTCTCTGACAAAGTTGAAAGTCAGTCCGCTATTCCCCAAACGAGGTGTGTGAAATCATTTTGGGATCCACTTTCTACAGGAAAGGATTCAGAGCTTTCAAAATCATTTTCTACGAAGGAGTCTCATAATGTAACAACTGAGATGAAAGGCGATGATGATACTGTCGATATCCCAGAGTGGCAAGGCCAGAGGCTGCTAACAATGGCTGGTGTCTATACTGTATGGAATCCCCCAGATGTAAGTTGACCATTTCATTTGTTTGTGTTGAATCATCTTTTGGCTACAAGTGAAGCATTGAGCACACTACAGCTGGCATCTATACAGGAAGCCTGTATACAAGCATTCGCTGTGACGGTTTAAATAGCAATAGTTTGACATGATAAGGTTGCTAGCCCCATGCATAGTCTCTATAACCCTTTACAGTCTTAATTTACATAATTTATACCTTACAGTCCTAGACATGGGAAGTAACTCCATATTTTTAAATACTGACTTCAGTAAAAAATTCAAATACAAAAATACTGCTACTGCTAAAATGATGATGTTTGATATTGAACATACATAATTAAATCATGTATAAGGTGCAGCATTCACTTGTAAAAATACAATTTTAGAATGTAATAAAAACAATTGTTATGAACAAACAAAAAATGTGTTGTGCTATTCAATCACCAATTATACAATCACAGATAAATGTCACAAATGTAGAACAAATTATAATTGTTCATGGAATGAAGAATAGCACAGTCCTCTGGATAAGTGAATTTTGTAAATTGGGTGGCCAAAAAGGTCTCTATACCATACCCACAGTCTCTTGGAAACAACAAAACACATTTATTTGCGTCCCGGCATTCAGGCTAGATCGTGTTTGATATTGCTTTTGGACGATTGGGGCGTCTCCAGCAGCCCTCTTTCTATGAGACACTCCATTCACGCCATCGAGAACTCCAAGGCGGAACTGAAAATGGCTGGGTGTCTCGCGTCTGTGTTGTGACATGCGAGACAACTACATCAGAACCTCACAGACAATAGCGCCGCCATTTTCTAGATTTTCTGTCATGTTGGTAGTATGATTTGTGTTGATCTGCTTTGTCAACACCACCCATATGTTGGTTATAGGAATGAATTGGCAGTGGTCGTAGTCTCTTCTGCCATCCTTTGCACAACGTGAAATAACGCATTTCTGCACAACACTTGTTTGAAAAAAGAGTCTACTTGGCGCTTGTCATACTGATTGAAAAGCAGTCTTCCACTGAAGCTAATTATTGCCTCGCTAATTCTGAGCTCTCTCTCAGGATAATAGTTTTTCTGACCATTTTCAATATTATCATTGGTCGAACTCTATGGAGTGGGTCGTAACATGACTGACCTTGAGGAACAACCTTCTCGAGTCATTAATGTGAAACAAAGTCGGGCAGAACTGAAAATAGTTAATCACCATTTATGCATGCTTGAAAGGTCACAGTGGTCCTATTCTTTTCAAATCAGGTACCATTCAGATAATTTGTGTGTGCGTATCTTAAGAAAAAGGTGGTATTGTATAGGTCATGGTCACACAGTACGAGGGGCCAAGATACAGCAGTGTATGAGCTCACAGCATCAGAGTCAGTGAAGTATGGCTGACCAAGACGCGATTCCACCTTCAAGTGGCTTTCCTGGAAACAGGAGGCACTATTCACTAACAAAGAGATAGGGATCACAGTGGGATGGCAAACACTGAACTCAAAAAGACCAGCTGAAATGCAGGTGTCTGGCGAAAAGGTGCAGGTATCGCAGCCTAGTTGCAAACTATGACACAACACATTTTTCAGGATGAATGCTGAATAAGAAGAAGACACAGTACGAAAGCACCAAGCCAGTATCATCAGGCAATCTATGTCACCCTTCCTCCCAGAGAAAAAGAGGGCAAAGGCAGGTCAAAGAACACACAGGGAAGAGAACCCAGAAGTCGATGTGGAGAAGCTAGAAAGAGCTTGAGAAAAATGCACATGGCAGGACTGAATAGAGATGATTGGTTAATGGCCTTTGTCCTCGATGGTGATAGGGGTGAAGTGAGATGATTGGTTGATGGTCAATGCACCCGGTGATATGGACAAAGTGAGATGATTGGTTGATGGTCAATGCACCGAAAGGTGATATGGGTGAAGTGAGATGTAGAGTATGTGAGTAGACAGGAAGGTGACCAGAAAGCACACCTGGCTCTATAGAACGCAGAATCAAATAGATGTCAGCTTGTACGGGTGTGCCATCATTTGTAAAGGTTTTCATGTGCCTTTCACTTTACGACCGAACACCTTTCTACAGTGTTTTTCCACAGAGTTTTTTTAACAGTAAGAACTACTGCTCTGAGATTTGGTCCCGCCAGAATTTCCAGATTGTCTGGCAATACCATTAAAATTCAAATGTTACAAAAGAATGTAGTAGAAATGGACATGGAAATATTGATTGCGGTCACCTTTGTTGAACATTTTTTTTTCAAGATTCCCTTATTTTGCTTTATGTAAACTATTTGTTTTGACAGTTTTATTGTAAGGATTTTGATCTTTTATATATAGTAAATTGTAAACTATCTGCCGCCATAAATTTCCATAAGCACAGCATTGCTCACACGACTTTCTAGTTTCCTAATTATTCAAATTGATCACTCAATGTGCTCTTCTCTCTCTTGACACCACAAAGTTGACCTACTTAAGAGTGATTCCTTTTTTTTCAGAATTATCCAGAAGCACTTGCAAACCTATATGTTGTGAGTTGTCGTATAGCAACGGCAGTTTGTTTCTTTGAAAAACATTAATTATGTAGGTCCTTCCGTTGCGTGTGCCGTTTCCGTTTAGTGTAGAGTTCTTAGTAATCCGCCAGGTACTTACATTTTCTGTGAATTTTTAGTTGCAGTTTTCCAAGAAATGCAATTTGAACTTTAAGAGCCATGTAATGATAATTGTTCTAATCAATCTTGTATAGAATATCTACATCTAATTCAGATAGAAAATAATTGTTCTAATCAATCTTGTATAGAATATCTACATCTAATTCAGATAGAAAATAATTGTTCTAATCAATCTTGTATAGAATATCTACATCTAATTCAGATAGAAAATAATTGTTCTAATCAATCTTGTATAGAATATCTACATCTAATTCAGATAGAAAATAATTGTTCTAATCAATCTTGTATAGAATATCTACATCTAATTCAGATAGAAAATAATTGTTCTAATCAATCTTGTATAGAATATCTACATCTAATTCAGATAGAAAATAATTGTTCTAATCAATCTTGTATAGAATATCTACATCTAATTCAGATAGAAAATAATTGTTCTAATCAATCTTGTATAGAATATCTACATCTAATTCAGATAGAAAATAATTGTTCTAATCAAATAAGAATCACACATCTGAATTAGAAGTGATCATTCAATACAAGTTTGATTCAGACTTGACATTGAAACAGACTTGACAGTGAAACAGACTTGACAGTGAAAGTAGCAGCCTTGGGATATCACAACAATTTTAACACACTTGATGAGACAAATGAATAAAAGAATGAAACAGTAACTGTCCCCTTCACAATAATGACAAGCATATTTTTATAATGAATACTTTGTATCAACCAATCATCAATGAAAGTCTTTCCAGCTCCCAGTGGAGCATAGGTCTTCAACAAATGTTGACCTGCCTGTATCTATTGGTTTAAATTTATTATAGAATGTGGTGGCCAGCCCCATGCCGTTCCTTAGTCTCTCCTTATATCATGCATGGCAGGTTACAGTGTTAAATTCTTTGCTTCTCTTTCAGGCCCAAGTAACACTTGGGCGGTATACTTCATGTGGTCTTGTCCCATTTTCACTCCAGCTGGAGTATAGGTTCATTTAGCCTCCTTTAGGAAGCCTGTGCTAAAGGTGGTTTCTGTAGCAATTTATGTTACATGATGAGACTACTATCTCCCATACACAACTCTCTTTAGACGCCTTTTACAACATGCATGGAAGGTACAGTGGCCCAATCCTTTCCTATCTAGTAAGAGGCCCCCATGATCCACTCGGGGAAACTTCATGTGATAGATAATTTAAATCTACATCATTAGTCCTATCATAATTTAAGCTCAAACAGGGTTTGAACCCTTGTCTGCAGACTACAACTAACTGCTAATTATGTTCACAGGGATCCCCGCCTCTGTATTCATACAGCACTATCACTGTGTCAGCCTCACCTGATCTCGACTGGTGTCACCATCGCATGCCTGTAAGTATATTTGCTCCATGTTTGATTAAACTTGTAGGTCAATGGTGGCAATTCATCTGGGAAAAGGAAAACTGACTTGAAATCACTTGCTGTCTTGTCAGTCAAAAGGCATTTGTTGTGTGACATGTTTGTTTGTTTTTGAAGTCACTCGTACGTTTTTTCCCACTAAGTAAATTTTCCCTGTCAGGGAGTTTGTGGTGGCTCTTATATCCTGGGGTGTACTGAAGAAAGTAAACCTTGTTCCTCCTTACTGTAGTGCAATGCTAGGCTTCTCGGTATGCTATCATTATGGAGATCACAGTGTCAGTCCCCACCTCATTGACCAAGCTGATGTAACAAGTCCGTTTCTAGCTACATCGTGTGGACAAGTAGTGGAGTCTTGACCTGTATGCTTTTCCTGAAATAAGCTCAGGGGTCTTGGCTAGTATTTTGCACTGATACCTGACGTAAGGTGTGGTCTTGGTCAGTATGTTGCACCTGACGTAAGGTGTGGTCTTGATCAGTATGTTGTACCTGCCCCTGACATGAGGTGGAGGTCTTGACTAGTATGCTATTGGTACACCTGTCGTGAGGGTGGAATCTTGGCCAGAATGTTGCACCTGACCTTTGTTTTAGTCAGAGAGTTGTAATAGATCTTAGCCCATGTATCCGGTAGTTAAATAGACATAAATTAGAGTTCAGGATTTAGGAGTAATGAATTAGGAATGGGTGGCAAACCATTTTTACTTAAATTAAAAAACAAAGTGACGGCTTTGAATCAGTACAGCTGAACTCAGACCGGCAAAAATTAGCTTGTTTAAAACGTAAGAAGTACATATTTTACTGTACACCATTTCAACTAAAACCTACTCAGGACTGGCTTAAGAAACATGGTGCAATTAGACATAATATAGGCAGGAGCGTTAGAACCAAGGCTTGGAAAAGTTTCACTAGCCAAACATCAGCACATGTGCGGACAAATCCAATTCCCACAGGAAAGGTCCAGCCTAGGAGAACATTGCAAGATAGACGCTGCGCTAGCTGGAAAATTCTGGCGAGCGAAAGGTCCAGGCTCTACACAAAGGAATCATGACGCCAAACCGCCCCACTTGGTTTGGACATAGCAGGGGATATTAAGGAAGAGCGGGCTCTGAGAAAGGACTTAGCATTGGGAAAGCAGAACAAGAGGTTGGAAGTCGTGACAAGGACTGACCCAACATAAACAATTGACATTTCAATTTCAGACATTGAACCAGTATTCCACACTAGTCAGAGTAAGCAAGGTAAATTACCATACAAGTTAGAAATGATCTGTGCAATCCAGTAGGCTAGACTCTTAGCAGAAGTATTCTTCATCACGAGATTCACCATTCAACACAGATCCGCCGTTTCTTTGTAATCCAGTTGGCCAGTCTCTAGTCAGAAACATCTTCACTACAAGGGCTGACATTCAACGTATAGAGAGTAGGAATCACCATAACAATTCCTACCTCTCAAGTGTCTTAAAACGGTAGGGAAAACTAAAAGTTGTATTAGAATATATCCAGAGTTTATGCGAGGGTTTACATCCAACTAAGGACCGAGCCTAGACTTAACTTAACTTAACGTCTTTAAACTGGTTTAGAAGACTCTGCAGAGTCTGTATACAACCAGTTAACCAAAACTCAAGCCAATCAACTGTATAATTACATGTAAGCCTTCGATTTATCAAGTAGTCACTAGGAAGAAGGTAGTCGTGTAGTCACTAGGAATAAGGTAGTCGTGTAGTCACTAGAAATAAGGTAGTCGTGTAGTCACTAGAAATAAGGTAGTCGTGTAGTCACTAGGAATAAGGTAGTCGTGTAGTTACTAGTAATAAGGTAGTCGTGTAGTCACGAGTGAACAGTTAGTTTAGGAAGTCAAGAATCTGCCCTAACATATTTAGTCCAAGTCCTAGGGAAGGAGAAGATAGGTCATCGTATAGAATATGAGTTTTTGTGTGAATGTGAGGATAAGAGTTAATAAAAGCTCATTGTTTTTACTCGTCTTACGTATAACCAGAGACTTCGTGTTTAATCACTGCAGTGTGTTAGTCTTCATTGCACGAGTCATCGCCATAAGATAGGGTTAGTGTGTAGGAAGAGTGGGAAAGGAGAAATAAGGTCCTGGCAACCCAGAAGTCACTGTACAGTACTCAAGGCCAGGGTGTCGCTGCTACAAAAAGAATAAGCGGAGGCAGGGACCAGACTGACAAGCTATAAGAAGGGGCTTTTACAGAGTGGTGGATGCTTGAAATGCATTGCCACAGGAAGTAGTGGAGGCAAGGACAATTAATGCATTTAAGAATAGATATTATGCATATAACTTTTAGAGCAAGGAAATGTAAATGAAACTGGTTGTATACAGAGTCTTCTAAACCAGTCTAAAGATGTTAAATTAAGTTGTTTATATAGTTATCTTGTTTATATAGTTTCCTAGTTTATATGTTTTACATGTTTATATGTTTTACATGTTTCCATGTTTATATGTTTTACTTTTTCTGTTTTCAAATTCTTCAGGCCATTTTATCGACGGAAGATGACGTTCGAGACTGGTTAGATTCCGCCAACATTCCATTACAAGAGGTAAATCTTCTATTTTTTCAATCAGTCACAAATTGTTCTCAAACTGTCCTCTTTCCATCATGTCTAAGGTAGATTCATAAGATTCTCTAGCCAGCAAAGAACTGCTTGTCCAGAGCAAGGTAGTAGCAGTCAAGAAGATATGAACACCATCAGAACAGGTCAACACCAGATTTGGGGCGGGCTTGTCCACAGAAGGGAACATGACACAATCAGCAGACTTGCCGCCATGCCATGGACTCCAAAGGGAGGCTGAAAGAGAGACCTGACTAAGATAACCTGGTAAAGAGCCATAGAATTCAAAATGGAAATCATGAACCAGAGTGGTTGGAGAGGAGAGTTGAGAATATGTACAAGAATGAGGCAAAGATTGTGGAATGAAAGGAAAAGCAATAAGGAAATCTTGGAGAAATAAGAGGTGCAAAGAGAATTAGCGAACAGAGTTAGAGAGATAGTTTGGTCGTATCAAAAAACATAACACAGAGAGATACTTTAGTCAAATCAAAAATTTTTAATTTATTTGTGTTATTCAAACTCCAGTTTACAGATAAATGGAAGAGGTACTCTGCTGTGCACATGTTTTTTGTGAGTGTCATGTATGTTGGATGCGAAAAATTAAACAAGTGAAGAAGAAAAAAAATGTATCAATATAAAATGTCTGTTTCACTCTTGTCAATTCTGCTGATACATGTCCAAGTGAAACGCTGCAAAGCAATCTTCCTTAGTTCATTACAACTAGTCCATTTTTCATCTTGTCTGACTTTCCAGAATACACCTCAAAGTTATAGAGATATCTAGTATGAGGGTCTGCGGCATACCAAATTCTGAATTCCTCAAGGACAGGGTTGTTTTTTTTTTACATATTACTTGAACTGGAGTCCTCTTGTAACATCAACCATTGCTTCATCAATACCAATATCCTGTTCAGGCCTCATTAGTTCTCTGGACTTGGCTAGAATAAGATCAAATAGAGATCTAATCTTAAAAATTGCATCATGTCCATATTGTCCTTGTGGAATGAATTTGGAATTATTGAGGTGCAAATATTTACTGATACTTTCAAATCTATTTCTTGACATTACACTTGGCACTGCAGACACATTCAACAGTTCATCAGTAGAACAAACCACTCTGTAGGAGGTAACTGATGAACCCCAAACATATAATCAACATAAAGAAAGCCCTTCATGTTATCAGGAGAAACAGGTTTCCACTAAGGATCTTTTTTTTCCCCATAAAATTCTGATGCATCAATATGCATTGGTTTGCTCTGCCCATTACTCAAAAAAAGGTCTGAGGTAGAATTAATGAAAGGTCATCAAAAGCAGAGTGATCTTGATCTGGATCTATGTCATCTGCAGGACCTGTTTCCACACTAAATCCTTCAATACTGATATAGTCAGTTGCTTTGACCATGCCCTATCACCACTATGGCCTGGCTGTGAGGTGGGTCATGTCACCCACCGTCTTCTACCTATAATTCGTTATCACTATTGAGGCCAGTGTCGCTACTTTCATCTTCTGCGTTCGTTCTCAATCTCCCGCTACTAAGCCCTGAACAGAGTTTTACAAGTAGCAGGATGTAGTCCAGAGAACGGTATGTGTTGTGTCGCTAGTTTACAGTTTGACTGCGATATTTACACCTTTCGGTCCGACACATCCGTCTTCAGCAGAACTTTCATCTTCTAAATCCTGAACTTATTCTTCATCAACGTTCGATTCATTCTCATTCTCTGCAACTCCATCAACAAATTCTCCACAACCACCATCTGACTCATAAGTATCTTCAGTCCGCACCAAGTTTTGAAGAAAATTGAAGGCCATTTAAAAAAAAAATTACGACTCGAACACCATACGTGATAGAAACATCTGTAAACTGCAATGGGAGCCGGCATTACCGGTAGTCACGTGACGGCTAAATTTAGTGTGTCTATTCGCAAGTAATGCGTAAGGAAAAATAATTTAAACCAGTATATCCACGGCGGCCATCGCTGGCCGAGAATCGATAGTGGCCATCACCAACTGGGCTGGTATTGAATGGGTTAAAAGGCAAAACATAGAGAGATGGTTTGTTCATATCAAAAGATATAACATGGAGAGATATGGTTTGTTCATATCAAAAGATATAACAGAGATGGTTTGTTCATATCAAAAGATATAACATGGAGAGATGGTTTGTTCATATCAAAAGATATAACATGGAGATATGGTTTGTTCATATCAAAAGATATAACATGGAGATATGGTTTGTTCATATCAAAAGATATAACATGGAGAGATGGTTTGTTCATATCAAAAGATATAACATGGAGAGATGGTTTGTTCATATCAAAAGATATAACATGGAGAGATATGGTTTGTTCATATCAAAAGATATAACATGGAGATATGGTTTGTTCATATCAAAAGATATAACATGGAGAGATAGTTTGTTCATATCAAAAGATATAACATGGAGATATGGTTTGTTCATATCAAAAGATATAACATGGAGAGATAGTTTGTTCATATCAAAAGATATAACATGGAGATATGGTTTGTTCATATCAAAAGATATAACATGGAGAGATGGTTTGTTCATATCAAAAGATATAACATGGAGAGATATGGTTTGTTCATATCAAAAGATATAACATGGAGATATGGTTTGTTCATATCAAAAGATATAACATGGAGAGATAGTTTGTTCATATCAAACATAACACAGAGAGTTTGTTTGTCCATTTCAAAAGACCTTACTGTAAACTCTGCAAATAGGAAAAGTAGAAAGCAGATGTGGCAGAGGAAAACAACGTTGCCAGTTGGTAACATCAAGAGATCTGTGTCAGATTGGACTATGAAGGCAAGAGATAGAGGTGGAGATTTGGCTTTCAACATGGAGATAGCAACTTAACTTACAAGCTCATGTCAGCTTTAAATGACCAAAATACTCATCTTTTTCACACAGGCTTACTCCCTCATCAAGCCACACAAGGGATTGGTCTACCATCCCGTGTCAAAGGCAGTAAACAATTCTCGCTACAAGTCTCAGGACTGCCTCAAGCCAGTGGAGATTGGGTAGGATTCTTTCTTTAGCTGTGTGATTTCAGTAGAACTACACTATCCATACATTTTTACTGGTCAGTCGAATTATAAATGCAGAGGCCCTTTCATTCACTTTTTCACTCCATTGTGAAGTTTCATAATTGGTTTTATCTGCAGCTGGAACTTTTACAAGAAGCCTGTTTTTTTTAGTTTACTCGATGGCTGATTATAATGGCAATGTTTTTTTCCATGATGAGGTCATCTTTAACCTTGACACTCTAGGCCACATATTAGGAAAAACATCCCATACTAAGGACAGGGAAATAACTCTTTTTCGCATACATGTACCATTTTTTAAAAAGAATTAAATATCGTAAAACATAAAAAAATACAAATGACAAACTTAACTCTTAGTATCCAAGACTCCCCCTCAAGAACCATTTCTGTGGTCTCTGTTATCCGGCGCTCCCCCTGAGAAACCAGACAACTATTGCCTCTTTATCAGTCTTTTTATACGTAGTTTCAGACAAATCTCTTGAATTTTCGTCCAATTAAATAAACACTAGACATCTTCATCACTGTTTCTCGTGTACCTTGAGACCACGTATCAGAACATCTGTGAATCTGAGACCTGCACCTAATTGTCTCTAGTTGACACTGATCGACTCGCTCTATGAAGTATCTGTTGAATGTCAGTGTCTCAATGTCGGTCGTAGCCCAAGAGTTGCTTGCGTCATTAAAATGTTTTTAGCACCCTAGCATCTGTATCCTGAGCCTTGTGTTAGAAAAGTGTTTGTAAAACACCAGCATCGGTAGCTTAACCTTTAGCACACCCTTGTTCGTTCCCTTGGAACCAACTCGGCCTACAAAAACGGTGTACGGAAAAAAAAAATTGTTTTTTTTAACGGAGCCACTCCCGACAGTCATTTTTTACTGCTGAATACGCCCTCCATATATACACGATATTTTGCCGGTTAAAGTATCGTATGTTCGATTACAAATGGCTTTTGAACAGTTTTAATTTTGTATACGCCGTTTGGAGCAAGCCGACATTTTGCGAAAGAGGAAGTAGGTTGTTGAGAAAGATCTTTATCGAGTAGATCTGTTTATTTTGTTTGTTTAAATGAAAGAACTACGTTTGAATTGGAAACTAACAGTTGTGTCGATATTGTAAACACAGTATCGATACGTTGTTGTGGTTTCCATGGTTTTCAATCGGAGCGACTAGGCCTAGCGGTCGAGTCCAAATTTTTTCCTAGATTTTCAAAAATTTTCAAATTTATCTTTTTGAATCTCCTAAACTAACAAACACACAACAATAACACCCACATGTTCGTTATGCTATTATGTGTCTACACACCAGAAAATCAAATTTATTGACAAACATAAAAGTTACAAATTTTGAAAGACGACTACCATAGAGAGAAATTAAGAAAATTAATTAGGTCAAATTTTTTTCACAAAAAATGTGGCGTGCTAAAGGTTAAAAAGAAAGATATAGACCAAATAAAATACGATTTCGAGAAGTCTTTTTATTCCAATGAAACCTACACGAGCGAAGCTGCCAGAACATATTACATGTTATGAGAAACAAGAACATATTTAATAATAAGATTATGTTGATAGGGAGTGAAATAGATTAGAATTGATCAAGCAATTACGAGCCTGGGAATAGATTAGAGACATCCTGTTAATGCAAACAACCTCTGAGGTCAGCATTGATAACAATAGCTTAGTATTGTATTGGTGTGATCATATCAAGTTGTGCAGTCAAATTAACTCGTTTTCATATTCTGAAGAAATCAGTTTTTGAGCTGAATATATCTTTTGCGTGAGAGAGGCTAAGTAATTCAGGAGTAATTAATTAGTCTATAGCAGGGTATCCGGCTACACTATCACTTTTAGCAGTTTGACTGTTCAACATTGTCAATACATTTTTTTTATTGTCAATAGAATGAAATGAACTCAACCAAAGAGTTAAGGAATACAGTTACAATCACTGTAAGGCTTACTGATCACATTCATACTTAGAACTTTAGCGAGAATTATTCCAAGTGTTCGCTGAAGATTATTTCAGGATTATCTCTATGATGAAAAGTTAAATAAAGTCTGTTACTGCACTAATCTCTCAACAGCAAACCAAAAGAGAGTCCCAGCAGCAACATGATGATGAACTGGCTCAAGTCTGGCTCTCCAGCCAAGAAAAGGAAGACTGAATAACCCCAGCTCAGACCTTTCAACTATATGACAATTGCCCAGATTCATGTGAGCTTTGAACTCTATGACCTTAGCTCTGATTAATGTAATCAGAACTATGTGATATCAGCCCGGATTAATGTGAGCTTTGAACTCATCCCTGATTTATGAAACCTTCAACTTTGTGATCCTGGTTCTGATCTTTGTGAACTTTAAACTTTGTGATATCAATCAAGATTTATGTGAACTTTGTGAATTCAGCTTCCTTAGCACTGATTCTTGTGAACTTTGCTCCATGACCTCGGCCCTGATGTGAAACTTTATTGAGATTTGTGCCGTATCTAAAACATGAGTATTCATTGCTATTACATTATGTTAGATATTAGGATATATTATTTTAGTCAGAGAGTGGTTCATGCTTGGAATGCATTGCCACAGAAAATAGTGGGGGCAGGGTCAGTTAATGCATTTACAAATAGATTGGATGCATAGTTATTTTTAGATCAAGTTCAGTAGAATAAACTGGTTGTATACAGACTGTAGTCTTCTAAACCAGTATAAAGAAGTTAACTGAATTCTCTTACGGTTTTGTGTGTGGCCCAAATAGAGAATAGATTTGCTACTGTAGGGTTCAGAGAAAATGTTCTCATGCGGTTTCTTAAATTCTGTAGCATTTTGTTTTACATATTAGCCCATTCAATCCCAGCTGATCAGAAAAACTCACAACTGAATTCCCAAGACAAGGGGAATAACTCCGAAAAAATTAGACGTGCTTGCGCAATAAAATTAATAACAAATACAATTTTAAATTTATTTGTGTGATTCAAACTCCAGTTTACAGATAAATGGAAGAGGTGCTCTGCTGTGCACATGTTTTTGTGAGTGTTATGTATGTTGGATGCAAAAAATTAAACAAGTGAAGAAAAAAAAAAGTGTCAAAATAAAATGTCCGTTTCACTCTTGTCAATTTTGCTAATAAATGTTCAAGCGAAAAGCAATCTCCCTTGGTTCATTACAAATAGTACATCTTTCATCTTCTTGACCAATGTCTGACTATCCAGTATACAGTTCAAAGTTATAGAGGTATCTAGTATGAGGATCTGCGGCACACCAAATTTTAATTTCTCAAGGATCTTTTTCCCCTAAAATTCTGATGCAGGCCTATGCATTAGTTTGCTCTGCCAAGCACTCACAAAAGGTCTGAAGTAGAAATGATGAAAGTGAAAGGTAATCAAAAGCAGAGTAATCTGGATCTATGTCATCTGCAGGACCAGTTCCCTTACTAAATCCTTCAATAATGATATTACGCCGTTGCTTTGACCATTCTCTATCACCACTAGGGCCTGCCCGTGGGGCGGGTCAGTTTGTCACCGTCTTCTACCGATAATTTGTCATCACTACCGAGGCCAGTGTCGCTACTTTCATCTTCTAAGTCCTGAACTTATTCCTCATCAATGTCCGATTCGTTCTCATTCTCTTCAACAAATTCGCAACCACTATCGTCTGACTCATAAGTATCTTCAGTCTGGACTAAGTTTTGAAGAAAATTGAAGGTCATTTTAAAAAAATCACGGCTTCAACACCATATGTGATAGAAACGATCTGTAAACTGCAATGGGAGCCACCTTTACCGGTAGTCACGTGAAGGCTAAATTTAGCGTGTCTATTCGCAGGTAAAACGTAAGAAAAAATAATTTAAATCAGTATATCCACGGTGGCCGTCGCCGGCCGGTCTCAGAGCGAGTCGATAGCGGCCGTCGCCTGCCGCTCTGGGATTGAATGGGTTAAAGTTGATAGCCCACATACACAACCCTGCTTAGCTGTTTCTGGATGGTGGCTTCATATAGAGTGATTGTGTCTCATTGCTAAACCGACCAGGTACCAATAACTCCAGTGCACCCATTTGTAAATGGGTAAAAGTATAAAGGTAGTCTTATAGTCTACACTGCTATAGGGGATGAAGTGTTAGGGAATTCATTGTACTAGACACAGCATTTTTGTATGAGGTAGAGTAGCTAGTCCACTTCCTTGTTGCTTTTCTGTCTCAGTTGTTTGCGAATGCCCACAATGAGTAGGTTACTCTTTTGTGCACCCTGAAAATGACGTTAAGTGACGGGTTGCAGTAGCTTTCCTCACATCTCGAGCATGCTAACGAAGGTGGACTAGGGTCCTCCAGGCGGTTGTGCTATGCTTGGCTTCATCTGTGTCACTCACTACTATTGGGATCACGTCGATCTCTCACCTCGCTAGCCAGGCTGCCTTGAAAACAGCCCGTTTCCAGGGAGGGCTACTAGGAAACCGAGGTGAGGGTCTTGGCCACCCTGACTTGTTAGTCTTCCTCCCCGTGTCTAACAGTAATCAATCAAAACTGATTGCCTCCCTGTGGGGCACGTCTTCCTCCTATCCTGGGCCATCCATTCCATCTCTGTCCACATTTTCCCTCGACAAAGGGCCGTCTTTTGTCTTAGATGGTAGAGTTGTATATTTCATTTTAGTTCTTTCTACAGGATAAGGTACTAGGCCCCATGCCCAACCCTCATTAGTCACCTCTTACGACATGCTTGGCAGGTTTAGCATTACTATTCTTTACTCCCCTTTGGGGTCCTGGCAACACTCAGACATCTATAACAGTAATCCAGGTACCATTTTACGACTTGGTCAACTGTAGAATGTGGATAACCGAGAAACCCATTGTCTTGAGAAGCGAGTGCTCTACCACACAGGCCTGCCTAGAGAAGACAAGGCCAAACATCACAAAAACTGATGAGGCTTCGTACAATTAAGTCTAGAAAACTGAAGCTAAGCACAATTAATTAAGTCTAGAAAACTGAGGCTAGGGCACAATTAAGTCTAGAAAACTGAGGCTAGGCACAATTAAGTCTAGAAAACTGAGGCTAGGGCACAATTAATTAAGTCTAGAAAACTGAGGCTAGGGCACAATTAAGTCTAGAAAACTGAGGCTAGGGCACAATTAATTAAGTCTAGAAAACTGAGGCTAGGGCACAATTAAGTCTAGAAAACTGAGGCTAGGGCACAATTAATTAAGTCTAGAAAACTGAGGCTAGACACAATTAATTAAGTCTAGAAAACTGAGACTAGGGCACACAATTAATTAAGTCTAGAAAACTGAGGCTAGGCCACAATTAATTAAGTCTAGAAAACTGAGGCTAGGCCACAATTAATTAAGTCTAGAAAACTGAGGCTAGGGCACAATTAATTAAGTCTAGAAAACTGAGGCTATGGCACAATTAATTAAGTCTAGAAAACTGAGACTAGGGCACAATTAATTAAGTCTAGAAAACTGAGGCTATGGCACAATTAATTAAGTCTAGAAAACTGAGACTAGGGCACAATTAATTAAGTCTAGAAAACTGAGACTAGGCACAATTAAGTCTAGAAAACTGAGACTAGGGCACAATTAATTAAGTCTAGAAAACTGAGGCTAGGCACAATTAATTAAGTCTAGAAAACTGAGACTAGGCACAATTAAGTCTAGAAAACTGAGGCTAGGCACAATTAATTAAGTCTAGAAAACAGGCTAGGGCACAATTAATTAAGTCTAGAAAACTGAGACTAGGGCACAATTAATTAAGTCTAGAAAACTGAGGCTAGGGCACAATTAAGTCTAGAAAAATGAGGCTAGGCACAATTAAGTCTAGAAAACTGAGGCTAGGCACAATTAAGTCTAGAAAACTGAGGCTAGGCACAATTTGTCTAGAAAACTGAGGCTAGGTACAATTAAGCCTAGAAAACTGAGGCTAGGAACAATTAAGTCTAGAAAACTGAGGCTTCGTATAGTTAAGTCTAGAAAACTGAGGCTACGTACAATTTGTCTAGAAAACTGAGGCTACGTACAATTAAGTCTAGAAAACTGAGGCTAGGTACAATTTAGTCTAGAAAACTGAGGCTTCGTATAGTTAAGTCTAGAAAACTGAGGCTACGTACAATTTGTCTAGAAAACTGAGGCTAGGTACAATTAAGTCTAGAAAACTGAGGCTAGGTACAATTAAGTCTAGAAAACTGAGGCTAGGAACAATTAAGTCTAGAAAACTGAGGCTACGTACAATTTGTCTAGAAAACTGAGGCTAGGTACAATTAAGTCTAGAAAACTGAGGCTAGGTACAGTTAAGTCTAGAAAACTGAGACTAGGCACAATTTAGTCTAGAAAACTGAGGCTTCGTTTGAATTTAGTCCAGAAAACTGAGGCTTCCTATAATTAAGTCTAGAAAACTGAGGCTACGTACAATTTGTCTAGAAAACAGGCTTCGTACAATTAAATTTCATTTCCAATGATATCCGTTACCATATACAAAGGGGAGCAAAGAGTAATCAGGTAAAATCTACTGATTAAGACAGGTGATGTCCTCGTTCATGCTCCTATGTGATGGAGCCGGCTGGCTAATGAGATGTAGATTGAGATTGTAATCCCCGTTGTGGTGACCTAACTGAGGAGCCCCGGTTTACCTCAAGTACTCCTAGGGATGTAAGAAGAGCCAATGTAACCTGCTACCAAAGAAACACCAAGAGTTAACTCAGCATGAGTAGCTTTGAACTACAACCGTAAACAAAAATAAGGTAGTGAGGAAGGGAACTTGTTATCCGCATCTCATAAAAATCTGAGGTCTACTACAATTAAGTCTCAAAAACTTCATCCCTGACAGCTCTGTGACACTGGTTAACCTGCTTTACAAAAACGGAGACCTTGACAAAGTATCGAACACTTCATCCCAGACAGCAGTGACTACTCTGTGGTCCTGGTTAACCCGATTCACAAACACTTCATCACTGACAGCAGTACATGCTCTATGCCTACATTGACAGTTCTCCACATTTTGTATTTTACCCAAGATTTTATTTCTAATTGTAAAATGTTTTCATAAACATTTCCAGTCGGGCAATAACAAATAAAACAAATGTTGATGACAAGGTCTACCTAGCTGTTCGATCTTTCGCAGACAATGCCAAGTTGGAGAAGGTAGTTGTTGTTGAAAGTAGAGGACATTCTGGCCAACGACTCAATAATGCATATTACCATCTCAACAGGGTAATTCTCAACAAGTGGTAATTCTTTAGATCCACACAGAACACAAGAGACTGATATACCGTCTGTTCAACGGGAAATACAGCCTACAGCACTGATAAAATGGTGGCTAGAGGACGTCCTGCATACAACTTAACATTTTGCCTTTGAATTTGTTTTTTGAGTAGCTTTAGAACAAGTCCTTGTCATTGGCCATGTCTGCTTGAGCCTTTGGATGCTGCGGGGTGTCGCCACATGGTTTCTCATGTTTCTGTCACAGTAGCTTTAGAACAAGTCCTTGTCATTTGCCATGTCTGCTTGAGCCTTTGGATGCTGCGGGGTGTCGCCACATGGTTTCTCATGTTTCTGTCACAGTAGCTTTAGAACAAGTCCTTGTCATTTGCCATGTCTGCTTGTGCCTTTGGATGCTGTGGGGTGTCGTCACATGGTTTCTCATGTTTCTGTCACAGTAGCTTTAGAACAAGTCCTTGTCATTTGCCATGTCTGCTTGAGCCTTTGGATGCTGCGGGGTGCTGTCACATGGTTTCTCATGTTTCAGTCACAGTAGCTTTAGAACAAGTCCTTGTCAATTGCCATGTCTGCTTGTGTCTTTGGATGCTGCGGGGTGTCGCCACATGGTTTCAGTCACAGTAGCTTTAGAACAAGTCCTTGTCAATTGCCATGTCTGCTTGTGCCTTTGCCCCTTTGTGTTGTGCCTTTGGATGCTGCGGGGTGTCGTCACATGGTTTCAGTCACAGTAGCTTCAGAACAAGTCCTTGTCAATTGCCATGTCTGCTTGTGTCTTTGGATGCTGCGGGGTGTCGCCACATGGTTTCTCATGTTTCAGTCACAGTAGCTTTTACATCATCTTGCTTCAGTCGGGCTTGTAGTTTCATCTCTTACCACACATAATCAAGCTTCAGTCGGGCTTGTAGTTTCATCTCTTACCACACATAATCAAGCTTCAGTCGGGCTTGTAGTTTCATCTCTTACCACACTGATCAAGCTTCAGTCGGGCTTGTAGTTTCATCTCTTACCACACATGATCAAGCTTCAGTCGGGCTTGTAGTTTCATCTCTTACCACACATGATCAAGCTTCAGTCGGGCTTGTAGTTTCATCTCTTACCACACATGATCAAGCTTCAGTCGGGCTTGTAGTTTCATCTCTTACCACACAGGATCAAGCTTCAGTCGGGCTTGTAGTTTCATCTCTTACCACACATGATCAAGCTTCAGTCGAGCTTGTAGTTTCATCTCTTACCACACATGATCAAGCTTCAGTCGGGCTTGTAGTTTCATCTCTTACCACACATGATCAAGCTTCAGTCGGGCTTGTAGTTTCATCTCTTACCACACATGATCAAGCTTCAGTCGGGCTTGTAGTTTCATCTCTTACCACACATGATCAAGCTTCAGTCGGGCTTGTAGTTTCATCTCTTACCACACATGATCAAGCTTCAGTCGGGCTTGTAGTTTCATCTCTTACCACACATGATCAAGCTTCAGTCGGGCTTGTAGTTTCATCTCTTACCACACATGATCAAGCTTCAGTCGGGCTTGTAGTTTCATCTCTTACCACACAGGATCAAGCTTCAGTCGGGCTTGTAGTTTCATCTCTTACCACACATGATCAAGCTTCAGTCGGGCTTGTAGTTTCATCTCTTACCACACATGATCAAGCTTCAGTCGGGCTTGTAGTTTCATCTCTCACCACACATGATCAAGCTTCAGTCGGGCTTGTAGTTTCATCTCTTACCACACATGATCAAGCTTCAGTCGGGCTTGTAGTTTCATCTCTTACCACACATGATCAAGCTTCAGTCGGGCTTGTAGTTTCATCTCTTACCACACATGATCAAGCTTCAGTCGGGCTTGTAGTTTCATCTCTTACCACACAGGATCAAGCTTCAGTCGGGCTTGTAGTTTCATCTCTTACCACACATGATCAAGCTTCAGTCGGGCTTGTAGTTTCATCTCTCACCACACATGATCAAGCTTCAGTCGGGCTTGTAGTTTCATCTCTTACCACACATGATCAAGCTTCAGTCGGGCTTGTAGTTTCATCTCTTACCACACAGGATCAAGCTTCAGTCGGGCTTGTAGTTTCATCTCTTACCACACATGATCAAGCTTCAGTCGGGCTTGTAGTTTCATCTCTTACCACACATGATCAAGCTTCAGTCGGGCTTGTAGTTTCATCTCTTACCACACTGATCAAGCTTCAGTCGGGCTTGTAGTTTCATCTCTTACCACACATGATCAAGCTTCAGTCGGGCTTGTAGTTTCATCTCTTACCACACATGATCAAGATCTTTGCAGATTGGATAATAACGTTGGTGGCAATGACAACACTTGATTTGCTGACATTCCAACGCAGCTTTGTCTTTCAGGAGGACCCAGTTTGCCAGTTTGAAGTTCCAGCAGCTAGGAGTCGTATGATTTAAAACTTCCTGTTCCAGAGACTTGTAAGGTGATTAGTGCATGCTCACTTCCTGCCAGTTGGTAATTCATTGTTCTGGTTGTGAGTCAATGAAGATTGCTTGCTGCCATTGCATTATGTGGTTTGCTCAGTTTTGTCCAAGCTCTCGAGAAGTAAGTTGGCTTATCATCTGGCTGGTTAATGAAGAAAAGTTTGTTTCCTGTCATTCAATTTCCTCGCTTCTCTAACTCATATTCCTAACTTGGGGATTAGCTGTCGAAATCGAATATATGGTATTTTGATCCTTCAAGCAAAATCTTCTGGACTTTTGAGTGATCAAACATCCTCCCCAGATCCGTCTGTCTCTACAGCTGGGATTGAGGTTCTTAACCATAGGATTCTCCCTTTAGTTTTTCTAGCCATTCCTGGACAAACTCCACGGAGACACCAATGACCTCAGACTGATCGATGCTTTCGTTAGATATATTCAAATTGATGTCTGAAAAAAAAAACCATAATCAGTCGTCCATGCCAGGTACACCAGTCAAAACCCTTTTAAGTACATGCTGTACTACAGCAGCCTGATATCCATGCATTGTATTGCGGGAGGTCGAGGCACCTTCCTCAGTACTCCCTGGGATATTTTTGTTTTGTTTTTTTGTTGTTGTTGTGTGTTCGCCTTATTTTTCTGTTCCCCAAGGCGGTGTGCGTTGCACTGTGGTTTTTATTTTGCGCCTATTGGCCCAGTGCATCCGACTTCAGCACGCATTTTATGTAAGGGTCTGCTTCCTCCTGCATTTTCTAAGGGTTTGCTTCCCCGGGGTAACGGCCGGTGCTGTGATGGGGATCGAACCCAGCACCTTCGGGTCGTGAGCCGTGCCACTTAACCACTAGGCCACGCCGTTCCCCTCCCTGGGATATAAGAACAGTCATTACAACTTGCTACCAGAGAACATTTGTCATGAGCGAACAACATTGGCTCGATCAACTTTGAACACAAACATAATCTTCATATCTTCCAGCAGAGCTGAAGATGCAGTACAGTGAATCAGATAACAGCAGCGGTTGACACATAGCTGGTTGCTTGCATCAGGGTGAGCGAACCAGAGTTGACCAAAACCCTATTCCACCTCCATGACCCTGAAAATTGCTCGTGTAGTCTGGCTAAGAGAACATGGACCCAAGTGCGCCAGTTGAAATCGCATGTATTGGACCAAAAGGTGCAGATATCACAGCCTCGCTGTAAACAACGTCCCTTTCAGGACGAACGTTAAAGAAGAAGAAAGATATTTTTCCGTATTCGATTTAATGCAGGTTGTTATTCTCCACGTGTTGTTGTATGTATGTCTCAGTGTCAACTCTTTCTCCCATACACTTGCTCTCACTCGTCTTACTGAACCACCCTGTCTCTTCTCTCTCAAACTGGGTCTCACTCTCAACAAATCTATCTCTGCACCTCTCAAACTGGGTCTCACTCTCAACAAATCTATCTCTGCACCTCTCAAACTTGGTGTCACTCTCAACAAATCTATCTCTGCACCTCTCAAACTGGGTCTCACTCTCAACAAATCTATCTCTGCACCTCTCAAACTTGGTCTCACTCTTAACCTTGTATCTCAGTTTGCAATTTAAAAGAAATTACAATTTTATACAAAAGCCTTCGCATAAGCAATGGCTGTAGACCACATACAGAAGTCCCCTACTTATATCTTCACAGCTTAATTTGGCCCATCACCCCTACACAAAAATACATTAGTTCCTGTCTGATCGACTGACTTCAAATTCTAATGCTATGTTGTCATTTAGTTACAGCATTTAGAGTTTTGAAATGACCTAAATCATGGCAGACGATCTAATGCATGCACAGCTTTAATTGAATGTAGATTTGTTTACGCCAGATTCATATATTTTTAAAGCTGTAATTTTTGTGCGATGAAATTTGGACATCAAGTTCCAATAAATGATTTATCACACCATCTGGATACACATAGATATTCAATACGCCCGATTCAGACTTTGACACTGATCAACGGCCGCACTACGTGGATATTCAATATAAGTCCGATTGAGACTTTGACACACAAGAAAGACTATAGTGGTGCTGTTGAGGGATTGATGCAGAAACACATGGGACAAGGGGAGCTGAAACAAAATTTGCCATCAAATTTCCGCCTCCACAGAAACGATATTTCACGATTCACACAAACACTTATTTTTTTATTATGAATACTCCATATCATAGATAATTTGAATTTGATTTCTTATTTCAACTATTTGATGAACAGATTTATGGCAGTTGCCTCAGACTATAAGAAACAAATCTACAAAATTAGGCGAAACTGTCAATGGTCATTTGACTGGTTGTGACCAGAGCACTATAGACAACTGGAAGTTGCCAAAATGTGAAACTTCGTCTTTTTGTTAGTTTGCAAATATATTTTTAACATGTGAATGTGCACAGACTCAACTAAAATGGTGTGAAGAACAACATCAGAGTCAAGTGAAACATACTGTAAACAGGATGTGTCACAGCAGTCTGACCAATGAGGCGGGGATTAACACTGTATTCCCCATTGTGGTGAACTTACTGAATAGCCTTGTATTGCACTACAGCCAGGAGGACCCCAGTCCATCTTCTCAAGTACATGTCAAGATGATAGAGGAGCCCCACTGTAAGCCATTACAAATGATATGTCAAGTTGAAGAAACTGTGTGAATGGGTTCCACAATATCAACTGAACTAAAAGATGGCACCACATGGACTGAGAGAAATGGCTGTGGGTGGTTGCGGGAGGTCCAGAAAACATGATGACATGGGTCGTCGAAAGTGCTGACCACACATTGTATGTCTATAATCGAAAGGATTGGAAAAGTAGTGGACACCTGTATATCCTGGACTAAAACCTTTTGGTTCCCCATAGAACACAGGGTTGCAACCAACCACACTCTCCTGATTCCTATTTTAGTCAGTCTTCTTCATCTCCATACATGAGACAAACTGTCCTGACAACCTTTTCCACTGTTCATTACTAAATGTTTCATTACCTCCCAAATCTTTTTCACAGTGAGTTCCAATCCAGTGCATTCCTGGTTATGTTGTTATGGCTGATTCTGAAGGGATTGTGTCCTATCCAACTCTAATGTAATTATTATGTTCTTTGCCATAGACCTGTGTTTGTTATTACCGTTGGCCATCTCATACAAACTGTGTGACGGGGACATCTGTTGGTGAAGGTCTTCCGTATGAATGGGACACTTAGTTATATGTGACAGGGACATCTGTTGGTGAAGGTCTTCCGTATGAATGGGACACTTAGTTATATGTGACGGGGACATCTGTTGGTGAAGGCCTTCTGTCTGAATTGGTCAATTAGTTATATGTCTCTCTTTGGTTGTTTTCGTGTTCCTTGCCACAGATCTGTTTTTGATTACAACTGGACCTCTTATTAAGTATGTAACATGTTGGTGAAGATCTGCCATCTTCACTTGTCTCCAGCTGTGGCAGCTTGTTTCTCCAAGCTCTTCTCCAACTCATCTAGCTGGTCCTCGACGACTGCCTTCCGCAGGTGATGGAAGAAATCAAAGTATTGATGGAAGTTATGTCTGTGGAACAAAAACAATAAAATGGAGTGAGCATGCTTTATTATTGAGAGCCATCTTTTTCTATTGTCGCTGTCACCACTTACGATCAGACTGTGGCGACCTCAGCCTTCGGCACAGGAAACCAACTGTCAGTCTGACTCATCTACTTTCAGGATGGATCATCAGCTTTCAGCCTGGATCATCTATTTTCAGCCTCTCATCAGCTTTGAGCATGGCTCATCAGCTTTCAGCCTGAATCATCTTTTAGCATGAATCATCTTTTAGCATGGATCATCTACTTTCAGTATGGCTCATCAGCTTTAAGCATGGATCATCTACTTTCAGTATGGCTCATCAGCTTTCAGCATGGATCATCTACTTTCAGCCTGGATCATCTACTTTCAGCCTGGATCATCTACTTTCAGCATGGCTCATCAGCTTTCAGCATGGATCATCAGCTTTCAGCATGGATCATCTACTTTCAACATGGCTCATCAGCTTTCAGCCTGGATAATCTACTTTCAACATGGATCATCTACGTTCAGCATGGCTCATCAGCTTTCAGCATGGATCATCAGCTTTCAGCATGGATCATCTACTTTCAGCATGGCTTTTCAGCCTGGCTCATCAGCTTTCAGCATGACTCATCTACTTTCAACATGGATCATCTACTTTCAGCATAGATCATTTATTTTCAGCATGGATCATCAGCTTTCAGCATGGATCATCTACTTTCACCATAGATCATCAGCTTTGTGCATAGATCATCAGCTTTGTGCATAGATCATCTACTTTCAGCATGGATCATCAGCTTTGTGCACGGATAATCTACTTTTAGCAAGTCTTTGTTTTCAGATGAACTCTTCGTAACCTTTGGTTGTCACCAGACAAGTGTTGAAGGTGGCTTTTTTACAGGCAATAATAATAATGTTTGTTTAGGCGTGTGAGGCCCGTTGCGTGTCGGCCACATCCATGACCCACTGCTGTGGCGTGGTTCCAGGCATCGTCCAGGTGCGGAGGTAGAGGTTGATATCTGCTGGAGCCACACTGGACGGAGGCGGCCTCTTCTGCGCCTTTAGCTGGTTGGAGGAAGACTTATGTAGTATTTTGTGGGCCGGGGTTTCCTGGTTCAGCCGTACAACTTGACCGAACATAGAAACTTGGTGTCGGTCAAGTGTTTCTGAGATTGGGTAGAGGCCTGTTTTAGCAGAGACATACACGTTATGGATATAGTTGCCATCAGATGCTCAGGATACGCCGCTGGTTGCACATGTGGAAGGCCTCCAGTCTCGACATGTCATGTTTCAGCAATGTCCAGGTATCGGATCTGTAAAGTAGGACCGGGATCACGCAGCACGGGTAGAAGCTGATTTTTGTCCCAAGGGAGATCTTGCCATTACTCCACACATGTCGGAGGTTGTGCAGACGCAGCTAGTCCGATCCGCCTTGACATATCGGGACCGCTGAACAATCAAGACCCCCCACTTCATATTTGGGCCAGGTGAAACAATCAAGACCCCCTCTCATGTCTGGGCCAGGTGAAACAATCAAGACCCCCCCCCCCCCCCCCCTCATGTCTGGGCCAGGTGAAACAATCAAGACCCCCACCTCATATCTGAGAAAGGTGAAACAAACCAGATTCCCCCCCCCCCACCTCATGTCTGGGCCAGGTGAAACAATCAAGACCCCCACCTCATGTCTGGGCCAGGTGAAACAATCAAGCCACCCCCCCTGCCCCCTAACCTCATGTCTGGGCCAGGTGAAACAATTAAGACCCTTAGCTCATGTCTGGGCCAGGTGAAACAATCAAGACCCCCACCTCATGTCTGGGCCAGGTGAAACAGTCAGGACCCTAACCTCATGTCTGGGCCAGGTGAAACAATCAAGACCCCCACCTCATGTCTGGGCCAGGTGAAACAATCAAGACCCCCACCTCATGTCTGGGCCAGGTGAAACAATCAAGACCCCCACCTCATGTCTGAGCCAGGTGAAACAATCAAGACCCCCACCTCATGTCTGGGCCAGGTGAAACAATCAAGACCCCCACCTCATGTCTGGGCCAGGTGAAACAATCAAGACCCCCATCTCATGTCTGGGCCAGGTGAAACAATAAAGCCCCCCCCCCTCCACCTCATGTCTGGGCCAGGTGAAACAATTAAGACCCCCACCTCATGTCTGGGCCAGGTGAAACAATCAAGACCCCCACCTCATGTCTGGGCCAGGTGAAACAATCAAGACCCCCACCTCATATCTGGGCCAGGTGAAACAATCAAGACCCCCACCTCATGTCTGGGCCAGGTGAAACAATCAAGACCCCCACCTCATGTCTGGGCCAGGTGAAACAATCAAGACCCCCACCTCATGTCTGGGCCAGGTGAAACAATCAAGACCCCCATCTCATGTCTGGGCCAGGTGAAACAATAAAGCCCCCCCCCCACCTCATGTCTGGGCCAGGTGAAACAATTAAGACCCCCACCTCATGTCTGGGCCAGGTGAAACAATCAAGACCCCCACCTCATGTCTGGGCCAGGTGAAACAATCAAGACCCCCACCTCATGTCTGGGCCAGGTGAAACAATCAAGACCCCCACCTCATGTCTGGGCTAGATGAAACAATCAAGACCCCCTCATGTCCTTGCCATGCACCTGGAAACAGGCTGTGTTACAGAAACCTGACCAAAATAGTGGGGATAGACACAGTGATCCCCATAGTGGTGAACCTGCTGAGAAGTCTAACATTGCACTACAGCATCCTGTCACAAAATCTTCAATATTTTAGAAGTAAAAGTAAAGTAAAGTAACCCATAGCATTACTGCCGTAGGGGTGTGAGGTTTTAGCGACCTCACATTTCAAAGGCTCGGCTATATGAGGGAGGTAGCCATCTCCTCTCCCTCGCCGCTTTTACTTCCCGGACTGAATTAGTACCCATTTAAGGCTGGGTCGACCTGGGAGCCATTGCGGTCTGAAAAAACATTACCACCTTAACTGGGGAATGAACCTGGGACCACTCAGATGCGAAGCCAGTGCGCTACACGGCTCCACATTTTAGAAGAATGAACAAATAAATAATGACAATGTGAAAGCCAGAAAAATTCATTTGCTGAATACCGACTGAGCACTTGGATTGCTGTACCATTACACTCCACAATAAATGTTTGTCACACTCCACCATAAATGTTCGTCACTCCTAACCTGTACTATCACACTTCACTATAAATGTTCGTCACTCCTAACCTGTACCATCACACTCCACCATAAATGTTCGTCACTCCTAACCTGTACCATCACACTCCACCATAAATGTTCGGTACACTCCACTTTAAATGTTCATCACACCTAACATGTGCCATCCAGCATGGCACCATAAATGTTCGTCACTCCTAACCTGTACCATCACACTCCACTTTAAATGTTCGTCACACCTAGCATGTACCATCCAGCCTGGCACGTTAAGTCCAAGAAGGTGATCAATTACTTACATGGTAAGCAGAACATAAGCCAGGAGTTCGGATGTGTTGAGTAGATGGTGGACATACGAGCGTGTGAAGTTTGCACACGTGTAGCATGGACAGTTATCTAGCAGAGACTGAAAGTCCTCAAAATATCTGTGAATAAATTGAAAGTGATATTTGTTGAAGGTGTTTCATGGTCACCTGTGAGAGTGAGAGCTCAGATACAATTACATGACATTGGGTGGAAGAGTGAGAGCTCAGATACCATTACATGACATTGGGTGGAAGAGTGAGAGCTCAGATACCATTACATGACATTGGTTGGAAGAGTGAGAGCTCAGATACCATTACATGACATTGGTTGGAAGAGTGAGAGCTCAGATACCATTACATGACATTGGGTGGAAGAGTGAGAGCTCAGATACCATTACATGACATTGGTTGGAAGAGTGAGAGCTCAGATACCATTACATGACATTGGTTGGAAGAGTGAGAGCTCAGATACAATTACATGACATTGGGTGGAAGACTGAGAGCTCAGGTACCATTACATGACATTGGTTGAAAGAGTGAGAGCTCAGGTACCATTACATGACATTGAGATGATGGGTGAGAGCTCAGATACAATTACATGACATTGGTTGAAAGACTGAGAGCTCAGGTACCATTACATGACATTGAGATGATGGGTGAGAGCTCAGATACAATTACATGACATTGGTTGAAAGAGAGAGCTCAGATACTATTACATGACATTGGTTGAAAGAGTGAGAGCTCAGATACAATTACATGACATTGGTTGAAACAGTGAGAGCTCAGATACTATTACATGACATTGGTTGAAAGAGTGAGAGCTCAGGTACCATTACATGACATTGGGTGGAAGAGTGAGAGCTCAGATACCATTACATGACATTGGTTGAAAGAGTGAGAGCTCAGATACTATTACATGACATTGGTTGAAAGAGTGAGAGCTCAGATACTATTACATGACATTGGTTGAAAGAGTGAGAGCTCAGGTACCATTACATGACATTGGGTGGAAGAGTAAGAGCTCAGATACCATTGTAACAGTTCCACCCCGAGCAAGACAGTTTAGGGCAGGGGTGTTGTGGTTGCTGATAACAAAGGTACCTGAATGCGTGCCAAGGTCACTCTCTGTCTGGTCACTATGCCAAGGTCACTCACCGTCTCAACAAAGGGAATCGGAGTTGGGGAATAAAATGTACAAGTAGGAACTGACTACTGGCGTTCCGATTTGGGGAGTGGGGGGGTCGGTGACAGACGGGAAGGCAGCGGAGCTTGCTGCGATAGATGAGTGACAGGTGTTCAGAGTAATTCATTTCAATTACGACTGAATAGAGCCATCTCCCTGAGATCCATTGGTCAGCTCTGATACTGCTTGAGAGTATATAACACTAGAAGAGTTCAGCTCAAGCAGGCTGGCATGGAGAGGGAATGAGTGAATGTAGATAGGAGTCTGGTTTAGCTCACCGACTTAGATAGAGGAGCGATTGATAGACTGTTGTACTAATGTTGGAGATAGAACAGGATCGCTCAAATAGGTGTGTGAGTTTTGTATTAAAAGATAATCTGAACGTGTGTTGTACGCAGGACATCGCGTGAACAAGGTATGTCCTGACGAGTTAAGCAAGTGTGTAGATCGACTGGGTGAGATCTAGATGGGTGTGTGATGTGTCTACGGCAAGACAACTGGGTTTTTGATAGTTGGGAATTCCATCACTAGCTAATGCTTAAAATTTCCGCTTTAGTTAATATTTATATTAACATATATATAATATAGGAATATTTAGTTAAGATGATATATATTGTACTGTTTTGTAATTTCACTACTCATTTTTCTAGTATGAGTATTATATAATAAATATGACATCTGCTGTGTGCTATATTATTTGCAGTGTGTGGTCATGAATGATGTGGATGAGTGTGATAATGTTCTAAGTTAGAATAACCCTAGGGCAAACAGTGGGATCTGCTACACCATTGCATGACATTGGGTGGAAAAGTGAGAGCTCAGATACCATTACATGACATTGGGTGGAAACGTGAGAGCTCAGATACCATTACATGACATTGGGTTGAAGAGTGAGAGCTCAGATACCATTACATGATATTGGGTGGAAGAGTGAGAGCTCAGATACCATTACATGATATTGAGATGATGGATGAGAGCTCAGATACAATTACATGAAATTGGGTGGAAGAGTGAGAGCTCAGATGCTGCTGAATCTGTAACAGCTGCAACAAGACTATAAGTCTTCATACCTGACAGTAGTGCCAACCAAGGAGTCACTTTTATCTTTATTTTTATCTATCAAATAGGTTAAGACAATCACACTGTAAATAAAGTGTTAGCCACTTTAATATGCTATTTAAAGAGCAGTTTTCCTTACAGATTCATTATCAGCGATAATAACTCTCAGAAATTTTGAAACTGGACAGCCTGTCAGGAAATAGATGAACTAGTCAAAGCGGAAAAAACTAAAACCCAAACTGACGACAGTAACATATGAAAAATATAGACAATGATACAAATTGACAGATGGTACACAGAACACCTAGAGTCTGATTTAACAGACGCATACTGCACCTTAACTCCACCTTGGCCGGTCCCAAGCCTGGATGAGCAACGAGCAATAAAACTCACCTGGCTATGAAAACATCAACCAACATATCTAACGAGCTGACCTTGAAGAAGAAGACAAGTCCTTCAAAATGTATATGAAGCTGACAAGTTCAGAGTTGGCTGCTGAATGCGTGCGAGGTGCAGACGCATAGATGGGGTGGTCCACGAAGAGCCATGTTTCGAGCTATCTTGCCAAGCCCAGCGCCACCCTACAACGAACCTTGAGCTTGGCCAAACCACCAACTTAGCTGTCTCGCCAAGCCTAGCCCCACAACGAACCTTGAGCTTGGCCAAACCACCAACTTAGCTGCCTCGCAAGCCTAGCCCCACAACGAACCTTGAGCTTGGCCAAACCACCAACTTAGATGCCTCGTCAAGCCCAGCCCAGCCCCACAACGAACCTTGAGCTTGGCCAAACCACCAACTTAGCCGCCTCACAGCGAACCTTGAGCTTTGTCAAACCACCAACTTAGCTGCCTCCCCAAGCCCAGCCCCACAACAAACCTTGAGCTTGGCCAAACCACCAACTTAGCTGCCTCCCCAAGCCCAGCCCCACAACAAACCTTGAGCTCGGCCAAACCACCAACTTAGCTGCCTCCCCAAGCCCAGCCCCACAACAAACCTTGAGCTCGGCCAAACCACCAACTTAGCTGCCTCCCCAAGCCCAGCCCCACAACAAACCTTGAGCTCGGCCAAACCACCAACTTAGCTGCCTCCCCAAGCCCAGCCCCAGCCCACAACGAACCTTGAGCTTGGCCAAACCACCAACTTAGCTGCCTCCCCAAGCCCAGACCCCACAACAAACCTTGAGCTTGGCCAAACCACCAACTCAGCTGCCTCCCCAAGCCCAGCCCCCACAACAAACCTTGAGCTTGGCCAAACCACCAACTTAGCTGCCTCCCCAAGCCCAGCCCCCACAACAAACCTTGAGCTTGGCCAAACCACCAACTTAGCTGCCTCCCCAAGCCCAGCCCCCACAACAAACCTTGAGCTTGGCCAAACCACCAACTTAGCTGCCTCCCCAAGCCCAGCCCCCACAACAAACCTTGAGCTTGGCCAAACCACCAACTTAGCTGCCTCGCCAAGCCCAGCCTCACAATGAACCCCGGTCCGACTGAACCAGCTCTCAGAACTAAGAGAATAAAAACATATAATCTGTTACTTGAAAATGTAGCGCCATTACTTACAGTTTACTGTTCAGGTCAATGCATATACCCTGGCCATTGTGGTGTGGCTTCGAACCCTGTACCTCCAGTCTAGCAGCTGGAGATAGAGGTGGAAGTGTGTAGTCAGCCATCAAGGCATAGCCCTTCTCTGTTAAAGTGTGTGGGTAGCTATGGAAGAACTGCTAAGGATATTTTGGCACAAAACTGAAATTAATTTGTCATTAACCTAGTCCATCATCATCATTTCATCTGTTATGGTGTGAAAGCCAAGACTTACGGCAGGGTCATATTGTTGCTGTTAGTGTAAGTCACTCATACTTAATTTAACTCCTGACATTTCTTTAGTGGCACGTTACAGTGGCTCTTCTTACATCTTGAAGCATACTTGAGGAGGCTTATTGGATGTAGCACAACATGAGGCTTGTAAGGCCATCTCTATGGGGATCACAGTCTTGATCCCCATTTGGTTAGCCAGACTGCTGTGACACAGTCTGTGTCCAGGAGCTCCAAGATCTAGTGAGGTTGGGTATAGATCAGTATATAACACCTGATCCTGATGTTACTCTTCACAGCTGTCAGGGGCAGGTAAAACATACTGACCAAGACCCGAACTGATGTCAGGTTAAACATACTGACCAAGACCCGAAAGATGTCAGGTTAAACATACTGACCAAGACCCCCACCTCACGTCAGGTAAAACATACTCACCGAGACCCCACCTCACGTCAGGTAAAACATACTGACCAAGACCCCCACCTAACGTCAGGTAAAACATACTGACCAAGACCCGAACTGATGTCAGGTAAAACATACTGACCAAGACCCCCACCTCACATCAGGTAAAACATACTGAACAAGACCCGAACTGATGTCAGGTAAAACATACCGACCAAGACCCGAACTGATGTCAGGTAAAACATACTGACAAACACCCCCACCTCACGTCAGGTAAAACTTACTGACCAAGACCCCCACCTCACCTCACGTCAGGTAAAACATACTGACCAAGACCCCCACCTCACATCAGGTAAAACATCCTGACCAAGACCCCCACCTCACGTCAGGTAAAACATACTGACCAAGACCCCCACCTCACGTCAGGTAAAACATACTGACCAAGACCCCCACCTCACGTCAGGTAAAACATACTGACCAAGACCCCCACCTCACGTCAGGTAAAACATACTGACCAAGACCCGAACTGATGTCAGGTAAAACATAGTGACCAAGACCCCCACCTCACATCAGGTAAAACATACTGACCAAGACCCCACCTCACATCAGGTAAAACTTACTGACCAAGACCCCACCTTACATCAGGTAAAACGTACTGACCAAGACCCCACCTCACATCAGGTAAAACATACTGACCAAGACCCCCACCTCACATCAGGTAAAACATACTGAACAAGACCCGAACTGATGTCAGGTAAAACATACCGACCAAGACCCGAACTGATGTCAGGTAAAACATACTGACAAACACCCCCACCTCACGTCAGGTAAAACTTACTGACCAAGACCCCCACCTCACCTCACGTCAGGTAAAACATACTGACCAAGACCCCCACCTCACATCAGGTAAAACATCCTGACCAAGACCCCCACCTCACGTCAGGTAAAACATACTGACCAAGACCCCCACCTCACATCAGGTAAAACATACTGACCAAGACCCCCACCTCACGTCAGGTAAAACATACTGACCAAGACCCCCACCTCACATCAGGTAAAACTTACTGACCAAGATCCCCACCTCACGTCAGGTAAAACTTACTGACCAAGACCCCCACCTCACATCAGGTAAAACATACTGACCAAGACCCCCACCTCACATCAGGTAAAACTTACTGACCAAGACCCCCACCTCACATCAGGTAAAACATACTGACCAAGACCCCCACCTCACATCAGGTAAAACATACTGACCAAGACCCCCACCTCACATCAGGTAAAACATACTGACCAAGACCCCCACCTCACATCAGGTAAAACATACTGACCAAGACCCCACCTCACATCAGGTAAAACGTACTGACCAAGACCCCACCTCACATCAGGTAAAACATACTGACCAAGACCCCACCTCACATCAGGTAAAACATACTGACCAAGACCCCCACCTCACATCAGGTAAAACATACTGACCAAGACCCCCACCTCACGTCAGGTAAAACATACTGACCAAGACCCCCACCTCACGTCAGGTAAAACATACTGACCAAGACCCCCACCTCACGTCAGGTAAAACATACTGACCAAGACCCCCACCTCACATCAGGTAAAACTCACTGACCAAGATCCCCACCTCACGTCAGGTAAAACATACTGACCAAGACCCCCACCTCACATCAGGTAAAACATACTGACCAAGACCCCCACCTCACATCAGGTAAAACTTACTGACCAAGACCCCCACCTCACATCAGGTAAAACATACTGACCAAGACCCCCACCTCACGTCAGGTAAAACATACTGACCAAGACCCCACCTCACATCAGGTAAAACATACTGACCAAGACCCCCACCTCACGTCAGGTAAAACATACTGACCAAGACCCCACCTCACATCAGGTAAAACTTACTGACCAAGACCCCAACTGATGTCAGGTAAAACATACTGACCAAGACCCCACCTCACATCAGGTAAAACATACTGACCAAGACCCCACCTCACATCAGGTAAAACATACTGACCAAGACCCCACCTCACAGCAGGTAAAACTTACTGACCAAGACCCCCACCTCACATCAGGTAAAACGTACTGACCAAGACCCCACCTCACATCAGGTAAAACATACTGCCTATGTAACAGTTCCCGCCGGAGCAAGGGGAGTTTAGGATGCCTGAACATGTTAAAGCTTAAAGCTACATGAATGCATGTCAAGGTCACTCACTGTCTCAGCAAAGGAGAACAGAGTTGGGTTAAGGAATGTGGACAGGTAGAAACTGACCACTGGCCTTCCGATTTTGGTAGGGGGAGATTGATTGACAGACGAAATTGGCAACGGGCTTGCTGCGAGAGAATGAGTGACAGGTGTGCAAAGTGTTTCGTTCCAATTGGAATTGAAGATGACCATACCTGAGATCGATTGGTCAAGCTCTGGCCTTGCTTGAGGATATATAACTCGAGACAAAGTTTAGCTCAAGGGGCTGGGGAGAGAGACAGGCTGGAGAGAGAGAGTGGCTGTATGGAGGAGAGAGAGAGACTGAATGTGGATAGTATGTTTAACTCACCGACTTAGATAGAGGAGCGATTGATTGACGGTTGGACGAATGTTTAGTGATAGAACAGGATCGCTCAAATAGGTGTGTGAGTTTTGCATTAATAGATAATCTGAACATGTGTTTGTAAGCAAGGACACATTGTGAACGAGTTATGTCGAGATCGCCCGCCTGAGGGGATTTCAGTGAGGAAGAGTATTTGATAAGGTGTGTTGAAGACGCAGTTAAGGCGATGTGTGTGGGATGTAATTGCAAGGCAATAGAACTGGGTTTTTAGATAGTTGGGAATTCCATCAATAGCTAATGCTTACAATTCCCGTTTTAGTTAGAATGTTTAGTTAAGAGATGTATTATATTGTGTTTGTAATTTCTCTACTCATTCTATGATATGAGTATGATTTAATAAATATGCCACCTGCTGTGTGATATGTCATTTACTGAGTATGGTCATGATGATGTGGATGAGTGTGAGAATGTTCTAAGATAGATCACGGCCAAGGCAAACAGTGGGATCTGCTACACGTTATTATTATTTTGGTGCCTGTTGACCACGGATAGTCGTGGTAGATTTATAAATATAGTGCGTGTGTAGCTATAGATCTTGATTTGCATGTTTAACACAAGTGGCGCAGTTAAATATAACTTGTGTGTGTAGTTAGGAATAGAGGAGTAGCTAGTGGTTAGAGTGTTAGTACCATAGACAGTTTTTCCAATCATCTGACTGGTAAGTGTGACATTTTTCTTCCACCCATTGTTGTATTATTGACAAGACTTTGTGCGTACTTGACAGTCTTATAATTTTTTTGGGTGGGCCAGACGGGTTTATTCAATATGTCGAGGTTGGACAATGTTAAACAATGTTATCATTGTCTAGCTTTTGGACATTTGTCTATCGGATGCCCTAATATTCTTCGGAATATTAACAGTTCCTGGAGAAGAGGAGGACTGTTTGTCAAAAACAAGCCTTTCATGGCACGAGCTACAGTCAGCGATAAGTGGGAGGACAAAAGTCAACTACAAAACCAGCTAAGAGAACTAACAGGCAGAGTTATTCGGCTGGAAAGACAGGAAAAAGATCTCCAATGGAAGCTACGACAGCTGTTGCAACAGTTTGAAAACAGAGCTTTCAAACCAGCTAGGAAGGAGAGAAGAAATCAAGAAATCACAGAAGTAAACACGGTCCAGTATTGTGGAAGGGGACAGAGTGGTAGGAAAGTGAGTAGGAAGCCCGTACTACTTCCACATTCCGATCCGTGGAGGGACAGAGGTGGAAATCTCAGGACGGACGTGTGTGGACGACTGGAAAGAGGTTGCGAAAAGGGTTGGAGTTTGACCCAGGTGCAGAGGCCAAGTCAAGTGAGAGGAGGAGGAATGGTTGGGCAGAAGTTTGAATCGGGCAGATTCTTAGCCCACAAGAGGCCTTTTGCACGGTTACAGATGGAGAGGCAGAACAGGAGCTATCAAAGAGACTTTGAGCACGAGGCGGATGGACAGAAAGAAAGAGATACAGGTTTTGTGTATCCAGAAAAGTTAGGGACGGAGGGCAGGTTACGCAATGCAAACGAGACAAACGTTCGCTCAGAGTTCCAGATAAAATGTTACCGCATCGGACAGTGTAGGCCGAGAATTCAGGAAGAGGGTATTACGTCGATTAACATGGTCGGGCGTGCTGAAAGGAGCCAAGTTTACCAGGAACTTGTGGTCAAGCCTGGTAGAACATTAGTTAAAGTCGACGAAGAATCGAACAAGGAAATAGTCGGAGATTCGCCAGATAAAGAGGAAAGGAGAGGAGGAGGAATGGTGGCAGGACCAGCTATGGTTGCGTGCCCACCCAAGCCAGGTTCTAGCCATGCGGGAGAAGTGGTTGAACAGACCGAAAGAAGGGACAACCCTTCGGCCACCGAGGAAGGAAGTGGGAATGACGCACAGTTGGAATGCGAAACGGACGCACCAACAGCAGCCAACAAAAGAGGAACAGAGTTTCTAAGGAAAACGAAGAAAAGGGAAAGACAGGTTAACCACAGCCAGGACAGCGAACCAGTCATCGAAGCAAAGATGAAAAGATCTCAGTTCGAGATAAGCCAACAGTCAAACGAACAGTGTGAAAAGTCTTTCCCACAAATAGTGAATACAGATGGACGGAAGGCTGAAGTAGCGGACGATGTAAGTGTACGTAACACTACCAGAGAACCGGTGGGTACGAACCAAACAGCCGTGAAACAAACAGACCAGACGATGGGCGTTTTACAGGAGGAAATCGCGCAGCAATCAGAGACAGCTGATGGGGCAGCGCATAGTCTGGTTAAAATAAGCAGTAGTGATAAGGAACGGTTGATACAATGTTTACTGACGCTAGCCAAAAACATGGAAATCAGAAATGGAATTAGGTAAAGTCGTGTGGAGTACTTACACACATGGGCTATCATGTGAAACTCCAGTTAATGTATGCATTTGCATAAAATTTGTTTCATCTACCGTTATCCTTGGGAAACGGAGATTTGGATAATTAGGGGGTAGGGTATAGAGAAGGAGGAATGACCAGATGTTAAAAAATTCCTTTGAATTCGTTGTCTGAAGTACACGCCAGACAATGAGCGGACGGTCCGTCTGAAGCGAAGACTGACCGAGATCAAAGGGACATTTCCGACCAGAGAAACGGACAGAACGACCGAGAGACGCAGGATAGCTGGATGCGCCAGGTAATGATTACGCGACGCAGGGTAACACGTGGACGTGATGTTTCGGTTAATATCTGACCAGGTAGCTTTGATGCGGAGAATTTGGGGAAATAGCGGTGAATTAGTTAGATCACAACACTCGGTTTTGATTCCTCGGGACAAAGACTGCACCCGGACTAGTAGGGTTACAGCATGACGTAATTCGACAGGTGGACGATTCGGTTTTTGACTTTTGACTCAGACATAGTTTAGTATCTGATTAAGTTAGAACTTAGTCATAGTTTAGTGACATAGTTTAGTATCTGATTTAGTGACATAGTTTAGTATCTGATTAAGTTACAACTTAGTCATAGTTTAGTGACATAGTCTAGTAGAACTTAGTCATAGTTTAGTATCTTATAAAGGGGGCATTAACAGGTGCTCATCTGTGGGGCACGAGCAGGAGTGAAAGTTGATGGCACTTGGTCATGTTTATGTGTGTAAATATTTTGATATTTGGATTTTGACTAATGGTATTACTTGCATTTTTAGTGGGTTGTATGGTCGATATAGTATGCATTGAATTTTTCTTTATTTTGTTGTTGTTTTTTTGTTGTTGTTGTTGAATCATCATGTTTACAGGTATTTGATACAGGTTATTTAGGTGATCTACAGAGCAGTATATCTCATCCAGACTGTAGGCCTCCGCAAGCACAAGTCACCACGAGTTCCAGAATCACATGTATGTGGAGTCTTTGCAGAGAAGACTATATTGATCAGAAGTTTTAATATTGACTATGACATATGTTGTCAAATATCGTTTTTGTGGGAAACATAAAGAATTTTGCTGTTTTCTTTGAGAGGGGATAGCTGTCAAGAAAGACAGTGATAACTAGCCTGAGGATAACCCACGTAAATTCGTGGCCTCACAGGAGTTAGTATGAAGTGAATCGTCGGCCAGGCGTGTAATGAGACCGCCTGAGAAAATTGACCTGAACTGGTCGAGTGTAACAATGAAGGTTCGTGTCCTTAGAGGAAGGCACGGGAAACAGGGCGAGGTATGTTGACCTCAAATGAGTAAGGAGAATTCCTTAAGGTGTTTCTGTTTTGATGAGTTAAAGGTCCCGCAGGGACAGACTTTGGTGTATTTGACTGCAAAACGATGTAAAAGTGGTGGTTTGTGTTGTAAAAACGCCCAGCCACAGTGTTTTTCTTCTGCTTGTATTGATTGTGTATGTATTACAAACAGTTTATATGTATCAAATGACATGTCTTTTTATGCATGTACGATGTGAGTGAAGTTGTAAACAGGAGTAGTGTTTACATTTTGGATAGTAGAGACGAAAATGGTGGTCATTTGCCAGATGAAAAAAATGACCATCCATGTTTCGGTCTGTAGTTTAGGGAGGTAATGTAACAGTTCCCGCCGGAGCAAGGGGAGTTTAGGATGCCTGAACATGTTAAAGCTTAAAGCTACATGAATGCATGTCAAGGTCACTCACTGTCTCAGCAAAGGAGAACAGAGTTGGGTTAAGGAATGTGGACAGGTAGAAACTGACCACTGGCCTTCCGATTTTGGTAGGGGGAGATTGATTGACAGACGAAATTGGCAACGGGCTTGCTGCGAGAGAATGAGTGACAGGTGTGCAAAGTGTTTCGTTCCAATTGGAATTGAAGATGACCATACCTGAGATCGATTGGTCAAGCTCTGGCCTTGCTTGAGGATATATAACTCGAGACAAAGTTTAGCTCAAGGGGCTGGGGAGAGAGACAGGCTGGAGAGAGAGAGTGGCTGTATGGAGGAGAGAGAGAGACTGAATGTGGATAGTATGTTTAACTCACCGACTTAGATAGAGGAGCGATTGATTGACGGTTGGACGAATGTTTAGTGATAGAACAGGATCGCTCAAATAGGTGTGTGAGTTTTGCATTAATAGATAATCTGAACATGTGTTTGTAAGCAAGGACACATTGTGAACGAGTTATGTCGAGATCGCCCGCCTGAGGGGATTTCAGTGAGGAAGAGTATTTGATAAGGTGTGTTGAAGACGCAGTTAAGGCGATGTGTGTGGGATGTAATTGCAAGGCAATAGAACTGGGTTTTTAGATAGTTGGGAATTCCATCAATAGCTAATGCTTACAATTCCCGTTTTAGTTAGAATGTTTAGTTAAGAGATGTATTATATTGTGTTTGTAATTTCTCTACTCATTCTATGATATGAGTATGATTTAATAAATATGCCACCTGCTGTGTGATATGTCATTTACTGAGTATGGTCATGATGATGTGGATGAGTGTGAGAATGTTCTAAGATAGATCACGGCCAAGGCAAACAGTGGGATCTGCTACACCTACAAGCTCACTCGATGTCCACTTTGAACAGCCTGAAGAATGATTACTTCTCTGGACCATGCGAGTTCATGATAATTAATGTGATAACATAACACAAAAACACATACATGGCTACTAACTGTCAAAGGATACGCACTAGAGAACACATCAATGCCATGACGGAATGCTTTGATGACTTGTAGGGGAGACCACACTGTTTCCATTATACGAGGCTTGTCCTCCGGCAAGCAACTCTGTCAAAGTTTTCATTCAGTAAATTGTAGAAATGGGGTAAAAAAGTGAGCTGCATATTTTGTATGAATAGAATATGCTATTTTGTGGTTAGATGTGTCATGTTATGGTTAGATGTGACATGTTATTGTTGGTTGTGTCATGTTATGGTTAGTTGTGCCATGTTATTGTTGGTTGTGCCATGTTATGGTTAGTTGTGCCATGTTATTGTTGGTTGTGCCATGTTATGGTTAGTTGTGCCCTATTATGGTTAGATGTGCCATGTTATTGTTGGTTGTGCCATGTTATGGTTAGTTGTGCCCTATTATGGTTAGATGTGCCATGTTATTGTTGGTTGTGCCATGTTATGGTTGGTTGTGCCATGTTATTGTTGGTTTTGCCATGTTATTGTTGGTTGTGCCATGCTATTGTTGGTTGTGCCATGCTATTGTTGGTTCTGCCATGTTATTGTTGGTTGTGCCATGTTATGGTTGGTTGTGCCATGTTATGGTTAGTTGTGCCATGTTATTGTTGGTTGTGCCATGTTATTGTTGGTTGTGCCATGTTATTGTTGGTTGTGCCATGTTATTGTTGGTTGTGCCATGTCATTGTTGGTTGTGCCATGTTATTGCCAGTTTACTCTATTCTCTTTTGTACCTCCAGAAAACAATCAATGAAAACCTTCCAGATGCCTGCACATCATCATCATGATCTAGTCCTGTACCCCTCCAGATGGAGGTTAAGGACTCAACTACAGCTGGTCTCCTGTAAGAGCCTTGCATCAAAGTACTGTGTGTGTTCCTGCAGTAGCCGTTTCTGTAGCGATGTGATTCACATGGTGAGGCACCATTCTTTTTAGTTGCCATCTATGACATGCATGTCGGTGCAGTGTTCTATTCTTTCCTCCCCAGATAGGGGGCCTGAGATCCACATGAGGCCCCTCTCCAGTTAGGGGGCCTGGGATCCACATGAGGCCCCTCTCCAGTTAGTGGGCCTGGGATCCACATGAGGCCCTCCCCAGATAGGGGGCCTGGGATCCACATGAGGCCCTCCCCAGATAGGAGGCCTGAGATCCACATGAGGCCCTCCCCAGATAGGAGGCCTGAGATCCACATGAGGCCCTCCCCAGATAGGAGGCCTGAGATCCACATGAGGCCCTCCCCAGATAGGGGGCCTGAGATCCACATGAGGCCCTCTCCAGTTAGGAGGCCTGAGATCCACATGAGGCCCTCTCCAGTTAGGAGGCCTGGGATCCACATGACGTCCCTCTCCAGTTAGGAGGCCTGAGATCCACATGAGGCCCTCTCCAGTTAGGGGGCCTGGGATCCACATGAGGCCCCTCCCCAGTTAGGGGGCCTGGGATTCACATGACGTCCCTCTCCAGTTAGGGGGCCTGGGATCCACATGAGGCCCTCTCCAGTTAGGAGGCCTGAGATCCACATGAGGTCCCTCTCCAGTTAGGGGGCCTGGGATCCACACATGGCCCCTCCCCAGTTAGGGGGCCTGGGACCCAGTAGCTTTATTACAAACATATGAAAGTTACGTCATCTGGTGTGACATAATTAAATATAGTAATTGTTATGAAGCAAACATGTCACAGGGCTAGTTAGAAAAAGTCGGCATAGGCATTCAGACACGCATCCCCCTGTTTGGGTAGACTGCGGATCCGAAAAAATGACTGGTTGCTCTTTTAACCATTTGGTCACCAAGGCCATGACGTCTGCATCAGAGTCGAATCTTTGTCCCTTCAGAAATTTTTTTTAAGGGTCCGAACAAATGGAAGTCACAAGGGGGCATATCGGAGCTATAGGATGGGTGTGGCAGTACTTCCCACCTTTTCTGTGCTAATGTTTTCTGAACAATGGACCCGATATCATTGTCAAAATCATTTATATATATCGAGAACAAAATTGGTCTGAAAACTGAGCCCTATGGCACACCACTTCTCACCACTCAGAGTACTCCTTATTTATGCCCACTCTTTGCCTTCTTCCTGTTAACTTCTGTCTCCTTCCTATTAACCAACTTTCAATCCATTTGACAACTCTGCCACATATTCTATGTGATTTCAACTTTGTAAACAATCTTTGATGAGGTACTCTACAGTTTCTCAGATGCATCACAAGTTACAGCTTGATTATTCTGTGCTTTCCTTTCAGGCTCCGTAAAACACATCTTTCCCTCAACTCTCATCTCCCTCTTCCCTCCCCGGGTCTGCCTCATCTCCGTCTTCCCTCCCTGTGCCTACCTCAACTCTCATTTCCAAGTGTTTTGGTTCTCACATCTCCATCTTCTCTCCCTATGCCTTACCTAAACTCTCATCTCCCTCTTCCCTCCCTGTGCCTGCCTCAACTATCCTCTCTAAGTGTCTTGGTTCTCACATCTCCTGTTTCCCCAATAAGCTGGTATTTCACATTCCTGCTGGTATCTGTGAAACTTTCATTTTTTTGTAAAATTAAGAACATTCCAGGTTCCGACACTGAGAATTTCCATGGAAGAAAATGGGCAAACCAGCGATGCAGGTTCTTGACAACTTTCTCCGCACGTCATCAACCCTGACACAAAACCTTCCTGTTCCCGCTGGCTGAGAAACAATAACTTGTCGTTGATTTGTTCGTATCTTCTCAGGTTTTTGTGGCCTTTGTCTACAAGTTGGGTATCTGGTCTCAAGCCTATCCCTTAGTCACTTCTGACAACATGTCTGAGTGCTAGCTAACATAGTTGTAAAGAATAGGACCACTGAAACCTTCCAAGCATCTTGTAATGTGGCTAAAGTCGGCTGTGCATGGGGCTAGCAACCTCACCATACAAAATCACTGCTATAGAAACTGTTACTACAGAGGTTTGGATACAGACTTTATGTAAAAGAGGCAGTTGTAATAGTGGCTCTATGCTTCAATGGGAGCTAAAAGATGAACCATCATCATAGCTTTTACCTATAGTCAAATATGGCACACCTTCCAATGACCTCAGGGTGAAGGTTGCTGACCCCTGACCTAAAAGATACAAAGACAGACTTACAATGGTCGTAGACAGAATTTTCTGGAAGTCATCGTAGCCAAACAGATCTTTACCACTGTTGCCCTTCTCAAAACCTTCAATCATGAATCCTGTCAGAATATTGGTCAAAATTGTATGAAACTCATGGCAGGGACATACAAATTCACACACCATACAGCAACTCCCACTCACAAATCTATCAACAGCAACAAACAAATGAATACATCACATGCTGAAGATGTGTCGGACCGAAAGGTGCAAATATCGCAGTCAAGCTGTAAACTAGCAACACAGCGCATTCCATTCTCTGGACTACATCCTGCTATTTGCAAAGCCCTGTTCAGGGCTTAGTAGTGAGAGATTGAGAACAAACGAAGAAGAATACATCATACAGCAACTCCCACTCACATACAAATATAACAACAGTAACAAACACACACCATACAACAACTTTAACAAACAAATTCACACACAATACAACAACTCTCCTTCACATACAAATCTAGCAAGAATAACAAACTCTTTTATCTTTGAAAGATTCTTACTGCCCGGCTGAACCTAAATAAACCTTTACGTTGTGTCCCCTTGCCAGGCCTGGCGATCTTTATAGTAACTCATTGTTTCATTGAGTCATCTGTATTAAAATGATGTCATGTACATAAATACAGCAAAAGTTTTAAGTACAGGCTTGACACGAGAACAGTAACAGATCTGTGCTGACACAACCTATTATTGGTGTTGTTTGCAGCTGATAACAGGTCTTGCCCAGTATGTTTCACCTGACCCTGACGGGAAGGAAGACTCTACGTCTGGTCAAGCACAACATACTGATCAGACATGTTAGTCAAGGTCAGGCACAACATACTGATCAGACATGTTAGTCAGGGTCAGGCACAACATACTGATCAGTCATGTTAGTCAGGGTCAGGCAAAATATGCTGGCCAAGACCCTTACCTCAGCTTCTCAGGCCAAGACCCTTACCTCAGCTTCTCCGTAGCCCTTTCTGGAAACGGGCTGTTTTCATGGGAGCCTGGCTAACGAGGTGAAGGATTGACGTGATCCCAGTAGTAGTGTGCAACATGCAGATGAAGCCAAGCATAACACAACCGCCTAGAAGACCCCGGTCCACCTTCATCAGCACACTCAGTATGTGAGGAAAACTACGACAACCCACCACTTAACGTCCTTTTCAGGGCGCACTATAGAGTAATCCTACTCATTGTGGACATTCAACAACAACAACCTGACCCTGATGTGTTGTGAGGTCTTGGTCAGCATGTTTCATCTGACCCCAACGTGTTGTGAGGTCTTGGTCAGCATGTTTCATATGACCCCAACGTGTTGTGAGGTCTTGGTCAGCATGTTTCATATGACCCCAACGTGTTGTGATGTCTTGGTCAGCATGTTTCATATGACCGCAACGTGTTGTCAGCTCTTGGTCAGCATGTTTCATATGACCCCAACGTGTTGTCAGCTCTTGGTCAGCATGTTTCATGTGACCCCAACGTGTTGTGAGGTCTTGGTCAGCATGTTTCATCTGACCCTCACGTGTTGTGAGGTCTTGGTCAGCATGTTTTATCTGACCCTCACATGTTGTGAAGTCTTGGTCAGCATGTTTCACCTGACCCTCACATGTTGTGAAGTCTTGGTCAGCATGTTTCATCTGACCCTCACATGTTGTGAAGTCTTGGTCAGCATGCTTCATCTGACCCTCACATGTTGTGAAGTCTTGGTCAGCATGCTTCATCTGACCCTCACATGTTGTGAAGTCTTGGTCAGCATGCTTCATCTGACCCTCACATGTTGTGAAGTCTTGGTCAGCATGCTTCATCTGACCCTCACATGTTGTGAAGTCTTGGTCAGCATGTTTCATCTGACCCTCACATGTTGTGAAGTCTTGGTCAGCATGCTTCATCTGACCCTCACATGTTGTGAAGTCTTGGTCAGCATGTTTCATCTGACCTCACATGTTGTGAAGTCTTGGTCAGCATGTTTCATCTGACCCTCACATGTTGTGAAGTCTTGGTCAGCATGTTTCACCTGACTGTAACAGCAGGTGATGTGTTTCTCGTTATGCTTCCCCTGACCCTTAAAAAGTGAGACTCTGAACAAGAAAAGGTTTTTGGCTGGTAAATGATCCTCTCCTGGATGTTGAGACCACACTTCATTAACTGACATTTCATAGACTGCAGATATCTTTAAATCATTCGTAGGTCAAGCAGGAAGGACAACCTGAGAGGATGAAGTGGAGTATGTTCAACCAGTGGGCTACTGTAACTATCAGTATGTACACTCATCACTGTTTGCTGAGGAAGACTGAGCACCTATGAGTTTACTTGTAGTACAGTGATTCTTGACAGAACCTCGAATCACAAACCCTGACCAAAGTGTGAGAACATGTGAATCACAACACGTGAAATGTGATTTTTGCAAAAGACGAGCATGAAATGAGAAATTAAGAAATTGGATAAAAAGTGGGAACAAGGCCATGCTTGGTACACATATGTACAGACAGAGAGTTCAATGGTTTGGGCATGTAACAAAAATGTCTCCAAACCTACCTACCACACGGACATATAATGCCAGACAGTAGAAATTCAGGGCAAGAGGAAGACTAAATTAAAGATGGATTGATTGACCATGCATTGAAAATAACCATGACAACACAAATGGTACACATTTCCCCAAAACAGAAGTGGAGAGAATATATGGTGGAGAGAAGATATGGCAGAGAGAAATGGAGAAAATATATGGTGGAGAGAAGATATGGCAGAGAGAAATGTAGAAAATATATGGTGGAGAGAAGTGGAGAAAATATATGGTGGAGAGAAGTGGAGAAAATATATGGTGGAGAGAAGTGGAGAGAATATATGGTGGAGAGAAGTGGAGAAAATATATGGTGGAGAGAAGTGGAGAAAATATATGGCAGAAAGAAGTGGAGAAAATATATGGTGGAGAGAAGATATGGCAGAGAGAGGTGGAGAAAATATATGGTGGAGAGAAGTGGAGAAAATATATGGCAGAGAGAAGTAGAGAGAATATATGGTGGAGAGAAGTGGAGAAAATATATGGTGGAGAGAAGTGGAGAAAATATATGGTGGAGAGAAGTGGAGAAAATATATGGCAGAGAGAAGTAGAGAGAATATATGGTGGAGAGAAGTGGAGAAAATATATGGTGGAGAGAAGTGGAGAAAATATATGGTGGAGAGAAGTGGAGAAAATATATGGTGGAGAGAAGTGGAGAAAATATATGGCAGAGAGAAGTGGAGAAAATATATGGCAGAGAGAAGATATGGCAGAGAGAGGTGGAGAAAATATATGGTGGAGAGAAGTGGAGAAAATATATGGTGGAGAGAAGTGGAGAAAATATATGGCAGAGAGAAGTGGAGAAAATATATGGTGGAGAGAAATGGAGAAAATATATGGTGGAGAGAAGATATGGCAGAGAGAGGTGGAGAAAATATATGGCAGAGAGAAGTGGAGAAAATTTATGGTGGAGAGAAGTCGAGAAAATATATGGTGGAGAGAAGTGGAGAAAATATATGGTGGAGAGAAGATATGGTGGAGAGAAGTGGAGAGAATATATGGTGGAGAGAAGTGCAGAGAATATATGGTGGAGAGAAGATATTGCAGAGAGAGGTGGAGAAAATATATGGTGGAGAGAAGATATTGCAGAGAGAGGTGGAGAAAATATATGGTGGAGAGAAGTGCAGAGAATATATGGTGGAGAGAGGTGGAGAAAATATATGGTGGAGAGAAGTGGAGAAAATATATGGTGGAGAGAAGTGGAGAAAATATATGGTGGAGAGAAGTGGAGAAAATATATGGTGGAGAGAAGTGGAGAAAATATATGGTGGAGAGAAGTGGAGAAAATATATGGTGGAGAGAAGATATGGCAGAGAGAGGTGGAGAAAATATATGGTGGAGAGAAGTGGAGAAAATATATGGCAGACAGAAGTGGAGAGAATATATGGTGGAGAGAAGAGAAGAGAATATACGGTGGAGAGAATATATGGTGGAGAGAATATTTGGTGGAGAGAATATATGGTGGAGAGAATATATGGTGGAGAGAATATGTAGCAAACAGTGATGAGGAGACTGTGACAAGCGGACAATGGCAAGCAGACAGTGGCAAGCAAAGAGTGACAGCCACCAACCTTGTACAGGTCTTGAAGCTGTTTCCTTGGCTGATCTCACTCGTTCAGCCTCATTGAATCCACCCTCAACAGCCCCAATTAAGCTGGACTGTCTGAACACCTGAAACCAATGAATCAATATTGACCATGTGTCCCACTCAGCAGAGCAGTGAACTGGCCCACAAGGAGGTGCTCCAACAGCGGACACTGTATGAGGTAGGGTGGCCAGTTCCCTTCCTCGCTGCCTTCCTTCCCTAACAGTAAGCAGGTACCAATTTACAGATGGGTCAGCTAGATAATGGGGATGTAGCCAGGTGCCCTAGCGGTGAGAAACCACTCTGTTCATGACAAGCTCCCACAAAAAAATGCTGGGCAGGACAGATCCAATAGTTCAGCAAGACAGCGTTCCTTACAGTGACATCTCTGACAACAAACAACTGCCTTGCAGGAGGTTGGAAACAGCCAAAGGCAAGGGTAGTTTTCCAAACAAGTGCTTGCTGAAGATGGATGATCTAGACCACTGGTGCAGAACAGAGTGGATGCAACCTGTCTATTAATAAAGGCAAGACACAGGCATTAATTAGTGGGAGCCATTGAAGTAGATGTCTGATGTGGATGTTTGATGATGGAGCCATTGATGTGGATGTCTGATGATGGAGCCATTGATGTGGATGTCTGATGTTGGAGCCATTGATGTGGATGTCTGATGATGGAGCCATTGATGTGGATATCTGATGATGGAGCCATTAGTGTGGATATCTGATGATAGAGCCATTGATGTGGATATCTGATGTTGGAGCCATTAGTGTGGATATCTGATGATGGAGCCATTGATGTGGATGTCTGATGTTGGAACCATTGATGTGAATGTCTGATGTTGGAGCCATTGATGTAGATGTCTAATGTTGGAGCCATTGATGTGGATGTCTGATGATGGAGCCATTGATGTGGATGTCTGATGTTGGAGCCATTGATGTGAATATCTGATGTTGGAGCCATTGATGTAGATATCTAATGTTGGAGCCATTGGTGTGGGTGTCTGATGTTGGAGCCATTGGTGTGAATGTCTGAAGTGGATGTCTGATGTTGGAGACATTGGCGTGAATGTCTGATGTGGATATCTGATATTGGGGACATCGGCGTGAATGTCTGATATGGATGTCTGATGTTGGAGACATTGGCATGAATGTCTGATGTGGATGTCTGATGTTGGAGCCATTGGTGTTTATGTCTGATGTTGGAGCCATTGATGTGGATGTCTGATGTTTGAGCCATTGATGTGAATGTCTAATGTTGGAGCCATTGATGTGAATGTCTGATGTTGGAGCCATTGATGTGGATGTCTGATGTTGGAGCCATTGATGTGGATGTCTGATGTTGTAGCCATTGGTGTGTATGTCTGATGTTGGAGACATTGACGCGAATGTCTGAAGTGGATGTCTGATGTTGGAGACATTGGCGTGAATGTCTGCTGTGGATGTCTGATGTTGGAGACATTGGCGTGAATGTCTGATGTGGATGTCTGATGTTGGAGCCATTGGTGTGAATGTCTGATGTTGGAGCCATTGGTGTGAATGTCTGATGCTTGAGCCATTGGTGTGAATGTCTGATGTTGGAGCCATTGATGTGAATGTCTGATGTGGATGTCTGATATTGGAGCCATTGATGTGGATGTCTGATGTGGATGTCTGATATTGGAGCCATTGATGTGGATGTCTGATGTTGGAGCCATTTATGTGGATGTCTGATGTTGGAGCCATTGGTGTGGATGTCTGATGTTGGAGCCATTGATGTGGATGTCTGCTGTGGAAGCCATTGATGCGGATGTCTGATGTTGGAGCCATTGATGTGGATGTCTGATGTGGATGTCTGATGTTGGAGCCATTGATGTGGATGACTGATGTTGGAACCATTGGTGTGAATGTCTGATGTTGGAGCCATTGGTGTGTATGTCTGATGTTGGAGCCATTGGTGTGTATGTCTGATGTTGGAGCCATTGGTGTGTATGTCTGATGTTGGAGCCATTGGTGTGGATGTCTGATGTTGGAGCCATTGGTGTGGATGTCTGATGGCGAACATGGCAGGAGAAGAAGTATACATGTGCTCAAACATCTGAATATACACTACAATGAAGGCATATTACACTACTATAGCTTTAAGTGTACATAGTTTCAGATGATAGGCCGAGTACACAATTGTACACGCTTCAATGTGTCACTGCTCTACACATGTGGACTAAACAAACAAACTGCTGAGTATGTGTTACAGGACTGACCCCTGTATGACCAGTTAAGGAACATAGACTGCTCCAGCGATTCAACACTAAACATCACTGTATGGACCTAATGAAGAGCTCCAGATAAGTTCATCATCGAAACTCATCAGATGGTGTAAACATCAAAGATGTGATCAGGAGTACAAGAAACAAGTTATATATCTGTGCCACTAATTATTACAACACACAAGGTTCTGGCTGCAGGGCACAAGGGAGACCTCACAAGCAATAGATAGATGGCATAAGAGCAATCCTTCAATGGCTTACAATGATCGACGCAACACACTTGGTCCAAGAGCGATGATTTAAGCACCCCACGCAACTCACCAGCAATAAGTGGATGTACCACTGAACTGACCACTACATGCCATTGGGCGGAAGGGCAAGAGCCTGTCTTCATTTTGTGATCAGGTCAGGTCATCCCATAACCTGTGAGGTCATTTGGGCACACATGAAGACATTCTCACAATCCCATGCCACCCTTCTCTGTCAGTGTCTTGTGATACCTGCAGAAACATCACTATTTTATCCTTGAACTATGTACTGACATGAAGATCATATACCAGAGCTGGACTGTATGGAAAATGGCCACTGACTGAGTGGAGGGAGTTTGTTGCTACCCTTAAATTCAATATCAGATCACAGATCGTGATGTCTGTCACTGACAGGATATTTTTTTTTAAATGTTTTGTTTCTAAAGGCTGACTGCATTGTACTTGTGTTTTGCACCTTATAACACAGTACATCCTGACTTCAGCATGCCTTTTTTTAATGGCTTTACTTCCCATTGGAGAACCACCTTGCTGAATGCACATGTAGACTGTGAGCTGTGTCATTATCAAAGAAAAAGAAGATAGATGTATGGGAAATTATTTTTAGAGCTCTCTTAGCCTATTAACTCAGACAGCTGCTCCACACAGCAGTCTTTTGTGAATGGTGGGGTGGGGATGTGCTATGCTAGGTGTTGGAGAGTCTTCAACCCTATATAAGTTAGACCAAAGTGTTGTTGCCTTTTATGATATGCCCTCAGTGTGGCAGTGTTCTGATATTAAAGTCTGCCACGCACACAGTCTATGACCACAGAGGGGTTAGACTACACTATTATCAGCCTCTTACAGCATGTCATCAGTGTGGCAGTCATCCAATTCACATCTCTGTCTTACACAAAACCCTTCTGGACACAGCTCAGGCACAGCTAGTAACACAGTAACGACAATGAAAAGGAAAACATTTAAGAAAGCAACTGTACCTCACTGCCATGCATCTTGGCTACAATATCATCCAAAAAATCCAAGGTCCTGTCAACAGACTTCTGCAGACGTTTCCGACCACACTCCCTGTCTGTGTCACCATCACTCATAGCTTGGAACCAATCAGGACGGAACGATTCCTGCACTTTCATAAATAAGGTTGTGTTCAGCTAGAGAGGAAAGAACAAAGGTTAAGTCTAGGATCATTGGAACCAATCAGAACGGAACGTTTCCTGTACTTTCATAAATTAGGTTGTGTCCAGTTAGAGAGGAAAGAGGGAATAAGTTATGTCCAGCTAGAGAGGAAGGAGGGAGAAAGTTGTGGCCAGCTTAAAGAGGGAGGGAGGGACAAAAGTTAAGTCTAGTGGCGATCGTGTCCACTTTTCACTTCTTCGGAGTTTGCAAACTTTACTCCAGGTCATACTCAAATCACACTGTTAGTCACCTCAAATGACATACTTTGTGTGGCAGTGGTCCTATTCTTATCTCTGTCACATGAACAGCCTTCCCAGAAACCAGTCAGACTAACCCATGAGTTGTAGAGTCTTCCACTCTAGAGAGGTTGGATCATACTGTTATCGTCTTTTATAGCATGCTCTAGGAGGTGGGCCTACTTCACGTTTGTCACATGAACAGCCTTCCCAGAAACTACAGACTGGGCTACGCGTTGGACCACATTGTTAGTCTGTAGCAGTGGGCTCACATGATCAGCCCTCCCAAAAACTACACAGAGTTGGCCGTGAGTTGGACCACATTGTTAGTCTCTAGCAGTGGGCTCACATGATCAGCCCTCCCAGAAACTACACAGAGTGGGCCACAAGCTGGACCACATTGTTAGTCTCTAGCAGTGGGCTCACATGATCAGCCCTCCCAGAAACTACACAGAGTGGGCCACAAGCTGGACCACATTGTTGGTCTCTAGCACTGGGCTCACATGATCAGCCCTCCCAGAAACTACACAGAGTGGGCCACATGCTGGACCACATTGTTAGTCTCTAGCAGTGGGCTCACATGATCAGCCCTCCCAGAAACTACACAGAGTGGGCCACAAGCTGGACCACATTGTTAGTCTCTAGCAGTGGGCTCACATGATCAGCCCTCCCAGAAACTACACAGAGTGGGCCACAAGCTGGACCACATTGTTAGTCTCTAGCAGTGGGGCTCACATGATCAGCCCTCCCAAAAACTACACAGTGGGCCGTGAGTTGGACCACATTGTTAGTCTGTAGCAGTGGGCTCACAAGAACAGCCCTCCAAGAAAATACAGACTGGACCGTGAGTTGGCCCACATTGTTAGTTGCATCTTATAACATTCTCTGGTAGTGAGCCTATTCTTGCCTCTGGCAGATGCAGAACTTTCCAGCAGACATTTCTAAATTCTAGTTTTTTTGCATGTCAATATGTCCCGACCATCTATCAGTTTAGTTTTTTGCATATCAATATGTCCCAACCATCTATCAGTTTAGTTTTTTGCATATCAATATGTCCCAACCATCTATCAGTTTAGTTTTTTGCATGTCAATATGTCCCAACCATCTATCAGTTTAGTTTTTTGCACGTCAATATGTCCCAACCATCTATGAGTTTAGTTTTTTGCACGTCAATATGTCCCAACCATCTATGAGTTTAGTTTTTTGCACGTCAATATGTCCCAACCATCTATCAGTTTAGTTTTTTGCATATCAATATGTCCCAACCATCTATCAGTTTAGTTTTTTGCATATCAATATGTCCCAACCATCTATCAGTTTAGTTTTTTGCATATCAATATGTCCCAACCATCTATGAGTTTAGTTTTTTGCACGTCAATATGTCCCAACCATCTATCAGTTTAGTTTTTTGCATGTCAATATGTCCCAACCATCAATCAGTTTAGTTTTTTGCATGTCAATATGTCCCAACCATCAATCAGTTTAGTTTTTTGCATGTCAATATGTCCCAACCATCTATCAGTTTAGTTTTTTGCACGTCAATATGTCCCAACCATCTATCAGTTTAGTTTTTTGCACGTCAATATGTCCCAACCATCTATCAGTTTAGTTTTTTGCACGTCAATATGTCCCAACCATCTATCAGTTTAGTTTTTTGCACGTCAATATGTCCCAACCATCTATCAGTTTAGTTTTTTGCATGTCAATATGTCCCAACCATCTATCACCTTAAAGACAACATTCTGGAAGACAGACATGTTCAAAAGTGATATGGAAGTCATTGCTCGAGAAGTGGGAAATGGGGGTTATTTACGTGACATCCTTTACTATATAATGTGTTGATCACCAAATCAAAGGTCTCTAGACAATCCTTCAAATCTAGAAAGAGGAGCTGGGGAAGAGATGGATGAGGAGCTGGGGAAGAGAGGGATGAGGAGCTGGGATAGAGAGGGATGAGGAGCTGGGGAAGAGAGGGATGAGGAGCTGGGATAGAGAGGGATGAGGAGCTGGGGAAGAGATGGATGAGGAGCTGGGATAGAGAGGGATGAGGAGCTGGGGAAGAGAGGGATGAGGAGATGGGATAGAGAGGGATGAGGAGCTGGGGAAGAGATGGATGAGGAGCTGGGATAGAGAGGGATGAGGAGCTGGGGAAGAGATGGATGAGGAGCTGGGGAAGAGATGGATGAGGAGCTGGGGAAGAGAGGGATGAGGAGCTGGGATAGAGAGGGATGAGGAGCTGGGGAAGAGAGGGATGAGGAGCTGGGGAAGAGAGGGATGAGCTGGGGAAGAGAGGGATGAGGAGCTGGTCAAGAGAGGGATGAGGAGCTGGGGAAGAGAGGGATGAGGAGCTGGGGAAGAGAGGGATGAGGAGCTGGGGAAGAGAGGGATGAGGAGCTGGGGAAGAGAGGGATGAGGAGCTGGGGAAGAGAGCGATGAGGAGCTGGGGAAGAGAGGGATGAGGAGCTGGGGAAGAGATGGATGAGGAGCTGGGATAGAGAGGGATGAGGAGCTGGGGAAGAGAGGGATGAGGAGCTGGGGAAGAGAGGGATGAGCTGGGGAAGAGAGGGATGAGGAGCTGGTCAAGAGAGGGATGAGGAGCTGGGGAAGAGAGGGATGAGGAGCTGGGGAAGAGAGGGATGAGGAGCTGGGGAAGAGAGGGATGAGGAGCTGGGGAAGAGAGGGATGAGGAGCTGGGGAAGAGAGCGATGAGGAGCTGGGGAAGAGAGGGATGAGGAGCTGGGGAAGAGAGGGATGAAGAGCTGGGGAAGAGAGGGATGAGCTGGGGAAGAGAGGGATGAGGAGCTGGGGAAGAGATGGATGAGGAGCTGGGGAAGAGAGGGATGAGCTGGGGAAGAGAGGGATGAGCTGGGGAAGAGAGGGATGAGGAGCTGGGGAAGAGAGGGATGAGGAGCTGGGGAAGAGAGGGATGAGGAGCTAGGGAAGAGAGGGATGAGGAGCTGGGGAAGAGAGGGATGAGGAGCTGGGGAAGAGAGGGATGAGGAGCTGGGGAAGAGAGGGATGAGGAGCTGGGGAAGAGAGGGATGAAGAGCTGGGGAAGAGAGGGATGAGGAGCTGGGGAAGAGAGGGATTAGGAGCTGGGGAAGAGAGGGATGAGGAGCTGGGGAAGAGAGGGATGAGGAGCTGGGGAAGAGAGGGATGAGGAGCTGGGGAAGAGAGGGATGAGGAGCTGGGGAAGAGAGGGATGAGGAGCTGGGGAAGAGAGGGATGAAGAGATGTGGGAGAGAGGGATGAGCTGGGGAAGAGATGGATGAGGAGCTGGGGAAGAGAGGGATGAGCTGGGGAAGAGAGGGATGAGGAGCTGGGGAAGAGAGGGATGACCATTTGCAGAACAAAAACAAAAACCATGGTGGTCTTGAGAGAGAGAAGAGAAGTAATATCACATTTCTCTGGGTGGAATAGATCAGGCAACTCAAATAGACCATAAGTGAGGTAACTTAGAAAACTTGTCTAATGAAGCGGCATTAACTGGCAAACTTTCTCTTGCCATAAATAGGTCTCCTCATTAAAAGAGCAATGAGTCAGAAAACTAAGATGACCACTCCAACTATGTACCAGTTTTGACTAAAGAATGTCATGGGCAACGACCTAGAAAAACCAGCTGCAAGCCTATGAAAAGAGATATCTAAGAAAGGTGGTCCAAGCAACAAGAAGAGAAAAGGTTTCAGACATCAACAACTCAGAACAAATAGCTTCAAACATCAATAACTCAGAGCAAATAGCTTCAGACATCAATAACTCAGAGCAAATAGCTTCAAACATCAACATAACAAATAGCTTCAAACATCAACAACTCAGAACAAATAGCTTCAGACATCAACAACTCAGAACAAATAGCTTCAGACATCAACAACTCAGAACAAATAGCTTCAGACATCAACAACTCAGAACAAATAGCTTCAAACATCAACAACTCAGAACAAATAGCTTCAAACATCAACAACTCAGAACAAATAGCTTCAAACATCAACAACTCAGAACAAATAGCTTCAGACATCAACAACTCAGAACAAATAGATTCAAACATCAACAACTCAGAACAAATAGCTTCAAACATCAACAACTCAGAACAAATAGCTTCAAACATCAACAACTCAGAACAAATAGCTTCAAACATCAACAACTCAGAACAAATAGCTTCAAACATCAACAACTCAGAACAAATAGCTTCAGACATCAACAACTCAGAACAAAATAGCTTCAAACATCAACAACTCAGAACAAATAGCTTCAAACATCAACAACTCAGAACAAATAGCTTCAAACATCAACAACTCAGAACAAATAGCTTCAGACATCCACAACTCAGAACAAATAGCTTCAAACATCAACAACTCAGAACAAATAGCTTCAGACATCCACAACTCAGAACAAATAGCTTCAGACATCAACAACTCAGAACAAAATAGCTTCAAACATCAACAACTCAGAACAAATAGCTTCAAACATCAACAACTCAGAACAAATAGCTTCAAACATCAACAACTCAGAACAAATAGCTTCAGACATCCACAACTCAGAACAAATAGCTTCAGACATCCACAACTCAGAACAAATAGCTTCAGACATCCACAACTCAGAACAAATAGCTTCAGACATCCACAACTCAGAACAAATAGCTTCAAACATCAACAACTCAGAACAAAATAGCTTCAAACATCAACAACTCAGAACAAATAGCTTCAAACATCAACAACTCAGAACAAAATAGCTTCAAACATCAACAACTCAGAACAAATAGCTTCAAACATCAACAACTCAGAACAAATAGCTTCAGACATCCACAACTCAGAACAAATAGCTTCAGACATCCACAACTCAGAACAAATAGCTTCAGACATCAACAATAATACCTTGACTTTTCCTCCTTTGCCCCAAACAGCAACTCCTGACGTGTCATTCTTCCCTGATGTTACTGCAGCACTTGCATCATGCAGGGTTGTGAATATCAGCTTGTCCTGTAGAGAGGATACGTAATAAATGTCCTTTGCTGGATTACAGGCAGTCATGGGGTAGACAGTCCATTTCGGGGCTACACACAGTCCTCATTGTAACATACAGTCCTTCCCATGGTAACATAATCCTCCTCATGGTAACATAGTCCTTCCCATGGTAACATACGGTCCCTATAGTAACATACGGTCCTCCTTATGATAACATAGTCCTTCCTATGGTAACATACAGTCCTCCTTATTGTAACATACAGTCCTTCCCATGGTAACATACAGTCCTCCTCATTGTAACATACAGTCCTTCCCATGGTAACATACAGTCCTCCTCATTGTAACGTACAGTCTTTCCCATGGCAACATAGTTCTCATGGTAACACACAGTCCTTACCATGGTAACATACAGTCCTTCCCATGGTAACATACAGTCCTTCCCATGGTAACACAGTCCTTCCCATGGTACTATACAGTCCTTACCTTGGTAATATACAGTCCTTCCCATGATAACACACAGTCCTTCCCATGGTAACACACAGTCCTTCCCATGATAACACACAGTCCTTACCATGGTAATATACAGTCCTTCCCATGGTAACATATAGTTCCCATGGTAACACACAGTCCTTCCCATGGTAACACACAGTTCTTCCCATGGTAACACACAGTCCTTCCCATGGTAACACACAGTCCTTCCCATGGTAACACACAGTCCTTCCCATGGTAACACACAGTCCTTCCCATGGTAACACACAGTCCTTCCCATGGTAACACACAGTCCTTCCCATGGTAACACACAGTCCTTTCCATGGTAACACACAGTCCTTCCCATGGTAACACACAGTCCTTCCCATGGTAACATACAGTCCTTCCTAGGGATACAAATATCCATTCTGAGAACTAACCAGGTGTATAGTAACTTCTATTAGCCTCTTTAGTACCCCTTGTTGAGTATGCACTGTTTATCACAGAGAATTATGTTCATTCTTTTCAAAGGAAAATGTTTCATATTTAAACTTTTGGACTAGATTTAAACTAGAGACCTTTATAGAGGAATTAAAAATAGGGTCACTCCACCCTTATCCTATGCATGTTGTTAAAGGCAACTATAGAGGGTTGTTCATGGCGTTGGTAAACTCATGTAAATCAAATTGTGATAGAAATCACCACTACAAGAGTACAAAAAAGTGCTTTGAAACAGACTCCCAGTAACGAGCCTTCTACAGGTGTGGTCAAATGCTTCATATGGAACAGAACGGAGAAGAAAGAGAAGAAACAGCCAAAGTGATGAGGCAGTATGCCTGCCCTTCATGATAAATTGACCTGGTAGGTACGCGACCTTGCTACCCAGTTGTATTTTTTAACAACTATATTATACGAGAGACAGTCATTTAGTAACAACAATTTTATTAATAGTGTTTTTACCTTTTTGTGTCTTTTTTCTACACAGTTTCGAGTTGAAAGCTAAGCTATCTGTGAGATGCTGATTCATCTGTTACAGTGTCAACATCCATCAGACGGTCATAGATAGACTTTAAAATGTTACTTCTATCAGTATCTAGTGTACTCATAAGGATTGTGAAGCCATAACGTTAGCTTTTCACTGCCATGAACCCTGGCATGACCGGTACAGCAATTCCACACCAGCCCTGGCAGGTTTGAGGCCTCTACAACTGCCATCCACTCATGCCTTAGCTAGCCATTCTGTACCGTCCTAAGTATGGATTTCTTCTTCTTCTTCTTCGTACGCAGTCAGACAGTAACCATAGTAGGGATTTGAAGTCTACCAAGATGACTGCCCTTGTTCAAGAGGCCGCAGATAAGCATCGGAAAGGTCAGGTCACTGCTTCCTTCTTCATTATTGCACTGGAGGTTGATGATCTTTATGCATCAGTCTGCTCAGCTACACTTCTCCTCACTCTAGCAACCTCTCACTCTAGCAACCTCTCACTCTAGCAATCTCTCACTCTAGCAACCTCTCACTCTAGCAACCTCTCACTCTAGCAACCTCTCACTCTAGCAACCTCTCACTCTAGCAACCTCTCACTCTAGCAACCTCTCACTCTAGCAACCTCTCACTCTAGCAACCTCTCACTCTAGCAACCTCTCACTCTAGCAGAGAAGCCTCAACCAGATATCTCACTTGATATCACCAACCAGATATCTTCTTCTTCTTCTTCGTTCGTTCTCAATCTCCCACTACCAAACCCTGAAAGGGCTTAAGTAGCAGAATGTAGTCCAAAGAATGGAATGCGTTGTGTCGTAGTTTACAGCTTGGCTGCGATATTTGCACCTTTCGGTCCAACACATCCGACTTCAGCAAGCATTTTTTGAGTACCGGGTTAGCATTCCCTCTTCGATCCCTTCTCCTTAGCCAGTCTGCCCTGCTGCAGCCTGTTATCCAGGATCACCGCGTGGTTCGCTGGCCCTGATGCTAGCAGTCATCTATGGGTCGCTGACCACTGCAGCTCATGCGTTGCTCAGCATCTTGATCCCCAACCAGATATCTAATTTGGTATCAACGATCCGTAGGACTGGTTTTACCCTGTTCTGATACAAGTCAGCAAGGGAGGGAACTGGTTACTCCACCTCATCAAAGTTGAGACATCATACAATGAAATCTCTAACACTTCATCCTCAATGACAGTACCTGTTATATAGCTATCTTTACCTAGCATGATGAAGTAAATTGCTGTAGGTGGCTGAGAGGTTTGGGTGTCTGACTTCTCACTAAGAGTGCATGCATTCAAAACCACAGTATAGTGTATTTTGTTTGTATATAATGGAGGTAAAATAAAAACCTAGCTCAAACACTACGTGGTGACTGCAGGGGCAAGCTGCCTTTATTCCACAGCTCCATAAATCCTACAGGTGGACATCAGAAATTGAAATAAATGCTGTGATGATGTATTTTAAAAAATGAGGTCTCCAGTACTTGATTTAAACAGAAAATATCTATGATGTGATGGGACTGACTTTACCCAGCATAATGAAGTCTCCAACACTTCATCTGAACAGACTGCATCTATGATGTGATGGGACTGACTTTACCCAGCATAATGAAGTCTCCAACACTTCATCTGAACAGACTGCATCTATGATGTGATGGGACTGACTTTACCCAGCATAATGAAGTCAACACTTCATCTGAACAGACTGCATCTATGATGTGATGGGACTGACTTTACCCAGCATAATGAAGTCAACACTTTATCTGAACAGACTGCATCTATGATGTGATGGGACTAACTTTACCCAGCATAATGAAGTCAACACTTCATCTGAACAGACTGCATCTATGATGTGATGGGACTGACTTTACCCAGCATAATGAAGTCTCCAACACTTCATCTGAACAGACTGCATCTATGATGTGATGGGACTGACTTTACCCAGCATAATGAAGTCAACACTTCATCTGAACAGACTGCATCTATGATGTGATGGGACTGACTTTACCCAGCATAATGAAGTCTCCAACACTTCATCTGAACAGACTGCATCTATGATGTGATGGGACTAACTTTACCCAGCATAATGAAGTCTCCAACACTTCATCCGAACAGACTGCATCTATGATGTGATGGGACTAACTTTACCCAGCATAATGAAGTCTCCAACACTTCATCTGAACAGACTGCATCTATGATGTGATGGGACTAACTTTAACCAGCATAATGAAGTCTCCAACACTTCATCTGAACAGACTGCATCTATGATGTGATGGGACTGACTTTACCCAGCATAATGAAGTCTCCAACACTTCATCCGAACAGACTGCATCTATGATGGGATGGGATTGACTTTACCCAGCATAATGAAGTCTCCAACACTTCATCCCAAACAACAGCAATGCATCTACCTCTACACCCAAGTACAAGCAAGTAGGATAAGTCAATAAAATACCTTCATTGCTGTGAACTCTCCAAGACCATGTCCGAACTCTGTTACACTTTCGTGATGATCAGCTCTGGGAAGGATATTGAAATTGCTAATCATGTACCATGGTGAGTACAAAGCAAATTGGAATTCCAAGGTTAGTGTAATTAAAACAAATATTTAGCAACAACAACTATAAAGACAAATAAGTAATAATCACTTAGAAAACATGCACACTACACAATAGAAAATAAAATAAAATATGAGGCGTGTTCAAATGAAACCGGACCAACTGCAACAAGTGAACATATTTACGATGCACATGATGACGTCACTTCTGATGTAAACAGCACATACCAGGCGTCAAGTTTGCAAAAATTCATTATCCTCCGACTCATAAGTTTCCTCACCAGGCCGTTGAAAACATGGCTGGTGTGATACGGAGTCCGTTCAGAGTTGATCAGCGAGCGGTGATTAGGTTTCTAACAGTTGAAGGATGTTGACCAGTTGACATTTATCTCAGAATGCAGGCAGTGTAAGGTGGCAAAAGTGTGTCGAAGACAACAGCGAAGAACTGGGAAAAGATGTTCAAAGAAGGACGTGAGTTAGCGAAAAATCTTCAGAGACAGGTCAGGTACATATTGCTGCGTTAACTCACGTCCGAGACAGGTCAGGTACATATTGCTGCGTTAACTCACGTCCGAGACAGGTCAGGTACATATTGCTGCGTTAACTCACGTCCGAGACAGGTCAGGTACATATTGCTGCGTTAACTCACGTCCGAGACAGGTCAGGTACATATTGCTGCGTTAACTCACGTCCGAGACAGGTCAGGTACATATTGCTGCGTTAACTCACGTCCGAGACAGGTCAGGTACATATTGCTGCGTTAACTCGCGTCCGAGACAGGTCAGGTACATATTGATGCGTTAACTCACGTCCGAGACAGGTCAGGTACATATTGCTGCGTTAACTCACGTCCGAGACCAGGTCAGGTACATATTGCTGCGTTAACTCACGTCCGAGACAGGTCAGGTACATATTGCTGCGTTAACTCACGTCCGAGACAGGTCAGGTACATATTGCTGAGTTAACTCACGTCCGAGACAGGTCAGGTACATATTGCTGTGTTAACTCACGTCCTTCTTTAAACATTGTTGTCCAGTTCGGTGAGCAATACGGGTGGACCGTCGCCCGAGCTTACGTTCGCCACACTTTTGTCACCATACACTGCCTGCATTCTGTGACGATGGCAACTGGTCGACATCTTTCAGCTGTTAGAAGCCGATTCACCTCGCTGATCAACTCTGGACAGATTCCGTATCACACTCACCATGTTTTCAACAGTCTGCCGAGAAAACTATGAATCGGAGGATAATGATATTTTGCAAACTTGAGAGCTGTCTGTGTTGTTTACATCAGAAGTGACCTCAGCATGCGCATCATATGTATGTTCATTTGTTGTAGTTTGGTCCGGTTTCATTTGAACATGCCTCGTAATAGGTGAGGAGACAGACATCATAAGCAGTAGGAACATTTACCTCGGAAGCACGCTGCCAGATCAGTGAGCTAGCTAACAAAGGCCAGCACAGTTTTTGGTTGAATGCGCTAAACGTCGAGGAATCAGCATAACGACTAATGAAGGTCTATCGTGCCACCATTCTCCACCCTAGTCTATATGTGTGGGAGCTGGACTGTCTATCTTTGGAGATACCAGGAGGCTGAATCACTTCCGCATGACCTGTCTGAGACGCATACTGCATATTCGCTGGCAGGACGGTATCACAAATAATGAAGTCCTATCTAAAGTCAGCATGTCTGGTATTCATGCACTTTTGCAGAAAGTCGAATTGAAATTGTTCAGCCTGGAGGGGTGTGGTCAAAAATCGTGTTTGTAATCAGTAAGGGTGTACATGCATACGTATTCCAGGATAGACGCACAAGTGGAATATCTAAAGCAGAGGCAATACTAGTTCAAGCTCTTGACCATTTTTGCTAGAGATCTTTCCATGCTGACATTGGCTTGATGAGTCACAGACTCAAGGATTAAGTATGCCACAGAATGATGTTGATGGCTCTCATTGGCCTGATGAGTCACAGACTCAAGGATTTAGTATGAAACAGAATGATGTTGATGGCTCTCATTAGCCTGATGAGTCACAGACTCAAGGATTTAGTATGCCACAGAATGATGTTGATGGCTCTCATTAGCCTGATGTCACAGACTCAAGGATTTAGTATGCCACAGAATGATCTTGATGGCTCTCATTAGCCTGATGAGTCACAGACTCAAGGATTTAGTATGCCACAGAATGATCTTGATGGCTCTCATTAGCCTGATGAGTCAGACTCAAGGATTTAGTATGCCACAGAATGATGTTGATGGCTCTCATTAGCCTGATGAGTCACAGACTCAAGGATTTAGTATGCCACAGAATGATGTTGATGGCTCTCATTAGCCTGATGTCACAGACTCAAGGATTTAGTATGCCACAGAATGATCTTGATTGCTCTCATTAACCTGATGAGTCAGACTCAAGGATTTAGTATGCCACAGAATGATCTTGATGGCTCTCATTAGCCTGATGAGTCACAGACTCAAGGATTTAGTATGCCGCAGAATGATGTTGTTGACTCTCATTAGCCTGATGAGTCACAGACTCAAGGATTTAGTATGCCACAGAATGATGTTGATAGCTCTCATTTGCCTGATGAGTCACAGACTCAAGGATTTAGTATGCCACAGAATGATGTTGATGGCTCTCATTAGCCTGATGAGTCACAGACTCAAGGATTTAGTATGCCACAGAATGATGTTGATGGCTCTCATTAGCCTGGTGTCACAGACTCAAGGATTTAGTATGCCACAGAATGATCTTGATGGCTCTAATTAGCCTGATGAGTCACAGACTCAAGGATTTAGTATGCCACAGAATGATGTTGATGGCTCTCATTGGTCTGATGAGTCACAGACTCAAGGATTTAGTTTGCCACAGAATGATGTTGATGGCTCTCATTAGCCTGGTGTCACAGACTCAAGGATTTAGTATGCCACAGAATGATGTTGACAGCTCTTATTAGCCTGATGAGTCACAGACTCAAGGATTTAGTATGCCACAGAATGATGTTGATGGCTCTAATTAGCCTGATGAGTCACAGACTCAAGGATTTAGTATGTCACAGAATGATGTTGATGGCTCTCATTGGCTTGATGAGTCACAGACTCAAGGATTTAGTATGCCACAGAATGATGTTGACAGCTCTCATTAGCCTGATGAGTCACAGACTCAAAGATTTAGTATGCCACAGAATGGTGTTGACAGCTCTCATTAGCCTGATGAGTCACAGACTCAAGGATTTAGTATGCCACAGAATGATGTTGATGGCTCTAATTAGCCTGATGAGTCACAGACTCAAGGATTTAGTATGCTACAGAATGATGTTGATGGCTTTAATTAGCCTGATGAGTCACAGACTCAAGGATTTAGTATGCCACAGAATGATGTTGATGGCTCTCATTGGCTTGATGAGTCACACTCAAGGATTTAGTATGCCACAGAATGATGTTGACAGCTCTCATTAGCCTGATGAGTCACAGACTCAAGGATTTAGTATGCCACAGAATGATGTTGACAGCTCTCATTAGCCTGATGAGTCACAGACTCAAGGATTTAGTATGCCACAGAATGATGTTGATGGCTTTCATTAGCCTGATGAGTCACAGACTCAAGGATTTAGTATGCCACAGAATGATGTTGATGGCTCTCATTGGCTTGATGAGTCACAGACTCAAGGATTTAGTATGCCACAGAATGATGTTGATGGCTCTCATTGGCTTGATGAGTCACAGACTCAAGGATTTAGTTTGCCACAGAATGATATTGATGGCTCTCATTGGCCTGATGAGTCACAGACTCAAGGATTTAGTATGCCACAGAATGATGTTGATGGCTCTCATTGGCCTGATGAGTCACAGACTCAAGGATTTAGTATGCCACAGAATGATGTTGACAGCTCTCATTAGCCTGATGAGTCACAGACTCAAGGATTTAGTATGCCACAGAATGATCTTGATGGCTCTCATTGGCTTGATGAGTCACAGACTCAAGGATTTAGTATGCCACAGAATGATGTTGATGGCTCTCATTGGCCTGATGAGTCACAGACTCAAGGATTTAGTATGCCACAGAATGATGTTGATGGCTCTCATTAGCCTGATGAGTCACAGACTCAAGGATTTAGTATGCCACAGAATGATGTTGACAGCTCTCATTAGCCTGAGGAGTCACAGTCTCAAGGATTTAGTATGCCACAGAATGATGTTGACAGCTCTCATCAACATTATGACCTAGCGATTGTGTATGACCTGGGTGTTGTGTATGACCTAGCGATTGTGTATGACCTGGGTGTTGTGTATGACCTAGGGGGAGTGTATGACCTGGGTGTTGTGTATGACCTAGCGATTGTGTATGACCTGGGTGTTGTGTATGACCTAGGGGGAGTGTATGACCTGGGTGTTGTGTATGACCTCGGGGGAGTGTATGACCTGGGTGTTGTGTATGACCTAGCGATTGTGTATGACCTGGGTGTTGTGTATGACCTAGGGGGAGTGTATGACCTGGGTGTTGTGTGTGACCTAGTGATTGTGTATGACCTGGGTGTTGTGTATGACCTAGCGATTGTGTATGACCTGGGTGTTGTGTATGACCTAGAGGTTGTGTATGACCTAGGGGGTGTGTGTGAACTAGCGATTGTGTATGACCTGGGTGTTGTGTATGACCTAGGGGGAGTGTATGACCTGGGTGTTGTGTATGACCTAGGGGGAGTGTATGACCTAGGGGTTGTGTATGACCTAGCGATTGTGTATGACCTGGGTGTTGTGTATGACCTAGAGGTTGTGTATGACCTAGGGGGTGTGTGTGACCTAACGATTGTGTATGACCTAGGGGTTGTGAGCCTGGTTTACAAACCCAACATACCAGGTTCACACCATGATGTGCTTGGTTTGACAGACTGACCATGTTGTGGATTTGTCCGTGGCATGACCACTTTTCCCAGTCGTTAACCTAGCTGCAAATGGGTATAGGTATCAACGTCAGGGGAAAATTCTGAGCTGTCGCGGGAACTACAGAGTTTGTGCTGTCGTCGGCACTTTCAGCCATGAAAGGGATTGAGCATGTATGACTGCGACCAGTTATGCTCTGTCGTCGGCACTTTCAGCCAAGAAAGGGATTTATCATGTAAGGAAATGGAAGAAAATGCTGACAATAAAACAAATATTTGGTTTTTAAAATGGAGTCAAGGAAATGGAAGAAAATGCTGACAACTATTCTCACTGCCCCCATCGTAAGTTAATTGTATTTGATGAAGACACAATTGAAATTGGTTATATATTTATCTTCTTATACAAATGTTTAGAGATCAATCAATTTCCTCCCTAAATATCTACGGAAATTACATTTCCTAATATATTTCCTCCGATGATAAGTTGAAGGATAGTTGGATGTTCCCATACTTTTTCTACAAGTATTTTATTGTGCCGCGTAGCGCAGTGGTTAGCGCGCTGGCTTCGCACCTGAGTGGTCCTGGGTTCATTCCCCAGTTGAGGCAGTAATGTTTTTTTCAGACCGCAATGGCTCCCGGGTCGACCCAGCCTTAAATGGGTACCGGTTCAGTCTAGGAAGTAAAAGTGGCGAGGGAGAGGAGATGGCTACCGCCTTCATATAGCTGAGCCTTTGAAATGTGAGATCGCTAACACCTCACACCCCTACGGCAGTAATGCTATGGGATACTTTACTTTTTTTACTATTTCAAAAAGTAATATTGGTACTAGGCTTGAATGGTTTTGAACTGAATTCCCATAACATGATAGAAACTCTTGATCAGCCTATGCTGATTATTTGAGGGACAAACTATACAATGATAAAGCTTGAGAAAGACCACCAAGTGAGTGAGGTACTTATCATAGAGGAGATATAAATATGCTGGAATGGATACAAAGAAGAGCAGCAAAACTGGTAGTTGGATTCCAGAATTATAGTTATGAGGAAAGACAGAAAAAACAGCCTACAGTATTTAGAAAATAGAAGAATTATAAGTTTATTAGATAATCAACGGAAAGGACAAATTAGACTATAACATGTTTTTTAAAGTACAACCGCCTACAAGAACAAGAGGACACAGCCACAAATTTTAAAGAAAGGTCCAGATTAGATTCCAGGAAATATTTTGTTTAGTCAAAGGTGGTGAATGCTTGGAATGCATTGCCAAGGGAAATAGTGGAGGTAGGGTCAACTAATGCATTCAGAAATAGATTGGTATGCCATAGGTAATTTTAGATTAAGTAAATGTAATATATAGAGACTCTGCAGATTCTTCTAAACAAGTATAAAGGCATTAGGTTAGTTGAGTTTATTAAAGAAATAGATGTAGCTGTTTGAAGAATAAATTGTATGGCGATGAGAGAAGCACCAAGTTGATGTGGCTACTTGAGAGTGAAAAAAGGCATGGTATTCTGATGCTTACAGTGACCCAAGGCTCATTGTGGCTATGTCCGGCACCGACGATATCTTTTTGAACATGTCCATACTCAAGTGGGGTGAGCTACCTGCGAAAATTATTTGGAAAAATGATACGGATATATAATGTATTCAACTGAACGAGTAGACAAACAAGACATTTGTTAGATTATACAAAACTGATGTACAACAAACACACCACACTGACTCACGCATCTCCACGCGAAATGTAGTGGCATACGTGAATGGAAATCAAGTAAAATAAGTATGCAGAATTGATATCAATGCAATCAGGGTAGATACAAAGGATGCATTCAGATTCTTTCATCAAATGGTGAACAATATTGATACTTATGGTTCCTGTATCCTGCTGGCTGTACACACTACTATGCTGTCCACTCAGGTACCACTTATAGTCAACCACCAGATTCTGCAGCATGGAACATAGATCCAAGGGTTGACACATCATCATTGAGAGGATTACCATTTATCAGCTGTTCAACTTCTAGTTCATCTTTTCCATTTGATGTTTGTCTGAGGGATGGCCACTCAGTGCTAGTCTGCCATTTTATTGACAGCTGGGTGTGAAAGGCCAAGGTCAGGTGCAGCACAATGACAAAGATCCCACCTTATATTAATTCTGTGTGCCTGCAAACAGGCTTTGTTACACCAGACTGACCAATGAGATGGGGATAGACAATGTGATCCTCACAGAGGTGAGCCTGAGAAACCTTGCATTGCACTACAGCAAGGAGGACTCAAGCTAGCCTTCTTCACTACACCCAAGGACATAAGAATAGAGCCAATGATATCAGCTACCAGAAAAGATGTGTCAAAAGTAAAGAACTCAGTACGAGTAACAAAAACAATAACATATGCCAAGAGTGAACAACTCAGTACGAGTAACAAAAACAATAATATATGCCAAGAGTGAACAACTAAGTACGAGTAACAAAAACAATAACATATGCCAAGAGTGAACAGCTCAGTACGAGTAGCAAAACCAATAACCAATCGCAGTTATGTCCCTTTTTCTTCTTTTGATGGTAGACCCAACTCTCTCCGTGATGGTAGCCTGAACTCTCCTTGATGGTAGCCTCGACTCTCTCGTTGATGGTAGCCTCGACTCTCTCCTTGATGGTAGCCTCAACTCTCCTTGGTGGTAGCCTCAACTTTCCTTGATGGTAGCCTGAACTCTCCTTGATGGTAGCCTGAACTCTCCTTGATGGTAGCCTTGACTCTCCTTGATGGTAGACTCAACTCTCTCGATGGTAGCCTGAACTCTCCTTGGTGGTAGCCTCAACTCTCCTTGATGGTAGACCCAAATCTCTCCATGATGGTAGCCTCAACTGTCCTTGATGGTAGCCTGAACTCTCCTTGATGGTAGACCCAACTCTCTCCTTGATGGTAGCCTCAACTGTCCTTGATGGTAGCCTGAACTCTCCTTGATGGTAGCCTCAACTCTCCTTGATGGTAGACTCAACTCTCCTTGATGGTAGACTCAACTCTCCTTGATGGTAGACTCAACTCTCTCCTTGATGGTAGCCTCAACTCTCCTTGATGGTAGCCTCAACTCTCTCCTTGGTGGTAGCCTCAACTCTCCTTGATGGTAGCCTCAACTCTCCTTGATGGTAGACTCAACTCTCTCCTTGATGGTAGCCTCGACTCTCCTTGATGGTAGACCCAACTCTCTCCTTGATGGTAGCCTGAACTCTCCTTGATGGTACCTCAACTCTCCTTGATGGTAGCCTGAACTCTCCTTGATGGTAGTCTGAACTCTCCTTGATGTAGCCTGAACTCTCCTTGATGGTAGCATGAACTCTCCTTGGTGGTAGCTTCAACTCTCCTTGATGGTAGACTCAACTCTCTCCTTGATGGTAGCCTCAACTCTCCTTGGTGGTAGCTTCAACTCTCCTTGATGGTAGACCAGAATATGGTCTTGGTCAGCTCTGTTTACAAACCCTGCCACATGTTGCTTCCTCATTTCCTGCATCTTTGCCTCTGAGTATTTGGTTACAGTTGGAGAACTTGTCCTCCACTCCATGCTACGACACCACTTACTACTCACATTTGGCTCAATCGGAACACATCATCAACATTTGCGAAAAGCTAGCAGAATCCCTGTAGCAATTTTCTGCTTCAACTTCAATTCTTTTAATTGATTTGCGGCCAAATTCAACACGCCGGAGGGCTAGAACCTGGCCAACTGGCTGTACGTTATGGCAGACATTATTCACACTACTTATGAGTGTGGAAATTAACATATGTCAGTGATAGAAGGCAATCACCTACAGCATGCATTATTTTCTCACCTCCTTTGGTAAAAACAGTACACATGGGCGTCTCCAAAGATGTAGTCCCACTTCGGCCTGCATGAGTAATTCGGCCCAATCTTCCACCAGAAGATAAAGCTTTCTCTACAGAAAACTTCATTCTTGTTCCGTTGTTGTTTGTGCAAGTTCAAAATCTGTGAAAACAGAAATGATAAAGGTAGAGCTGCAGCAGGTACTGCCACAGGAGATGAAGTTTTACATCCTTTATTATGCTACATCATTGGCCATATGAGTACTATAACAGATACAGATGTAATAAGAATGATTACAAACACAAACACAAGTTTTTGAGATAACCCTAGGAGTGTGACATAGGTGTGTGCTCTCACCACTTACATGGAGAAAATAGCAACAGCCAAGAAGTCACTCGCAGAAACAGATCCTAACGATACATAAACTACTCTTTGCTGATAGTAAAACTCTTTAATTATAAATATGAAGATAGACTTAAAGTCATTTGAATGTGCACGTGAAAGACTATCTAAGAGGATCAGCTGAACAAGGTCCACTAACTTTAAGTGTAGACAATATTGAACTTCAGTGGGCCCGGGAGTTCAAATATCATCTCATACAATCGAAGACTTGATAGAGCAACCACAACACAATCATCTCATACAATCGAAGACTTGACAGAGCAACCACAACACAATCAACTCATACAATCGAAGACTTGACAGAGCAACCCCAACACAATCATCTCATACAATCGAAGACTTGACAGAGCAACCCCAACACAATGTCAGAAAGCCTCCAATGTGACTTATCAATCGTCACCACTTTTTAAACACCTGAACATCAGCTTGACAACCAGAAACTAGTAAACAGTGTATTTAAACCAACTCTGTGCTACCAGAGTCAGACTTGGTCCTTTTCCATGGCACAAGAGGAAAATAATAACATCTTAAATTAAATGTCTAAAATAGGTCTTTGGTGTCACCAAGAGAAATAGAATGAGAAATTAGGACATTTTAAATATGGTGGCAACTAACCCTTCTGCAGAATATATTTCTAGACAGAAAATTTGATGGTTCAGTCCTCTCATTTGGATGTGACATGATCAGCTCTCACTGTGCACTTATGACACAAGACTCGAAAATCAATAATAGGACTGTTAGGGCCAGTACTAAATTTAGCCACAAGTGCGAAAGTGTTTGGAATCGATGGAACATAAATTCTGAAACCAAGTTACAAGTATATCATGTCATGGTTCTTACCACACTCCTCTATGCTTATGAGACCTGGATGGTGTACAGTAGTCATGCCAGATGATTCACTCACTTCCCAATCGGCTGTCAGGGTACCCAACTATGAAGTGCTCCAAAGGCAAAACTCCCTAGTATCTACACTGAGCATCCAGGTTCAATAGGCTGAGTATGTTGTTTGCATGCCCGACCAATGTCTGCTTAAACAACTTCTTTATGCTGCACTCAAAACAGGCAAGCGTCCATCGGGTGGGCAGAAGAAAATATACAAAGGTTTGCTAAAGGTTTCCTCAAAAGACCTTTTGCGTAATTCATGTTTATCTTCTTTTTATGTTTCACTCTGATGGATCATATCCTATGCACAGCCCTCCTTAGTCACTTCTTACATGCCTGGCAGGTTATAGTTGAGTTCTCAGTTACACTACAGTGTTACTCAAGTTACTATGATGCAGTATCATATGCTGCTCCCCTTTTGAGCCCCGGTAACACTAGGACGAGATAGGTACTTGGGTACGAAATTATAAATAGCTTATGAACTCACTTATGAGTGCTAAAACACAATTACGTACGACTATGTAGTATGTTCCCGGGGCATATGAACAAGGGAAATTAGATTTTTAAAAAGTAACACGACTGACTTTTGACTACTCTAGAAAACTGAGGAGCCTGTCATAACTTCATACTATAGCGTATAGTAATTAGTATAATAACTGTATAAGAGTAAGACAGTATTATATAGTATAATAATAACTATACTACTACTACTAATTACTAATTAAATTAGTAATATATATAGTTAAAGTATAGATAGAGTATACTATCAGTATAGTAATTAAAGTAAGTGTCGCTGACGACGAGTCGAATATTAAGTTAAGTCTACTAGTACTATTATTATTTTTATTAGAGTAATTAGACTATTACTAATGGCTGACTATCACAGCTGACAGCATCTTTAGAATCTTTGGCTTTAGTAAAGATTCTAAAGACTAGTAGTAGTAGTAAACTGAAGACTTTAGTGTCTTTAGTAAAGATGCTGTCAGTGTCACTAGTGTCACTGTCACTAGTGTCAGCTGTGATTGTCAGCCATTCGACTGTGAATCGTAGACCTAATAATCAGACACTAATCTGGATTGTGAATTGACAAGAATAAATAAAATTCTCTTCACTTTAATGTGTGGTCTATTTAAACATTTATTTTCAAGCTTCAAACCTTTTGTAACAACTTCTGTTTTCAAAACAAATGGCGTCCATGTAGTGTTACAATTACATCGAGACCACATGAAGAATTTGAATGTGCTGGATGAATTGACTGCGCCCAGTAGACTGATGCTATGGCTATATTGATATCATGTTTACCGAATGCGCAATTGATTGGGATAAGGCAAGAACAATAATATTATTATATATAATATAAACGTAAACTTAAAACAGAACAACACTCTTGACTGTAGGTCGACATGGTGAGATCCGAAGACATGCAAAACTGCAGAGATTCTTTTTGACAGGTGTAAGCACTTAAGAGAGAATAGGAAACGTAAGTAAAGCATGAAGTGGTACTGAAAATTAACAAACTGAAACATATAACATGAATGGGTGTGGCTCAGATAGTGAGGAACTTTACTTATTCATAACTAATATGAACAAGTGGTGCTCAGATAGTGAGATACTTTGTTTCAAATGTTATTTTAGTGCTTTTATGTTTAGTTTTGTGATTCCGTTTTGAATTTTATTATTTTATTGAGTTAACTTAACTTAATGTTTAGTTGCGTGAAGTTATGTCAAAATTCATGTTATAATATCAGCAATGTTTTAGGATTTTGTGAAAATTCCGTTAACACAAAAATGGAAGACGATGTAGACATCAACAATGACTCTTTTATGATTCAGTTGACTTTTTGTTTACAAATTATATTCACGCTTGTATTTTGAACAAAAGGTGCGTATGAAAAGGAAAATGCCATCCACAATTTACGCAGTTCAAAAAATCTTTTCCAACTCCAACCCAGTTCTAGCCGCATATTCCCCTCTCCTTGTCTGCACCCTCAACACACTCTCTAAAACTCGTCTTCACGATCGTATTGACATAATACACTCAAACTATTCAAAGTGATCACACACTCAATCGATCTGCGTATACACACACTGTGGAACAAAACATCTTTCCCTCGGTGTCCTTCACACACCTCACACACATCCAGATCTCTCATAGGCGATCTGTACACTCGTGTAACCATTCAGGACATACCTCGTTCACAAGGTGTCCTGCACGTACAACACACATTCAGATCTCTATTAGACACATGGTGCCCAACACACCCCTTATAGAGCGACTGGCCAAGACTCAAAAGCGTATGCTGTTTGAGTCACCCTGTATTCCATACTATCTCACTAACATTCGTCAAACAGCCTATCAATCGCTTTTCTATAAAGTCGGAGAGCTAAACAGTCTCCTAGCTAAATTCTCTCTCTTTCTCTCTCTCTCTCTCACTCTCTCTCTCTCTCTCCATTGCCAGTCTGCTTGATTTAAACTTTGTCTAGTATTATATAGTCTCAAGCAGTATCAGAGCTGTCCAATCGACCTCTGGGGGATATCTGCTCCAGCCATCACCTAGTTTTGATCCACCTCCATTCAGTTATTATTGGAACGAATCGCTCCGAATTCCTGTCACTCAAAATGTCGCAGCAAGCTCCACCGGGCTCTGTCTGTCACAAATCTCACACTCCCCAAATCGGAACGCCATAGTGGTCAGCTCCTAGCCCCTACCTGTACTAGACACATTCTTTTCCCCAACCTCCTATTTTCCTTTGTTGGCTTAGAATCGAGACGGAGAGTGACCTTGGCACACATTCAGGTACCTTTGTTCCCAGAGTCGCCGACCACATCATTCCGGCCCTAAACGTTCATGCTCCGGCTGGAACCTTTACACTACTACAGAAAGTTCAATGAGTACATTGACAAGAATTAAAACACATCTGCCAAATTCTATGACCTACATTAAACTATCCAATATGGCGTCTATTTCAATAGAAGAGGAACTTTCTTGTATGATCATATGTTAGAGAGGATGCTGTATATTATATATAGACTCGGGAGAGGATGAAATATATTATTTTCATAAACGAAACAAAGACGCTTAGAAGTGATTTACAATAAAACGTAGACAACTGTGCAGAGGTACGTCGACAGCATGGCTTTCAGCTACCTCATTCAGCACAAACACCAAGTACTTTTCAACATGTTTTCAACATCGTTAAGCGTGCCCCTTTATGTTCATGACTGAGCTTACCCTCAAATTATCATTACGCTTCGCTGCTGCCCATAACTAACATAAACAAGCATGGATCAGACAGTTTGTGAAAAACTATACTTATCCATAACTAACATGAACAAAACCAACGTTACTACCAATAGACCTTCATCAGAGACTAGAGGCTGAGCCGGCTATAGCTGTTGTTGCTAGCGCGACCGCACTTAAGTCACGTACTCTTCTCGACGTTTTTCTGGTCGCGGGTTACAGTGGTTCTCCTTTCATCCAAAGATGTATTTGAGAAGGTAGACTTTTGTTCTCCTGGCTGTAGTGCAATGCGAGGCTTCTTTGTAAGCTCCCCACTGTGGGGACCACAGTGCAACTCTCACCTCGTTATCCAGACGACCAGGAAACAGCCTATTTCCATGGCGCACTGCTTGGAAATTAGGTGGGGTCTTGATCAATGTTTCCTTGACCCTGACTAACATAGTCTGATCAATATGGTTTTGCCTTACCCTGACTAACATAGTCTGATCAACATGGTTTTGCCTTACTCTGACTAACATAGTCTGATCAACATGGTTTTGCCTTACTCTGACTAACATAGTCTGATCAACATGGTTTTGCCTTACCCTGACTAACATAGTCTGATCAACATGGTTTTGCCTTACTCTGACTAACATAGTCTGATCAACATGGTTTTGCCTTACTCTGACTAACATAGTCTGATCAACATGGTTTTGCCTTACTCTGACTAACATAGTCTGATCAACTTGTTTTGCTTTACCCTGACTAACATAGTCTGATCAGTATGTTTTGCCTGACGGGACCTTGGTATCCTCTTACCACTGACTATGTTAAAATTACATATTATATTCAGTCTGTGAACCGTCTATATTGGGCTGAGATTTTCAGTTTGTCAGCCGTCTAAATTGGGCTGATATATTCAATTTGTGAACCGTCCATATTGGACTGACATATTCAGTTTATGAACCATCTATATTGTGTTGAGATTTTCAGTTTGTAAACCGCCTATATTGTGCTGAGATTTTCAGTTTGTGAACCATCTATTGTGCTAACAAATTCAGCCTGTGAACCGTCTATTTTGGGCTGACATATTCAGCCTGTGAACCGTCTATTTTTGGGCTGACATATTCAGCCTGTGAACCGTCTATAGCAGACCTAAATATCGTTCAACAAACTAAATATTGGACGCAGTCACGTGAGGTGTGGAGAAAACAAAGACAACTGGAGCATGTTCTCTAAATATGTCGGTTCCAAGAGAGAAGCAATGTGACAGCATGGGCATCTCTAACCCAAGTGTTCAAGAAACTGTATGCGAAACGATAAACCTGATTCAGACAACCACGCTTTTATGGAAATAGAGGTGGTTATTTGCAAGATAAACTGTAGGGAAATAGAGGTGGTTATTTGCGAGAGAAACTGTAGGGAAATAGAGGTGGTTATTTGCGAGATAAACTCTAGGGAAATAGAGGTGGTTTTTTGCGAGATAAACTGTAGGGAAAAAGAGGTGGTTATTTGCGAGAGAAATTGTAGGGAAATAGAGGTGGTTATTTGCGAGATAAACTCTAGGGAAATAGAGGCGGTTATTTGCGTATAAACTAGGGAAATAGAGAGGACCGAGACAGACCGGCAAGTTTTTGAGGGAAATAGATGTGGTTAGCTGAAAGTATACAAACGAAATTTAATCTGTTGTATTGTTACTTCCAAGCCGTTAGTTTAACATATGACGCCCCTTCTCGCTTTGCATTTATCTTGTATCTGATCTGATTCGCCATTTTAAAATTATTTTTAATCTTTCACATTTTTTATGTGGACATGCCGGGGAAAGTGGACTAGAAATAATTAAGTATACTAAACAACAGCTATGCTCAATAGGTAATTGTAATCTACAATCAACTCCATTGTAGTAGTGGACTGGATGAAGTGATAACTGGAGTCAAGAGTGGTGTGTCTACTATCTCCAACAATAGTCCTCCTCGGGGTTATGGACTGACTGGTGTGTCTACTATCTCCAACAATGGTCCTTGTTGGTATGGACTGACTGGTATGTCTACTATCTCCAACAATGGTCCTCATGGGTATGGACTGACTGATATGTCTACTATCTCCAACAATGGTCCTTATGGGTATGGGCTGACTGGTGTCTCTATTATCTATAACAATGGTCCTCCTCATGGGTATGGACTGCCTGGTGTGTCTACTATCTCCAACAATGGTCCTTATGGGTATGGACTGACTGGTGTGTCGACTTGTGCAGTCCCCAACTCTGGCGTGAGCTGCATGTAGTCAGGAGGAGGATTACTACTTAGTGTACTAGGCTCGAGCAGCTCATTACTCCGCTATGGAAGAGGGTTAACCAATGTGCGAGTCCTTCTGAATAGACTCATACACTAGAGCAAAGTAGAGACGGGGATCGAGCCCAGCACCTTCGGGTTGTGAGCCGTGTCACTAAACCACTAGTCCACGATGTCCTCAGTAGGTAGAAATGATGCTCTATATTCAGTCCCAGGCTTAGAAGTGGTAAGTGTCTAGGTTATCAGACCAGGGCCGACAGAAGTGGTAAGTGTCTAGGTTATCAGACCAGGGCCGACAGAAGTGGTAAGTGTCTAGGTTATCAGACCAGGGCCGACAGAAGTGGTAAGTGTCTAGGTTATCGGACAAGGGCCGATAGAAGTGGTAAGTGTCCAGGTTATCAGAAAAGGGCCGATAGTCGTGTCTACCTCTTCGTCTAGCGACGAGAATAAATTTCCCACCTTTTCGGCACACTCCTGGCTCAGCCTTTGTCCAGATGTCCACTTAGCGACGTCAAAAAGTACCGAAAAAGGAAAGTCACACCTCTGACCGGATGTTATTACGTCGACAAACGCCATTCCTGGTAAAAAGCTGGTAAGAAAGACAGGGAGAGGCTAATTCTGTTCTGGGGGTGATTGTCAGCAAACCAACTCGGGTGGTGCAAGATCACATCAATCAAACAATAATAGGATCAAGAGGAGGACACATTCAAGGTGGGATTAAGTTCAGAGGCAGAGCGTCAACAGGAAGTGGCCTTTGTTCCTAAAGACGGATGTCTCCGACTTCAGATTTTACCACAAGAGAGGGTGAGATATAGAAATCTCACTGGGACAGAGAGCTAGTTGTAGACGGGACGATTCAGTTATTTTCACCAGAAGAAAGAGTTGTTAAGATATTTCCTTATCAGATAGAGAGTAAGAAAGAAAAACATAAATCTTTGCAGAGATGACAGCCATAGAGAGTTGAGGACATACATCTTTGCAGAGATTTCAGCCAGAGAGAGAGAGAGAGAGAGAGAGAGAGAGAGAGAGAGAGAGAGAGTTGAGGATATACATCTTTGCGGGGATTCCAGCCAGAGAGAGAGAGAGAGAGAGAGAGAGAGAGTTGAGGACATCAATCTTTGCAGAGATTCCAGCCAGACAGAGAGAGAGAGAAAGAGAGTTGAGGACATACATCTTTGAAAAGATTCCAGCCAGAGAGAGAGAGAGAGAGAGAGAGCGAGAGAGAGAGGTGAGGACATAAATCTTTGCAAAGATTCCAGCCAGAGAGAGAGAGAGAGAGAGAGAGAGAGAGAGAGAGACAGTTGAGGTCATACATCTTTGCAGAACTTATTGCCAAAAGTAAGATATTTGATGTTTGCCATGTAGTTCAGAAACAGAAGAACAAGTGACATCTTGAAACACTTGATGAGTGTTTGCAGAGTTAAGGTTGCGGTTTTAGCAGAAGGCAAATGTTTACTGCATTATGTTATACTTCAGAAACGGTCTCAGTTAGTGGACCAAACAGCATTATGTTATACTTCACAAACAGTCTCAGTTAGTTGACCAAACAGCATTATGTTATACTTCATAAGCAGTCTCAGTTAGTTGACCAAACAGCATTATGTTATACTTCAGAAACAGTCTCAGTTAGTTGACCAAACAGCATAATGTTATACTTCACAAACAGTCTCAGTTAGTTGACCAAACAGCATTATGTTATACTTCAGAAACAGTCTCAGTTGACCAAACAGCATTATGTTATACTTCACAAACAGTCTCAGTTAGTTGACCAAACAGCATTATGTTATACTTCAGAAACGGTCTCAGTTAGTGGACCAAACAGCATTATGTTATACTTCACAAACAGTCTCAGTTAGTTGACCAAACAGCATTATGTTATACTTCATAAGCAGTCTCAGTTAGTTGACCAAACAGCATTATGTTATACTTCAGAAACAGTCTCAGTTAGTTGACCAAACAGCATAATGTTATACTTCACAAACAGTCTCAGTTAGTTGACCAAACAGCATTATGTTATACTTCAGAAACAGTCTCAGTTAGTTGACCAAACAGCATTATGTTATACTTCACAAACAGTCTCAGTTAGTTGACCAAACAGCATTATGTTATACTTCACAAACAGTCTCAGTTAGTTGACCAAACAGCATTATGTTATACTTCACAAACAGTCTCAGTTAGTTGACCAAACAGCATTATGTTATACTTCACAAACAGTCTCAGTTAGTTGACCAAACAACATTATGTTATACTTCACAAACAGTCTCAGTTAGTTGACCAAACAGTAGGACCTGGAGATAGGTTCTGCGATTACTCCCCCCCCCCCCCCCCCCCAACATTTCACACACATATAGAACAAACCAGTAGTTTAAAATAGTAAATAGGTGATTAATATTATTAAAGAAGCGGAATGTTCTGTCCTCGTGGGAATTTTCATGAAGTAATAAATATATGTTGCACGCACATGGTGATGTTCTAGTTAACTTCTGTTAGGGATAATTGTGTTAGTGAAGCTCTACTATATAAACCATGAAAATGTCACAGTTTTCAACATCGTGTGGTGTAGATCGAAGTTGTGATTGAGCTAAGATGTATTTCTGACTGAGTTAAGAGTTACAACATCTAATACTTGAATTTAAGACTTCAACATAGAAACTCTAAAACCTTATGAGAACAAAACAAGAAAATCTTTTATTACAAAAGTATTTGTTTCAGGTCAGGTCATCCCGTAACCAGTGAGGTCGTTAGGGCACGCATTAAAACCTCCTCACATCCCCACGCCATCCCTCTCTGTCTGTGACTATATCACAACGAATCAATGAAAGTGCATCTGCTACTCGTTCAAAGTGAATCAATGAAAGTGTACGTGTGACCCGATCACAATGAATCTTGTTCTTCTTCTTCTTCGTTTGTTCTCAATCTCCCACTACTAAACCCCGAAAGGGCTTAAGTAGCAGAATGTAGTCCAGCGAATGGAATGCGTGGTTACAAGTGGATCAACCACTACCTCAAACAAAGAACGGCCAGAGTCCAAGTACAAGGGCAGATGAGCAAAAAAGTGACACTCGAGCAGAGAGTACCCCAAGGGGGAGTACTGTCACCCACACTCTTCCTGGTGTATATAAACGACATTACAGAGAATTTACCAAGAAGAGTCCATAGCTCAATGTTTGCAGACGACCTGGCTATGTGGACCTCTGAAAAGAATCTCACCATAGCAAGAAATCGGACGCAGCAGGCCCTAACATCGCTGGAAGAGTGGGCGAACGCATGGCTGGTCAAAATAAACGAGGAGAAAACCACATGCACAATATTTTCGCTTTCAATCAAACCACAAAACACCAAATTAAGCCTAAATGGCAAATTCCTGCAGCCAAACGACAACCCAAACTATCTGGGAGTCACATTTGATCGGCGCATGACATGGAAAAGTCAGATCGAGAGAAACCGAATGAGAGCAAGACAAAGAATGGCAATCATGAGGAAACTTGCTGGCACAAGCTGGGAAGCAGACGAAAGCATACTAAAGAAACTGTACACTGGAAGAGTGAGACCAGTTCTCGAGTATGACATTGCGGCATGGACAACAGCAGCAAAGGCGAACTTCGATAAAGTTAGCAAACTTCAAAACCAAGCCATGAGAGTTATAACAGGAGGCATGAAGTCAACGCCAATTGTAGAACTTGAAAAGATTATAAAACTGCAATCCATGACCGATAGAAGAGACTGCAGAGCCCAGCTGCAGTCAGAGAAACTCCGAAGACTGACTGACCATCCAATGCACCAGAGACTAAACAATCTGGGAAATAGGAAACTAAAGCGGAGAAACTTTGCAGAAATAGCCAAAGCAAAGATGCACGAAGATCCCATAAACGCACTAACAACACCAAAGCCCATCACTACTGTACGAAAACCTACCTGGAGGCAGGATATATTTCCAGAGGTGGTAGAAAATATACCAGGTATTATAAACAAAAACTGCCAGACTGAAAAAGAAAGGAGAGATACTACCCTAAGCTTTATATCGAAAAACTACCCAAGCATGGACTGGACCCATGCATACACCGACGGTTCTGTAACAAACACTACACAGAACGGAGGGGCAGGAGCATTCCTGAACCTACCAAATGGCAGAAAAATAACACTGTCATTCGCTACTAGTAAGTACAAAAGCAATTTCAGAGCGGAGGCAGAGGCACTGAGGGCGGCAGTGGAAGAAATGGTGACACATAAAGAAAATGAAAGCCATACAGTCCTGCTTACAGATGCTCTCGTCGTAGTCACAGCGCTAAAAAGCCAGAAAAACACTGAGCTTAATGACTTAAGAGCAGTACTCTGTCAACTATGCCAGCAGTCCGCACCAAAAAGGGTAGTGGTACAGTGGGTCCCATCACACTGCAACCTCCAAGGCAACGAGTAGGCAGACAGACTGGCAAAAGAAGGTTCAAGACTACCACAAACAGATACTAGTATGACGTACGAAGAGTCAAAACGGCTTATTAAAGCCAGATACATGACCAAATGGGAAACCGAACATACTGGTTACACCAAAAACGATGCGTATTACCAGTTGAACAGAAGAGAGCAGGTCGTTGTCTTCAGACTTCGCACTGGCCACAATAGACTGAGGTACCACCTATTCAACAAATTGAAGATAGGTGGTACCGACGAATGCCCGTGTGGTACCGGGAAAATGACCGCTGAACATCTGCCGCAGAACTGCGCGACATACGAGGATCAGAGAGAGCAGATGTGGCCATCATCAGTGGAACCACAAGACAAGCTCTATGGCAGTGTCGACAGCCTCAGGATGATCGCCGCTTTTTTCGAAAAAAAATGGTTACTGTCTGACTGCGTACGAAGAAGAAGAAAAAGAAAAAGAATGCGTTGTGTCGTAGTTTACAGCTTGGCTGCAATATTTGCATTTTTCGGTCCAACACATCCGACTTCAGCAAGTATTTTGTGAGTACCGGGTTAGCATTCCCTCTTTATCCCTTCTCCTTAGCCAGTCTGTCCTGCTGCAGCCTGTTATCCAGGATCACCGCATGGAGGTGTAGAAGGGTCTTGGCAGCTCTGGTTCACTGGCCCTGACGCTAGCAGTCAGCTATGGGTCGCTGACCACTGCAGCTCATTCGCTGCTCAGCATCTGATCACACTGAATCAATAATAGTCTGTATGTTAAGAACATTAAAATAAGGGTCAACAACTGACAACAATTAATTAGTTTTAAAAAAGGAAAATAAAAATAATAAGAAAAAAAACCAGACAATCAAAAACACGAACAGTAAAAATCAATTTTGTAATAAATGTAACACACACCTGTACACAGATCGAAGGATATGTTGAAATGGCCAAGATACACACTTGTTATAAGCACTTCACAAGACGACAAGTCCCTGTAGACATACACCTGCACATACAATCATGTGGAGCTTTCCTCCAACATATACCGTCGCGTACTTCTGGCACATTTGCCCTTTCCTCCAACCTATACCGTCGCGTACTTCTGGCACATTTGCTCCAACCTATACTGTCGCGTACTTCTGGCACATTTGCTCCAACCTATACTGTCGCGTACTTCTGGCACATTTGCCCTTTCCTCCAACCTATACCATCGCGTACTTCTGGCACATTTGCTCCAACCTATACTGTCGCGTACTTCTGGCACATTTGCCCTTTCCTCCAACCTATACCATCGCGTACTTCTGGCACATTTGCTCCAACCTATACTGTCGCGTACTTCTGGCACATTTGCCCTTTCCTCCAACCTATACCGTCGCGTACTTCTGGCACATTTGCTCCAACCTATACCGTCGCGTACTTCTGGCACATTTGCTCCAACCTATACCGTCGCGTACTTCTGGCACATTTGCTCCAACCTATACCGTCGCGTACTTCTGGCACATTTGCTCCAACCTATACTGTCGCGTACTTCTGGCACATTTGCTCCAACCTATACCGTCGCGTACTTCTGGCACATTTGCTCCAACCTATACTGTCGCGTACTTCTGGCACATTTGCCCTTTCCTCCAACCTATACCGTCGCGTACTTCTGGCACGTTTGCCCTTCCAGGATTGTTTTCAGCAAGATGTGATGCATTTGTTATGAGTATGCGTGATCGAATGGTTTCGATGGCTCCCTGCTGACAAGTGTGGCGGCGGATCGAATCCCCAGTAAATCGTATATTGTTTTTCTGTTGGGGTTAGAAATAAACATACATAGTCATCAGACAACGTGGCGACAGCAGTGATAAAGTGTCCTCTCATTCTCCGACTATAATCCCTCGCCTACCCCGAGAATAAAGTCGTACGACATTTATGTATTTTTATGTGACCAAAATATCTGAACTTCCTTTTCTGGGCTCCCTAATTTCTCTAAGGCTTCCTTACTTGCAATCTTTTCTTTCGACGAGATATACTTCATTCTTCTATACATGAGATATACTTCATTCTTCTATATATGAGATATACTTCATTCTTCTATATATGAGATACACTTCATTCTTCTATATATGAGATATACTTCATTCTTCTATATATGAGATACACTTCATTCTTCTATATATGAGATATACTTCATTCTTCTATATATGAGATATACTTCATTCTTCTATATATGAGATATACTTCATTCTTCTATATATGAGATATACTTCATTCTTCTATATATGAGATACACTTCATTCTTCTATATATGAGATATACTTCATTCTTCTATATATGAGATATACTTCATTCTTCTATATATGAGATATACTTCATTCTTCTATATATGAGATATACTTCATTCTTCTATATATGAGATACACTTCATTCTTCTATATATGAGATATACTTCATTCTTCTATATATGAGATATACTTCATTCTTCTATATATGAGATATACTTCATTCTTCTATATATGAGATACACTTCATTCTTCTATATATGAGATATACTTCATTCTTCTATATATGAGATATACTTCATTCTTCTATATATGAGATACACTTCATTCTTCTAAATATGAGATATACTTCATTCTTCTATATATGAGATATACTTCATTCTTCTATATATGAGATATACTTCATTCTTCTATATATGAGATATACTTCATTCTTCTATATATGAGATATACTTCATTCTTCTATATATGAGATATACTTCATTCTTCTATATATGAGATACACTTCATTCTTCTATATATGAGATATACTTCATTCTTCTATATATGAGATATACTTCATTCTTCTATATATGAGATACACTTCATTCTTCTATATATGAGATATACTTCATTCTTCTATATATGAGATATACTTCATTCTTCTAAATATGAGATACACTTCATTCTTCTATATATGAGATATACTTCATTCTTCTATATATGAGATATACTTCATTCTTCTATATATCCGTTTTCCCAAGGAAAACATTCTCTTCTCCAGCTCATTGTCTATGTTTCTTTACCATACAGCGAGGGCGAATCTACCTAACACCTGAACACACTCACAGTTAATTTGTGTGTGATTTGTTTGGATGTTAATATGTGACTCCCTGCTGACGTCGGGTGTGTTGAACCGAAATGTGCAAATATCGGAGTCAAGCTGTAAACTACGACACAACGCATTCCGTTCTCTGGACTACATTCTGCTACTTGAGCCCTGTTCAGGGGTTGGTAGCCGGAGATTGAGAACGAACCAAGTCAAGCCATATGTGACTCCCTGCATTCCGTTCTCTGGACTACATTCTGCTACTTGAGCCCTGTTCAGGGGTTGGTAGTGGGAGATTGAGAACGAACCAAGTCAAGCCATACAACATTACTTGTCGTTCACTATCAAGAAAGAAAGAAAATCTTGCTTTTAATGACTACAATTTTTTTTTTAAACAACTGTACCTCCTCTCCCAAGTGGCACTGACCTATCGCGGGTTGTAAAGTTGTAAAAGCAGAATCATTTGTACTTGCCGTCCATGTATGTTGCTCTAAACAAACCACATAGCCATGGTCGGTGTTATGCCTTGTCACAGTTAGTCGCCTCTTACGACATGCTCTCTGTGAGGCAGTGGTGCTATTCTTGTTCTTGTCATACACAAAGACCCCGGCGGACCCCTGGGTAATACTATTTCGTTGGTTATATTTACAACCTCGCATTGCTGTTTGCTGTATGTTCTGAAGCTATTCCGCTATCTTTAAATCTTGTTTCTGGTAGTCACGAAATTCATGAAGTAGGTGGAGAAAAGGTAAATGAAGAAAATAGCTGGTGCGTTAAGCATTCCAGTGGTGCTGGAATCGTAATACACACCCCTTCACCAGTCCACCAGAACTAAATGCCCTGTGTTGTGAAGTGTTCTCTGTGTTACACAATATATTGTTTGCTTATTTTATTGTATATAATTACGAAGGAGAAACGCAAAAAGTGTAAATATTTGATAATTTTGCCGTTATAAAATTGAAAATAGTGTAGATAATTGACTAAATTCTCCATTTTCATCGATAATTTACGGTGATAAAATACACATCTTGAATTCCGGTAAACCTAGGCCTGGCCGTGACCTACTTTAGTTTCCAGACACAAGGATACGAAATGTGAATACACACGGCATTTTGCGTTCGCCTTATTTCTCTATTGCCCAATGTGGTGGGCGTTGCACTAGTTTTTATTTTGCGGCTGTCGGACCAGTGCAGCCAGTTCGGCATGCATTTTATGTAAGGGTCTGCTTCCTCCTGCATTTTCTAAGGGTTTGTTTCTCCGGGGTAACGACCGGTGCTGTGATATGAATCGAACGCAGCACCTTCGGTTTGTAAGCTGTATAACTTAACCAATAGCCCACGCCGTCCCCTGTTTCACAATATGGTAGGATATAGTGGTTGACAGGTTGTGAGATTCGTTCTAAGCCTTTTTTTTGTGAGGCCGTGTTTACTATTTTCTAAAGATAGTGGAGTTTGGAATAAACGAAAATATCATTGATCCACTTAACTTACATAATATGAGATTCGAGTTGATTTATAAATAAAATTGATAAGTAATATTGTTTGTAATATATTTTGTCTAATACATTTTGAAATTTTAAAAGCACACTTTGTTTTGAGATTTTACGGTACACCAGTGCTTCCAACGTTTTAACTTCTACGGTCACGTTATAATGCGAGATCAAGTCATGTTGTGAGAATGTAGCAGAGTCCAGGTTTCCACTGGGGTTATTCTATCTAGAATGTAACCACACTCATCCACATCATTCACGAACACACACAGCAAATAACATAGCACGCAGTAGGTGGCATATTTATTATATCCTACTCATACAACAACTATTAAAGTGAGTACAATGAGATTACAAACAACACAAGAAATGCCATCTTAATTAAATAGATACATGGAGTTTATAAGCATAAGCTATTGGTGTTGCTCTCAACTAATCCAACCCATTTTTAGCCGCACACTGCCCTTCCCTTATCTGCACCCTCAACATACTCTCAAAAACTCGTCCTCACGTTCGAATTCTGTGACACTCAGATCCCCTCAGGCGGGTGATCTGGACCTAATACATTCAATATATTCAACTTATACTCACATATGCTCACACACTAAATCGATCTGCATATACCCACGCTCTGGAACACACATCGTTCCCTCGGTGTCTACACACCACACACACATCTGGATCTCACCTAGTCAATCTGTACAGTTGCGTAACTCTTTAGAACATACATCGCTCCATCAGTGTCTACACATACTACACATACATCTAGATCTCTCTTAGACACAGGGCTCCCAACACACACCTTATAGAACGGCTGGCCAAGACTCGAAGACGTATGCTGGTTCAGCGACCCTGTTCTCACACATTCGTAAAAACAGCCTATCAATCACTCATCTATTAAGTCGGCTTGCTAAACAGATTCTTAGGTAAATTTCTGTCTGTCTCTCTCTATATTTCTCTATCTCTCTTTCTCTCTCTCTCTCTCTCTCTCTCTCTCTCTCTCCATGGCCAGTCTGCTTGAGTTAAACTTTGTCTAGTATTATATAGCCTCAAGCAGTATCAGAGCTATCCAATAGACCTTTGGGGGATGGCTCCATTCAGTCGTTATTGGAACGAATTAATCTAAATTCCAGTCACTAAAAATGTCACAGCAAGCTCTGCTGGCCTCTATCTGTCACTCATCCCACACTACCCAAATCGGAACGCCAGAGTGGTCAACACCTAGCGTCTACCTGCACCAAACACATTCTTTTCCCCAACCTCCCGTTTTCAGTTGTTGACTTAGTATCGAGACGGTGAGTGACCTTGGCGTAGTGTTCAGACGGACAGTGACCGTGGCACACATTCAGGTACCTTTGTTCTCAGAATCGACGACCACATCACCCCTGTCCTAAACGCTTATGCTCGGGCTGGAACTGTTACATTACCTCCATAAACTACAGACCGAAACATGGATGGTCATTTTTTCCATCTGCCAAAGTACCATCATTTTCGTCTCCATGTCCATAATGTAAATACCACTCCTGTTTACAACCCCACTCACATCGTACATGCATCAAAAAAAAAGGTTATTCAATACCCACATCAATTTCACATCAACCCACATCACCCCTGCCCTAAACGCTTATGCTCGGGCTGGAACTGTTACAAGAAGATAGTGACTTTTATGCACCGCTGTGTAGTAGGAACAACATTAAACACAAGTTTCTCAAAGTGAATTATTTTAAGATTTCAAACATCTGTATTCGATTGTCAGGGAAAGGTAAGTACTGCTTAAATGGACTGACCGTGTCTGATACATCATCATCATCATCATCACTATAATCTGGTTGATCAGTCCTAAGACTGGCTGTAAGGTTGTCTGAACATGTCTCTACATTTGGCCCAATCCACTCAGTTCTCTTCATTTCACAATAGGTTTGTACTTTGATATATCTGTATGCCTGAGATGTAAAGGCCAGTCTTGCTCGCAAAAAGACTCCTCATCCACAGTGCTATAAAGAAGCAAGGGCACTCATCAAACTATCTATTAGGACAGAATGAAGAGACAAGCACAAAGAATACAAGCCAGAAAATGACAGCATAGGCCAACTTGGCAGAGATGGACAGACAAAGATCTTAAGATTCAGAACGTGACATTGCAGCGACAAAAGCATGGACAAGAGCGTGGACAAGAGCATGGACAAGAGCATGGACAAGAGCATGGACACGATCTGTGTATATCTCACTTCTAATAGCGGTAATCTGAAGGCATGTGCCAACTACCAAAAGCCACCGCTTTAATTGTTCACCCTTGCATAATCCCACCCTGATCATCACGAAAAAGTTAGACAAGAAAATCAACGAAGGAGTTCACATGACTCAATCAGGTTATTGACATCCCCGATGACCGACAGCTCAGAGGACCGACAACTCAGAAGACCGACAGCTCAGAGGACCGACATCCTCGATGACCGACAGCTCAGAGGACCGACATCCTCGATGACCGACAGCTCAGAGGACTGACAGCTCCGAGGACCGACAGTTCAGAGGACCGACATCTCAGAGGACTGACATCTCAGAGGACCGACATCTCAGAGGACCGACAGCTCCAACTACCGAGGCATCGCATCATTTAACATGTTAAATAATATTGACAAGTTCAGAGAGTTCAATGTCGACCTACACATCTGCCTCATATTCTATACCACGACTTTCGACTGTGGGCGACATGAAAACCTGTACAAAATCAATGACAGACACGGGGGTTCGTGAAATACCTGATTAGGTCTCCGTGGCGAAGTGGTCAAGCCGTTTACATTGTATTCAGACGGTCGTGGTTCGAATTCAAACTGCAACGGTAGGTTCATGATGGAGATCCCTGGGTTCATCGCTGGAGATCCCTGGGTTCATCGCTGGAGATCCCTGGGTTCATCGCTGGAGATTCCTGGGTTCATCGCTGGAGTTACGGAGGTCATGCTTTGTACGATGCTCTCGGCAGGAGGCATACTGTTCTGCGGAGAGAGACTAAGCCATTTGGGGAGATCCGAGGTGATGAAGTCAAGCCCTCACCCTTAACTTTTGAAGCAGCCAATTCGACTGATCGAATTATTGAACAAAGAACAAGGCATCAACGATCAAATTTGCTGGAGAGATATCGAACTGGTTCGAGGTTGCACAAGAGACTAAGACAAGGATTGATACTCTTCCCTTGTCTGTTCAACATCTATGTGAAAAACATAATGAGAAATATCAAGAATGACACGAAGTATAATAAGTTTGACTTGTTGATAGTTGGCGGGAATAGAATACCAGAACTAAGATATGCAGATGACACAGCTGTCTTCTCGGAGACCAATACGGGACTGGAACAGATGAACTTGTCGATTAAACCACACAGCGAGTAACAAAATATATTCATAAAAACCAGCAAGACTTCGACAATGAGCACAAACAAGATGGAAACCAGGCCTCAAGTTATCCAAGAGAAGGAAAACGTCACGAGATTTGAATATCTCGACTTGAATTTAAGCAATAGCGGAGATTGCTTAATGGAAATGAAAAAAGAATAGCCATGGAACTACAAAGGTTAACTGAAGTGAAAAACGTATGGCATAAAACTAACATCATTACCAAAATAACAATACTGTAACGTGGTTGCAAAGTATGGAAGTCAGACATGATCGACCACACAAACTATACGGAAATAGATCGAATTCTTTGAGCTAACTTACTACAGGAGGTTGCTCAGAATACCATGAACAGCGAAATAGACAAATGTAGAAATCCCACAGAAGCTCGATGTAGAACAAAACTGGCAAGTAAACATCATTACGTTTGAGAGATTAACGTACTTCTGCCACATGAAACGTCACAATGACCTAGAAATAAGGTAAGTGGATGGTAAGAAACATGGCAAAAGAAACAGAGGCAGACAGAAGAAAAGATGTACATAAAACATTTATAGGCTCTATGTATGACAGTGACAGGCGCGGAAGAGCTGACCAGGGATCGTGTGTATTACAGATCGACTGTCATGAGTGCGACGTTCTGCTAAGGACATGCTTCATGATGATGATGATCCACATTTCTAGTCAACTTGTTTCCTCATTATCCATGTTGCTACACCATTATAGTTGCCAATCAATAGCGAAGATGGCAACAGCATCAGACGTGCTGCGAGATGTGTTCTTGTAGGACTGTAAAGATCAATCCTGGCACGGCAGGTTCTGTCTCATCCGGGGTACACATGACAGGAGTCTGGTGGAACGGTTCTGTCCAAGCAACTCCCATGAGATGATATCAGATGCTAAAAGGCGGGAACTACAGTAGAAAGGACATTATGTGGTACCGACTTTAAATTTACAGTAAATTATTTTCAGCAGGGACAAAATAAATTCTTTGCTAACAAAGATGAAAGGAACTAGACATTTTAAGAAATAACCTGACAAAATGGAAAGCATAAAGTCATTGGGGCATTGGAAAGATAAGACCATATGCAAAACATCACGTTTATCGGTGCAAGGGCTATTGGCATATTTGACGGCAATTGACGGCAACCATTGTGAAACGGACTATAGCTAAGGGGTCGGGTTAAGAAACGCTAAGTGTGGCGATCTAACATCTTGGTGAATATGATGAACGGGCATCTGAGTTGAGGAAGCCGGTGGTAAGGTTTGGTGGTCAAATGAGGAACATGGTCATTTTGAAAAGGGCGGCTTTGAATTCAGAGAGAATAGCATATGCAGGTCGGGAAAGGAGACAGAGAGACCTGATTGGACGGACTGATAGCAGATAGAGAAGCCTGATTGGACGGACTGATAGCAGACAGAGAGGCCTGATTGGACGGACTGATAGCAGACAGAGAGGCCTGATTGGACGGACTGATAGCAGACAAAGAGGCCTGATTGGATAGTCTCTGATCGGTTGTACTGTCATCATACTGCGATTTACGTTGCACTGTTTCGTTAGGCTTGTGGCCCCGTGCATCCGATTTCAACAGGCGTTTCTGTAGGGATGCCCTCCTTAGCCTTTGGCTGTCCCCAGCCTATCTGCAAGGCAGCAGTTGTTTGTGATCAGAGTTGTCTCTCTTATAGAAGTTTTCTTACCAGACTAACGAGTCTTCACTACTCGTGTCTATAGGGTGCAGTGATGATATATGAGATGATATATGATATGGACTGGTTTACCCGGAAGAGAGGCAGTCCAGTGTGTCTGTATCCCAGGATCGTCCCGTCATGCCAGAAACGTAGCATTTGCATGTGAGTGGGGTATCTCTTTGCTCCCTTTATTTTCTTGGCTTCTATGCAGGGATGGTACGCCTAGCATTCCCCGCCACCTGGGATGTTGACACAGTGGGGCAGGTGTGCAATGTCCGCTAGTCTGCATCTCTTCTGCGTACATTGGTATGGCTGATAGCGTACCGAGGTAGATATCGAAGCAGAAGTGCATTTAACCAGGGGACAAGCCTGGTAATGTCACGGAGATGTTGTTCGTCTGGTTTGCGGACATATCTCGTGGTCAAGGAATGAGTCTCGACAGTTCACAGAGAGGTGGCTGCTCTACTGTTTTCGACACCCCGACCAAGAACTAAGTCTTATGTTGGTGGTTTCGCACCCCATCGCCGTATAGGGTGAATATCAAGCAGCTATCCGCCCGCTTTGATCGGCGGATGGAAGAGACCTCTTTCTGTGGCTCGACCTGGTAGGGTTGAGGAGTGATCCCCAGTTCCCGACCTATCGAAGCCTCCCATTGCAGTGGTGCTGAGAATTTGGGAGGGATTCCGGCTTACAGGCGTCCGGCCGTAATCCCTCACATGGTAGCCTCGCGCCATTGGCTTATCAGCCTGGTACCTGAACGAAATGTCTGCGGCTCCTCTCGAGTTGAGCAGGATTTCCGTAGCAACGCCCTGTTATTTGTAGGGTAAAACTGATCTGTCTTCCGATGGTCTATTTCCAGCACCCGTTCCCTATTTGGCCAGGACGAATTAATCGAGAGCGTTTGTTTGTCAGTGACCAGGTATCTGGAACCTGCGGTTTCTGCGGGGTTAAGACACGATTTCCGTAGCGTTCCTTCATTCGAAGGTTAGAGAGCTGACCTGTCTTCCGTGGGTCTAACACCAGCACACGTTCACTATTAGACCCAACGGAAGTGCTCTCGATTTGATAGTCATTCTACAGTATTGGCGTGTTAAGTCAATTTAAGCCGCAGGCTCCACTCCTGGTAGTGCTCTTCCATCAATTCCTTTATCAAACACTGAATGCAGACCAACCGAGCCACAGAGGGCATAACCCCAGATTTCTGAGGGTCTAAATCCAGCACCCGTTCCATATTAGACCCAACGAAAGTGGTCTCGGCATGTCAGTCATTTCAGTGTTGGCCCTGTTTAGTCAAATTAAGCCGCAGGCTCCACTCCTGGTGGTGCCCTTCCGTCAATTCCTTTACGTTTCAGCTTTGCAACCATACTTTCCCCGGAACCCAAACACTTTGGTTTCCTGGAAGCTGCCCGCAGAGTCATCGAAGCAACTCCTGCGGATCGCTAGTCAGCATCGTTTATGGTCAGAACTACGACGGTATCTGATCGTCTTCGCGCCTCTGACTTTCGTTCTTGATTAATGAAAATATTCTTGACAAATGCTTTCGCAGTAGCTCGTCTTGCGGCGATCCAAGAATTTCACCTCTAACGCCGCAGTACGAATGCCCCCGTTTGACCCTGTTAATCATTACCTCCAGTTCCGAAAACCAACAAAATAGAACCGAGGTCCTATTCCATTATTCCATGCACCATTATTCAGGCAGCCGAGGCCTGCTTTGAACACTCTAATTTTTTCAAAGTAAACGCGCCGGCCACCCAGGACGCTCAGCGAAGAGCACCCGTGGGAGAGAGCCGGCAGACGGTAGGGCAGGAGACAACGGGCAGTCACTGCCCGCCTGCGCCTGAGATCCAACTACGAGCTTTTTAACTGCAACAACTTTAATATACGCTATTGGAGCTGGAATTACCGCGGCTGCTAGCACCAGACTTGCCCTCCAATAGATCCTCATTAAAGGGTTTAAAGTGTACTCATTCCAATTACGGGGCCTCGAAAGAGTCCCGTATTGTTATTTTTCGTCACTACTTCCCCGTGCCGGGAGTGGGTAAGTTGCGCGCCTGCTGCCTTCCTTGGATGTGGTAGCCGTTTCTCATGCTCCCTCTCCGGAATCGAACCCTGATTCCCCGTTACCCGTTACAAACATGGTAGGCATGTCACGTACCATCGACATTTGATAGGGCAGACATTTGAAAGATGCGTCGCCGGCACATGAGGCTTTGAACTAATAAAAGCGCTCTTTCCGCGAGGGTCAGAGCTTGGTAAGCATGTATTAGCTCTAGAATTGCCACAGTTATCCAAGTAGGATCGTATCATCTAAGGAACCTCGACTGATTTAATGAGCCATTCGCGGTTTCACCGTGAGACAGTGTGAACTTAGACATGCATGGCTTAATCTTTGAGACAAGCATATGACTACTGGCAGGATCAACGAGATATCGGTCGGAAACGTACGTACCGCACACACCGGTCGGCGGAGAACGGGTGTGTAAAAAGCCTCACTGAGACGGCCGCAGGGACCGACTGACGAACGGACGGAGGTTTCTCCCCCCCCCCGTCCCTCACTCCGTCCACCTAGGACCGCCTGACAGGGGCCCCTACACACACCAGACGATCGACCGACCGACCGGGCTCGCTCGAGGAGGGATGGCAGTGCTCTGTGCAGAACGGATCCCAACGACCCCGGCGATGAATTTCACTGGGACTAGAGACAATTTGGCCTGCCGGCCTGCCCTTCTCCCGAGGGTTGGTCCCCGGGAGAACACAGGGCCTTCAGGCACGATTCCTGCTTTCCATTTGCCGGTCACAAGCTCTTTGCGAGAGTCTGACCACCAGCGAGACGAACTGTCGAGCTCTGCTATAAGCCTTAGATAAATCACCACCGACTGACAACGTTTCTCGATACGGACCAGAGCAGCGCACCTCGGCGGAGGAGACGCCAAAAAAAAACCGCATCCCAATACCTCAACGGGGAAAGGCGAGCAAGCGTTTTCCGCAAGCCCGCGCTATCGCTCCGCCTGGCGGGACTGAGATCTCTTAACGAACACTGGTTGAAATTGAATCGCGGCGGCGAGACAACTACCCCAGATGATTGGATAGTCTGATAACAGACAAAGCCAGTACAAGAGACCGTGACAGATACAGCATGTGTGCAATTGGCGTATCCAAAAGCAGCGTCCTGATGTATGGCCGACTACAAGAAAATATATGAGAACCAGAGTCCGAGAGAATAGGTGATAGCGAGGAACCACATAAGGTAGGTAGGCAGCGCGCATAGGCGACAAGGACCTGTGGCGCCAACCATCCCTGGGCACGATGATTTTCTGAGTGCCAGGTTACATGCAATGAAGATGAGGTGTAGCAACTCTAGCTTGCTGACCTCCTATAGCAGATGGTGAAACAGGTTTGCACCAACTATATTCACACTCAAACTAATTTAAGAAACACTATTTAAATGAAAACACAATTGAGTAGATTATTTATTTGAACTAACTATAAATTTGTTACAAATCAAATTCTCTCACACGCTTGATAAAACACAAACTAAAACTTGATTAACACACTAAAACTTGATTGACACACTAAAACTTGATTGACACACTAAAACTTGATAGACCAACTGAAACTAGATTGATAAACTAAACTTGGTTGACGAACTAAACTTGTTTGACGAAACGTATGTGGATTGTCACATAATGGACGATTCGTGATTGTTCTAAAAATCCAGCTGGTTCGTTCATGGTCCTGTTCTCCTCGTCGACGGTGGCTTGCTGTGATCGTTGGAGAGCTGGATCGTTGTGCTAGTCAAATATCTCTCTAGTTGGACGCTGATTCTTGAGATAATTCTGTAAAGACGTTGATTCTTGAGACACTTCTGCTAAAAGCGTGTACAATTAAGGTATCTCGTCGAACATAAGGTGTTCCTTATTTTATCAACCACCGCGTGTGGGACTTCAAAGTGTAAGTGTCGCTAGTGGACGTACTTCAACACTTTAGGATCTGTCTAACTTTTAGACGAGATCCCCGACTCTTAGTAATTGGTTAATGATTAATTACTAAATGAATCTGTGTAGTTACAGCTTGAAGAAGCTGTTATGAGATATGTCTATACTGAGAGAAAGTTGCTGGAATTCGACACTGGTAATCTCAGCAGGGATGTGAATAATAGTATCAAAGATGTCTTCTCCGGGCGTGTCCCTCGTAACGCACTACTATGAATGTTTCTAATACTAGCTATGCGAAACAATAATTTCATGACTATTTACCTCTCCTTGCTATACTTCTGAACATCTTGACTCTTGTGGTAAAGTATTGTCTATCAACATCTCTCTCTATCTGGGCTCCAAAATATATTTGCTTTCTCACGACTCGTCTCTAAACTCTGGCATGTGTGTTTCGGAATCTCTTTTCCTCTCCTCCCTCTACCAAAAGACGCTTCTATTCTCTCCGCTGCTCGCTCTGGAATGATCCGTCCTCGTGTCGCTCCTAGCTATTTGTATCCCTGGCTTATTTTTCCAGATCACGTGGTGCGCTAACGACGCGGATTTTCTGATCTCGTACCTTGGTTTTTCTCTCCGAAATTTCAGGAGAAAAAAAAATTGCATGTCCGGTTTCCACCGTCACTGCTGATCACGCTGTAAGAAACGTGTGTCTAGGCGTTACACAAGAACACGTCTGTGTTACTTAGTTTAACACACGCGTGGCTTGGAAACCAACGATATACATTCCAGACATCCTTATATCCAGATTTTAGTACATCTATGCTGGCTAACTTTGTTAGTTTAATTCTATAAGAAACAATGAATGGCTACTGACTATCAATGCTCTACTCCAAATCTTTCAAACTTTAATTAAAAAAACATGTCTAAAATCATATCTATAATAAACCTACACAGCTAAGATCTGTTACAGACCTAACCACGTGACGCACAGATGGCTTGAAGGGCGAGACCATGACGAATAGGGTCGTTTCACATCATTGATGCCCCTGGTCTGCTTTAAAAAAAGACGGGTCTATCCTCGACCAGGCTCGCTACATGTCCAAGTAGGGCACATATGTCCATCGGTTCGCTTCGCCGTTTGAGATCCGGCATACCAGTGGATCGCAAGAACGTGTCTCCTGCTACGCATATTGAAGGCTTCAATTCACTTCTGATCGCCCTGTAAATGAGTCCAGGGTTCGAAACTACCTCTAAAAGGAGACAACACAAATTATGTAAATTCGTAGCTTGCTTTTCAGTGAAAGTCGCTGCTCGTTCAAGATGCGATTTGTTGCGTTCATAGAGTCGACAGCCAAGGCAACTTTCTGAATTATCTACAGATTTCTCCGTACAGCTGACATCGTATGCAAGGGATATTTTAATCTCGACAGCGAAAAAAAGGATTCCCAAGATGTTGCACAAGAAACAGAGCTATATAACAGAGGAAATACCGAAACTCATTGAAGAAAGCAACAATTAAAACAAATGGGAAGTAAGGGGACCAACACAGCATATAAAAACTGCGCAAGAAAAGTTAGAAGAGAAATAAGAAAAGATAAAAGAAGATACAAAGTAGAAACGTGTAAGGATATAGAAAACCTACAGCAGCAAGGCAGAGAGAGAGAGAGAAAGAGAGAGAGAGAGAGAGAGAAAGAGCGAGAGATGCCTTTAAGCCAATAAGAACACTGACAAGGGAGTTCCGTCCTGTTCCACATGTCATAAATGACAAAGACAAATTAACATAAGCCAAAGACATACTGAATAGACGGAGTAAGTACTGCAGAACCATGTATGGAGATAGCACAAAGCGCTCAGTTACAACCCTACCAAAGGATGAGAAAGAACCTAAACCAGCATTGGAAGAAGTACGCTCTGCAATTAAAAGCCTGAAAAAGGGAAAGTTCCCAGGATGCGATGATATCCCAGCAGAGCTAATACGAGCAGGAGGGGAGGCAAGTGCTCGAGTCTACCACAAGCTGTGTAAACAGATATGGCACAGTGCAGAGTGGCCAGAAGCATGGAAGAAATCAATTTATATTCCCCTCCCCAAAAAAGGCAACCTGAAGCTGTGCACGAACTACCGAACTATCGCGCTGATCAGCCACGATTGCAATATTTTCTTGCGAATCCTATTATTCACGTAGTCCAGGCAGGTTTTAGGAAAGGCAGAGGGACCAGAGACCACATGTTAAATTTAAGGAATATCTACGAAAAATGTAGAGAGTTTAATGTAGACCTGTACACATGTTTCATTGATTACACCAAGGCCTTCGACACGGTAAAACATCAAAAATGTGGAGAATCATGAAGGAAATTTGGCTTCCTTTGCATATAGTCCATCTCATTGAAATATTATACCAAGCTCAACAAGCCGTTGTCCGAGTATCTGGGCGAACTTCGGATTGGTTTGTAGTACAAAAGGGAGTACGACAGGGATGTATCCTCTCAGTTTATATGTACAACATATATGCGAAATGTATAATGAGAGATGTTCGAGAAGACCAGAACATTGAAAGTTTTGACCCATTTATGATTGGGGGGTACGAGATTCCAGAGTTACGATACGCCGATGACACAGTGATACTATCAAGAAGTACAGAAGGGCTAGAGCAGCTACTTTCAGCCGTTAATGGACGTAGCAAAGATCAAAACCTGTTCATAAACATAAATAAAACAAAGATAATGACCACCGACAATGTTAGCATAAATTTACAGTGGGTGGTGAGGAAATAGATCAGGTCACACATTTTGAATATCTGGGCTCCAGAATTGACAAAAATGGCGACTGCTCGAAAGAAATCAGAAGAAGACTAGCTATGGCAATGCAGAGACCGAACAGCCTGAAGAAATGATGGCAGATCACCAACAAAATGATAAAAGTAAAAGTCTTGAGAGCCTGTGTTTTTCCTGTGGCAGCCTATGGCTGTGAATCATGGACGATTACCAAAACTTCTAGACAAAGAATCGAATCCGTCGAGTCAAAATGTTACAGAAAGATCCTCAGAATACACTGGACAGAGAAAAAACAAACAAATGTAGACATTCGGCAAGAGTTGAGCAAAGAGGAGAAAACTGGTTTATCAATTCCATTTTGGCTAGAAAACGCAAATACTTTGGTCACATCAAGAGACACAATGGCGCCAATCTCGTGTGCACTAGACCGTGAAATATGACACATGTTTGGGCGTAGTGCTATTGATATAGCCGATGTCTATTCCAGGATAATAGGACGGAAGAAAACCCCCGAAAAAACGAACGAATCAACCAGTCAAAATGGAAAACAACAACACGTTTCCGCGAACACAAGTGTAAGTCGTCGACTAGTGTGAATTCCTGGCAAATCCATGGTCTGGCGGCATCCATAATGAACTAAAACAGAACAGCAGCCAGTTATGGCGCCATATACAATAGAATTATATAAAATATAATTTTATATCGACCTATCCTCCCCTTACCCATGGCCTCTTTAGATCTACAGTATACTGTCTTTACGCGAAATGGAATGACCCGTTACATGGGTACCCAGCGAAACTCTATTTGGGGTGAAGTACCCCTTTGTTTTCATGTGTCACAGTCTTTGTAAAAGACATGATTAGGTCGATACGTTGAAGTACGTCTTTTAATGTTCTCAACCGCTCTTTCCAAAAACGCTCTCCAGCTAATGTCATTGCACACCCGCCATTCATACAGGCCAACATCCTGAAGAGTAAGAAGTGGCTTTTTGGGTTTGTAGGGTCAGGTCAGGTCATCCTGTAACAGGTGAGGTCATTGAGTCACACATGACGATATCCCCACAATCTCACGTCCTCCCTCTCCCCTCTCTGTCAGCAGCCGCTTCCTGTACCTTCTCTGGTCGGACATTGGTACATTCTTTTATGTTTTCCCACCACCTCTTTTTGGGATGAATTGTCCTCAGTCTGGGTTTAAAAGAAAGCTCTATCTAGAAACAATAGCTGCAGAAACAATAGACTGTATGATACTAGAATTTAAAAAAGTGGATAACTAGTTTGCCACAGGATCAGTACAAGAATAATCACGAGAACTGAAAACACATAGTACATTTGAGGGATATTCCCCAACCATTTATTTTTAGAAAGTTTGGAACCATCGACCAATCGCAAACACAGAAATAATTTAGCACACAGACGACCGACAATGGCCGACTTCGAGATCCGAGCAAGCCGTGGGATTACTTATTTTCTCAGACATGTTTTTCAGCTAAGTGTGTTATTTAAGACCAAGACGACGCTTCATGCCTCTAGATTAATTTAACCTCATAGTTAAGACACCGACTTGTTATGGTATGTCTAGGATAACTTAGAGCATCCACATGTGTTGGTATAGTCCAGTGCGATAGCTAAGTCGCGTTATCGTAACCGTCGTAACGGATATGTGGTAATCAACCAAGCGAAAGGGCGGACTCTCCCTGTCAATGTGCCGTGTTCCCGCTTGTGCCATACACATTACCTTTAATCATTGTTTACATTTCTCTGAAGGTTGATGGAATGGCAGGTATGTGATTAATGTGTTAATGATTGTCTTACTGTATGTTGCTGCATGTGATAATATATGGAAACAGTTCGACTGTTCTAGATAATGGATGCTGCTTGTGCTGGAACTGTTCAGTCTTGGGTGAGTTATGAACACAAATAATACAATATACATGAACAATTTATGAACGAAGTCAGTATTTTTTTAACACCTCGTGATCGGTAGGGTGGAATAAACTGGTTATATACAGAATTTGTAGAGCCTTCTAAAGCAGTATAATGAATTTAAGTTAAGACGTTCATAACAAAAGAGCTTCCACAAATCTGGTCTGGATGGAAGATAAAGGTTAAGTGGAATGATAACACCAAGAGGTGAACAGGGAACAGGCTGGCGATTGTGTCATCGAGGCAAGAGATGGAAGTCGTTTAGTTCAGTTCGTGCCATCATCCAAAGTCGAATTCAGTGGATCTCCAGCGTACTCTGTCTCTTGCCTTGGTGGTGCAATCTGAGAGGCTTTCCAGTGTAAACCTGTTATTGTTTGATGTTAACCTCTCACTTATAGCGTTATTTATCCCACGACACTTGCCCGTCGCATTTCTTTCCAACATTGTTTTCAGTAATGTTTGTTTTAGTCTGTTAATGTTACTAAAATATCTGAACGCCACACAACTTCAACAGATATAGACAGGTCAGCGTTTGAAAACTTTGCATGTTTTTGTTGATAGCTTATGCTCCACATGGAACTGAAAAGGTTTTGATTGGTTAAAAATAGCTCAACTATCTCACTCTCAATTTTTGTGCACTCCTAATTTCTCCAAGACTTCCTCATTTGTTTGCATTTCTGTCCTATTCTTCTATCTATTCACATTTCGAAGGCATCGATTTTCATCTCCAAGCTTTTCTTCATTGTCCATGTTTCTAAGCGTACAGTAAAGACGAGTGTACATAACACTTGATCACTCAAAGTTTTAGTTTGTGGGTGACTTGTTTGAATATGACTCTTGTGGGTGAAAACCGATTTGATCCTCCCTATTATCTTCAAGATTCCAATTGTGCACCCTCCATTCTCAGTAAGTATATTTCCAAGTTAGAAGAAGCTTTTAACCTGTTCTACTGTTCATAATGCATTCTTATTGAGTCGAGCATATTTCTAGTCTACATTGCTAATTATCGCAATGTTCATATTTCTCAGTGTTGATGTCCAACCCATATACCTGACTTTGTTCTACACTTGAATAACAAATTCTCGGAATTGTCTTTGGTCCTCAACTAGTAGAACTGTGTCATCCGCGTATCTGATTATTTGTGAATGGCTATGTTAATCTGAGATTTTTTGGTGATGATATGTTATTCTGATATTTTTGGTGATGCATATGTTAATTTGATATTATTTGGTGATGGCTATGTTAATCTGAGATTATTTGGTGATGGCTATGTTAATCTGAGATTATTTGGTGATGGCTATGTTAATCTGAGATTATTTGGTGATGGGTACGTTATTCTACAGATACATTTCACCCGACCTTAGATAGGGATACGGCAACTGATTTTAACTGGGGTCACCTATTTTGATTTTGTAACCGATGAAATAACCAGGAAAGGCCTATGGAATGGTTCATAAAGTGTTTTGTGGGGTCAGTCAAGGGCAATAACCAGGAAAGGCATATGTAATGGTTCATAAAGTGTTTTGTGGGGTCAATCAAGGGCAATAACCAGGAAAGGCATATGGAATGGTTCATAAAGTCATTTGTGGGGTCAATCAAGGGCAATAACCAGGAAAGGCATATGGAATGGTTCATAAAGTGATTTGTGGGGTCAGTCAAGGGCAATAACCAGGAAAGGCCTATGGAATGGTTCATAAAGTGATTTGTGGGGTCAGTAAAGGGCCATTATGATTCACTGCCCTTCAGTTTTCTGATACAATTTGTCATCCATGTAGCCATTCTTCTTCTTCTGCGTTCGTTCTCAATCTCCCGCTACCAAGCCATGAACAGGGCTTTGCAAGTAAGCAGAATGTAGTCCGGAGGATGGAATGCGTTGTGTCGCTAGTTTACAGCTTGACTGCGATATTTTCACCTTTTGGTCCGACACATCCATTTTCGGTAGATGTAGCCAGTGTTAACATTTATCTTTGATAATTGTGTATGTTCAAGGCTGTGTGTCCTGTTCATTATGTTTCACATGGATCCAGACGTGATTTGTGGACTTGGTCAATATGTTTTATCTGTCCATATTGTCCCGTTGGGTGTTAGTCAGTATATTTCACATGGTCGTGACGTGAGATGGGATCTTGGCCAGTATATTTCACCTGTTGTGGGGTTGGGATCTTGGCAAGTTATGTCTCACTTGACCCTGACGTGAGGTAGTCTTGGTCAGTATGTTTCACCTGTTGTGAGGTTGGGATCTTGGTAAATTATGTCTTACTTGACCCTGACGTGAGGCAGTCTTGGTCAGTATGTGTCACCTGTTGTGAGGTTGGGATCTTGGTAAATTATGTCTTACTTGACCCTGACGTGAGGCAGTCTTGGTCAGTATGTGTCACCTGTTGTGAGGTTGGGATCTTGGTAATTTATGTCTTACTTGACCCTGACGTGAGGCAGTCTTGGTCAGTATGTTTCACCTGTTGTGAGGTTGGGATCTTGGTAAATTATGTCTTACCTGACCCTGACGTGAAGCAGTGTTGGCCAGTATGTTTCACCTGGCCATGCCGTGAGGTGGGGCACTTGATCAGTATGTTTTATTGGGCCCTGACATGAAGTGAAGTGCTTAGTCAATGTTTTTCACCAGACATGGAGTTGGATCGTGGTCAGTATGTTTCACCTGGCTCTGACGTTAAGACTAACTTGAAAATGTTATGAATGCTCTAGGTCAGCTGTTGCAAACATCACACCGGAAGCAGATACGTAGGTAATCTTCTTGCGTTCATTAATTCACTTTTTCGTTACAATACGAAGCATAGATTTAGGATTTCGTTGACATAAATACGTATTTGAGATCTTGGTATTTAAAGAGGCTGGTATATGTCTGCGCCTTGCTACCAGGTACCCAAAGGCTACCGATAGTAGGGTTTTTTTTTGTTGCGGTTTCACTTCATGTGACTTATTAAACCTGGAGGAAGGTTGTTCTTATGGTCCACAATAAGTATGTTACTCTTGTGGAAGGTAGGCATTTCATAATAGTTTCGATGTTTTTTCCTCGAACAGCGACTAACAGACTGATCTTTTCGATTTCCAACTACCAATGGTTACTTTTATAGGCACAGCGTGTACACCTGACTTCTGAGTTTAATCGCCCTTCTCTGATACGACTAGAATGTCTGATCGCACTTCCCTATAGTCAGGGGACGCTTCAATCTTGCAGGATTCCAACACTTACCATTTTCACGTTTCTGGAGATGCGAGTGCCTTGCTTCTCAACTAAAGCCAAATATGTTCATTTAAGGAAAGTCTCAGCCAATATGAAACATCGTCCGATGATGTCACTGTTTTACTCAGCTGTCAGGGATACCTGTTTCTGTTAGAGTTAGGGAAGGCAACACAACAAGCTAGGCAGTAGTTTACCCTACATTACAAAATCTCGGCGTTGTTGACTAGCGGGTGTCGATGAACAGAAATCGAACATTCTCCCTCTTTTTCTGTCTTCGTTCATCATCAGATGAAGGTCCCGATTTTTGTTTACCACGGCCTCTGATGTTTGTATGACTATTTTATCGCCTTACAATATGTCATCTTACATCTGTTCCACGAGGCCAGTATTGTCTCTTCCGGTGTGAGAGTGCAGCGTTTTAGGATGTGTTTTACGGTCATGGTATGGACACCAGTCATCTGTCCCAATCCTCATTTGTAGTAAAGTGACCCTCGAGTCTATTGTCCCAGTTCTCAGTTTGAAGATGACCTGCTCTTCTCTAGTTAAATCATCGCATCTGTCATTATTCGGAAAGGGGGGGGGGGGGGGGGGCGTTGATAATTCCATTTCCCCCGGAAGTTGGCATTAGCTATGGTCTTGACCTCATTATACGTGATGCTCAGATCTGTTTGCGGGATCAAGATGCGGAGCAGCGCATGAGCTGCAGTGGTCAGCGACCCATAGCTGACTGCTAGCGTCAGGGCCAGCAAACCAGAGCTGCCACGACCCTTCTACACCTCCACGCGGTGATCCTGGATAACAGGGCAGACTGGCTAAGGAGAAGGGATCGAAGAGGGAATGCTAACCCGGTACTAAAAAAATGCTTGCTAAGAGGAATAGGAAACCTATCACCGTGAGCCATTGTCGTTCCCAGTAAATCCATTGATGACAGATTTTTTGCACATATTTTAGATTAATTCCATTCATCCAGGGCTTTCTGAACTATGTCTTATTTGTCCTCGTGTTGCAAAAAGTCTTCGTAATGAGATACAAGTACTGTCACTTTCCTTTTACCGAAATTTTCAAAGGAAGTAACTGGCCATGTGGAAGTATCAAATATTGACATATATGTTAATACGTCATCTGTGGCAGTTCTCAAACACCGCCCTTTTATGTCATCCATTTCCTTCTCAATAATGTCCTTTTTATCACATTCAAATTTATTTTGTCCATTTATAATTTCATCAAGCTCGATTTAACTACATATCACAGTCACCGAAGTACCGTTGAAAAATTCACTCTCCATAGGTTCTGGATTATTAGTCAGTCCCTCAAGACTAACGACTGTTTTCCTGATATGAATCTGCACTTGATTCATTCGCAGACCAGTAAGTCGCGTGTGGTTTTACAGAACGTAGCTTCTTACAACCGCCACCTATTTGGCTGTTATAAGTTTCTTGGCAAGTGTGCAGTACGGTAGGTTGCCATTACTTTCGGTACGTGGAGGAGGATTAGCCCAAGAAAAAACTCTGTGTCTTCCAAACTGGACACAAGTGGGAATCAAACCCGGAATGTTGGGATTGTGAAAACCGAGCGAGTTTCACCCCTATGCCACGCAACCTCCCATTCGCAGACCAGGCTTCTGAAACAAGAAGGAAAGTTTTTTTAAAGGCAATAAAAGAAAATCATGGAGAAAATTGAAGGGTCTGAAGATTGTGTACTTGAGAATCCTTTGAGAATACCTTTAGCGTTGTTGTTCTCCTTCCCAGCTGACATTGTCAAGGTAAGATTCTGTACTTGAGAATCCTTTGAGAATACCTTTAGCGTTGTTGTTTTCCTTCCCAGCTGACATTGTCAAGGTAAGATTCTATACTTGAGAATCCTTTGAGAATACCTTTAGCGTTGTTGTTTTCCTTCCCAGCTGACATTGTCAAGGTAAGATTCTGTACTTGAGAATCCTTTGAGAATACCTTTAGCGTTGTTGTTCTCCTTCCCAGCTGACATTGTCAAGGTAAGATTCTGTACTTGAGAATCCTTTGAGAATACCTTTAGCGTTGTTGTTCTCCTTCCCAGCTGACATTGTCAAGGTAAGATTCTGTACTTGAGAATCCATTGAGAATACCTTTAGCGTTGTTGTTCTCCTTCCCAGCTGACATTGTCAAGGTAAGATTCTGTACTTGAGAATCCTTTGAGAATACCTTTAGCGTTGTTGTTTTCCTTCCCAGCTGACATTGTCAAGGTAAGATTCTGTACTTGAGAATCCTTTGAGAATACCTTTAGCGTTGTTGTTCTCCTTCCCAGCTGACATTGTCAAGGTAAGATTCTGTACTTGAGAATCCATTGAGAATACCTTTAGCGTTGTTGTTCTCCTTCCCAGCTGACATTGTCAAGGTGTCTCACAAGAGATCTCCATTCTTGATTGACAGCTTTGATGGTCACTACTTTGCTGGCTATCTAACGCACTGTGTGCAATTTCTGTAATTTCAGCAGTTTTATTGACAGAACTTCTGCTGTTTCTGACAACTGCTTTTGCTTTTTATTTGATCTATTGTAGAATTTGTAAACTAGGCTATGGTCAATTCATCAATACAGGATGCTCCTTTAGGTGACTTCAGCACACTTGACTGGTTTGTGTGCAACACATTGAATGCTTGTGACATGATTTGGTGGACTTCAGCACACTTGACTGGTTTGTGTGCAACACAATGAACACTTGTGACATGATTTGGTGGACTTCAGCACACTTGACTGAAATTTGTGTGCAACACAATAAACACTTGTGACATGATTTGGCGAATCAGCACACATGACTGAAGTTTGTGGGCAGCACAATAAACGCTTGTGACATGATTTGCCCAATCGGTGATTTTAGTTGCCAAACCATTAACACACCTATCGCGTAAGGTGCTTCATCAGTTGCCAGGCCAACTAAACATTTTTCATGTATCCAATCTAAGTTCATTTTTTGGAGTTCTTTGTCTACGCTGTCTAGGTAGCCTGAGGCGGTGCTATTTACTAAGGGAGAAATGGCTAAATATGATTCCTTGACACCCTGGCATTTATGTACCTAACTTAAATGATACATTTCTCCACGCCAGACCTATCTGTAGGTCCATCTAATAACACATAAACAAACTATGAAGCTTTTATGTCAGCCACGACATCTCCCTTCCAACGTTATACAATATAGTGTATCAACTGCTCTCACCGTTTATTATTGGTCAATTCTTCCAGCACTTCCACATTCAGTTTATCAGCAAGATCTCTAATAGCAGTAAAGCGTTTATTGTTTTTTGGCAATGCAAATAACTTATATTAAATAACACTTCCAAATGAAAGAACATTTTTGTCGTCCATATATTAAAGACATTTTGCCATATAAGAATTGTCTGTGTGTTGTTGAACATTTAATGGTTGCATGCACCTTGTGTGAAACTTGAAAGTCTCGTGATGAAATGGTTCTTTGAACTAATTAACAACATGCACAATCCTTTGAACTGCGTACATACTGAACATCTAGCCACACCCGTTACAACATTATACTCGCTAGCTAGCCACACCCGTTACAACATTATACTCGCTAGCTAGCCACACCCGTTACAACATTATACTCGCTAGCTAGCCACACTCGTTACAACATTATACTCGCTAGCTAGCCACACCCGTTACAACATTATACTCGCTAGCTAGCCACACTCGTTACAACATTATACTCGCTAGCTAGCCACACCCACCCTTCCACTTTACCAGAAATGTTTCAACATTATACTCGCTAACTAGCCACACTCGTTACAACATTATACTCGCTAGCTAGCCACACCAGTTACAACATTATACTCGCTAGCTAGCCACACCCGTTACAACATTATACTCGCTAGCTAGCCACACCAGTTACAACATTATACTCGCTAGCTAGCCACACCCGTTACAACATTATACTCGCTAGCTAGCCACACCCGTTACAACATTATACTCGCTAGCTAGCCACACCAGTTACAACATTATACTCGCTAGCTAGCCACACCCGTTACAACATTATACTCGCTAGCTAGCCACACCCGTTACAACATTATACTCGCTAGCTAGCCACACCAGTTACAACATTATACTTGCTATCTAGCCACACCCGTTACAACATTATACTCGCTAGCTAGCCACACCCGTTACAACATTATACTCGCTAGCTAGCCACACCCGTTACAACATTATACTCGCTAGCTAGCCACACCCGTTACAACATTATACTCGCTAGCTAGCCACACCCGTTACAACATTATACTCGCTAGCTAGCCACACCCGTTACAACATTATACTCGCTAGCTAGCCACACCAGTTACAACATTATACTCGCTAGCTAGCCACACCCGTTACAACATTATACTCGCTAGCTAGCCACACCCGTTACAACATTATACTCGCTAGCTAGCCACACCAGTTACAACATTATACTCGCTATCTAGCCACACCCGTTACAACATTATACTCGCTAGCTAGCCACACCCGTTACAACATTATACTCGCTAGCTAGCCACACCAGTTACAACATTATACTCGCTATCTAGCCACACCCGTTACAACATTATACTCGCTAGCTAGCCACACCCACTCTTCTCTGCCTTTTAACTGCAGATCCAGCATCAGAAACACACGGGCAAGATAATTTCACCGCACCCTGTGTTGCACTTTTTTCATTGTTCTCCGATCGTGACACAGATTCGGTTTTGAAAAACAGAAACATATCCTTGTGTGCCATTTCCTCACTCCTTGCAAACAACATAACAATAGGACAAGGCGCGCCAAATGGTTTTCGCCCCAATCTACTTACTGTCCTGATCCTCTATAGACTGTGATATCGATATCGCCATGCGAGAGAATCGCTATTTAGTCCAATGAATAGCTTATCTACGCTTCAGTTGATGAGATATATCTAGCGACAATCGCTATGTACTCATATCCATAGCTTATGTTCAATTTATTCGAACCGTAATATCTTAATAGTAATCTTACAAGAGTCGTTGTAACGATTAAATAATGTGTTTTTTTTATGTGTACTCGTCTAGCAAATATTTTTACTCGTCACAGACAAGCGCTTTTGTCAAGGCCTGAATGTATATAGGCGAGGGGGGTTCCGAAAGTAATTGCCTCCTATTTGATTCCATGAAAACCGTAACAGATAAAACAAAGAACGCAATAACACCATTTGATAAAGAAGGATAATCTCAGACCGGCTGCTAGACCATCAACCCTTATCAGGGCTAATCTCAGACCGGGTGCTAGACCATCAGGGTGGCTCGTATACCATACTTACTTACTGTCTGTGTCCAAGAACCACGTCATACAGCATTCATCCAGTATGCAGCGACATGGATTGCCTTGTCATTTGCCTCCAGTATGTCGCCGCACCAATTGCATGTTCCCTGGAGGTTGGGGTAGGTCATCAGGTAGGCCAGTGGGGACGGCGTGGGCTAATGGTTAAGTAACACGGATCACAACCAGAAGGTACGGGGTTCGATCCCCATCACAGCACCGGCCGGTACCCCGGGGAAGCAAACCCTTAGAAAATGCAGGAGGAAGCAGACCATTACATAAAATGCATGCCGAAGTCGGATGCACTGGGCCGACAAGCGCAAAATAAAAACCACAGGGTAACGGACACCGTCTTGGGGAATAGAGAAATAGGGCGAACGCAAAAACACACACAAAATTTTTTTTAAGTCAGGTGGTCAGTATTCTGTCTGTGTTTGTTCACCGACTTCCATGTTGTGTATAGTAGATGATGTCCGGGGGCAGGTTCCTCTCGAAGTTCCATCTCTGGGGCCTGCATAAATTGATGCCATCTCTCGATACGGCGACTTTCTAGGTTTGTCTGTATGGGCTGTGTTGATTTTAGTACTGTAGGTCTGAATTTGAGTCTTGTGTTCTGTACCTGATGTCCAAACATTGGGTTCCTTGGGTCGTGCTCTGTACCTGATGTCCAAACATTGGGTTCCTTGGGTCGTGCACCTGTTTTTCTAGTTCGATTTTTGCTGCAACGCTTCTTCGAATCTGTCCGTCCGTCCACCATCCCAATCTATCTATCTATCTATCTATCTATCTATCTATCTATCTGTCTGTCTGTCTGTCTGTCTGTCTGTCTGTCTGTCTGTCTGTCTGTCTGTCTGTCTGTCTGTCTGTCTGTCTGTCTGTCTGTCTGTCTGTCTGTCTGTCTGTCTGTCTGTCTGTCTGTCTGTCTGTCTGTCTGTCTGTCTGTCTGTCTGTCTGTCTGTCTGTCTGTCTGTCTGTCTGTCTGTCTGTCTGTCTGTCTGTCTGTCTGTCTGTCTGTCTGTCTGTCTGTCTGTCTGTCTGTCTGTCTGTCTGTCTGTCTGTCTGTCTGTCTGTCTGTCTGTCTGTCTGTCTGTCTGTCTGTCTGTCTGTCTGTCTATCTGTGTCTGTCTGTGTCTGTCTGTCTGTGTCTGTCTGTCTGTCTGTCTGTCTGTCCGTCCGTCCGTCCGTCCGTCCGTCCGTCGGTCGGTGGGTGGGTGGGTGGGTCCGTCCGTCCGTCCATCCGCCCGTCCGTCTGTCTGTATCTGTCCGTCTGTCTGTATCTGTCCGTCTATCCATCACTCCACTTATCGATTGTACAATCAATTGATCGGCCAGCATCTGCTTCCACGTCACTCGATCGTATGAACCCGTCAGGCAGCGGCTTGGATCGCTAGGCCACCATACGTGTCAAGAAGAACACGTAAGAAGGAGTCGCGTTGGTGTTGACACAAATCTTTTCGGTGGTCACGAGTTGTTACATTGACACTCGATCCTCCAAGAATAAGAGGTATGTGGGGACATTTCCCTTCAGGTGTGTACTCGGCCCTGTCCTAGCAGCTGTCTTGACTTGGCTTGGCTGCGTTCGTTCTCAATCTTCCGCTACCAAACACTGAAATGGCTTAAGTAGCAGAGAACAGAATGCGTTGTGTCGTAGTTTACAGCTTGACTGCGATATTTGCACCTTTCGGTCCAACACATCCGACTTCAGCAATCATTTTGTGAGTACCGGGTTAGCATTCCCTCTTCGATCCCTTCTCCTTAGCCAGTCTTCCTTGCTGCAGCCTGTTATCCAGGATCACCGCGTGGAGGTGTAGAAGGGTCTTGGCAGCTCTGGTTCGCTGGCCCTGATGCTAGCAGTCAGCTATGGGTCGCTGACCACTGCAGCTCAGCATCTTGATCCCTAGCAGCTGTCTGATCAGTGAGGTAGGGTTCCACACGCTGGTGGTTCCCATAGTAGTGGTTCCCATAGTGGTGGTTCCACACGCTGGTGGTTCCCATAGTAGTGGTTCCCATAGTGGTGGTTCCACACGCTGGTGGTTCCCATAGTAGTGGTTCCCATAGTAGTGGTTCCCATAGTAGTGGTTCCCATAGTGGTGGTTCCACACGCTGGTGGTTCCCGTAGTAGTGGTTCCCATAGTAGTGGTTCCCATAGTGGTGGTTCCCGTAGTAGTGGTTCCCATAGTGGTGGTTCCCATAGTGGTGGTTCCACACGCTGGTGGTTCCCGTAGTAGTGGTTCCCATAGTAGTGGTTCCCATAGTGGTGGTTCCCGTAGTAGTGGTTCCCATAGTGGTGGTTCCCATAGTGGTGGTTCCACACGCTGGTGGTTCCCGTAGTAGTGGTTCCCATAGTAGTGGTTCCCATAGTAGTGGTTCCCATAGTGGTGGTTCCCGTTGTAGTGGTTCCCATAGTGGTGGTTCCCATAGTGGTGGTTCCACACGCTGGTGGTTCCCGTAGTAGTGGTTCCCATAGTGGTGGTTCCACACGCTGGTGGTTCTCGTAGTAGTGGTTCCCATAGTGGTGGTTCCCATAGTGGTGGTTCCCATAGTGGTGGTTTCCGTAGTGGTGGTTCCCGTAGTGGTGGTTCCCGTAGTGGTGGTTCCCGTAGTGATGGTTCCCATAGTGGTGGTTCCCGTAGTGGTGGTTCCCGTAGTAGTGGTTCCCATAGTGGTGGTTCCCATAGTGGTGGTTCCCGTAGTGGTGGTTCCCGTAGTGGTGGTTCCCATAGTGGTGGTTCCCATAGTGGTGGTTCCCATAGTGGTGGTTCCCATAGTTGTGCGCTTACTGAGGAGTCCAACCGTTGTATAACAGTAAGGTCCACTTTCTACGGTACGTACGCATCCATATATAAGAAGAGCAACTGTAACGTGTCACTAAAGAAACGTGATCAAGGGGAAAGAATTCATCGTGAGTAGCTTTCAGAAGAGACGAGATCAGGATGGAGGTATTTATCGTGAGTAGCTTTCAAAAGAGACGAGATCAGGATGGAGGTATTTATCGTGAGTAGCTTTCAGAAGAGACGAGATCAGGATGGAGGTATTTATCGTGAGTAGCTTTCAGAAGAGACGAGATCAGGATGGAGGTATTCATCGTGAGTAGCTTTCAGAAGAGACGAGATCAGGATGCAGGTATTCATCGTGAGTAGCTTTCAGAAGAGACGAGATCAGGATGCAGGTATTCATCGTGAGTAGCTTTCAGAAGAGACGAGATCAGGATGGAGGTATTTATCGTCAATAGCTTTCAGCAGCAAATGTGTCTAAAACGGAAGAGTGGTATAGCACTCGCTTCTCTCAACAAATGTACCGGGTTTCTTCTTCTTCTTCGTACGCTGTCAGACGCAACCTTTATTTTTTTTTAAAAAGCAGCGGTCATCCTGAGGCTGTCGACACTGCCATAGAGTTTGTCTAGTGTTGCCACTGGTGATGGCCACGTACCGGGTTTGATTCTCGTTAACTTTACGCTGCTGTCGACCCAGCTGTAAATTGATCATTTTTTTCTGTTAGAAGAGAAAAAACAGCGAGAATGGGAGCTGACCATCCCACCTAAATAATAGCCAAGTCTTGGTTCTGCGAAGACTCTACCAATTCATCCCCTTTGGACTACCTTTTGTTTCACTCACAAAATCACTGGGGGACAAATTGAGAGTGGCCCCTCTCTTGAGATATTTTTGGTCGGAATAACTCTCTTCAAACAACGTATGCAACATCTCCACGGTCGGAATAACTCTCTTCAACCAACGTATGCAACATCTCCACGGTCGGAATAACTCTCTTCAACCAACGTATGCAACATCTCCACGGTCGGAATAACTCTCTTCAACCAACGTATGCAACATCTCCACGGTCGGAATAACTCTCTTCAACCAACGTATGCAACATCTCCACGGTCGGAATAACTCTCTTCAACCAACGTATGCAACATCTCCACGGTCGGAATAACTCTCTTCAACCAACGTATACAACATCTCCACGGTCGGAATAACTCTCTTCAACCAACGTATGCAACATCTCCACGGTCGGAATAACTCTCTTCAACCAACGTATGCAACATCTCCACGGTCGGAATAACTCTCTTCAACCAACGTATGCAACATCTCCACAGTTCTGACATGCAACGATGGCCATTGGTTACAGATGTGAGAATCCAGACACGGTAATACAGAGATGGGCAGGCCAGTCACGTGTTGCGACGATACAATAGTCGATGGGTCACGGCTGCAGCAATCTGGTACCTCCGAGGCAAAAAGAGACCGGAGACCGCCAATGCGTTGGCCAGAATTCCTTGCTGTACGCTACAACACACAAGACGCCTCTAGAGCAGCGCTTACCACGCACTGGACTTCCGTGACAAAAGACAGCGTCCGCTTAAGACGAAGCTAGGACCCGCAACTACGCTGGGGAATGGGTCATCAAGATATATATTTTCACTTGAGCTATTTACTAATGCTGCCCCGGATCAGGTGGCAGAACAAAGTGCCTAACTCTGAAATTCTTGGCAAAGCTAACACGTTGAGCGTCCATACACTTCTGAAAATAGCTCAGCCAAGTTGTCTCTGAAAAGCTTCCATATTCATGTCACCTCCTGGGAGATGTTTGCACATAACCGTACCATCTGGCGCCGTACATCTTTTCGTATATAACATTTTTCCAGAATTTTTTGCTAGACCTATTGAGACACAGAGCTTTTCAGAACTATTTTCTAGATCTATTGAGGCACAGAGCTTTTCAAAACTACTTGCTAGATCTATTGCGTTACAGAGCTTTTCAGATCTACTTGCTAGATCTATTGAGACGCAGCTTTTCAAAACTACTTGCTAGATCTATTGAGGCACAGAGCTTTTCAAAACTACTTGCTAGATCTATTGCGTTGCAGAGCTTTTCAGATCTACTTGTTAGATCTATTGTGAGAGTTTTTCAGATCTACTTGTTAGACCTATTGAGACACAGAACTTTTCAGATCTGCTGGTTAGACCTATTGAGACACAGCACTCTGTAATAGTTCCAGCCCGAGCATGAGCGTTTAGTGCAGGGGTGATGTGGTCGGCGACTCTGAGAACAAAGGTACCTGAAAGTATGCCAAGGTCACTCTCCGGCTTGACACTACGCCAAGGTAACTCACCGCCTGGATACTAAGTCAACAAAGGAAAACGGGGTTGGGGGAAAGAATGTGTGGTACAGGCATGGACTAGGAACTGACCAATGACGTTCCGATTTGGGTAGTGTGGGATGAGTGACAGACAACGGCCATCCCCCAGAGATTCATTGGACAGCTCTGATACTGCTTGAGACTATATAATACTAGACAAAGTTTAGCTCAAGCAGGCTGGCCATGGAGAAAGAGAGAGAGAGAGATATAATTTAGCAAAGAGTATGTTTAGCCCAGAGAGACAGAATTTGGCTAGGAGTCTGTTTAGCTCGCCGACCTAATAGAAGAGTGATTGATAGGCTGTTTGGCGAATGTATGTGAGATAGCATGGAGAACAGGGATGGCTCAACCAGCATACCCCTTTGAGTCTTGGCCAGTCGCTCTATAAGGTGTGTGTTGGGCGCCCTGTGTTTAGAAGAGATCTGAATGCGTGTTGTACGTGCAGGACACCCTGTGAACTATGAATGTTCGGAAGAGTTACGCAAGTGTACAGATAGGCTAGGTAAGATCTAGATGTGTATGTGTGGTGTGTGTAGACACCGAGGGAATGATGTATCTTCTGAAGAGTTACGCAAGTTTACAGATCGAATAGGTGAGATCTAGATGTGTGTGGTGTGTGTAGACACCGAGGGAACGATGTATGTTCCAGAGCGTGGGTATTCGCAGATCAATTGAGTGTGTTATCATATGTGAGTATAAGTTGAATATATTGAATGTATTAGGTCCAGATCACCTGCTTGATGGGATCTGAGTGTCACAGAATACAAACGTGAGGACGAGTTTTTGAGAGTATGTTGCGGGAGCAGATAAGGGGAGGGGAGTGTGCGGCTAGAACTGGGTTGGATTAATTGGGAGCAACATCAATAGCTAATGCTTATAAACTCCGAGTATCTATAAGATGTATTTCTTGTATTGTTTGTAATCACATTGTACTCACTTTAATAGTTGTTGTATGAGTATAATATAATAAATATGCCACCTGCTGCGTGCTATGTTATTTGCTGTGTGTGGTCGTGAATGATGTGGATGAGTGGTAACATTCTAGATAGAATAATATCAGTGGAGACCTGGACTCTGCTACAACCCTTTGCGACACCGAATGGCAAGGACAGTATGACAAGAAAGAAGAAAGAATAAGAACGAATACAAATGACTTTTAATCCTGTAAGAATAAAGGAAACCATCAAGAACAACAAAAAAGCAGTGATAAAAACTAAATAGCTCTTGTCCTTTCGTGAAAAGCGAGCATGAGTTTGGCTGGCCGAAGATGGACATTATGACAACAACAATTGTCGACGTGAGGATCAGTTGGACCGACGAGACTTGACGAGTTTGTTGGGATCGATGAGTAACATCGGGGGTCATTGAAATATAGAGAGGAAAATGTCACCTCAGTTCCACTTGGTGATCAGGCCAATAAATTGTGCCGCATCAATCTTGCTAATGAGGTGATAACGACACTGTTATCCCCATATTGTCTAGTCTCGCATTGCATTACATCCCAGAGGAGCCAGGCCCACCCTCTTCAGTACGCCACTGTAACCCACTACCAAAAACACGTCATCAAGAGTCAAATGAGCTGAGCACGAATTGCTATGAGCAACGACAACAAGGCTCTCTCAGTTCAGGTGCAGTATTGATTCTGTTACGGTCTTTTCTGCCCGCATGACCGCTTCAGCGCGCACTCCGCTGTTCTTTAATTCGTGAATACAGTCACACACTTTCAGCCATGAGTTTTCTTTTCCCTTGTTTAATTGGCTGTGTGCAGTCAACTGACATCTAATCGATTTCTCTTTAGTTAGACCTTGTTTATGTTTTAGAGCCCTGCAGATGTCCCCACACATTCTGGACGAAAGATCAGATTGTTTCTTTAGTTAGATGATGGTTCTGTTTTAGAGCCGTGCAGATGTCCACACACATTATGGCGAAATAAGAAAGTTATCAAATACTAAATGACTCGGGTGAGAATTTCTCAGTCTCGTCCTTCTCTCCACTGAGTTGAAACATTGAGCGCTTCCTCTGTAGAAGCGTGATACTGACTTCAGAGTCCTATCATAGATTAAGATACTGACTTCAGAAGTCCAATCATAGATTAATTTACTGACTTCAGAGTCCTATCATAGATTAATATACTGACTTCAGAGTCCTATCATAGATTAAGATACTGACTTCAGAGTCCTATCATAGATTAAGATACTGACTTCAGATTCCAATCATAGATTGAGATACTGACTTAAGAGTTCTGTCATAGACTAATATACTGACTTCAGATTCCAATCATAGATTAAGATACTGACTTTAGAGTTCTGTCATAGACTAATATACTGACTTCAGATTCCAATCATAGATTAAGATACTGACTTCAGAGTCCTGTCCTAGATTAAGAAGATGTTTTCAGCTCTCTTCTGTCTTCACTGGTTTGTAAACGTTAAACCGTTGATTTCAGGAAACATTTAGATTTATTTCGTTGAATCAAATTGATGAGTACTTTTTTTTTTTTACTGTGAGTCCAGAGACTAAAAAAGATGTTTCGCTTCCTTCTTCACTGCGTTGAAAACAGCTAGTCGTTGATTTAAATTTCTTGTTTCGTTGAATCAAATTATGAATACCTTTTATCTGAGTCGAGGGAGAGAGGAGACTAAGGTCTGGTCAGGCAAAACATACTGATCAGACATGTTAGGATCAGGTTAACATAGTGGTCAATACTTGACTTAACGGGGAGAGATGACTAACGCCTAGTCAGGCAAAACATACTGATCAGACATGTTAGGATCAGGTTAACATAGTGGTCAATACTTGACTTAACGGGGAGAGATGACTAACGCCTAGTCAGGCAAAACATACTGATCAGACATGTTAGGATCAGGTTAACATAGTGGTCAATACTTGACTTAACGGGGAGAGATGACTAACGCCTAGTCAGGCAAAACATACTGATCAGACATGTTAGGATCAGGTTAACATAGTGGTCAATACTTGACTTAACGGGGAGAGATGACTAACGCCTAGTCAGGCAAAACATACTGATCAGACATGTTAGGATCAGGTTAACATAGTGGTCAATACTTGACTTAACGGGGAGAGATGACTAACGCCTAGTCAGGCAAAACATACTGATCAGACATGTTAGGATCAGGTTAACATAGTGGTCAATACTTGACTTAACGGGGAGAGATGACTAACGCCTAGTCAGGCAAAACATACTGATCAGACATGTTAGGATCAGGTTAACATAGTGGTCACTACTTGACTTAACGGGGAGAGATGACTAACGCCTAGTCAGGCAAAACATACTGATCAGACATGTTAGGATCAGGTTAACATAGTGGTCACTACTTGACTTAACGGGGAGAGATGACTAACGCCTAGTCAGGCAAAACATACTGATCAGACATGTTAGGATCAGGTTAACATAGTAGTCAATACTTGACTTAACGGGGAGAGATGACTAACGCCTAGTCAGGCAAAACATACTGATCAGACATGTTAGGATCAGGTTAACATAGTGGTCAATACTTGACTTAACGGGGAGAGATGACTAACGCCTAGTCAGGCAAAACATACTGATCAGACATGTTAGGATCAGGTTAACATAGTGGTCAATACTTGACTTAACGGGGAGAGATGACTAACGCCTAGTCAGGCAAAACATACTGATCAGACATGTTAGGATCAGGTTAACATAGTGGTCAATACTTGACTTAACGGGGAGAGATGACTAACGCCTAGTCAGGCAAAACATACTGATCAGACATGTTAGGATCAGGTTAACATAGTGGTCAATACTTGACTTAACGGGGAGAGATGACTAACGCCTAGTCAGGCAAAACATACTGATCAGACATGTTAGGATCAGGTTAACATAGTGGTCAATACTTGACTTAACGGGGAGAGATGACTAACGCCTAGTCAGGCAAAACATACTGATCAGACATGTTAGGATCAGGTTAACATAGTGGTCAATACTTGACTTAACGGGGAGAGATGACTAACGCCTAGTCAGGCAAAACATACTGATCAGACATGTTAGGATCAGGTTAACATAGTGGTCAATACTTGACTTAACGGGGAGAGATGACTAACGCCTAGTCAGGCAAAACATACTGATCAGACATGTTAGGATCAGGTTAACATAGTGGTCACTACTTGACTTAACGGGGAGAGATGACTAACGCCTAGTCAGGCAAAACATACTGATCAGACATGTTAGGATCAGGTTAACATAGTGGTCACTACTTGACTTAACGGGGAGAGATGACTAACGCCTAGTCAGGCAAAACATACTGATCAGACATGTTAGGATCAGGTTAACATAGTAGTCAATACTTGACTTAACGGGGAGAGATGACTAACGCCTAGTCAGGCAAAACATACTGATCAGACATGTTAGGATCAGGTTAACATAGTGGTCAATACTTGACTTAACGGGGAGAGATGACTAACGCCTAGTCAGGCAAAACATACTGATCAGACATGTTAGGATCAGGTTAACATAGTGGTCAATACTTGACTTAACGGGGAGAGATGACTAACGCCTAGTCAGGCAAAACATACTGATCAGACATGTTAGGATCAGGTTAACATAGTGGTCAATACTTGACTTAACGGGGAGAGATGACTAACGCCTAGTCAGGCAAAACATACTGATCAGACATGTTAGGATCAGGTTAACATAGTGGTCAATACTTGACTTAACGGGGAGAGATGACTAACGCCTAGTCAGGCAAAACATACTGATCAGACATGTTAGGATCAGGTTAACATAGTGGTCACTACTTGACTTAACGGGGAGAGATGACTAACGCCTAGTCAGGCAAAACATACTGATCAGACATGTTAGGATCAGGTTAACATAGTGGTCACTACTTGACTTAACGGGGAGAGATGACTAACGCCTAGTCAGGCAAAACATACTGATCAGACATGTTAGGATCAGGTTAACATAGTAGTCAATACTTGACTTAACGGGGAGAGATGACTAACGCCTAGTCAGGCAAAACATACTGATCAGACATGTTAGGATCAGGTTAACATAGTGGTCAATACTTGACTTAACGGGGAGAGATGACTAACGCCTAGTCAGGCAAAACATACTGATCAGACATGTTAGGATCAGGTTAACATAGTGGTCAATACTTGACTTAACGGGGAGAGATGACTAACGCCTAGTCAGGCAAAACATACTGATCAGACATGTTAGGATCAGGTTAACATAGTGGTCAATACTTGACTTAACGGGGAGAGATGACTAACGCCTAGTCAGGCAAAACATACTGATCAGACATGTTAGGATCAGGTTAACATAGTGGTCAATACTTGACTTAACGGGGAGAGATGACTAACGCCTAGTCAGGCAAAACATACTGATCAGACATGTTAGGATCAGGTTAACATAGTGGTCAATACTTGACTTAACGGGGAGAGATGACTAACGCCTAGTCAGGCAAAACATACTGATCAGACATGTTAGGATCAGGTTAACATAGTGGTCAATACTTGACTTAACGGGGAGAGATGACTAACGCCTAGTCAGGCAAAACATACTGATCAGACATGTCAGTCAGGGTCAGTTCAATATTTTGGCCAAGACTTAACCTCACGGCGAGAGAAGACTAACGTCTGGTCAGACATATTAGTCAGGGTCAAGGTTAACATTCTACCTTGCAGTTGTACCCTGGAAACAGGCTGTTTCGTGGCAGCTGGGTTAACGAAGTAGGGATCGGCGTGATCCCCATAGTAGTTAGCGGCACACAGATGAAGCCGATCATAGCACAACAGCCTGGAGGACCCTTATCTACCTTCACCAGCATGCTTGGGATGTGAGGAAAGTTACTACAACCAAACGCTCTTTTCATGGCGAACTCAAGAGTAAACTTACTCATCGTCAGAGAAATGGACGAGCCGATATTGCCAGTTTGCCCCGGGTTGCAGTGATGTCGTTTTCCTAATAGAGTACCGTCTTTTATACAAATGTCACAATTGTTAAAAGCACTTTGATAGCCATTGAAGCAGTCGTGTCAGGACGCTAGCTGGTGTAGTCGAGAGACAGTGTCCCGTCCACGCGTGCCAACATCCTCTGTTTGCTCGTGGTTCTTCTTCTTCTTCTTCTGCTTCTACTTCTACTTCTGCTTCTACTTCTTCTGCTTCTACTTCTTCTGCCTCTTCTTCTACTTCTTCTTCTTCTTCTTCTTCTTCTTCTTCTTCTACTTCTTCTTCTTCTTCTTGTGGTCGCATCGTTAGATGGTTGCACTAAAAGAAGCGGTCCCGTGATGAACACAAACCCCAAACAATGTTAAGTAGTGAACGTTTACACATTGTGTATCTACCATAACTAACCATACAAGGGACAGTCCTGTAAATCACATCTAACCAGCGGTGTGTTCACCCTTTTCACGTGTACACAGCCGTGAAGGAGAGCCCAAACCTCTCCACGTGTGCACAACCGTGAAGGAGACAGCCCAAACCTCTCAACGTGTTTGTTCAGTGTATAAAAACAAAAGTGAAAAACAAAATGCTGTGCTCTGTCCTGAGGCGAAGAATGGAGGTCCGAGTTAACCGTTAAGAGATAACAGTTTATTAGTAATATCTCTTATCAGTAATACTAGTAAATGTACAACAGCTGGTACTGCTGCTGGGAATGAAGTGTAAGAGGCTTCATTTTGTTGACCTAGTCTTGGGGAGGGAGGGGGGTGGGTACAGTCCAAACTCTCCAAAACTTGCTTGTATCACCTTCATGAAACAGCAAGGTCACACACCTATTAAAGTAGACGACAATGTGTGCTGAAGTCGGATAATAATAATAGCTGTCCATCGTTGTCGATGAGGACCGCCGACATCATCCTTGTCACAGATTTCCCTGTTGGGTGTGGGTGCGCATGTGGCTGAACCGGCCAATGCGAGCACGAAAATATCTGCTACATATCGGGCACACGAGGTTTGTAGAAGGGGATGGTGTTCCCGCTGCTCGGGATTTCCGCGTCTCTCGTCTGTTCTGGGCTTTCACAACACGGTCATCTTCACCGGCAGCTACACCCGATTTGACTGCGCTTCTCCAGTCAGATCTGTTTTGCGCAAGACATTCCCAGGTGTCGATGTCTATCTGGCAACTTTTTAGTGAGTCCTTCAGACCGTCTTTAAAACGTTTCTTTGGGCGCCCTCTCTCGCGCCATCCCTCTCTCAGCTCGCCGTAGAGAAGCTTCTTTTGGAGCCGCTCGTCTGACATACGGACGAGGTGTCCGGCCCATCCTAGTCGTGCTTTTTCTAGCAGTGCATGGATGCTGGGCATGTTAGCCCTCGAGAGAACCTCGATGTCAGTGACACGATCTTGCCATCGGATGTGGAATATTCGCCTCAGGCAACCTGTGTGGAAGTGGTTTAACCTCCTTGCATGTCCAGAGTATACAGTCCAGCTTTCGCAAGCGTATAGTAGGGTTGGAATGATGGTTGCACGGTAGACTTTGAGTTTGGTCTTGACGCTGATGCCACGACGTGCCCAGACCATCGAGCGCATTCTACCAAAGGCTGTGCTGGCCTTTGCTATTCTGCTTGCCACCTCATCGTCTAGGCTGACAGATCTCGACAGAGTGCTGCCCAGATATGTGAATTTGTCTACGGCATTCAGCGTCTGCCCGCTGACTGTAGTCTCTGGTTTTGTGTACGGCATGCCTGGTGCTGGTTGGTACATGACCTCTGTTTTTTTGGCATTTATGGTCAGGCCAAAATTTTTGCATGCGGCAGAGAACTGGTCCATTCCAACCTGCATGTTCAGTTCTGAGTTGCTCATTAGAGCGCAGTCGTCAGCAAATACAAGTTCCCTGATTATATCGCCAGCCACTTTGGTTTTGGCCTTCATTCTTCTGGAATTGAGTAACTTGCCATCTGTGCGGTACTTTATGGGTATTCCAAGCTCCAATGATCTGAAGGCGTCTGTCATCGTGGCCGCGAACATCATGCTGAACAAAGTCGGGGCGAGTACACATCCTTGTTTTACTCCGTTTGATACTAGAAACGTTTCAGAGATTGCACCGCTGTCCAGTACACGAGCACACATGCCTTCGTGTAGCTGTTTCACCATTGTTATGAACTTGTTGGGGCAGCCAAACTTAGACATTATCATCCACAGCCCTCCTCTGTTTACTGTATCAAATGCCTTTGTCAAATCAATAAATGTGGTGTACAAGGCCTGATTTTGTTCTCGACATTTCTCTTGTACTTGGCGAGCGGCAAAAATCATGTCCACTGTTCCTCTTCCGGCTCTGAATCCACATTGGCTTTCTGGGAGGTGGTGGCTTTGTTCAAGGTGTTTGTTGAGCCTGTTTAGCAGTAAGCGCGCTAGGATCTTGCCTGCTACGGAGAGTAGAGATATTCCACGATGATTGAAGTCGGATACACTCGGTCGTTAAGGCACAAACAATACAGTACAACGCCCTCTGCCTTAGGAAATAAGGTGGAACAAATATCTACTCTAGGCTAACCGTGAGGTGGAGGTGACAAGGTCCCTTCCTTGCTTCTTCCTAGCCCTATTGCAGTTGCTAATTTCGTGGATTTAATTTGGCCTAGTCTTAACTTTTAATGAGGTCAATACAATACAATAGGCCCTAATACGCTTAGGTCGCGTTGAATGTCCCTGTCCACGTCTGATGGCCGTGTCCCAGGTGGCCTGCAGTTCTTTTGGGGAGGTGTTGCCGGGTGTTGCTAGGGCAACAGGAGGAGCACTGCTTATTTTCGTCTCTCGCATCCACAGTCTGCCGGAGCATCTCGTGGGCTGGGACTTCTCGGGAAAGGCGAACAACGTAACCGAAGATTGAGGTGGGGGGGGGGGGGGAGGGGGCGGCGATCAATCGTTGAGGCAATGCCTGCAAGTTGAGTACGTCGAACTACTTCACTGTTGGAAATCAGGTCGTGCCAGTGGATCCCTGGTTGTGCAGGTGGAAGGCCTCAAGACGCTGCCGGTCCTGTTGTAGTAGTGTCCAGGTCTCGGAACCGTACAGGAGGATGGGAACAATACAGGATGAGTAAATATGAAGCCAGGTCTCCAATGAGAGCTTTCGCTGAGACCAAACTCTGCGGAGTTTGACGAAGCGCTAAGCACATCCCACGGGTGATGTTGAGACTGCTGCGTGCGTCAGAGGACTGCCTGCTTGCCCAGGTAGACGAAGTCCTCGGTGGCTGCAACAGGGTTATCGTTCACCGTAATGATCAGCACAGAGGGGTTTCGTCTTCGTGCAGGAGATGTGCAAGCCTAGGTGGGTAGACGATCGATCTAGTGCCTCCAGGAGGCCTACCATGGCCTGAGAATCGTAGCTCGGTATGACGACGTCATCAGCGTAGAGGCCATTGGTTACCAGGGAGTCGCCGACAATGCCCCCCCCCCTCCCCCTGGAATGTGTGCATACTATGAGGACCCAGTCCATGGCGCAGCAGAAAAGCGCAGGGGAGAGGACGCAGCCCTGTCGGACACCAGATGACGTGGAGAACTCCCCTGTGTGATCCCGCCCGAGCTGAATTTTGGCGCTGGTGTGGCTGTGGGGCAAGTCAAATATGGTCAGCAGGGTATCTGAGATACACACGCATTGTAGGGCCTTCCACATGGCATGTCTGTCCACATAATCTCTTTCCTGGGCTATTCCATGTATATACTTTTCTAAGGGGGACTCACTGGTGTCGGGCTCAAAATCCAGGATTTTTTCACGTGGATCATCCGGTAAATATTTTCCCTGATCTCTGATTAGTGAGATCAGTCACCCGTGCGCAGTGGCGCGCACGTTAAAAATACCGTAGCAGTTGGAAATCGAAAAGAGCAGGCCTAATGGCCGCTGCTCGGGCAAAATTCAAGTTCAAAATCTACTTAAAATATTTTAGGGATTCTCACCCCACAGAGAAAATGTCGCAGAAAGGGGAATGTGTGGCCTTAACAACAGGTCTTGGTTGTGTGTTTCGCGGAGCGGCTTAGATGAAGCCTGACAGACTGCAGGTCTTCCTTGCTCTAATTTACGCGTCCACCTCCACCAGTCTCAAAAATAGGCGATAGTATATTCCAGGGGCTAATAGATACTGGGATTGACCTGACGAGTCACCAGTGGATTTTCACCTGCCAAAAAATATGAAACAAAGGAGGTGGCACGTCCCCACGACGTGAAGATAGATCATTTTCTAATGTGCTGTGGGGAACAAGTGTTACACACACTAAGTTTGTTTACCTCACAGAAATGGATCGGTCTTTCTCCTCTTACGTTCACTGTCCCAATTCTAAATATTCCCACAACATTTGAATGTTATTCTTTTCTTACATTATCATTCACCTCACCCATAACATTCATATTTTTGTTTAGACCGCTGTGTTGAGTAACAGCTTCATCTCACCCATAACAATTCTTCTTCTTCTTCTTCTTCTTCTTCTCCTTCTTCTTCTTCAGACTTTCATTATGTAACGGACGTTGTGGCGTAGTTTACAGCACAGCTGCGATATCTGCTCCTTTCGGTCCGAGACATCCGATTTCAGTTTCCTATTTTTTTAGTACCAGGTTTGCCTTTCCACTGCCATCCTTATACCTTGGCCAGGCTACACCCCCCCCCCCCTATGACAATCCTTATCCCTTGGCCAGACTACACCCACTGCGATCCTTATCCCTTGACCAGGCTACACCAACTGTGATCCTTATCCCTTGACCAGACTACACACATTGCGATCCTTATCCCTTGGCCAGGCTACACCCCCTGCGATCCTTATCCCTTGGCCAGGTTACATTAGTGACTAGTGCAGGCAGTTTCCAGGGCAGCTACGTGGAGTTGGAATATAGTCTTGGTCATCTACGGTTCGCTGAACCTGATGCAAACAGCCAGCTTTGAGCTATATGCCAGCTCATGCACTGCTGCATCTTGGCCCCATAACAGAGTGTTGAGTAACTTAATTGTTCTTCGCTATTAAGGGAAAGTCCATCCCTAAAACATAAAGCACGGGAAAGCTCCTGATACGTAAGAACCAGAAATGACCAGCTGTCTAAGACACCAAACAGCGAAATGGGTGGCACATGAAAAACGCATCCAGGACACAAAGTGGAAAGTGCTTGGCTGTCATGATAGAAGAGCTGGGGACCTCACTACGTTATACCGCCGAAGTTGTCAATGGAGGCTCAGGTCTCAGACAACCAGGAAGCGAAAGAGCTAAACATAGGAACATGGAATGTCTGTACACTACACCAAACGGGAAAACTGGACAATCTGATGACGGAGGCAGGGCCTAAGGATATAGATGAATTAGTTGAACCAAGTGTACAATGAGCTTTACCGCTTGATATCAGATCCGTGGACTATGACAAGACATGTAGCAGATCCCACAGTTTGTCCTGGCCGTTATTCTAACTTAGAACATTATCACACTCATCCACATCAATCATGACCACACACAGCAAATAATATAGCACACAGCAGATGGCATATTTATTATATAATACTCATACCAGAAAAATGAGTAGTGAAATTACAAACACAATATAAAACATATCATCTTAACTAAATATTCCTATATTATATATATGTTAATATAAATATTAACTAAAGCGGAAATTTTAAGCATTAGCTATTGATGGAATTCCCAACTATCTAAAACCCAGTTCTATTGCCACACACACCTCTCAGATCTGCTCCCTCAACACACCTTATCAAAAACTTCCTCACTCAAATCCCCTCAGTCGGGCGATCTGGACATACCTCGTTCACAATGTGCACTGCACACGTTCAGATTATCTATTTATACAAAACTCACACACCTATTTGAGCGATCCTGTTCTGTCACTAACATTCGACAACAGTCTATCAATCGCTCCTCTATCTAAGTCGGTGAGCTAAACCAGACTCCTATCTACATTCACTCTCCTCTCCTCTCCATCTAGCCTCCTGAGCTAAACTTTGTCTCGAGTTATATACACTCAAGCAAAGTCAGAGTTTGACCAATGGATCTCACGGGATGGCTCTATTCAGTCTTATTGGAACGAAATACTTTGCACACCTGTCACTCATCTATCGCAGCAAGCTCCGTTGCCAATCCGTCTGTCACTCATTCTCCCCCTACCCAAATCGGAAGGCCAGTGGTCAGCTCCTACCTGTCCACATTCTTTGCCCCAACTATGTTCTCCTTTGTTGAGGCGGTGAGTGACCTTGCCACGCATTCAGGTACCTTTGAGCTTTAACATGTTCAGGTACCTTTGTTATCAGCAACCACATCACCCCTGTCCTAAACTCTTTGCTCCGGCGGGAACTGTTACAGACATTTGACAGCTTAGACCGAGAATCACTCATACACAGTGGCCCCCAAGCTGACTTACATAATTAAGAAAATGTTTGAAGATATGAAAAGGTCAGCTTTCTCAGCTCTGCTATATAAGAACTGGAGTGTTGTAGAGAGTCTTCTTGTTACAATGTCTCTTTCTGTGGGCTATTGGCTGGACTATGAAGACATTAACCAACAAATGGTATTCAATTGACTGAACAACTTGGTTATCTCGACTTAGCCGAAGACTTGGCTCTTCTGCTTCAATCAGATGATGGGCAGCATGCGTGTGATGGGTTGTGAAAATACAGAGAAGACACGAAGATTATGAAAATAAACGAAGATCAGGTTGTGTTAGGAGACACACTCATACAAGTTGTACAACCGTATCTTGGTAGCAAAGTAGACAAAGTAGGAGGTACAGATAAACATAGCCAAATAGGAATACGTAAGTCGATAGGGGAGATCACAAATAAAGTCCAACACAAAAATACAAATCTGACAATCCAATGTGAGGTCAAAGCTATTATATGGCTCAGACACACGAAGAACAAACAAAAATAATCAGCAATTGTATCGACTTTTACAAATGGGTGCATGTGGATAGAAATCGTACGAGTAAATTAGGATCACTAATATGGAACTGTTGGAAAGATAGTCAGCTAACGGGGAACGATGGATAAGGAGAAGTCGCAGGCATTCTGGGAATCAGTTTTTGTTGTCCTAGTGCAGTGGTTCCGAAACGTGTTCGGCCTACGGCACCCTTTGTATACCAGAATTTGTCCGTGGAACCCCAAGTCAGACCATAAGCCTACTTAACATTTGCAGTGCTCAGTTAATGTGGTTAAGTTGGTTAACTGAAACAATTCATGAACACACATATTTAAAATTCACAAACAGTTTATGTAAATAAGTATATAACTTGAAAGATGAAATCATTGATTAATTGTTCTTAGTGGGAGGCGTGAGCCTGTTGTTCACTGCACATCTTCTCAAATCTTGGAATCAAACCGGGCATAGCCACCATCATGTCCTGTTCCACATCGATTGTCCAACAATATAATTGCTTTTTATCACAGCCCCCTCCGACAACCCAGCTTCGCACAAATATGACGTCACAAATGGAATTGAGATCCGCCAAGCTTGACCACTTAGCAGCGGATATTCATCTTTTACAAGCACTGGTTTATGCGTCCTGATATCGCCCAATGGACTACGGTCTGGGGTGGAAAATGACGCGCCTCCGCCAGTAGAAACTAGTGAGGTAAACATCTAAGCAACAAAAAAATTTTTTTTTTACTGATATCCAAACGCCAATTAGTTCCATGCAGGCAACATTTTGTCTTCAGTGTACTGTCGCATGACAGCTCTATAAGAGTTTCTTCTTCTACAGAATTAAACTCAGATGGAGCTTTGGTCATCAATGGGTCTTGAATCCACTAGAACTTGTCGATATTATCTTATTGAAAGTGTTTTTTAAAACCAGTTGATAAGCTGTGGTATGTGATCTTCGAAAACGGATTTTATGTTGCGAGAGAAATCAAATTCATTGGAGACCACAGCTTGCTGCCAAATACGGAAAACAGCCTTTGCCACCATCTTCATTCATGTTTCTTGTCATTAGCTGTAGTATTGTTTCTGAAAGCTAAAACATTCTCGACCAATAATAAAATCCGCATGTTGCCTCTCTGCGGGGAGAGACCCAACGTATATAACATTTCAAAGACATCGCACGATTATGCTAGATTTACCCCCAAAAATCTGCTTCTACGAAGTGTTTTGCATACTCGTATTCTTCCTTTTCAAGAAAAATGTACATTTCCTGTCGTAACTCAAATGTTCGGGACAACTTGCTCGAGAGGAGCAGTAGTACGACGACATATAGTCTCCTCCCATTTGCTAACACCATTTTTGTAAACCTAAGCTTTTATTAGTCGAGTTTTGATAAAGTTTACCACATTCATCCTACTTTGTATGAGCAGATTCAATGGATGATGCAATGGGTCCATAGTGAACCAGGAACTTTACTTGGAATAAGCACCTGCAACCCCATATAATGACCGGACACCCAACGACCACAGACACGGACGCCTGCAAGCCTCTATAACGACCGGACACCCAAGGACCACAGACACGGACGCCTGCAAGCCTCTATAACGACCGGACACGCAAGGACCACAGACACGGACGCCTGCAAGCCTCTATAACGACCGGACACCAAACGACCACAGACACGGACGCCTGCAAGCCTCTATAACGACCGGACACCCAAGGACCACAGACACGGACGCCTGCAAGCCTCTATAACGACCGGACACCCAAGGACCACAGACACGGACGCCTGCAAGCCTCTATAACGACCGGACACCCAAGGACCACAGACACGGACGCCTGCAAGCCTCTATAACGACCGGACACCCAACGACCACAGACACGGACGCCTGCAAGCCTCTATAACGACCGGACACCCAAGGACCACAGACACGGACGCCTGCAAGCCTCTATAACGACCGGACACCCAACGACCACAGACACGGACGCCTGCAAGCCTCTATAACGACCGGACACCCAACGACCACAGACACGGACGCCTGCAAGCCTCTATAACGACCGGACACCCAACGACCACAGACACGGACGCCTGCAAGCCTCTATAACGACCGGACACCCAAGGACCACAGACACGGACGCCTGAAAGCCTCTATAACGACCGGACACCCAAGGACCACATACACGGACGCCTGCAAGCCTCTATAACGACCGGACACCCAAGGACCACAGACACGGACGCCTGCAAGCCTCTATAACGACCGGACACCCAACGACCACAGACACGGACGCCTGCAAGCCTCTATAACGACCGGACACCCAAGGACCACAGACACAGTTTATCCACTCCGCATTATCTCACCCATAGATGTGTCCATGATCTCAAACAAATCTGGAGCCTCTGTACTAGCAGTGATACTCTTACAAAAGAAGCCTTCTCCACACTGTTATTACCATCTATGAACGGTATATAGCAAATCCAATGTGCATCTTATTACTGTCCGTGACCTCATGCAGCTGCCACCCAAATCTCTTCTCTTTTATTTATTCAATTAATTGATCATTGAAATCCTCCTCCGTGTGCTGGATTATGCCACTGATAGTAGAGACCAAGGCACCTTTGACAGCAGTTGTCCAGTCTCATCGATCATAATGTTCACTAAATGTACAGTAGCCGGCATAATTAGTTGTTCTGTGATGGTGTGGAACTTTGAACACTTGTCAACTCTATACGTAATCTTGTATAATGCTAGCAAAGAGTTGCTTGGTATTGAAACCTGCTGAGAAAAAGTAGCTGTTTGGTTTAATTCTTGTAACGTTTTGGGTCAAATAGGCACGAGGTTTACCAACCTTGATTCCATGACTGGTTTAAAGGTGACGTTTTAGTTTACTTGGAGCCATGTACTCTGGTGCTAACACTTTCATACACAGTACACACTGCTGTCTCTCCTCATCTTTGACATGTGTCATGTCAAGCCATACTCCAAATAACTGTCGTCGTATCATTTCCGCTTCTTCACACCAACGCCACTAGTTTGTGGTGCGTCCTCCTTATTATCATGCATGCAACGATTATTATAACTGTTCAATAAAAACTTGTCCATTTTTAGAAAGATAAAGAACAACTTTTCAAAGTTGACTTGATCACAACACAATTCAGTTGTTTTCCCCTTCAATAAATTATGATTACAGAGACAGACGTTTATATACAAACACCAAGAACCGAGAAATAACTAGCTAGAATTAGAACAATCCAGTCACTATACTCACATTCATGCACTCAACTGTTTACCACCTTTCAGGGTCGATATTATTCAACTGTACATCGTTAACTTCCCCCCTCCCCACCCGTGCCGATACCAAAGACAAAACAACATCACGCTATTGATCTCAGAGACTCGCCGACCTTAGAAGGATTTCTCGTCGACCCAGTTTCCGGTTACCAAAGAGATGTCGAACACGTGTTCAATCGACACGATCAAAGATTGTCGGAAATCATTTCCCTTTTGTCTGCGCTCGGTTACATGTCCTTAGATGTCCTTCCTATAATTGCATCAACACAGGGATAGTCCTATTCTAAGACCACGAAGGCTAAATATTATTTCAGTCCAAATATTGTCATGTTTCTCGGCAGCCAGGTGTACCAGCTCGTCCAGGGTGCCACGGCTCGTCCAGGGTGCCACGGCTCGTCCAGGGTACCACGGCTCGTCCAGGGTGCCACGGCTCGTCCAGGGTGCCACGGCTCGTCCAGGGTACCATGGCTCGTCCAGGGTACCACGGCTCGTCCAGGGTACCACGGCTCGTCCAGGGTGCCACGGCTCGTCCAGGGTGCCACGGCTGGTCCAGGGTACCACGGCATACAGTTTGAGAACGACTGTTAGAGATAAATACTAGATAACTACTGACCTTCTTGTTGATATTGACACCACGTACTGATTGCCGACGCCATATCGCAGACACACCCGTGTCTTGTTGTCGAACTGCGTCTATCTGCTGACCAATTGTATTTGATAAAGTATTTATAGTTTGGCTTCTTATATCGCGGGGCTTGCTGAAGAAGGTGAACTTGGACCCTCCGGACAAAAGTGCGATACAAGGATTCTTAACAGGCTAATTATTACCTAGATCAGTGTTGATCCCCACCACGTTGGCCAGGCTGCTGTCACACGGGCTGTTTCATGTGGCACAATGTGGGCTTGAGATGGGTTATTGGTCAGTATGCTGCACCTGACCTGAGCGTGTCGATCACAACCATCCATCAGTATTGACAGAACCAAATCGTAACACCGCCACCCCTATAAGTTAATAATACGTTAATACTCTATGAGCCGATGTGTTTCCCAGCTCTCATTCATGACTTTCATTTCATGACTTATTGTGCTTGGTTCTGTTGTCGGACAGCAGCTTGACTTCCGCCTTCTGTCTGTGGACCATCCGACACCATCTTGACTTCTGTCTGTGGACCATCCGACACCATCTTGACTTCTGTCTGTGGACCATCCGACACCATCTTGACTTCGGTCTGTGGACCATCCGACACCATCTTGACTTCTGTCTGTGGACCATCCGACACCATCTTGACTTCTGTCTGTGGACCATCCGACACCATCTTGACTTCTGTCTGTGGACCACCGACACCACCTTGACTTCTGTCTGTGGACCATCCGACACCATCTTGACTTCTGTCTGTGGACCATCCGACACCATCTTGACTTCTGTCTGTGGACCATCCGACACCATCTTGACTTCTGTCTGTGGACCATCTGACACCAACTTGACTTCCGCCTTCTGTCTGTGGACCATCCGACACCATCTTGACTTCAGCCTTCTGTCTGTGGACCATCCGACACCAACTTGACTTCCGCCTTCTGTCTGTGGACCATCTGACACCAACTTGACTTCCGCCTTCTGTCTGTGGACCATCCGACACCATCTTGACTTCAGCCTTCTGTCTGTGGACCATCCGACACCAACTTGACTTCCGCCTTCTGTCTGTGGACCATCCGACACCGACTTGACTTCAGCCTTCTGTCTGTGGACCATCCGACACCGACTTGACTTCCGCCTTCTGTCTGTGGACCATCCGACACCGACTTGATTTCAGCCTTCTGTCTGTGGACCATCCGACACCGACTTGACTTCAGCCTTCTGTCTGTGGACCATCCGACACCAACTTGACCTCTGTCTGTGGACCATCCGACACCAACTTGACCTCTGTCTGTGGACCATCCGACACCATCTTGACTTCCGCCTTCCACCTGTGGACAATCCAACACCAACTTGACTTCTGTCTCTGGACCATCCGACACCATCTTGACTTCTGTCTGTGGACCGACACCGACTTGACTTCCGCCTTGTCTGTGGACCATCTGTCACCAGCTTGACTTCCATCTTCTGTCTGTGGACCATCTGTCACCAGCTTGACTTCCATCTTCTGTCTGTGGACCATCTGTCACCAGCTTGACTTCCATCTTCTGTCTGTGGACCATCTGTCACCAGCTTGACTTCCATCTTCTGTCTGTGGACCATCTGTCACCAGCTTGACTTCCATCTTCTGTCTGTGGACCATCTGTCACCAGCTTGACTTCCATCTTCTGTCTGTGGACCATCTGTCACCAGCTTGACTTCCGCCTTCTGTCTGTGGACCATCTGTCACCAGCTTGACTTCCATCTTCTGTCTGTGGACTATCTGTCACCAGCTTGACTTCCATCTTCTGTCTGTGGACCATCGGTCACCAGCTTGACTTCCATCTTCTGTCTGCGGGCTATTTCCAGGATGCTCTATTGATGGTGCCAAAGTCTCTTCTAAGGACGTGTGGTCGTTCTAACGCCAAATTTACCAACAAATTAATAATACCGTATTGGACCCAACATAATACAATGTTTCCCCCCACTACAAACTACCGACCGACAAACGTTACAGTGAATGTAGTCCTGTAGATTTTCTTCTCCCCTGTTCCACCAATTTTCCCCATGATTTAAAAATAAATAAATAAAACGCACACTAAACAAGTTTGAAGTGGTCAGAATGGAAAGAAGGACATCTGATTAAACTGCCTAAGAATGGAGACCTGACAGGTTGCAGCAAGTATAGGGCACTAGATTGCTGCCAGTGCCAATCAGGATATTCAACAGAATCATCTTGGACAAACCTTCAGCACGCCAATGTTAGAAGAAAACTAACCAACTCGGCCTACAAAAACGGTGTGTGGAAAAAAAAAAAATTTTTTTGAACGGAGTCACTCCCGACAGCCATTTTTTACTGCTGAATACACGATATTTTGCCGGTTAAAGTATCGTATGTGCGATTACAAATGGCTTTTGAACAGTTTTAATTTTGTATACACCGTTTGGAGCAAGCCGACTTTTTGCGAAAGGGGAAGTAGGTTGTTGAGAAAGATTTTTCGCGTAGATCTGTTTATTTTGTTAGTTTAAATGAAAGAACTACGTTTGAATTGAAACTAACAGTTGTGGCGATATTGTAAACACAGTATCGATACGTTGTTGTGGTTTCCATGGTTTTCTATCGAAGCGACTAGGCCTAGTGGTCGAGCCCAAATTTTTCCCGAGATTTTCATAAATTTTCAACTTCATCTTTTTGAATCTCAAAATCTAACAAACACACAACAAAATCAATAACACCCACATGTTCGTTATGCTATTGTGTATCGACACACCAGAAAATCATATTTATTGACAAACAAACATAAAAGTTACAAATTTTGAAAGACGACTACCATAGCGACTAATTAAGAAAATTAATTAGGTCAAATTTTTTTCAAAAATATATTGGAGTGCTAAAGGTAAAAGCGGAAGTAGACGACAATCTCCTAGAGGAATAGGAGAATTTCGTCAGGGAAGATCATACACAGAACATATAGCAGCTACTCTCCTCGTCTTACAAGAGATAACACAACAATACGCACAATTTAAAGACTCTGGAAAGACGTTTGACAATGTGGATCGAAGTACGCTATGGCAACTGTTGAGGCACTATGGGATACCAGAGGAGTACATAACCCTCATACAGAATATGTACGAAGATACAGTTTGTAGAGTGGTACATGAAGGAGTACTGACTGACAGCTGCTTCAGGGTACAGACATCGACGCGACAAGGATACCTTCTCTTGCCCTTTATACCTTTACCAATTTGGACAGCATAATTGACACATCAGATGTAAGAATCAGAATTGGAAAGGCAATAGCGGTGTACACGACGCTAAACTTCATATGAAGATCCAGAGAAATCAAGATTCACACCAAAGTTAGAATATTCAACGTCAGTGTCAAGTTGGTGCTGATGTTTGGAGTCTAAACATGGACGACGACCAGGACTAAATAACATAGACTCCAGCCCTTCGTTAGCAGATGCCTTGTAAGGATAATGGGCATAAAGTGGTAGAACACAGAATGGAATGATGAACTATGGGAAAGGAGCCAACAACAGCTACTGGAACAACAAATTAACCGACGAAAATGGGGCTAGATGGGACACACGCTGCGGAAGGCACCGACCAACATAGCTAGACATGCTCTTTCGTGGAATCCTCAAGTGAAAGAAAGAGAGGTAGACAACAAAATACACGAATAAGAGAATGTAAGAAAGCACTAATATCAAATGATTACACCTGGAATGAGAGAGGCAAGACAGCCTAGGACCATGTATGCTGTCGAGACGTTGTTAGGGGCCTATCCACCGTGTTGAGCAATTTTCAGTTATTATGAATTGTTGTTGTTTCCAATGCCCACAATGAGTAGGTTTACTCATTTGTTCGCTCTGAAAAGGACGTTAAATGGCAGGTTGCAGTAGCTTTCTTTACATCCCGAGCGTGCTGATAAAGGTGGACCGGAGTCCTGCAGGCGGTTGTGCTATACTTGGCTTCATCTGCGTGTCGCTAACTACTGCAGAGATCACGTCGATTCCTCACCTCGTTAGCAACAACCCGTTTCCAGAGAGGGCTACGAGGTGAGGATCGTGGCCAGTACATTTTGCGTGACCCTGACTAACGTGACTGATCAATATGTTGTGCCTGACCCTGACTAACATGTCTGATCAGTATGTTGTGTCTGACCCTGACTAACATGTCTGATCAGTATGTTGTACCTGACCCTAACATGTCTGATCAGTATATTGTGCCTGACCCTGACTAACATGTCTGATCAGTATGTTGTGCCTGGCCATACGCCAGTCTTCCTCCGCATTATTATGAATCTACTGTTCATTGTGTTGCCCTCTTTGGGACGTTTACATGCCTTAACAGTTGTGTTTCATAACATTGGCTTTTTGCGGTATTGCTTTCATCTCTGTATTTATTGTGCATTCCTGCATGCTTGCCAAAGACATGCACGTCCTAAGTTGCTGTAGTACTATATTTCTGATCAGGACATTGAGTGACTTTCATAATATTAATTTTGCTAAGTGTTTATTTCAATACTATACTATTGCAAGTCAGTAAATAGATCACCCATGGATATTGGGGGAACAAAGATATGCGGAACGAACTTTAAAAGCATTATTGCTATGCCATTATCCCTTATGTCCACCAGCAATGATACACTTATTCCATCGCTTTATCAGCGCACAAAACCTACTTGGTTTGCTGTCTCACTACATTAACTCTTCGTCATTATACTGTAGACTAAACCATGCGAACACACTAATTGCAGTTTCCACTATATATCGTTACTGGCCTGTCAGCTCCACTTACCACCTCCACGCTCCGCACATATGTTTCTGTTGCATTCTGAACAGAAAGACCAGGTCAGGCTTCATCAGCAATTTGTGAGTGTCCTCCAGAAAATGTATTTACCCAGCTATGTACTTCTTTACACTTTTCACCGTAAACATGAAGCATTAATTAAATGAATATTCTTTGCAGAAAGTTTGTTTGCCAAAAAAACAACAACTCAGTATGGTTCGCCTGTCTGACGTGAGGTAGGTTCTCCGTCAGAAAGTGTCAGCTGACTCTGCCATGGGGTGTTGGTATTGGTCAGTATGTTTCACGTGACCCGGACGTGTTTTGTAGGAAGCGTGACGGTAATCCTCGCGCAGTCTCGCGAACTCACTGTATTCATGTCGCCACCGTAGTTAGCCCTTAAAGCACATCGACATCCGGCGTTGACACGTGACAGTTATCCGATTTGTTATTGTCCATTATTCCCCTGACGGCTCACAGCCCTTGTTGTGACGGGAAAGCCGTTCTAACCACATTCAGTCCGTCAGTGTTACGCTTCGTGGCCAACTTTGTGTTTGAGCGGAATCGATATCGCATCCTTTCAAGTTGGATATAATCAGAACTGTGTTTAAAACATGCCTGTAAGTTATGTGGTCCCTTCACACGGGTTTACTTTCCTCTCTCTCTCTCTACGTAGTCTTCTTCGTCGTCGTCTGCATGTTCTTCCAGAGCGTCACCTCCTTTCGCTCCTCATGATGTGTTTAAGGTTTAAACAAATATATTCATCTAACTAGAGTGCAGTGGTTAGCGAGTTGGCTTAGCATCTGAGTAGTCCTGGGTTCATTTCAGGGCCCCGGCTCGACCCAACCTTAAATGGGTACCGGTTCAGTACAGGAAGTAAAAGCGGCGAGGGAGAGGAGATGGCTACCGCCCTCATATAGCCGAGCCTTTGAAATGTGAGATCGCTAACACCCATACGGCAGTAATGCAATGGCTTACTTGACTTTTAACTAGTTACAAATGTGACCACGTGCTTAGGTTTTAGGCAGCATATATCAAAATATGAATAACACAACAAGGCAGTGATTCCATGGCAGGCCCTGCTGTGGTGGCTGAAGGGATCGCGACTCATAGCTTACAGCTATCGTCAGGGCAGCGACTCAGAACTGCCAAGACCGTTCTACACCCCAACGCGGTCATCCTGAGTAACAGGGCAGGCTGGCTACGTAGAAGGAATCAAAAAGGGAAGGCTAGCCCGGTATTCAAAAATGATTGCTAAGTTGGATGTGTCGGGCCTGAAGGTGCAACTATGGCAGTCAAGGTGTAAACTACGACGCAGCACATTCCGTTCTCCAGACTACAAATTGCTACTTGCAAAGTCCTTTTCAAGTATTGGTAGCGGGACTTTATAGACGAACGAATGAACCTAGAAGGATGAAACGATCCAGACTTCATTATAGGTCCCAGTTCGCTGCTCTGCTCTTCCTAACTGGCCAGTCACCGGCCATCAATTCGTACCGCCTCTGGATGTCGAATGGCCGATAAGTTTCTGGGAGGTCTCTATGTGACAGATGAGAAAAGGCGCATTGCTACACTGAGAGCTTGTCGTAATAGGCAACTGACTGTGTGGTCTCTCGTATAGGGCAAACACACCTCAATATATGTGACAGATGAGAAAAGGCCCTTTGCTACACTGAGAGCTTGTCGTAATAGGCAACTGACTGTGTGGTCTCTCGTATACGGCAAACACACCTCAATATATGTAACAGAGACAAGAGGAGAACATTGGATTGAATCTCCGGTAAGGCGTTTGTTGTGGTTCTGTTGGACACAGAAATAAACAAACATAGCCAGCACACGACCTCGGTGGCTAAGTGGCCTGTAGTCCTCAGCGTGAAAAACCATCGACAACCCCATCGATGGGAATACTGTAACAGTTTTTGTCCTCCCCAGATATTCAGTCTACATACTTGACCTCGTACCTTGTTTGAATCACAAATTCATGCAGTTATTGTTCACTTTCAGTCAGTAGAACTGTGTTGTCCTTAGTTATTGTTCACTTTCAACAAGTAGAACTGTGTTGTTCTTAGTTATTGTTCACTTTCAATAAGTAGAACTGTGTTGTCCTTAGTTATTGTTCACTTTCAACAAGTAGAACTGTGTTGTTCTTAGTTATTGTTCACTTTCAATAAGTAGAACTGTGTTGTTCTTAGTTATTGTTCACTTTCAGCCAGTTGAACTGTGTTGTCCATGTTATCATTCATTTTCAGCCAGTAAAACTGTGTTGTCGTGCTATTGTTCACTTTCAACCAGTAGAATGGTGTTGTCCCTAGTTATTGTTCACTTTCAACCAGTAGAATGGTGTTGTCCCTAGTTATTGTTCACTTTCTACCAGTAGAACTGTGTTGTCTGCATAAGTGAGATTAATTATGAATACTCCGGATGTTGAGTTTTGACATTTTCTGTGTCAATCGGAAAATGTGTAATGTTTAAATATAACAAATCCAAGTGGACCAGCATACAATAAAAACTGATACCTAGCACAATGCATTCTGTTACCACTGCCGATAGACGTTTCTGTTATGGGACTACTTAGAATAAGAATTAGTCAGAGGACAGTGGTTCTCAACACTTTTCAAATCGATTACCTCATCATGGCAATCATACATGATTACTCTCTCCATAATCTTCTTGTCTTTCAATAGTAATAATAATTATTAGCTGACCAGTGCAAACCATCTGCCCGTCTTTCTTCCTTTTCTATTCTTTTGTCTTCTCACTTTCTGCCGGGTTGTAGCCCAGTGTCTTCTCACTTTCTGCCGCGTTGTAGCCCAGTGTCTTCTGACTTTCTGCCGGGTTGTAGCCCAGTACCGTCTCACTTTATACCTGGTTGTAGCCAAGTGTTGTGGTATGTATTTGTCTTTCTCCTCTCTCGTGGCACGGGTAAAATTGCTTGCCATTTTACGTCAGGTCTCGTTTACGCGGTCTATCCACATTTTCCTCGGTCTACCTCTAGCCCTTTTTCCATGATGTTCCCCTTTAGAAGGTTGCATGAACAATGTGGTCTGGTTGCATTCTTACTATGTGGTCTGGTTGCATTCTTACTATGTGGTCTGGTTGCATTCTTACAATGTGGTCTGGTTGCATTCTTACAATGTGGTCTGGTTGCATTCTCACAATGTGGTCAAACCAACTCATTCTTTGTTGCTCGGTGTACTGTAGGCAGTGAATTGTTCCAACCTTTTGCCGAATACTCATATTTGTAATTCTGTCTCTTCCAGTGTTGTTAGTGACCTTTCATAGGCACCGCATTTTGCAGGTGGCTTACATTTGTTCCTGGGCCTTATTCAATGTCCATGTCTGGCACTGGTAGCCCAGGGTTGGGATGAAGATACTATTTACCATCTGCTTTTTTGCTTGGAGGGAAATCTAGGGGTGTCTTAGTTGTGGAGATAGCTGATATGTGACAGCGTTTGCCCCTCTGCACTCTCGTCTTTATCTCTTTATCGAGTTTGCCACCATCAGTAAAAGCAGTTCCCAATTACCTACGTTTTTGTACCTTATTTATTTTAGTTTCATTCACGTGAATATCAAGCGCGGTGTGCATTCTACCTATATTAATTGTTTCTGTATTTGATGTATTGATATTCATATCGTACTTTTGACAGTTCAAGTAGAGTGAGTCAATATGACTTTGAAGGTTTTGATTATTGGAGTGGATCAGACATTGGTGGTCTACAAAGAGCAATTCATTGGTGCTTTCATGTTCTGTATTTGCCTCATTGGAGATTTTATTCATACAACTGACACAGAGAAGTGGTGACAGAACACAACCCTGTCTGACGCCTGATGAAATGGGCAACCACTCCGACAGTCCTTCTGTTGTTCTTACTGCGCTCTGGTTGTCATTATAAAGGCTTTGATGTTACTGAGTAGATAACCTTGTAGTCCATACTCTGCCAGGATCTCCCATAATTTACTTCTATTGACTCTATACCTTTTTTGGATCTATGAATATAGGGCTGTTATTTCCATTATATCTGTCTCAATGTAAATATTGCGTATGTGCAGCTGTTCCCTTTCCTGAACCCGAACTGATTATTTCCAAGTTTGGGTTCCAGTATCGGTTTTGTTCTTCTTTCTAGTTTCTTTGCAAATATCTTGCCAATGTGGCCTAGAAGAGAGATTCCGCTATACGTGTTGCACTCTAGCTTGTCGGCTTTATTTTCTGTAGTTAATTTGTAGCTATGCCCTCTTGTTCTTGTAGGTGTTTGTATTTTGAAAAAAAAACTTGTTATAATCTAATTTATTTTTTTCTTTGATTAAACCTGAATTAAGTCAACTTGAATTCTTTTCTTCTCTAGATACTATATTCCGGGTTTTCTGAGTCTTTCTTCTTAACTGTAATTCTAGAATCCAACTATCAGCGTTGTCGTTTTTCTTAGTATCCTTTCAAGCATGTTTATAAATAATATTCTATAAGAACTCCACACCTGTACACATTACTCCAATCTAGGTCTAACTAATGGACTCCACACCTGTACACATTACTCCAATCTAGGTCTAACTAATGCTTTATACAGTTTGACAATCACTTCCTTGCTCCTATGTTTAATATTTCTTGTTATCATACCTAACATTGCATTTTCATTTTTCACTGCTACCTGGACTTGCTCGCCCACTCTACCTGTATAACCCATAGGTTTCTTTCCTTCTCTATCATTCTAATATTGTTAAAATATTAAATATATTGAAAATAATATATATCTTCACATGCAAATGCGTACCGCCTTTTCAGAAAGTATGTACATCTAGTTCTATGTAGTGTTAGTTGTTTTCGTGTAATAATAATAGCTGTCCATCGTTGTCGATGAGAACCGCCGACATCATCCTTGTCACAGATTTCTCTGTTGGGTGTGGGTGCGCATGTGGCTGAACAGGCCAATGCGAGCACGAAAACATCTGCTACATATCGGGCACACGAGATTTGTAGAAGGGGATGGTGTTCCCGCTGCTCGGGATATCCGTGTCTCGCGTCTGCTCTGGGCTTTCACAGCACGGTCGTCTTCACCGACAGCTACACCCGATTTAACTGCGCTTCTCCAGTCAGATCTGTTTTGCGCAAGACATTCCCAGGTGTCGATGTTTATCTGGCAACTTTTTAGTGAGTCCTTCAGACCGTCTTTAAAACGTTTCTTTGGGCGCCCTCTCTCGCGCCATCCCTCTCTCAGCTCTCCGTAGAGAAGCTTCTTTGGGAGCCGCTCGTCTGACATAAGGACGAGGTGTCCGGCCCATCCTAGTCGTGCTTTTTCTAGCAGTGCATGGATGCTGGGCATGTTAGCTCTCGAGAGAACCTCGATGTCAGTGACACGATCTTGCCATCGGATGTGGAATATTCGCCTCAGGCAACCTGTGTGGAAGTGGTTTAACCTCCTTGCATGTCCAGAGTATACAGTCCAGCTTTCGCAAGCGTATAGTAGGGTTGGAATGATGGTTGCACGGTAGACTTTGAGTTTGGTCTTGACGCTGATGCCACGACGTGCGCAGACCATCGAGTGCATTCTACCAAAGGCTGTGCTGGCCTTTGCTATTCTGCTTGCCACCTCATCGTCTAGGCTGACAGATCTCGACAGTGTGCTGCCCAGATATGTGAATTTGTCTACGGCATTCAACGTCTGCCCGCTGACTGTAGTCCCTGGTTTTGTGTACGGCATGCCTGGTGCTGGTTGGTACAGGACCTCTGTTTTTTTTGCATTTATGGTCAGGCCAAAATTTTTGCGTGCGACAGAGAACTGGTCCATTCCAACCTGCATGTTCAGTTCTGAGTTGCTCATTAGAGCGCAGTCGTCAGCAAATACAAGTTCCCTGATTATGTCGCCAGCCACTTTGGTTTTGGCCTTCATTCTTCTGGAATTGAGTAATTTGCCATCTGTGCGGTACTTTATGGATATTCCAAGCTCCAATGATCTGAAGGCGTCTGTCATCGTGGCCGCGAACATCATGCTGAACAAAGTCGGGGCGAGTACACATCCTTGTTTTACTCCGTTTGATACTAGAAACGTTTTAGAGATTGCACCGCTGTCCAGTACACGAGCACACATGCCTTCGTGTAGCTGTTTTACCATTGTTATGAACTTGTTGGGGCAGCCAAACGTAGACATTATCATCCACAGCCCTCCTCTGTTAACTGTATCAAATGCCTTTGTCAAATCAATAAATGTGGTGTACAAGGCCTGATTTTGTTCTCGACACTTCTCTTGTACTTGGCGAGCGGCAAAAATCATGTCCACTGTTCCTCTTCCGGCTCTGAATCCACATTGGCTTTCTGGGAGGTGGTGGCTTTGTTCAAGGTGTTTGTTGAGCCTGTTTAGCAGTAAGCGAGCTAGGATCTTGCCTGCTACGGAGAGTAGCGATATTCCACGATGATTGTCGCATTCCTGACGGTTGCCTTTTCTTTTGTACATGTGAACGATTGAGGCGTCCTTTAGCTCCTGCGGAATTTTTCCTTCAGCCCACATGTGACAGAAGAGTTCAGTGATCCTTCTGGTGAGGGATGGGCCAGCTGTCTTATATACCTCTGCTGGTATTGCATCAGCTCCTGGAGCTTTTCCTATAGATAGTGAACTGATTGCCCTGTCGACTTCCTCCTCAGTAATGACTTCATCCAACGCCAGGTTCAGTTCCACCTGCGGCATTCGCCGGATGGCCTCTTCATTTGTGGACGATGGGTGGTTTAGTCTTTTTACAGAAGTGGTCTGGCCAATCTGTCTAGATTCTGAACCTTATCTGTTAGCAGTACCCCATCCGCACTGCGAACTGGAGTATTACTAGAGGGCTGCGGGCCGTAGAGAGCTTTCAGTGCCTCGTAAAACCGTTTGGTGTCATGACGCTCGGCGAACAACTCAATTTCGTCAGCTCTTTTGCTGAGCCAGGAGTCTTGCATCTCTCTAAGCCTGGTCTGGACAGCTTTGCGAGCAGTATTGAAGGCAGCTTTTGCTGCCGGAGATGGTGTGTCCCTCTGGTATTCCCTGTGCGCTTCATGTTTTGCATCGAGAAGGCCCTGTATTTCCAGATCGATCTCATCAAACCAGTCCTTAGGCTTGCGCGTGAGTGGGCCAATGTGTTTAACAGCTGTATCGTAGAGTGTGTTTCTCAATGATGCCCAGTTCTCTTCGATGTCGTTCTTTTCAAAACGAAGCTCAGATAGTCTGCCCTCAAGCTCTTCCTGGAAGCCTCCTCTCGTGGGTTCGTATTTCAGCTGAGAGACATTTAGCCTCCTCGGTGGTTTCTTTCCATGGGGGCACATTTTGGGCTGGATCTTGAAGTTTAGCTTGGCAATGACAAGTCGATGGTCGGTCCAACATTCTGCACCACACATGCTCTTCGTTACCATAGCATCCGCTCGATCCCTACGTCTGATGATAATGTAGTCAATGAGGTGCCAGTGGCGGGACCTTGGGTGCATCCATGTGGTTCAATTTCGGACAGGAAGTCGGAAAGCTGTGTTTGTAATGAGTAGTTCATTTGCGGCACATGTCCTCAGGAGGAGCAGTCCGTTACTATTGCATTTTCCGATACCATGTCTGCCAATGGCCCCCTCCCAGGCTGTATGGTCTGTGCCAACCCTAGCGTTAAAATCACCGAGGATGACCAGTTTGTCAGATTTGGGGACTGCAGCGATGAGCGCCCCTAGGTCCTCGTAAAACTTATCTTTTGTTTCCTGAGGATTTGTCATTGTGGGTGCGTATGCACTGATGAGTGTTGCATGGCGCCCTCCTATTAGGGGGAGACGCAGTGTAATCAGGTGGTCATTAATTGCTCTGGGCATGCTTGTGAGCTTGTCGACCATGTTGGTCTTGATGGCAAAGCCAACTCCAGCTTCACGGCGTTCTTCTTTGCTGTGGCCGCTCCAGAAGAAAGTATAACCAGCGCCTTCTTCTGTGATCTGTCCTTCCTCTGCCAGTCGTGTCTCGCTCAGGGCAGCTATACAGATGTTGTATCTAGCCAGTTCCCTGGCAATCAGTGCTGTCCGTCGTTCGGATCTGTTTGCTTTGGCGTTGTCCAGTAGCGTGCGGACATTCCATGTTGCAAGCGTGATGGGTAGTTTTCGTGATCGTTTTCTGTGTATTCGTGTACTAAACTTGGAAATCCATTTTTAATTTAGCAACATATACCAAAACGGCAACTCCTTGTAATTTAAATGTTGCGTAATATCATATAACGAACAAACATGGCACGCTCTGGCTACATTCCGTAGTGTGCCGGAAAATACTTAATTGGGAGTGCAATTGAGGCGGGAACAGAAAAAGTGGAGGTAGTCCAGGTTAGGGCTCACAATAATAGAAACCACAGAAATGTCAAATATAAAAAATATCAAATCTGCCACGTATTTTCTGTGTTAAGGAAAATAATAATATAGGATAGTTGCCCATCGCAAACGAACATGGCGGCAGCATCAGATTGTGTTGTGATATATGATCGCGTATGACTGTGAAGACCTACCCTGGCGTGGCAGGTTTCTACCTCACATTTAACACCGACCGGTGGATGTGAAGACGTACCCTGGCGTGGCAGTGTAGCAGATCCCACTGTTTGTCCTAGGGTTATTCTAACTTAAACGTTACCACACTCAACCACAACATTCATGACCACACACAGCAAATGACGTAGCACACAGCAGGGGCATATTTATTATATAATACTCATACCAGAATAATGAGTAGTGAAATTACAAACACAATACAATACATATCATCTTAACTAAATATTCCTATATTATATATATGTTAATATTAATATTAACTAAAGCGGAAATTTTAAGCAGTAGCTATTGATAGAATTCTTAACTATTGCCGTACACACATCACACACCCATCTAGATCTCACCTAGTCGATCTACACATTCGCTTAACTCGTCAGGACATACCTCGTTCACACGGTGTCCTGCCTGCAACACACGTTCAGATTATCTATTAATATAAAGCTCCCACACACACCTTTTTGAGCGGCTGGCCTCGACTCAATGGCGTATGCTGTTTGAGCGATCCTGTTCTATCTCCAACATTCGTACAACAGTCTATCAATCGCTCCTCTATCTAAGTCGGTGAGCTAATCAGATTCCTATCTACATTCACTCGTTCCCTCTCCATGGCTAGCCTGCTTGAGCTCAACTTTGTCTAGTGTTATATACTCTCAAACAGTATCAGAGCTGACCAATAGATCTCTGGGGGATGGCTCTATTCAGTCGTTATTGGAACGAATTACTCTGAACACCCTTCACTTATCTTCCACTACCCAAATCGGAACGCCAGTGGTCAGTTCCTACCTGTACACATTCTTTCCCCCAACTCCGTTTTTCTTTGTTGAGACAGTGAGTGACCTTGGCACGCATCCAGGTACCTTTTGTTCTTAGAGTTGCGGACAACATAACCCCTGTCCTAAACGCTCATGGTCGGACTGGAACTGTTACAGCAGGTTTCTACCTAATATTGAACACTGACGGGTGGATCTGAAGACTTATCCTGGCGTGGCAGGTTTCTACCTCACATTGAACACTGACGGGTGGACGTGAAGACTTACCCTGGCGTGGCAGGTTTCTACCTCACATTGAGCACTGACGGGTGGATGTGAAGACTTACCCTGGCGTGGCAGGTTTCTACCTCACATTGAACACGGACAGGTGGATCCAGGGAGTTTGGCTGTTACACATTATTTCTGTGCTTTCGGGAAGTTCACTTTCTCCGAGCATTATTGATTAGCTGTGAGCACCCTGTGTGATGGTAGCACGCCATGGAACGTCTTCTAGGATGTCGTATCAATGTTGAAAAAGATTAGCAAAGTATACTCAGCAGGATTTGCCACTGGGAGACGCTGCAGCAACTTCAGTGCCGAAGCCAGTGCCCCGAGACAAGCAGCTGAAACCCTTATAGACCATAAGGAGCAGTCAGAAAAGCAAGGGGTCATTTTCACAGACGCCCTCGCAGTGTTAATGGCGCTCAAGAACCAGCACAAAAATGAACTCGGTGCTCTGGCAGACTCGCTCGAACGCCTGTCTCAGTGCTTAAAAAAAAAGCACAGTCCAGTGGATACCAGCCCACTGCAACATTCCAGGCAACGAGGAGGCAGCCAGACTCGCTAAAGAGGGAAGAATTCTGCAGCAGAGTGATACTGAAATCACATACAATGAGACAAAAGCATTCATCAGTCCAACGTACAGTGCAAAATTGAAAAAAGACCACCATGGCCACATAGAAAACGATGCTTCCATCAACTCTCCAGGTGAGACCAGGTGATAATTCTCCGTCTACGCACAGGTCACAACAGACATAAATGTCATCTGCACAAGTTCAAGATTTGCACTACAGACCTTTGTGCCTGCGGCACATCCCCCATGAAGCAGAACATATTTTGCAGTTCTGTCCACTGTATACCGACAAAAAAGTGGCATTTGGCAACAGCCAGTGTTCTTCCACGAGAAGCTGTACGGAAGCGTACAGAGCATTGAGTCGACTGCTGCCTTTGTTAGAGTCATTGAAGTTGAGGTCTGAAGACGAACGAGGAAGAAAAAGATTATTGATACTTTTAGAGAGTCTTTGTAGCGGTCCTTCTGCCCTCCTAATGATTTCTTGTCTGATTTGACATTCACTAAAGGGGGGGGGGGGGGGGGGGAGCGTTTGTTATCAAATATTCGAACAGCATGGCTAGATCTTCTGAGTGTGGCTCAACTAACGAAGCCGTTAGTACCCACTAAAAATACCTAAAACTCTACTTCACCCTGTTTGCTGCCATCCGTCGTACTGTGCTCCAGCTCTGAGTCACAATTTTGATTTCAATTTCTAAGGTGGGTCTCTTTCTCTACTTCCCTCAATGGTACTTCACACATTTCTCGTAGGTGGGCCCCTTTCTCTGCTTCAATCAATGGTACTTCACACATTTGTCGTAGGTGCGCGTCTTTCTCTGCTTCCATCAATGGCACTTCACACATTTGTCGTAGGTGGGCCTCTTTCTCTGCTTCCATAAATAGTACTTCACACATTTGTCGCAGATGTGCCTCTTTCTCTGCTTCCCTCAATGGTACTTCACACATTTGTCGTAGGTGCGCGTCTTTCTCTGCTTCCATCAATGGCACTTCACACATTTGTCGTAGGTGGGCCTCTTTCTCTGCTTCCATAAATAGTACTTCACACATTTGTCGCAGATGTGCCTCTTTCTCTGCTTCCCTCAATGGTACTTCACACATTTGTCGTAGGTGGGCCTCTTTCTCTGTTTCCATCAATGGTACTTCATACATTTGTCGTAGGTGGGCCTCTTTCTCTGCTTCCATCAATGGTACTTCACACATTTGTCGTAGGTGGGCCTCTTTCTCTGCTTCCATCAATGGTACTTCACACATTTGTCGTAGGTGGGCCTCTTTCTCTGCTTCCCACCGTAGGTACAAGAGATGTGAGAGTGACAGGAAGAGATGTGAAAGTGACATGAAGAGATGCGAGAGTGACATGAAGAGATGTGAGAGTGACAGGAAGAGATGCGAGAGTGACAGGAAGAGATGCGAGAGTGACATGAAGAGATGCGAGAGTGACATGAAGAGATGCGAGAGTGACATGAAGAGATGCGAGAGTGACAGGAAGAGATGTGAGAGTGACAGGAAGAGATGCGAGAGTGACATGAAGAGATGCGAGAGTGACATGAAGAGATGCGAGAGTGACATGAAGAGATGTGAGAGTGACAGGAAGAGATGTGAGAGTGACAGGAAGAGATGCGAGAGTGACATGAAGAGATGCGAGAGTGACATGAAGAGATGCGAGAGTGACATGAAGAGATGTGAGAGTGACATGAAGAGATGTGAGAGTGACATGAAGAGATGTGAGAGTGACATGAAGAGATGTGAGAGTGACAGGAAGAGATGTGAGAGTGACATGAAGAGATGTGAGAGTGACATGAAGAGATGTGAGAGTGACATGAAGAGATGTGAGAGTGACATGAAGAGATGCGAGAGTGACATGAAGAGATGTGAGAGTGACATGAAGAGATGTGAGAGTGACAGGAAGAGATGTGAGAGTGACATGAAGAGATGCGAGAGTGACATGAAGAGATGCGAGAGTGACATGAAGAGATGTGAGAGTGACATGAAGAGATGTGAGAGTGACATGAAGAGATGTGAGAGTGACATGAAGAGATGTGAGAGTGACAGGAAGAGATGTGAGAGTGACATGAAGAGATGTGAGAGTGACATGAAGAGATGTGAGAGTGACATGAAGAGATGTGAGAGTGACATGAAGAGATGCGAGAGTGACATGAAGAGATGTGAGAGTGACAGGAAGAGATGTGAGAGTGACAGGAAGAGATGTGAGAGTGACAGGAAGAGATGTGAGAGTGACAGGAAGAGATGTGAGAGTGACAGGAAGAGATGCGAGAGTGACATGAAGAGATGCGAGAGTGACATGAAGAGATGCGAGAGTGACATGAAGAGATGTGAGAGTGACATGAAGAGATGTGAGAGTGACAGGAAGAGATGTGAGAGTGACATGAAGAGATGTGAGAGTGACATGAAGAGATGTGAGAGTGACATGAAGAGATGCGAGAGTGACATGAAGAGATGTGAGAGTGACATGAAGAGATGTGAGAGTGACATGAAGAGATGCGAGAGTGACATGAAGAGATGCGAGAGTGACATGAAGAGATGTGAGAGTGACAGGAAGAGATGTGAGAGTGACATGAAGAGATGTGAGAGTGACAGGAAGAGATGTGAGAGTGACAGGAAGAGATGTGAGAGTGACAGGAAGAGATGTGAGAGTGACATGAAGAGATGTGAGAGTGACATGAAGAGATGTGAGAGTGACATGAAGAGATGCGAGAGTGACATGAAGAGATGCGAGAGTGACATGAAGAGATGCGAGAGTGACATGAAGAGATGCGAGAGTGACATGAAGAGATGTGAGAGTGACATGAAGAGATGCGAGAGTGACATGAAGAGATGTGAGAGTGACATGAAGAGATGCGAGAGTGACATGAAGAGATGCGAGAGTGACATGAAGAGATGTGAGAGTGACATGAAGAGATGCGAGAGTGACATGAAGAGATGTGAGAGTGACAGGAAGAGATGTGAGAGTGACATGAAGAGATGTGAGAGTGACAGGAAGAGATGTGAGAGTGACATAAAGAGATGTGAGAGTGACATAAAGAGATGTGAGAGTGACAGGAAGAGATGTGAGAGTGACATGAAGAGATGTGAGAGTGACATGAAGAGATGCGAGAGTGACATGAAGAGATGTGAGAGTGACATGAAGAGATGCGAGAGTGACATGAAGAGATGCGAGAGTGACATGAAGAGATGTGAGAGTGACATGAAGAGATGCGAGAGTGACATGAAGAGATGTGAGAGTGACAGGAAGAGATGTGAGAGTGACATGAAGAGATGTGAGAGTGACAGGAAGAGATGTGAGAGTGACATAAAGAGATGTGAGAGTGACATAAAGAGATGTGAGAGTGACATAAAGAGATGTGAGACTGTTTTCTTGAATCACTTGTGTTCAGTCATAACAATCAAATCGCGTTTTATCTTATTGCTAGGGTTCACAATGGTATTGATAATGGAGTCCTGGTACATCGCCAGGTGTGAATTGAACAAAGTCTGACGCCTCGACGACCCAGAGCATCCGACTTCAACACTTAATTTTGGAATAGGTTGACTTCCTCAATGGGCACGACATCGCTGTATCATCAATGCGAACACACGTACGTTTGGGATGTAGGCCGTGTCACGTGCCCCTCGCCACTCTTGCCTCCTTTTCTGACACACCCCCCTTCCCCCCCCCCCCCCTCTATCTGTCCCCGAACTAATATCATCTGTTTAGTGGTGTAACAAACATTGAGTGACCCCCATGGACATCTCAGGACACAATGTTGTTGTTGTTGTTGTTGTTATTGAATGCCCACACTCAGTAGGTTTACTCTTTTTGTGCGACGTGGACAGGGTGATAAGTGGCGGGATGTAGAAGCTTTGCTCACATCTCGAGCACGCTGGCGAAGGTGGACCGCGGTCCTCCAGGTGGTTGTGCCATGCTTTTCGTCTGCGTGGCACTTACTACTACGGGGATCACATCGATCCACACCACGTTAGCCAGACTGCCTTGAAAGCAGTCTGTTTCTAGGGAACCCTACACAGAAGAGGGATTGTGGTCTTAGTCAGTATATTGTGCCAGGCCCTGACGCGACGCCCTGGTCAGTATATTGTGCCTGGCCCTGACGCGACGCCCTGGTCAGTATATTGTGCCTGGCCCTGACGCGACGTCCTGGTCAGTATATTGTGCCTGGCCCTGACGCGACGTCCTGGTCAGTATATTGTGCCTGGCCCTGACGCGACGTCCTGGTCAGTATATTGTGCCAGGCCCTGTCGTGACGTCCTGGTCAGTATATTGTGCCAGGCCCTGCCGCAACGTCCTGGTCAGTATATTGTGCTAGGCCCTGCCGCAACGTCCTGGTCAGTATATTGTGCCAGGCCCTGGCGCGACGTCCTAGTCAGTATGTTTTGCCTGACTGAACTATCGTCTCAGTACCCACAGGGTACACTATGTTTATGTACATTGTACGAGCGGAGGTCAGAATGCAACGCATCACACCATTTTGTTCAGAAACTGTTTATTCAAAATGCTAGACATTTTTACACAATGTACAAGGATATTATAACATGTAAACATATTTATTACTCAACATAATCCCCATCAACTTGTACAGCTTTACGTCGGTGCGGAACAAGTGCATATCAGTTTTTGTCCTTATCATGTAACCATATCTTCACTGCTTTAACCACACCCTCATCATGTAACAATTTTTTTCACTGCTTTAACCACACCCTCATCATGTAACCATATCTTCACTGCTTTAACCACACCCTCATCATGTAACCATATCTTCACTGCTTTAACCACACCCTCATCATGTAACCATATCTTCACTGCTTTAACCACTCCTCGTCATGCAACCATTTCTTCACTGCTTTAACCACTCCTTATCATTTTCCTCACAACTTGTCTAACCGGGGTGCATTTTTAAGTGGACCGAAAAGATGAACACCAGAGGGAGCCACGTCTGGACTATAGAGTGGCCATTGCCTCGCGTGATGTCAGATTTGTGTGAGGGTACACATTGTCATGAAGGAGAAGCAGTTCTGTTGGATTCTTGTGAGGACTAACTCTGCGGGACCGTCGATTGAGTTTGGTCAGTGTCTTGATGTAAGCTTGCAAATGGGTTGTCTCTCCTCTTGGCATCACATCCCGGTCAGGCACAAGTTACTGACCAAGACCACTATCTCTATTCCATGTAGCGTTCCTGGAAACAAGCTGTTTATAAAACAGTCTGGCTGACGAGATGTGGATCGACGTAATCCCTGTATTAATGAGCGTCACATAGATGCAGTCAAGCATAGCACAACAGCTTGGAGGACTGGGGTCCAATTTCAGCAGCACGCTCAGGATGTGAGGAAAACGAATACAATCTGTCACTTAACTCCCTTTTCAGGTCGCACAAAAGAGTGGGCATAACACAACAACAATAACCTTTCTCGCTGAAGGGATTTTCTTGAATTTCTTTCTTCATGGTGATTGAGAATCTTGTTGACAGACTCATAGTGATTCGCCCATGTTTCATCACCTATAACGAATCTGGACAAAAAAGTCTTCTCCATTAGCATCGAACATTTCAAAAGAAATTGTACCAGAAATTGCATTTTGTGCTGATTTGTGAGACTTCCAGGAATCAATCGGAAACCTTTGAGAATCCCAGAGTTTTGATAATTTGAGCTGCACTCCCCTTGCTGGCTGCAAGCTGCAGGGCCAGTTGTTTAATGGTGATTCCCCTATCACTACGAATAATTATATCAACACGGTTCAACATGTCTGGTATTGTTGCTGTGGCAGGATGTCCAGAGCGCTGCAGATCATGCAGCTCCGTCTCTCTACTTGATAAAGTTTTTATCCTCTAAGCCCATCGACTGATTGTGCTCCTATCGACTGCACAACATCCATACACAGTACACAATTGTTTGTGAATATTCACAACAGTTTATCGACAACGAGGAATTCTATAATAATTCGCTGTTTGTAGCGCGTGTTGTTCAAAGGCGCCATTGTAACGTTTTGTTCCGGCTACGGAATTTATCCGTGGGTTGTGTAATTTCGTGCACACAATCTGCACATTCCAAATATGAGGTATGCAAAAGGCCATGTTTATATCTTTATTATTAGTTAAAATAAATAATGTGGTGCGTTACTTTCTGACCTCCCAATGAACGGGAAACAAAGATCAGGCATGTTACTGCTGGCATATATTCGTTGATAGGATAAAGGTAGTACCATGGCATGTACTCTTATCAGGGATCAAGTGTTTGACAATTCATTGTACCAATTTGAACGTGTTTGAGGGCTGGTGACCAGTTTCTAGAGAGGGGGGGGATCTGAGCCAATAAGATTTTTGTAAGAACCCCGCGAAGAATGAATGGGCATGGGACCGGCTACCCAATCTTATAGAAGAATATTGTTATCACGTTTTCTTTACAACCATAGTACAGAGCCACTGCTACAATTGGCATCCCTTAGGTAGACTGCACCAAAGCACTGCCCGTGCTTTTATAGTGCCATTTTTGTGTGTAACAATGTGTTTAACTCGATGATGTCTGGAGTCTTATTCACAACTCTCTTCAGTCGACTTTTCTGACATGTATGGAGATGCTGTTGTTATTGTTGTTGTTGTAATGGATCCGGCTTTATCTGGGCTCTCGCCCTTCAGCCCAATGCCATGTAATGGTATCTGCACATATTTATCAGTTGTTGTCTAGTGCCATACAAAGTGTTCCATTTATCTGGCCTTGGAGGAAGAAGCACTTTCTTAACTTAACATCTTGGAGAGCTGAACACCAAAAAAGATGATGATCAACGGTTTCATATGGGTGTGTACACAATCATGAACATGTTGTGGTTGGATTCTGTTCAGGTGCATGTTAAGCAGGATGTGTTGGATTCTGTTCAGGTGCATGTAAAGCAGGATGTGTTGGATTCTGTTCAGGTGCATGTTAAGCAGGATGTGTTGGATTCTGTTCAGGTGCATGTTAAGCAGGATGTGTTGGATTCTGTTCAGGTGCATGTTAAGCAGGATGTGTTGGATTCTGTTCAGGTGCATGTTAAGCAGGATGTGTTGGATTCTGTTCAGGTGCATGTTAAGCAGGATGTGTTGGCTTTTCAGTTGGAAAATGGTGCTCTGATCCTTCCTTGTGATTTTATTTACCCTGTCATTTGGATTGGGGTTTGCCAGATGCCTGTAGACCTCCCTTACCGTGTTTCCCATGACCCATCTGTTCGTTTCTTTATTTGCTGAGCTGTTTTGCTGTTTGTAAAGTTGTTGCTGTGTGTGGCTGTTCTTGTCTTGATTCCTTCTTTGCTAGTCTGTCTGCCTTGTCATTGCCAGGTGTTTGAGTGTCCAGGGATCCACTCCAGAACTATTTTGACAGCACTGGCAGTCATGTTGGAGATGCAGTAATCCTGTCCTCTCCATTAAAGTGCCATAGGGTCTACTCGGGGAGTAGAACCTATAGAATACACAAAATGATTGTGAAGACAGCTACACTTTCTGGTCAGTTGAATAATAAATATTTTTGAATCGTAATATCTTAGAGAGGGCATGTCATTGGAGAGACCACACACCACGAAAACCCCAAGTCAGTAATTACCAAGCAGTTTTAGTCATAGAACACACAGAAAAAAAAAGTGGACCACAGATCACATAACAATAGAGGTCGACACTAGAAAAACCGAGATGCTAGAAATAGCTGGGGATATTGCAGAGAACATGTCTGCTTGCAGAGGAAATCTTTATGGCTTATGCAGTGCTAATTATGGGTTTCAAGGCTGCTGGGCCTCACAATATTTGTGAGGGCCGCAGTTGTATCTTCAAAATAAATTGTTATTGTTGTTGTTGGATACCCACACCGAAAAGGGTATTATATGTCCAGTTGCAGAAGCTTTCTTCCTGTTGAAGGTGGACCGGAGTTATCCAGGCTGTTGTGCTATGTTCAAATGCATGACGATTTCGACTATGGGTATCACTTCGATCCTAACCTGGTTAGCCGGACTGAAAATAAAATAGCCTGTTTGCAGGGGGAACTGCGTAGAAAGGAGGTGACGGTCTTGGTCAGTATACCCCGACTGACATAATCTGATCAGTATGTTTAACCTGACCTTGACTAACATAATCTGATCAGTATGTTTAACCTGACCTTGACTAACATAATCTAATCAGTATGCTTACCTGACCCCTACTAGCATAATCTAATCAGTATGCTTACCTGACCTTGACTAACATAATCTAATCAGTATGCTTACCTGACCCCTACTAGCATAATCTAATCAGTATGCTTACCTGACCCCTACTAGCATGATCTAATCAGTATGTTTTGTCTGACCAGACATTTTCTCACCTCCCCAAAATAAATGAAACAAATAACACTGCAAAAAAAAAATCTAGATATGTTTTCAAAACTGTAAGAACAATTCTAATTCAAACATTCGCTGAAATAACATGTCTTTTATTTCCTTAAACCAGCTTCTGCTCACTAAGCCAGGTTTTTGTTGTCGGTTGGGAGCATAGGGTAATCAGGGTCTGGTGAAATATACTGTACAAGACCCCCATTTCACGTTCTCTTTCCTGCTCCTGAAAACAGGCTGTCCTGCCAACAAGATGGGGATCCACACTAATCCCCATAGTGACTACCTTACTGAGAAGCCTTGCATTGCAGTCAGGAGGACCCTGGTCCATCTTTTCTGGTACGCCTAGGGACGTAAGAAGAGCCACTGTAACACTTTACCAGAGGAACGATTAGCCTCCACCAACACCAGTTCCCCGCAAGTAGCTTCCACCAACACCAGTTCCCCACAAGTAGCTTCCACCAACACCAGCTCCTCACAAGTAGCTTCCACCAACACCAGTTCCCCACAAGTAGCTTCCACCAACACCAGTTCCCCACAAGTAGCTTCCACCAACACCAGTTCCCCACAAGTAGCTTCCACCAACACCAGTTCCCCACAAGTAGCTTCCACCAACACCAGCTCCCCACAAGTAGCTTCCACCAACACCAGCTCCCCACAAGTAGCTTCCACCAACACCAGTTCCCCACAAGTAGCTTCCACCAACACCAGCTCCCCACAAGTAGCTTCCACCAACACCAGCTCCCCACAAGTAGCTTCCACCAACACCAGCTCCCTACAAGTAGCTTCCACCAACACCAGCTCCCCCACAAATAGCTTCCACCAACACCAGCTCCCCACAAGTAGCTTCCACCAACACCAGCTCCCCACAAGTAGCTTCCACCAACACCAGCTCCCCACAAGTAGCTTCCACCAACACCAGCTCCCCACAAGTAGCTTCCACCAAAAACAACAGATATCAGTAAAGGTTAAGCCAAATTGCATTTTGATTTTCTGTTTAAATGGCCCTTGATTCTCACATATCTTGTGGCCCTCTAATCGGCAGAGGCACATAGACCTCGGCCTCAAAGCACATGCCCTTATCCAGCATTGGACATGCATCCCAGGTGATTATGGCGATGAATAAAGAAAGGAAACTATGATAAATTAAGGAGAAAACAAATTTTAAAATTGAGCATTTGTAGGTAGCGAATGGCGTGGTGGTCAGAGCCGTAGCTACACAGTCAGTCCAACATCCTCATTCGCTACAATTGACCATCTGACTTACTGTTAGTGGAGACAAGGCAGCGAGGTATTGAACATGGTAACCCCACCTGATACTAAAGCCGCGGACTAATACAGTCAACACTTCATCCTCCACGATTCGCTTCAATCCACACCCAGCTGGGAATGAGTACCTGGCTTGCTTTCAGTGAAAGCAAGGTGGCGAGGAAGTGACACCCCCAACCTCAAATAAACGATGTTGCTAGTAAAACCGAATCTCTAACACTTCATCTCCTCAACGGCTGAGTCCAATGTGGTGTCTTATGTATTGTTTTACTCATTGTAAGCAACAACTCTACACATACTCAGAACGGACTGTCTTAGGTCATTTGTTTCATTTTCTGCCAGGTAGTTCCGACCAATTAAAAGAGTTCCGTATCCAGATTGTGTTGCAGTAAAATGACTGGTCCCAGTCTTCGCCTTTTTCATAGCTGGTTCCGGCCTATTGCATATCTAGCAATGTTGCGTTCAGTGCATCACAGGGTACACTTAATACATTCATCTGTTTGTTTAAATGTGATGGTTTTGTTTAAAAAATTTGTGTATATTATGTGTTTTTAGTTTCTTCCAAGCGATTTCAGAATCCACTTACTATGTGCATGGTCTGTACAATCGAAGACAAGTTCATGGTCTGCACAATCCCAGACAAGTGCATGGTCTGCACAATCCCAGACAAGTGCATGGTCTGCACAATCCCAGTTCAGTGCATGCTCTGTATAATCCCAGTCCAGTGCATGGTCTGCACAATCCCAGTCCGGTGCATGGTCTGCACAATTCCAGTCCGGTGCATGGTCTGCACAATCCCAGTCCAGTGACATATGTTAACATATAGCAATTATCAGGACAAAATGGCACCTTAGAGAACAGAAACCACCTCAGAAATGGTCAAGAAGCTAACCACACATGTTTAACAGTTCAGTAATTCACAAATATCGACAGTGGAGGCACAAGAATGTTTATTAACATCTTATCAGGGTAAGGGGCAGTTTAGTATACGATGGAGGGGGAGGGGGGGGGAAATCATTTTCAGATAGCCAAAGGAGATGGACAGATTTATTAACAGTCAAGGAGTATGGGAAGGTCTGCCAAAAGTCAAGAGGTATGGGAAGGTCTGTCAAAAGTCAAGGGGTATGGGAAGGTCTGCCAAAAGTCAAGAAGTATGGGAAGGTCTGTCAAAAGCCAAGGAGTATGGGAAGGTCTGCCAAAAATTAAGTTGTATGGGAAGGTTCGCCAAAAGTCAAGGAGTATGGGAAGGTCTGCCAAAAGTCAAGGAGTATGGGAAGGTCTGCCAAAAGTCAAGGAGTATGGGAAGGTCTGCCAAAAGTCAAGGAGTATGGGAAAGTCTGCCAAAAGTCAAGGAGTATGGGAAGGTCTGCCAAAAGTTAAGTTGTATGGGAAGGTCTGCCAAAATTTAAGTTGTATGGGAAGGTCTACCAAAAGTTAAGTTGTATGGGAAGGTCTGCCAAAAGTTAAGTTGTATGGGAAGGTCTGCCAAAAGTTAAGTTGTATGGGAAGGTCTGCCAAAATTTAAGTTGTATAGGAAGGTCTACCAAAATCTAAAATATTACGGAAAGGTTGGGTGCATGTATAATTGATACAGGTAGATTTACTAAATGTCAAATTTACAGGAAGGTTTACTGAATGTATAAATAGTACAGGTAAGTAGATAGGTGGTCTGCCAGGATCTTTGTGTATGCCAAAGTCAAGAATAGCACCACTGTCTCACAGAGAGCACGTCGTAAGAGGCGACTGTGTGACATGGTATAACAGCGGCCATGATTATGTGGTGTTAGATGGTGCCTACCAGGTTGCGGGTATACTTTGCTCTAGTGTTTGAGTCTATTAAGATGGACTCGCACATCAGCTAACTATCCTCTGCTGCACTTGTCCCAACGCAGCAGACTAATATGCTGCTCGAGCCTAGCCCGCCAAGCAGGAAATCCTCCTCCCGGCTATATCCAGCTCACGCAAGAGCTGGGACTTGCACAGGGGCATCCGCCCCTGTAGAAGTACAAGTCAACTAAAACTAAGAGGTAGATAGGTAGGTGGGTAGGTAGGTAGGTAGGTAGTCCACTTAGGTGACAAGGTCCGTGGTTAGAACCGTCCATGTACACAATGAGTGACTGAGTCCTAAACGGGAAAATGATGGAGATGGTCGTTTTCCAAACTTGATGTCCATGGTGTGCTTTAAGAGTTAGTAGACAGAGATGTTCTCGGCAAGGCAAACCACGTGACCAAATAGGGCAAAACAGCGACGGTTTAGCAGAGTGGATGTGCTTTTGAGGCTTCTCCATCAAGTAAAATCGTTGTTTGAGACTTGGTCATATGAGTGCGTCTCTGGCTGCACATGTGGAAATCTTCAATGTGCTTCTGATCACTCTGCAGTAAAGTCCAGGTTTCAAAACCGCACATCAGGATGGGGACTACACAGGATATGTGAATTCGTATCTTGATTTTCAATTAAATTCTCTGCTGGTTCTAAACTCGATGAAGGGCGTTCATAGAGGCAGCAGCCAGACCGACTCTTCCAGCAATGTCTAGGTGGCGTCATGCATCAGAGTTGTGTTTGCTATCCAGATAAATGAAATCCTCAGTGGAGTTGACATTGTTGCCGTCATCAACAATAATTCTTGTCGGTATGAGGTTGCAGCAGCCAAAGCTTTGCGTCTTGGCTTTTGTCCATGAGATGGGCCGGTCTAATGTAGATGCAAGATCTTCTAGGTGATTCAGTGGTTTTATCAGTGCCTGAAGGGTGGAAGTCTGATATGGCTACATTATTTGCATAGTCGAGGTCGGTCACACGTAGCTGTCCATTAGGGATTCCTGGTTTGTGCATCTCCAGGTGACCGGGAATCCAGTCCATAGTGCAGCAGAACAATGATTGGGCAAGGACACATCCTCGCCGAACACCGAATGATGTAGAGAACCTATCGAGGTGATTATGGCTCAGGCAACTTGTTTTAAGGCATTCCACAAGACAGATCTGTCCACGAAGTCAAAGGCAGTCTTGATGTCGACGTAAGCGACACGGAGAGGACGGTTGAATTCCAGGTGTAACTCAGTGAGTAGGTGGAGAGCATGAATAGCATTGATGGTGGAACTGTAGGAAGTGAAGCTAGACTCTTGGGGGCGACAGGATTAGCAGGGTGTGGGAGATAAGTATGTGGAGAAAGACTTTTCCGGGACAGACAGCAATGTGACGGCTCTGTAGCTGCTACATTCAAAGCAAGGTTCCTTTCCTTTGTATATGGAGATGGTGATTCTGTTCCACCATGCAGCAGGAACATGTCTGATGTACCAAACTGTTGTGATCAGTTGGTGCATAGGGTGTCTCTCATGGAGCCACATGCACATTACAGCAGCTCGGGTTTAATACCATTATGTCCCGCTGCTCGGCTGTCTTTCAACTTCTCTAGGGTGGCATGTACTGTACTTTTACAATAGTAAGGGTGTCAGAATCTAGGTCGTTAACAGGGGTTTGTCAGATGGGGTCACTGATTGACGGGATGGAGTAGCTGCTAGACAATTTAGGGTGTCTTTATAGGGCCCGGTCTACCTGCTGGATATCTCTTCAATCTGGCAACATGGGGAGTCATCTGATGTATTTATCTGTTGGGGGATGCAGTTGTATTGGCATGAGAAATCTGCTCTTAGGGTTTTAATTGCACGATAAGCTAGTTGTTGTGTCTTATCCCTTCCTCTGCACCATTGGTTACTGTCTTGTAGTAAAGGTCCTGATCCTTTTTATGGCAGCATGGAACATGTTCTCGATTCGTCTGCGTTCTGCTACATTGTTTCTAATCCGGGCTGCTCCCTTCTCTTCCAGGACATATACTGTTGACGACTTCGTGTATGACAAAGGCCAGTATTCCAGACTGGTTCTACTTCAAGGAGCTGAAATTGCAAACAGGTTTTGAATTGCAGTGGAATGTTGCATGATCAGAACGGATTCAGCGCCAAGGGATCCAATCTTGTAACCAGTTGTTGGTTTTGTCTTGGTGTAATATCTGGGTGAAATGACAATGCTGGATACGTGCTGACGGGTGGCCTTGGGCCATGAAACACTCTTCAGGATTGAGTTTTGGCTGGGTTTTTTGTTAACATGTGGTTCAGGTTTTTTTGATTGGGGTCATTGAATGTACAGGTGGATGTAATTTGTTTAAACCATGATGCTTCCGTATCCCAATGACAAAGCAGACGCAGAAGAAAATAAATCTGGCCAGATTTTTGTCATTTGACGTTATTTTTTCCAAAAGGACACAGGACAGTTTCAAAGCCTTTTTTGTTATTGCCCAGTAAAACATTGAAATCCCTCAAGATGATGTATTCGCCGTGGGGGAGCATAGACTGGAAGATGGTATAAAACTGGGAGTGGAAGTTATCGTAATAACCTGGCTGGGCGTCCTCGGTTTACTAAATGTATAAATGGTGCGTGAGGATCTGCTAAATGACGAAATGTTACAGGAAAGTTTACTAGATGACAGAATATTACAGGAAAGTTTACTAGATGACAGAATATTACAGGAAAGTTTACTAGATGACAGAATGTTACAAAATATAGTGGTCTGGTTGTAACAGATAGTTAGTGACTTGACAGAATTAAATACCGTGGTATAGTGAGCGGTAGTAACAGTAAATTTAGTATAGGCCTAGTAGTTAGTGATAAGTTGTTGTAAGGTAAATACCAGCGACATTTAATTTTTTGGTGTTGCTTTAACAAGTATACATTGTATTAGGTATTAGTATAACTTATTAGCTAACGGTAATAAATAGCATAATTAGTATGGCCGCTAAGACCAGACGAAATGCTACGAAGAAAGGTCAGAACAGATTGTGTGATTTGTGTGGCGATAATGTTTATATTAGTGTAGGGTTAGATACAACGTTGGCAGATGAAGTAAAAGTTGTATGTAGGGTAGAAGAGAGGCAGGCTCAAATGGAGTGTGATATTAGGACAAATGAGAGGAGATTGGAGGAGATAGAAAAGAGGCAGATCAAAATAGAACTGAAATGAGAAAATTTAGGAAATTTTAAAGGAGCTGCAGTTGGGTAGTCGAGGGGATAAAATTATTATCAGTTAGGTATGGGTTGGAGAAGGTAATAGGAATTGGAAGTAAGGGAGATTTTAGTGAGGAAACAGTTCACAGGGCAGAAAGCTTTACAGAGAAGTATGCAAATATATGTGAGGGTTCGGTATTGGTAGTAGGAGATTCAATGGTGAGGGAGGTTGGCAGACATTTGTCTGAACAACACAACATGTTTGAAAAAATGGATATTGGAGGGGCAAAAATTGAGGACATAGAGGGGAGAATAAAGAGGATAGATGACAGAGCAGATGGGTCAGACTATCTAGAAAGTAAGATAATAGGTATCAACCTTAGGTTGTAGGTAATGTGTGCGGACATGGGAATGGAATTTATTGATGTGAAAGTAGACAAGTAAAATGTTAGACAGGAGAGGTTTACATCTAAATGAGATAGGACAGCCTATTGTAGCAAAGTATATGTTTAATCATTGTGTTAGAAGAAATTTAAAATAGTAAGGCCTATGAAGTATGAGACTAAAGATAGACCTACAATAGGGTGTTATAGAGGATGTAGTCAAAGGGGAGAGTTGAGGTCAGGTGAAGTGTGAAATAAGTAGTAGAAAAGCAAAAATAAAAATGATAAAGCAAAAGCAAAAAGTGGAAAAACAACAAAAATTACAAACTAAAATGTTTTTATGCAAATGTGAGAAGCATAGTAAATCAAAGAGAAGAATTGGAACTGTATGTAGAAGAAGAAAAACCAGATATAATAGGTTAACAGAATCATGGACATAGGAGGACATTGCAGATAGTGAACTTGAAATAGAGGGATATACAGTGTTAAGGCATGATAGGGTAGTTGGAGACAAGGCTGAGGGAGGTGGCGTATTATTAGACTGTATAAATTCTGTTAATATAACGATCAAAGATGATTATCATGTGGTAACAAAAATGAAATAGAAAGTGGGGGTGAAAAAGCAGTGATTGGAGTATGCTATAGATGTCCATCAAGTCAAAATGAGAAAGATGAGGAGCTGATTAGCAGCATAGAAAAGTCAAGTGAAGGGAAATTATTATTAATGAGGGATTTCAACTTTCCAGAAATAAAATGGGACATGGCAGAAGCACTTGTAGAGTCAAAACCTTTTGTTAAGTGCATAACTGACAATTTTTTAATTCAACATGTAGAAGCAGCCACCAGAGGCAAAAACACACTCGACCTAGTTTTTACTACAGAGGAAAATATAATTGAAAACATTACTGTTGGGGAACTGTCCGGCTCAAGTGACCATCAAATCATCCGTTGGGATCTTATTGCAGGGAAAGAAGTAAACATAAACACGTCGAACATGCTACTACTCTAAGGCAGATGTTAAGAAGATGAAAGATGCAGCGAGCCACATAATCTGGAAAGATATTATCGTAGGAACAGATGTTGAACAAGAGTGGGAGAGTTTTAAAACAGTTCTAAAATGCTAAAAGCGGAATGTGTTCCATGTAGGGAGGTAAACCCCAAGCGTAAAAAGTGGATAACTAGATTTGTAGTGAAATGTAGAAGAGCAAAAAATAAAGCATGGAAAAAATATCTAGAGGCAGGTAAATTAAAAGAAACATATTTAAAATATTTGGACAAGCAAAACATATTTAAGAAAGTGAATAAAACAGCAAAAATAGACTTTAAAAAAAAAACTTGCTCAGAGGATCAAGACTGATAGTTAAAGCTGCTTCTCTTATGTTAGAAATAAACAAAGAACGAAAGGCAAAGTAGGCCCTCTCATAGACAATACAGGGAAAATAATAAGTGAGAATAGGGAGGCAGCTAATCTGCTCAATCAGTACTTTGACACATTCTACACAAAAGAGGACTGCTCCAAGATCCCAGAGCCTATATATATCTTTCAAAGAGACATGGATACAGCGGGATTAATATCAATCTGTATTACAGAGGAAATGTGTTTTTTTTTAAATTGAAATTCGAGACCAACTAGCAAAACCATTGGTTATATTATGTTCTCAATCACTTGCAAAAGGGATTGTTCCACGGGATTGGAAAGATGCAGCAGTGATCCCCTTATTCAAAAAGGGCAAAAAATCTGATCCAGCAAATTATAGACCGGTAGGTTTAATGAGTATAGTCTGTAAATTGTTAGAATCAATAATCAAAGAAAACATTGTATTGCATTTAGACAAGTTAAATCTAATCAGAAATAGTCAGCATGGGTTTACTAGAGGGAGATCGTGTTTAATAAATCTAATAGAGAAGGTTACTAAAATTATAGATAAATGGGAGCCAGTGGACGTTATTTATCTAGATTTTGTAAAGGCCTTTGATAGAGTACCTCATCAAAGATTATTTAAAAAGTTAAAATTACATGGAAAAGGTGGGGAAGTTGCCAAATGAATTGAAAATTAGTTGACGGGACAAAGGCAGAGGGTGGGCATAAATAAGGAGTACTCTGAGTGGTGTGAAGTGACAAGTGGAGTGCCACAGAGCTCGGTTTTGGGACGAATTTTGTTCCTGATATATATAAACGATTTGGACATTGATATAGGATCCATGATTGAAAAATTTGCTGATGACACAAAACTATGCAGTAGTGTCTCATCTAAAGCAGAAGTGGATATATTGAGGTCGGATTCAGATAAAATTTGAGAATGGTCTGTAAGCTGGTAAATGGAGTTTATTGTAGATAAATGTACAGTCATCCACATGGGTAGTTCCAATATGGAACATAATTACAGAATGGGCAAGAACAATATTAGAAAGAAAGATAAGCAAAGGGACCTAGGGGTTATAATAGATCATACAGGTAAAGTGAATGAGAAAGTTAAGGTAGCAGTGAAAAAGGCAAATGCAATGTTAGGTATGATAAAAAGAAATATTAAACATAGGAGCAAGGAAGTGATAGTCAAACTGTATAAAGCATTAGTTAGACCTAGATTGGAGTACTGTGTTCAGATGTGGAGTCCTTATCATAGAGAGGACATAAACATGCTGGAAAGGAATACAAAAAAGAGCGACAAAGCTGAAAGTGGGATTCCAGAATTATAGTTATGAGGACAGACTCAGAAAACCGGCCTACAGGGGTCTAGAAGAGGGAAGAATTGGAGGTGATTTAATACAGGTTTATATGATGATCAGAGGAATGGATAAATTAGACTATAACAAGTTTTTCAAAATACAGCCACCCACAATAACAAGAAGGCATAGCTACAAATTAACTAAAGAGAAGTCCATATTAGATATTAGGAAATATTTGTTTAGTCAGAAAATGGTTAATGTTTGGAATGCATTGTCACGGGAGGTAGTGGAGGCAAGGACAATTAATGCATTTAAGAATAAATTGGATGCGCATAGCTTTTATAACAAGGTAATGTAAATGAAACTGGTTGTACACAGACTCTGCAAAGTCTTCTAAACCAGTATAGAGATGTTAAGTTAAAGAAAGTTTACTAAATGACAAAATGTTACAGGAAAGTTTACTAGATGACAGAATGTTACAGGAAAGTTTACTAGATGACAGAATGTTACAGGAAAGTTTACTAGATGACAGAATGTTACAGGAAAGTTTACTAGATGACAGAATGTTACAGGAAAGTTTACTAAATTACAAAAATGTTACAGGAAAGTTTACTAGATGACAAAATGTTACAGGAAAGTTTACTAGATGACAGAATGTTACAGGAAAGTTTACTAGATGACAAAATGTTACTGGAAAGTTTACTAGATGACAGAATGTTAAAGGAAAGTTTACTAGATGACAGAATGTTACAGGAAAGTTTACTAAATTACAACATGTTACAGGAAAGTTTACTAGATGACAAAATGTTACAGGAAAGTTTACTAGATGACAGAATGTTACAGGAAAGTTTACTAGATGACAGAATGTTACAGGAAAGTTTACTAGATGACAGAATGTTACAGGAACGTTTACTAGATGACAGAATGTTACAGGAAAGTTTACTAGATGACAGAATGTTACAGGAACATTTACTAAAGAAAAATTAGGCCGAAGATACATCAATGCTTGAGTTAGCAGCACCAGAGTTGGTAGATGAAGTTAGCAGCACCAGAGTTGGTAGATGAAGTTAGCAGCACCAGAGTTGGTAGATGAAGTTAGCAGCACCAGAGTTGGTAGATGAAGTTAGCAGCACCAGAGTTGGTAGATGAAGTTAGCAGCACCAGAGTTGGTAGATGAAGTTAGCAGCACCAGGGGTTAGGAGATGAAGATGAAGATTTTATTCCATTGAGTTTTCAAAAATAACGAATATTTTTAATACATCTATGTAACTACCATCACCGCTACAACATCAGCCTCACCATCAAAACTACAAAAACTACCTCACCATCACCTCTACTACAACAGCCTCACAATACAACAATACTACAACTACAAGAATACCACTACTACAACATAAACAATACCACCACTACAACATAAACAATACCACCACTTCAACTACAACAATACCACCACTACAACTGTAACAATACCACCACTTCAACTACAACAATACCACTACTACAACTGTAAAAATACCACTACTACAACTGTAACAATACCACTACTTCAACCATCACTACAACCACACCCATATCTCCTGACATAGAACTTCCACCATCACTACCACCTCCGCTGCTTCTTCTGTTCGTTCACAGAAACTCAAGATGAAGTGTACCATGAGGATGATCCTCGTCTGGGTTTTTCTAATCCTAACCACTTTCTTCATCTTGTCGTGGACCACCCAGACGGTCAGACTGCTTCCAAGAAAAGAGTTGATAAGCCTCCCCAGCGTTCAGTCTTCTGCCCTACGTCCAAAGGATGAGGTCATCAGTAGAAGGGCTTCAGTCCTTCAGAAGATTTATCAGGACAGTGTTGTAGCTGGGTCCTCAGGTGAGCTGAGCTTCAATCATGCAGTCAATCAAGCAATTAATTGATCAATTAATCGGTAAATAAAACAATTAGTCAACTAATCAAACAATCAATCATATAATCAATCAATTTGAAGAAACAGTAAAATAATAAATCAAACATTAAGTCAATCAATCATTTCAACAACTAATCAAACAATCTCATATAATTAATAAATTTGAAGAAACAATAAAATAATCAATCAAACATTGTCAATCAATTAATTCAACCATCAAGCAAACAATCAGCCAAACAACCAATCAAACAATGGAATAAATAAACAGCCAATCCAACAATAAGGAATTAGTGAAACAAAAAAATAACAATAAAGCAATCAGTGAAACAATCATGCAAACCATTAATCAGTCTAGTATTCAGTCAAACAAACAATCTATCAAATAATTAATTAAACAGTCAATCAGAGAAAACATCAAATAATGAATCAAACGTGGTATCAAACAATTGTCAAACAGTCAACCATCATCACAATTTCATCCATGATTCGCAGCCATATGCTGCAACAATAAAAACACAATCTCTCAAGACCTTTACTTTTACCGTTTTCTTCGTGCTCTACCATAATTTCTTCATGCTGTTCAGCCTGTGTTTTACCATGGCTAGTCTTCTGATTTTTTTCGAGCAGTCGCCCTTTTTTTGGCAATTCCGGAGCCCAGATATTCAAAATGCATGACCTGGTCTATTTCCTCACCACCCACTGTAAATTTATGTTGACATTGTGTTTTATCGGTGGTCATTATCTTTGTTTTGTAAATGTTTATAAACAGGTTTTGATCTTTACTGTGTCTATTTACGGCTGAAATTATCTGCTCTAGCCCTTCTGTGCTTCTTGATAGTATCACAGTTTTGTCTGCGTATCATAACTCTGGAATCTCGTAACCGTCATTCGTAAGTGTATCACAACTTTCAATGTTCTCGTATTCTCTAACATCTCTCATTATAAATTCCGCGTATACAAGCGACTTGCCATAAGTCTTTACCCTGACGATGAAGGAGTAGGAGGAGAAAGTTGAAATTTGGCACAGTGCTTATTTTTTCTCAATGTAGCCACCACCTGAATTTATACATTTCTGCCATCTCTGCATGACCTTGAAAAGACCTTCAGAATAAAATAACCTATTTTTCTAACTATACCAGTAACCACAAGCCAGTATGACATCTTTATCACTGTCAAAATGATTTCCATTCACTTGATCTCAATGACGTGTCTCTCTTGGCCTGCCTCTTTTTCTGGTGTCACTTGGTCTCCGTGATGTGTCTCTCTTTTCCTGCCTCTTTTTCTGGTGGTTGTCCATGATGTGTCTCTCTTGGCCTGCCTCTTTTTCTGGTGGTTGTCCATGATGTGTCTCTCTTGGCCTGCCTCTTTTTCTGGTATCACTTGGTCTCCATGATGTGTCTCTCTTGGCCTGCCTCTTTTTCTGCTGGTTGTCCATGATGTGTCTCTCTTGGCCTGCCTCTTTTTCTGGTATCACTTGGTCTCCATGATGTGTCTCTCTTGGCCTGCCTCTTTTTCTGCTGGTTGTCCATGATGTGTCTCTCTTGGCCTGCCTCTTTTTCTGGTGTCACTTGGTCTCCGTGATGTGTCTCTCTTGGCCTGCCTCTTTTTCTGATGTCATTGGTCTCCATGATGTGTCTCTCTTGGCCTGCCTCTTTTTCTGGTGGTTGTCCATGATGTGTCTCTCTTGGCCTGCCTCTTTTTCTGCTGGTTGTCCACGATGTGTCTCTCTTAGCCTGGCTCTTTTTCTGGTGTCACTTGGTCTCCGTGATGTGTCTCTCTTGGCCTGCCTCTTTCTCAGGTGTCACTTGGTCTCTGTGATGCGACTCTCTTGGCCTGCCTCTTTTTCTGGTGGTTGTCCATGATGTGTCTCTCTTGGCCTGCCTCTTTTTCTGGTGGTTGTCCTTGATGTGTCTCTCTTAGCCTGGCTCTTTTTTTGGTATCACTTGGTCTCCATGATGTGTCTCTCTTGGCCTGCCTCTTTTTCTGGTGGTTGTCCATGATGTGTCTCTCTTGGCCTGCCTCTTTTTCTAGTGGATGTCCATGATGTGTCTCTCTTAGCCTGCCTCTTTTTCTGGTGTCACTTGGTCTCCGTGATGTGTCTCTTTTGGCCTGCCTCTTTTTCTGGTGCCACTTGGTCTCCACATAGCCACTTGAACAAGAAGTCCGTTGTTCTTCATTCTAAGGACATATCAGCCATACACCAAGTATTTTTTTCTTATAATAGCAGAAGCATGTTGCTATTTGATCTGTAGTATTCCTTTTTTTTTTGTCTCCCAAGTCAATGTTTAGTAATTTTCTAAAACAATTTTTTCAGATACATTCAACCTATTTTCTGCATATTCTCTACAAAGTTCACTTAATTTTGTCTCAATATTCTGTATTTTTTTAAGTTGCACCATTGTTGTTCAAAGACATAATTCTTTGTTATGTTGCACTTGATGCTAGTGATGTTCCACACTTCTATTTCAAAACTTTCTTTGTTGGTATGTTACACCTGTCCCTGACTAATGACTTAGTCTATCTATCTATCTATCCTCAGTTCACTTATGTCGTTAGACGTCGTGGGGACGTGCAACCTCCTTTGTTTCATATTTTTTTGCAATTGAAAATCCACTGGTGACTTGCCAGGTCAATCCCAGCATCTGTTAGCCCATGGAATATACGATCGCCTATTTTTTAGACTGGTGGAGGTGGAAACGTAAATTAGAGCAAGGTAGACCCGCAGCCTGTCAGGCGCCATCTAAGCCACTCCGCTAACCACATAACCAAGATCTGTTGTTATAGCCGCACAGTCCCCTTTTTTGCATCGGACTAGAATGTATTATGAACAACCAGCAGCGAAATCATATTTCTTGAAGGTGGATGGTCCTCGAGCAAAAGGGCGACCACGACGTGGTTGGATTGAAGGGGTCAAGGAAACTCTCTAAAAGTTCAATATGACAACCACATAAGCCTGCCTCCCTCCTAGCGCAAAACAGAAATCTACGCATACCCCCTCTCTGCGACGCCGCAAGGTATGAGCAGTGGGACAAAAGAAGAAGAAGATTCTCTGTAGGGCGAGAATCCCTAGAATAATTTTTGTAGATTTTGAACTTGAATTTTGACTGAGCAGCGGCCGTTAGGCCTACTCTTTTCTATTTTCAACTGCTAAGGTATTTTTAACGTGCGCGCCACTGCACACGGGTGTTTGATCTCACTTCTCACAGATCAGGGGAAATATTGCTGTTATGGCTTGGCTTCGTTCGTTCTCAATCTCCTACCAAATCCTAAAAGGGCTCAAGTAGCAGAATGTAGTCCAGAGAACGGAATGTGTTGTGTCATAGTTTACAGCTTGACTGCGATATTTGCACCTTTCAGTCCAACACATTTGACTTCAGCAAGCGTTTTTTGAGTACCGGGCTAGCATTCCCTCTTCGATCCCTTCTCCTTAGCCAGTCTTCCCTGCTGCAGCCTATTACCCAGAATCACCCCGTGGAGGTATAGAAGGGTCTTGGCAGCTCTGTTTCGCTAGCAGTCAGCTATGGGTCGCTGACCACTGCAGCTCATGAGCTGCTCAGCATCTTGATCCCATATTGCTGTTATAAGTTTCTTGGCAAGTTATAGTACGGTAGGTGGAGGAGCAATCACCCGAGAAAAAACCAAATGTCTACCAAATTGGACACAGTGGGAATCAAACCCGATCCACTAGTATTGTGAAAACGGAGCGAGTTTCACCTTTAGTCCATGCAGTCTGTATACACTTCTAATGCTTACAACAATTCATGTCTTTGTGACTGTTGTCATGACATTATGTATTTCTTTCAGAGATCGTATGCTCCACCACTGCATTCAAAGACTACCATTCTGGTGCAACTAAGCCTAAACTGTTGCTCTTTTACAACTTCCCTGACTTCTACGAACTCAAATCATCAAACGGCTTTGATGTATTCAAATCTTGCTCCAGGAAGTGTGAGCTTTCTGTCAACATCACCAGAATCGCAGAAGCGGCCGTTGTCATATTCTACTCCCACTATCAAACTGTGGAAGGCATTAAGAAACAACCTGGACAGATTTGGGTCTTCTTCTCTGTAGAAAGTCCCCCATATTCAGGAAATGCCATCTTTGGAGAACCATCCTGGCACGGACAGTTTAACTGGACAATGACATATAGATATGATTCAGAGTTCTGGCACGGATATGTACGGACAGCACGAAGAGTTAATCCGGTTGAGCAAGGAACAAGACTTGAAAATGAGAAAGACTGGAAAAATATATTTTCAAAAAAGACAAAAATGGTGGCTTGGTTTGTAAGCCATTGCAGTACGGACAGTAGAAGGGAAGATTATGCGACCGAGCTTTCCAAACACATAAAGGTTGATAAGTTTGGCCAGTGTGGAACTCTCAAGTGCAACGACCACGAGAAGTGTCGAGAGATGCTGCGTACCGATTATAAGTTTTATCTCTCATTTGAGAATTCGTTTTGCCTGGACTATGTGACGGAGAAGCTGATCAATATTTTCAACGTGGGTGGTGTGATTCCAGTTGTCCGGGGAGGAGCTGATTACAATAGGTTGTTTCCTCCAAACTCTGTGATCGATGCTGGTCAGTTTGCTTCTCCTAAGATGTTAGCCAAATATCTGCTGACTTTGGCTGACGATGAGGTATTTTTGATTGTTGTCGTCATTAAGTGTGCTTTTGTTTATGGTGTCATTCATGAATGTCACCTGTTGGTGCCATTTGTCAATGTCATATGTCGGTGTTGTCTGTTGGCACCATTTGTCAATGTCATATGTCGGTGTTGTCTGTTGGTGCCATTTGTCAATGTCATATGTCGGTGTTGTCTGTTGGCACCATTTGTCAATGTCATTTGTTGGAGTTGTCTGCTGGCACCATTTGTCAATGTCATTTGTTGGAGTTGTCTGCTGGCACCATTTGTCAATGTCATTTGTTGGAGTTGTCTGCTGGCACCATTTGTCAATGTCATTTGTTGGAGTTGTCTGCTGGCACCATTTGTCAATGTCATTTGTTGGCATCATGTGTTGCTGTCTTGTGTCAATGTTGTCTGTTGACATCATTTGTCAGTGTTATGTGTCACTAGTCAGTGGTGTTGTTGGTGACATTTGTCACTAAAGTAGCGTACTTTCAGGAAGTTTGGGTGACAATAGATGCTCGTTTCTATAGCACTTAGTTTGACATGACCCAGTTCCTAGCCACATGTGCAACTCTTTTCAGTCATATTTTATTCCATTCAAAGTTTCATGGTCACCCACAACACCATTAATAGATTTTCAAGTATTTATAGAAGGCATAAGCGAGGAGGGTTGTGCTTGGAGCTAGCAACACCATTGTGTAAAACAGTTGCTTTATATTCAACCACTACAAATGTTCGGAGACAGACTGTTTTAAATGGACCCACTTTGCTTCACATTGGAACCAAAAATGGAATGGTTTCAAATGCTCGGAAAGAGACTAAAATTAACTAACTGACATGTTGACCTTGCCTCACATTGGAACCAAAAACTGAATGATTTCAAATGCTCGGACACAGACAAAAATGGACCAACTGACAGGTTAACCTTGCCTCACATTGGAACCGAAAGGAGAATGGTGATTATTGACAGGAACCAGATTTCCTCTGTATGTGATTCTTCTGTATGTGATTCTTCTGTATGTGATTCTTCTGTATGTGATTCTGTATGTCATTCTTCTGTATGTGATTCTTCTGTATGTGATTCTGTATGTGATTCTTCTGTATGTGATTCTTCTGTATGTCATTCTTCTGTATGTCATTCTTCTGTATGTGATTCTTCTGTATGTGCTTCTGTATGTGATTCTTCTGTATGTGCTTCTGTATGTGATTCTTCTGTATGTGATTCTTCTGTATGTCATTCTTCTGTATGTCATTCTTCTGTATGTGATTCTTCTGTATGTGATTCTTCTTTATGTCATTCTTCTGTATGTGATTCTGTATGTGATTCTTCTGTATGTGATTCTTCTGTATGTGATTCTGTATGTGATTCTTCTGTATGTGCTTCTGTATGGGATTCTTCTGTATGTGCTTCTGTATGTGATTCTTCTGTATGTGCTTCTGTATGTGATTCTTCTGTATGTGATTCTTCTGAATGTGATTCTTCTGTATGTGATTCTTCTGTATGTGATTCTTCTGTATGTGATTCTTCTGTATGTGCTTCTTCTGTATGTGATTCTTCTGTATGTGATTCTGTATGTGATTCTTCTGTATGTGATTCTTCTGTATGTGATTCTTCTGTATGTGATTCTTCTGCTCTGTATGCGATTCTGTGTGTGATTCTTCTGTATGTGATTCTGTGTGTGATTCTTCTGTATGTGAGTCTGTGTGTGATTCTTCTGTATGTGAGTCTGTGTGTGATTCTTCTGTATGTGATTCTGTGTGTGATTCTTCTGTATGTGATTCTGTATGTGATTCTTCTGTATGTGATTCTGTGTGTGATTCTGTGTGTGATTCTTCTGTATGTGATTCTGTGTGTGATTCTTCTGTGTGTGATTCTTCTGTATGTGATTCTGTGTGTGATTCTTCTGTGTGTGATTCTGTTGTATGTGATTCTGTGTGTGGTTCTTCTGTATGTGATTCTGTATGTGATTCTTCTGTATGTGATTCTGTGTGTGATTCTTCTGTATGTGATTCTGTGTGTGATTCTTCTGTATGTGATTCTGTGTGTGATGATTCTGTGTGTGATTCTTCTGTATGTGATTCTGTGTGTGATTCTTCTGTATGTGATTCTGTGTGTGATTCTTCTGTATGTGATTCTGTGTGTGATTCTTCTGTATGTGATTATGTGTGTGATTCTTCTGTGTGTGATGATTCTGTGTGTGATTCTTCTGTATGTGAGTCTGTGTGTGATTCTTCTGTATGTGATTCTGTGTGTGATTCTTCTGTATGTGATTCTTCTGTATGTGATTCTGTATGTGATTCTGTGTGTGATTCTTCTGTATGTGATTCTGTGTGTGATTCTTCTGTGTGTGGTGATTCTGTATGTGATTCTGTGTGTGATTCTTCTGTATGTGATTCTGTGTGTGATTCTTCTGTATGTGATTCTTCTGTATGTTTTCCACTGTTTGTTTTCCACTGTTTGTTTTCTACTGTTTGTTCCTGAACATATTCAACTATTGAATTGTAAAACATTATAATAATATAGTTGTGGGCTCCAAGTCAAGCATAGGGTGCCTCTACAGGTAGCATGTACCCGAGTATTTGCTGTGATGGTTTCATTGTAATGCTCTAATATGATTGAGATTGTTAGAGCCATTCTCAGGCCCCTATAGTCACCTTTTGCAATGCTCTTGGAAGGTTACAGGGGTCCTACTCTGTTCAGCTCGATTATAACTCCAAGAACTGAAAAACATAATCTGGCATTATATAGATATTTGTCACCTTGAGATGAGTGTAAAAACTATTCTAGTTTGATTAAATTGTTAACTGATGTTACACCTGTCACCTTGAAGGCAAGTCAATGTTCTGTTTAACCGTTCACACTCTTCGCAAGCCACAATTCCTGGAATTCATCCTCTATTCCTAAGTACAGAGATACCATACTACCATATACAAATATCATATTTTTAAGCATTAAATATCTAAATTAATTTTGACAAGCTACAGTATTTTTTTTAAAATAACATCTTTTGAAATGAAGTCTTATAGAAGGATACAGAATATGTCGTGGACAGACAAGATGAGAAATGGAGAAATTCTACAATAGCTGAACATAAAGGAAAATTTGGAAAGCTAAGATATTTTGGTCAAATGAAAATACACACCATCCTGGCAAGGCTGAAAGGGAAAGAAACGGTATCAAAACTTTCCTGACAGTTTACAGATGTTCTTGTACAGCATGGACTGACTTGCCAAAATCTGGTATGTGTTCAATGCTGCCGAAATTGAGACTAGATTCTAGAAATAATATAGCACATGATGATGGTATTATCTTCTATACGGATGTTGTCTGGTTTTCGTAGAAAGGATTCATACATTTTTTGTTAAAACATTTATTTGCATTTATCAGGACGCCTATATCAAAATGCTACAGTGGTCGTGGGACTACGAGATCCAAGGTCCAGATCTGCCATTGTGTCAGCTGTGCGAACGACTGTATAATCCTGGCCCAGTGTCCTGTGTGTACAAAAACGTCTATTCCTGGTGGTCTCACGGTACATGCCAGCAACCCCAGGATTTGTAGTGTGATTGTTATATGTGTACGAGAGCTGTGAAAAACGAATGTTTGCTATCAGATAGACAGTCTTCTTCTTCCTTTACATTATTCACTTTCATATAATCACATATACTTCTCTCATATGGGGGTCTGTCTCAGGTTTATCTTGTGCCAATACAATCATATCCATTAACAAATCTTCATATAATCACATATATTTCCCTCATAACCTTGGCGGTATGTCTCAAATTTCTCCAGCCACCATATAATTTATCCCTGAAATAAAAACACGATTTTCATCATCATCTATACGGCCTGTCTCAAATATCTGTAGTCACCATACAGTTTATCCCTCAAATAACCACACGTATTTCATCATAAAAATCTCCAAGTTTCTCTCATGACCATACAGGTTACATCCAGGTGGTACCTGATTAGTGTTGGGAGAAGAGATGCTGATGAGTGATGTGAGGAGAGGTGAATTATGTGAGGAGAGATGAATGATGTTAGGGGAGAGGAGTAGTGAGGGAAGATGACTGATGTTAAAGGAGATTAGTGGTGTTAGGGGAGGTGAGGGGAGATTAGTGGTGTTAGGGGAGATGAGAGATGTTAGGGGAGATGAGTGATGTTAGGGGAGATGAGATATGTTAGGGGAGATGAGTGATGTTAGGGGAGGTTAGTGATTTGAGGGGAGAAGATTGATGTTAGGAGAGATGAGTGATGTGAGAGGAGATGAGTGGTGAGGGGAGATGAGTGATATTAGGGGAGATTAATGATGCTAGGGGAGGTGAGGAAAGATTATTGATGTGACGCAGCTATCAATAGCCCCCTGTTACATCAGTGTTCTCAAGATCACATCACCTTCAAGGCCATGTGAAGCAAAGTTAATGGACAAAGAGAAGTCGGAAGTTTGGTTAATATACTACAAGAGCTGCATAAAGTCGTGCGACAAACACCACATAAAGTTAAGTTAAGGGGACAAGCACCATATAAAGTCAAGTTAAGGGGACAAACACCACATAAAGTCAAGTTAAGGGGACAAACACTACATAAAGTCAAGTTAAGGGGACAAATACCACATAAACTCAACTTGATTGACTAAGGTCCCCATGAAGTCAGGTTAATTGGCTAAGGTCCCCATGAAGTCAAGTTAATTTACTGAGGCCCCCATAAAGCCATTATTTGACTAAGGTCCCCATGAAGTCAAATTAACGGATAAAGATATTCATTAAGTCAATTTCATTGGACCAAATACCACATGAATATAATTTAAAATGCCCAAGTTAGCCCCACAGAAAAACTAGCATACATACTAGACAAAGACCATTTGGTCAACACTTGGCGTCTCATGACTTTGCATGAATAATATTGTTTTACAACTGATACTGAATAGTCACCATTGACACAACTCAGCTGTTGAAACATCTAGTTTTCTACCAAGATCTCACAATTATCAGTGTTAGCCTAGGTTTTATTTGGATTCATTTAGAATTGGTTTATGATCTTTATAATGTAGCCAGCAATAATCTGCCAATAATAACGGAAGTCAATCAAATACTCAATATATTTTTTAACTCAATTTAAAAGCCCTTTTATATTAACAACTTAAACAACTTAATTCATTTATTTACATATCAACAGTATCAAGTGATAGAGAATACTTGGTTCTTCTCAAATGTGTAATGTTGACTCCATAATTAGATTCTCATATCGCCATCACTCACTTTGTGTTGTAAAATTTTCAGACTCCAAATAAATGACAAAAATTGTTAAAGCGTTAAATATTAATGCACATCTTCAAAAATAGTTTTCAAAATATAATTTGAATACTCAAACAGCTTTTATTGTACAACTATGGAAAAAAAAGACATTTTTTGCTAACCAAATTCGAACCAGTGGCCTAAGGCTGTATATATAGAAAACCTCATTTGTACTGTTATGTAGGTCGATATTTGTTTGCATAGTTATTTTTAGACTGGTTAAACTTGACATTGTGAACCAATGAAATGATACCTATACCCAGGGCTTGACAAAAGTGCCCATCTGACAAGGAAAAAGTTTTGCTTGACGAGTAAAAAAATATGTTTTAAATCATTAATTACTTTTTTAATCGTTACTACATAACGACTCTCGCACGATTATTAATGATATTATGGTTCAAATAGATTGTACATAAGCTAGTTTATGATGGTGAATCTAAATATACCTCCACTGCCACAATTTAAATTTACTGAAGCCATCGATAAATGGTAATAGAGTGCTGAAACTAACAAGAATGTTCAAGGACATACGCCATGCCTCCGACAGTAATGCGTTTTTTCTTAAGAAGAAATAGATTAATACTGTGTATGTAATACATATATTTTGGTTTGGTATGCATTATTATGTAGAAATAAATATGAATTAGTGCCTAGTTTAAATTTGTTAACGTAAATTGCATGACTGTAGTCCGATCATGCTTGCTGGTGAAATTTTTTACTGACTGGTAAGCCACCTTAAAATTTGTCAAGCCTTGCTCGTACCGACTGTGATAATTATGGTATTTGGCAAATATAGGGTCCTGTGTTTAACAGAATGAACAGAACTTAACAAATGATCGAATGATGTTATTCATCAAATCTCAGAGCAGTAGAACCTTCTTGTGACAGCTTTGGATAAATTCAACTAATTGATGGCTTGGCAGTTGGACAATGGTCGAGCAATAGCATGTAACTAGTCGTGCATACAAGCTATACTAATAATAGATTCAGTACACCTATTAACATCATCAAGGTGGTCAATGGTCAAAGATATAAACAAAGAGACGCAGTCTATGGTTGACTGGCGGGTCTCATCAAAATAAGGCCAAAATACCTGGCTAATGTACTCATTGATGTTGGACATGGAAGAGTAGGAGTGTGTGCTGTACAAGTGGCAATGAACTACAGGAACAATTGGTATTCATACACTTTGTTATTTGCTGAAAAAGATTGAGTACCTTTGGGTTTTCTAGTAGTGCAGCCATGTCGATTCTTCATAACAAAACAGGGCAGCTAGCTCAGTCATTGTGAGAGTGGCAGAGACAAGAATAGTAGCACAACCACATAAAGCATGTTGTACAAGTCAACTAATAGCATTATATAAACCATCAAGTGTAGAATACCCTCCAGCTCATGGAACTGGCACACACCACCATTCACACACATCAAAAGGCTCCTAACACAACCACATAAAGCATGTTGTACAAGTCAACTAATAGCATTATATAAACCATCAAGTGTAGAATACCCTCCAGCTCATGGAACTGGCACACACCACCATTCACACACATCAAAAGGCTCCTAACACAACCACATAAAGCATGTTGTACAAGTCAACTAATAGCATTATATAAACCATCAAGTGTAGAATACCCTCCAGCTCATGGAACTGGCACACACCACCATTCACACACATCAAAAGGCTCCTAACACAACCACATAAAGCATGTTGTACAAGTCAACTAATAGCATTATATAAACCATCAAGTGTAGAATACCCTCCAGCTCATGGAACTGGCACACACCACCATTCACACACATCAAAAGGCTCCTAACACAACCACATAAAGCATGTTGTACAAGTCAACTAATAGCATTATATAAACCATCAAGTGTAGAATACCCTCCAGCTCATGGAACTGGCACACACCACCATTCACACACATCAAAAGGCTCCTAACACAACCACATAAAGCATGTTGTACAAGTCAACTAATAGCATTATATAAACCATCAAGTGTAGAATACCCTCCAGCTCATGGAACTGGCACACACCACCATTCACACACATCAAAAGGCTCCTAACACAACCACATAAAGCATGTTGTACAAGTCAACTAATAGCATTATATAAACCATCAAGTGTAGAATACCCTCCAGCTCATGGAACTGGCACACACCACCATTCACACACATCAAAAGGCTCCTAACACAACCACATAAAGCATGTTGTACAAGTCAACTAATAGCATTATATAAACCATCAAGTGTAGAATACCCTCCAGCTCATGGAACTGGCACACACCACCATTCACACACATCAAAAGGCTCCTAACACAACCACATAAAGCATGTTGTACAAGTCAACTAATAGCATTGTATAAACCATCAAGTGTAGAATACCCTCCAGCTCATGGAACTGGCACACACCACCATTCACACACATCAAAAGGCTCCTAACACAACCACATAAAGCATGTTGTACAAGTCAACTAATAGCATTGTATAAACCATCAAGTGTAGAATACCCTCCAGCTCATGGAACTGGCACACACCACCATTCACACACATCAAAAGGCTCCTAACACAACCACATAAAGCATGTTGTACAAGTCAACTAATAGCATTGTATAAACCATCAAGTGTAGAATACCCTCCAGCTCATGGAACTGGCACACACCACCATTCACACACATCAAAAGGCTCCTAAGTGTGGAGTAGTCAGCCATCTTGGCTCATTGAAAACCTCTAGGATTAATGATTGCAGAAGACTGATTAGTGAGGACTGCATTCGGATGAGTTGGTGAATATTCTATCACAGACAGGTCTAATAAAACTAAAATGGCTGCTCCACACACAGGACACGCTTTGTGTGATTGGTGTGGTGTGAAAAGCCATGAGTTGCGCAGTATTTTACCATAGAAGTATGATTCAAGTAAACCCAGATTGCTGCTCCACACCGGACAGACTTTTGGTCTACATCAATGTTACCGTGGCATGCAAAAGGGAACAAAGAATAGTAGCACTGAAACTTACCAGTCATGTCGTGATAGGCAACTAAGGAGATGAGACTGGCTACTTCATGCTGTAGGAACATTATGCTACAAAAACTTCAATAAAAAGGATCAGATCAGCATTTGATGGCCTGGAGAGTAGTCGTTGAAGACCTATGCTCTACATTGAGCAGAAAAGGGTTTGATTGATTGAATGACGAGGTGAATGTGTAGTTTTCTTCCCTAGAAGGGTTTCATGAGATCAGCAAAGCTACTTCCCATCCTTCTGTCTAATGTAAGTGGAGAGTTGAGTTATACAGCTTCTACCAAAATAAAACTGTGCTGCCACGTTATTGCCAATGCTGGAGTGATCTAGGGGCTTTTAAGGCTGAGGGCTACAAGTCGCTTCACCCCTGCTGTTGTCACTTTGTATGCTGGTTGGCTTTGTTTATTTCATCCCCAACAGAAAAAGTAACTTATGCTTTACTAAGGATTCGATCCACAGCCTACACTTGCCAGCAGGCAGGCATCTAAACCATTTGGCCACACACTCCTCTGAGAGGGAATAAGCAAAGTCCAGTTGGCTACTCAAATCTCTACAGCAGCGTTTCTCAACCGGGGTTCCACAGAAATCTTAGGGTTCCACAAGAAATTGCTTAGGGTTCCACACAAAAAAGTGATGAATAGGCTAATCATATGTAAATGTATTTGTGAATCATTTTTGTATTGAATTTCATATTTGTAATAGTCAGTTTAATCCATCATTTTGGAATGTTATCTGACTATAGGAATTTTAGTGGTTAAGCCATCATTTGAATGTTATCTGGCAATGAGAATTTTAGTCCATTTAAGCTCACTGGAAAACCCCCTTGAAAGACTGGCAACTAAATGACGAAACTTTCATGTGTCAACTATTGTCCGTTTTACAATGGTTGCAGTCATTTGCTGCCTAATATCTGAATAACCTTTATACCGATATGCGCGATTATTTGCACGTCAACTTATATTTTCAATGTCCCAAAAACTTACTAATTTACATTGTCAGGTAGTGCCATTTTCTTAGAGTGGCTAGTTCTTTTGATATTTGTTAGCAAAGGAATTATTTTGTACCTTAAGAAAATAATTTACTGTAAATTAAAAAACAAATGTCTTTTTTTTAAAGGCAATTTGTCTCCAATTTGATTGAGATTTTCTACATTAGGTTCCACATAATGCCCTTTTGTAATGTAGTTCATGTGTTTTAGGAGCTGTAAGAAATAAGTTGGCATTTCACTGAAAAAAATGTAAAAGCACACGATAAATAGAACATATGAAGTGAATACTTCAAATGGATTGGTTCAGTTTTAGAAATAGATGCTGGAGAAAACAATAAATGGTTATAATTCAGTTCTGAAATCCATCTTCTAGCTGATTGGGATGGTCCTGAATAGGACCATTAATAGGACTCTCTCTCACTCTCTCTTTCTATCTCTTGCTCTCAATCTCTTGCTCTCTCTCTCTCTTTCTATCTCTCACTTTCTCTCTCTTTGTTACTCTTTCTCATTCTCCCATTCTCTCATTCTCTCTCTCTCACTCTGTCTTTCTTACTCTCTCTCATTCTCTCTTTCTCTTTCTCTATCTTTCTCTCTCTCTCTCTATCTCTCTCTCTGTCTCTCTCTCTGCTTTCCCAAGTTATTTCATTGTTGTCTTTATTTGCTACACTTTTTTTATTTGACATAAACATGTCTGACCATGCAATGTGACAATTTTTTAAGAAGAAACATCCAGATAATTCTGTAGAGGCTAGTGATGAAGAGTTGCAGTCACCTGACAAATGCCACTGCAGTAGTGCCAAAACGGGAATTGAACAAACTGTTGTCCTTACAATGAAAGTTACCTATCAATAGGCTTTACCTGGACTGATAATCCAGGTTGGTATAGTCCATTGTGCGTAGTCTGTGTGATACAACTTACAAATCTGGCAATGGCTCCAGCAAAATTGAAAAGACACTACATGACAAATCATAGTCATATCAAAAATATAAGTGTCAATTATTTATAAATGCTACTGAAATCTGAAAATAAACATAGCACAGCTTTTGTGAACAAATTCAGTGTCAGTGAAAGGACTCTCAAAGCAAGTTATTTGGTAGAAGAAATTGTTGCACAAAAAAGGGAAGTCATACAGTTGGTGAGAAGCTAATAATGCCAGCATGTGCAATTATTGTAGTAGTTATTATCCGTTTTTGTTCTGTTTATATGTTTTATATACTTTGTTGGTTATTTATGTTTATGTTTTTGTGTGAGCTAAATTTGGTGTCTGATTAATCATTCATCATTGACCATTTTCGTCTTGTCAGACGATAGTAATTGTACCTTTAGCACAAAGCCCGGGCAGAAATGTAGAGACCATGTGTTGCCCAGGCAGTATGGTCCCTCTCTCAGTCTGCCTGGTTTGCTCCAAGGGAAAGGTGATACCAATACATTTGGAACAAGGCAAGCTGCAGAAGCTGCCGGATCAGCAGAGCAATGTTCTTTCTGTTCGCCTGTCGCGGCTTCACTCCTAGACCAGACGCCACAACACTCAGCTAAGGTTGTCTTCCCTCGCTCTAGGATAAGACATTGTATCCTCTTGCGTGTGCTCCTTCACACATCGTCGGTTGTTAGAATTGGTAGACGCAGGCCAGAGAACAGGTTGCACAGCCATATCTCACAAAATCCGACAAGATACGCCAGTATCTTATCTGCAAGGCTTCAGATGGTTTGAAATCAGAGTTTTCCTTGTCCTAGATGAGCTGCCTTCCTAGTCTTTCGAGCCCCATCTGCCAGAAACTACTGGTTTTAAGGCGCCAGTGGCTTGCCTTCCGCCCCTTCTCCTGTTAGTCAAAACAGTTCTGCAGGGAGACAGACTTTGTTGTCAGAGGCTATATGAGTCGCACGCCATAGAAGCATTTAGTTGGTGTTGAGAGTTCATCCTCAACCCACCCCCAGCTATAATAACATTGATTAATAGACCAGTGATTAATCAACAGTTTGATTTTAGTTGTATTTGTTTTATTAGAATATATTTCCTGATCAACTTGAAGTTTAGATATGAACCATTGTTATGTAGGGGTACTCCGAGACATGGATGGTATGTAAGGGTTCCTCAAGGGTAAAAAGGTTGAGAAATGCTGCCCAAGATGAACTCGATCATTGAGAATAAATGCCAAAATGGTCGCATATTTGATTGGCGAGATCCTTGCTAGTCTCCACTCAACTAGTCCATACCTCTAACAGATCCTTGCTAGTCTCCACTCAACTAGTCCATACCTCTAACAGATCCTTGCTAGTCTCCACTCAACTAGTGCATACCTCTAACAGATCCTTGCTAGTCTCCACTCAACTAGTGCATACCTCTAACAGATCCTTGCTAGTCTCCACTCAACTAGTGCATACCTCTAACAGATCCTTGCTAGTCTCCACTCAACTAGTCCATACCTCTAACAGATCCTTGCTAGTCTCCACTCAACTAGTCCATACCTCTAACAGATCCTTGCTAGTCTCCACTCAACTAGTCCATACCTCTAACAGATCCTTGCTAGTCTCCACTCAACTAGTGCATACCTCTAACAGATCCTTGCTAGTCTCCACTCAACTAGTGCATACCTCTAACAGATCCTTGCTAGTCTCCACTCAACTAGTGCATACCTCTAACAGATCCTTGCTAGTCTCCACTCAACTAGTGCATACCTCTAACAGATCCTTGCTAGTCTCCACTCAACTAGTGCATACCTCTAACAGATCCTTGCTAGTCTCCACTCAACTAGTGCATACCTCTAACAGATCCTTGCTAGTCTCCACTCAACTAGTCCATACCTCTAACAGATCCTTGCTAGTCTCCACTCAACTAGTCCATACCTCTAACAGATCCTTGCTAGTCTCCACTCAACTAGTCCATACCTCTAACAGATCCTTGCTAGTCTCCACTCAACTAGTCCATACCTCTAACAGATCCTTGCTAGTCTCCACTCAACTAGTGCATACCTCTAACAGATCCTTTGCTAGTCTCCACTCAACTAGTCCATACCTCTAACAGATCCTTGCTAGTCTCCACTCAACTAGTCCATACCTCTAACAGATCCTTGCTAGTCTCCACTCAACTAGTCCATACCTCTAACAAATCCATGCTAGTCTCCACTCAACTAGTCCATACCTCTAACAGATCCTTGCTAGTCTCCACTCAACTAGTCCATACCTCTAACAGATCCTTGCTAGTCTCCACTCAACTAGTCCATACCTCTAACAGATCCTTGCTAGTCTCCACTCAACTAGTCCATACCTCTAACAGATCCTTGCTAGTCTCCACTCAACTAGTCCATACCTCTAACAGATCCTTGCTAGTCTCCACTCAACTAGTCCATACCTCTAACAGATCCATGCTAGTCTCCACTCAACTAGTCCATACCTCTAACAGATCCATGCTAGTCTCCACTCAACTAGTCCATACCTCTAACAGATCTATGCTAGTCTCCACTCAACTAGTCCATACCTCTAACAGAACCTTGCTAGTCTCCACTCTAGTGCAAACTTCTAACAGATCCTTGCTATAGTCTCCACTCAGCTAGTGTATACCTCTAAAACCTCACAGACACCCGAACATACTTTTAGATTTTGAATGAATGTTGAATCTCTTACAATGTCAAATACACAAAGTGTGTTTGTGTCACAATATTCACAATGTTTTTTTAAAAATTGTCTTTCATTAATTCTTTAACTACAAAAAATAAATGCTTACAAGATATTTTGTGTGTTTGTTCATCTTCCTTTTTGTTTTTAAAGAGAGAATGTTTAGGTTTGGTGTTTGTTCTCATTTAGGCCATTAGAACATGTCTGCAGATATTTGAGACCTCTGGATGCTTGGTGCAGAATGATAAGGTCACGACAGGACAGGCGCCTCAAGCCACGACATGACAGGCGCCTCACACCACGACAGGACAGGCGCCTCAAGCCACGACATGACATGACAGGACAGGCGCCTCAAGCCACGACATGACAGAACAGGGGCCTCAAGCCACGACATGACATGACAGGCGCCTCAAGCCACGACATGACAGAACAGGGGCCTCACGACATGACAGGACAGGCGCCTCAAGCTACGACATGACAGGACAGAACAGGGGCCTCACGACATGACAGGACAGGCGCCTCAAGCTACGCCAGAACAGGACATGGGCCTCCCACCACGACATGACAGGACAGGCGCCTTAAGCCACGACATGACAGGACAGGATATGTGCCTCACACCACGACATGACAGGCGCCTCAAGCCACGACAGGACAGGACATGGGCCTCAAGTCACGACATGACAGGACAGGCGCCTCAAGCCACGACATGACATGACAGGACAGGCGCCTCAAGCCATGACATGACAGGCGCCTCACACCACGACATGACAGGACAGGCGCCTCAAGCCACGACATGACAGGATAGGTACCTCAAGCTACTAGTTGCTTGTGAGGAGCTACTGTCTGGGAGTCACGGCAATGAAAGAGCTGATAACTGAGACAGATGCCTCAATCCTTGACTAGCGTTTGTGTGATCCACTGCCCTGGTCATGTAGGTGGTCTAAGCCTGAATGAGCTGCTACTGGCCTTGAAACCAACCAAAGTTATGTCATGAGGCACGGATATGTGGCAACATTTTGTTAGTTGATCAATGACATCCTCTTAGCATTGAAAACACTGAGAGACAAGTTATCTCTTCACAGACGCACTGTCAGTGACTGCGGCACTGCGCAGCCAGACAAATACAGACCTAAAGGAACTATGAGTGATACTCTATAAACTATAACGAACACACACGCAATCTTGGCTTCGGTCGCAAGGTCTTCACAGAAAACAACACAAATCAAAACACCTAACACAACAACGGATACTACATGAATCTGGTGACGGTCATTTGTTGGAAAGAGTAGACAGTCAGGAATGTGTCTTCTGTTCGCTTGTTGTCCTGCTTGACCCTTTCAGCGTTAGGTTATGGAGTGGTTTTTTGGATGGTCCCTAGTTTGTACTTCCTACATGGGGATATTTACTGCTTCTGTTATTTCTGCTATCCATCGTTTGCGTGGTCGGCCCTTGGCTTTGTATCCATTGTATATATATAGCAGAGCTTTCGGATGGATACTATCTGGTGTTTGACGTGTCACGTGGCCGAACCATTTGGTTTGCTGTCTCTTGATGTGGTCTAGCACTGGTGTTGTACCTACTTGTCTCCTAATATCTTCGTTTCTGATTATATCCATTCTTGTTACGCCAAGCACTGTGCATAGGCATTTCATCTCTGTTGTTACTATGTTTCTTTTATCTTTGTTTGTTAATGGCACTGATAGCCCACTGTGGGTATGAATTTTGTGTTGTATAGAGTTCTTTTTGTATCCATTGACATGTGCTTACATAGTAATTTCGGGAACATTTTCTTTATTACATCTGTTTTGGATTTTGGTGTCGCTTTTGCCATCTGCTGAGATTATGTTACCTGAAATTGTTCACCTGTTTTACTTGTGGTTCTGTATGAATATTGTTGTTTTTATTTCATTTCTTGCAATCGTCATAACTTCAGTTTTTTCTATGTGGAATTTCATACTGTAATCCGAACAGACCTCATTATGATTGTTAATATGTTCCCTGTAGTTGTTTGTCTGAGATTGCTATTATTGTTTGGTCATCAGCAAAGGGGAGTTCATTTAAGTGATCACTGGGGTTGTTTCCCTTACTAATGTTGGCTTTTTTACATATTGCATCTATATATGTGATAACCTGTAAAGGAGATAATACATAAAGGGCACATTAGTGATGGATAGAAGTGACATTTTGAAATCAATCAATGACCGCCTGCTGGATGAGGACACCGCCATAGATGAAGCAGCAATCCACAGACTGCAAAGTTTCGACACTAAACGAGGTTCGAGCGGAGTGGGGCAAATGAAAGAACGGAGCAGGAGCGTGTACAGCCAGCGAGCTACAGGGACCATCAGCATCCATACCTTACGCCATTTGATGAGAGAGACTGAGCACCTATGGGTATGCCCGGAGTGCAGTGAAGTTGATTCTTAGAAACAAACACACATTTGCCGTACACCGGTCCTAATATTACATTTTATCGGAATAGCCTGCGTTTGTTCATGCTGTACATTGGTTATTCACATGAAGACTTTTATATACGTTAATAAAATGTTTATTTACCCCATAACGCTCCAATGTTATCCACAATTGGTATCTATTCACTGGATGGAATGCCTTTTCTCGGATCTATGAAAACAACGTGCAGTGTCTGATCGTACCGGTACTATATTGTTTTGTCCGCTAGTTGTCTGAGCGCGAAGATTGCACCTGTACAGCTCCTGTCTTTACCTAAATCCCGTGTTGTCTGAGCGCGAAGATTGCACCTGTACAGCTTCTGTCTTTACCTAAATCCCGTGTTGTCTGAGCGCGAAGATTGCACCTGTACAGCTTCTGTCTTTACCTAAATCCCGTGTTGTCTGAGCGCGAAGATTGCACCTGTACAGCTTCTGTCTTTACCTAAATCCCGTTTTGTCTGAGCGCGAAGATTGCACCTGTACAGCTTCTGTCTTTACCTAAATCCCGTTTGTGCTTCACTAAGCTGCGGTTCCATGACTGACGCATAGTATTTTTTCTAGTATTTTCCAGAATATCTGTCCAGTATGGCGGAACAACGAAATGCATCTATATTTTGTGCAGTCGTTTTTGCTGCTTTTTGCATATGGGAAGTATTGTTGCACTTTTGTAGTCTTCTTTTGTTTCTTATTTAATCCACACTAGGTTTTCTAGTCTGTGTTGCCAGGCTATTCTTACATCTGTTGTTGCCTTGATTAGTTCGACAGGGATGCCATCCAGCCCTGGTGACTTGTTTGATGTTGCCTCTTGTATAACGTTTTATATCTCTCATTTAGTTATAACCGGTTCTAGCTCTGGTGTGATTTCTGTATTGCTCTCTTGTGTTCCGGATATGTCTCCAGTATCAAGTAGCTCTTCCAAATATTGTTGTCATTTTTCTAGGATCTTTCGTTTGCCGTGTATATCATTCCCCTTTTCATCACTTATGATTTCTGTTGGGTCATAACAGCGGTCTCTGTGTCTCACTATTTTTATTTCTTTGTACAAGTTTCAGGGATGTGTGGGAAGGAGTGGTCACGGCACCCCAGCTATGACAGATTAGGTCAGTAAGGAGATGGTCAAAGGATTATTTCATGTCAGGTAGAATTCCCTGCATTCAATCAGACAAAGGTTTATTTCATGTCAGGTAGAATTCCCTGCATTCAATCAGACAAAGGTTTATTTCATGTCAGGTAGAATTCCCTGCATTCAATCAGACAAAGGTTTATTTCTGTCATCTAATCAGACAAAGGTTTATTTCTGTCATCTAATCAGACAAAGGTTTATTTCATGTCAGGTAATATTTCTGTCATCTAATCAGACACACGATTGTCTGACGACATGCAGCATTCCTGGCAATCAATCCCCTACAGCCGAACGGTCAGCGACTCAGATATAGGTGCAGTCACGTATCTTTCCTGGTTTGCCTTTCGAACTTTCACTTTACTTTTAGCAGTAACTGTGGGGATGGTTTCCTTCCCGCGGCTTACTATACCTGGGTAGGGGTCTGTAATTTTGGTATCCAACCAGGCATATTAAGTGCTTGATGCAAGGTAGGCAAATAATGTATAAACTCAATGGGGTCTTTTTCTTTGGAGTACAACGTGTTATCCCAGTTGAAACGATAGCCAATGGGGGAAGAATGGATCCACACATGTGATAGAATGATAGAGTACCAGAAACCATCATAACCTTAGGCAAGGAATGCAGAGAACGGAGCAACGGGAGAGCAGAGCACGAGGGGAATCAGCTGATAACTGAGAACACCTAGGAGAGTGGTGCGTCATATACACCGACAGATCAGTGCTGCGCAGTGGGACATCGGGCTGGGGCTTCTTTGCTAGAGTGAGAGAACTGGTCGTTGCTGAGCGCAGTAGAGCATACCTGTCAACAACCTCCAATATGAGAATGGAGACGGAAGCAGTGACCTCAGCGCTGAGGATATCTTAGACTTCTTTAACAGGGGCAGTCATCACGACAGACGTGCAAGCCGTACTTCAGAAGATTCAGAAGAGATGGCTTACGAGTGGATAGCAGCTGTTTAGGCCTCTAACCTCCAAGGTTTGAAATGGATCTACTGTCCTGGTCATGCTGGGGGTCAGAGCAATGAAAGAGCTGACATCATGGCTTCACAAGTTCCCATCATGGGCACATTAGTGATGGATAGAAGTGACATTTTGAAATCAATCAATGACCGCCTGTTAAATGAGGACATTGCAATAGAAGAAGCAGCAATCCACAGGCTGCAAAGTTTTGACATTAAACAAGATTCGAGCGGAGTAGGGCGCACAGGACAGAGCAAGAGAGTGTACAACCAGCGAGCTACATGCACCATCAGCATCTACAAGTATACCATGCACTATTTGCTGAGAAAGACTGGGCACCTATGTGTATGCCCGGAGTGCAGTGACGTCAATTCTTAGAAACAACAGGAGTACAATGTTGAACCAAGGACTTTACTCAGACCACCTCTCTCATGTGTGAGCGCCGGGTGCGTGCTTGAAGTTGTAAGGTCACCGAGACGGCACATGTCGTGTTCATCTGTAGTTTGCATACGCAACACATATGTAACAGTTCCAGCCCGAGCATGAGCGTTTAGGGCAGGGGTGATGTGGTTGGCGACTCTGAGAACAAAGGTACCTGAATGTGTGCCAAGATCACTCACCGTCTCGATACTAAGTCAACAAAGGAAAACGGAGTTGGGGGAAAGAATGTGTTTACAGGTAAGAGGCTAGGTGTTGACCACTGGCGTTCCGATTTGGGTAGTGTGGGATGAGTGACAGACAAGAGGTCATCTCCCTGAGCCATCCCCCAGAGATCCATTGGACTGCTCTGATACTGCTTGAGACTATATAATACTAGACAAAGTTTAGCTCATGCAGACTGGCCAGAGAGAGAGAGAGAGAGAGAGAGAGAGAGAGAATTTAGCTAGGAGTCAGTTTAGTTCACCGACTTAATAGAAGAGTGATTGATAGGCTGTTTTTACGAATGTGTGAGAACAGGGTCGCTGAACCAGCATACGCCTTCAAGTCTTGGCCAGTCTCTCTATAAGGTGTGTGTTGGGCGCCCTGTGTTTAGAAGAGATCTGAATGTGTATTGTACGTGCAGAACACCTTGTGAACGATGTATGTTCGGAAGAGTTACGCAAGTGTACAGATAGACTAGATGAGATCTAGATGTGTGTGTGTAGACACCGAGGGAACGATGTATGTTCCAGAGCATGGGTATACGCAGATCGAGTGAGTGTGTGATCAAATGTGAGTATACGTTGAATATATTAAATGTATTATGTCCAGATCACCCGCCTGGGGGGATTTGAGTGTCACAGAATACGAACGTGAGGACGAGTTTTTGAGAGTATGTTGCGGGAGCAGATAAGGGGAGGGGAGTGTGCGGCTAGAACTCGGTTAGACTAGTTGGGAGCAACATTAATAGCTTATAAACTCCGAGTATCTATAAGATGTATTTCTTGTGTTGTTTGTAATCACATTGCACTCACTTTAATAGTTGTTGTATGAGTATAATATAATAAATATGCCACCTGCTGCGTGCTATGTTATTTGCTGTGTGTGGTCGTGAATGATGTGGATGAGTGTGGTAACATTATAGATAGTGGAAACCTGGACACTGCTAAACATGCCCAAACCAACAATGCAGTATCTACCACGTTATTGGAGGACGTTTGGCGCCTGATTGACGTTTGACGTCTGATTGACGTTTGGCGCCTGATTTATGCGTATGAATTAGGTGTCGTAAAGAGACTGTCAATGTTCGTCGCTCCCTTGCCCTTTGAGCGACTCGAGACCACTCATACCTCACAGCCACCTGCCATGGTTAGGTTGATCTTGCTGTAGTGTTGGCTCTTGCTTGTCATTATTGCTCGTTATCCGGAGGAAGCAAACCCTTAGAACACGTTAGGAGGAAGCAACATCTTAGAACACGTTAGGAGAAAGCAAACCCTTAGAACATGCAGAATGAAACCAACCCTTAGAACACGTTAGGAGGAAGCAAACCCTTAGAACATGCAGGAGGGAGCAAACCATTAGAACACGTTAGGAGGAAGCAACATCTTAGAACACGTTAGGAGGAAGCAAACCCTTAGAACACGTTAGGAGGAAGCAACATCTTAGAACACGTTAGGAGGAAGCAAACCCTTAGAACATGCAGGAGGAAGCAAACCATTAGAACACGTTAGGAGGAAGCAAACCCTTAGAACACGTTAGGAGGAAGCAAACCCTTAGAACATGCAGAAGAATGCAAACCATTAGAACATGTAGAAGGATGCAAACACTTAGAATATGCAGGAGGAAGCAAACCCTTAGAACATACAGGAGGGAGCAAACCATTAGAACATGCAGGAGGGAGCAAACCCTTAGAACATCCAGGAGGATGCAAACCCGTAGAACATGCAGGAGGAAGCAGCCTCTTAGAACACGATAGGAGGAAGCAAACTCTTAGAACATGCAGGAGGAAGCAAACCTTTAAAACATGCAAAATGAAGCAAACCTTTAGAATATGCAGGAGGAAGCAACAAACACTTAGCACACGCAGGAGGAAGCAAACCTTTAGAACGTGCAGAAGGAAGCAAACCTTTAAAACATGCAGAAGGAAGCAAACCTTTAGAACACGTTAGGAGGAAGCAAACCATTAATTAGAGCACGTTAGGAGGAAGCAAACCCTGAGAACACGTTAGGAGGAAGCAAACCATTAGAACACGTTAGGAGGTAGCAGACCCTCACATAAAATACATGCCGAAGTCGGATGCACTGGGCCAATAGACGCAAAATAATAATATAGTGTAACTTACACCGGCTTGGAGAATAGGAGAAATGGCTAACGAAAAGAAAAAATAATAATAATTTCTCATCTGTTGAAGTGTGGGTACGATTGGGGCTGAGCCAGTCTGTTGATATCATTATTTAGGCATTGCTCTGCCTTTCTGGCGGTTATTTAGGCATTGCTAGGCCTTTCTGATGGTTATTTTGGTATTGCTGGGCCTTTCTGACAGTTATTTAGGCATTGCTAGGCCTTTCTGGCGGTTATTTAGGCATTGCTCAGCCTTTCTGGCGGTTATTTAGGCATTGCTCAGCCTTTCTGGCGGTTATTTAGGTATTGCTCAGCCTTTCTGGCGGCTATTTAGGCATTGCTCAGCCTTTCTGGCGGTTATTTAGGGATTGCTCAGCCTTTCTGGCGGTAATTTAGGTATTGCTGGGCCTTTCTGGCGGTTATTTAGGCACTGCTCAGCCTTTCTGGCGGCTATTTAGGCATTGCTCAGCCTTTCTGGCGGCTATTTAGGCATTGCTTAGCCTTTCTGGCGGCTATTTAGGCATTGCTCTGTCATCAGAAACCTTGTGTGATTAAGTACTTCTCAGTCAAAAGTAATGCCTTTGTTTTTCAAATTTAGTTTTCTGAAGACTTCCTCCTCAAGGGCCGCTGTTTTTGAGAGATTGTATCGCCCTGTCGCACCGTGAATGTGTCTCTAGATTGGCTACTAGAAAAGGGTCATCTATATTGAGCAGCCTGGAACCCAACCCCACCCCCCCCCCCCCACAGCCCCCTACTCCCCCACCCCCATTTTTCCCTACAAGCTTTACATACTTTTCTTCAATGCCCTGATTTCTGGAAACATTTACCGCTGCAGTTAGTCAATGGTGTCGACGACTTTTCAGAATCCACAAACACAAGACATACATCGTGATGTGCTTCCATTGTCCTCTCCATTAACTGGTTTATTGTTTGGAGGTGGTCGGTAGTTGAGTAGCCCAATCCTGGAGCCTGCCTGCTGGTTGATTAGAGGTGGTCGGTAGTTGAGTAGCCCAATCATGTAGCCTGCTTGCTGGCTGATTAGAGGTGGTCGGTAGTTGAGTAGCCCAATCATGTAGCCTGCTTGCTGGCTGATTAGAGGTGGTCGGTAGTTGAGTAGCCAAATCATGTAGCCTGCTTGCTGGCTGATTAGAGGTGGTCGGTAGTTGAGTAGCCCAATCATGTAGCCTGCTTGCTGGCTGATTAGAGGTGGTCGGTAGTTGAGTAGCCAAATCATGTAGCCTGCTTGCTGGCTGATTAGAGGTGGTCGGTAGTTGAGTAGCCAAATCATGTAGCCTGCTTGCTGGCTGATTAGAGGTGGTCGGTAGTTGAGTAGCTCAATCATGTAGCCTGCTTGCTGGCTGATTAGAGGTGGTCGGTAGTTGAGTAGCCCAATCATGTAGCCTGCTTGCTGGCTGATTAGAGGTGGTCGGTAGTTGAGTAGCCCAATCATGTAGCCTGCTTGCTGGCTGATTAGAGGTGGTCGGTAGTTGAGTAGCACAATCATGTAGCCTGCCTGCTGGTTGATTAGAGGTGGTCGGTAGTTGAGTAGCCCAATCATGTAGCCTGCCTGCTGGTTGATTAGAGGTGGTCGGTAGTTGAGTAGCCCAATCATGTAGCCTGCTTGCTGGCTGATTAGAGGTGGTCGGTAGTTGAGTAGCCCAATCATGTAGCCTGCCTGCTGGTTGATTAGAGGTGGTCGGTAGTTGTGTAGCCCAATCATGTAGCCTGCCTGCTGGTTGATTAGAGGTGGTCGGTAGTTGAGTAGCCCAATCTTGTAGCCTGCCTGCTGGTTGATTAGAGGTGGTCGGTAGTTGAGTAGCCCAATCATGTAGCCTGCTTGCTGGCTGATTAGAGGTGGTCGGTAGTTGAGTAGCCCAATCATGTAGCCTGCTTGCTGGCTGATTAGAGGTGGTCGGTAGCAGAGCTTCTTGGCTTCTTCTTGCTCTGTTGGTTGATTGTTATCAAATTGCCTCTCAAGTCTGCTGACAACGACCCTTGTAAAAAGTTTGCTCAGGCATGAAAGCAAATAGATCGGATTGTAGTTCACCAGTTACTCTGTGTTTCTTTTCATGTCAATCATAATTTCTTGTGCTGTTTTTCATTGATCAGGCATTCGACACGCAAAAACTAAATTTAAAAAAACGAAATATTTAAAATGTTCGTATTGTGTTCACCATTGCGTTTTTTATATTAAAAGACAAAATATCAATTAGTAGTTGCATTTGTCTGTATACATTTGCATAAACCCTTCAGGGTTGAATCTTGTTGAACACGCTGTGAGCTTCTTAGTTGACCTAATCGCACATACTCTGCGCATTATAAAACATATACAAAGGATGATTGATTTATATTTGTATAGCAAACAAGCTGTTGCAGGGTGAGGCAGCTGTCGCTACGCTTAGCGTCCCCTCTTATCGAAGGGGTGAAGTGAAAAGTGGAGTGCCACAGAGCTCGGTTTTGGGACCAATATTGTTCTTGATATATATATAAACGATTTGGACATTGATATTGTATCCATGATTGCGAAATTTGCGGACAACACTAAACTGTGTAGGAGTGTATCATCTATAGCAGAGGAAGATATATTGAGGTCGGATTCAGATAACATTCAAGATGGATCTGTGCAATGGCAAATGGAATTTAATAGACATAAATGTGCAGTCATCCACATTGGTAGATCCAATATAGAACATAATTACAGAATGGGCGAGAACAATATTAGAATAATAGAAAAGGAAAGAGACCTAGGGGTTATAATAGAGCTTACGGATAAAGTGAGTGAGCAAGTCCAGGTAACAGTGAGTAAGGAAAATGCAATGTTAGGTATGATAAAAACATAGGAATAAGCAAGTGATTGTCAAACTGTATAAAGCATTAGACCTAGATTAGAGACAAAACTGATAGTGGGATTCCAGAATTACAGTTATGAGAAAAAAATCTGAAAAATCGGCTTACAGTGTCTAGAAAAGAGAAGAATTCGAGGTGACTTAATACAAGTTTATAAGATAATCCCAGGAAAGGTTAAATTAGACTATAACAAGTTTATCAAAATGCAATCACCAACAAGAACAAGAGAGCACATAAACGAATTAACTAAAGAAAGGTCTGGATTGGAGGTTAGGAAAAATTTTTTTAGTCAGAGAGCGGTGAATGCTTGGAATGCATTGCCCCAAGTGTTAGTGGAGGCAGGGACAGTTAATGCATTTCAGAATAGATTGGATGCACATAGCTTTTAGAACATGTTAATGCAAATGAAACTGGTTGTATACACACTCTGATGAGTCTTCTAAACCAGTATTAAAACATTACGTTAAGGTAAGTCTGTGTGTGTGACTGACCAGGACCAAGATACAGTGGCACCAAACTTTGAGGGGTTTGTGGGGGATAGGTTGCCATAAGGAACAGAGGCACCAAACTTTGAGGGGTTTGTGGGGGATAAGTTGCCATAAGGAACAGAGGCACCAAACTTTGAGGGGTTTGTGGGGGATAAGTTGCCATAAGGAACAGAGGCACCCCACTTTGAGAAGTTTGTGGGGGATAAGTTGCCATAAGGAACAGAGGCACAAAACTTTGAGGGCTTTGTGGGGGATAAGTTTCCCTGAGGTAGTGGCACCAAACTTTGAGGGGTTTGTGGGGGATAAGTTGCCATAAGGAACAGAGGCACCAAACTTTGAGGGGTTTGTGGGGGATAAGTTGCCATAAGGAACAGAGGCACCAAACTTTGAGGGGTTTGTGGGGGATAAGTTGCCAAAAGGAACAGAGGCACAAAACTTTGAGGGGTTTGTGGGGGATAAGTTTCCCTGAGGTAGAGGCCCCAAACTTTGAGGGGTTTGTGGGGGATAAGTTTCCCTGAGGTACAGTGGCACCAAACGTTGAGGGGTTTGTGGGGGATAAGTTTCCCTGAGGTAGTGGCACCAAACTTTGAGGGGTTTGTGGGGGATAAGTGTCCCTGAGGTAGTGGCACCAAACTTTGAGGGGTTTGTGGGGGATAAGTTTACCTGAGGCAGTGGCACCAAACTTTGAGGAGTTTGTGGGGGATAAATTTCCCTGAGGTAGTGGCACCAAACTTTGAGGGGTTTGTGGGGGATAAGTTTACCTGAGGTAGTGGCACCAAACTTTGAGGGGTTTATGTGGGATAAGTTTCCCTGAGGTAGTGGCACCAAACTTTGAGGGGTTTGTGGGGGATAAGTTTACCTGAGGTAGTGGCACCACACTTTGAGGGGTTTGTGGGGGATAAGTTTCCCTGAGGTAGTGGCACCAAACTTTGAGGGGTTTGTGTGGGACAAGTTGCCATAAGGAACACAGGCATCAAACTTTGAGGGGTTTGTGGGGGATAAGTTTCCCTGAGGTAGAGGCTCCAAAATTTGAGGGGTTTGTGTGGGACAAGTTGCACTAAGGAACACAGGCATCAAACTTTGAGGGGTTTGTGGGGGATAAGTTTCCCTGAGGTACAGTGGCACCAAACTTTAAGTGGTTTGTGGGGGATAAGTTTCCCTGAGGTACAGAGGCAACAAACTTTGAGGGATTTGTGGGGGATAAGTTTCCCTGAGGTACAGTGGCACCAAACTTTGAGGGGTTTGTGGGGGATAAGTTTCCCTGAGGTAGTGGCACCAAACTTTGGGGGGTTTGTGGGGGATAAGTTTCCCTGAGGTAGTGGCACCAAACTTTGAGGGGTTTGTTGGGGATACGTTTCTCTGAGGTACAGAGACACCAAACTTTGAGTGGTTTGTGGGGGAAAAGTTTCCCTGAGGTACAGAGGCACCAAACTTTGAGGGTTTTGTGCGGGATAAGTTTCCCTGAGGTACAGTGGCACCAAACTTTGAGTGGTTTGTGGGGGATAAGTTTCCCTGAGGTACAGTGGCACCAAACTTTGAGGGGTTTGTGGGGCATAAGTTTCCCTGAGGTACAGAGGCACCAAACTTTGAGGGGTTTGTGGGGGATAAGTTTCCCTGAGGTACAGTGGCACCAAACTTTGAGTGGTTTGTGGGGGATAAGTTTCTCTGAGGTACAGGGGCACCAAACTTTGAGTGGTTTGTGGGGGATATGTTTCCCTGAGGTAGTGGCACCAAACTTTGAGGGGTTTGTGGGGGATAAGTTTCCATAAGGAACAGAGGCACCAAACTTTGAGGGGTTTGTGGGGGATAAGTTTCCCTGAGGTACAGTGGCACCAAACTTTAAGGGGTTTGTGGGGGATAAGTTTCCCTGAGGTACAGTAGCACCAAACGTTGAGGGGTTTGTGGGGGATAAGTGTCCCTGAGGTAGTGGCACCAAACTTTGAGGGGTTTGTGGGGGATAAGTGTCCCTGAGATAGTGGCACCAAACCTTGAGGGGTTTGTGGGGGATAAGTTTCACTGAGGTAGTGGCACCAAACTTTGAGGAGTTTGTGGGGAATAAATTTCCCTGAGGTAGTGGCACCAAACTTTGAGGGGTTTGTGGGGGATAGGTTTACCTGAGGTAGTGGCACCAAACTTTGAGGGGTTTATGGGGGGATAAGTTTCCCTGAGGTAGTGGCACCAAACTTTGAGGGGTTTGTGGGGGATAAGTTTACCTGAGGTAGTGGCACCACACTTTGAGGGGTTTGTGGGGGATAAGTTTCCCTGAGGTAGTGGCACAAAACTTTGAGGGGTTTGTGGGGGATAGGTTTCCATGAAGTAGTGGCACCAAACTTTGAGGGGTTTGGGGAGGATAAGTTTCCCTGAGGTAGTGGCACTACACTTTGAGGGGTTTGTGGGGGATAAATGTCCCTGAGGTAGTGGCACCAAACTTTGAGAGGTTTGTGGGGGATAAGTTGCCATAAGGAACAAAGGCACCAAACTTTGTGGGTTTGTAGGGGATAAGTTTCCCTGAGGTAGAGGCACCAAACTTTGAGGAGTTTATGTTGGATAAGTTGCCATAAGGAACACAGGCATCAAACTTTGAGGGGTTTGTGGGAGATAAGTTTCCCTGAGGTACAGTGGCACCAAACTTTGAGTGGTTTGTGGGGGATAAGTTTCCCTGAGGTACAGAGGCAACAAACTTTGAGGGATTTGTGGGGTATAAGTTTCCCTGAGGTACAGTGGCACCAAAATTTGAGGGGTTTGTGGGGGATAAGTTTCCCTGAGGTAGTGGCACCAAACTTTGAGGGGTTTGTGGGGGATAAGTTTCCCTGAGGTAGTGGCACCAAACTTTTAGGGATTTGTTGGGGATACGTTTCTCTGAGGTACAGAGACACCAAACTTTGAATGGTTTGTGGGGGATAAGTTTCCCTGAGGTACAGAGGCACCAAACTTTGAGGGTTTTGTGCGAGATAAGTTTCCCTGAGGTACAGTGGCACCAAACTTTGAGTGGTTTGTGGGGGATAAGTTTCCCTGAGGTACAGTGGCACCAAACTTTGAGGGGTTTGTTGGGCATAAGTTTCCCTGAGGTACAGAGGCACCAAACTTTGAGGTGTTTGTGGGGGATAAGTTTCCCTGAGGTACAGTGGCACCAAACTTTGAGTGGTTTGTGGGGGATAAGTTTCCCTGAGGTACAGGGGCACCAAACTTTAAATGGTTTCTGGGGGATATGTTTCCCTGAGGTAGTGGCACCAAACTTTGAGGGGTTTGTGGGGGATAAGTTTCCATAAGGAACAGAGGCACCAAACTTTGAGGGGTTTGTGGGGGATAAGTTTCCCTGAGGTACAGTGGCACCAAATTTTGAGGGGTTTGTGGGGGATAAGTTTCCCTGAGGTACAGTGGCACCAAACGTTGAGGGGTTTGTGGGGGATAAGTTTCCCTGAGGTAGTGGCACCAAACTTTGAGGGGTTTGTGGGGGATAAGTGTCCCTGAGGTAGTGGCACCAAACTTTGAGGAGTTTGTGGGGGATAGGTTTCCCTGAGGTAGTGGCACCAAACTTTGAGAAGTTTGTGGGGGATAAATTTCCCTGAGGTAGTGGCACCAAACTTTGAGGGGTTTGTGGGGGATAAGTTTACCTGAGGTAGTGGCACCAAACTTTGAGGGGTTTATGGGGGATAAGTTTCCCTGAGGTAGTGGCACCAAATTTTGAGGGGTTTGTGGGGGATAGGTTTCACTGAGGTAGTGGCACCACACTTTGAGGGGTTTGTGGGGGATAAGTTTCCCTGAGGTAGTGGCACCAAACTTTGAGGGGTTTGTGGGGGATAAGTTTCCATGAAGTAGTGGCACCAAACTTTGAGGGGTTTGTGGGGGATAAGTTTCCCTGAGGTAGTGGCACCACACTTTAAGGGGTTTGGGGGGGATAAATTTCCCTGAGGTAGTGGCACCAAACTTTGAGGGGTTTGTGGGGGATAGGTTGCCTTAAGGAACAAAGGCACCAAACTTTGAGGGGTTTGTGGGGGATAAGTTTCCCTGAGGTAGAGGCACCAAACTTTGAGGGGTTTGTGGGGGATAAGTTGCCATAAGGAATACATGCATCAAACTTTGAGGGGTTTGTGGGGGATAAGTTTCCCTGAGGTACAGTGGCAACAAACTTTGAGTGGTTTGTGGGGGATAAGTTTCCCTGAGGTACAGAGGCAACAAACTTTGAGGGATTTGTGGGGGATAAGTTTCCCTGAGGTACAGTGGCACAAAACTTTGAGGGGTTTGTGGGGGATAAGTTTCCCTGAGGTAGTGGCACCAAACTTTGAAGGGTTTGTGGGGGATAAGTTTCCCTGAGGTAGTGGCACCAAACTTTGAGGGGTTTGTGGGGGATACGTTTCTCTGAGGTACAGAGACACCAAACTTTGAGTGGTTTGTGGGGGATAAGTTTCCCTGAGGTACAGAGGCACCAAACTTTGAGGGTTTTGTGCGGGATAAGTTTCCCTGAGGTACAGTGGCACCAAACTTTGAGTGGTTTGTGGGGGATAAGTTTTCCTGAGGTACAGTGGCACCAAACTTTGAGGGGTTTGTGGGGCATAAGTTTCCCTGAGGTACAGAGGCACCAAACTTTGAGGGGTTTGTGGGGGATAAGTTTCCCTGGGGTACAGTGGCACCAAACTTTGAGTTGTTTGTGGGGGATAAGTTTCCCTGAGGTACAGAGGCACCAAACTTTGAGTGGTTTGTGGGGGATATGTTTCCCTGAGGTAGTGGCACCAAACTTTGAGGGGTTTGTAGGGGATAAGTTTCCATAAGGAACACAGGCACCAAACTTTGAGGGGTTTGTGGGGGATAAGTTTCCCTGAGGTACAGTGGCACCAAACTTTGAGGGGTTTGTGGGGGATAAGTTTCCCTGAGGTACAGTGGCACAAAACGTTGAGGGGTTTGTGGGGGATAAGTTTCCCTGAGGTACTGGCACCAAACTTTGAGGGGTTTTTGGGGGATAGGTGTCCCTGAGGTAGTGGCACCAAACCTTGAGGGGTTTGTGGGGGATAAGTTTCCCTGAGGTAGTGGCACCAAACTTTGAGGAGTTTGTGGGAGATAAATTTCCCTGAGGTAGTGGCACCAAACTTTGAGGGGTTTGTGGGGGATAAGTGTACCTGAGGTAGTGGCACCAAACTTTGAGGGGTTTATGGGGGATAAGTTTCCCTGAGGTAGTGGCACCAAACTTTGAAGGGTTTGTGGGGGATAAGTTTCACTGAGGTAGTGGCACCACACTTTGAGGGGTTTGTGGGGGATAAGTTTCCCTGAGGTAGTGGCACCAAACTTTGGGGGGTTTTTGGGGGATAAGTTTCCCTGAGGTAGTGGCACCAAACTTTGAGGGGTTTGTTGGGGATACGTTTCTCTGAGGTACAGAGACACCAAACTTTGAGTGGTTTGTGGGGGAAAAGTTTCCCTGAGGTACAGAGGCACCAAACTTTGAGGGTTTTGTGCGGGATAAGTTTCCCTGAGGTACAGTGGCACCAAACTTTGAGTGGTTTGTGGGGGATAAGTTTCCCTGAGGTACAGTGGCACCAAACTTTGAGGGGTTTGTGGGGCATAAGTTTCCCTGAGGTACAGAGGCACCAAACTTTGAGGGGTTTGTGGGGGATAAGTTTCCCTGAGGTACAGTGGCACCAAACTTTGAGTGGTTTGTGGGGGATAAGTTTCTCTGAGGTACAGGGGCACCAAACTTTGAGTGGTTTGTGGGGGATATGTTTCCCTGAGGTAGTGGCACCAAACTTTGAGGGGTTTGTGGGGGATAAGTTTCCATAAGGAACAGAGGCACCAAACTTTGAGGGGTTTGTGGGGGATAAGTTTCCCTGAGGTACAGTGGCACCAAACTTTAAGGGGTTTGTGGGGGATAAGTTTCCCTGAGGTACAGTAGCACCAAACGTTGAGGGGTTTGTGGGGGATAAGTGTCCCTGAGGTAGTGGCACCAAACTTTGAGGGGTTTGTGGGGGATAAGTGTCCCTGAGATAGTGGCACCAAACCTTGAGGGGTTTGTGGGGGATAAGTTTCACTGAGGTAGTGGCACCAAACTTTGAGGAGTTTGTGGGGAATAAATTTCCCTGAGGTAGTGGCACCAAACTTTGAGGGGTTTGTGGGGGATAGGTTTACCTGAGGTAGTGGCACCAAACTTTGAGGGGTTTATGGGGGGATAAGTTTCCCTGAGGTAGTGGCACCAAACTTTGAGGGGTTTGTGGGGGACAAGTTTACCTGAGGTAGTGGCACCACACTTTGAGGGGTTTGTGGGGGATAAGTTTCCCTGAGGTAGTGGCACAAAACTTTGAGGGGTTTGTGGGGGATAGGTTTCCATGAAGTAGTGGCACCAAACTTTGAGGGGTTTGGGGAGGATAAGTTTCCCTGAGGTAGTGGCACCACACTTTGAGGGGTTTGTGGGGGATAAATGTCCCTGAGGTAGTGGCACCAAACTTTGAGAGGTTTGTGGGGGATAAGTTGCCATAAGGAACAAAGGCACCAAACTTTGTGGGTTTGTAGGGGATAAGTTTCCCTGAGGTAGAGGCACCAAACTTTGAGGAGTTTATGTTGGATAAGTTGCCATAAGGAACACAGGCATCAAACTTTGAGGGGTTTGTGGGAGATAAGTTTCCCTGAGGTACAGTGGCACCAAACTTTGAGTGGTTTGTGGGGGATAAGTTTCCCTGAGGTACAGAGGCAACAAACTTTGAGGGATTTGTGGGGTATAAGTTTCCCTGAGGTACAGTGGCACCAAAATTTGAGGGGTTTGTGGGGGATAAGTTTCCCTGAGGTAGTGGCACCAAACTTTGAGGGGTTTGTGGGGGATAAGTTTCCCTGAGGTAGTGGCACCAAACTTTTAGGGGTTTGTTGGGGATACGTTTCTCTGAGGTACAGAGACACCAAACTTTGAATGGTTTGTGGGGGATAAGTTTCCCTGAGGTACAGAGGCACCAAACTTTGAGGGTTTTGTGCGAGATAAGTTTCCCTGAGGTACAGTGGCACCAAACTTTGAGTGGTTTGTGGGGGATAAGTTTCCCTGAGGTACAGTGGCACCAAACTTTGAGGGGTTTGTTGGGCATAAGTTTCCCTGAGGTACAGAGGCACCAAACTTTGAGGTGTTTGTGGGGGATAAGTTTCCCTGAGGTACAGTGGCACCAAACTTTGAGTGGTTTGTGGGGGATAAGTTTCCCTGAGGTACAGGGGCACCAAACTTTAAATGGTTTCTGGGGGATATGTTTCCCTGAGGTAGTGGCACCAAACTTTGAGGGGTTTGTGGGGGATAAGTTTCCATAAGGAACAGAGGCACCAAACTTTGAGGGGTTTGTGGGGGATAAGTTTCCCTGAGGTACAGTGGCACCAAATTTTGAGGGGTTTGTGGGGGATAAGTTTCCCTGAGGTACAGTGGCACCAAACGTTGAGGGGTTTCTGGGGGATAAGTGTCCCTGAGGTAGTGGCACCAAACTTTGAGGAGTTTGTGGGGGATAGGTTTCCCTGAGGTAGTGGCACCAAACTTTGAGAAGTTTGTGGGGGATAAATTTCCCTGAGGTAGTGGCACCAAACTTTGAGGGGTTTGTGGGGGATAAGTTTACCTGAGGTAGTGGCACCAAACTTTGAGGGGTTTATGGGGGATAAGTTTCCCTGAGGTAGTGGCACCAAATTTTGAGGGGTTTGTGGGGGATAGGTTTCACTGAGGTAGTGGCACCACACTTTGAGGGGTTTGTGGGGGATAAGTTTCCCTGAGGTAGTGGCACCAAACTTTGAGGGGTTTGTGGGGGATAAGTTTCCATGAAGTAGTGGCACCAAACTTTGAGGGGTTTGTGGGGGATAAGTTTCCCTGAGGTAGTGGCACCACACTTTAAGGGTTTTGGGGGGGATAAATTTCCCTGAGGTAGTGGCACCAAACTTTGAGGGGTTTGTGGGGGATAGGTTGCCTTAAGGAACAAAGGCACCAAACTTTGAGGGGTTTGTGGGGGATAAGTTTCCCTGAGGTAGAGCCACCAAACTTTGAGGGGTTTGTGGGGGATAAGTTGCCATAAGGAATACATGCATCAAACTTTGAGGGGTTTGTGGGGGATAAGTTTCCCTGAGGTACAGTGGCAACAAACTTTGAGTGGTTTGTGGGGGATAAGTTTCCCTGAGGTACAGAGGCAACAAACTTTGAGGGATTTGTGGGGGATAAGTTTCCCTGAGGTACAGTGGCACAAAACTTTGAGGGGTTTGTGGGGGATAAGTTTCCCTGAGGTAGTGGCACCAAACTTTGAAGGGTTTGTGGGGGATAAGTTTCCCTGAGGTAGTGGCACCAAACTTTGAGGGGTTTGTGGGGGATACGTTTCTCTGAGGTACAGAGACACCAAACTTTGAGTGGTTTGTGGGGGATAAGTTTCCCTGAGGTACAGAGGCACCAAACTTTGAGGGTTTTGTGCGGGATAAGTTTCCCTGAGGTACAGTGGCACCAAACTTTGAGTGGTTTGTGGGGGATAAGTTTTCCTGAGGTACAGTGGCACCAAACTTTGAGGGGTTTGTGGGGCATAAGTTTCCCTGAGGTACAGAGGCACCAAACTTTGAGGGGTTTGTGGGGGATAAGTTTCCCTGGGGTACAGTGGCACCAAACTTTGAGTTGTTTGTGGGGGATAAGTTTCCCTGAGGTACAGAGGCACCAAACTTTGAGTGGTTTGTGGGGGATATGTTTCCCTGAGGTAGTGGCACCAAACTTTGAGGGGTTTGAAGGGGATAAGTTTCCATAAGGAACACAGGCACCAAACTTTGAGGGGTTTGTGGGGGATAAGTTTCCCTGAGGTACAGTGGCACCAAACTTTGAGGGGTTTGTGGGGGATAAGTTTCCCTGAGGTACAGTGGCACAAAACGTTGAGGGGTTTGTGGGGGATAAGTTTCCCTGAGGTACTGGCACCAAACTTTGAGGGGTTTTTGGGGGATAGGTGTCCCTGAGGTAGTGGCACCAAACTTTGAGAAGTTTGTGGGGGATAAATTTCCCTGAGGTAGTGGCACCAAACTTTGAGGGGTTTGTGGGGGATAAGTTTACCTGAGGTAGTGGCACCAAACTTTGAGGGGTTTATGGGGGATAAGTTTCCCTGAGGTAGTGGCACCAAATTTTGAGGGGTTTGTGGGGGATAGGTTTCACTGAGGTAGTGGCACCACACTTTGAGGGGTTTGTGGGGGATAAGTTTCCCTGAGGTAGTGGCACCAAACTTTGAGGGGTTTGTGGGGGATAAGTTTCCATGAAGTAGTGGCACCAAACTTTGAGGGGTTTGTGGGGGATAAGTTTCCCTGAGGTAGTGGCACCACACTTTAAGGGGTTTGGGGGGGATAAATTTCCCTGAGGTAGTGGCACCAAACTTTGAGGGGTTTGTGGGGGATAGGTTGCCTTAAGGAACAAAGGCACCAAACTTTGAGGGGTTTGTGGGGGATAAGTTTCCCTGAGGTAGAGGCACCAAACTTTGAGGGGTTTGTGGGGGATAAGTTGCCATAAGGAATACATGCATCAAACTTTGAGGGGTTTGTGGGGGATAAGTTTCCCTGAGGTACAGTGGCAACAAACTTTGAGTGGTTTGTGGGGGATAAGTTTCCCTGAGGTACAGAGGCAACAAACTTTGAGGGATTTGTGGGGGATAAGTTTCCCTGAGGTACAGTGGCACAAAACTTTGAGGGGTTTGTGGGGGATAAGTTTCCCTGAGGTAGTGGCACCAAACTTTGAAGGGTTTGTGGGGGATAAGTTTCCCTGAGGTAGTGGCACCAAACTTTGAGGGGTTTGTGGGGGATACGTTTCTCTGAGGTACAGAGACACCAAACTTTGAGTGGTTTGTGGGGGATAAGTTTCCCTGAGGTACAGAGGCACCAAACTTTGAGGGTTTTGTGCGGGATAAGTTTCCCTGAGGTACAGTGGCACCAAACTTTGAGTGGTTTGTGGGGGATAAGTTTTCCTGAGGTACAGTGGCACCAAACTTTGAGGGGTTTGTGGGGCATAAGTTTCCCTGAGGTACAGAGGCACCAAACTTTGAGGGGTTTGTGGGGGATAAGTTTCCCTGGGGTACAGTGGCACCAAACTTTGAGTTGTTTGTGGGGGATAAGTTTCCCTGAGGTACAGAGGCACCAAACTTTGAGTGGTTTGTGGGGGATATGTTTCCCTGAGGTAGTGGCACCAAACTTTGAGGGGTTTGTAGGGGATAAGTTTCCATAAGGAACACAGGCACCAAACTTTGAGGGGTTTGTGGGGGATAAGTTTCCCTGAGGTACAGTGGCACCAAACTTTGAGGGGTTTGTGGGGGATAAGTTTCCCTGAGGTACAGTGGCACAAAACGTTGAGGGGTTTGTGGGGGATAAGTTTCCCTGAGGTACTGGCACCAAACTTTGAGGGGTTTTTGGGGGATAGGTGTCCCTGAGGTAGTGGCACCAAACCTTGAGGGGTTTGTGGGGGATAAGTTTCCCTGAGGTAGTGGCACCAAACTTTGAGGAGTTTGTGGGAGATAAATTTCCCTGAGGTAGTGGCACCAAACTTTGAGGGGTTTGTGGGGGATAAGTGTACCTGAGGTAGTGGCACCAAACTTTGAGGGGTTTATGGGGGATAAGTTTCCCTGAGGTAGTGGCACCAAACTTTGAAGGGTTTGTGGGGGATAAGTTTCACTGAGGTAGTGGCACCACACTTTGAGGGGTTTGTGGGGGATAAGTTTCCCTGAGGTAGTGGCACCAAACTTTGGGGGGTTTTTGGGGGATAAGTTTCCCTGAGGTAGTGGCACCAAACTTTGAGGGGTTTGTTGGGGATACGTTTCTCTGAGGTACAGAGACACCAAACTTTGAGTGGTTTGTGGGGGAAAAGTTTCCCTGAGGTACAGAGGCACCAAACTTTGAGGGTTTTGTGCGGGATAAGTTTCCCTGAGGTACAGTGGCACCAAACTTTGAGTGGTTTGTGGGGGATAAGTTTCCCTGAGGTACAGTGGCACCAAACTTTGAGGGGTTTGTGGGGCATAAGTTTCCCTGAGGTACAGAGGCACCAAACTTTGAGGGGTTTGTGGGGGATAAGTTTCCCTGAGGTACAGTGGCACCAAACTTTGAGTGGTTTGTGGGGGATAAGTTTCTCTGAGGTACAGGGGCACCAAACTTTGAGTGGTTTGTGGGGGATATGTTTCCCTGAGGTAGTGGCACCAAACTTTGAGGGGTTTGTGGGGGATAAGTTTCCATAAGGAACAGAGGCACCAAACTTTGAGGGGTTTGTGGGGGATAAGTTTCCCTGAGGTACAGTGGCACCAAACTTTAAGGGGTTTGTGGGGGATAAGTTTCCCTGAGGTACAGTAGCACCAAACGTTGAGGGGTTTGTGGGGGATAAGTGTCCCTGAGGTAGTGGCACCAAACTTTGAGGGGTTTGTGGGGGATAAGTGTCCCTGAGATAGTGGCACCAAACCTTGAGGGGTTTGTGGGGGATAAGTTTCACTGAGGTAGTGGCACCAAACTTTGAGGAGTTTGTGGGGAATAAATTTCCCTGAGGTAGTGGCACCAAACTTTGAGGGGTTTGTGGGGGATAGGTTTACCTGAGGTAGTGGCACCAAACTTTGAGGGGTTTATGGGGGGATAAGTTTCCCTGAGGTAGTGGCACCAAACTTTGAGGGGTTTGTGGGGGACAAGTTTACCTGAGGTAGTGGCACCACACTTTGAGGGGTTTGTGGGGGATAAGTTTCCCTGAGGTAGTGGCACAAAACTTTGAGGGGTTTGTGGGGGATAGGTTTCCATGAAGTAGTGGCACCAAACTTTGAGGGGTTTGGGGAGGATAAGTTTCCCTGAGGTAGTGGCACCACACTTTGAGGGGTTTGTGGGGGATAAATGTCCCTGAGGTAGTGGCACCAAACTTTGAGAGGTTTGTGGGGGATAAGTTGCCATAAGGAACAAAGGCACCAAACTTTGTGGGTTTGTAGGGGATAAGTTTCCCTGAGGTAGAGGCACCAAACTTTGAGGAGTTTATGTTGGATAAGTTGCCATAAGGAACACAGGCATCAAACTTTGAGGGGTTTGTGGGAGATAAGTTTCCCTGAGGTACAGTGGCACCAAACTTTGAGTGGTTTGTGGGGGATAAGTTTCCCTGAGGTACAGAGGCAACAAACTTTGAGGGATTTGTGGGGTATAAGTTTCCCTGAGGTACAGTGGCACCAAAATTTGAGGGGTTTGTGGGGGATAAGTTTCCCTGAGGTAGTGGCACCAAACTTTGAGGGGTTTGTGGGGGATAAGTTTCCCTGAGGTAGTGGCACCAAACTTTTAGGGGTTTGTTGGGGATACGTTTCTCTGAGGTACAGAGACACCAAACTTTGAATGGTTTGTGGGGGATAAGTTTCCCTGAGGTACAGAGGCACCAAACTTTGAGGGTTTTGTGCGAGATAAGTTTCCCTGAGGTACAGTGGCACCAAACTTTGAGTGGTTTGTGGGGGATAAGTTTCCCTGAGGTACAGTGGCACCAAACTTTGAGGGGTTTGTTGGGCATAAGTTTCCCTGAGGTACAGAGGCACCAAACTTTGAGGTGTTTGTGGGGGATAAGTTTCCCTGAGGTACAGTGGCACCAAACTTTGAGTGGTTTGTGGGGGATAAGTTTCCCTGAGGTACAGGGGCACCAAACTTTAAATGGTTTCTGGGGGATATGTTTCCCTGAGGTAGTGGCACCAAACTTTGAGGGGTTTGTGGGGGATAAGTTTCCATAAGGAACAGAGGCACCAAACTTTGAGGGGTTTGTGGGGGATAAGTTTCCCTGAGGTACAGTGGCACCAAATTTTGAGGGGTTTGTGGGGGATAAGTTTCCCTGAGGTACAGTGGCACCAAACGTTGAGGGGTTTGTGGGGGATAAGTTTCCCTGAGGTAGTGGCACCAAACTTTGAGGGGTTTGTGGGGGATAAGTGTCCCTGAGGTAGTGGCACCAAACTTTGAGGAGTTTGTGGGGGATAGGTTTCCCTGAGGTAGTGGCACCAAACTTTGAGAAGTTTGTGGGGGATAAATTTCCCTGAGGTAGTGGCACCAAACTTTGAGGGGTTTGTGGGGGATAAGTTTACCTGAGGTAGTGGCACCAAACTTTGAGGGGTTTATGGGGGATAAGTTTCCCTGAGGTAGTGGCACCAAATTTTGAGGGGTTTGTGGGGGATAGGTTTCACTGAGGTAGTGGCACCACACTTTGAGGGGTTTGTGGGGGATAAGTTTCCCTGAGGTAGTGGCACCAAACTTTGAGGGGTTTGTGGGGGATAAGTTTCCATGAAGTAGTGGCACCAAACTTTGAGGGGTTTGTGGGGGATAAGTTTCCCTGAGGTAGTGGCACCACACTTTAAGGGGTTTGGGGGGGATAAATTTCCCTGAGGTAGTGGCACCAAACTTTGAGGGGTTTGTGGGGGATAGGTTGCCTTAAGGAACAAAGGCACCAAACTTTGAGGGGTTTGTGGGGGATAAGTTTCCCTGAGGTAGAGCCACCAAACTTTGAGGGGTTTGTGGGGGATAAGTTGCCATAAGGAATACATGCATCAAACTTTGAGGGGTTTGTGGGGGATAAGTTTCCCTGAGGTACAGTGGCAACAAACTTTGAGTGGTTTGTGGGGGATAAGTTTCCCTGAGGTACAGAGGCAACAAACTTTGAGGGATTTGTGGGGGATAAGTTTCCCTGAGGTACAGTGGCACAAAACTTTGAGGGGTTTGTGGGGGATAAGTTTCCCTGAGGTAGTGGCACCAAACTTTGAAGGGTTTGTGGGGGATAAGTTTCCCTGAGGTAGTGGCACCAAACTTTGAGGGGTTTGTGGGGGATACGTTTCTCTGAGGTACAGAGACACCAAACTTTGAGTGGTTTGTGGGGGATAAGTTTCCCTGAGGTACAGAGGCACCAAACTTTGAGGGTTTTGTGCGGGATAAGTTTCCCTGAGGTACAGTGGCACCAAACTTTGAGTGGTTTGTGGGGGATAAGTTTTCCTGAGGTACAGTGGCACCAAACTTTGAGGGGTTTGTGGGGCATAAGTTTCCCTGAGGTACAGAGGCACCAAACTTTGAGGGGTTTGTGGGGGATAAGTTTCCCTGGGGTACAGTGGCACCAAACTTTGAGTTGTTTGTGGGGGATAAGTTTCCCTGAGGTACAGAGGCACCAAACTTTGAGTGGTTTGTGGGGGATATGTTTCCCTGAGGTAGTGGCACCAAACTTTGAGGGGTTTGTAGGGGATAAGTTTCCATAAGGAACACAGGCACCAAACTTTGAGGGGTTTGTGGGGGATAAGTTTCCCTGAGGTACAGTGGCACCAAACTTTGAGGGGTTTGTGGGGGATAAGTTTCCCTGAGGTACAGTGGCACAAAACGTTGAGGGGTTTGTGGGGGATAAGTTTCCCTGAGGTACTGGCACCAAACTTTGAGGGGTTTTTGGGGGATAGGTGTCCCTGAGGTAGTGGCACCAAACCTTGAGGGGTTTGTGGGGGATAAGTTTCCCTGAGGTAGTGGCACCAAACTTTGAGGGGTTTGTGGGGGATAAGTGTACCTGAGGTAGTGGCACCAAACTTTGAGGGGTTTATGGGGGATAAGTTTCCCTGAGGTAGTGGCACCAAACTTTGAGGGGTTTGTGGGGGATAAGTTTCACTGAGGTAGTGGCACCACACTTTGAGGGGTTTGTGGGGGATAAGTTTCCCTGAGGTAGTGGCAGCAAACTTGTAGGGGTTTGTGGGGGATAAGTTTCCATGAAGTAGTGGCACCAAACTTTGAGGGGTTTGTGGGGGATAAGTTTTACTGAGGTACAGAGGCACCAAACTTTGAGGGTTTTGTGCGGGATAAGTTTCCCTGAGGTACAGTGGCACCAAACTTTGAGGGGTTTGTAGGGGATAAGTTTCCCTGACGTAGAGGCACCAAACTTTGAGGGGTTTGTGGGGGATAAGTTGCCATAAGGAACACAGGCATCAAACTTTGAGGGGTTTGTGGGAGATAAGTTTCCCTGAGGTACAGTGGCACCAAACTTTGAGTGGTTTGTGGGGGATAAGTTTCCCTGAGGTACAGAGGCAACAAACTTTGAGGGATTTGTGGGGGATAAGTTTCCCTGAGGTACAGTGGCACCAAACTTTGAGGGGTTTGTGGGGGATAAGTTTCCCTGAGGTAGTGGCACCAAACTTTGAGGGGTTTGTGGGGGATAAGTTTCCCTGAGGTACAGAGGCAACAAACTTTGAGGGATTTGTGGGGGATAAGTTTCCCTGAGGTACAGTGGCACCAAACTTTGAGGGGTTTGTGCGGGATAAGTTTCCCTGAGGTAGTGGCACCAAACTTTGGGGGGTTTGTGGGGGATAAGTTTCCCTGAGGTAGTGGCACCAAACTTTGAGGGGTTTGTTGGGGATACGTTTCTCTGAGGTACAGAGACACCAAACTTTGAGTGGTTTGTGGGGGATAAGTTTCCCTGAGGTACAGAGGCACCAAACTTTGAGGGTTTTGTGCGGGATAAGTTTCCCTGAGGTACAGTGGCACCAAACTTTGAGTGGTTTGTGGGGGATAAGTTTCCCTGAGGTACAGTGGCACCAAACTTTGAGGGGTTTGTGGGGCATAAGTTTCCCTGAGGTACAGAGGCACCAAACTTTGAGGGGTTTGTGGGGGATAAGTTTCCCTGAGGTACAGTGGCACCAAACTTTGAGTGGTTTGTGGGGGATAAGTTTCTCTGAGGTACAGGGGCACCAAACTTTGAGTGGTTTGTGGGGGATATGTTTCCCTGAGGTAGTGGCACCAAACTTTGAGGGGTTTGTAGGGGATAAGTTTCCATAAGGAACAGAGGCACCAAACTTTGAGGGGTTTGTGGGGGATAAGTTTCCCTGAGGTACAGTGGCACCAAACTTTAAGGGGTTTGTGGGGGATAAGTTTCCCTGAGGTACAGTAGCACAAAACGTTGAGGGATTTGTGGGGGATAAGTGTCCCTAAGGTAGTGGCACCAAACTTTGAGGGGTTTGTGGGCGATAAGTGTCCCTGAGATAGTGGCACCAAACCTTGAGGGGTTTGTGTGTGATAAGTTTCACTGAGGTAGTGGCACCAAACTTTGAAGAGTTTGTGGGGAATAAATTTCCCTGAGGTAGTGGCACCAAACTTTGAGGGGTTTGTGGGGGATAGGTTTACCTGAGGTAGTGGCACCAAACTTTGAGGGGTTTATGGGGGGATAAGTTTCCCTGAGGTAGTGGCACCAAACTTTGAGGGGTTTGTGGGGGATAAGTTTACCTGAGGTAGTGGCACCACACTTTGAGGGGTTTGTGGGGGATAAGTTTCCCTGAGGTAGTGGCACAAAACTTTGAGGGGTTTGTGGGGGATAGGTTTCCATGAAGTAGTGGCACCAAACTTTGAGGGGTTTGGGGAGGATAAGTTTCCCTTAGGTAGTGGCACCACACTTTGAGGGGTTTGTGGGGGATAAATGTCCCTGAGGTAGTGGCACCAAACTTTGAGAGGTTTGTGGGGGATAAGTTGCCATAAGGAACAAAGGCACCAAACTTTGAGGGGTTTGTAGGGGATAAGTTTCCCTGAGGTAGAGGCACCAAACTTTGAGGAGTTTATGTTGGATAAGTTGCCATAAGGAACACAGGCATCAAACTTTGAGGGGTTTGTGGGAGATAAGTTTCCCTGAGGTACAGTGGCACCAAACTTTGAGTGGTTTGTGGGGGATAAGTTTCCCTGAGGTACAGAGGCAACAAACTTTGAGGGATTTGTGGGGTATAAGTTTCCCTCAGGTACAGTGGCACCAAAATTTGAGGGGTTTGTGGGGGATAAGTTTCCCTGAGGTAGTGGCACCAAACTTTGAGGGGTTTGTGGGGGATAAGTTTCCCTGAGGTAGTGGCACCAAACTTTTAGGGGTTTGTTGGGGATACGTTTCTCTGAGGTACAGAGACACCAAACTTTGAATGGTTTGTGGGGGATAAGTTTCCCTGAGGTACAGAGGCACCAAACTTTGAGGGTTTTGTGCGAGATAAGTTTCCCTGAGGTACAGTGGCACCAAACTTTGAGTGGTTTGTGGGGGATAAGTTTCCCTGAGGTACAGTGGCACCAAACTTTGAGGGGTTTGTTGGGCATAAGTTTCCCTGAGGTACAGAGGCACCAAACTTTGAGGTGTTTGTGGGGGATAAGTTTCCCTGAGGTACAGTGGCACCAAACTTTGAGTGGTTTGTGGGGGATAAGTTTCCCTGAGGTACAGGGGCACCAAACTTTGAATGGTTTCTGGGGGATATGTTTCCCTGAGGTAGTGGCACCAAACTTTGAGGGGTTTGTGGGGGATAAGTTTCCATAAGGAACAGAGGCACCAAACTTTGAGGGGTTTGTGAGGGATAAGTTTCCCTGAGGTACAGTGGCACCAAATTTTGAGGGGTTTGTGGGGGATAAGTTTCCCTGAGGTACAGTGGCACCAAACGTTGAGGGGTTTGTGGGGGATAAGTTTCCCTGAGGTAGTGGCACCAAACTTTGAGGGGTTTGTGGGGGATAAGTGTCCCTGACGTAGTGGCACCAAACTTTGAGGAGTTTGTGGGGGATAGTTTTCCCTGAGGTAGTGGCACCAAACTTTGAGGAGTTTGTGGGGGATAAATTTCCCTGAGGTAGTGGCACCAAACTTTGAGGGGTTTGTGGGGGATAAGTTTACCTGAGGTAGTGGCACCAAACTTTGAGGGGTTTATGGGGGATAATTTCCCTGAGGTAGTGGCACCAAACTGTGAGGGGTTTGTGGGGGATAGGTTTCACTGAGGTAGTGGCACCACACTTTGAGGGGTTTGTGGGGGATAAGTTTCCCTGAGGTAGTGGCACCAAACTTTGAGGGGTTTGTGGGGGATAAGTTTCCATGAAGTAGTGGCACCAAACTTTGAGGGGTTTGTGGGGGATAAGTTTCCCTGAGGTAGTGGCACCACACTTTGAGGGGTTTGGGGGGGATAAATTTCCCTGAGGTAGTGGCACCAAACTTTGAGGGGTTTGTGGGGGATAGGTTGCCATAAGGAACAAAGGCACCAAACTTTGAGGGGTTTGTGGGGGATAAGTTTCCCTGAGGTAGAGGCACCAAACTTTGAGGGGTTTGTGGGGGATAAGTTGCCATAAGGAATACATGCATCAAACTTTGAGGGGTTTGTGGGGGATAAGTTTCCCTGAGGTACAGTGGCAACAAACTTTGAGTGGTTTGTGGGGGATAAGTTTCCCTGAGGTACAGAGGCAACAAACTTTGAGGGATTTGTGGGGGATAAGTTTCCCTAAGGTACAGTGGCACCAAACTTTGAGGGGTTTGTGGGGGATAAGTTTCCCTGAGGTAGTAGCACCAAACTTTGAAGGGTTTGTGGGGGATAAGTTTCCCTGAGGTAGTGGCACCAAACTTTGAGGGGTTTGTGGGGGATACGTTTCTCTGAGGTACAGAGACACCAAACTTTGAGTGGTTTGTGGGGGATAAGTTTCTCTGAGGTACAGGGGCACCAAACTTTGAGGGGTTTGTGGGGGATAGGTTGCCATAAGGAACAAAGGCACCAAACTTTGAGGGGTTTGTGGGGGATAAGTTTCCCTGAGGTAGAGGCACCAAACTTTGAGGGGTTTGTGGGGGATAAGTTGCCATAAGGAATACATGCATCAAACTTTGAGGGGTTTGTGGGGGATAAGTTTCCCTGAGGTACAGTGGCAACAAACTTTGAGTGGTTTGTGGGGGATAAGTTTCCCTGAGGTACAGAGGCAACAAACTTTGAGGGATTTGTTCGGGATAAGTTTCCCTGAGGTACAGTGGCACCAAACTTTGAGGGGTTTGTGGGGGATAAGTTTCCCTGAGGTAGTAGCACCAAACTTTGAAGGGTTTGTGGGGGATAAGTTTCCCTGAGGTAGTGGCACCAAACTTTGAGGGGTTTGTGGGGGATACGTTTCTCTGAGGTACAGAGACACCAAACTTTGAGTGGTTTGTGGGGGATAAGTTTCTCTGAGGTACAGGGGCACCAAACTTTGAGTGGTTTGTGGGGGATATGTTTCCCTGAGGTAGTGGCACCAAACTTTGAGGGGTTTGTAGGGGATAAGTTTCCATAAGGAACAGAGGCACCAAACTTTGAGGGGTTTGTGGGGGATAAGTTTCCCTGAGGTACAGTGGCACCAAACTTTAAGGGGTTTGTGGGGGATAAGTTTCCCTGAGGTACAGTAGCACAAAACGTTGAGGGATTTGTGGGGGATAAGTGTCCCTAAGGTAGTGGCACCAAACTTTGAGGGGTTTGTGGGGGATAAGTGTCCCTGAGATAGTGGCACCAAACCTTGAGGGGTTTGTGGGGGATAAGTTTCACTGAGGTAGTGGCACCAAACTTTGAGGAGTTTGTGGGGAATAAATTTCCCTGAGGTAGTGGCACCAAACTTTGAGGGGTTTGTGGGGGATAGGTTTACCTGAGGTAGTGGCACCAAACTTTGAGGGGTTTATGGGGGGATAAGTTTCCCTGAGGTAGTGGCACCAAACTTTGAGGGGTTTGTGGGGGATAAGTTTACCTGAGGTAGTGGCACCACACTTTGAGGGGTTTGTGGGGGATAAGTTTCCCTGAGGTAGTGGCACAAAACTTTGAGGGGTTTGTGGGGGATAGGTTTCCATGAAGTAGTGGCACCAAACTTTGAGGGGTTTGGGGAGGATAAGTTTCCCTTAGGTAGTGGCACCACACTTTGAGGGGTTTGTGGGGGATAAATGTCCCTGAGGTAGTGGCACCAAACTTTGAGAGGTTTGTGGGGGATAAGTTGCCATAAGGAACAAAGGCACCAAACTTTGAGGGGTTTGTAGGGGATAAGTTTCCCTGAGGTAGAGGCACCAAACTTTGAGGAGTTTATGTTGGATAAGTTGCCATAAGGAACACAGGCATCAAACTTTGAGGGGTTTGTGGGAGATAAGTTTCCCTGAGGTACAGTGGCACCAAACTTTGAGTGGTTTGTGGGGGATAAGTTTCCCTGAGGTACAGAGGCAACAAACTTTGAGGGATTTGTGGGGTATAAGTTTCCCTGAGGTACAGTGGCACCAAAATTTGAGGGGTTTGTGGGGGATAAGTTTCCCTGAGGTAGTGGCACCAAACTTTGAGGGGTTTGTGGGGGATAAGTTTCCCTGAGGTAGTGGCACCAAACTTTTAGGGGTTTGTTGGGGATACGTTTCTCTGAGGTACAGAGACACCAAACTTTGAATGGTTTGTGGGGGATAAGTTTCCCTGAGGTACAGAGGCACCAAACTTTGAGGGTTTTGTGCGAGATAAGTTTCCCTGAGGTACAGTGGCACCAAACTTTGAGTGGTTTGTGGGGGATAAGTTTCCCTGAGGTACAGTGGCACCAAACTTTGAGGGGTTTGTTGGGCATAAGTTTCCCTGAGGTACAGAGGCACCAAACTTTGAGGTGTTTGTGGGGGATAAGTTTCCCTGAGGTACAGTGGCACCAAACTTTGAGTGGTTTGTGGGGGATAAGTTTCCCTGAGGTACAGGGGCACCAAACTTTGAATGGTTTCTGGGGGATATGTTTCCCTGAGGTAGTGGCACCAAACTTTGAGGGGTTTGTGGGGGATAAGTTTCCATAAGGAACAGAGGCACCAAACTTTGAGGGGTTTGTGAGGGATAAGTTTCCCTGAGGTACAGTGGCACCAAATTTTGAGGGGTTTGTGGGGGATAAGTTTCCCTGAGGTACAGTGGCACCAAACGTTGAGGGGTTTGTGGGGGATAAGTTTCCCTGAGGTAGTGGCACCAAACTTTGAGGGGTTTGTGGGGGATAAGTGTCCCTGACGTAGTGGCACCAAACTTTGAGGAGTTTGTGGGGGATAGTTTTCCCTGAGGTAGTGGCACCAAACTTTGAGGAGTTTGTGGGGGATAAATTTCCCTGAGGTAGTGGCACCAAACTTTGAGGGGTTTGTGGGGGATAAGTTTACCTGAGGTAGTGGCACCAAACTTTGAGGGGTTTATGGGGGATAATTTCCCTGAGGTAGTGGCACCAAACTGTGAGGGGTTTGTGGGGGATAGGTTTCACTGAGGTAGTGGCACCACACTTTGAGGGGTTTGTGGGGGATAAGTTTCCCTGAGGTAGTGGCACCAAACTTTGAGGGGTTTGTGGGGGATAAGTTTCCATGAAGTAGTGGCACCAAACTTTGAGGGGTTTGTGGGGGATAAGTTTCCCTGAGGTAGTGGCACCACACTTTGAGGGGTTTGGGGGGGGATAAATTTCCCTGAGGTAGTGGCACCAAACTTTGAGGGGTTTGTGGGGGATAGGTTGCCATAAGGAACAAAGGCACCAAACTTTGAGGGGTTTGTGGGGGATAAGTTTCCCTGAGGTAGAGGCACCAAACTTTGAGGGGTTTGTGGGGGATAAGTTGCCATAAGGAATACATGCATCAAACTTTGAGGGGTTTGTGGGGGATAAGTTTCCCTGAGGTACAGTGGCAACAAACTTTGAGTGGTTTGTGGGGGATAAGTTTCCCTGAGGTACAGAGGCAACAAACTTTGAGGGATTTGTGGGGGATAAGTTTCCCTGAGGTACAGTGGCACCAAACTTTGAGGGGTTTGTGGGGGATAAGTTTCCCTGAGGTAGTAGCACCAAACTTTGAAGGGTTTGTGGGGGATAAGTTTCCCTGAGGTAGTGGCACCAAACTTTGAGGGGTTTGTGGGGGATACGTTTCTCTGAGGTACAGAGACACCAAACTTTGAGTGGTTTGTGGGGGATAAGTTTCCCTGAGGTACAGAGGCACCAAACTTTGAGGGTTTTGTGCGGGATAAGTTTCCCTGAGGTACAGTGGCACCAAACTTTGAGTGGTTTGTGGGGGATAAGTTTTCCTGAGGTACAGTGGCACCAAACTTTGAGGGGTTTGTGGGGCATAAGTTTCCCTGAGGTACAGAGGCACCAAACTTTGAGGGGTTTGTGGGGGATAAGTTTCCCTGAGGTACAGTGGCACCAAACTTTGAGTTGTTTGTGGGGGATAAGTTTCCCTGAGATACAGAGGCACCAAACTTTGAGTGGTTTGTGGGGGATATGTTTCCCTGAGGTAGTGGCACCAAACTTTGAGGGGTTTGTGGGGGATAAGTTTCCATAAGAAACAGAGGCACCAAACTTTGAGGGGTTTGTGGGGGATAAGTTTCCCTGAGGTACAGTGGCACCAAACTTTGAGGGGTTTGTGGGGGATAAGTTTCCCTGAGGTACAGTGGCACAAAACGTTGAGGGGTTTGGGGGGGATAAGTTTCCCTGAGGTACTGGCACCAAACTTTGAGGGGTTTTTGGGGGATAGGTGTCCCTGAGGTAGTGGCACCAAACCTTGAGGGGTTTGTGGGGGATAAGTTTCCCTGAGGTAGTGGCACCAAACTTTGAGGAGTTTGTGGGAGATAAATTTCCCTGAGGTAGTGGCACCAAACTTTGAGGGGTTTGTAGGGGATAAGTGTACCTGAGGTAGTGGCACCAAACTTTGAGGGGTTTATGGGGGATAAGTTTCCCTGAGGTAGTGGCACCAAACTTTGAGGGGTTTGTGGGGGATAAGTTTCACTGAGGTAGTGGCACCACACTTTGAGGGGTTTGTGGGGGATAAGTTTCCCTGAGGTAGTGGCACCAAACTTGTAGGGGTTTGTGGGGGATAAGTTTCCATGAAGTAGTGGCACCAAACTTTGAGGGGTTTGTGGGGGATAAGTTTTACTGAGGTACAGAGGCACCAAACTTTGAGGGTTTTGTGCGGGATAAGTTTCCCTGAGGTACAGTGGCACCAAACTTTGAGGGGTTTGTAGGGGATAAGTTTCCCTGACGTAGAGGCACCAAACTTTGAGGGGTTTGTGGGGGATAAGTTGCCATAAGGAACACAGGCATCAAACTTTGAGGGGTTTGTGGGAGATAAGTTTCCCTGAGGTACAGTGGCACCAAACTTTGAGTGGTTTGTGGGGGATAAGTTTCCCTGAGGTACAGAGGCAACAAACTTTGAGGGATTTGTGGGGGATAAGTTTCCCTGAGGTACAGTGGCACCAAACTTTGAGGGGTTTGTGGGGGATAAGTTTCCCTGAGGTAGTGGCACCAAACTTTGAGGGGTTTGTGGGGGATAAGTTTCCCTGAGGTAGTGGCACCAAACTTTGAGGGGTTTATGGGGGATAAGTTTCCCTGAGGTAGTGGCACCAAACTTTGAGGGGTTTGTGGGGGATAAGTTTCACTGAGGTAGTGGCACCACACTTTGAGGGGTTTGTGGGGGATAAGTTTAAATGAAATAGTGGCACCAAACTTTGAGGGTTTTTTTTTGGGGGGGGGGATAAGTTTCACTGAGGTAGTGGCACCACACTTTGAGGGGTTTGTGGGGGATAAATTTCCCTGAGGTAGTGGCACCAATCTTTGAGGGGTTTGTGGGGGATAAGTTGCCATAATCAACAAAGGCACCAAACTTTGAGGGGTTTGTGTGGGATAAGTTTCCCTGAGGTAGAGGCACCAAACTTTGAGGGGTTTGTGGGGGATAAGTTGCCATAAGGAACACAGGCATCAAACTTTGAGGGGTTTGTGGGGGATAAGTTTCCCTGAGGTACAGTGGCACCAAACTTTGAGTGGTTTGTGGGGGATAAGTTTCCCTGAGGTAGTGTCACCAAACTTTGAGGGGTTTGTGGGGGATACGTTTCTCTGAGGTACAGAGACACCAAACTTTGAGTGGTTTGTGGGGATAAGTTTCCCTGAGGTACAGAGGCACCAAACTTTGAGGGTTTTGTGCTGGATACGTTTCCCTGAGGTACAGTGGCACCAAACTTTGAGTGGTTTGTGAGGGATAAGTTTCCCTGAGGTACAGTTGCACCAAACTTTGAAGGGTTTGTGGGGCATAAGTTTCCCTGAGGTACAGAGGCACCAAACTTTGAGGGGTTTGTGTGGGATAAGTTTCCCTGAGGTACAGTGGCACCAAACTTTGAGTGGTTTGTGGGGGATAAGTTTCCCTGAGGTACAGGGGCACCAAACTTTGAGTGGTTTGTGGGGGATATGTTTCCCTGAGGTAGTGGCACAAAACTTTGAGGAGTTTGTGGGGGATAAATTTCCCTGAGGTAGTGGCACCAAACTTTAAGGGGTTTGTGGGGGATAAGTTTACCTGAGGTAGTGGCACCAAACTTTGAGGGGTATATGGGGGATAAGTTTCCCTGAGGTAGTGGCACCAAACTTTGAGGGGTTTGTGGGGGATAAGTTTCACTGAGGTAGTGGCACCACACTTTGAGGGGTTTGTGGGGGATAAGTTTCCCTGAGGTAGTGGCACCAAACTTTGAGGGGTTTGTGGGGGATAAGTTTCCATGAAGTAGTGGCACCAAACTTTGAGGGTTTGTGGGGGATACGTTTCTCTGAGGTACAGAGACACCAAACTTTGAGTGGTTGTGGGGGATAAGTTTCCCTGAGGTACAGAGGCACCAAACTTTGAGGGTTTTGTGCGGGATAAGTTTCCCTGAGGTACAGAGGCACCAAACTTTGAGGGGTTTGTGGGGGATAGGTTTCCCTGAGGTACAGGGGCACCAAACTTTGAGTGGTTTGTGGGGGATATGTTTACTTGAGGTAGTGGCACCAAACCTTGAGGGGTTTGTGTGGGATAAGTTTCCCTGAGGTAGTGGCACCAAACTTTGAGGAGTTTGTGGGGGATAAATTTCCCTGAGTTACAGAGGCACCAAACTTTGAGGGGTTTGTGGGGGATAAGTTTACCTGAGGTAGTGGCACCAAACTTTGAGGGGTTTATGGGGGATAAGTTTCCCTGAGGTAGTGGCACCAAACTTTGAGGGGTTTGTGGGGGATAAGTTTTACTGAGGTAGTGGCACCACACTTTGAGGGGTTTGTGGGGGATAAGTTTCCCTGAGGTAGTGGCACCAAACTTTGAGGGGTTTGTGGGGGATAAGTTTAAATGAAATAGTGGCACCAAACTTTGAGGGTTTTTTTTTTGGGGGGGATAAGTTTCACTGAGGTAGTGGCACCACACTTTGAGGGGTTTGTGGGGGATAAATTTCCCTGAGGTAGTGGCACCAATCTTTGAGGGGTTTGTGGGGGATAAGTTGCCATAATGAACAAAGGCACCAAACTTTGAGGGGTTTGTGTGGGATAAGTTTTCCTGAGGTAGAGGCACCAAACTTTGAGGGGTTTGTGGGGGATAAGTTGCCATAAGGAACACAGGCATCAAACTTTGAGGGGTTTGTGGGGGATATGTTTCCCTGAGGTAGTGGCACCAAACTTTGAGGGGTTTGTAGGGGATAAGTTTCCATAAGGAACAGAGGCACCAAACTTTGAGGGGTTTGTGGGGGATAAGTTTCCCTGAGGTACAGTGGCACCAAACTTTAAGGGGTTTGTGGGGGATAAGTTTCCCTGAGGTACAGTAGCACAAAACGTTGAGGGATTTGTGGGGGATAAGTGTCCCTAAGGTAGTGGCACCAAACTTTGAGGGGTTTGTGGGGGATAAGTGTCCCTGAGATAGTGGCACCAAACCTTGAGGGGTTTGTGGGGGATAAGTTTCACTGAGGTAGTGGCACCAAACTTTGAGGAGTTTGTGGGGAATAAATTTCCCTGAGGTAGTGGCACCAAACTTTGAGGGGTTTGTGGGGGATAGGTTTACCTGAGGTAGTGGCACCAAACTTTGAGGGGTTTATGGGGGGATAAGTTTCCCTGAGGTAGTGGCACCAAACTTTGAGGGGTTTGTGGGGGATAAGTTTACCTGAGGTAGTGGCACCACACTTTGAGGGGTTTGTGGGGGATAAGTTTCCCTGAGGTAGTGGCACAAAACTTTGAGGGGTTTGTGGGGGATAGGTTTCCATGAAGTAGTGGCACCAAACTTTGAGGGGTTTGGGGAGGATAAGTTTCCCTTAGGTAGTGGCACCACACTTTGAGGGGTTTGTGGGGGATAAATGTCCCTGAGGTAGTGGCACCAAACTTTGAGAGGTTTGTGGGGGATAAGTTGCCATAAGGAACAAAGGCACCAAACTTTGAGGGGTTTGTAGGGGATAAGTTTCCCTGAGGTAGAGGCACCAAACTTTGAGGAGTTTATGTTGGATAAGTTGCCATAAGGAACACAGGCATCAAACTTTGAGGGGTTTGTGGGAGATAAGTTTCCCTGAGGTACAGTGGCACCAAACTTTGAGTGGTTTGTGGGGGATAAGTTTCCCTGAGGTACAGAGGCAACAAACTTTGAGGGATTTGTGGGGTATAAGTTTCCCTGAGGTACAGTGGCACCAAAATTTGAGGGGTTTGTGGGGGATAAGTTTCCCTGAGGTAGTGGCACCAAACTTTGAGGGGTTTGTGGGGGATAAGTTTCCCTGAGGTAGTGGCACCAAACTTTTAGGGGTTTGTTGGGGATACGTTTCTCTGAGGTACAGAGACACCAAACTTTGAATGGTTTGTGGGGGATAAGTTTCCCTGAGGTACAGAGGCACCAAACTTTGAGGGTTTTGTGCGAGATAAGTTTCCCTGAGGTACAGTGGCACCAAACTTTGAGTGGTTTGTGGGGGATAAGTTTCCCTGAGGTACAGTGGCACCAAACTTTGAGGGGTTTGTTGGGCATAAGTTTCCCTGAGGTACAGAGGCACCAAACTTTGAGGTGTTTGTGGGGGATAAGTTTCCCTGAGGTACAGTGGCACCAAACTTTGAGTGGTTTGTGGGGGATAAGTTTCCCTGAGGTACAGGGGCACCAAACTTTGAATGGTTTCTGGGGGATATGTTTCCCTGAGGTAGTGGCACCAAACTTTGAGGGGTTTGTGGGGGATAAGTTTCCATAAGGAACAGAGGCACCAAACTTTGAGGGGTTTGTGAGGGATAAGTTTCCCTGAGGTACAGTGGCACCAAATTTTGAGGGGTTTGTGGGGGATAAGTTTCCCTGAGGTACAGTGGCACCAAACGTTGAGGGGTTTGTGGGGGATAAGTTTCCCTGAGGTAGTGGCACCAAACTTTGAGGGGTTTGTGGGGGATAAGTGTCCCTGACGTAGTGGCACCAAACTTTGAGGAGTTTGTGGGGGATAGTTTTCCCTGAGGTAGTGGCACCAAACTTTGAGGAGTTTGTGGGGGATAAATTTCCCTGAGGTAGTGGCACCAAACTTTGAGGGGTTTGTGGGGGATAAGTTTACCTGAGGTAGTGGCACCAAACTTTGAGGGGTTTATGGGGGATAATTTCCCTGAGGTAGTGGCACCAAACTGTGAGGGGTTTGTGGGGGATAGGTTTCACTGAGGTAGTGGCACCACACTTTGAGGGGTTTGTGGGGGATAAGTTTCCCTGAGGTAGTGGCACCAAACTTTGAGGGGTTTGTGGGGGATAAGTTTCCATGAAGTAGTGGCACCAAACTTTGAGGGGTTTGTGGGGGATAAGTTTCCCTGAGGTAGTGGCACCACACTTTGAGGGGTTTGGGGGGGATAAATTTCCCTGAGGTAGTGGCACCAAACTTTGAGGGGTTTGTGGGGGATAGGTTGCCATAAGGAACAAAGGCACCAAACTTTGAGGGGTTTGTGGGGGATAAGTTTCCCTGAGGTAGAGGCACCAAACTTTGAGGGGTTTGTGGGGGATAAGTTGCCATAAGGAATACATGCATCAAACTTTGAGGGGTTTGTGGGGGATAAGTTTCCCTGAGGTACAGTGGCAACAAACTTTGAGTGGTTTGTGGGGGATAAGTTTCCCTGAGGTACAGAGGCAACAAACTTTGAGGGATTTGTGGGGGATAAGTTTCCCTGAGGTACAGTGGCACCAAACTTTGAGGGGTTTGTGGGGGATAAGTTTCCCTGAGGTAGTAGCACCAAACTTTGAAGGGTTTGTGGGGGATAAGTTTCCCTGAGGTAGTGGCACCAAACTTTGAGGGGTTTGTGGGGGATAAGTTGCCATAAGGAACACAGGCATCAAACTTTGAGGGGTTTGTGGGGGATAAGTTTCCCTGAGGTACAGTGGCACCAAACTTTGAGTGGTTTGTGGGGGATAAGTTTCCCTGAGGTAGTGTCACCAAACTTTGAGGGGTTTGTGGGGGATACGTTTCTCTGAGGTACAGAGACACCAAACTTTGAGTGGTTTGTGGGGATAAGTTTCCCTGAGGTACAGAGGCACCAAACTTTGAGGGTTTTGTGCTGGATAAGTTTCCCTGAGGTACAGTGGCACCAAACTTTGAGTGGTTTGTGAGGGATAAGTTTCCCTGAGGTACAGTTGCACCAAACTTTGAGGGGTTTGTGGGGCATAAGTTTCCCTGAGGTACAGAGGCACCAAACTTTGAGGGGTTTGTGTGGGATAAGTTTCCCTGAGGTACAGTGGCACCAAACTTTGAGTGGTTTGTGGGGGATAAGTTTCCCTGAGGTACAGGGGCACCAAACTTTGAGTGGTTTGTGGGGGATATGTTTCCCTGAGGTAGTGGCACAAAACTTTGAGGAGTTTGTGGGGGATAAATTTCCCTGAGGTAGTGGCACCAAACTTTAAGGGGTTTGTGGGGGATAAGTTTACCTGAGGTAGTGGCACCAAACTTTGAGGGGTATATGGGGGATAAGTTTCCCTGAGGTAGTGGCACCAAACTTTGAGGGGTTTGTGGGGGATAAGTTTCACTGAGGTAGTGGCACCACACTTTGAGGGGTTTGTGGGGGATAAGTTTCCCTGAGGTAGTGGCACCAAACTTTGAGGGGTTTGTGGGGGATAAGTTTCCATGAAGTAGTGGCACCAAACTTTGAGGGTTTGTGGGGGATACGTTTCTCTGAGGTACAGAGACACCAAACTTTGAGTGGTTGTGGGGGATAAGTTTCCCTGAGGTACAGAGGCACCAAACTTTGAGGGTTTTGTGCGGGATAAGTTTCCCTGAGGTACAGAGGCACCAAACTTTGAGGGGTTTGTGGGGGATAGGTTTCCCTGAGGTACAGGGGCACCAAACTTTGAGTGGTTTGTGGGGGATATGTTTACTTGAGGTAGTGGCACCAAACCTTGAGGGGTTTGTGTGGGATAAGTTTCCCTGAGGTAGTGGCACCAAACTTTGAGGAGTTTGTGGGGGATAAATTTCCCTGAGTTACAGAGGCACCAAACTTTGAGGGGTTTGTGGGGGATAAGTTTACCTGAGGTAGTGGCACCAAACTTTGAGGGGTTTATGGGGGATAAGTTTCCCTGAGGTAGTGGCACCAAACTTTGAAAGGTTTGTGGGGGATAAGTTTTACTGAGGTAGTGGCACCACACTTTGAGGGGTTTGTGGGGGATAAGTTTCCCTGAGGTAGTGGCACCAAACTTTGAGGGGTTTGTGGGGGATAAGTTTAAATGAAATAGTGGCACCAAACTTTGAGGGTTTTTTTTTGGGGGGGGATAAGTTTCACTGAGGTAGTGGCACCACACTTTGAGGGGTTTGTGGGGGATAAATTTCCCTGAGGTAGTGGCACCAATCTTTGAGGGGTTTGTGGGGGATAAGTTGCCATAATGAACAAAGGCACCAAACTTTAAGGGGTTTGTGTGGGATAAGTTTTCCTGAGGTAGTGGCACCAAACTTTGAGGAGTTTGTGGGGGATAAATTTCCCTGAGGTAGTGGCACCAAACTTTGAGGGGTTTGTGGGGGATAAGTTTACCTGAGGTAGTGGCACCAAACTTTGAGGGGTTTATGGGGGATAATTTCCCTGAGGTAGTGGCACCAAACTGTGAGGGGTTTGTGGGGGATAGGTTTCACTGAGGTAGTGGCACCACACTTTGAGGGGTTTGTGGGGGATAAGTTTCCCTGAGGTAGTGGCACCAAACTTTGAGGGGTTTGTGGGGGATAAGTTTCCATGAAGTAGTGGCACCAAACTTTGAGGGGTTTGTGGGGGATAAGTTTCCCTGAGGTAGTGGCACCACACTTTGAGGGGTTTGGGGGGGATAAATTTCCCTGAGGTAGTGGCACCAAACTTTGAGGGGTTTGTGGGGGATAGGTTGCCATAAGGAACAAAGGCACCAAACTTTGAGGGGTTTGTGGGGGATAAGTTTCCCTGAGGTAGAGGCACCAAACTTTGAGGGGTTTGTGGGGGATAAGTTGCCATAAGGAATACATGCATCAAACTTTGAGGGGTTTGTGGGGGATAAGTTTCCCTGAGGTACAGTGGCACCAAACTTTGAGTGGTTTGTGGGGGATAAGTTTCCCTGAGGTACAGAGGCAACAAACTTTGAGGGATTTGTGGGGGATAAGTTTCCCTGAGGTACAGTGGCACCAAACTTTGAGGGGTTTGTGGGGGATAAGTTTCCCTGAGGTAGTAGCACCAAACTTTGAAGGGTTTGTGGGGGATAAGTTTCCCTGAGGTAGTGGCACCAAACTTTGAGGGGTTTGTGGGGGATACGTTTCTCTGAGGTACAGAGACACCAAACTTTGAGTGGTTTGTGGGGGATAAGTTTCCCTGAGGTACAGAGGCACCAAACTTTGAGGGTTTTGTGCGGGATAAGTTTCCCTGAGGTACAGTGGCACCAAACTTTGAGTGGTTTGTGGGGGATAAGTTTTCCTGAGGTACAGTGGCACCAAACTTTGAGGGGTTTGTGGGGCATAAGTTTCCCTGAGGTACAGAGGCACCAAACTTTGAGGGGTTTGTGGGGGATAAGTTTCCCTGAGGTACAGTGGCACCAAACTTTGAGTTGTTTGTGGGGGATAAGTTTCCCTGAGGTACAGAGGCACCAAACTTTGAGTGGTTTGTGGGGGATATGTTTCCCTGAGGTAGTGGCACCAAACTTTGAGGGGTTTGTGGGGGATAAGTTTCCATAAGAAACAGAGGCACCAAACTTTGAGGGGTTTGTGGGGGATAAGTTTCCCTGAGGTACAGTGGCACCAAACTTTGAGGGGTTTGTGGGGGATAAGTTTCCCTGAGGTACAGTGGCACAAAACGTTGAGGGGTTTGGGGGGGATAAGTTTCCCTGAGGTACTGGCACCAAACTTTGAGGGGTTTTTGGGGGATAGGTGTCCCTGAGGTAGTGGCACCAAACCTTGAGGGGTTTGTGGGGGATAAGTTTCCCTGAGGTAGTGGCACCAAACTTTGAGGAGTTTGTGGGAGATAAATTTCCCTGAGGTAGTGGCACCAAACTTTGAGGGGTTTGTAGGGGATAAGTGTACCTGAGGTAGTGGCACCAAACTTTGAGGGGTTTATGGGGGATAAGTTTCCCTGAGGTAGTGGCACCAAACTTTGAGGGGTTTGTGGGGGATAAGTTTCACTGAGGTAGTGGCACCACACTTTGAGGGGTTTGTGGGGGATAAGTTTCCCTGAGGTAGTGGCACCAAACTTGTAGGGGTTTGTGGGGGATAAGTTTCCATGAAGTAGTGGCACCAAACTTTGAGGGGTTTGTGGGGGATAAGTTTTACTGAGGTACAGAGGCACCAAACTTTGAGGGTTTTGTGCGGGATAAGTTTCCCTGAGGTACAGTGGCACCAAACTTTGAGGGGTTTGTAGGGGATAAGTTTCCCTGACGTAGAGGCACCAAACTTTGAGGGGTTTGTGGGGGATTAGTTGCCATAAGGAACACAGGCATCAAACTTTGAGGGGTTTGTGGGAGATAAGTTTCCCTGAGGTACAGTGGCACCAAACTTTGAGTGGTTTGTGGGGGATAAGTTTCCCTGAGGTACAGAGGCAACAAACTTTGAGGGATTTGTGGGGGATAAGTTTCCCTGAGGTACAGTGGCACCAAACTTTGAGGGGTTTGTGGGGGATAAGTTTCCCTGAGGTAGTGGCACCAAACTTTGAGGGGTTTGTGGGGGATAAGTTTCCCTGAGGTAGTGGCACCAAACTTTGAGGGGTTTATGGGGGATAAGTTTCCCTGAGGTAGTGGCACCAAACTTTGAGGGGTTTGTGGGGGATAAGTTTCACTGAGGTAGTGGCACCACACTTTGAGGGGTTTGTGGGGGATAAGTTTAAATGAAATAGTGGCACCAAACTTTGAGGGTTTTTTTTTGGGGGGGGGATAAGTTTCACTGAGGTAGTGGCACCACACTTTGAGGGGTTTGTGGGGGATAAATTTCCCTGAGGTAGTGGCACCAATCTTTGAGGGGTTTGTGGGGGATAAGTTGCCATAATCAACAAAGGCACCAAACTTTGAGGGGTTTGTGTGGGATAAGTTTCCCTGAGGTAGAGGCACCAAACTTTGAGGGGTTTGTGGGGGATAAGTTGCCATAAGGAACACAGGCATCAAACTTTGAGGGGTTTGTGGGGGATAAGTTTCCCTGAGGTACAGTGGCACCAAACTTTGAGTGGTTTGTGGGGGATAAGTTTCCCTGAGGTAGTGTCACCAAACTTTGAGGGGTTTGTGGGGGATACGTTTCTCTGAGGTACAGAGACACCAAACTTTGAGTGGTTTGTGGGGATAAGTTTCCCTGAGGTACAGAGGCACCAAACTTTGAGGGTTTTGTGCTGGATAAGTTTCCCTGAGGTACAGTGGCACCAAACTTTGAGTGGTTTGTGAGGGATAAGTTTCCCTGAGGTACAGTTGCACCAAACTTTGAGGGGTTTGTGGGGCATAAGTTTCCCTGAGGTACAGAGGCACCAAACTTTGAGGGGTTTGTGTGGGATAAGTTTCCCTGAGGTACAGTGGCACCAAACTTTGAGTGGTTTGTGGGGGATAAGTTTCCCTGAGGTACAGGGGCACCAAACTTTGAGTGGTTTGTGGGGGATATGTTTCCCTGAGGTAGTGGCACAAAACTTTGAGGAGTTTGTGGGGGATAAATTTCCCTGAGGTAGTGGCACCAAACTTTAAGGGGTTTGTGGGGGATAAGTTTACCTGAGGTAGTGGCACCAAACTTTGAGGGGTATATGGGGGATAAGTTTCCCTGAGGTAGTGGCACCAAACTTTGAGGGGTTTGTGGGGGATAAGTTTCACTGAGGTAGTGGCACCACACTTTGAGGGGTTTGTGGGGGATAAGTTTCCCTGAGGTAGTGGCACCAAACTTTGAGGGGTTTGTGGGGGATAAGTTTCCATGAAGTAGTGGCACCAAACTTTGAGGGTTTGTGGGGGATACGTTTCTCTGAGGTACAGAGACACCAAACTTTGAGTGGTTGTGGGGGATAAGTTTCCCTGAGGTACAGAGGCACCAAACTTTGAGGGTTTTGTGCGGGATAAGTTTCCCTGAGGTACAGAGGCACCAAACTTTGAGGGGTTTGTGGGGGATAGGTTTCCCTGAGGTACAGGGGCACCAAACTTTGAGTGGTTTGTGGGGGATATGTTTACTTGAGGTAGTGGCACCAAACCTTGAGGGGTTTGTGTGGGATAAGTTTCCCTGAGGTAGTGGCACCAAACTTTGAGGAGTTTGTGGGGGATAAATTTCCCTGAGTTACAGAGGCACCAAACTTTGAGGGGTTTGTGGGGGATAAGTTTACCTGAGGTAGTGGCACCAAACTTTGAGGGGTTTATGGGGGATAAGTTTCCCTGAGGTAGTGGCACCAAACTTTGAAAGGTTTGTGGGGGATAAGTTTTACTGAGGTAGTGGCACCACACTTTGAGGGGTTTGTGGGGGATAAGTTTCCCTGAGGTAGTGGCACCAAACTTTGAGGGGTTTGTGGGGATAAGTTTAAATGAAATAGTGGCACCAAACTTTGAGGGTTTTTTTGGGGGGGGGGATAAGTTTCACTGAGGTAGTGGCACCACACTTTGAGGGGTTTGTGGGGGATAAATTTCCCTGAGGTAGTGGCACCAATCTTTGAGGGGTTTGTGGGGGATAAGTTGCCATAATGAACAAAGGCACCAAACTTTGAGGGGTTTGTGTGGGATAAGTTTTCCTGAGGTAGAGGCACCAAACTTTGAGGGGTTTGTGGGGGATAAGTTGCCATAAGGAACACAGGCATCAAACTTTGAGGGGTTTGTGGGGGATAAGTTTCCCTGAGGTACAGTGGCACCAAACTTTGAGTGGTTTGTGGGGGATAAGTTTCCCTGAGGTAGTGTCACCAAACTTTGAGGGGTTTGTGGGGGATACGTTTCTCTGAGGTACAGAGACACCAAACTTTGAGTGGTTTGTGGGGATAAGTTTCCCTGAGGTACAGAGGCACCAAACTTTGAGGGGTTTGTGGGGCATAAGTTTCCCTGAGGTACAGAGGCACCAAACTTTGAGGGGTTTGTGGGGGATAAGTTTCCCTGAGGTACAGTGGCACCAAACTTTGAGTGGTTTGTGGGGGATAAGTTTCCCTGAGGTACAGGGGCACCAAACTTTGAGTGGTTTGTGGGGGATATGTTTCCCTGGGGTAGTGGCACAAAACTTTGAGGAGTTTGTGGGGGATAAATTTCCCTGAGGTAGTGGCACCAAACTTTAAGGGGTTTGTGGGGGATAAGTTTACCTGAGGTAGTGGCACCAAACTTTGAGGGGTATATGGGGGATAAGTTTCCCTGAGGTAGTGGCACCAAACTTTGAGGGGTTTGTGGGGGATAAGTTTCACTGAGGTAGTGGCACCACACTTTGAGGGGTTTGTGGGGGATAAGTTTCCCTGAGGTAGTGGCACCAAACTTTGAGGGGTTTGTGGGGGATAAGTTTCCATGAAGTAGTGGCACCAAACTTTGAGGGGTTTGTGGGGGATAAGTTTCACTGAGGTACAGAGGCACCAAACTTTGAGGGTTTTGTGCGGGATAAGTTTCCCTGAGGTACAGTTGCACCAAACTTTGAGTGGTTTGTGGGGGATAAGTTTCCCTGAGGTACAGTGGCACCAAACTTTGAGGGGTTTGTAGGGGATAAGTTTCTCTGAGGTAGAGGCACCAAACTTTGAGGGGTTTGTGGGGGATAAGTTGCCATAAGGAACACAGGCATCAAACTTTGAGGGGTTTGTGGGGGATAAGTTTCCCTGAGGTACAGTGGCACCAAACTTTGAGTGGTTTGAGGGGGATAAGTTTCCCTGAGGTAGTGGCACCAAACTTTGAGGGGTTTGTGGGGGATAAGTTTCCCTGAGGTAGTATCACCAAACTTTGAGGGGTTTGTGGGGGATACGTTTCTCTGAGGTACAGAGACACCAAACTTTGAGTGGTTTGTGGAGGATAAGTTTCCCTGAGGTACAGAGGCACCAAACTTTGAGGGTTTTGTGCGGGATAAGTTTCCCTGAGGTACAGAGGCACCAAGCTTTGAGGGGTTTGTGGGGTATAAGTTTCCCTGAGGTACAGTGGCACCAAACTTTGAGTGGTTTGTGGGGGATAAGTTTCCCTGAGGTACAGGGGCACCAAACTTTGAGTGGTTTGTGGGGGATATGTTTCCCTGAGGTAGGGGCACCAAACCTTGAGGGGTTTGGGGGGGATAAGTTTCCCTGAGGTAGTGGCACCAAACTTTGAGGAGTTTGTGGGGGATAAATTTCCCTGAGGTACAGAGGCACCAAACTTTGAGGGGTTTGTGGGGGATAAGTTTACCTGAGGTAGTGGCACCAAACTTTGAGGGGTTTATGGGGGATAAGTTTCCCTGAGGTAGTGGCACCAAACTTTGAGGGGTTTGTGGGGGATAAGTTTCACTGAGGTAGTGGCACCACACTTTGAGGGGTTGTTTGTGGGGGATAAGTTTCCCTGAGGTAGTGGCACCAAACTTTGAGGGGTTTGTGGGGGATAAGTTTCCATGAAGTAGTGGCACCAAACTTTGAGGGGTTTTGGGGGGGATAAGTTTCACTGAGGTAGTGGCACCACACTTTGAGGGGTTTGTGGGGGATAAATTTCCCTGAGGTAGTGGCACCAATCTTTGAGGGGTTTGTGGGGGATAAGTTGCCATAAGGAACAAAGGCACCAAACTTTGAGGGGTTTGTGTGGGATAAGTTTCCCTGAGGTAGAGGCACTAAACTTTGAGGGGTTTGTGGGGGATAAGTTGCCATAAGGAACACAGGCATCAAACTTTGAGGGGTTTTTTGGGGGATAAGTTTCCCTGAGGTACAGTGGCCCCAAACTTTGAGTGGTTTGTGGGGGATAAGTTTCCCTGAGGTAGTGTCACCAAACTTTGAGGGGTTTGTGGGGGATACGTTTCTCTGAGGTACAGAGACACCAAACTTTGAGTGGTTTGTGGGGGATAAGTTTCCCTGAGGTACAGAGGCACCAAACTTTGAGGGTTTTGTGCTGGATAAGTTTCCCTGAGGTACAGTGGCACCAAACTTTGAGTGGTTTGTGCGGGATAAGTTTCCCTGAGGTACAGTTGCACCAAACTTTGAGGGGTTTGTGGGGCATAAGTTTCCCTGAGGTACAGAGGCACCAAACTTTGAGGGGTTTGTGGGGGATAAGTTTCCCTGAGGTACAGTGGCACCAAACTTTGAGTGGTTTGTGGGGGATAGGTTTCCCTGAGGTACAGGGGCACCAAACTTTGAGTGGTTTGTGGGGGATATGTTTCCCTGAGGTAGTGGCACAAAACTTTGAGGAGTTTGTGGGGGATAAATTTCCCTGAGGTAGTGGCACCAAACTTTGAGGGGTTTGTGGGGGATAAGTTTACCTGAGGTAGTGGCACCAAACTTTGAGGGGTTTGTGGGGGATAAGTTTCACTGAGGTAGTGGCACCACACTTTGAGGGGTTTGTGGGGGATAAACTTCCCTGAGGTAGTGACACCAAACTTTGAGGGGTTTGTGGGGGATAAGTTTCCATGAAGTAGTGGCACCAAACTTTGAGGGGTTTGTGGAGGATAAGTTTCACTGAGGTACAGAGGCACCAAACTTTGAGGGTTTTGTGCGGGATAAGTTTCCCTGAGGTACAGTGGCACCAAACTTTGAGTGGTTTGTGTGGGATAAGTTTCCCTGAGGTACAGTGGCACCAAACCTTGAGGGGTTTGTGGGGGATAAGTTTCCCTGAGGTACAGTGGCACCAAACTTTGAGTGGTTTGTGGGGGATAAGTTTCCCTGAGGTACTGGCACCAAACTTTGAGGGGTTTTTGGGGGATAGGTGTCCCTGAGGTAGTGGCACCAAACCTTGAGGGGTTTGTGGGGGATAAGTTTCCCTGAGGTAGTGGCACCAAACTTTGAGGAGTTTGTGGGAGATAAATTTCCCTGAGGTAGTGGCACCAAACTTTGAGGGGTTTGTAGGGGATAAGTGTACCTGAGGTAGTGGCACCAAACTTTGAGGGGTTTATGGGGGATAAGTTTCCCTGAGGTAGTGGCACCAAACTTTGAGGGGTTTGTGGGGGATAAGTTTCACTGAGGTAGTGGCACCACACTTTGAGGGGTTTGTGGGGGATAAGTTTCCCTGAGGTAGTGGCACCAAACTTGTAGGGGTTTGTGGGGGATAAGTTTCCATGAAGTAGTGGCACCAAACTTTGAGGGGTTTGTGGGGGATAAGTTTTACTGAGGTACAGAGGCACCAAACTTTGAGGGTTTTGTGCGGGATAAGTTTCCCTGAGGTACAGTGGCACCAAACTTTGAGGGGTTTGTAGGGGATAAGTTTCCCTGACGTAGAGGCACCAAACTTTGAGGGGTTTGTGGGGGATTAGTTGCCATAAGGAACACAGGCATCAAACTTTGAGGGGTTTGTGGGAGATAAGTTTCCCTGAGGTACAGTGGCACCAAACTTTGAGTGGTTTGTGGGGGATAAGTTTCCCTGAGGTACAGAGGCAACAAACTTTGAGGGATTTGTGGGGGATAAGTTTCCCTGAGGTACAGTGGCACCAAACTTTGAGGGGTTTGTGGGGGATAAGTTTCCCTGAGGTAGTGGCACCAAACTTTGAGGGGTTTGTGGGGGATAAGTTTCCCTGAGGTAGTGGCACCAAACTTTGAGGGGTTTATGGGGGATAAGTTTCCCTGAGGTAGTGGCACCAAACTTTGAGGGGTTTGTGGGGGATAAGTTTCACTGAGGTAGTGGCACCACACTTTGAGGGGTTTGTGGGGGATAAGTTTAAATGAAATAGTGGCACCAAACTTTGAGGGTTTTTTTGGGGGGGGGGGATAAGTTTCACTGAGGTAGTGGCACCACACTTTGAGGGGTTTGTGGGGGATAAATTTCCCTGAGGTAGTGGCACCAATCTTTGAGGGGTTTGTGGGGGATAAGTTGCCATAATCAACAAAGGCACCAAACTTTGAGGGGTTTGTGTGGGATAAGTTTCCCTGAGGTAGAGGCACCAAACTTTGAGGGGTTTGTGGGGGATAAGTTGCCATAAGGAACACAGGCATCAAACTTTGAGGGGTTTGTGGGGGATAAGTTTCCCTGAGGTACAGTGGCACCAAACTTTGAGTGGTTTGTGGGGGATAAGTTTCCCTGAGGTAGTGTCACCAAACTTTGAGGGGTTTGTGGGGGATACGTTTCTCTGAGGTACAGAGACACCAAACTTTGAGTGGTTTGTGGGGATAAGTTTCCCTGAGGTACAGAGGCACCAAACTTTGAGGGTTTTGTGCTGGATAAGTTTCCCTGAGGTACAGTGGCACCAAACTTTGAGTGGTTTGTGAGGGATAAGTTTCCCTGAGGTACAGTTGCACCAAACTTTGAGGGGTTTGTGGGGCATAAGTTTCCCTGAGGTACAGAGGCACCAAACTTTGAGGGGTTTGTGTGGGATAAGTTTCCCTGAGGTACAGTGGCACCAAACTTTGAGTGGTTTGTGGGGGATAAGTTTCCCTGAGGTACAGGGGCACCAAACTTTGAGTGGTTTGTGGGGGATATGTTTCCCTGAGGTAGTGGCACAAAACTTTGAGGAGTTTGTGGGGGATAAATTTCCCTGAGGTAGTGGCACCAAACTTTAAGGGGTTTGTGGGGGATAAGTTTACCTGAGGTAGTGGCACCAAACTTTGAGGGGTATATGGGGGATAAGTTTCCCTGAGGTAGTGGCACCAAACTTTGAGGGGTTTGTGGGGGATAAGTTTCACTGAGGTAGTGGCACCACACTTTGAGGGGTTTGTGGGGGATAAGTTTCCCTGAGGTAGTGGCACCAAACTTTGAGGGGTTTGTGGGGGATAAGTTTCCATGAAGTAGTGGCACCAAACTTTGAGGGTTTGTGGGGGATACGTTTCTCTGAGGTACAGAGACACCAAACTTTGAGTGGTTGTGGGGGATAAGTTTCCCTGAGGTACAGAGGCACCAAACTTTGAGGGTTTTGTGCGGGATAAGTTTCCCTGAGGTACAGAGGCACCAAACTTTGAGGGGTTTGTGGGGGATAGGTTTCCCTGAGGTACAGGGGCACCAAACTTTGAGTGGTTTGTGGGGGATATGTTTACTTGAGGTAGTGGCACCAAACCTTGAGGGGTTTGTGTGGGATAAGTTTCCCTGAGGTAGTGGCACCAAACTTTGAGGAGTTTGTGGGGGATAAATTTCCCTGAGTTACAGAGGCACCAAACTTTGAGGGGTTTGTGGGGGATAAGTTTACCTGAGGTAGTGGCACCAAACTTTGAGGGGTTTATGGGGGATAAGTTTCCCTGAGGTAGTGGCACCAAACTTTGAAAGGTTTGTGGGGGATAAGTTTTACTGAGGTAGTGGCACCACACTTTGAGGGGTTTGTGGGGGATAAGTTTCCCTGAGGTAGTGGCACCAAACTTTGAGGGGTTTGTGGGGGATAAGTTTAAATGAAATAGTGGCACCAAACTTTGAGGGTTTTTTTGGGGGGGGGGATAAGTTTCACTGAGGTAGTGGCACCACACTTTGAGGGGTTTGTGGGGGATAAATTTCCCTGAGGTAGTGGCACCAATCTTTGAGGGGTTTGTGGGGGATAAGTTGCCATAATGAACAAAGGCACCAAACTTTGAGGGGTTTGTGTGGGATAAGTTTTCCTGAGGTAGAGGCACCAAACTTTGAGGGGTTTGTGGGGGATAAGTTGCCATAAGGAACACAGGCATCAAACTTTGAGGGGTTTGTGGGGGATAAGTTTCCCTGAGGTACAGTGGCACCAAACTTTGAGTGGTTTGTGGGGGATAAGTTTCCCTGAGGTAGTGTCACCAAACTTTGAGGGGTTTGTGGGGGATACGTTTCTCTGAGGTACAGAGACACCAAACTTTGAGTGGTTTGTGGGGATAAGTTTCCCTGAGGTACAGAGGCACCAAACTTTGAGGGGTTTGTGGGGCATAAGTTTCCCTGAGGTACAGAGGCACCAAACTTTGAGGGGTTTGTGGGGGATAAGTTTCCCTGAGGTACAGTGGCACCAAACTTTGAGTGGTTTGTGGGGGATAAGTTTCCCTGAGGTACAGGGGCACCAAACTTTGAGTGGTTTGTGGGGGATATGTTTCCCTGGGGTAGTGGCACAAAACTTTGAGGAGTTTGTGGGGGATAAATTTCCCTGAGGTAGTGGCACCAAACTTTAAGGGGTTTGTGGGGGATAAGTTTACCTGAGGTAGTGGCACCAAACTTTGAGGGGTATATGGGGGATAAGTTTCCCTGAGGTAGTGGCACCAAACTTTGAGGGGTTTGTGGGGGATAAGTTTCACTGAGGTAGTGGCACCACACTTTGAGGGGTTTGTGGGGGATAAGTTTCCCTGAGGTAGTGGCACCAAACTTTGAGGGGTTTGTGGGGGATAAGTTTCCATGAAGTAGTGGCACCAAACTTTGAGGGGTTTGTGGGGGATAAGTTTCACTGAGGTACAGAGGCACCAAACTTTGAGGGTTTTGTGCGGGATAAGTTTCCCTGAGGTACAGTTGCACCAAACTTTGAGTGGTTTGTGGGGGATAAGTTTCCCTGAGGTACAGTGGCACCAAACTTTGAGGGGTTTGTAGGGGATAAGTTTCTCTGAGGTAGAGGCACCAAACTTTGAGGGGTTTGTGGGGGATAAGTTGCCATAAGGAACACAGGCATCAAACTTTGAGGGGTTTGTGGGGGATAAGTTTCCCTGAGGTACAGTGGCACCAAACTTTGAGTGGTTTGAGGGGGATAAGTTTCCCTGAGGTAGTGGCACCAAACTTTGAGGGGTTTGTGGGGGATAAGTTTCCCTGAGGTAGTATCACCAAACTTTGAGGGGTTTGTGGGGGATACGTTTCTCTGAGGTACAGAGACACCAAACTTTGAGTGGTTTGTGGAGGATAAGTTTCCCTGAGGTACAGAGGCACCAAACTTTGAGGGTTTTGTGCGGGATAAGTTTCCCTGAGGTACAGAGGCACCAAGCTTTGAGGGGTTTGTGGGGTATAAGTTTCCCTGAGGTACAGTGGCACCAAACTTTGAGTGGTTTGTGGGGGATAAGTTTCCCTGAGGTACAGGGGCACCAAACTTTGAGTGGTTTGTGGGGGATATGTTTCCCTGAGGTAGGGGCACCAAACCTTGAGGGGTTTGGGGGGGATAAGTTTCCCTGAGGTAGTGGCACCAAACTTTGAGGAGTTTGTGGGGGATAAATTTCCCTGAGGTACAGAGGCACCAAACTTTGAGGGGTTTGTGGGGGATAAGTTTACCTGAGGTAGTGGCACCAAACTTTGAGGGGTTTATGGGGGATAAGTTTCCCTGAGGTAGTGGCACCAAACTTTGAGGGGTTTGTGGGGGATAAGTTTCACTGAGGTAGTGGCACCACACTTTGAGGGGTTGTTTGTGGGGGATAAGTTTCCCTGAGGTAGTGGCACCAAACTTTGAGGGGTTTGTGGGGGATAAGTTTCCATGAAGTAGTGGCACCAAACTTTGAGGGGTTTTGGGGGGGATAAGTTTCACTGAGGTAGTGGCACCACACTTTGAGGGGTTTGTGGGGGATAAATTTCCCTGAGGTAGTGGCACCAATCTTTGAGGGGTTTGTGGGGGATAAGTTGCCATAAGGAACAAAGGCACCAAACTTTGAGGGGTTTGTGTGGGATAAGTTTCCCTGAGGTAGAGGCACTAAACTTTGAGGGGTTTGTGGGGGATAAGTTGCCATAAGGAACACAGGCATCAAACTTTGAGGGGTTTTTTGGGGGATAAGTTTCCCTGAGGTACAGTGGCCCCAAACTTTGAGTGGTTTGTGGGGGATAAGTTTCCCTGAGGTAGTGTCACCAAACTTTGAGGGGTTTGTGGGGGATACGTTTCTCTGAGGTACAGAGACACCAAACTTTGAGTGGTTTGTGGGGGATAAGTTTCCCTGAGGTACAGAGGCACCAAACTTTGAGGGTTTTGTGCTGGATAAGTTTCCCTGAGGTACAGTGGCACCAAACTTTGAGTGGTTTGTGCGGGATAAGTTTCCCTGAGGTACAGTTGCACCAAACTTTGAGGGGTTTGTGGGGCATAAGTTTCCCTGAGGTACAGAGGCACCAAACTTTGAGGGGTTTGTGGGGGATAAGTTTCCCTGAGGTACAGTGGCACCAAACTTTGAGTGGTTTGTGGGGGATAGGTTTCCCTGAGGTACAGGGGCACCAAACTTTGAGTGGTTTGTGGGGGATATGTTTCCCTGAGGTAGTGGCACAAAACTTTGAGGAGTTTGTGGGGGATAAATTTCCCTGAGGTAGTGGCACCAAACTTTGAGGGGTTTGTGGGGGATAAGTTTACCTGAGGTAGTGGCACCAAACTTTGAGGGGTTTGTGGGGGATAAGTTTCACTGAGGTAGTGGCACCACACTTTGAGGGGTTTGTGGGGGATAAACTTCCCTGAGGTAGTGACACCAAACTTTGAGGGGTTTGTGGGGGATAAGTTTCCATGAAGTAGTGGCACCAAACTTTGAGGGGTTTGTGGAGGATAAGTTTCACTGAGGTACAGAGGCACCAAACTTTGAGGGTTTTGTGCGGGATAAGTTTCCCTGAGGTACAGTGGCACCAAACTTTGAGTGGTTTGTGTGGGATAAGTTTCCCTGAGGTACAGTGGCACCAAACCTTGAGGGGTTTGTGGGGGATAAGTTTCCCTGAGGTACAGTGGCACCAAACTTTGAGTGGTTTGTGGGGGATAAGTTTCCCTGAGGTACAGGGGCACCAAACTTTGAGTGGTTTGTGGGGGATAAGTTTCCCTGAGGTAGTGGCACCAAACTTTGAGGGGTTTGTGGGGGATAAGTTGCCATAAGGAACACAGGCATCAAACTTTGAGGGGTTTGTGGGGGATAAGTTTCCCTGATGTACAGTGGCACCAAACTTTGAGGGGTTTATGGGGGATAAGTTTCCCTGAGGTAGTGGCACCAAACTTTGAGGGGTTTGTGGGGGATAAGTTTTACTGAGGTAGTGGCACCACACTTTGAGGGGTTTGTGGGGGATAAGTTTCCCTGAGGTAGTGGCACCAAACTTTGAGGGGTTTGTGGGGGATAAGTTTCCATGAAGTAGTTGCACCAAACTTTGAGGGGTTTGTGGGGGATAAGTTTCACTGAGGTACAGAGGCACCAAACTTTGAGGGTTTTGTGCGGGATAAGTTTCCCTGAGGTACAGTTGCACCAAACTTTGAGTGGTGTGTGGGGGATAAGTTTCCCTGAGGTACAGTGGCACCAAACTTTGAGGGGTTTGTAGGGGATAAGTTTCTCTGAGGTAGAGGCCCCAAACTTTGAGGGGTTTGTGGGGGATAAGTTGCCATAAGGAACACAGGCATCAAACTTTGAGGGGTTTGTAGGGGATAAGTTTCCCTGAGGTACAGTGGCACCAAACTTTGAGTGGTTTGTGGGGGATAAGTTTCCCTGAGGTAGTGGCACCAAACTTTGAGGGGTTTGTGGGGGATAAGTTTCCCTGAGGTAGTGGCACCAAACTTTGAGGGATTTGTGGGAGATACGTTTCTCTGAGGTACAGAGACACCAAACTTTGAGTGGTTTGTGGGGGATAAGTTTCCCTGAGGTACAGAGGCACCAAACTTTGAGGGTTTTGTGGGGGATAAGTTTCCCTGAGGTACAGTGGCACCAAACTTTGAGTGGTTTGTGGGGGATAAGTTTCCCTGAGGTACAGGGGCACCAAACTTTGAGTGGTTTGTGGGGGATATGTTTCCCTGAGGTAGTGGCACCAAACCTTGAGGGGTTTGGGGGGGATAAGTTTCCCTGAGGTAGTGGCACCAAACTTTGAGGAGTTTGTGGGGGATAAATTTCCCTGAGGTACAGAGGCACCAAACTTTGAGGGGTTTGTGGGGGATAAGTTTACCTGAGGTAGTGGCACCAAACTTTGAGGGGTTTGTGGGGGATAAGTTGCCATAAGGAACACAGGCATCAAACTTTGAGGGGTTTGTGGGGGATAAGTTTCCCTGAGGTACAGTGGCACCAAACTTTGAGGGGTTTATGGGGGATAAGTTTCCCTGAGGTAGTGGCACCAAACTTTGAGGGGTTTGTGGGGGATAAGTTTCACTGAGGTAGTGGCACCACACTTTGAGGGGTTTGTGGGGGATAAGTTTCCCTGAGGTAGTGGCACCAAACTTTGAGGGGTTTGTGGGGGATAAGTTTCCATGAAGTAGTGGCACCAAACTTTGAGGGGTTTGTGGGGGATAAGTTTCACTGAGGTACAGAGGCACCAAACTTTGAGGGTTTTGTGCGGGATAAGTTTCCCTGAGGTACAGTTGCACCAAACTTTGAGTGGTTTGTGGGGGATAAGTTTCCCTGAGGTACAGTGGCACCAAACTTTGAGGGGTTTGTATGGGATAAGTTTCTCTGAGGTAGAGGCACCAAACTTTGAGGGGTTTGTGGGGGATAAGTTGCCATAAGGAACACAGGCATCAAACTTTGAGGGTTTTGTGCAGGATAAGTTTCCCTGGGGTACAGAGGCACCAAGCTTTGAGGGGTTTGTGGGGGATAAGTTTCCCTGAGGTACAGTGGCACCAAACTTTGAGTGGTTTGTGGGGGATAAGTTTCCCTGAGGTACAGGGGCACCAAACTTTGAGTGGTTTGTGGGGGATATGTTTCCCTGAGGTAGTGGCACCAAACCTTGAGGGGTTTGGGGGGGATAAGTTTCCCTGAGGTAGTGGCACCAAACTTTGAGGAGTTTTTGGGGGATAAATTTCCCTGAGGTACAGAGGCACCAAACTTTGAGGGGTTTGTGGGGGATAAACTTCCCTGAGGTAGTGACACCAAACTTTGAGGGGTTTATGGGGGATAAGTTTCCCTGAGGTAGTGGCACCAAACTTTGAGGGGTTTGTGGGGGATAAGTTTCACTGAGGTAGTGGCACCACACTTTGAGGGGTTGTTTGTGGGGGATAAGTTTCCCTGAGGTAGTGGCACCAAACTTTGAGGGGTTTGTGGGGGATAAGTTTCCATGAAGTAGTGGCACCAAACTTTGAGGGGTTTTGGGGGGGGGATAAGTTTCACTGAGGTAGTGGCACCACACTTTGAGGGGTTTGTGGGGGATAAATTTCCCTGAGGTAGTGGCACCAATCTTTGAGGGGTTTGTGGGGGATAAGTTGCCATAATCAACAAAGGCACCAAACTTTGAGGGGTTTGTGTGGGATAAGTTTCCCTGAGGTAGAGGCACCAAACTTTGAGGGGTTTGTGGGGGATAAGTTGCCATAAGGAACACAGGCATCAAACTTTGAGGGGTTTGTGGGGGATAAGTTTCCCTGAGGTACAGTGGCACCAAACTTTGAGTGGTTTGTGGGGGATAAGTTTCCCTGAGGTAGTGTCACCAAACTTTGAGGGGTTTGTGGGGGATACGTTTCTCTGAGGTACAGAGACACCAAACTTTGAGTGGTTTGTGGGGATAAGTTTCCCTGAGGTACAGAGGCACCAAACTTTGAGGGTTTTGTGCTGGATAAGTTTCCCTGAGGTACAGTGGCACCAAACTTTGAGTGGTTTGTGAGGGATAAGTTTCCCTGAGGTACAGTTGCACCAAACTTTGAGGGGTTTGTGGGGCATAAGTTTCCCTGAGGTACAGAGGCACCAAACTTTGAGGGGTTTGTGTGGGATAAGTTTCCCTGAGGTACAGTGGCACCAAACTTTGAGTGGTTTGTGGGGGATAAGTTTCCCTGAGGTACAGGGGCACCAAACTTTGAGTGGTTTGTGGGGGATATGTTTCCCTGAGGTAGTGGCACAAAACTTTGAGGAGTTTGTGGGGGATAAATTTCCCTGAGGTAGTGGCACCAAACTTTAAGGGGTTTGTGGGGGATAAGTTTACCTGAGGTAGTGGCACCAAACTTTGAGGGGTATATGGGGGATAAGTTTCCCTGAGGTAGTGGCACCAAACTTTGAGGGGTTTGTGGGGGATAAGTTTCACTGAGGTAGTGGCACCACACTTTGAGGGGTTTGTGGGGGATAAGTTTCCCTGAGGTAGTGGCACCAAACTTTGAGGGGTTTGTGGGGGATAAGTTTCCATGAAGTAGTGGCACCAAACTTTGAGGGTTTGTGGGGGATACGTTTCTCTGAGGTACAGAGACACCAAACTTTGAGTGGTTGTGGGGGATAAGTTTCCCTGAGGTACAGAGGCACCAAACTTTGAGGGTTTTGTGCGGGATAAGTTTCCCTGAGGTACAGAGGCACCAAACTTTGAGGGGTTTGTGGGGGATAGGTTTCCCTGAGGTACAGGGGCACCAAACTTTGAGTGGTTTGTGGGGGATATGTTTACTTGAGGTAGTGGCACCAAACCTTGAGGGGTTTGTGTGGGATAAGTTTCCCTGAGGTAGTGGCACCAAACTTTGAGGAGTTTGTGGGGGATAAATTTCCCTGAGTTACAGAGGCACCAAACTTTGAGGGGTTTGTGGGGGATAAGTTTACCTGAGGTAGTGGCACCAAACTTTGAGGGGTTTATGGGGGATAAGTTTCCCTGAGGTAGTGGCACCAAACTTTGAGGGGTTTGTGGGGGATAAGTTTTACTGAGGTAGTGGCACCACACTTTGAGGGGTTTGTGGGGGATAAGTTTCCCTGAGGTAGTGGCACCAAACTTTGAGGGGTTTGTGGGGGATAAGTTTAAATGAAATAGTGGCACCAAACTTTGAGGTTTTTTTTTGGGGGGGGGATAAGTTTCACTGAGGTAGTGGCACCACACTTTGAGGGGTTTGTGGGGGATAAATTTCCCTGAGGTAGTGGCACCAATCTTTGAGGGGTTTGTGGGGGATAAGTTGCCATAATGAACAAAGGCACCAAACTTTGAGGGGTTTGTGTGGGATAAGTTTTCCTGAGGTAGAGGCACCAAACTTTGAGGGGTTTGTGGGGGATAAGTTGCCATAAGGAACACAGGCATCAAACTTTGAGGGGTTTGTGGGGGATAAGTTTCCCTGAGGTACAGTGGCACCAAACTTTGAGTGGTTTGTGGGGGATAAGTTTCCCTGAGGTAGTGTCACCAAACTTTGAGGGGTTTGTGGGGGATACGTTTCTCTGAGGTACAGAGACACCAAACTTTGAGTGGTTTGTGGGGATAAGTTTCCCTGAGGTACAGAGGCACCAAACTTTGAGGGGTTTGTGGGGCATAAGTTTCCCTGAGGTACAGAGGCACCAAACTTTGAGGGGTTTGTGGGGGATAAGTTTCCCTGAGGTACAGTGGCACCAAACTTTGAGTGGTTTGTGGGGGATAAGTTTCCCTGAGGTACAGGGGCACCAAACTTTGAGTGGTTTGTGGGGGATATGTTTCCCTGAGGTAGTGGCACAAAACTTTGAGGAGTTTGTGGGGGATAAATTTCCCTGAGGTAGTGGCACCAAACTTTAAGGGGTTTGTGGGGGATAAGTTTACCTGAGGTAGTGGCACCAAACTTTGAGGGGTATATGGGGGATAAGTTTCCCTGAGGTAGTGGCACCAAACTTTGAGGGGTTTGTGGGGGATAAGTTTCACTGAGGTAGTGGCACCACACTTTGAGGGGTTTGTGGGGGATAAGTTTCCCTGAGGTAGTGGCACCAAACTTTGAGGGGTTTGTGGGGGATAAGTTTCCATGAAGTAGTGGCACCAAACTTTGAGGGGTTTGTGGGGGATAAGTTTCACTGAGGTACAGAGGCACCAAACTTTGAGGGTTTTGTGCGGGATAAGTTTCCCTGAGGTACAGTTGCACCAAACTTTGAGTGGTTTGTGGGGGATAAGTTTCCCTGAGGTACAGTGGCACCAAACTTTGAGGGGTTTGTAGGGGATAAGTTTCTCTGAGGTAGAGGCACCAAACTTTGAGGGGTTTGTGGGGGATAAGTTGCCATAAGGAACACAGGCATCAAACTTTGAGGGGTTTGTGGGGGATAAGTTTCCCTGAGGTACAGTGGCACCAAACTTTGAGTGGTTTGAGGGGGATAAGTTTCCCTGAGGTAGTGGCACCAAACTTTGAGGGGTTTGTGGGGGATAAGTTTCCCTGAGGTAGTATCACCAAACTTTGAGGGGTTTGTGGGGGATACGTTTCTCTGAGGTACAGAGACACCAAACTTTGAGTGGTTTGTGGAGGATAAGTTTCCCTGAGGTACAGAGGCACCAAACTTTGAGGGTTTTGTGCGGGATAAGTTTCCCTGAGGTACAGAGGCACCAAGCTTTGAGGGGTTTGTGGGGTATAAGTTTCCCTGAGGTACAGTGGCACCAAACTTTGAGTGGTTTGTGGGGGATAAGTTTCCCTGAGGTACAGGGGCACCAAACTTTGAGTGGTTTGTGGGGGATATGTTTCCCTGAGGTAGGGGCACCAAACCTTGAGGGGTTTGGGGGGGATAAGTTTCCCTGAGGTAGTGGCACCAAACTTTGAGGAGTTTGTGGGGGATAAATTTCCCTGAGGTACAGAGGCACCAAACTTTGAGGGGTTTGTGGGGGATAAGTTTACCTGAGGTAGTGGCACCAAACTTTGAGGGGTTTATGGGGGATAAGTTTCCCTGAGGTAGTGGCACCAAACTTTGAGGGGTTTGTGGGGGATAAGTTTCACTGAGGTAGTGGCACCACACTTTGAGGGGTTGTTTGTGGGGGATAAGTTTCCCTGAGGTAGTGGCACCAAACTTTGAGGGGTTTGTGGGGGATAAGTTTCCATGAAGTAGTGGCACCAAACTTTGAGGGGTTTTGGGGGGGATAAGTTTCACTGAGGTAGTGGCACCACACTTTGAGGGGTTTGTGGGGGATAAATTTCCCTGAGGTAGTGGCACCAATCTTTGAGGGGTTTGTGGGGGATAAGTTGCCATAATGAACAAAGGCACCAAACTTTGAGGGGTTTGTGTGGGATAAGTTTCCCTGAGGTAGAGGCACTAAACTTTGAGGGGTTTGTGGGGGATAAGTTGCCATAAGGAACACAGGCATCAAACTTTGAGGGGTTTGTGGGGGATAAGTTTCCCTGAGGTACAGTGGCACCAAACTTTGAGTGGTTTGTGGGGGATAAGTTTCCCTGAGGTAGTGTCACCAAACTTTGAGGGGTTTGTGGGGGATACGTTTCTCTGAGGTACAGAGACACCAAACTTTGAGTGGTTTGTGGGGATAAGTTTCCCTGAGGTACAGAGGCACCAAACTTTGAGGGGTTTGTGGGGCATAAGTTTCCCTGAGGTACAGAGGCACCAAACTTTGAGGGGTTTGTGGGGGATAAGTTTCCCTGAGGTACAGTGGCACCAAACTTTGAGTGGTTTGTGGGGGATAAGTTTCCCTGAGGTACAGGGGCACCAAACTTTGAGTGGTTTGTGGGGGATATGTTTCCCTGAGGTAGTGGCACAAAACTTTGAGGAGTTTGTGGGGGATAAATTTCCCTGAGGTAGTGGCACCAAACTTTAAGGGGTTTGTGGGGGATAAGTTTACCTGAGGTAGTGGCACCAAACTTTGAGGGGTATATGGGGGATAAGTTTCCCTGAGGTAGTGGCACCAAACTTTGAGGGGTTTGTGGGGGATAAGTTTCACTGAGGTAGTGGCACCACACTTTGAGGGGTTTGTGGGGGATAAGTTTCCCTGAGGTAGTGGCACCAAACTTTGAGGGGTTTGTGGGGGATAAGTTTCCATGAAGTAGTGGCACCAAACTTTGAGGGGTTTGTGGGGGATAAGTTTCACTGAGGTACAGAGGCACCAAACTTTGAGGGTTTTGTGCGGGATAAGTTTCCCTGAGGTACAGTTGCACCAAACTTTGAGTGGTTTGTGGGGGATAAGTTTCCCTGAGGTACAGTGGCACCAAACTTTGAGGGGTTTGTAGGGGATAAGTTTCTCTGAGGTAGAGGCACCAAACTTTGAGGGGTTTGTGGGGGATAAGTTGCCATAAGGAACACAGGCATCAAACTTTGAGGGGTTTGTGGGGGATAAGTTTCCCTGAGGTACAGTGGCACCAAACTTTGAGTGGTTTGAGGGGGATAAGTTTCCCTGAGGTAGTGGCACCAAACTTTGAGGGGTTTGTGGGGGATAAGTTTCCCTGAGGTAGTATCACCAAACTTTGAGGGGTTTGTGGGGGATACGTTTCTCTGAGGTACAGAGACACCAAACTTTGAGTGGTTTGTGGAGGATAAGTTTCCCTGAGGTACAGAGGCACCAAACTTTGAGGGTTTTGTGCGGGATAAGTTTCCCTGAGGTAGGGGCACCAAACCTTGAGGGGTTTGGGGGGGATAAGTTTCCCTGAGGTAGTGGCACCAAACTTTGAGGAGTTTGTGGGGGATAAATTTCCCTGAGGTACAGAGGCACCAAACTTTGAGGGGTTTGTGGGGGATAAGTTTACCTGAGGTAGTGGCACCAAACTTTGAGGGGTTTATGGGGGATAAGTTTCCCTGAGGTAGTGGCACCAAACTTTGAGGGGTTTGTGGGGGATAAGTTTCACTGAGGTAGTGGCACCACACTTTGAGGGGTTGTTTGTGGGGGATAAGTTTCCCTGAGGTAGTGGCACCAAACTTTGAGGGGTTTGTGGGGGATAAGTTTCCATGAAGTAGTGGCACCAAACTTTGAGGGGTTTTGGGGGGGATAAGTTTCACTGAGGTAGTGGCACCACACTTTGAGGGGTTTGTGGGGGATAAATTTCCCTGAGGTAGTGGCACCAATCTTTGAGGGGTTTGTGGGGGATAAGTTGCCATAAGGAACAAAGGCACCAAACTTTGAGGGGTTTGTGTGGGATAAGTTTCCCTGAGGTAGAGGCACTAAACTTTGAGGGGTTTGTGGGGGATAAGTTGCCATAAGGAACACAGGCATCAAACTTTGAGGGGTTTTTTGGGGGATAAGTTTCCCTGAGGTACAGTGGCCCCAAACTTTGAGTGGTTTGTGGGGGATAAGTTTCCCTGAGGTAGTGTCACCAAACTTTGAGGGGTTTGTGGGGGATACGTTTCTCTGAGGTACAGAGACACCAAACTTTGAGTGGTTTGTGGGGGATAAGTTTCCCTGAGGTACAGAGGCACCAAACTTTGAGGGTTTTGTGCTGGATAAGTTTCCCTGAGGTACAGTGGCACCAAACTTTGAGTGGTTTGTGCGGGATAAGTTTCCCTGAGGTACAGTTGCACCAAACTTTGAGGGGTTTGTGGGGCATAAGTTTCCCTGAGGTACAGAGGCACCAAACTTTGAGGGGTTTGTGGGGGATAAGTTTCCCTGAGGTACAGTGGCACCAAACTTTGAGTGGTTTGTGGGGGATAGGTTTCCCTGAGGTACAGGGGCACCAAACTTTGAGTGGTTTGTGGGGGATATGTTTCCCTGAGGTAGTGGCACCAAACTTTGAGGGGTTTGTGGGGGATAAGTTTACCTGAGGTAGTGGCACCAAACTTTGAGGGGTTTGTGGGGGATAAGTTTCACTGAGGTAGTGGCACCACACTTTGAGGGGTTTGTGGGGGATAAACTTCCCTGAGGTAGTGACACCAAACTTTGAGGGGTTTGTGGGGGATAAGTTTCCATGAAGTAGTGGCACCAAACTTTGAGGGGTTTGTGGAGGATAAGTTTCACTGAGGTACAGAGGCACCAAACTTTGAGGGTTTTGTGCGGGATAAGTTTCCCTGAGGTACAGTGGCACCAAACTTTGAGTGGTTTGTGTGGGATAAGTTTCCCTGAGGTACAGTGGCACCAAACCTTGAGGGGTTTGTGGGGCATAAGTTTCCCTGAGGTACAGAGGCACCAAACTTTGAGGGGTTTGTGGGGGATAAGTTTCCCTGAGGTACAGTGGCACCAAACTTTGAGTGGTTTGTGGGGGATAAGTTTCCCTGAGGTACAGGGGCACCAAACTTTGAGTGGTTTGTGGGGGATAAGTTTCCCTGAGGTAGTGGCACCAAACTTTGAGGGGTTTGTGGGGGATAAGTTGCCATAAGGAACACAGGCATCAAACTTTGAGGGGTTTGTGGGGGATAAGTTTCCCTGAGGTACAGTGGCACCAAACTTTGAGGGGTTTATGGGGGATAAGTTTCCCTGAGGTAGTGGCACCAAACTTTGAGGGGTTTGTGGGGGATAAGTTTTACTGAGGTAGTGGCACCACACTTTGAGGGGTTTGTGGGGGATAAGTTTCCCTGAGGTAGTGGCACCAAACTGTGAGGGGTTTGTGGGGGATAAGTTTCCATGAAGTAGTTGCACCAAACTTTGAGGGGTTTGTGGGGGATAAGTTTCACTGAGGTACAGAGGCACCAAACTTTGAGGGTTTTGTGCGGGATAAGTTTCCCTGAGGTACAGTTGCACCAAACTTTGAGTGGTGTGTGGGGGATAAGTTTCCCTGAGGTACAGTGGCACCAAACTTTGAGGGGTTTGTAGGGGATAAGTTTCTCTGAGGTAGAGGCCCCAAACTTTGAGGGGTTTGTGGGGGATAAGTTGCCATAAGGAACACAGGCATCAAACTTTGAGGGGTTTGTAGGGGATAAGTTTCCCTGAGGTACAGTGGCACCAAACTTTGAGTGGTTTGTGGGGGATAAGTTTCCCTGAGGTAGTGGCACCAAACTTTGAGGGGTTTGTGGGGGATAAGTTTCCCTGAGGTAGTGGCACCAAACTTTGAGGGATTTGTGGGAGATACGTTTCTCTGAGGTACAGAGACACCAAACTTTGAGTGGTTTGTGGGGGATAAGTTTCCCTGAGGTACAGAGGCACCAAACTTTGAGGGTTTTGTGCGGGATAAGTTTCCCTGGGGTACAGAGGCACCAAGCTTTGAGGGGTTTGTGGGGGATAAGTTTCCCTGAGGTACAGTGGCACCAAACTTTGAGTGGTTTGTGGGGGATAAGTTTCCCTGAGGTACAGGGGCACCAAACTTTGAGTGGTTTGTGGGGGATATGTTTCCCTGAGGTAGTGGCACCAAACCTTGAGGGGTTTGGGGGGGATAAGTTTCCCTGAGGTAGTGGCACCAAACTTTGAGGAGTTTGTGGGGGATAAATTTCCCTGAGGTACAGAGGCACCAAACTTTGAGGGGTTTGTGGGGGATAAGTTGCCATAAGGAACACAGGCATCAAACTTTGAGGGGTTTGTGGGGGATAAGTTTCCCTGAGGTACAGTGGCACCAAACTTTGAGGGGTTTATGGGGGATAAGTTTCCCTGAGGTAGTGGCACCAAACTTTGAGGGGTTTGTGGGGGATAAGTTTCACTGAGGTAGTGGCACCACACTTTGAGGGGTTTGTGGGGGATAAGTTTCCCTGAGGTAGTGGCACCAAACTTTGAGGGGTTTGTGGGGGATAAGTTTCCATGAAGTAGTGGCACCAAACTTTGAGGGGTTTGTGGGGGATAAGTTTCACTGAGGTACAGAGGCACCAAACTTTGAGGGTTTTGTGCGGGATAAGTTTCCCTGAGGTACAGTTGCACCAAACTTTGAGTGGTTTGTGGGGGATAAGTTTCCCTGAGGTACAGTGGCACCAAACTTTGAGGGGTTTGTATGGGATAAGTTTCTCTGAGGTAGAGGCACCAAACTTTGAGGGGTTTGTGGGGGATAAGTTGCCATAAGGAACACAGGCATCAAACTTTGAGGGTTTTGTGCAGGATAAGTTTCCCTGGGGTACAGAGGCACCAAGCTTTGAGGGGTTTGTGGGGGATAAGTTTCCCTGAGGTACAGTGGCACCAAACTTTGAGTGGTTTGTGGGGGATAAGTTTCCCTGAGGTACAGGGGCACCAAACTTTGAGTGGTTTGTGGGGGATATGTTTCCCTGAGGTAGTGGCACCAAACCTTGAGGGGTTTGGGGGGGATAAGTTTCCCTGAGGTAGTGGCACCAAACTTTGAGGAGTTTTTGGGGGATAAATTTCCCTGAGGTACAGAGGCACCAAACTTTGAGGGGTTTGTGGGGGATAAACTTCCCTGAGGTAGTGACACCAAACTTTGAGGGGTTTATGGGGGATAAGTTTCCCTGAGGTAGTGGCACTAAACTTTGAGGGGTTTGTGGGGGATAAGTTTCACTGAGGTAGTGGCACCACACTTTGAGGGGTTGTTTGTGGGGGATAAGTTTCCCTGAGGTAGTGGCACCAAACTTTGAGGGGTTTGTGGGGGATAAGTTTCCATGAAGTAGTGGCACCAAACTTTGAGGGGTTTTGGGGGGGGGGGGATAAGTTTCACTGAGGTAGTGGCACCACACTTTGAGGGGTTTGTGGGGGATAAATTTCCCTGAGGTAGTGGCACCAATCTTTGAGGGGTTTTTGGGGGATAAGTTGCCATAAGGAACAAAGGCACCAAACTTTGAGGGGTTTGTGTGGGATAAGTTTCCCTGAGGTAGAGGCACCAAACTTTGAGGGGTTTGTGGGGGATAAGTTGCCATAAGGAACACAGGCATCAAACTTTGAGGGGTTTGTGGGGGATAAGTTTCCCTGAGGTACAGTGGCACCTAACTTTGAGTGGTTTGTGGGGGATAAGTTTCCCTGAGGTAGTGTCACCAAACTTTGAGGGGTTTGTGGGGGATACGTTTCTCTGAGGTACAGAGACACCAAACTTTGAGTGGTTTGTGGGGGATAAGTTTCCCTGAGGTACAGAGGCACCAAACTTTGAGGGTTTTGTGCTGGATAAGTTTCCCTGAGGTACAGTGGCACCAAACTTTGAGTGGTTTGTGAGGGATAAGTTTCCCTGAGGTACAGTTGCACCACACTTTGAGGGGTTTGTGGGGCATAAGTTTCCCTGAGGTACAGAGGCACCAAACTTTGAGGGGTTTGTGGGGGATATGTTTCCCTGAGGTACAGTGGCACCAAACTTTGAGTGGTTTGTGGGGGATAAGTTTCCCTGAGGTACAGGGGCACCAAACTTTGAGTGGTTTGTGGGGGATATGTTTCCCTGAGGTAGTGGCACAAAACTTTGAGGAGTTTGTGGGGGATAAATTTCCCTGAGGTAGTGGCACCAAACTTTGAGGGGTTTGTGGGGGATAAGTTTACCTGAGGTAGTGGCACCAAACTTTGAGGGGTTTATGGGGGATAAGTTTCCCTGAGGTAGTGGCACCAAACTTTGAGGGGTTTGTGGGGGATAAGTTTCACTGAGGTAGTGGCACCACACTTTGAGGGGTTTGTGGGGGATAAATTTCCCTGAGGTAGTGGCACCAAACTTTGAGGGGTTTGTGGGGGATAAGTTTCCATGAAGTAGTGGCACCAAACTTTGAGGGGTTTGTGGGGGATAAGTTTCACTGAGGTACAGAGGCACCAAACTTTGAGGGTTTTGTGCGGGATAAGTTTCCCTGAGGTACAGTGGCACCAAACTTTGAGGGGTTTGTAGGGGATAAGTTTCCCTGAGGTAGAGGCACCAAACTTTGAGGGGTTTGTGGGGGATAAGTTGCCATAAGGAACACAGGCATCAAACTTTGAGGGGTTTGTGGGGGATAAGTTTCCCTGAGGTACAGTGGCACCAAACTTTGAGTGGTTTGTGGGGGATAGGTTTCCCTGAGGTAGTGGCACCAAACTTTGAGGGGTTTGTGGGGGATAGGTTTCCCTGAGGTAGTGGCACCAAACTTTGAGGGGTTTGTGGGGGATACGTTTCTCTGAGGTACAGAGACACCAAACTTTGAGTGGTTTGTGGGGGATAAGTTTCCCTGAGGTACAGAGGCACCAAACTTTGAGGGTTTTGTGCGGGATAAGTTTCCCTGAGGTACAGAGGCACCAAGCTTTGAGGGGTTTGTGGGGTATAAGTTTCCCTGAGGTACAGTGGCACCAAATTTTGAGTGGTTTGTGGGGGATAAGTTTCCCTGAGTTACAGGGGCACCAAACTTTGAGTGGTTTGTGGGGGATGTGTTTCCCTGAGGTAGTGGCACCAAACCTTGAGGGGTTTGGGGGGGATAAGTTTCCCTGAGGTAGTGGCACCAAACTTTGAGGAGTTTGTGGGGGATACATTTCCCTGAGGTAGTGGCACCAAACTTTGAGGGGTTTGTGGGGGATAAGTTTACCTGAGGTAGTGGCACCAAACTTTGAGGGGTTTATGGGGGATAAGTTTCCCTGAGGTAGTGGCACCAAACTTTGAGGGGTTTATGGGGGATAAGTTTCCCTGAGGTAGTGGCACCAAACTTTGAGGGGTTTGTGGGGGATAAGTTTCCCTGAGGTAGTGGCACCAAACTTTGAGGGGTTTGTGGGGGATACGTTTCTCTGAGGTACAGAGACACCAAACTTTGAGTGGTTTGTGGGGGATAAGTTTCCCTGAGGTACAGAGGCACCAAACTTTGAGGGTTTTGTGCGGGATAAGTTTCCCTGAGTTACAGGGGCACCAAACTTTGAGTGGTTTGTGGGGGATGTGTTTCCCTGAGGTAGTGGCACCAAACCTTGAGGGGTTTGGGGGGGATAAGTTTCCCTGAGGTAGTGGCACCAAACTTTGAGGAGTTTGTGGGGGATACATTTCCCTGAGGTAGTGGCACCAAACTTTGAGGGGTTTGTGGGGGATAAGTTTACCTGAGGTAGTGGCACCAAACTTTGAGGGGTTTATGGGGGATAAGTTTCCCTGAGGTAGTGGCACCAAACTTTGAGGGGTTTGTGGGGGATAAGTTTCCCTGAGGTAGTGGCACCAAACTTTGAGGGGTTTGTGGGGGATACGTTTCTCTGAGGTACAGAGACACCAAACTTTGAGTGGTTTGTGGGGGATAAGTTTCCCTGAGGTACAGAGGCACCAAACTTTGAGGGTTTTGTGCGGGATAAGTTTCCCTGAGTTACAGGGGCACCAAACTTTGAGTGGTTTGTGGGGGATGTGTTTCCCTGAGGTAGTGGCACCAAACCTTGAGGGGTTTGGGGGGGATAAGTTTCCCTGAGGTACAGTGGCACCAAATTTTGAGTGGTTTGTGGGGGATAAGTTTCCCTGAGTTACAGGGGCACCAAACTTTGAGTGGTTTGTGGGGGATGTGTTTCCCTGAGGTAGTGGCACCAAACCTTGAGGGGTTTGGGGGGGATAAGTTTCCCTGAGGTAGTGGCACCAAACTTTGAGGAGTTTGTGGGGGATACATTTCCCTGAGGTAGTGGCACCAAACTTTGAGGGGTTTGTGGGGGATAAGTTTACCTGAGGTAGTGGCACCAAACTTTGAGGGGTTTATGGGGGATAAGTTTCCCTGAGGTAGTGGCACCAAACTTTGAGGGGTTTGTGGGGGATAAGTTTCCCTGAGGTAGTGGCACCAAACTTTGAGGGGTTTGTGGGGGATACGTTTCTCTGAGGTACAGAGACACCAAACTTTGAGTGGTTTGTGGGGGATAAGTTTCCCTGAGGTACAGAGGCACCAAACTTTGAGGGTTTTGTGCGGGATAAGTTTCCATGAAGTAGTGGCACCACACTTTGAGGGGTTTGTGGGGGATAAATTTCTCTGAGGTAGTGGCACCAATCTTTGAGGGGTTTGTGGGGGATAAGTTTCCCTGAGGTAGAGGCACCAAACTTTGAGGTGTTTGTGGGGGATAAGTTGCCATAAGGAACACAGCCATCAAACTTTGAGGGGTTTGACGGGGATAAGTTTCCCTGAGGTACAGAGGCAACAAACTTTGAGGGATTTGTGGGGGATAAGTTTCCCTGAGGTACAGTGGCACCAAACTTTGAGGGGTTTGTGGGGGATAAGTTTCCCTGAGGTACAGTGGCACCAAACTTTGAGGGGTTTGTGGGGGATAAGTTTCCCTGAGGTAGTGGCACCAAACTTTGAGGGGTTTGTGGGGGATAAGTTTCCCTGAGGTAGTGGCACCAAACTTTGAGGGGTTTGTGGGGGATAAGTTTCCATGAAGTAGTGGCACCAAACTTTGAGGGGTTTGTGGGGGATAAGCTTCCCTGAGGTAGTGGCACCACACTTTGATGGGTTTGTGGGGGATAAGTTTCCCTGAGGTAGTGGCACCAAACTTTGAGGGGTATGTGGGGGATACGTTTCCATGAAGTAGTGGCACCAAACTTTGAGGGGTTTGTGGGGGATAAGTTGCCCTTGTCCTGTTGGATACAGTTTGTAGCAATGAAAGATCGGATGGAAAACATGTCGGCCTGAAACCTTTGGGGCCTGTCTGAATCCTATGTCCTGTTCATGCTGGGGTTTGCGACTATGACAGAGTTGAGAGCGGAAACAGAGGTCTCAGATCTTCATGGACACGTATTGGTGTACTGTTGTGGTCGTGTTGCGGGTTCCAGTAATGAATGGCGGCCTAAGTGGTCTCGAGGTAAAGTGCCCGCGTTCGAATCACGGTAGAGACCGGAATTTATTTTATGTGGATCTTCTTGTAAAAATGTCTCTGATCAATGGGCAAAGGGTAGAGAGATCGGACTGTCGTGTTTCGTGCTCGAGCACGATAAATATTTCTTTGTAGTTGGAAATCGAAAAGAGTAGGGCAAAGATCAAATTAAAAATCAAAGTTATTTCTACCTTTCCCCAGGTTGTTTGTTAACAGCAGCTATAGATAGCGCCTAACTGGCTGGGGGTCTACATATCTCTAGTGTTTGATTATGTTAAGATGGACTTGTACGTCGGTAAAAACCACACTCCAAGAAACTGGTTGTATATAGAATGTAGATACTTCTAAACCAGTACAGAGACGTTAAGTTAAGTAAGTTAAAGCGTCGATGTCAGACATAGAGGTCCACAAACTTCGTCATGTGTGTGCATTTTATGGTCTGGGTGCGCTGGGTTTCCGGTAATAAAAGCGTTGATGTCAGGCATAGAGGCGCACACAGTCAGAGAGTTGCGTATATCTACAGTCCTGTTGTTTCTACGGGTTCATTGCAGAGAGAGAGAGAGAGAGAGAGAGAGAGAGAGAGAGAGAGAAAGAGAGAGATAGAGAGAGAGATAGATAGAGAGAGAAAGAGAGATAGATAGATAGATAGAGAGAGAGAGAGAGAGAGATAGAGAGTGAGAGAGAGAGTGAGAGAGAGAGAGTGAGAGAGAGAGAGAGAGAGAGCTAACATCCTGGCTTCAGGGGTACCTAAAGTGGAGACATTCAATAATTCTGTCGATACTAATTCTTCTTCTTTGTCTTGTTGTTGTTGTTGTTGTTGTTGTTGTTCTCCTTCTCCTTTTTCTTCTTCTTCTCCTTTTTCTTCTTCTTCTTCTTCTTCTTCTTCTTCTGTATCTTGTATTTTAGTTCCGCTAAGAATTATATTAGAATTCCAAACACTAAACTATGACACGAAAATGAACTTAATTTTTAATTTGTTGGCATGGCTTGCCATAACGTTACAAAATTCGTGATTTCATGAAAACGGAAGTTCAAATTCATCTCAATATTTATTTTTAAAAAAGCAAGGAGACAACACAAATCTCACTTATTATTCAGAGATCTGAACAATACGGGAATTGTTTCGTTTCCCTCAACCGCCAAGCTCCGGCAAAAGATTTTTTTTTTTATCCAGAACGCACGAAAGGTGGTGTTGTTCTCTGACCTCTGCCCCCTCGAATGAGGTCGTGCAGAACCTGTAAAGCGTTTGGACTTGGCAACCGCCTGCAGGTGGAATCGAGCCGTTTGACTTCCTGATCAACGTGTTGAATGAACTGTCTACCTTGGCAGACAGCAGCCACATCAAGGCCTTGAGACAAGTAATCCCGGCAACCCCTGGCTTCCTGTGTTTGAAATTGATAATTTAATAATGAAAGGAATTTGATTGAACTTGTCAATCTGTGTATATAGTGTTCGGGATTAGGAAGAGCTGGCTATGACCTGAATGTGTAGCGGATACAGAGTCATCAAACCTCTGTGGCTAGTCTGAATCTGCTGTCCTGGTCATGTAGGGGTATACGACAATGCAAGAGCTGGAAGCAGACCAGAGGCTTCATACATTCAGGGGCGTGTTGATTTCCTATCCTGGAAGTAATAGGGCTTACGACGATGGAAAAAGTTGATAAAATACATAACGGCTTTAAAACTTCAAGGGCGTATGTCAGTCTGATGCACTGGCCATGCTGTGATCTACGGTAATACATTCACTAACCTGGCCATGCTGTGGTCTACGGTAATACTTTCACTGACGTGGCCTTCCTGGGGTCTATGGCAATACATTCACTGACCTGGTCATGCTTGGGTCTACGGTAATACATTCACTGCCCTGGCTATGCTGGGGTCAACGGTAATACATTCACTGCCCTGGCATAGAAGAGAAACTCAAAGTTGCAGCGCATGTTCTCCCCCTGCTGCTCTGTTGACCCGATTTGTTGTGCTCCGCCCTTGAGACTCCACCATATCTGAACTCATCATCCAATGTTATTCATCATACGTACTTTGAACTCCCTATTCTTCTTGCGCCCTGTAGGTTCCAATCCAGTGACATTTGGTTATATTAGTACCTTTATTTCTGAGGGTGTGTCTTATCCATTTCCACTTTCAAAATCTCAGACTATATTGGCTGTTGATACTATACCATTTATCTGAAGACAATACAAGACACACCTGCCAAAACTGTTTATTCGATGTGTGTCGTGCTACACCTTCAGCATCAGGTATATCTAATTGCACAACTTGCAGTTGGATCCTTCTGTGATATGTAACACTGCTTTGATGCAGGCCCCCGAACGTGTATCAATCCTTCTGTGATATGTAACACTGCTTTGATGCAGGCCCCCGAACGTGTATCAATCCTTCTGCGATATGTAACACTGCTTTGACGCAGGCCCCCGAACGTGTCTGAATGTCACGAGGACAAAGCGCAGCCTCGCTCGTTATCTCTGGTCATGGTACCCAGGTGGTCCTGTAGTGGTGAGTTTGAATAGAAACAGCCGGAAGTATTACCGTACACTTTCTACACTACGGTCAGGGATGCAAGAAGAGCCTTAGTAACCCTGTTTACGAAGGATATTTGGCAAGGGAGATGGACTCAACGTCAGTCCTTCCCTAAGGATGTGAGGAAAGCTACAGCAGCCCGCCACTTAACGCCCTTTTCAGGGCACACAAAAAAGTAAACCTACTCATTGTGGGCATTCGCAAATAACAATAGTATGGTCATTTACTCAAATCCTACACTCAATCCCTACACTCAATCCCTACACTCAATCCCTACACTCAATCCCTAAACTTCAATCCTACATTCAATTCTACACTAAAATTATGCACTCAAATCCTACACTCAATCCTACATTCAAATCCTACACTCAAATCCTGCAATTAAACGTACCCGCAATCCTATTCTCCCATCATATACTTAACTCCTGCGCTTAAATCATAGCCGCAATCCTGCAGGCCAATCCTGCATTCAAATCATGCGCTCAAATCATACCCGCACTCTACACATCATCCTACACTCCAATCCTGCATTCAAATCATGCACTTAAATCATGCACTCAAATCATACTTGCAATCCTACACTCCAATCCTACACTAAAGTTCTTCACTCCAACCCTAAACTCAAATCCTACACTTCAGTTCTACCCTCAAATCCTACCCTCAAACTCTACACTCAAACTCTACACTCAGATCCTACACTCAAATCCTACACTCAAACCCTACACTCAAACACCACATTTAAACTCTACACTCAAACACTACTCTCAAACCCTACACTAAAATACTACTCCCAAACCCTACACTAAAATACTACTCCCAAACCCTACACTCAAACACCTAGCCCCAAACCCTACACTCAAACTCTACTCCCAAACCCTACACTCAAACACCTAGCCCCAAACCCTACACTCAAACACTACCCCAAACCCTACACTTAAACCCTACACTTTAACACTACCCCTAAACCCTACAGTCAAATTCTACACTCAGACCCTACCCTCAGACCCTACATTTAAACCCTACACTCAAACACTACACTCAAACCCTACCCTCAAATCTTACACTCAAACCCTACCTCAGACCCTACACTTAAACCCTACACTCAAACACTACCCCCAAACCCTACCCTCAAATTATACACTCAAACCCTACACTCAAACCCTACCCTCAGATCTTACACTCAAACCCTACCCTCAGACACTACACTCATACCCTACACTCAGACCCTACACTTAAACCCTACACTCAAACACTACCCCCAAACCCTACCCTCAAACCCTACACTCAAACTATACACTCAGACCCTACACTCAAACCCTGCACTCAAACACTACCCCCAAACCCTACCCTCAACCCCTACACTCAAACTATACACTCAGACCCTACACTCAAACCCTGCACTCAGACCCTACACTCAAATTTTACACTAAAACCCTACACTCAGGCCCTACACTCAGACACTACATTCAAACCCTACGTCCAGACCCTACCTGATTAAAGTACATGCCCTCCCCACAGAATGTACAGACTCCATGGAGGAAGCCGGTGCTGCACGTGAAGAATGCGTTACAGATCTCTGGGTGACCTGCCAGGAAAGCTTGGCTAACGTCTCCTGGATTAGTCTGGCAGATCTGACTCAGTTGTGGATCTATGCCAGCTGTCGCAGGAAGAGCAAACAGATTGGTTGATTGTAATATATGTTATTTATAAATGATCTTTGTCTGTAGTTGAATAATATGATGTGCTGGTAAGACCCTCCCAGGAAATAATGAAGGGTATAGATATGGATGGTTCTCGTAGCTCGCTGGCAGTACACACGCTTCTCAGGTGTAACCATCTCAGATATGCATTGCTGATTTCATGTTCGTAAATCCCAGCATTATCTGGTCAGCAGATCCACACGAGATCCTGAAGATCTGAAGATTGAGGATTGTATGTCCGCTATCCACTGATGACACAGCCACCTTCTGTCTACCTTCCGAAGCATGGATTGAGAGTCATAAATGATTGTGTCACTCATTAAAAAGGTTTCAGAGAAATGATTGTGGCACTCATTGACGACGTCTCAGAGAAATGATTGTGACACTCATTAAAGACGTTTCAGAGAAATGAATGTTACACTCATTAAAGACGTCTCAGAGAAATGATTGTGACACTCATTAAAGAGGTCTCAGATAAAAACTTCAGAGCTGACGTCATTGGTGCAACCTCCAGTATCATACTGCACGTTGCTGGTATGTCTGCCTCGCTCTGTCCCGCTCACTCGCGACGTTGTTTCTCCCTCTAACAGACCAAGTCGAATCAGTTTTTCTCGTAACGCAGTACAGATTCATCGGTCAATCTCCCAAGTGTTATTACATATCAGTTGTTCAGCCTCAATGCCCATTTATCAATTGTTCAGCCTCAATGCCCATCTATCAATTGTTCAGCCTCACGACCCATTTATCAATTGTTCAGCCTCAATGCCCATGTATCAATTGTTCAGCCTCAATGCCCATTTATCAATTGTTCAGCCTCACGACCCATTTATCAATTGTTCCGCCTCAATGCCCATTTATCCATTGTTCAGCCTCACGACAGATTTATCAATTGTTCGGCCTCAATGCCCATTTATCAATTGTTCAGCCTCAATGCCCATTTATCAATTGTTCAGCCTCACGACAGATGTATCAATTGTTCGGCCTCAATGCCCATTTATCAATTGTTCAGCCTCAATGCCCATTTACCAATTGTTCAGCCTCAATGCCCATTTATCAATTGTTCAGCCTCACGACCCATTTACCAATTATTCAGCATTTACCAGTTGCACCATTGCCTGGATCCCTTGCCCAAGGTGATAATGTATTGGTTGTAGATCGTCACTTTATTTCAGTGTAGATCCATTCTTTCATGTAGTCCTCTACTGTGATGGATTGCCCTAGTCAATCAACGAATACGGTATTTAAAAAAGATCGAGATATACTCTATATCTTTTCAGCGGGAGCATATGGGTACTACTACTTCTAGTCTCCTTAAAGGAAGCTTACTTCATCTTCTTCTTTTTCTTTTTCTTCTTCTTTTTCTTCTACATCTTCTGCTTTTTCTCCATTTTTTCCCTGCTTCATAAATCATGTTCAAGTGCATATCTCCTTCTAGGACGGCTCGTTAGTTCAATTAAATAATATTTTTGTAGCACGAAGATTTGTATGGGGTGTAAAAGCCAGAGCCATGCACCACTCTCTTCAGTTCTTATCCTAGCTTGAGACCCATTATAGCATGTAATCTTGTTTGGGTTCTTCTAGAGTAAAGATGGCGTCGTGGTCAAGGGAAACATGCTGGCTAAGGACTCCACGTCAAGGTCAGATGAAACACACAGACCAAAACCCTCATCCCACGACAGGATCAGATGAAACAAACTGACCAAGACCCCCACCTTACTCCAGTGTCAGACAAAACCCTACCCCACCACAGGATGACGTGAGTATATATCAAGTAAGAACCCACCTCAGGTGAAGTGTACAGCCAAGACACCACCTGACGTTAGGGTCAGGTGAGACATACTAATCAAAACCTATCTCAGGTCAGAGTCATGAGAGACATGTCGACCAAATTTTGACCTAAAGTAAGAGTCAGCTAAAACCTGCCACCAAGGGTTGGCTTAACGTCAGGTAAGCTAAAATCTTCGACCAAGGGTTGACCTAACATCAGGGTGGACTAAAACCTTCGACCGAGGGTTGACCTAACGTCAGAGTGGGCTAAAACCTTCGACCAAGGGTTGGCCTAACGTCAGGGTCGGCTGAAACCTTCGACCGAGTATTGACCTAACATCAGGGTCGGCTAAAACCTTCGACCAAGTGTTGACCTAACATCAGGATCAGTTGAAACCTTTGACCGAGGGTTGACCTAATGTCAGGGTCGGCTAAAACCTTCGACCAAAGCTCAAAGTCACATCTTTGCCGTGCTATCAGAAATAAACTATAGCAGGCTGACAAACCACATGGTGATCGACATCGCCATCCCCACTGTAGTGCCCTGATGAGAAGTCTAAGACTGCACAACAGTAACGACGACATAGTTCCACCTTCTTCAGTAACCCCACAGATGTATAAAATAGCCACTGGATGTCCGTTATCAGGCATACTCGATCTACAATAATGAATTCAGAACGACCAGCCTTGAAAGCAGGAACAACTTTGTGTCGCACGATCTCGCCAATAACGGGGAGCGGTTACACAGAAGAATCTCCAACACTTCAATAGCAATATCCACTTTGAGACTAGCATTAACTTTGCAACGGCACAAGATGATGTTGAACTTACCATATGCGGCAGGGCAGTTGCGATTGGCTGCACTGCTTGGCCAATCGCAGTAACGAAGCTGAGGGTTGAAGATGAACTGTGGTTGGCAGCTCATTAATGTGGCCACGCCCCCATCACACTGGTAGAATCGCGCGCACTCACCTGGTGCTTCAAACGCACCGTTCTCCTGTGGGCAGTTGACTGGGCAAATAGGGATACATGATTGAATGGGTGGCTATGAGTTTGAGAAGATGGTTGCGTAGGTAGATTGAGAGATATTGTGTCTGAATGTAGTTTGGTTGAAGGGGGAGGTGGAGTGAACGGTTTAGTAGGTGGATGGGTGGGTGGGTTAGTGAGGTGGTTTGGTGGCTTGATGTATGGTTGGGTGGTTGGTTGAATGGGTGGTTTGCTGAATGTGTGGGGGGGGGGGGTTGGATGGGTGAATGTCATTGGATGTATAAGTAAGTGGGTAGCTTCATGATTGGTGAAAAGGTTGGTGGATTGCTGGGTGAGTGTGTGGGTGGATTGTTGGGTAAGTGTGTGGTATGATAGAGGGATGGTTGGTGGATTGTTTGGTGAGTGTGTGGGTGGATTATTGGGTGAGTGTGTGGTATGATAGGGGGATGGTTGGTGGATTGTTGGGTGAGTGTGTGGGTGGATTATTGGGTGAGTGTGTGAGTGGATTGTTGGGTGACTGTGTGGGTGGATTGTTGGGTGAGTGTGTGGTATGATAGAGGGATGGTTAATGGATTGTTTGGTGAGTGTGTGGGTGGATTGTTGGGTGAATGTGTGGGTTTATTGTTGGGTGAGTGTGTGGGTGGATTGTTGGGTGAGTGTGTGGGTGGATTGTTGGGTGAGTGTGTGGGTGGATTGTTGGGTGAGTGTGTAGGCGGATTGTTGGGTGAGTGTGTGGGCGGATTGTTGGGTGAATGTGTGGGTGGATTGTTGGGTGAGTGTGTGAGTGGATTGATGGGTGAGTGTGTAGGTGGATTGTTGAGTGAGTGTGTGGGTGGATTGTTGGATGAGAGTGTGGGCGGATTGTTTGGTGAGTGTGTGGGTGGATTGTTGGGTGAGGTGTGGTATGATGGGCCGATGGTTAGTTCGATTAGTTAGCTAGTTGGTTTGGGGCTTGTTGGATGTATGGGTGGTTTGTTGGGTAGACAGACAGACAGACAGACAGACAGACAGACGGACGGACGCACGGATGGATGGATGGATAGATAGATAGATAGATAGATAGATAGATAGATAGATAGATAGATAGATAGATAGATAGATAGATAGATAGATAGATAGATAGATAGATAGATAGATAGATAGATAGATAGATAGATAGATAGATAGATAGATAGATAGATAGATAGATAGATAGATAGATAGATAGATAGATAGATTATATAGATACCAATGCTAGCGACAGAGGGAATCAAAGAACAAAGAGAAAAGTTGATAGACAGTTCAATATTTTGACAAGAGAGACCTTACTGACAGACATTGTAAACAAAACTTTTGGCACGAAATTGCGAAGATCTATGATCGCCTACGCGAACTAGTAGCAAGGAAAGATTGTGGTCATGTTTGTGTGTGTGCTGTATATAAACATATAAAGGACATATTATATAACAATCTGAACCTACAGTTTGCGCCGCCTCGAACTGGAGGAAAACTAGGTGGGGCATTCTGGCCTAGGACTAGACTGGAAGTCAGCACCGTACAGGCTATCAGCTGTTGCAAAATGCTCACCATTTCTAGATGATACAAAATAGATATCACGAGTTTTGTTATCAAGACAGCATCCTGCAAAAACACAGACAAGAACACAGACAAGAACAAGACAAGAACAAGACAAGAACACAGACGAACACAGACAAGAACACAGACAAGAACAAGACAAGAAAAAATTAGAACAAAACAAGAAACATAACACGACAACATAATATACTCAATGGTCACGAAGTATTGGCTGGAAGTCGCGGGTTCGAATCACGGTGAAGTCTAGAACTATTTTCACATGGATCTTCTGGTAAGAAATTCTCCCGACCTCCGGGTAGTGAGATCGGACTCCTGTGTTCAATGTCAAGCACGTTAAAAATTCCTTGGCAGTCTATAGATGTCCATCAAGTCAAAAAGAGGAAGATGAGGAGCTGATTAGTAGCATAGCAAAGGCAAGTGAAGGGAAATTATTATTAATGGGGGATTTCAACTTTCCAGAAATAAAATGCGATATGGCAGAAGCACTTGTAGTGTCAAAACCTTTTGTAAAGTGCATAACTGACAATTTTTTAATTGAACATGTAGAAGCAGCCACCAGAGGCAAAAACACACTCGACCTAGTTTTCACTACAGAGGAAAATATGATTTAAAACATTACTGTTGGGGAACTGTTGCTCAAGTGACCATCAAATCATCCGTTGGGATCTTATTGCAGTGAAAGAAGTAAACATAAACACGCGAACATACGACTACTCTAAGGCAGATGTTAAGAGGATGAAAGAGGCAGCGAACCACATAATGCGGAAAGATATTGTCGGAGGAACAGATGTTAAACAGGAGTGGGGGAGTTTTAAAACAGTTCTAGAAACGCTAAAAGAGGAATGTGTTCCATGTAGGGAGGTAAACCCCAAGCGTAAAAAGTGGATAACTAGATTTGTAGTGAAATGTAGAAGAGCGAAAAATAAAGCATGGAAAAAATATATAGAGGCAGGTAAATCAATAGAAACTTATTTAAAATATTTGGACAAGCAGAACATATCTCAGAAAGCGAATAAAACAGCAAAAATAGACTTCGAAAAAAAACTTGCTCAGAGGATCAAGACTGATAGTAAAAGCTTCTTTTCTTATGTTAAAAATAAACAAAGAACGAAAGACAAAGTAGGCCCTCTCATAGACAGTACAGGGAAAATAATAAGTGAGAATAGGGAGGCAGCTAATCTGCCCAATCAGTACTTTGGCACAGTGTACACAAAAGAGGACTGCTCCAAGATCCCAGAGCCTATAGATATCTTTCAAAGAGACATGGATACAGCGGGATTAAGATCAATCTGTATTACAGAGGAAATGGTTTTTAAAAAATTGAGGGGTTGAAAGTGGATAAATGTCCAGGTCAAGATGGTATTCATCCAAAATTGCTGTTTGAAATTAGAGACCAACTAGCAAAACCATTGGCTATATTATGTTCTCAATCACTTGCATACGGGATTGTTTCACGGGATTGGAAAGAATGCAGGAGTGATCCCCTTATTCAAAAAAGGCAAAAAATCAGATCCAGCAAATTATAGACCGGTGAGTTTAACGAGCATAGTCTGTAAATTGTTAGAGTCAATAATCAAAGAAAACATTGAAATGCATTTAGACAAATTTAATCTAATTAGAAATAGTCAGCATGGGTTTACTAGAGGCAGATCATGCTTAACAAATCTATCAGAATTCATGGAGGAGGTTATCAAAATGAAAGATAAAGGGGACGTTATTTATCTAGATTTGGCACAGGCCTTTGATAGAGTACCTCATCAAAGATTATTTACAAAGTTAAAATCACATCACATGGAATAGGTGGGGAAGTTGCCAAATGGATTGAAAATTGGTTAATGGGAAGAAGGCAGATGGTGGGCATAAATAAGGAGTACTCTGAGTGGTGTGAAGTGAAAAGTGGTGGGCCACAGAGCTCGGTTTTGGGACCAATTTTGTTCTTGATATATTTAAATGATTTGGACATTGATATGGGATCCATGATTGCAAAATTTGCTGATGACACAAAATTATGCAGTAGTGTCTCATCTAAAGCAGAAGTGGATATATTGATGTCGGATTTAGATAAAATTCGAAAATGGTCTGTAAGCTGGCAAATAGACTTTAATGTAGATAAATATACAGTCATCCACATGGGTAGATCCATAATGGAACATAATTACAGAATGGGAGAGAACAATATTAGAAAGATAGATAAATAAGGAAAGGGAACTAGGGGCTATAATATATCATACAGGAAAGGTGAGTGAGCAAGTTAAGGTAGCAGTGAAAAAGGCAAATGCAATGTTAGGTATGATAAAAAGAAATATTGAACATAGGAGCAAGGAAGTGATCGTCAAACTGTATAAAGCATTAGTTAGACCTAGATTGGAGTACTGTGTACAGATGTGGAGTCCTTATCATAGAGGGGATATAAACATGCTGGAAAGAATACAAAAAAAAGAGCGACAAAGCTGATAGTGCGATTCTAGAATTACAGTTATGAGGAACGACTAAGAAAAACCGGCCTACAGTGTCTCGAAGAGAGAAGAATTCGTGGTGACCAAATACAGGTTTATAAGATGATCAGAGGAATGGATAAATTAGACTATAACAAGTTTTTTTAAAATACAGCCACCTACAATAACACGAGGGCCTAGCTACAAGTTTACTAAAGAGAGGTCCAGATTAGATATTAGGAAATATTTTTTTAGTTAGAGAGTGGTGAATGCTTAGAATGCATTGCCAGGGGAGGTAGTGGAGGCAGGGACAGTTAATGCATTTAAAAATAAATTGGATGCCCATAGTTTTTAGAGCAAGATAATGTAAATGAAACGTGCTGTATACTGACTCTGCATGGCCTTCTAAACCAGTATAAAGACGTTAAGTTAAATTAAGTTAGAAATCGCAAAGAGCAGGCTTAACGGCCACTGCCCGGACAAAATCAAATTAAAAATCTACCCAAGTTATTTGTATCTTTCTCCGTGTGGTTTGTTAAGAGCAGCTATAGATGGCGCATGTCTACTTAACTCTAGCGTTTGAGTCTATTAGGATGGAGTCGCACATCGGCTAAAGTACTCTCCAAGAAACTGGTTGTATGCATACTCTGTATCTCGTTAGCATGTACAGGCAGTTCGCATAAGACATGGGGAACTGTGATTTTAAACCCACAAGTGCAATGGAGTGCGGGTTAGTCCTGGGACGTTGAGAGTATCATTGGATGTCTCGAGTAACTTGCCTCTGTGGGCAACTAATCCACTGCCTTGTTGAAACCTCGGGAGATAGTAGGGCTACGGGAGTAAACCCAGACAGAAAATCCGAAGTGATAGTACCTAGACCGGGTGGTTTCAAAAATGCGACTTCATTCCGGCAGCTCCTGCAGCTGAGTTGGTGCAACATTTTCATGCTTTGCATTCCTTTGGATTACACTAGTGTGACAGAGAGGGGGGGTCCTCCAGTTTGGGCAGCCCAGGGTCTCCATATTCAGCGTCAGGGCTTGAACACTGAAGAGGCTACTCACAGGGTGCCACGCGCAAGGTCTACAGAGACTGAGAAGTATATGATGAGAGTCTTCTACCCCAGTACAAAGAAGTTAAGTTAAGTCCAGTTATAACAATAGACTGTCAGACGAGGTCACAACATTCAGACATGTCAATCACGTCCTGTTCTGTTCTTCTGTTCTGTTCTGTTCTGCCTTGTTCTGTTCTTCTGTTCTGTTCTGTTCTGTTCTTCTGTTTTGTTCTGTTATGTCCTGCCCTGTTCTGTTCTTCTGTTCTGTTCTGTCCTGCCCTGTTCTGTTCTGTCTTGTTCTGTTCGGTCATGTTCTGTTATGTTCCAAACAAATGGCTTCACTACAATCTGTACACACCCATAGGTGCTCAGTCTCTCTGAGTAAATGACCAAGGATGTAGATACCGATGTATCCTGCATCTTGTTGACTCTAAACACTTCTTCTCGGTCCTCTTTTGGGCTCAATTCTGCCCGAACCTTGTTGGCTTTCAAAGATTTCAAAGTCGGCCAATTACTGACCCCTCTATTACGGTGTCACCCTCTAATAGGATATACCTTAAAATATCACTCCTATTAATATCTAGTGAGCCCATAACTAGTGCTTGTGACTCCAGTATGACGTCAGATCTGCCGTTGCCTAAACCCCTGCATGTTCACCTCATGCCGTAGTCAGCCCTTCTGCAGGTTTCGAATTATATATTGAGAGTAACACAATGACTACCCGTGTTTAAAAAAGGTCCCAGATAGCCATCTGAAGAGTGCAGTCCCTGCTTCCGTCTCAATTCTCATGCTACAGGTTGTTGGTCTGTAAGACCCGCGTTGTGTAGCAGCATCCTGGCCTCTCACAGTAGCAGAAACACCCAGCCAGATATCTAACTGCGTATCGCCGATCCATTAGTATATATGATGCATCACTATCCTGAATATTATATTGTATCAACTGGTCAACTGCGAGTTATGTCTTCAATTTGCCCCACTCTCTGTATTGTCTGTGTAGAGCTACGATTACTCTGTGGTAATCTCATTCTGTGCCCAGTGTAAACCCATTCTTTTCTCGTAACTATCCTCTCAACTTTTGTCACCTGTAAAATTGTTTTCTCTGCCTGCTCTCTCCATTACGTTTTTCTCTTGATCCTTTTATATTTGAGGTGTTATAGCGCAGAGGGTGCCATCTGTCTTCGGTAACTCGCATAAAGACTTTGGTCTGTGCCAATTTACATCTGGATGTCACAGACAGAAGTCCCGCGTGTACCGCATCTTCACGATCGGGGCATCTCTGGTACATCCCAGTCACATCCCTTCAGTCACATCCCTTCAGTCACATCCCTACAGTCACATTCCTTCAGTCACATCCCTTCAGTCACATCCCTTCAGTCACATCCCTTCATTCTTGATACGTCCCAAACGTTCTCCCTGTAATCTGTATAGTGTGAAGATGCCCAGTCCATAATCAACTACGGACAATACCAACTGACGGTATAGGATGACAAGCAGTGATTGTTCCAAGTTTGCTGCTGCCATAATCTTGAGTGCTGCCATGCCTCGCTTGCATCTCTGTTCGGTCTGGTCGACGTGGCATCTACATGGATGAACCAATGTGCTATATCTATAGTAGAAGACTCTCCAACTCACATGGATGAACCAATGTGCTATATCTATAGTAGAAGACTCTCCAACTCACATGGATGAACCAATGTGCTATATCTATAGTAGAAGACTCTCCAACTCACATGGATGAACCAATGTGCTATATCTATAGTAGAAGACTCTCCAACTCACATGGATGAACCAATGTGCTATATCTATAGTAGAAGACTCTCCAACTCACATGGATGAACCAATGTGCTATTTCTATAGTAGAAGACTCTCCAACTCACATGGATGAACCAATGTGCTATTTCTATAGTAGAAGACTCTCCAACTCACATGGATGAACCAATGTGCTATATCTATAGTAGAAGACTCTCCAACTCACATGGATGAACCAATGTGCTATATCTATAGTAGAAGACTCTCCAACTCACATGGATGAACCAATGTGCTATTTCTATAGTAGAAGACTCTCCAACTCACATGGATGAACCAATGTGCTATTTCTATAGTAGAAGACTCTCCAACTCACATGGATGAACCAATGTGCTATATCTATAGTAGAAGACTCTCCAACTCACATGGATGAACTAATGTGCTATTTCTATAGTAGAAGACTCTCCAACTCACATGGATGAACCAATGTGCTATATCTATAGTAGAAGACTCTCCAACTCACATGGATGAACCAATGTGCTATATCTATAGTAGAAGACTCTCCAACTCACATGGATGAACCAATGTGCTATTTCTATAGTAGAGGACTCTCCAACTCACATGGATGAACCAATGTGCTATTTCTATAGTAGAGGACTCTCCAACTCACATGGATGAACCAATGTGCTATTTTTATAGTAGAAGACTCTCCAACTCACATGGATGAACCATTGTGCGATATATATAGTAGAAAACTCTCCAACTCACGTGTTTGCACACCCCGTTATTCCCATTGACTTAAAAGCTCGCTGTGAATCGATTAGTCTAATTCTTATTTTTAAAAGGCTCTTTTACCTCACCTCCCTCTGATTCATAATAAAACAAGCTATTAAGTCGTTTATGTATTACACTACAGCCAGGAAGATCCAGGTCCATCTTCTCGTGAAGGTCTTAGAATGTACAAAAGGACACTATAACGCGTCACCAAAGAAACGTCACCAACAGTTAAAATAGTTGAGGCCCTAGTGGCTTCCAACAACAATATGACAACAACACTCATATGCAAGCTATGATCGCTGTGGTAGAGAGGTATGACACTCGTCTTTGAAAGCGATGAATGGAAACGGTGGAAGATCGAATCTCACAAACTTCAAGCGACTCCTGGTCTCAAGGGAAGTTAGGACAGAGTGTCTGTATCCTGAGTTACCTCCAGTCGTCTCGACTTATGTCTTGCTACTGTTCCAATGTAGCTCGGGACCAGAGAGTGAGGTTGATGACCAGCGCAGTGTCTTTCCTCACTATAATCCACTTAACAGCGCAAGTTACATCATCAAAACAAAACTGTCTGAAGATGTCGGCACCACCGCTTGCGATGACCAACTAACTATAATCTCTTCAGCTGTCGGCGTGCTCTCGTTGTGGCAGTGGTCCTGGTCTTCTTCCTGTCCCACACTGAAGGTCTTCTAGTCTAGCGCCTCCAGACCACACTATTACGACATGCTCTCAGTGTAGTAGTGGACCTGTTCTCGTCTATGTCCCACATAGTGAGTTTTATTTGTACCTTAGACGAGTAAGGCCATATTAAAGTAGTCTCTTAAGATATCCAGTAAGTGTTACAGTAGTCCTATTCTCAACAGAGAGGACCTTCTACACTAGTCAGATTACATCGCAATGTTCATCGTATTTGCCAATATCCTATCAGTGTGGCAGTAGTCCTATTCTTGTCTCAGTCACACACACATTGCCCATAAACCGCTCGAATGTTGGATATCCAGAGTACCAAGGAAGGACCGCTGGACTGATCGAAGTGGAGGGAGGTTGGTACTGTACGGACAGACGCATTCAGTCAGTTTTGGTCAATGCCTTCTTTGTTAGTCAATCAGTGGACACATTTCCTAGACAAAAAAGAAAAAGACGAAGCTGAAAAAGAAAAAAAAGCAGAAGAAGAAGAAGAAGAAGAAGAAGAAGAAGAAGAAGAAGAAGAAGAAGAAGAATAAGGCGCAAAAGAAGAAGAGAAGAAGAAGAAAAAGATAAAGAAGAAAAAGAAGAAGAAGAAAAAGAAGAGGAAGAAGAAGAAAAAGAAGAGGAGGAAGAAGAAGAAGGAGAAGAATAAGAAGAAGAGGAAGAAGAACAAAAAGAAGAAGAAGAAGAAGAAGGAGAAGAAGAAGAGAAAGACGAAGCCAAATCTGTCAATCTACCACGTGGTTTCCGTCATGTTTAAAGACCTAATCTTCTATCGCTATAAGCGCGCAGTTGTCTTCGGTTAGATTTGCGTTTGTTTTATTTTTATTTATTTCTGACAGTCAGAGAGAAGCGCTTGGTCGATTTGTGTTGATGTGATTCTGCTGACCACAGAGACAAGGGTTCAAAACCTGGGTAAGACATTAATGATTCTACCTGGGGAACAGGTGGAGGAGACGGGGTGTCCAATTCAAAGGTGGCATGGACAATATGTGACGATTGTACAGCAAAGTGGTCTTTATTCCCCATGCCTGCAGACTAAACAAATGGAAATAAACGCCGTAATGAATGTTTAAACACAACTAGTTCATGTCAGTCCAGCTGTTACTTGCTTTCATCAAGTCAAACTGCTCCCACTGGAACACGAGTGCAACACGAAGACAAATGATCAAAACTTCGGAATTCATAGGTTTTTCTTCGATCGGAATTCAAATAAAAACTTAGCCTGTACAGTGTGCGGCGACTGCCAGGGCAAGCGCTTTTATTCCGCAGTTCCATAAATCCTTCCATCCGGTATCAACAATTGAAATAACGGCCATAATGATAGTTTCCTTGTTTTAGTTAGGCCTTCTGGTCGCGACCTAGATTACTTTGATGTTTTAGTTAGGCCTTCTGGTCGCGACCTAGATTACTTTGATGTTTTAGTTAGGCCTTCTGGTCGCGACCTAGATTACTTTGATGTTTTAGTTAGGTCTTCTGGTCGCGGCCTAGATTACTTTGATGTTTTAGTTAGGCCTTCTGGTCGAGGACTAGGTTTCGTTGATGTTTTAGTTAGGCCTTCTGGCCGAGGCCTAGGTTACTTTGATGTTTTAATTAGGCCTTCTGGCCGAGGCCTAGGTTACTTTGATGTTTTAATTAGGCCTTCTGGTCGAGGCCTAGGTCACTTTGATATTTTAGTTAGGCCTTCTGGTGGCCATGTAGGATTCCTCAATGTTTCCATTCTGACACGGTATCTGAACTAAACTTGTTAATATTTTTCTACGTCACAAATGTCAAGCTTTATAAATGTAGAAACAAAAATAGAAACTCCAGGTTAAGGCAACCGCTGGAGCACAGCAACGACTCTGTGGTACCCTCCTGGAAGACTCCTCACTAGGTGGTAAGATTCGCTCTAGCTGCACAACACTCGCGATCCTGAAACAAATAAGCTTGCCTTCCACTGAGCAACCCATGCCTGAGCCACAAGCTTGCCTTCCACTGGGCAACCCATGCCTGAGCCACAAGCTAGCCTTCCACTGGGCAACCGATGCCTGAGACACAAGCTAGCCTTCCACTGGGCAACCGATACCTGAGACACAAGCTTGCCTTCCACTGGGCAACCCATGCCTGAGACACAAGCTTGCCTTCCACTGGGCAACCCATGCCTGAGACAGAACTGACTGGAATCTCAGCTGGGACCCACCCAAAATTGAAAAAACGAAATACTGCTCGAGCCTAGCCCACTAAGCAGAAAAAATACACATACCGACTACCACCAACTCGCACAAGAGTTGGGACTTACACAAGGGCAAGTGTAGATGTACAAGCTGACTACAACTAAGACTACATCAGGGACAGAGAAAAGTCACTTACTGTGTCAAGTTTGTAGCTAAATCGAGAGACAAGATCTACAATTGGCGTTTCTTCAGAGTTCTTCATGGACATTCATTTAAATAGGGGTCCATCTAAGCCTGGCCTAAAGGTCCCAACGTTTGATTATCAGACACATCAACTAAACACACAGAAACCTTCCAAAAAATGGAACGTGCAACAATCTGTCACACTTGTTATTCGTCCGCTGTCAATTTTTTTCTTTTTCTTTTTTGGTTAGTATGTTTCCTTCTCTTGCTTCATCTCCGTGTCTCTCTTTCAACGTTTGCGTCGTAAGTCATATTTACATACAAGGTTGACATTTACAAATATACACACATCACCTGTCACTCTATTACCCCAGCCCCTCTAACTAGCTTCCTAAGTCTTGTTTGCAAGAACCACAACTGGTTTTACCTTTCGTCAACAAGGACATGACGAATTCTCGCCCCTACTGACACGAGAGACAAGAATGTTATCATTAGTTGGATGACGAGTTTGATGCACTCGCGCGGTATCTATCTAAAAACAAAAGGGCCACTGTAACCTGTCAACCGTTTAGTACAACATGACTGTGCACAGGGTTTTGTTTAGGTCTAGCAGCCTCATCATGCAAAGCCATTGCTATTTAAATTACCATTGAACGTTTTCGGATACAGGCTTCCTGTAAGGGGTCAGCTGCAGTAGTAATCGTATGATTCACTTGGAGAAAAATGACGAATAAACAGGTTCGTGACGCTTTAGCTGATCCAGCTATAATTGGATACCTGACTTGCTGTTGGGGAAGTAAAGGCAGCAAGGAAAGAATCTGACTAACATCATACAAGGCTGAGGTCGTGCAATGACATCTTTAACACTTCATTGTTGACAGCAGTGGCTGCGATTGCATTACCTTTACCCTAGAACGAGAGGTTTAGTCGTTGTCGAATCTAACGAGGAGCATACATGATAACAACATTTAGTATGGGAATGGAAATCGAGGCACTGACCGTAGTGCCTATCTGAGCAGTGATCGTGCATGGCTCCTATTTCACGCTAACAAGGTGGGGATATGGTGGCGGTGGCATGACTTGAGAACAGCCATAGAGGCTTCACATATCCAGGGACGTGTATCTATCTTCTATAGGAGCCTTATGTCTTCAATGACGTGTGTGGGTCTACTGTAGAGGCCTTATATCTTCAATGACGTGTGTGGGTCTGCTGTAGAGGCTTCACGTCTGCAGAGACCCGTGTGGGTCTACTGTAGAGATCTTATATCTTCAATGACGTGTGTGGGTCTACTGTAGAGGCTTTACGTCTGCAGGCACCCGTGAAGGTTTACTGTAGAGGCGTCACGTCTGCAGGGACCCGTGTGGGTCTACTGTAGAGGCCTTATATCTTCAGTGACGTCTATGGGTGTACTTTAGAGGCTTGACACCTTGAGAGACGTGTGTTGGAGGATGCACAGCCCTGGTCATGTTGGAGTTGACGGCAATGAAGTAGCTGATAGCAGATATTACTGACCTACTTGATAACCCGTTCCTCGGCAGCAGTTGTTCCGATGAGGTTCTAACTTGGACTCCAACTATTTCTATCCCTTTGGAGATCATCTGGTCGTAGATACCACGGTGGAGAGCAGGGAAGTCTCATCACGGCATTAAAGGACAATAAATATCATCATTCAACAAATATCATCATCCAACACGTGTCATAATTAAACCAGTAGCATCATCCAACCAGTATCGTCATCCAACCAATCAACCAATATCATCATCCAATCAGTGTCATCATCCAACAAGTGTCATCATAGAACAAGTGTCATCATAGAACAAGTGGCATCATCCAACAAGTGTCATCATCCAACAAGTGTCATCATAGAACAAGTGTCATCATTCAACAAGTGTCATCAATCAACAAGTGTCATCATAGAACAAGTGTCATCATCCAACAAGTGTCATCGTCCAAGAAGTGTCGTCATCCAACAAGTGTCATCATCCAACAAGTGTCGTCATCCAACAAGTGTCATCATAGAACAAGTGTCATCATCCAACAAGTGTAATCATCCAACAAGTGTCGTCATCCAACAAGTGTCATCATCCAACAAGTGTCATCATAGAATATTATACCAGACGGGAAAAGCCACACAGATAGCTAAAGAGATGAGGAATTACAACCCCGCGAAACAAGATGGATACAGTCAGAAAAATGAGGCTGACAACTGGTGAGATGAAAAAACGAAGGATCTGATGTACATCATATAGAGGGGGGAGTGGTACTGGTGATTGCTAGAGATACACAGAGGGCGCTAATACAGTAGGAGGTTATTAGCCATATAATTATAGCCACGCTTTCAGACCAAAAGAAGAACAATGATATGAGAATCATTCAGTGATACGTCACAACTAGCGAGCTCGAAGTTGAAGAAAAACCAAAATTTATAACGAGTTGCAAGACGTTCATGACACGTAGAAAAAAGAAAGATCTATTAATGTTAAAAGGGCCGTCAATGCTAAAGTGGGAGCAGACAATCTGAGTTCTGCACAGATTATGGGAAAACAAGAAATGGGACAGATGAACGAAAATAGAGAAAAGGTTGCAGATCTATTTCTCTAAACACACTTATTACAAGACCCGAAAGGAAGACGGAATATAGCGTTAAACTTAATCATTAAAGATACTAAGTACTAAATACATGAAATTTAAGAAAATAAAAAGAAAGCTATACTCAACAATTATCTAACCTGAGCCAGCAAAGCAGAAGCACGGAGAAATGTTCCTATTACAATGAGCTCAAGACATGTCTAAGAAAAAATAGAAGGAAATATATTGACAAGTTGGCACGAGCGATAGAAAAGGCAGCAGAGATAATAAATATGAGAGTTCTCTACTCAATGAAAAGGGCAAATAGATGATGTTCGTCCATCACAAGTGATGAAGACCACTCTTGTTGTTCCTCCTTGTGGACCGTCTTCTCTCTTGCTGTGTCCGCTGAAATAGGAGACCTGAGCGGTGATTTGGATTAAAGTGAGAAAGAAACTGCACCTTTTGTTAACCTCACTCTCTGGTCCTAAGCTACATTTGGCCAGTGGCAAGATATTTATCGAGACGACTAGACATAACAAGGATGCAGATTTTTCCTCATGGTTTACTCCCGAAGCCTTTCCCGTAAACAGCGGAAGGGGGGGGGGGTGGCATCTAACGTTGTGTGTCGTGCCTTTTCCACAACCACAAGAGGTCGTAGGGACATCACTCAGCGTGTAAGTGAGTCTGGCATCTCTCCCTAGCTATAGATGGCGACTAACTAGCTGCGTGTCTACTTAGCTCTAGTGTTTGAGTCTATTAAGATGGACTCGCACATCAGTTAAACCACCCAACAAGAAACTGGTTGTATACAGACTGTAGAGTCTTCTAAACCAGTGTCTTCTTCTCTTCTTTGCGTTCAGGATCTTCTGGTCAGGCTATATCTGCCGGCAATTCGCCATGATGAAGTCTGTAGTCTTCACCAGGTCAGAGTGGCTACCCCAAAGCTGTGTCTCAGATCCGCACGCTCTGGTCAGTGTAAAGACGTTAAATTAAATTTAATTAAATTAAAAAATTAATAAGCTTCATTGGTGGAGAGGAGAGTGAAGTCAGTTGTAGTTGTGGCCGTGGCGTATACTCCATCAGGAGTGAACAAGGACCCGAAGAGGAGAGGGAAGTCAGTTGTAGTTGTGGCCGTGGCGTATACTCCATCAGGAGTGAGCAAGGACCCGAAGAGGAGAAGGAGGTCAGTTGTAGTTGTGGCCGTATACTCCATCAGTTGTAGTTGTGGCCGTATACTCCATCAGTTGTAGTTGTGGCCGTATACTCCATCAGTTGTAGTTGTGGCCGTATACTCCATCAGGAGTGAGCAAGGACCCGAAGAGAAGAAGGAAGTCAGTTGTAGTTGTGGCCGTATACTCCATCAGTTGTAATTGTGGCCGTATACTCCATCAGGAGTGAGCAAGGACCCAATGAAGAAGCTCAGTACCAATTATTAAAAAACGGTTTAAATGTCGTGGCACATGAAAACGCCACGCGACACCTATGGGACATACCTCACCTGTGTCAATACCTCGAGAGACGTTCTCGACATGTCCATCCGGCGATTTCCTGCCAGAAAACTAATTCACAAGTATATGAAAATATCGCTGTTCAAATAGGTGGATACCAGGTGCAAATTCCAAACCCATTCCACAAAGAGGGAGAAAAACAAATCACAAAATGCACTCCTAAATGTCAAAACAGTTTCTTCAAACTGTGACAGATGTTTACATTCAAATCTGGGTAAACAAATCAGGCCGTGGGCGTCATTCAGTTTTCTCCTGAACATACGACCAGAGTTCTTGTTCCTGAGCTAAACACGCAGTGCCAAGGGAATTGTGGTTTTTGTTTTGTTTTGTTTCTACAACTAAATGTTTAAATAAACATAGATGTAGGTTATGGAAGTCTTCACTTCAAAAAGGTAAGGGCAGTGTGACATTGACAGAATAAACGGAATTGTTAAAGAAGAAAAAAAAAAGAGCCATCACTGGTTATGTAATCTGTAGACCAAGATGTGGCGAGAAAATGTTATAAAACAAAATAATTCAAAAACAAGTATTTGCAAAACGTTTGTATTTATTAATATTCTTAATTACCACCGTAGTCCTCCATAAACTAGGCAGGTATACATCATGAACGTGCTGGTCTGTCTCAGATTTCTCTAGCGGTTGAAAATGCAGCAACGACTCCTGTTTGCTTGGATCAGGGCCAGTGACCAATAACTGACCAAGACTATATTATGTCTCCATGTGGTGGCCCTGGAAACAGACTGCAACCATGCAGTCATGCAGAGAAATACAAAGCGAAGAGGGAAGACAAATCTGGTCCCAAAAATACCGTATAAAACGAAATGAGTCGGTCCGAGAGGCGCAGAAACTGCAGACTCACTGTAAACTACAATCCAATGTAACAAAACCAAAATATCCTTTTCAGGATTAACAAAGAAGAAGAGGAGGAAGAAGAAGAAGAATAGGAGGAGGAAGAAGAAGAATAATAGGAGGAAGAAGAAGAAGAAGAAGAATAGGAGGAAGAAGAAGAAGAAGAAGAAGAATAGGAGGAAGAAGAAGAAGAAGAAGTCATATATTTTCCCACAATAAACGTGATGGTCTCATACGTCTACCATCACAATCCTTGTTATATCTAATCTGGTTTGGAGAAAGCCATGCTGTAGCCACTTTGCTCCTCTTGTGGAGTCGATAAGTTGGAAAACATGTTCTACCATTTGTTTGCCGTCCTCACAACGGTTGTTACATCGGAGCATGGGCGTTCTGTGTGTCATTTGTCTAAGGGGGTGATTGATGTAGTTTCCACGTCCTCATCTGTTGCTCTTTCTCCAGTTTGAGTTTCTCTCATCACATTATTGAGTGATCTATCTCCCTTCTAACTTTCCTGTATCTTACAGTGAGCAAGGATGAGCCACGCCACCAGATCCACAGAAAACACGGATGAGCCTCGCCACCAGATCCACAGTAAACACGGATGAGCCTCGCCACCAGATCCACAGTAAACACGGATGAGCCTCGCCACCAGATCCACAGTAAACACGGATGAGCCTCGCCACCAGATCCACAGTAAACACGGATGAGCCTCGCCACCAGATCCACAGTGAGCATCTTCACCAAGGGCAAGACTCACCTGACAACCATCTTCACAGAGGGCAAGGCTCACCTGACAACCATCTTCACCAAGGGCAAGGCTCACCTGACAACCATCTTCACCAAGGGCAAGGCTCACCTGACAACCATCTTCACAGAGGGCAAGGCTCACCTGATAACCATCTTCACCAAGGGCAAGGCTCACCTGACAACCATCTTCACAGAGTGCAAGGCTCACCTGACAACCATCTTCACAGAGGGCAAGGCTCAACTGACAACCATCTTCACCAAGGGCAAGGCTCGCCTGACAACCAACCATCTTCACAAAGGGCAAGGCTCACCTGACAACCATCTTCACAAAGGGCAAGGCTCACCTGACAACCATCTTCACAGAGGGCAAGGCTCACCTGACAACCATCTTCACCAAGGGCAAGGCTCACCTGACAACCATCTTCACAGAGTGCAAGGCTCCCCTGGCAACCATCTTCACCAAGGGCAAGGCTCGCCTGACAACCAACCATCTTCACAAAGGGCAAGGCTCACCTGACAACCATCTTCACAAAGGGCAAGGCTCACCTGACAACCATCTTCACAGAGGGCAAGCCTCACCTGCCAACCAACCATCTTCACAGAGGGCAAGTCTCACCTGGCAACCATCTTCACAAAGGGCAAGGCTCACCTGACAACCATCTTCACAGAAGGCAAAGCTCACTTGATGGCCAACCACTGTAAGAGATGGCAAGGTTCACCTGATGGCCAACCACTGTAAGAGATGGCAAGGTTCACCTAATCGTCAGAATCATCAATATATCCGCCTGGCTACTAACCATCTCCGTATTGGGCAAAGATTCACCACATTCCTTTCAGTTTAATGGGCAGCTGGTTCAACGAGTGTATCTCACAGACTGCGTACCGGGTATTTAGTTCTGCACGAAACAATCTTTTGATACCTTGCATTCAGAACTTGGCCATGTTTCCAGCAGAAATACCTATGTCAACCACTCAGTTTATCGACTCAGAGTCAAGTCACACATGGATATCGACTCAGAGTCAAGTCACACGTGGATATCGACTCAGAGTCAAGTCACACATGGATATCGACTCAGAGTCAAGTAACACATGGATATCGACTCAGAATCAAGTTACACTTGGATATCGACTCAGAGTCAAGTCACACATGGATATCGACTCAGAGTCAAGTCACACATGGATATCGACTCATAGTCAAGTCACACATGGATATCGACGACTTGTCTTCCGATTTGAGACAATAATTTGGCTATATGACTTGCCTAACTGAAGTTCAGTCTTCCAGCGAACGCATGCATAACAACTGATTATCGGAAATGGACAACACTGATTTATTAAAGTGTTAGTCACTGAGTATTTACTGAATCTGGCCCTATAGGGTGATTGAATGCTTTCGTTGTTGTGGCGACTTGAGGGTTGTAACAGCTTTCCTCACATCCCGAACGTGCTAATGAAGGTGGACCACGGTCCTCCAGATGGTTGTGCTATGCTTAGCTTCATCTGCATGGCGCTCACTACAACAAGGATCACGTCGATCCACATCTTGTCAGCCGGACTGACTTGAAAACAGCTTGTTGCCAGGGGATGCTACTTGGATGACAGATACTGGTCCTGGTCAGTATGTTGTGCCTGACCATGACGGACGCTCTGGTCAGTATGTTGTACCTGACATTGACGGACGTCCTGGTCAGTATGTTGTACCTGACCTTGACGGGACGCCCTGGTCAGTATGTTGTGCCTGACCTTGACGGACGTCCTGGTCAGTATGTTGTACCTGACCTTGACGGGACGTCCTGGTCAGTAAGTTGTACCTGACCTTGACGGGACGCCCTGGTCAGTATGTTGTGCCTGACCCCGACGGACGTCCTGGTGAGTATGTTGTACCTGACCTTGACGGGACGCCCTGGTCAGTATGTTGTGCCTGACCCTGACGGACGCCCTGGTCAGTATGTTGTGCCTGACCTTGACGGGACGCCCTGGTCAGAATGTTGTACCTGACCTTGACGGACGCTCTGGTCAGTATGTTGTACCTGACCTTGACGGGACGCCCTAGTCAGTATGTTGTTCCTGACCTTGACGAGACGCCCTGGTCAGTATGTTGTGCCTGACCTTGACGGGACGCCCTGGTCAGCATGTTGTACCTGACCTTGACGGTACGTCCTGGTCAGTATGTTGTACCTGACCCTGACGGACGCTCTGGTCAGCATGTTGTGCCTGACCTGACAGACGCTCTGGTCAGTATGTTGTGCCTGACCCTGACGGACGCCCTGGTCAGTATGTTGTACCTGACCCTGACGGGACGCCCTTGTCAGTATGTTGTACCTGACCCGGACGGGACGTCCTGGTCAGTATGTTGTACCTGACCTTGACGGGACGTTCTGGTCAGTATGTTGTACCTGACCTTGACGGGACGCCCTGGTCAGTATGTTGTACCTGACCTTGACGGGACATCCTGGTCAGTATGTTGTGCCTGACCCTGACGGACGCTCTGGTCAGTATGTTGTACCTGACCTTGACGGAACGTTCTGGTCAGTATGTTGTGCCTGACCTTGACGGGACGTCCTGGTCAGTATGTTGTGCCTGACCCTGACGGACGCTCTGGTCAGTATATTGTGCCTGACTCTGACGGGACGTCCTGGTCAGTATGTTGTGCCCTGATCCTGACGGGACGCCCTGTTCCGTATGTTGTGCCTGACCCTGACGGAACGCCCTGGTCAGCATGTAGTTCCCTTCCCATGATAACTAAGACTTGAGACTTGGAGTGACTTGGCTTGATATTGTGGCTTGAAATGCTAACTGAAGACTTGAATCTTAACTTGACATCGTCTTGAGACTCAGCTTCTCACTTAGAAGACACATGATTTGAACCTGAACTTGACATCCATAACTGAAGACTTGAGACTCAACTTGAGAAGATGCATGATTCGAAACTTAACTTGACATCGTCTTGAGACTTAGAAGAGACCTGATCTGAAACTTAACTTAATATAGTCTTGAAATAACTCGAGACAGGAGGGATCTGATTTGAAACTTGACATCATAACTGAAGATTTGAGACTCAACTTGAGACTTAGAAGAGACCTGATTTGAAACTTGACATCATAACTGAAGATTTGACACTCAACTTGAGACTTAGAAGAGACCTGATTTGAAACTTTACATCATAACTGAAGATTTGAGACTCAACTTGAGACTTAGAAGAGACCTGATTTGAAACCTGATTTGAAACTTGACATCATAACTGAAGATTTGAGACTCAACTTGAGACTTAGAAGAGATCTGATTTGAAACTTTACATCATAACTGAAGATTTGAGACTCAACTTGAGACTTAGAAGAGACCTGATTTGAAACTTGACATCATAACTGAAGATTTGAGACTCAACTTGAGACTTAGAAGAGACCTGATTTGAAACTTGACATCATAACTTGGCATGATAATTGAATACTTAAGACTTTATTTGATATCTGAAGATTTGAAACTCGATTTGAGTTCACATGAATAATAACTTGAAGCAAATGTGTAACAATTGAAAATAATTCAAAACAAAAGTGTCAAATGTGAAAATAACTCAAAAACAAAAGTGTAAAAATGTGAAAATAACTCAAAGCAAAAAAGTATCAAATGTAAATATAACTCAAAACAGACGACCTGAATGGAAAAGATCATGTTATTAACAAAATCACACATTCGAAAATAACAACAAATACGGATCCAAATTACAGCAATAGGGCTCAAATGGTGAATGATTGAAAGCAGATTGTCTCTCTCAGCATAGAGAGCATGTTTTTTAAACAAAAATATTCAGGCTTGGTTTACGAAGCTGTAATAAATGGCACTTGGCTCTGCACCATGGTAGGGAATGTAGAATGTGATATAAATTGCTGACTATATCTGACAAAGCTGCCCTGACAACACCATGTCTCTGACACTTGATCCCCAACGGCAGCATCTGCTGTGTTAGATTCGCATCAATCAAAGCTGCGGCAGTAGTGAAGGTCAAGAGTTGATATAAGTATAAATTGGTAGGGCTCAGTTACTGTACTGTGACAGAAACAAAACGGAAGTTGATACAAGTATAAATTGGTAGGGCTCAGTTACTGTACTGTGACAGAAACAAAACGGAAGTTGATACAAGTATAAATTGGTAGGGCTCAGTTACTGTACTGTGACAGAAACAAAACGGAAGTTGATACAAGTATAAATTGGTAGGGCTCAGTTACTGTACTGTGACAGAAACAAAACGGAAGTTGATACAAGTATAAATTAGTAGGGATCAGTTACTAACAGTGACAGAAACAAAACTAAACCCACGTTACGAACAAAAGGTCTTTGACAGGCACAAAGAGCAAACGAAAACACACACAAAATCACAACAAAGTCAAAAACGAGGTAAAGCGTCAGTACTAATGAATAAGTACAAACGTTCATTGTTACGCCACACACTAGTAGAATGCCGGAGTCAATGGTTTACGTGTTGCTATAACATGAGTGTATGGAGGAAGCTGTGAACAAGAAATCAGAAAGAGAATAGGTATCGCCAAGATGGTATTCGACAACATGCGACACATACTGATATCCAAACAAAGAAATCAGAATTTGAAAATGAGAATTGTCAGGTATTGTGTATACTTGTCACTACTTTATGGCGCAGAAACATGGACAATGAATAACAAGTTGGAAAAGAGTATTGAAGCCTTTGAAAAGTGGGTATATAGAAGATTGGGTCGCATTTCTTGGAAAGAAATTAAAACAAATTTGGAAGTATTGGAAAAGTTGGGGATGAAAAGAGAATTAATGATCGAAATCAAAATTAGACAGCTACGTTATTTTGGACATATAGTAAGACATATCTCCTAGTTGAAGACCATACTGAAGGGTAGGGGGGAAGGTAGTCGTTCAAGAGGCAGACAGCGCTTTAAGTGGGTGGATAACATCGGGGATGGACTGGAAAAAGCCTGTCAGATTGCACAATTACGGCAAGAAATAAGAGTACACTGGACATCCATTGCAGCCGACCCTCGATGCAGAGATGGCACCTTAACTGGACAACATGAGTTTCGTTTCGATGCGGTCCATGTACGACTTTTAGTTTGATTAAAGGTTTGAGTTTCTGCATTCTTCGAAGGCAGGCCTTTTCCACCTCAGACCGTAGTTCTGTGGGCGATATCAGGACGCATTGGCCAGTGTATGGATGCGTGTGTGTATCTGTAGTGTGGATGTATTGCTCAGTGCATGGACACGTTTGTGTATCTGTAGTGTGGATGTATTGCTCAGTGCATAGACACGTTTGTGTATCGATAGTGTGGATGTATTGCTCAATGCATGGACACGTTTGTGTATCTGTTGTGTGGATGTATTTCTCAGTGCATGGATGCGCGTGTGTATCTGTTGTGTGGATGTATTGCTCGATGCATGTATGTATCTGTTGTGTGGATGTATTTCTCAGTGCATGGATGCGCGTGTGTATCTGTTGTGTGGATGTATTACTCAATGCATGGGTGCGTGTATGTATCTATAGTGTGGATGTATTGCTCAATGCATTGGTGCGTGTATGTATCTGTTGTGTGGACGATAACCAAGCTTTACATATTAACTTCCTGCCTTGGAATCACCTTGACCTTACACAAACATGACAAAATGATGAAGCGAATGTCACGTGACCTCACAAATGCAGATACATTGAACAATGAATTCTCGAACATTTAATTTCCAATTACAACATATGTACCGTAATGGGAATGTCTTTATTTTATTACAGCAATTTTTTTAAACAATATATAATTGCACACAGAAAAATAACACACAAATATATGACTGAAATAAAGCTATTACATGTTCCTCTAACTTATGGGCTGTTGTACCAGAAGTACAAGGCTGCATTATATCTTACTCTATCGGAAACTGCGTGGCCTAGGGATGAAACTCTCTCGGTTTTCACAATCCCAACGTTCCGGGTTCGATTCCCACTTGTGTCCAGTTTGGCAGACACTGGGTTTTTTCTCGGGCGAATGCTCCTCCACGTACGGAAAGTAATGGCAACTTACCGTACTGCACACTTGCCAAGAAACCTATAACAGCCAAATAGGTGGCGGTTGTAAGAAGCTACGTTCTGTAAAAGGACATGGGACTTACTTAACCTGCTTAGATGTCTGGTTCCGTTATTCGTAGTGCATTTTCGAACAAATAGCTTTTACATGGATGAAGTTGCCAGCGCAACCTACGCCCCTCTTCAGGCGACTCTTGCGACTTGTGGAAGGGGAGATGTGGAGTTAGTCCATGAGACCCGTGGGAGGGAAAGTGTGGAGTTAGTCTATGAGACTTGTGGAAGGGAAGATGTGGAGTTAGTTCATGAGACTTGTGGAAGGGAAGATGTGGAGTTAGTCCATGAGACTTGTGGGAGGGAAGATGTGAAGTTAGTCCATGAGACTTGTGGGAGGGAAGATGTGGAGTTAGTTTATTAGATGTGTGGAAGGCGAGATGTGGAGTTAGTCTATGAGACTTGTGGAAGGGAAGATGTGGAGTTAGTTTATTATATTTGTGGAAGGCGAGATGTGGAGTTAGTCCATGAGACTTGTGGGAGGGAAGATGTGGAGTTAGTTTATTAGATTTGTGGAAGGCGAGATGTGGAGTTAGTCCATGAGACTTGTGGGAAGGAAGACCTAGTATTGTGTTTCATTATTCCCTACTTCCATGAAACAGTCTGATGTACCTACACTGCGGATCTGCTTTTGTGGAGTAAAGACTTTCAACAGACTGTGATCAAAACAAGTGACTATTATCCAATCGCCAGAAAGAAGCAAGCTACTCATTTCCTCCCTTTGTCACATATTGGGTAGTGTCTCTTGTTCTTCTTTGTACGTTTCAGATTAAAACTGAGTGAATGAGATGACCGTTTTTCAGCGACTCCTAGCTGACCAAGACCCTATTTCGCCATCACGTGGCGACCCTGAAAACAGACTGCAACCATACAGCCTGGCCAAGAGAATAGGAACTGAAGAGGGAAAGCAAACCTGATCCCTTAAATACAGCGTGGAAACCGGATGTCGGAGCGAAAAGCGTACATTTCGCAGTAAATTGTGACACAACGTCACAACTACATTTTTAGGACAATCGCCAAAGACGAAGAAGAAATCAATTAGAATTTATTTAAAGAAAGCAGTGTTTAGCCGAGGTTATTGACATTTCCATAGCAACCCGATTGCTAAATGCATAACACAATGTGTTGATTCAAAAAGTAGAAGAAGCTACCAGAGACAGACATGCACGCCATATAGTATTTACTACTGAGGAAAACATGATTGAAAATATAATCGTTAACGAACCGCTTGGCTTGAGTGATCATCCGTTTGGATCTTCTAGCAAGGAAGGAAGGAAACAAAGACAAGAACCTACGACTACGCTATGACAGATTAAAGAAGCTGTGAGCCACATAATCTGGAAAGATATTGTCCGTGGAACAGATGTTAACGCGTTCGCCGAGGAGACACAATAAACGATTCAAAGACACTGTAAAAGTGATGTTGCTGCCTGGGAGCTACTTGCTCCAAACCGCTCAGCCTGGTGCACTGCCATCACACATGGTGCTTGCACCCCTGAGCAGAGGTCCATTACGGAGGCGCAGGAAAAGCGAGCTGTGCGAAAGAAAAGATTGTCCAGCTTCAAATGCCGTTCATGTGTGCCCTACGTTTGCATAAATGTATTTTGGTAAATTTGTCATTCATCCTGGCACTACCCTAGTCTTGGTGCGTGGAGTGGATCTGTGTTTGGAGTAGATCTGTGTCTGGAGTGGATCTGTGCTTGGAGTGGATCTGTGTTTGGAGTGGATCTGTGTCTGGAGTGGAGTGGATCTATGTTTGGAGTGGATCTGTGTTTGGAGTGGATCTGTGTTTAGAGTGGATCTGTGTCTGGAGTGGAGTGGATCTATGTTTGGAGTGGATCTGTGTTTGGAGTGGATCTGTGTTTGAAGTGGATCTGCTAGGAGTGGCTCTGTGCTGTGAGCGACTCTGTTCTGGAAGCAACATTATGATGGACGTGGCTCTGTGCTCTGGGAGTGGTTATGTGCCGCAGTGGATAAATTTCCTTGATGCTGTTGGATCCGTAACAAATCAGGGAATGCTGCTGGATCCGTAACAAATCAGGGAATGCTGCTGGACCAGTAACAAATCAGGGAATGCTGCTGGACCCGTAACAAATCAGGGAATGCTGCTGGACCCGTAACAAATCAGGGAATGCTGCTGGACCCGTAACAAATCAGGGAATGCTGCTGGACCCGTAACAAGTCAGGGAATGCTGCTGGACCCGTAACAAATCAGGGAATGCTGATGGACCCGTAACAAATCAGGGAATGCCGCTGGACCCGTAACAAGTCACGGAATGCTGCTGGACCCGTAACAAATCAGGGAATGCTGCTGGACCCGTAACAAGTCAGGGAATGCTGCTGGACCAGTAACAAATCAGGGAATGCTGCTGGACCAATAACAAGTCAGGGAATGCTGCTGGACCAGTAACAAATCAGGGAATGCTGCTGGACCAGTAACAAATCAGGGAATGCTGCTGGACCAGTAACAAATCAGGGAATGCTGCTGGACCCGTAACAAGTCAGAGAATGCTGCTGGACCAGTAACAAATCAGGGAATGCTGCTGGACCCGTAACAAGTCAGGGAATGCTGCTGGACCAGTAACAAATCAGGGAATGCTGCTGGACCCGTAACAACATGAACAACAGTCTCGGAAGACTAGGCAAGGAGGAAAATCTTAAATAAAAGTAGAGACCTAGTACAAATAAAGTCTCTAACACTTCATCCCTGATGGCCATGTCGTACATGGAACTACCTTTACATTATATCTTGGTATGTGGTGGACCCGTTCTTTACTCCTCAATATGAGCTCCAGGGATTTCCAAAGGGAGGCACTAAGCTCCTCATAAATTATTTGGAGAGCTTTGGTGGAGGAGGCCTAGCTGGCCTTGGCGACTTCTGAACATTGGAAGGGTGAACGGTTGGAAGATCTAGTGAACCATGTGCTATAACTGTCTGGGATTGTGCTATATTTGTCCTGCTTGGTGCTACATTTGTTGGGTTTGTTGCTATTCCTGTTTTCTCCGCTTGGTTCTGTGAACTACTTATTCTATCATGCTGAGAGCCTAGAATACCTATTTGCTGAGCAGAATCCAATCTTTTTCTCTGTTCTATACCTGGTCGATCCCTTTGTATCAAATCTGACCTAACCCTTTGTATATCTCCAATGCTTCCTTCACGAGAATCACTCATATCCGACTCTGTCAGCGCTCGTTCAAACATTGACTTCATCCGAGCTGCATGACCTACCACATTACCTTGACCCGAATTTATATCACACTCCGGACTTTGAGAACTCCTCCAGCCCTCTGACTTTGAAGAAACTTGAGCAACTGAAATATCTTGTTGCCTTGATTCATTTACTGCCAGGCCTGGTCTATGCAAACTATTTTGTACAGATTTGGCACTCCATAATGGCCGATGTACTTTGTTCATTTCAAAATCCTTTTGTCCCCAGTTAACAAATGGCTTGTCTGATGAGCCTGCAAAATGAGGCAAAGAACTATTTAAGTTGCTCGTTGTCTGCGATTTAATCAAGGCTGGCTTCTGTTTTGTTAATGAGGAAATGGAAACTAAATGTGCTTCTTCAATACTCTCATACAAATGGTCACACGAGGTTACATCTTCTAAACTTCTGCTCTTCATGCATAGTTCCTGGTTGACAGGAAGGTTGCTGGGAAGTCGAGGTGGTGGACGTGTCGGTTTTGGAGGAGGCATGAATATCTGTTTGGCACTGGAGGTATTAAGTTTATACCGTGACGAAGCTGGTGACGAGGGTACAGAGATGGATGTCTGATTTTTTAGTGGCACCTGAAAATAATTTGAAAGTTTTTCAAAACATATTTGTAATTGTTGGCTCCAACTGGAGTATAAAGTCACTACTGCAGCTGACCTGGTTGCAGTTATTTTATGTGAAAGTACTTATAGGCTTTCATACATGGTCCTTTCTGTAGCAATAAATTGTAATTGTTGGCTCCAACTGGAGTATAAAGCCACTACTGCAGCTGACCTGGTTGCAGATAGTTTATGTGAAAGTACTTATAGGCTCTCATACATGGTCCTTTCTGTAGCAATAAATTGTACATGATGAGGCTAGTAGGCTTCAGAGAAACGTGGAGAAAGTTTGGTGCTGCCATGAACGACGCAATTAGGAAAAAGAAGAAGAAAAGAGTTGAATGTCACTAAGAAGAAGATAAAGGAGTTAAAACTACAAAAAGAAGAAGACAAAAGAAGAGGACAAACATTTTATAGTTGGATGGTCACGTCTGCAAAATTCAAAATGGCACATCCACCTTCAGCCCAGCACATCCACTTTCAGCCTAGCACATCTACCTTCAGTCCAGCACATCCACTTTCAGCCTAGCACATCCACTTTCAGCCCATCACATTCACTTTCAGCCCAGCACATCCACTTTCAGCCCATCACATCCACTTTAAGCCTAGCACATCCACTTTCAGCATATCTCTGTATTCAGATTAGCTCTCCCTACCCTTTGTCTGTCATGAGACAGCATACAAGGTAGCAGATGATATGGAAGTCACATTTTTATATCTATAAGGTCATATGTAGACAACATACAGACAGGGTAAGAACCAATCCGTCCATCGAGTCTATCCGGCTCGCCCATCCAATCTATCCAGCTCATCCATCTAGTCTATCCAGCTTTATCCATCTAGTCTATTCTGCCTGTCGATCTAGTCTACCCAGCCTGCGGATCTAGTCTATTCAGCATGTCGATCTGGTCTATTCAGTCTGTCAATCTAGTCTATTCAGCCTGCCAATAAAATCTGTATAATTGTCTAACGCCTTCAATAAAATAAAAATAAATATGTTGTTGTTCTGTGGCCAAGAAATGATGAACTCCTACAAAATATTTCCTGAGAATTGACCTTGGATTGATGTTGAATGCCCACAATGAGTAGGTTACTCTTTTGTGCGACCTAAAAAGGACATTAAGTGGCAGGTTGTCGTAGATTTCCTCACATCCCGAGCGTGCTGATGAAGGTGGACCGAAGTCCTCCATGCGGTTGTGCTATGCTTGGCTTCATCTGTGTATCGCTCACTACTACAGGGATCACACAGGTCCCTCACCTTGTGAGCCAGACTGCCGTGAAAACAGCCCATTTCTAGGGATGGTTACAGGGACGCCGAGGTGAGTGTCTTGGTCAGTATGTTGTGCCTGACCCCGACTAACATGTCTGATCAGTATGTTGTGCCTGACCCCGACTAACATGTCTGATCAGTATGTTGTGCCTGACCCCGACTAACATGTCTGATCAGTATGTTGTGCCTGACCCCGACTAACATGTCTGATCAGTATGTTGTGCCTGACCCCGACTAACATGTCTGATCAGTATGTTGTGCCTGACCCCGACTAACATGTCTGATCGGTATGTTGTGCCTGACCCCGACTAACATGTCTGATCGGTATGTTGTGCCTGACCCCGACTAACATGTCTGATCAGTATGTTGTGCCTGACCCCGACTAACATGTCTGATCAGTATGTTGTGCCTGACCCCGACTAACATGTCTGATCAGTATGTTGTGCCTGACCCCGACTAACATGTCTGATCAGTATGTTGTGCCTGACCCCGACTAACATGTCTGATCGGTATGTTGTGCCTGACCCCGACTAACATGTCTGATCGGTATGTTGTGCCTGACCCCGACTAACATGTCTGATCGGTATGTTGTGCCTGACCCCGACTAACATGTCTGATCGGTATGTTGTGCCTGACCCCGACTAACATGTCTGATCGGTATGTTGTGCCTGACCCTGACTAACATGTCTGATCAGTATGTTGTGCCTGACCCCGACTAACATGTCTGATCGGTATGTTGTGCCTGACCCCGACTAACATGTCTGATCGGTATGTTGTGCCTGACCCCGACTAACATGTCTGATCGGTATGTTGTGCCTGACCCCGACTAACATGTCTGATCAGTATGTTGTGCCTGACCCCGACTAACATGTCTGATCAGTATGTTGTGCCTGACCCCGACTAACATGTCTGATCAGTATGTTGTGCCTGACCCCGACTAACATGTCTGATCGGTATGTTGTGCCTGACCCCGACTAACATGTCTGATCGGTATGTTGTGCCTGACCCCGACTAACATGTCTGATCGGTATGTTGTGCCTGACCCCGACTAACATGTCTGATCGGTATGTTGTGCCTGACCCTGACTAACATGTCTGATCAGTATGTTGTGCCTGACCCCGACTAACATGTCTGATCAGTATGTTGTGCCTGACCCCGACTAACATGTCTGATCGGTATGTTGTGCCTGACCCCGACTAACATGTCTGATCGGTATGTTGTGCCTGACCCCGACTAACATGTCTGATCAGTATGTTGTGCCTGACCCCGACTAACATATCTGATCGGTATGTTGTGCCTGACCCCGACTAACATGTCTGATCGGTATGTTGTGCCTGACCCTGACTAACATGTCTGATCAGTATGTTGTGCCTGACCCCGACTAACATGTCTGATCAGTATGTTGTGCCTGACCCCGACTAACATGTCTGATCGGTATGTTGTGCCTGACCCCGACTAACATGTCTGATCAGTATGTTGTGCCTGACCCCGACTAACATGTCTGATCAGTATGTTGTGCCTGACCCCGACTAACATGTCTGATCGGTATGTTGTGCCTGACCCCGACTAACATGTCTGATCGGTATGTTGTGCCTGACCCCGACTAACATGTCTGATCAGTATGTTGTGCCTGACCCCGACTAACATGTCTGATCAGTATGTTGTGCCTGACCCCGACTAACATGTCTGATCGGTATGTTGTGCCTGACCCCGACTAACATGTCTGATCGGTATGTTGTGCCTGACCCTGACTAACATGTCTGATCGGTATGTTGTGCCTGACCCCGACTAACATGTCTGATCAGTATGTTGTGCCTGACCCCGACTAACATGTCTGATCAGTATGTTGTGCCTGACCCCGACTAACATGTCTGATCGGTATGTTGTGCCTGACCCCGACTAACATGTCTGATCAGTATGTTGTGCCTGACCCCGACTAACATGTCTGATCAGTATGTTGTGCCTGACCCCGACTAACATGTCTGATCGGTATGTTGTGCCTGACCCCGACTAACATGTCTGATCGGTATGTTGTGCCTGACCCCGACTAACATGTCTGATCGGTATGTTGTGCCTGACCCCGACTAACATGTCTGATCAGTATGTTGTGCCTGACCCCGACTAACATGTCTGATCAGTATGTTGTGCCTGACCCCGACTAACATGTCTGATCGGTATGTTGTGCCTGACCCCGACTAACATGTCTGATCGGTATGTTGTGCCTGACCCCGACTAACATGTCTGATCGGTATGTTGTGCCTGACCCCGACTAACATGTCTGATCAGTATGTTGTGCCTGACCCCGACTAACATGTCTGATCAGTATGTTGTGCCTGACCCCGACTAACATGTCTGATCGGTATGTTGTGCCTGACCCCGACTAACATGTCTGACCGGTATGTTGTGCCTGACCCCGACTAACATGTCTGACCGGTATGTTGTGCCTGACCCCGACTAACATGTCTGATCGGTATGTTGTGCCTGACCCCGACTAACATGTCTGATCGGTTTGTTGTGCCTGACCCCGACTAACATGTCTGATCAGTATGTTGTGCCTGACCCCGACTAACATGTCTGATCAGTATGTTGTGCCTGACCCCGACTAACATGTCTGATCAGTATGTTGTGCCTGACCCCGACTAACATGTCTGATCAGTATGTTGTGCCTGACCCCGACTAACATGTCTGATCAGTATGTTGTGCCTGACCCCGACTAACATGTCTGATCAGTATGTTGTGCCTGACCCCGACTAACATGTCTGATCGGTATGTTGTGCCTGACCCCGACTAACATGTCTGATCGGTATGTTGTGCCTGACCCCGACTAACATGTCTGATCGGTATGTTGTGCCTGACCCCGACTAACATGTCTGATCAGTATGTTGTGCCTGACCCCGACTAACATGTCTGATCGGTATGTTGTGCCTGACCCCGACTAACATGTCTGATCAGTATGTTGTGCCTGACCCCGACTAACATGTCTGATCAGTATGTTGTGCCTGACCCCGACTAACATGTCTGATCAGTATGTTGTGCCTGACCCCGACTAACATGTCTGATCGGTATGTTGTGCCTGACCCCGACTAACATGTCTGATCGGTATGTTGTGCCTGACCCCGACTAACATGTCTGATCAGTATGTTGTGCCTGACCCCGACTAACATGTCTGATCAGTATGTTGTGCCTGACCCCGACTAACATGTCTGATCAGTATGTTGTGCCTGACCCCGACTAACATGTCTGATCAGTATGTTGTGCCTGACCCCGACTAACATGTCTGATCGGTATGTTGTGCCTGACCAGATGTTAGTCTTCCTCCGTGAGTTGACCTTGGAGGCGGCAGTTTGGCTCTGCTCGAATCACATGAACCCCATACTTCAACAGGTGAGAAACAACAAGACAAAGGGCCACACCTTCAACGGCACAGTTTCTCCAGCCATGATATTTGACAGTGAGATGTGGAGCCTAAAGAAAGCAGCTGTTGAGAAGCTTCCAGTTGCTCAAAGCATACTTGAATAAAATATATTAAGTTTCTCTACGGGACCAATTCACAACACAAAATGAAGTGCCAAGCCTTCATTATAGATATTGCCTTGTTAAGCTAATATAGATGTGCTGGTATGCAGTTCACATGTCAGACAACAGCTGGACATGAAAAGCTATGCTATAGCTGAGAGGTAAAGGCACTTGCTTCTCAAGAAATCAAAGCGTGAAAGAGTAGGGTTTGAACCCCACAAGTTTCAATTATCCTCTGGTCTCAAGGGAGGTGAGATCAGTGCCTAGTCATTTTGGAGATTAACGAAAAACACATACACGCTGTACACATAGAAGAAGCATCGGCAGCCGAAAATAGATAAGAGTAGGCTGTTAGTCACTGCCTGGTCAAAATTCTAAAAAGTTATGAAATTCCTTCTCAATATGCAATCTACCATCCCCTTGGCTTAGTTAGCCGCTGGAAGTTAACATTGTAGAATTAAAAAAGTAGTACGAATAGCCTTCAACCAGCTGGAAGCAGGCATAACCTGCCTGTCTGATATCAAGTCTAACGACATAAGTGGACAAACGAGACGAGATGATTGGAAACTTACACCAAGATGAAGTGACTGTGACTTCTCAGAAGCCGTCACAATGTCCTGCTCCGTTGTCGATGAAATGATCTGCGAATAGAAGCATACAAGTAAAGACGAAGGTGGACCAATCAATCAAAACCTTTCAGCTCCCTGAAGAGCACAGGTCTTCAACACCATGTCCTCCTGTCCTATACCATTTGATCAGCTCTATTCATGTCTTCCCCGTTGCTTGTAACAGTGTCAGCTGGTTTCCTTAATGTGTGTCCTATCAAGTGCATTCTGCTCATGTCATGTTCCACTGATATCTAACTTGTTTTTTTCAACAGTTCCACATTAGTATACCACTTGTATCTCTCTATTCTGGTCAGCCACCCATTCATAAAAGTCTGTACCATCTTGGTTATTGTTGTTCATGTTTCAGAGCCATACATAACTTTACGTCTTAATACTGGTTTATTTAACCATCGTATTCTCTAACCGTCGCATCCTGTAATCCTCCTATTCAACCATTGTATTCTATAATCCTCGTATTTAACCATCGTATTCTGTAATCCTCGCATTTAACCATTGTATTCTGTAATCCTCGTATTTAACCATCGTATTCTGTAATTCTCAGACAGATTTTTGTGCCTCGTGCCAGGTAGCTAAAAGCTGTTTACAATTATTCTGACCTTTTTTCCTGGGGTACCATATTAAACTCAGTCCGTCTTCCCTATGATTGGTGGATTCCCAAGTGGACATTTATAGTTAGTTGAATGGCCACCAGAATGTCACTTTTTGTGTTCATCTACTGTCAATCAAGCATCCTATATGCCCGGTATATTTTTATTTCCTTAAATGCAGTATCTATGACATCATTGAATGAGGTTTTGTTTTTGATTTTGGTGTTGTGGTTTTGGTCTCTTATAGATAGATGGGCAATGGATCATTGGCAATGTTCTTTGTTCAACTGCCCTTTGAGCAACTCATGGTTTTATTTTGCATTTGTTTTTTTGTAGAGTTCCATAAATTGTAGCCTTACATCATGACTGGAATAATGCATGCTGTTGAAGGTGTCAGCACTTACTTAATAGTCTCATGTGGAACAATACCAAAGGTGACGGAGTGTCAGGCGCTTGATCATGCTATGTAAGATATGGTTGACACACGGCCGGTAGTGTTACATCAAAAAGGTAAAGGCCGCCGTCCATCGTAGACGATGATGGCATGATTAAATTTGCTAGCGCTATATTTAGCAAGGATTAACCGCTCTACTTTTTATCCTCACTCTCTCATCTCGAGCCGCAAGTCAAGGACAAGACGACTAGGGGGCGACTACGAGATGCAGGGGACTCCGCATAAAGCACCCGTGAAAAAGACGGCAGAGTCTGGAGTCGAACCCACACCACTTCGCCATGGAATACCCCAGTGTTATATGGTGTAGAATCAAAACCCCAAATTGAAGTACGCTAAGGTTGCACTGGAAGACCATGGACCAAATTCAAATCTAAAAATGATTTTTTTTCTTCCATTATTGTCAGATTAAATCCAAAACTTCCCAGCTTCCTGAGAAACACAGGTCTCCAACAAATACATGCTTAAATACAGAATATTGCACTCCCATGATAATTGTGCTTTACAATGCTTGGAATCGATTGCCACAGGAAATAGTGGGGGCAGTGTCAGTTAATGCACTCAAGAATAGATTAAATGCACAGTTATTTTTAGATCAAGTGGAGTAAAAGAAACTAGTTGTATACAGACTCTGCAGACTTCTAAATCAGTATAAAGAAGTTGATTGTCAATGATAGCTTTGGTAGGTCAAAATATGCAGTCCTTCACAAGCACAGTTTAAAGTGTGCTCTCGAGACTTGTTCATCAGGGGATTTCATCGTTTGAGATCCTGTTGATCAATAACCACCACGGTCAATCAATAACCAGCTGAGGTCAATCAATGACTACCTAAGGTCAATCAATGTCTACCTGAGGTCAATCAATGACTACCTGAGGTCAATCAATGACTACCTGAGGTCAATCAATGACTACCTGAGGTCAATCAATAACTACCTGAGGTCAATCAATGACTACCTGAGGTCAATCAATGACTACCTGAGGTCAATCAATGACTACCTGAGGTCAATCAATGACTACCTGAGGTCAATCAATAACCAGCTGAGGTCAATCAATGACTAACTAAGGTCAATCAATGACTACCTGAGGTCAATCAATGACTACCTGAGGTCAATCAATGACTACCTAAGGTCAATCAATGACTACCTGAGGTCAATCAATAACCAGCTGAGGTCAATCAATGACTACCTGAGGTCAATCAATAACTATCTGAGGTCAATCAATAACTACCTGAGGTCAATCAATAACTACCTGAGGTCAATCAATGACTACCTGAGGTCAATCAATGACTACCTGAGGTCAATCAATGACTACCTGAGGTCAATCAATAACTACCTGAGGTCAATCAATAACTACCTGAGGTCAATCAATGACTACCTGAGGTCAATCAATGACTACCTGAGGTCAATCAATGACTACCATAAACCCATAAGGTCAATCAATACCATCTGAGATTGATCATTAACCACCTTTTTGATATTTTCACTGCAATAAATTAACTGACCATCATGAAATCATTAGTAGGGGATGGCATGGACTAGGTTAAGTGACAAGGCTGACAATCCGAAGGTGCTGGATTCAATCCTTAGCTCTAGGGATGGCATGGACTAGGTTAAGTGACACGGCTGACAATCCGAAGGTGCTGGATTCAATCCTTAGCTCTAGGGATGGCATGGACTAGGTTAAGTGACACGGCTGACAATCCGAAGGTGCTGGATTCAATCCTTAGCTCTAGGGATGGCATGGACTAGGTTAAGTGACACGGCTGACAATCCGAAGGTGCTGGATTCAATCCTTAGCTCTAGGGATGGCATGGACTAGGTTAAGTGACACGGCTGACAATCCGAAGGTGCTGGATTCAATCCTTAGCTCTAGGGATGGCATGGACTAGGTTAAGTGACACGGCTGACAATCCGAAGGTGCTGGATTCAATCCTTAGCTCTAGAGATGGCATGGACTAGGTTAAGTGACACGGCTGACAATCCGAAGGTGCTGGATTCAATCCTTAGCTCTAGGGATGGCATGGACTAGGTTAAGTGACACGGCTGACAATCCGAAGGTGCTGGATTCAATCCTTAGCTCTAGGGATGGCATGGACTAGGTTAAGTGACACGGCTGACAATCCGAAGGTGCTGGATTCAATCCTTAGCTCTAGGGATGGCATGGACTAGGTTAAGTGACACGGCTGACAATCCGAAGGTGCTGGATTTGCTCGCCATCACAGCACTGGCCGCTACCCTGGGAATCAAACCCTTAGAAAATGCAGGAGGAAGCAGACCATTACATAAAATGCAGCATTCTGAAGTCGGATGCACTGGGTCGACAGGCGCAAAATAAAACATAGTGCAATGCACACCGCCTTGGGAAAATAGAGAAATAATGCGAACGCAACCCAAAAAAAATAAATTAGTAGCTGAAATCAAGATCTAGATTTTAACATTATTTTTTATTTGACATTATTATCAAGCTCACGCTCTATCAATGAAAAACTTGTCAGCTCCCTGTGGAGCACACAGCTTCAACAAATAAATGGATAAACACTGACCTTGGCGCTCCCAAGGAAATCTTGCTTCACAAGATTGTCAACGACAGCCTTAGGAGGTCGAAACATGCAGTCTTTGACAGGCAGAGCTTGAAGATTGACCAGTTCCTGTTGATTATAGGCAAAGGTCAGTTATGGATTGTGACAGTTCCAGTTGGAGCATGGGCATTTAGGGCAGGGGAGATTTGGGCTAGCGACGCTAACAAACAAAGGTTGCCGGAATGCGTTGGGTGAACGCAGATTATGCCAGGGTCAGTCAGTTTCGACACTAGGTCGACAAAGGAAACGAGGGGCTTAGGTAGAAGACTTTGTCTGGTACTGGGCTCGGTGTTCGGAGCTGACCACTCTGGCATTCAGAATTGGCATAGATGGGGAGGTTGGTGACAGTCTGATCCTACCATGACCGGCTACGACATTTAGAGTGACAGTGCTTCGTGGATAGTCAACCAATAACAATTAGTTGGTGGTAGCCCAAATTAGAGTGATGGCTAAGTCAGACAACCAACAGAAGTCCACTGGACAGTGAAGTTGTTGCTTGAGACTAAAATACTCTGCAAGGATGAACTCAGCGGACTGGCTAGGAGATTGGCTGAGGGGCTGTCAGGAAGGCGGAGAGTGAGTCTAGAAGTGAGTGAGTTTGCAGGGTCACTGTACCTTCATACACCTCGAGTTTTGGCCAGTCGCACTCAATAGACGCTTATGATGGACACCCTGTGAACAGTAAAAGATCTGAATGTGTGTTGTACATGCAGGACACCTTGGGAACGATGTATTTTCTGAATGGTTACATGAGTGTACAGATCGCCTAAGGATGAGATCTGAATGTGTGTTTCACGTGTAGGACGTCTTGGGAACAATGTATGTTCTGAGCGGTTGCACGAGTGTGCAGATCAACTAAGAACAAGATCTGAAGGTGTTGTATGTGTAGGACACCTTGGGAAAAATGTATGTTCTGAATGGTTATACGAGTGTACAGATTCACATGATTACGTGAAGTGATCTAAGTTTGAGTATGTGAAGTGATCTATGTAATCTGATCGTGTGAACGAGTTTGTTGATCATGTGTGAGCGTACAGATTCGTCTGAGTATGTAATCTGATTGTGAGGACGAGTTTGGGATTGTGTGTTGAGTATGCAGATAGGGGAGTGCAGCTACATGAATCTGGGTTTTATGTAGTTTACAGGAGTAAGATCAAAAGCTAGTGCTTAAAACCTCCCATAGTAGTCCAATATCAATATATCTTCTTCTTCTTCGTTTATCCTCAAATCAAGGTCCTGGTTTCTCTTACAGGTTTCTCCAAACAGCTTTTGTCTCATATCTGTCTCACGAGGCCAGTATTGTTCTCTCCTTTCCTGCGTGAGCATGTAGCTTTGTAGGATGTGTTCCACGGTCATGGTATGCTCCACACATGGACACTTGTCATCTGTCCCAATCCTCATTTTGTTGTAAAGATGACCCTTGAATCTCTTTTGCCCAGATCTCAGTCTGAAGATAATGACTTGGTGTTCTCTAGTTAAGTAAAAGTAGCTGTCTTCTTTTCGGAAGTTGGGATGTTGATTTTACCCTGAAGTTGGCTTTAATTATGGTTTTGGCCTCAATATATGTGATACTCTGGTTCGTTTGTGGGGATGTTCCTCCACACTTTGTTAGTTTGTTTGCAGCTTCATTGCCTTCGATAATGCAGTGGGATGTGATCCACTGTATGACCAACCTTGGGTGTTCTGATGAGAGCTGTGTCAGGGAGAACATACATTGCTCGAGATCTTCATCTTTGTTTGTTTTAGGGCAGCTAATACTGAAAATGAGGCAGACCGAGGAGAAGATAGACACATGTAATCAAAACAGTTCTGAAGACGACAGCAACCGAGGTCAAATATCAAGAGTCTTACAGGACAGCTGTGATGACAGCAACGTTGTAAAATGGTAATGCTACATGATGGTGATGCTTTAACAAGCTACTGGATAAACTCCATAGTAGTTAACATGTAAAATAGCTTTTCTCATTAATGTCAACAATAAAAAATCTGTTATTAATGATACAAAGAATTCCAGAAATGTGCGTTTAGTAGGTTCTTCGCTTTACCTCATGTGGTAGAGGAGAAAGGAGGATACGCTCAGTGCCATCTGCTGAACAATACTTCTCACCTGTGGGTTTGTCTGGAGTGCAGTAATATAGACTCTACTAAAATAGTAAAGTAAAGTAAAGTAAAGTATCCCATAGCATTACTGCCGTAGGGGTGTGAGGTGTTAGCAATCTCACATTTCAAAAGCTCGGCTATATGAGGGCGGTAGCCATCTCCTCTCCCTCGCCGCTTTTACTTCCCGGACTGAACCGGTACCCATTTAAGGCTGGGTCGACCCGGGAGCCATTGTGGTCTGAAAAAAACATTACCGCCTCAACTGGGGAATGAACCCAGGACCACTCAGATGCGAAGCCAGTGCGCTTTACTAAAATAACAACATTATAAATAAGAAAATAAATAAGAAAATTGTCCCTACCTTTTTGTTAGAACTTTCCTGTGAGACCTCCACACAATGGTCCAACTAAAAAAATGAAATTACAAACGAGGAATAAGTAAAGATTTTTTTAAATTGTCATAACAGAGACATTTATAGAGCTCGAGGAATAAAGGCAGCTCACCCATTCCCTATAAATGCACTGTTTCTTTGCATGTTTGAAATGCTTACCTTTCTGTTGGCAAACATATGGCTCTTTCATCATCGGTAGTTTAAAAGAATTTTTATTCGAAGTATAAGCCATTGTTTAGCCTAGAAGATTTGGAAAATACTGAAGCATGGATGGAATAAAAGATAAATTTAAAAGAATTATTCAAGATTTCTATGAAGAGGCCACAGGTAGAATGGACCACAAAGGCAAATTGTCAGATCCATTTACAGCTCAAACTGGGGTCAGATAGAGATGCCTACTGTCTCCAACAATCTTTCTCATGGTCATGGACTGAGTGATGCAGCAAACAACGGAGGTTAGCAAAACAGTAATACAGTGGACATTTGACAAGCATCTGGATGACCTCAAATCTGTAGATGATATGTTGCCACATAAGCAGGACATAAAAACACTAAAAGACAAAAAAATAAGCAGAGACCCCGCATAAAAATTAATGGTCTTCATTAATTGAAAAAGTGCAAAGTTTTACCTATCTGGGAAGTAACATTGATAAAGATGCAGAAACTAACGAAAACGTTAACTCTAGGATTAACCAGACCAGATTTGCTTTCAACTCTCTTTATCCAATTTGGGACTCGACAGTGTTCTCCAGTGAACATAATATTAGTAAGTAAGTAGCTTGTCATTTACAGAACATCGCTCTTAGAAGTGCCACCTGTTTGGTTGATATTTGGGGTATGATAATGTCATTGGGGCGACATGTTGGAGGCTTTAGTTCCATAGATGATAATATCATTGGGGTGACACGTTGGAGGCTTTAGTTCCATAGGTGATAATGTCATTGGGGTGACATGTTGGAGGATTTAGTTCCATAGGTGATAATGTCATTGGGGTGACATATTGCAGACTTTAGTTCCATAGGTGATAATGTCATTGGGGTGACATGTTGGAGGCTTTAGTTCCATAGGTGATAATGTTATTGGGGTGACATATTGCAGGCTTTAGTTCCACAGGTGATGTCATTGGGGTGACATGTTGGAGGCTTTAGTTCCATAGGTGATAATGTCATTGGGGTGACATCTTGGAGGCTTTAGTTCCATAGGTGATAATGTCATTGATTGAGGGTGATCGTGTTATAATAATAATAGCTGTCCATCGTTGTCGATGAGGACCGCCAACATCATCCTTGTCACAGATTTCCCTGTTGGGTGTGGGTGCGCATGTGGCTGAACAGGCCACTGCGGGCACGAAAACATCTGCTACATATCGGGCACACAAGGTTTGTAGAAGGTGATGGTGTTCCCGCTGTTCGTGATTTCCGGGTCTCGCGTCTGCTCTGGGCTTTCACAACACGGTCGTCTTCGCCGGTAGCTACGCCCGATTTGACTGCGTTTCTCCAGTCAGATCTGTTTTGCGCAAGACATTCCCAGGTGTCGATGTCTATCTGATCATGTTAGAGCCTTCATTATATAAGGAATGAGCTTCTGTGACAAGGGGTGACTATTTCCATCCCTAACCGACTTGTATGAGCATAAGACAAATGTAGCCTTATATAAGACACTGCTGTTGGGGATGAAGTGTTGGAGCTTAACAAGTGCATATTTACTGATTAAACTGCAACAGGTCAAACTCACCAGCTGTGGAGTGAGTAACATTTCTGCCCCAAGCTGCTTGTAGTCAATACCAGTTCCCCGCACCATAGCTCGTGCATTTAGAAAGTCAGATCTTGCTTGATCAAATCTATGTAGAGACAGAATGGTGCAATGTTCCAGTACAATCTCATTCTCTGTATCTAAATCACATAATCACCAACGAACAGACTCACTCACCTACACATTAACTCATACATCTACCCACTCACTCACTCATACACCTTCCCATTCATTCACTCGCACATTTATCCACTCATTCACTAACACAACTGCCCATTCATTCACTCATACATCTTCTAATTCACTAAAACATCTACCCACTCATTTACTCACATATCCCCTCATTCATTCCTCACACACACCCACTGACTCCTACATCCCCCCAATCACAAACTCACTAACACACACACAAACTATTCACATCAAATTACCCATTCACAAACTTCAACATGAACCACCAACCCAGTCACTCACACATCCACCAACTAACCCACCCACTGACACATCTACTAACCCACTCACAAACACACCAAATCATACATTCACTCATCAACCAGGCATCAGTCACACAACGATTTACACATCCACCAACTAATTCATCCATCCACTCACTCGCATACCAACTCACACAACACTCCTACTCACACACCCATCTACTCATTTCCCACTACACACACCCGCAAAGAGTGGGCATAAATAAGGAGTACTCTGAGTGGTGTGAGGTCAAAAGTGGAGTGCCACAGGGTTCGGTTTTGGGACCAATTATTTGTTATTGTTGTTCTTTATATATATAAATGGTTTGGACAATCATATCGGATCCATGATTGCAAAATTCACGGATGACACAAAACTATTCAGAAGTGTCTCCTCTAAAGCAGAAGTGGATATATTGATCAAATTTAGAATGGTCTAAGAGCTGGCAAATGGAGTTTAATGTAGATAAATGTTGCCATCCACATGGGTAGATCCAATATGGAACATAATTACAGAATGGGAGAAAACAATATTAGAAAGATAGAAAAGGAAAGGGACCTAGAGGTTATAATAAATCATACAGATAAGGTGAGGGAGCAAGTGCAGATAGCAGTCATAAAGGCAAATGCAATGTTAGGTATGATAAAAAGAAATATTAAACATAGGAGCAAGGAAGTGATAGTCAAACAGTATAAAGCTTTAGTTAGACGTAGATTGGAGTACTGTGTACAGGTGTGGAGTCCTTATCATAGAGGGGATATCAACATGCTGTACTTCACTACAATTTCTTCATGGACAAGACATGAAGCTCTTCAACACTGACCATTGTGAGGTTTCTGCGTGAAGGTTTTTCCTATCCATCTCCACTTCCTATCTTAATCTCTGGTGGTAGGTGGTTTACAACAACAGACACGGATCACAGATGAAGTGTTAGAGACTTCACGGCATTTGGACCAGGTTTTTGTAATGTGCGTGAGCTGTTACCTTCCTTAACAGCAAGTCAGGTCCCCATTTACAGCTAAGTAGATTTTAGCTTGACAAGACCTGGAAACAAATGTGGCACAATCACCGACCACATCAGGTATAGACCACATTATTAGCTGCCGGATGCTGTTGGGGCAGTCTTTCATTCTGCCCAACTTTTTATTAAAGATCAGAGACACAGAATGCCAAATATGATCTCTGTAGCAACGGAATACATCCAGCACAAAACGGGTATTTGCTTTGCCATTCCTAAACTGACTTGCCAGTATCTTTCCTGATAGCCAGGATCTATGTCTGAAAAGCATAAGTTTAGAAGATGTTGCCTTGTGTGGCAATTTGTATGAGTGTATCAACACAGCATATTTGTCACTGGAAGCAACATTGAAGCAAAAAATCCAACCACAACACAGTCTAGAGTGCCATATGAAACTATCAATCCCCATCTCTTTCAGTGATCAATACTCAAAGATGTTAAGAAAATACTACTTCCTCCAAGGCCAGACAAATGAAACATTTTATATGAAACTACACAACAACTAACAAGTGGATACCATCACATGGCATTGGGCAGAGGTGCAAGAGCCCTAGTGTGGCTAAATCAATAACTATTACAACAGGGGGGACATTCAGTCCATTAAACAAATAATATCATTATTGTGGTTATTTCCATTGCTGAGATTCAACGTGGGGATTTATAGGAATAAAGGCTGCTGGTCACTGCAGTTACCAAGCACTGTGCTGGCCTAGGCTTTTATTATACTTTTATTAGAAAAAAAAGAATTCCTTGCCAAGGTTTTCAATGCATGTCCTCGTGGGCAGAAGGCTGATAACCAAACGACTCAGCCAGCTGCTCCTTGATCAATGGTTAAATTAATAATTATACAAGTTTATGACTTAAGTCAAAATGTGAAAGCTGCTGTACCTGTGTGTCTCCAGGTAACAGATGCCTCTCTGATAGAAGGCAACAGATAGATAACTGTCCTGGGCCAGGCTTGTAGTCAAATACTGCAAACAAGACAAGATCAACAATAAATGTTACTTTCATGTTCACTTCTCTTCTACCATGAGGTAGCAAGAAACTGAAGTATCGGAAGGTGTTCACAATGGGTACCAATACTTCAGTTTCTTGCTAACCACCATTTGAACTGTCCCTAGCGACACAGCGAATTCCTCTGCTAGTGACTTTAAGCTACGACGATGATCCATCCGAATTGCTGCATCAATTTTGGCGATGGCGTTTTCTTACACAATGATATGCGCCCGACCTGGTCTCGGAAGATGTTTCGTTAACTCACGACCTTCTTTGTTTTTGTTTGCGAATGCCCACAATGAGTAGGTTACTCTTTTGTGCGCCCTGAAAAGGGCGTTAAGTGGCGGGTTGCAGTAGATTTCCTCCCATCCCGAGCGTGCTGATGAAGGTGGACCGGGGTTCTCCATGTGGTTGTGTTATGCTTGGCTTCATCTGTGTGTCGCTCACTATTACGGGGATCATGTCGATCCCTCACCTTTTTAGCCAGGCTGCCATGAAAATAACCCGTTTCCGGGAAGGGCTACAAGAAAGCCAAGGTAAGGGTCTTGACCATCATATTTTGCCTGAACCTAACTAACATGTTTGATCAGTATATTTTGCCTAACCAGTCGTTAGTCTTCCATCCCCACGTCCTTCTTTAAACATCGTTATCCAGTTCTTCACTGTTGTCTTCGACACACTTTTGTTACCATACACTGTGTGCATTTTGTGATGAATGTCAACTAGTCGACATCCTTCAGCTGTTAGAAACTGAATACCACTCACTGATCAACTCTGAACGGATTCCGTATCACACCTGTCATGCTTTCAGCGGTCTGCTGAAGAAACTATGAGTCGGAGGATAATGACATTTTGCAAACTTGACGGTTGGTATGTACTGTTTACACCTGAAGTGACGTCATCATGCGCATCGTACGTATGTTCACTTCGTGCAGTTAGGTCTGGTTTCATTTGATCACACCTTATATTTTGCCTGACTAGACATTAGTCTCCTGTCCCCTTAATCAGGTATAATAAGTACCTGGTTTCAGGTAGCCAAATGTTGTTTGAACTGATTTCTGTCTTTTGCTTCGGAGTACCATGTTAGACAAAGGTTTTCATCTCATCTTTTCATCTCATTGGTGGACATCTGGGTGGATGATCAAAGCTGCAGGGCTACTACAACATCACCGTTCATGTCCATGTGTTGTCAGACGTGCACACTACATACCTGGCCCACCTGTATTTTCTTACATCGTAGTATCTACATCATTGAAGGAGGTTTGGTGATGGATTTCTTACATCACAGTATCTACATCACTGAAGGAGGTTTGGTGATGGATTTCGGTGTTGTGAATTCAGTCCTGTAATAGGACACAATATTTTTCCCTCATTTGCCCTTTGAGTAACTCAAATTCTTTCTGTGTCTGTTTTTCTGTAGGTTCTCTACCTTGCATCCATATACCATGACTGGGATAACCAGGATGTTAAGAGTGTGAGCTCTTGCTCTAATACTTCTCATGTCCTTACTGTCGAAGATGGATGTGTCAGACCGAAAGGTGCAAATATCGCAGTCAAGCTGTAAACTAGCGACACAATACATTCCCTTCTCAAGACTACATCCTGCTACTTGCAAAGCCCTGTTCAGGGCTTGGTAGTGGGAAATTGAGAACAAACGCAGAAGAAGTTCTTCTGTCCTGAAGTATAGGTTTGATATAGTTGGAACTGAACCACTGTCCTGCTTTCCTTCATGAAATCTCACTATTCATTATCTAGTATATTTTCTTGGTTGAGGTAAATCTGTTTTCTACAGGATAACTTCTGAGTCGCAGTTCTCTCTGCGGACAAAAAGTGTTCAGTATGTACGGGTTATTTTTCCTTTCTATTAATTTTCATTTAAAAATATTCTATTAGAAGGGAAACTGCCATATGTGATCCCCGCACTCCTTGTTTGAGAGGACAAAATTGAGCCACTGCTCCCTTCTATAACTTCTTCTTCTTCTTCTTCTTCTTCTTCGTACGTTGGTTACAGCGATAAACGATGCACTGTTTTACATTGTTAAGCCTGTGGCCCAGTACATCCGATTTCAACAGGCATTTCTGTAGGGATGCCCTCCTTAGCCTTTGGCTGTCCCCAGCCTATCTGCAAGGCAGCAGTTGTTTTTTGTCAGAGTTGTCTCTCTTAGGGAAGTTGTCTTGCAGGACTATCGAGTCTTCCCCACTCGTGTCTATAGGGTGTGGTTGTGATATGATATGATATAATGGACTGTATGTAATAGTTTTTCAAGTATCTCGAAAGAGAGGCAGTCCAGTGTGTCTGTGTCCCAGGATCGTCACGTCCTGCCAGAAACGTAGCATATGCATGTGAGTGAGGTATCTCCTTGCTCCTTTTATTTTCTCGGCTCATCTGCAGTGATGGTACGCCTAGCATTCCCCGCCACCTGGGAGGTTGTCACAATAAGGCAGAGGTGCAATGTCCGCTGGCCTGCATCTCTTCTGCGTCCATTGGGATGACTGATAGCAGACAGAGGTAAAGAGCGAGGCAGGAGTGCATTTAACCAGGGGACAAGCCTGGTCATGGCACGGAGATGTATAACTTATTCAATCGTTCTAGTTTCCCTTTGAAAAAATGGCTGCAATAGGTGCTCTTCTATGCCTTCCCCCTTGTCACCTTGTGTGTGCATCAACCAATTCTCTCCAGCTAGCCTGCCCAGTACATGTTCTTTCCAGCTTCTCTCTGATAATCTTGTATCTGCCTCTAGGTCTCTTATATGTGTGCTCTTTGTTTTCTATTGCCTCATTTTCCTTAGAGGATTTCATAACACATATTGCTTGGAGGCACTGGCTTGGGGTATTCAGGGTGTGTAGTCTATTCAATGTCACCTTCTTTCTAAAATGTTCTGTTCCATCTAGCATTGTTCTATTCTCTCTCAAAAGCTTTAACGTGTAACCGTGCTGAATCTTCCAAGGTCCGGGATCTTTCTCAGGAATCAGTTGATCAAGCCATGTAATCTCTTACTATTGAAACAGATGCTCTTCACTGTTTCTATGTTGGGCATCTTCTTTAGTTCCACCCATAATTCCAGCTGATCTGGCCACCGCCACTGTTCTTCCTCAGGAGTTCTCCAGCTTCCTCATTGTTTTTTTTCTCATGTGGGTTCTGTGCAGCACATGTCTGGCTGTACTGTTAGCTTTCATTCAGATAGTACGTCCTATCCATATGTAATGTGACATGTACAGGCGTTTGTGGCACAAGGTATGACAGCAAACCATACAGCTCAAAATGTGGGAGTGAATGTAGAGGTGGATAGGACACACCTTCAGAAAGAAAGCTAACAAGATTACCACACATGTGCAGAACTTGAACCCATAGGCGATGAGAAAAGACTGAACACCTATGGGTCTGCCTGAAATGCAGCAATGTTGAGTCTGAAAAACAAAAAATGAAGTCCTGTAGCAGGCACTGCTGTCAGGGATGAAGTGTTAGAGACTGCACTGTACTAGACCTCAGCTTTTATGAGGTTGAGTAGCCAGTAACCTTTCCTCGCTGCCTATCCTTCGCTAACAGCAAGTCATGTACCCATTTACAGCTGGAGCATATTGATACAAGGATCAATCTCAGTACATTTGTTACACGAGGCAAGCACTCGTCACTGAATTACTTGGGAGCGAAGACTAGCGTGAGGGCAGGTGATATGTGCTGACCTCATGTCGCTAACCTGCTCCTGGAAACCGGATGTGCTACAGCAGCCTGGCTAACAATGTAGACAATGTTATTGTGATCCCTATAGGTGCTTGTGAAAGCTCCCATTACACTAGAGCCAAGCTACACCATCTTCAGCACACCTTTCCACATAAGATGAACCACTGCAACCAAAGAAGGATCATCAAGAGAAGAGCTCAGTTTGAGTAACTTCAAACAACAAGCACTCTGCTAGCCAGACAATCTATATAACACAACAAAACGTTAATCTGTTATCATTGTAATGAATCTTTCTGAATCTAACCTGTATGGCATTGTCATATCTGTCCTGCAGCATGTATATACACCCAAGATTGTACAATATCTTGGCAGATGGCTTTTGTATCTCTAGCAGTTTGTGTGTGGCCTCCGTGAGCTTGTCCTTCTCTAGCAGGCACATGGCTGCATGCCATTTTGTTACTGTGTCCCGTAGAGTCATGTGATAACTAAAAGTTATTCGATATCTGAATATACAAGAGAATGCATTAAAACTGAACGCAACAATTGGTTGAAACATAAATGTGTTTAAAAAGCAGATTTGCATTGAAATAGGGTTAGCAGACGTGAACCTACACTTTGACCTAAGTAGCCATAACAAACTGGACAAACAAGAGCACAGATTACAAAACAGTAAACTAAATGCTTAATACAAACACACACCCCCCCCCCCCCCCCCCCATATTCCCGAAGATGAAGTGCATCTATGGCTTACAGCTATATTTCACTCTCTGGTAAATTCAATATTTATTTATCATAGATTAATACCCATATAGGAAATGTCTCAGTGACCACACCAGGACAAAAATAAAATGACAGGGACAAAAAACATTAAAGAAAACAATTAACAAATTGCATAAAAAACAAGACATGCTGTAAAATAAGCCGTCTAAGTTAGCAGCCATACCTGGAAGTAGACAGGAATATACGAGACCCATTATGCCAGTTATGAATTAGAGTGGACCAAACAAGTGTCTCATATGTTCATGGCCACTTCCAGATATGGCTGCTAATGTAACAGATCTTAGCTGTAGAGACAATACCTAGAAAGAGCTTAAACATGTTTTAACATTTAACAGAGTTAGGAGGAAGATAGAAAGAGCTTAGACAACCATGTTTAAAAACTTTTCTTAGAATTTAAGGCACGAGTCAGTGCAGCTGAACTCAGTTCCACCAGAATTTAAGTAACCAAAGCAAACCACGTTTGTTTTTGACTCAAAGCGCACAGGTGGGAGTTTAGGTAAACATACGTAACCTGACGTAAGTTACATGCTATGTGTCCACACGTGGGATGGTAGAGAGGTAGACTTGTTGCCGCCAACAAACCCGCGTCGTCTGGAAACTGCGCAATCAGGATGGGGGACAATGGAAAGCAAGCGGACTAAACATGCGCCGTTTTGAAAATCACGCGATCTGGGGAGGGGGACCAAAATATCAATCCCGGTGGAGAGATGTGAGGTACATTCGAAAGAGATACAACAGAGAGAGAACATTTCACTTCACAGAGAGACGCTCAGTGGAGAGCAGGCGATGGAGATATGCAGCTGAGATAGACACGCAGCAAGCAAGGTATCTACCCTCCTATTATATCCTGGTCATAATTACAAGTCATCAGTAACTTATAGAGGCAGTCTTCCAGTCATCCTATTCATCATATAGACACAGACCCAGCAATCACGTTGACATCACCTTGAATGGGGCAGTTTTCCAGTGATCTCATGGATCATATTTGACGCAGTCGATCCTGATCACGTCGAGACCACTTATTCTGCTGCCGACAAAGAGGAACAAGACCACTAACGTCATACCTAGGTTTAGAACCTACAAATTTCACCATCAGCGGCAATCCGCAACAAAGTTTGATCACAGCAGGCCAGATTAGGAGAGGAGAAAGAACTGGGCAATAACAGTATCGATAAGGTTAGGTTTAGCGGTAGGAGTGTTTTAGATAAGCGTGTGAGAGAAAGAATTTAAGTTGTTAGAGATTTATAGTTGGTAGGGTTACTTGAATAAAGAATCTGTTGTTTTGTGTTTTTATTGTTTCTTGAATTTGATTAAAAGTGAGCGTACAGTGAAATAGAATAGAGCAGATCCCTTTACCGTCTGCGACAGAGCTCAAATCGAGCAGCTCTGGTAACTAACTTAAACTGCTCACTTTACATCATGTCTTGTATTTTGTTGTCTGTTAGTTTTTTTGCTCGTTCTTTGTCACTGATGAAAGCCATGCGCCATAAACTTAGGTGTTGTTTTATTTTAGTCCTGGACAAGCCCCTGAGCCCTTACCTATAAGTGTTGTTATAGACTTTGATCTTCACTACCTTTGTAGCTTCTATTTATTTTATATTTGTTGATCAAATGAAGGAAATCATTCAGAGATATCTAGTTTAAAAACATCAAAATCACACTCATTTGGTTGCGTACATGACCACAAATGTTTGTATTTAAGATAAATTAAGTTCCATAGCAGACCCTGCTGTCAAGGATGAAGTGTTCAAGATTTCATTGTTCTAAGCTACAGCTTGTATAAGATGGGGTGGCCAGTTCCATAGCAGACCATGCTGTTGAGGATAAAGTGTTCAAGATTTAATTGTTCTAAGCTACAGCTTGTATAGGGTGGTGTGGTCAGTTCCCATCCTCACTGCCTTTCCTTCCCTGACCATAGGTCAGGTACACATTTACAAACGAACCTCCTTGCAGCTTGGTTGACTGGAGTGTGTTGATTGCTGTAGTTGAACCACGTACCTCTGTCATGAAAAGCAAGTGCTCTATCACTAAACTAAACTAATCAGACAACTGTGTCTGTATTACATCTAAAAAATAACAAACAATCCCTGAATCAATATTTGACATTCAAATGTTTTGCCACAAATAATTTTCATCACAAAACTATTTTTCACAAGAACTAATCCGGTACTGTAATAAAGAGCCCATCAATCAATCAATCAAAACCATTATGGAAATGAACCCTGTGGAGCATTTGATATAAGTCATCAAAAATAATAATTATTAATATTGGCCAATAATTTATGTCTCAAGCTCACTGTGTTTGCTCGCCTGACAAGCATCTGACCTGAATGAGTGGAAGTTTGTCGTTTTTGTTACAAGTCCAAGTTGAACTTGACCATATTCAATGACTTCTCAGTGGACTTATGTGTACTGTACACTACACAGGTTGAAGTTGAAGTAGAAAACACTGAAAACAGCTTCATGTCCCGCTTTCCTTTGTCGCCATGTCAGGTTGACGATGTTACAAATCATTGCTATTTTGCACTTTCAATTCAACTGTCATCACCCCAGGCAGTGACTCAGTGTGGGTGTCTGACGAGTCAGACAACTAATGAGTAATTACTAAAAACTAAAAGTAGTAAGAAACTAGTATTAGTAATATTGACTAGATGAGTCAAATGAGTGTGTAATTCAAATTGGTTAATCATGTTAGATTACAATTAAATAGCATAGGGAAACAGTTAGAGAACAACAATTCCTTATTAAAATTATTCTTTCCGTTAAAAAGGTTCATTTTTTATCTCATAAATGTTCATGGAAGTGGATAAAATAAAAAGTGGAAGAAAGTGAAAGTTCATCACCTGTTCAGTAGACAAGCAAAGACGCCATGTTTGTTGTTAATTTGTGAAAATTAAAATATCAAACCCGGCTTGCTATTTCTTTTAATTACACATTATGTTTCTTTAATTATTAAAGTGTATTTTTCATATTTAAAATAATATGCAAAGAAAGATGATTTCAAAATGTATATGCAATTTGACTCTAAATAGATTTACAGTAGAAAAGGTTTATTTGGTTTTTTTATTTAAAACCTGAATAATATTTCCGTTGATTTAAATACAATCATAATGCCTCTTCATGGTTGTCCATACGGCATAATAGCTGTCCATCGTTGTCGATGAGGACCGCCGACATCATCCTTGTCACAGATTTCCCTGTTGGGTGTGGGATACATCTGCTACATAACGGGCACACGAGGTTTGTAGAAGGTGATGGTGTTCCCGCTGTTCGGGATTTCCGGGCCTCGCGTCTGCTCTGGGCTTTCACAACACGGTCGTCTTCGCCGGTAGCTACACGCGATTTGACTGCGCTTCTCCAGTCAGATCTGTTTTGCGTAAGACATTCCCAGGTGTCGATATCTATCTGGCAACTTTTCAGTGAGTTCTTCAGACCGTCTTTAAATCATTTCTTTGGGCGCCCTCTCTTGCGCCATTCCTCTCTCAGCTCGCCGTAGAGAAGCTTCTTTGGGAGCCGCTCGTCTGACATACGGACGAGGTGTCCGGCCCATCCTAGTCGTGCTTTCTCTAGCAGTGCATGGATGCTGGGCATGTTAGCCCTCGAGAGAACCTCGATGTCAGTGACACGATCTTGCCATCGGATGTGGAATACTCGCCTCGGGCAACCTGTGTGGAAGTGGTTTAACCTCCTTGCATGTCCAGAGTATACAGTCCAGCTTTCGCAAGCGTATAGTAGGGTTGGAATGATGGTTGCACGGTAGACTTTGAGTTTGGTCTTGACGCTGATGCCACGACGTGCCCAGACCATCGAGCGCATTCTACCAAAGGCTGTGCTGGCCTTTGCTATTCTGCTTGCCATCTCACCGTCTAGGCTGACAGATCTCGACAGCGTGCTGCCGAGATATGGGAATTTGTCTACGACATTCAGCGCCTGCCCGCTGACTGTAGTCTCTGGTTTTGTGTACGGCATGCCTGGTGCTGGTTGGTACATTACCTCTGTTTTTTTTGGGCATTTGTGGCAAGGCCAAAATTTTCACATGCGGCATTCCAACCTGCATGTTCAGTTCTGAGTTGCTCATTAGAGCGCAGTCGTCAGCAAATACAAGTACCCTAATTATGTGGCCAGCCACTTTGGTTTTGGCCTTCATTCTTCTGGAATTGAGTAACTTGCCATATGTGCGGTACTTTATGGGTATCCCAAGCTCCAGTGATCTGAAGGCGTCTGTCATCGTGGCCGCGAACATCATGCTGAACAAAGTCGGGGCGAGTACACATCCTTGTTTTACTCCGTTTGATACTAGACACATTTTAGAGATTGCACCGCTGTCCAGTACACGAGCACACATGCCTTCGTGTAGCTGTTTCACCATGGTTATGAACTTGTTGGGACAGCCAAACTTGGACATTATCATCCACAGCCCTCCTCTGTTTACTGTATCAACTGCCTTTGTCAAATCAATAAATGTGGTGTACAGGGCTTGAGTTTGTTTCCGACACTTCTCTTGTACTTGGCGAGCGGCAAAAATCATGTCCACTGTTCCTCTTCCGGCTCTGAATCCACATTGGCTTTCTGGGAGGTGGTGGATTTGTTCAAGGTGTTTGTTGAGCCTGTTTAGCAGTAAGCCAGCTAGGATCTTGCCTGCTACGGAGAGTAGCGATATTCCACGATGATTGTCGCATTCCTGACGGTTGCCTTTTCTTCTGTACATGTTGTCCATAGGGCCTTACTTTATACTATTCCCTATCAAATGCCTTCTTGAAATCAACAAACATGATACAAACGTTGCTACTGTTCCAGATATTTCTCGTGTATCAGTCTTGAAATAAAGATCTGTTCTGTGATCTTTCTTCCCTGTTTGAACCCTGCCTTGAGCTTAACCTATATTCTTTAATGACCTACAACTTAACGTCTTTATACTGGTTTAGAAGACTCTGCAAAATCTGTATACAACCAGTTATATTTGCATTATCTTGCACTAAAAGTTATGCGCAACCAAATCTATTCTTAAATGCATTAACTGTCCCTACCTCCACTACCTCCTGTGGCAATGCATTTCAAGCATTCACAACTCTTTGACAAAAAAAATATTACCTAATATCTAATCTTGACCTTTCTTAAGTTAGTTTGTAGATGTGTCCTCTTTTTCTTGTAGGTGGTTGTATTTTGAAAATAAAACTTGTTGTATTATAGTCTAATTTATCCGTTCACGTGATTATCTTATAAACCTGTATTAAATACCTCGAATTCTCTTTTCTAGTCACTGTAGGCCGGTGTTTTTTAGTCTTTCCTCATAACTGTAATTCTGGAATTCCACTATCAGCTTTGTCGCTCTTCTTTGTATCCTTTTCAGCATGTTTATATCTCCTCTACGATAAGGACTCCACACCTGTACACAGTACTCCAATCTAGGTCTAACTACCATAATGCTTTATACAGTTTGACTATCACTTCCTTGCTCCTATGTTTAATATTTCGTTTTATCATACCTAACATTGCATTTGCCTTTTTCACTGCTACCTGGACTTGCTCACTCACTTTACCTGCATGATTTATTATAACCCCTAGGTCCCTTTCCTTACCTATCATTCTAATATTGTTCTCGTCCATTCTATAATTATGTTCCATTTTGAATCTACCCATGTGGATAACTGTACAATTATCCGTATAATTGCCATTTGCCAGCTCACAGAACAGTGTCGAATTTTATCTGAATCCGTCCTCAATATATCCACTTCTACTTTAGATAAGACACTCCTGTATAGTTTTGCATCGTCCGCAAATTTTGCAGTCATGGATCCTATATCAATGTCCAAGTCGTTTGTATATATCAAGAGCAAAATTGGTCCTAAAACCAAGCCCTGTTGCACTCCACTTTTCACTTCACACCACTCAGAGTACTCCTTATTTATGCCCACTCTCTGCCTTCTTCCCGTTAACTAACTTTCAATCCATTCGGCAACTTCCCCACATATTCCATGTGATTTTAACTTTCGAAATAATCTTTGATGAGGTACTCTATCAAAAGCCTTTACAAAATCTTGACAAATAATATAAACCGGCTCCCATTTATCTATCATTTTAGTAACCTCCTCCATGAATTCCAATAGATTTGTTAAGCATGATCTCCCTCTAGTAAACCCATGCTGACTATTTCTGATTAGATTAAACCTGTCTAAATGCATTACGATGTTTTCTTTGATAATTGGGTCTACATCTTGCAGAGTATGCTCGTGAAACTCACCGGTCTATAAGGATCTGATATAGCAAACATACTACTCTTTGCCGAGAAAAGATCAAGTGACAATATTCAGACTCCGAACCGGTCACTGCAGACTAAAAAAAAACATCTGTTCAACAAATTAAAAATTGGACACACAGACATGTGCCCATGTGAGGGAGAACAAACAGTGAAACATGTTCTATAGGTCTGCCGGCTCCACGATAGGAGCAGAATGACTACGTGGTTCTTCCCTACAGGTTTATGAGGGAGATAGCTGCGATTATTTGAGAGCGGACGACGAAGAAGAAGATGACCAGTCTACAATTGGCTGGATCTGATTTCTTGCCCTTTTTTTAACTAGGGAATCATATCTACATCTGTCCAATCCCTTGAAACAATCCACTTCTCAGGAGTCATAATAAAATACAACCAATGGTTTTTCTAACAAGTATGTGGTTCAAACAGTAAATTTTGATGAATACCATAATGACAAAACTGAGATGGGAGGAATATTTCAAGGAACTTCTCATTCTGACAGAACTAGGCGATAATGAAATATTCACACCATGTCACAAGGAGAGAGAAGAACTACCAATCATAGCAGCAGAAGTCGAACAATCTATCAAAAAGAGTCCACGAAAAAAGGCACCAAGAATAGACGGGATTACAACAGAGCCCGTACAAACCTGCGGAGAAACGGGACGGAAAATGGCTGTTCAGAATAATTAATGTAGCATGGACAACAATGGAAGTTACGGAGAACTGGCACAAATAGATAGTTATAACTATTTGGAAGAAAAAATAAAACAAAACGGACTGGGAAACATACAGGGGAATATCTCTCTTGAGCCATATAAGTAAAATATACGCAAAGATCCTTGAAAACAGAACAAGACGAATAGTCGAAAGACAATTAAGTGACACACAGTTTGGCTTCAGAAAAGTAAGAGGTTGCACAGACGACATGTTTACTATAAGACATATTTGTGAACATACTATTGAATTTAATCGGCAACAGACAGAGGTAAGACAGGGATGTGTACTATCACCACATTTGTTCATGGTATACATGGATCAAATTAACAATTGAAGCAAAACCAGAAACCATCACAATGAACAAGCTCCTTTTTGTAGATGATCAGAGTCTCTTTCATTGAAAACCTCCAAGAACATCTGAATGCCCGTGACAATGCCTGCGATATATATAATATGAGGATTAGTACAGCAAAGACAGGCAATGAAAATCAGCAAAATAGAGAAAACACTAGTTATATACAGAGCTTAATTAAACAAGTTAATGAATCCAAATACTTGGTGTTCACACAAGATGGAAGGCTGGATAGAGAAGTGGAATCAAGAACCTAGAAAGCTAATGCGGTTTCCTATCAGCTCTCACCATTACTAACACACAAACCCATTCCAATGAAGACAGACACATTTGATAAATAAAATTGTTATACCAACTCTCTACTACCAGTCAGACATGTACCATAAAGTGGTTGCTGTGCTCCAGCGTTCGCGTGTCCTCCTGAATACATGGCCAGCCCAGCTGTGCTTGAAGTTGTTGACATGCTGTAGGACATCTTTGAAGTGTGACAATGCTTGGATGTCATTGTGGTGCATGAACTTCTGGGGCTGTTGCTCAAGTGATAGGCCCACTTGACGGCGCTTGGGCGAGGCATGTGTTGTCTTTAGCTGGTTCCCCGTGGATATTGTCAGAGACCAGGTTTCACTTTCATAGCATAGAGCTGATAAAACCGCTGCATTTAATTTGTCTGCTCGAAAGCCTTGTGTCATCTGTTGCCGTCTTTATCGAGCTGAAAGCAGCCAAGCCCGTTCGTTGGCTCCTGGCAACTCGGGCTTCGGGTTGTTTTCCAGGTAGAGGTGACGACCGAGGGGGTATTTCGTTGAGGAATATAGGGCTCCGCAAAGCGGTTTGGCATAACTTTCGTTTTTCCTATATTTATAGTGAGGCCTACTTTCTTGACCTCCGCTTCCAGCGATGCTAGCATCTGCGTCGCTTCGGTGGGTGTCTCTGTGATGAATGTAATATCGTCGGCAGATGTGAGATGATTGAGTACTCGCTCCAATGTCTCATCGTCGACTCCAGGCATGCAGAGAAAAGGTTGGGCGAGATGGGGTCGCCCTGCTTTCTCCGTGGCGATAGTTATCAGTCGTGTCAATGGGCGAATGATGGTAGTGCACAGCAACGCTTTAACATGTCTATGTAGCCAGCTTCAACTCCTCGCTCTTCCAGAGCTTTCCACACATTTTCTGGTTCGACCAAGTAAAATGTCTTTTTGTAGTAGATGAATGCCAACACTAGCGTTGTGTGGTGCTCTCTTGCTTCCTCAACCAGACGGAACACGTGGTTATCTGGTCTAGCGTGCTATAGATGCACCTGAACCCAACCTGCTCTATGGGTTGGGCTTCCTCGAGGGTGTTACGGATCCTCGCCTGGAGGCATCTGGTGAATACTTTGTACAGTACTGAGAGGAGAGTGACAGGGCGGTAGTTAACTAGGTCATCTTTGTCTCCTTTCCCCTATAGTAACTCTTGCCAGCCCCATGGGACTCTCTTCACTTCAAGAAAACGGTTGAATCGGTGGAAAAGAGATGCATAGAGCGTGTGGTCACATCAGGGGAGGTGGAGGTAGCCATGACTTGAATACGTTTGTCTAGATGTCGCATATGACCCTTTCTGTCTGCAGATGGGAGGTCACTCGTTCCTTCTGCAGCTTTAAGAGATGGGATCACGCGCTGCTGCTCAGCAATGGCACGAGTGGTTTCCTTGATGCTTCTGTGAGGCTCTGCGGCTGCAAGGATTCTTCGTCTGGAGAAACGCGTGTGCTCGATGCTTCTGTGGGATTCTGCGGCTACAAGGATTCTTCGTCTGGAGAAACGCGCGTGGTCGATGCTTCTGTGGGATTCTGCGGCTACAAGGATTCTTCGTCTGGAGAAACGCGTGTGGTCTTCTACCGACACGGTCTGCTGAGAGTATTGAACACCTTGATGTCCATGTTGTGGAGCTGGTCAAAGAGGTTCTTTGTGGTTGGGCAGATACAACTTGTTACATGGTTCGGTGCTGGAGTTTGGCTGGTTTGTTGTATGTTGGTGATGGTAATGATGAGGTTTTCATAGTCTGCGTCTAGGTTTCCTGCTGCGCTAAATATTTCTTGCTTTTCGTGTTCTTGCAGTTGTTATATCTACCTGTAGAAGCAGGTGGACATGTGCACCCATGTTGGTTCTTTCGGGCCTCGTTTAGGCTGAAGCTGAGGCATGCACGCACCTGACTGTGATGGCTACCTGTGACAAAGGGTACGACTACTCCAGCGTCCGTGAAAATTCGACGGTTGGAGAGTATGTGGTCTAGTTCGTGGTGGTGCTGAACGTTTGGGCTGACATGTGTCCATCGTTCCAACCATCGCTTTTCGAAGAAACGACTGTCATGGTAGAAGTGATGTGCCTCGCAGAAGTTTGCCAGTTTCGCCCCATTTAGAAGGCAAATCTTAACAACAATAAACAAAATGGATGGCATACATACTAGCCTGAAACCTTTGGAGGCTCTGTGTGGTTCTTCTGACCAGGTCAGACTGGGGTTTATGGTGGCTATGGAAGAGCTGGCAGACGTGCCTCAGAAGTACCTGTAGTGACAAACTTCGATTTGGTCATTCGTCGATATATGGCAAATGTCGATCAATGATATTGACCACCTCGTGTTTCTACACTCGATGAACTGCCAATCAACAGACGCTTAATTGTTATATCAATTTCCCGGTAGAGCAGCGAGAGGTGGTATCAATGTGTACAACCAGAGAGGGATATTGCCTTGGTAACCAGCAATATGCAGTCTTCATATTTTGTCTCCTCTATAGTTGTAAATTGTTTCTCAATTTTTTGTTTGTGCGATTCGTTCATGTTTTATCTGAGTTTTTGTGTGTGTGTGTGTCTACATGTAATCCTAGTTGCATACAGACTCTGCAGAGCCTTCTAAACCAGTATAAAAAAGTTAAGTTATATTAAAGCCGAGTAAAACCAGTATAAAGACGTTAAGTTAATGGGCGTAAAGCGGCACGAGACGTAGTTCGTGCTGGGTTAGGTAGTTGAAACCCATGCTGTCGACGTACTTCTGTCCAGTCGTCTACGTTTTCTTGTAAATCAGTTCTAGAACGTATTTGTTGCATTTCTAAAAAAAATACATGTCACTCTCTCCTTTAACACGTTATATTGAGCGCACTTACAAGAAAGTTCCTCTTTTATTGAAATAGAAGCCAGATTGGATATTCTATTATTGGTCACAGACTTACACAGGTCTGTTTGAATTCTTGTCAATGTACTCATTGAACGTTCTGTAGCAGCCGGGCTCACCGGAAGACTGAGAATCAGTTGCAGCAACTTGTCCGTCTGTTCATTCACTGTTTGGAGGTCGTTATCTACAACGAAACCTAATAATTCAATGCAAGGTTTGGCTTTGTCTTCTAAGCTGTAAACATTTACTAATTCATTGTGCAAGTTCCAGTTCCCCGTGGAACATGCATATTTACGACAGGGAAGATTAGGCTGGCGACTGTATTCTCTGGGGATCAAAAGTTGCCTGAATGCTGGTGGACGAGTCCAGGTCACCTCAGGGCCAATCGACAAGAAGACACTTGGTCTACAAGAAAAGCGAGAAGTCAATATTCACGATGGGGGATAGTTTTGAGGGGTGGGTGTCGGATTTACCATTCTGGTATCAGATTGACAATAGTAACTCACACGGCAGGCTGTCACATTTAACGTGACAGTGACCTATAGATATTGCAACCAATGGCATGCTAGACTGGGTGGGCCCAAATTAGAGTGATGGCTAACCAGCCAACGAGGGAGGACCACCAGACAGTCATATGTGTTTCTAGAGCTAAGAAAAGAATCTATAAAAGACAATGCACAGTGAGATTAGACGGATTCAGAGAGAGAGAGTTTACAGGGTGGTTATCCCATCATAGATCTAGAGCTTTGCACTTATACTCATTGGTGTGACTGGCGGACACCCTGTAAACCACGTGAGATAGAGATCCGATCACATGCGAATGAGAAGATTCATCTCGGCACGAATTTAGATTGATCTAGAAGGCAGTCCAACTGTTCTCCAGGACCATTGCATTGGTGTCTGTTGGAGAATAGTGGCCCTTCTACGATCAAAGTCTCTTGTCTGCTGAAACTTGGTCGTTGCAAAATGGATTCCTCCTGAATCCTGGGATAATATCCCGAAGTCTCTGGTTTGTTACAAAAGGGGTTCTTCCTGAATCCTGGGATAATATCCCGAAGTCTCTGGTTTATTACAAAAGGGGTTCTTCCTGAATCATGGGATAATATCCCGAAGTCTCTGGTTTGTTACAAAAGGGGTTCTTCCTGAATCATGGGATAATATCCCGAAGTCTCTGGTTTGTTACAAAAGGGGTTCTTCCTGAATCCTGGGATAATATCCCGAAGTCTCTGGTTTGTTACAAAATGGATTCCTCCTGAATCCTGGGATAATATCCCGAAGTCTCTGGTTTGTTACAAAAGGGGTTCTTCCTGAATCCTGGGATAATATCCCAAAGTCTCTGGTTTGTTACAAAAGGGGTTCTTCCTGAATCATGGGATAATATCCCGAAGTCTCTGGTTTGTTACAAAAGGGGTTCTTCCTGAATCATGGGATAATATCCCGAAGTCTCTGGTTTGTTACAAAAGGGGTTCTTCCTGAATCCTGGGATAATATCCCGAAGTCTCTGGTTTGTTACAAAAGGGTTTCTTCCTGAATCCTGGGATAATATCCTGAAGTCACTTGATCTCACAAGGTAAGATCAGCAGATCCATCCCCACCTAGACGATGGACGGGGGAATGGCATAGGCCAACTATTTATCGAAAACCACTAAGTTGTAACTGAACAGTATTATAGTTCATGAATTCTGTTATTGCAGATATAGACTTAAAGCCTGGGTATATTTAGTTTACAGAGGCAACACCAATAGCTAATTGCTTGTATCTTCTGTGTTAGTTTAGTGTATGATATTATTTAGTGTACTACTTATTCTCGTTTAATTTATATTGTTTTACAAATATGCTGGTAAAATAAATGGTATTATTTTGTCTTAATGGTTAACAATAGTTTTAGTGTTTACAGTGTTGAAGTTGTGTTGTTGCTTAGATATATGTTGTAACTGTTAAGTAAACTAAGCCTAACCTGCTACAATATAAAATTGAACACCTTAGGGGGACCAAGATGCTGCAGCGGTCAGCGACCCATAGCTGACTGCTAGTGTCAGGGCCAGCGAACCATAGCTGCCAAGACCCTTCTACACCTCCACGTGGTGATCCTGGATAACAGGCTGCAGCAGGGCAGACTGGCTAAGGAGAAGAGATCGAAGAGGGAATGCTAACCCGGTACTCAAAAAATGATTGCTGAAGTCGGATGTGTTGGACCGAAAGGTGCAAATATCGCAGCCAAGCTGTAAACTACGACACAACGCATTCCGTTCTCTGGACCACATTCTGCTACTTAAGCCCTTTCAGGGTTTGGTAGTGGGAGATTGAGAACGAACAAAGAAGAACACCTTAGGGTATGTGTTTTCAAGTTTTATAAATTTACTGTGAGGATAAGATGTTTTTAACGGCTTAAATTTTGCACTGTATTTTTCCTTTCTGATGCACTTTTTGTTCAAAAGATAAAGCATAAATTGGATTTTTTAGCAAAAGGTCAACTGAATCGAAAGAGTCATTGTTGATGTCTACATTGTCTACCATTTAAAAAAAAACTTATTTTCACTAAATCCTTAAACATTACTGATATTATAACATGAAATTTGGCACAACTTCAACTAACTCATTACAATAATAACATTGAAATCACAAAACTAAATAAAACTGCACTGAAATAACATTTGAAAAACACTCTTGAGAGCTCGGAATAAACTATTTAGTAACATTATCAAATTGACTATAGCATTACAAATAAAACTGTCAGATAGCCCTACAAAAATGTAATTGTATGATATATCAGCCATGATCCCACAAAAAGTTACTAATTTTTGTGTAAATTAATTTTGCTAAAAATCCACAAAACGGCTCTAGAGGAAAAAATAAACTTGTGCGTTAGGAAAATTGTGACCGAGAAGTACAGTGGAGTAGACAATATATTGACCATCTTTCCATCGGTAAAATTGTTTGTTTTCTTAGTCAAACTATTACAGGTGGTATAACTCATTTATTTATGGTCACTGTAGAGGAGGACAAAAATGGCAGACACTGAAAAGGTGGTGCTAGTAATAGTATTGGTCAAAGTGCCTGCTCAAACTTAACAGTCAGCCATCAAATTTACTAAACATACAGATCAAACTCAACAGTCAGCCATCAAATTTACTAAACATACAGATCAAACTCAACAGTCAGCCATCAAATTTACTAAACATACAGATCAAACTCAACAGTCAGCCATCAAATTTACTAAACATACAGATCAAACTCAACAGTCAGCCATCAAATTTACTAAACATACAGATCAAACTCAACAGTCAGCCATCAAATTTACTAAACATACAGATCAAACTCAACAGCCAGCCATCAAATTTACTAAACATACAGATCAAACTCAACAGTCAGCCATCAAATTTACTAAACATACAGATCAAACTCAACAGTCAGCCATCAAATTTACTAAACATACAGATCAAACTCAACAGTCCGCCATCAAATTTACTAAACATACAGATCAAACTCAACAGTCAGCCATCAAATTTACTAAACATACAGATCAAACTCAACAGTCAGCCATCAAATTTACTAAACATACAGATCAAACTCAACAGTCAGCCATCAAATTTACTAAACATACCGATCAAACTCAACAGTCAGCCATCAAATTTACTAAACATACAGATCAAACTCAACAGTCAGCCATCAAATTTACTAAACATACAAATCAAACTCAACCACGTGACCAAACAGAGACAGGCGTCGGCAGACCAGAGAGTCCGAGGTGGAGGGGATACTCATCTTTGCAGACAGTTCGACATTACGGATTAGATCGAACCACTGGATACTAAGGATGCGTCGCTGGTACGCATATGAAAGGCATCGAGTCTTGATATGTTCTGTTTAAGTTTCTGAACCATACAGGAAGACAGGAATCACACACGTCTGATAAAACAAATAAATGGATGCAAAATTGTAAAATGTCCCTACAATGTAGTTTCTTTCAGTCCAACTCTTGATCAGGACAGCAGATTCGCACATCCCTGAAGGCTTTATGCCTGCTGTCCACTCACACAATAATCATCCCTTCTGAAGCAAGAACTAAGATTGTGACAAGGTAACTGTCCTTGCTGAATGACACTGCCTCATCATGTCCAAAGTTAAGACAAAACCAATACGCAGACGACACAGGTAAAACAATGTACATTCAAAATGAAATATTTATTTATAAATTCCATACTTCTATAACGTAAATAGAACATCATAAACATGTTTCATGCCTCCTGGCAATGCCGATGGTTCACCCACAGATGTCCTGGCAATGACAATTCAGTTCTGATACAAGTCACTTCCAGGATAGAAGACTTCCCTATACATGGCTTTTCACACCTCACATTCACGCAAGCCTCTGAGTGGTACATGGGTTGAAAAGAATAGGCACACTGTAACCTTCGAAGCATATCATAAAATAGGGTTATGCATGGGGCTAGCAAACTCATCATGTAAATCCATTACTAATGAAATTGCCACTGCAAATGTCTAGATACAGGCTTCCCGTAAGCAGACCAGATGTAGAGGTGACCCTATGCTTCACTTGGAGCGAACAAATGAATAATTAGCTCTCACACACAAGTCAGAACTGTCCCAAGTGTAGGGTAGCCATTAAGGTTTAGTTAAAACCTTCAGGAACCAAATCTCTGTCAATGATGTCACAGGTACTGCTTTGTTAAAATAATGTAGATGGGCTAGACATCTGGTGCACATGCCTGACAACATGTGGACATAAAAAGTGACATCCTGATGGCCCTACAACTTTGTGTCCACAAATGAGATAGAGAGATGGCCAGAGTAAAGTGCTTGGTCCAACATGGTACCTCAAGTTAAAATACAATAACCAGTTCAAACAACATTTTTTACTACCTGGCATCTGACACTTGTTATGCCTGATCGAATGGGGGGGGGGGGGGGGGGGGGGGGGGAAGAGGCCTCGCGCGCTTTACTCAGTGGTCTCAAGGTAAGGTGTTCGCCTCGGGTACTGGAGGCGCGTGTGCAAATCACAGTGGAGGCAAGGACTTTTTTCGCGTGGATCTCCTGGTAAAAATTCCATCGATCTCTAGGTAGTGAGATCAAGCTCCCGTGTTCAGTGCCGAGCACGTTAAAAATCCCTTGGCAGTTGGAAATCGAGAAGAGTAGGCTTAACGGCCGCTGTTCAAACAAAATTCAAGTTAAAAAACTACCCAAGTTATTTTTACATTTCCCCAGGTAGTCTATTAAGAGCAACTATAGATGGCGCTTAACTGGCTACTGGTTACTTAGCTATAGTGTTTGAGTCTATTAAGATGGACTCACACATCGATAAAAATTACTCTCCAAGAAATCTGGTTATATACAGACTCTGTTGAGTCTTCTAATCCAGTATAAGGATGTTAAGTTAATACCAGGATTAGAGATGACAGAGAGAAACCCCTCTAGGGTACTTATGCCAAACTTGCCAATCACGCAGCTCAAACACCCGTGGAGTTTACAAGCAGCCTGTTTGGTTTTAAAGAAAGCTCTAGAAACAATGCCATAAAACTGTAACAAACAAATAGCAGATAGAATAACTTGTTTTGGCAGGAAGTTGTCATCTTCAGACGTTCTCATGTGAAGTCCTGAAACGGTTTGGGCAACGAGACCAGAACTTTGATGCAGTTCTTACAAATTGCTATTAGTCAATAAAATAGTCTACATTGGATTTTATTGTCTTTTGTCATTTTCTCATCTCAAAGTGTTCCTTAAATTCTTTTTCTCTCCTGGCAAATGTCTCGGCCACGAGGATGGGGAACATTATGGTAGCATCACCGTAAACCTGAAAAAAAAATAGAATGTGGATTGTTAGATTAAAGGTAGTCCCATAGCAGAGACTCCTGTCATGGATGAAGTGTTAGAGACTTTACTGTGCGAGATGGGGATGGCGTAGGCTAGTGGTTAAGTGACACAGCTCACACCCCAAAGGTGCTGGGTTGGCTCCTCAACAAAGCACCCATCGTTACCCCGGGGAAGCAAACACTTAGAAAATGCAGGAGAAAGCAGACCCTTACATAGAATGCATGCCGAAGTCGGATGCACTGGGCCGACAAACGCAAAATAAAAATCGTAGTGCAACGCTGCACACCACCTTGGAGGATTGAGAAATAAGGCAAACACAAAAACAAAAAAAATGAGACCTAAGATCTTTATGGGATTGGGTTGGGTGGCCAGTTCCCTTACTCGATGCCTTTCCTTCCCTAGCAATAAGCCAGGTATCTGTTTCCAGTTGGTTCAACAGGAGCATGTCAGTAACAGGAATTAAACCCTGCACCTTTGCCATGAGAAGCAAGCACTCTACAGCTCTGTTACTGAGATGCTCTATTGTAGTTCTAAATGCTGTCATAGTCTGGAGCGGGGATCAATATGCTGAGCAGCGCATGAGCTGCAGTGATCAGCGACCCATTGCTGACTGCTAGCATCAGGGCCAGCAAACCAGAGCTGCCAAGACCCTTCTACACCTCCACGCGATGATCCTGGATAACAGGCTGCAGCAGGGCAGACTGACTAAGGAAAAGGGACCGAAGAGGGAATGCTAACCCGGTACTCAAATAATGCTTTGTGAAGTCGGATGTGTTGGACCGAAAGGTGCAAATATCGCAGTCAAGCTGTATACTATGACACAACGCATTTCGTTCTCTGGACTAAATTCTGCTACTTAAGCCCTTTCAGGGTTTGGTAGCGGGAGATTGAGAACAAACGAAGCCAAGCAGTCAGGAGTGGAGTTGTTTTTACTTTCATGAAATGTTCTAAGATATGCACCTCATATGAGGCCCTCTGACAAGGACGAGCATATCATAGAATATACTTACTTACTCGTTCCTCTTCTTCAATGAGGTGCAGAGTCTTCCATGACGTGTAGAACTAATCTTTATTGTGACATAGATTCTATACGGTGGGATAGCCAGCCCCATGCCCAACCCTCCTTAGTCACCTCTTATGACATGCCTGACAGATAATATTGTTACAACCAAAAAGAACTGGAGATTTTAAGTCAAGTTAAACCTACCTTGACAGGTTTCATTCAAATTAAACCCACCTTGACAGGCTGTCAGTCAAGTCACTCACTTTGACAGGTTTCAGTCAAGTCAGACCCACCTTGACAAGTCAATCAAATCAAATCCACCTTGACGGGTAGTTTAGTTTAGTCGAAGAATCAACATCATTACCCGGTTTAAACCCATAAGTTCTCTGTTCTCTCTCCATATTGTGGAGAATCTCAGCACAATGCATAAACTCCGCAGCACCGGCGATTCTGCCAGAGCAGTAGCCATTAAGTCTACTCTTTTCTATTTCCAACTGCTGAGTAATTTTTAACGTGTGTGACACTGCACACAGGCGTCCGATCTCTACTGCCCACAGAAATACTGTCCACGTGAAAAAATCCCGGTCTCCAACGTGATTTGATCCCCCGACCTCCAGCACACAAGGCCAACATCTTATCTCGAGACCACTCGGTCCCCGACAGATTGCAAGGGATGTCAGTTAAGTCAAAATTCACCTTGACATGTTGTAAGTCATAATAACTCACCATGACAGATTGTAAGTCAAGTCAGACCCATTTTGAAAGACTGCAAGTCAAGGCCACTTTACCAGTCAAGCCAAGCCCACATTGATAGGGTGTCAGTAAAGTGAAACCCACCTTGACAGGCTGTGCCGTCACTTTGATCTTTCCCCAGGAGATAGCTTCGTCAGGTCGAGCACCAGAATCACTTCCATCAAACTCGCTGGCCGTGTTTACAAAAACTGAGAAGTCTGCCCCATTTCGCTAAAAGAATGCAGAACAATCTTTAAAAATTAAATTGAACACAGAAATCAAAATTGAGATTCAAAGGGAATAAATAAGTGAACTGTATAGCTGTAGTCAATTATTTGAATATGCATTCACAAGACACCCATTTGTTGTGGCAAATGTTGTAAAAGTGATAGCAATTTTTGTTGGTTGGTCTTTCTAATCCTTCTATAGAAGTATTTTCTGTTTTGGCCACCGTAAAATTTTACCATGTCTTATAAATAGATTGTATTCTTGACAGGACGGGTCCAATAACAGAGAGTTGGTCAGGGTACATGTCTGACACTGATAATAGAGAGTTGGTCAGGATACATGACTGACACTGATAATAGAGAGATAGTCAGGGTCCATGTCTGACACTGATAACAGAGAGTTGGTCTGGGTCCATGACTGACACTGATAATAGAGAGCTTGTCAGGATCAATGACTGACACTGATAATAGAGAGATGGTCAGGGTCCATGTCTGACACTGATAACAGAGAGTTGGTCTGGGTCCACAACTGACACTGATAACAGAGAGTTGGTATGCAACACACTGTTGATAATTTGCCTTCATTGTTATGGTTGGGTGTGCCTCTATTGTTATGGTTGGGTGTGCCTCTATTGTTATGGTTGGGTGTGCCTCTATTGTTATGGTTGGGTGAGCCTCTATTGTTATGGTTGGGTGTGCCTCTATTGTTATGGTTGGGTGTGCCTCTATTGTTATGGTTGGGTGTGCCTCCATTGTTATGGTTGGGTGTCATAGTAATGGTGGTAGCTAGTATGTCACTTCACTTGCTTTTTGAGTTCTTTCTTCTGACTGCCTGTTCATTCTGCCATCTTCTGTGAGCAGCATCCCTGATACTTAATCCCTATAGCTTGTGGAAGGTCTGTGTTTCTGACTTCTCATTCAGCCTTTCAAAGCAAAATCAAACTCCTGTCCGTCGTGTGGCAGACTGGTTGTTTACTAACAGGAGAATTATCAACAGCCTAGAAGGCAGCACGTGCGGAAGGAGAAAAACTCAAACACAGTCTTGCAGATGAGATTTGGTCATGAAAAGGTTACCTGAGAAAACTGAAAACAATCTGGGGAGATGAAACGGAAGGCACTTCTAAGAGAATGATGACTTCAAACCACCTGCTGCCTTGCAGTTAGGCTGGGGACAGCTAAAAACTTTGGAAATTTAACAAAAATAAAAAATATGCAGAATCAAAAAGCATATGCATGACAAATCATTGAACATTTAAATGGAGCTACGGTAAACAAAGCTAATAACAAAGAAGCCTGACCATTAAATTGGCATTACACGTGTGATGTTTGATAAGTCCACCTCCAAGGATGACCATCCCAGTGTTGACTGCGTGAACTGCCTGACTGTTTATAAGTCGAATGTCTGCAAACAAGAAATAAAGAAGCATCTAACTGGGTGAGTTTATCACCATTGTGAAGCTTTGTTAGGCGACTGTGGGCTACTGCTGTCAGTCAATGGGCTACTGACATGACTGCAAATCTGTGGGCTGCTGATGTCAGTCAATGGGCTACTGACATGACTGCAAATCTGTGGGCTACTGCTGTCAGTCAATGGGCTACTGACATGACTGCAAATCTGTGGGCTACTGATGTGAGTCAATGAGTTATTGACGTGACTGCAAATCTGTGGGCAGCTGCTGTCAGTCAATGGGCTACTGACTTGACTGCAAATCTGTGGGCTACTGAAATGACTGCAAATCTGTGGGCTACTGCTGATAGCCAATGGGCTACTGATGTGTTAGTCAATGGGCTACTGAGATCATTATGAGGTGGATATGTTTATTTTGTTATTTAGATGTAATAAATACGTTTGCAGTGGAAACTAACAGTTGTGCTGAAATTATAAACACATTATCGAAGCTTTGTGATTTCAATGGATTTATAGAAGTCCGACGGTCTCTATGGGTGAATTTAAATAATCACAACAAGAACAATGTGAGGAAAGAGTAGGTTTCTTAACTCTTAAAGGCCACAAGAACAATGTGAGGAAAGAGTAGGTTTCTTAACTCTTAAAGGCCACAAGAACAATGTGAGGAAAGAGTAGGTTTCTTAACTCTTAAAGGCCACAAGAACAATGTGAGGAAAGAGTAGGTTTCTTAACTCTTAAAGGCCACAAGAACAATGTCAGGAAAGAGTAGGTTTCTTAACTCTTAAAGGCCACAAGAACAATGTCAGGAAAGAGTAGGTTTCTTAACTCTTAAAGGCCACAAGAACAATGTGAGGAAAGAGTAGGTTTCTTAACTCTTAAAGGCCACAAGAACAATGTCAGGAAAGAGTAGGTTTCTTAACTCTTAAAGGCCACAAGAACAATGTGAGGAAAGAGTAGGTTTCTTAACTCTTAAAGGCCACAAGAACAATGTGAGGAAAGAGTAGGTTTCTTAACTCTTAAAGGCCACAAGAACAATGTCAGGAAAGAGTAGGTTTCTTAACTCTTAAAGGCCACAAGAACGCTGTCAGGAAAGAGTAGGTTTCTTAACTCTTAAAGGCCACAAGAACAATGTCAGGAAAGAGTAGGTTTCTTAACTCTTAAAGGCCACAAGAACAATGTCAGGAAAGAGTAGGTTTCTTAACTCTTAAAGGCCACAAGAACAATGTCAGGAAAGAGTAGGTTTCTTAACTCTTAAAGGCCACAAGAACGCTGTCAGGAAAGAGTAGGTTTCTTAACTCTTAAAGGCCACAAGAACAATGTCAGGAAAGAGTAGGTTTCTTAACTCTTAAAGGCCACAAGAACAATGTCAGGAAAGAGTAGGTTTCTTAACTCTTAAAGGCCACAAGAACGCTGTCAGGAAAGAGTAGGTTTCTTAACTCTTAAAGGCCACAAGAACAATGTCAGGAAAGAGTAGGTTTCTTAACTCTTAAAGGCCACAAGAACAATGTCAGGAAAGAGTAGGTTTCTTAACTCTTAAAGGCCACAAGAACAATGTCAGGAAAGAGTAGGTTTCTTAACTCTTAAAGGCCACAAGAACGCTGTCAGGAAAGAGTAGGTTTCTTAACTCTTAAAGGCCACAAGAACTCTGTCAGGAAAGAGTAGGTTTCTTAACTCTTAAAGGCCACAAGAACGCTGTCAGGAAAGAGTACGTTTCTTAACTCTTAAAGGCCACAAGAACGCTGTCAGGAAAGAGTAGGTTTCTTAACTCTTAAAGGCCACAAGAACAATGTCAGGAAAGAGTAGGTTTCTTAACTCTTAAAGGCCACAAGAACAATGTCAGGAAAGAGTAGGTTTCTTAACTCTTAAAGGCCACAAGAACAATGTCAGGAAAGAGTAGGTTTCTTAACTCTTAAAGGCCACAAGAACGCTGTCAGGAAAGAGTAGGTTTCTTAACTCTTAAAGGCCACGAGAACAATGTCAGGAAAGAGTAGGTTTCTTAACTCTTAAAGGCCACAAGAACAATGTCAGGAAAGAGTAGGTTTCTTAACTCTTAAAGGCCACAAGAACAATGTCAGGAAAGAGTAGGTTTCTTAACTCTTAAAGGCCACAAGAACGCTGTCAGGAAAGAGTAGGTTTCTTAACTCTTAAAGGCCACAAGAACAATGTCAGGAAAGAGTAGGTTTCTTAACTCTTAAAGGCCACAAGAACAATGTCAGGAAAGAGTAGGTTTCTTAACTCTTAAAGGCCACAAGAACAATGTCAGGAAAGAGTAGGTTTCTTAACTCTTAAAGGCCACAAGAACGCTGTCAGGAAAGAGTAGGTTTCTTAACTCTTAAAGGCCACAAGAACAATGTCAGGAAAGAGTAGGTTTCTTAACTCTTAAAGGCCACAAGAACAATGTCAGGAAAGAGTAGGTTTCTTAACTCTTAAAGGCCACAAGAACGCTGTCAGGAAAGAGTAGGTTTCTTAACTCTTAAAGGCCACAAGAACAATGTCAGGAAAGAGTAGGTTTCTTAACTCTTAAAGGCCACAAGAACAATGTCAGGAAAGAGTAGGTTTCTTAACTCTTAAAGGCCACAAGAACAATGTCAGGAAAGAGTAGGTTTCTTAACTCTTAAAGGCCACAAGAACGCTGTCAGGAAAGAGTAGGTTTCTTAACTCTTAAAGGCCACAAGAACTCTGTCAGGAAAGAGTAGGTTTCTTAACTCTTAAAGGCCACAAGAACGCTGTCAGGAAAGAGTACGTTTCTTAACTCTTAAAGGCCACAAGAACGCTGTCAGGAAAGAGTAGGTTTCTTAACTCTTAAAGGCCACAAGAACAATGTGAGGAAAGAGTAGGTTTCTTAACTCTTAAAGGCCACAAGAACAATGTCAGGAAAGAGTAGGTTTCTTAACTCTTAAAGGCCACAAGAACAATGTCAGGAAAGAGTAAGTTTCTTAACTCTTAAAGGCCACAAGAACGCTGTCAGGAAAGAGTAGGTTTCTTAACTCTTAAAGGCCACGAGAACAATGTCAGGAAAGAGTAGGTTTCTTAACTCTTAAAGGCCACAAGAACAATGTCAGGAAAGAGTAGGTTTCTTAACTCTTAAAGGCCACAAGAACAATGTCAGGAAAGAGTAGGTTTCTTAACTCTTAAAGGCCACAAGAACTCTGTCAGGAAAGAGTAGGTTTCTTAACTCTTAAAGGCCACAAGAACAATGTCAGGAAAGAGTAGGTTTCTTAACTCTTAAAGGCCACAAGAACAATGTCAGGAAAGAGTAGGTTTCTTAACTCTTAAAGGCCACAAGAACAATGTCAGGAAAGAGTAGGTTTCTTAACTCTTAAAGGCCACAAGAACGCTGTCAGGAAAGAGTAGGTTTCTTAACTCTTAAAGGCCACAAGAACAATGTCAGGAAAGAGTAGGTTTCTTAACTCTTAAAGGCCACAAGAACAATGTCAGGAAAGAGTAGGTTTCTTAACTCTTAAAGGCCACAAGAACGCTGTCAGGAAAGAGTAGGTTTCTTAACTCTTAAAGGCCACAAGAACAATGTCAGGAAAGAGTAGGTTTCTTAACTCTTAAAGGCCACAAGAACAATGTCAGGAAAGAGTAGGTTTCTTAACTCTTAAAGGCCACAAGAACAATGTCAGGAAAGAGTAGGTTTCTTAACTCTTAAAGGCCACAAGAACGCTGTCAGGAAAGAGTAGGTTTCTTAACTCTTAAAGGCCACAAGAACAATGTCAGGAAAGAGTAGGTTTCTTAACTCTTAAAGGCCACAAGAACGCTGTCAGGAAAGAGTACGTTTCTTAACTCTTAAAGGCCACAAGAACGCTGTCAGGAAAGAGTAGGTTTCTTAACTCTTAAAGGCCACAAGAACAATGTCAGGAAAGAGTAGGTTTCTTAACTCTTAAAGGCCACAAGAACAATGTCAGGAAAGAGTAGGTTTCTTAACTCTTAAAGGCCACAAGAACGCTGTCAGGAAAGAGTAGGTTTCTTAACTCTTAAAGGCCACAAGAACAATGTCAGGAAAGAGTAGGTTTCTTAACTCTTAAAGGCCACAAGAACAATGTCAGGAAAGAGTAGGTTTCTTAACTCTTAAAGGCCACAAGAACAATGTCAGGAAAGAGTAGGTTTCTTAACTCTTAAAGGCCACAAGAACGCTGTCAGGAAAGAGTAGGTTTCTTAACTCTTAAAGGCCACAAGAACAATGTCAGGAAAGAGTAGGTTTCTTAACTCTTAAAGGCCACAAGAACAATGTCAGGAAAGAGTAGGTTTCTTAACTCTTAAAGGCCACAAGAACGCTGTCAGGAAAGAGTAGGTTTCTTAACTCTTAAAGGCCACAAGAACAATGTCAGGAAAGAGTAGGTTTCTTAACTCTTAAAGGCCACAAGAACAATGTCAGGAAAGAGTAGGTTTCTTAACTCTTAAAGGCCACAAGAACAATGTCAGGAAAGAGTAGGTTTCTTAACTCTTAAAGGCCACAAGAACGCTGTCAGGAAAGAGTAGGTTTCTTAACTCTTAAAGGCCACAAGAACTCTGTCAGGAAAGAGTAGGTTTCTTAACTCTTAAAGGCCACAAGAACGCTGTCAGGAAAGAGTACGTTTCTTAACTCTTAAAGGCCACAAGAACGCTGTCAGGAAAGAGTAGGTTTCTTAACTCTTAAAGGCCACAAGAACAATGTGAGGAAAGAGTAGGTTTCTTAACTCTTAAAGGCCACAAGAACAATGTCAGGAAAGAGTAGGTTTCTTAACTCTTAAAGGCCACAAGAACAATGTCAGGAAAGAGTAGGTTTCTTAACTCTTAAAGGCCACAAGAACGCTGTCAGGAAAGAGTAGGTTTCTTAACTCTTAAAGGCCACGAGAACAATGTCAGGAAAGAGTAGGTTTCTTAACTCTTAAAGGCCACAAGAACAATGTCAGGAAAGAGTAGGTTTCTTAACTCTTAAAGGCCACAAGAACAATGTCAGGAAAGAGTAGGTTTCTTAACTCTTAAAGGCCACAAGAACTCTGTCAGGAAAGAGTAGGTTTCTTAACTCTTAAAGGCCACAAGAACAATGTCAGGAAAGAGTAGGTTTCTTAACTCTTAAAGGCCACAAGAACAATGTCAGGAAAGAGTACGTTTCTTAACTCTTAAAGGCCACAAGAACGCTGTCAGGAAAGAGTAGGTTTCTTAACTCTTAAAGGCCACAAGAACAATGTCAGGAAAGAGTAGGTTTCTTAACTCTTAAAGGCCACAAGAACGCTGTCAGGAAAGAGTACGTTTCTTAACTCTTAAAGGCCACAAGAACGCTGTCAGGAAAGAGTAGGTTTCTTAACTCTTAAAGGCCACAAGAACAATGTCAGGAAAGAGTAGGTTTCTTAACTCTTAAAGGCCACAAGAACAATGTCAGGAAAGAGTAGGTTTCTTAACTCTTAAAGGCCACAAGAACGCTGTCAGGAAAGAGTAGGTTTCTTAACTCTTAAAGGCCACAAGAACAATGTCAGGAAAGAGTAGGTTTCTTAACTCTTAAAGGCCACAAGAACAATGTCAGGAAAGAGTAGGTTTCTTAACTCTTAAAGGCCACAAGAACAATGTCAGGAAAGAGTAGGTTTCTTAACTCTTAAAGGCCACAAGAACGCTGTCAGGAAAGAGTAGGTTTCTTAACTCTTAAAGGCCACAAGAACAATGTCAGGAAAGAGTAGGTTTCTTAACTCTTAAAGGCCACAAGAACAATGTCAGGAAAGAGTAGGTTTCTTAACTCTTAAAGGCCACAAGAACGCTGTCAGGAAAGAGTAGGTTTCTTAACTCTTAAAGGCCACAAGAACAATGTCAGGAAAGAGTAGGTTTCTTAACTCTTAAAGGCCACAAGAACAATGTCAGGAAAGAGTAGGTTTCTTAACTCTTAAAGGCCACAAGAACAATGTCAGGAAAGAGTAGGTTTCTTAACTCTTAAAGGCCACAAGAACGCTGTCAGGAAAGAGTAGGTTTCTTAACTCTTAAAGGCCACAAGAACTCTGTCAGGAAAGAGTAGGTTTCTTAACTCTTAAAGGCCACAAGAACGCTGTCAGGAAAGAGTACGTTTCTTAACTCTTAAAGGCCACAAGAACGCTGTCAGGAAAGAGTAGGTTTCTTAACTCTTAAAGGCCACAAGAACAATGTGAGGAAAGAGTAGGTTTCTTAACTCTTAAAGGCCACAAGAACAATGTCAGGAAAGAGTAGGTTTCTTAACTCTTAAAGGCCACAAGAACAATGTCAGGAAAGAGTAGGTTTCTTAACTCTTAAAGGCCACAAGAACGCTGTCAGGAAAGAGTAGGTTTCTTAACTCTTAAAGGCCACGAGAACAATGTCAGGAAAGAGTAGATTTCTTAACTCTTAAAGGCCACAAGAACAATGTCAGGAAAGAGTAGGTTTCTTAACTCTTAAAGGCCACAAGAACAATGTCAGGAAAGAGTAGGTTTCTTAACTCTTAAAGGCCACAAGAACTCTGTCAGGAAAGAGTAGGTTTCTTAACTCTTAAAGGCCACAAGAACAATGTCAGGAAAGAGTAGGTTTCTTAACTCTTAAAGGCCACAAGAACAATGTCAGGAAAGAGTAGGTTTCTTAACTCTTAAAGGCCACAAGAACAATGTCAGGAAAGAGTAGGTTTCTTAACTCTTAAAGGCCACAAGAACGCTGTCAGGAAAGAGTAGGTTTCTTAACTCTTAAAGGCCACAAGAACAATGTCAGGAAAGAGTAGGTTTCTTAACTCTTAAAGGCCACAAGAACAATGTCAGGAAAGAGTAGGTTTCTTAACTCTTAAAGGCCACAAGAACGCTGTCAGGAAAGAGTAGGTTTCTTAACTCTTAAAGGCCACAAGAACAATGTCAGGAAAGAGTAGGTTTCTTAACTCTTAAAGGCCACAAGAACAATGTCAGGAAAGAGTAGGTTTCTTAACTCTTAAAGGCCACAAGAACAATGTCAGGAAAGAGTAGGTTTCTTAACTCTTAAAGGCCACAAGAACGCTGTCAGGAAAGAGTAGGTTTCTTAACTCTTAAAGGCCACAAGAACAATGTGAGGAAAGAGTAGGTTTCTTAACTCTTAAAGGCCACAAGAACGCTGTCAGGAAAGAGTACGTTTCTTAACTCTTAAAGGCCACAAGAACGCTGTCAGGAAAGAGTAGGTTTCTTAACTCTTAAAGGCCACAAGAACAATGTGAGGAAAGAGTAGGTTTCTTAACTCTTAAAGGCCACAAGAACAATGTCAGGAAAGAGTAGGTTTCTTAACTCTTAAAGGCCACAAGAACAATGTCAGGAAAGAGTAGGTTTCTTAACTCTTAAAGGCCACAAGAACGCTGTCAGGAAAGAGTAGGTTTCTTAACTCTTAAAGGCCACGAGAACAATGTCAGGAAAGAGTAGGTTTCTTAACTCTTAAAGGCCACAAGAACAATGTCAGGAAAGAGTAGGTTTCTTAACTCTTAAAGGCCACAAGAACAATGTCAGGAAAGAGTAGGTTTCTTAACTCTTAAAGGCCACAAGAACTCTGTCAGGAAAGAGTAGGTTTCTTAACTCTTAAAGGCCACAAGAACAATGTCAGGAAAGAGTAGGTTTCTTAACTCTTAAAGGCCACAAGAACAATGTGAGGAAAGAGTAGGTTTCTTAACTCTTAAAGGCCACAAGAACGCTGTCAGGAAAGAGTAGGTTTCTTAACTCTTAAAGGCCACAAGAACGCTGTTGGCATTCATTCTAGTGTCCGCTTGATGCCAGAAAAACGCTCATATTGTTAACAGCACATTGAAGAAAATGTTTTGTTTTTTCAGTGGTGCTAGATTTTAATTTGACATTACATGGTAAGGGAAGTAGCTGTTTATCAAAAGCAGCGACGTGCATTGTGTGGAAATTGAAAGCTGGAAAAAATTTCTCATCTTTCAAGTCAGCCAAATTTTGTGTGTGTTTATCACAAAAATGTGTAGCGAGCCTAGCACTTCAAGATTGTCTAATAGTAGGTTGTTTTTATCTGTAGAAAAGACTAGGGAATTGTGTACGCTAAATGAATTTAGTGGCGAGGATTCACATTTTTCTGATGTTGAATCAGAGTCAGACAGTCTGACATAGAATATATAAAAATATTATTCAACCTACTCAGCCTACTGAATCTGATGCTGAAGATGAGGAGACGTTGTCACAGCCAGGACCTAGTGCTGCTAAAAGACAAAAAATGTTTGACTGCACCTCAACAGAAAAACAAAGATGCAATATTTCTAAAGCAAATTTGAGAGAACATGATATCAAATGGGTTTCATTAACCAAATTCCATCACCACTGACTGAGACCCAGAACTCATTCAGATTGCTGCCAAAATGTGGTCGACCATGTGGAGTGAATGGAGACCTGCAACTTAGTGACACATCATTATGTGAATTACTGTTATTCTGAAGTACAATAGCCCAATCGGCATTACATTTCAGTGTTTTTTCCATAGATTGGTGACATTTTTGTGTGTGAAAAATGGTTTTTATTACAAAAAAATTACGATATAATTATTAATAATTACTTGTAATAATTTATGAAATTCTATAAGACCGTTATATTCTTACTGCACATTCATTTTCCTTTAATTTGATAAATAACATGTTTGTCGTCCTTGTGAAATAATTAAGAAAAGTCAAGTTTTATGAAGAGACTGCTTTTATAGAAAAAATAATTCTGGCAAAACTAGTCACAACATGATGGCCTTTAAGAATTAAGAAAGTCATCACTGGACAGAAAATTGCTCATGACATCACATTGCCAAGCAATTTCAAAAGTTCTGAAACTTTTTGAGCAGACCTAGTCACGCCTCTAATATTTCAGCACATACGACAGCCTCTGTTATAGAACCACAAATACCTAGTAAACAAATATGGACATGTATAATGCCTTCCATACGTGAAGCAGAAACTCTCCATTCTGACTCAGGGTGTATTTGCCCTTCGCGCATTGAAGACGACATGTCAGAACATGGCCTACCCTGAACAATGTCAATCACAAGTCCAGGCTTCTGGTAGGAGTGGAAGTAGATCATATCACCGAGTGACCCGTCCGTCAAGGCTGGACAAAATACTGGAATGTTGTTCTGAAGAATTTTCAAATATTCAGATCAAACAAATTTTAACAAAAAAAAGTTCATATATTCGGGTTTGGCACAAATAATTTTCTGATATATAGGTTTGGCAAAACTGTTACACATTCAGAATAATATAATAAAGAATTTTCACATATATTCAGATTTGATACAAATAATTTTCAGATTGGCACCAAGAATTTTCAGATATTTAGATTTGGCACTAAGTATTTTCATTTGTTCAAATTAGTCCCAAAAAATTTTCATATATTCAGGTTTGGCTCACAGAATTTTCAGATTTGGTAACAAGAAAGATTACTAAAAGCCAAAATGAAACGGAGACCTTTATTAAAAGCCAGAAGACCAGAAGAGAAAGGGCAGGTTTATTAACTGTCAAGAGGATAGAGGAAGGTTTATTGAATGTCAAAGCAGTATGGGAAGATTCGCTAAATGTCAAGGTTGTAGAGGAAGGTTTACTAAATGTCAAGGTTGGATAGGAAGGTACACTAAATGTCAAGGTTGTGAGCTATATAAGCTAAGCAGATTTAGAGAATGTAAAACTATAGTTTACTAAATGTCAAGGTTGTATAGGAAGGTACACTAATTGTCAAGGCTGTGAGCTATAAGCTAAGCAGATTTAGAGAATGTAAAACTATAGTTTACTAAATGTCAAGGTTGTATAGGAAGGTACACTAAATGTCAAGGTTGTGAGCTATAAGCTAAGCAGATTTAGAGAATGTAAAACTATAGTTTACTAAATGTCAAGGTTGTGAGCTATATAAGCTAAGCAGATATTGAGAATGTAAAACTATAGTTTACTAAAAAGCCAAAGGGCACAAGGACCAAAGAATGTTTGGAAGCCCTGCTCTGAGATATCTGTTACTTACCTTATATGCCCAATAGTAGACAGAGTTTGGATTGTCAATCTCCTTACCAAGTCTTGAGATGATCTTCGAAGGTGTCCATATAACTCCCTACGACAAGGCAACACATTTAAGACAAAAATTGTCCAATTCACAACAGACAACATAAGAAGACATTATCATCATTCGTTTGACTGGCTTCCATTAGAGTATAGGGCAGCAATGGATGCTATTCATCTCTTTCTATTTTGAGTCATCTTCTTGAGTTCTGTGAACAAGACTCCTGTAGCTGTGGCGTTCCCATTCGTCGCCTTCCGTGTGGCTCCAATCCAGTGCACGTGTTGTAATTTGGATGGGCTTCTTTCAGAGGGTTTGTCCTTTCTATCTCCACTTTGTCTTTACAACAGATCTGCATTTGCTATTACTCCTGGCCATCTAGTACAAAGATTACAAGACGTCATACCTTTACAAAACTCAAGAGAAGGAAAACTCTCGCTTCATTTAACTTAGCTCACTGTGTCCTTCTGTGCTGTTTGCTATAACCAGTTCTTGACGTTGTTGTTGTTCAATGCTACTCATGATGATGTTTGTTTGATAGCAGGTTACACTGGCTATCTTTTCACATCCTGAGGCCCACTTAAGAATGTGAACAGGGGGTTATCCTGGCTGTACTGCAATGCAAGGCTCCTCAATAAGTTCACCACTATATGGATTACAGACTCGACCCACATCTCGTTGGCCAACCTGCTGTTACATCCTGTTTCCAGAAGCACAAACAAGGGTGTGAGGTGGGGGTCTTGATTAATATGTTTCACCAGATCCTGGCTACTCTTTGCTCTGCTAAGTCCTTGATTAGAAACCAGGGCCTATGATGCAGCATAATGAATGAGCTGACAGCAGCCAGCAACTTATAGTTGACTTCTTACATCAGGGTCCGAGAACAAGACTGACCAAGACCCTATTCCACCCCCAAGTGCTGGATCTGGAAACAAGCTGCACCGGTGCAGTCTGGCTAAAGGATAGGGATCACAGTCAGGTCAGGTCATCCCGTAACTGGTGAGGTCGTTGGGGCACACATGAAGACATCCTCACAATGCCCCGCCACCCTTCTCTGTCAGCGGCCGCTGCCTGTGCCTCTTTCGGTCGAAGATCGGTCCATTCTTTCATGTTGTCCTCCCACCTCTTTTTGGGACGGCCTCTTCGTCGTTTGCCTTGCACCTTTCTGATGGAGGATTGTATTTGCAAGACCATTTGATCTCGATATGTGACCGTACCAAGCAAGTTTCCTTCTTTTGACAGTTGCCAAGAGGTCTTCAAAAGGCCCTATTGCTGTTACAACAGCAAAATGATCACAGTAGAGAAGGCAAACCCGGTACCCAAAAAAAAGCTAGCTGAAATCGGACGTGTCGGACTGAACGGCGCAGATATCAAAGCCTCGCTGTCAACTAAGACACAACGTCCTTTTCAGGACGAACACAGAAGATTAGAAAGCTATTTAGATTGACACATTGGTACAATCACAGTGCTTTAGACCTCCCCATTTGGACCTCAGTAACACACAAACAAACTACAATCACAGTGCTTTAGACCTCCCCATTTGGACCTCATTAACACACAAACAAACTACAATCACAATGCTTTAGACCTCCCCATTTGAACCTCATTAACACACAAACAAACTACAATCACAGTGTTTGCTGCCACTGATGAGGTCAACCAGGAAGTTCATGGGACTAAAGGTCACTTGCTCCTGCAAGTGCTACACAGTGTACAGGCTAGGTTGCTATGCTTATTTCCTATAGAAAAAGTGACCTGGTTCAATCCTCACTCTGGACATAATCTAGTAAACCCAGCTGTAAATGTGTACTTGGCTTACTATTAGGGAAGGAGATATAAAGAAAGAGAACTGGCCACCCAATTCAATTTGTTGTTGTTAAAGTTGTGACCCAGTATATTGAAGTTTCTAACACTTCGTCCCTGACAAGTTTCTAACACTTCGTCCCTGACAGCAGTGTTTGTCATGTGGCTACCTTTAACATTGACTTTATCTATGGCTCAAACAGAAAACACTGACAGCCGCCTTACCTCCTTCTGCTCATCGACCATATTATCCAGGATAGGTAGCACCCAGTCCTCAAACAAACAGTAATTGGAGTTTGGGACCAGCAGGTTTCCTATTCTATTGAGTCCCTTCTTTCGAAGTTCTCTTCCAGACAAAGCAAAGTCACCAATGTAGGTCGATGCCAGACATTTTATGAAGTCTTCCTCGATGCCTCCGGCGGTGGATACAAGACAATCAACCTGTAGGGAGAAGATGTGGCTGAATATCAATCTGGATACTTCCTTCTATCCTTGGGGAAAACAAGTTACTCATTAATACCATAATTGCTTCTAGGGCTTTCTTTTATTCCTGTATCCTATAGAGGATATTGCTTCTAGGGCTTTCTTTTATTCCTGTATCCTATAGAGGATATTGCTTCTAGGGCTTTCTTTTATTCCTGTATCCTATACAAAATACTGTATCTAGAGCTCTTTTATTCCTGTACCCTATACAAAATATTGTATCTAGAGCTTTCTTTTATTCCTGTATCCTATAGAGGATATTGTTTCTAGAGCTTTCTTTTATCCCTGTATCCTATAGAGGATATTGTTTCTAGAGCTTTCATTTATCCCTGTATCCTATAGAGGATATTGTTTCTAGAGCTTTCTTTTATCCCTGTATCCTATAGAGGATATTGTTTCTAGAGCTTTCATTTATCCATGTATCCTTTAGAGGATATTGTTTCTAGAGCTTTCATTTATCCCTGTATCCTATAGAGGATATTGTTTCTAGAGCTTTCCTTTATCCCTGTATCCTATACGGATTCTAGAGACTTCCGTCAAACCCTGAAGGCTACTTTCAACTGAACACTGAACAGGCTTATGGACTGTACCAATGACAGGTGTATGCACTGACATGAGTTGAAGAGTCCTCTACTCTAGAAGTGTAAGACTGTACTGCGACATGCTATAAGTCTGGCAGTGACCTCATTCTCATCTATACATAGTCTTCTATACTAGAAGGATTAGATCACACTGTTAGTCGCAATATCTTACAACATACACAGTGAGCTCAGGACGGGCAAGCCCTTGTCAGATGGATAGAAGAAACGATACAACTTTCTCTGAAAGTATCTCTGAGCAGTTTCCTCACTGATGTCGTCTCCAGACAGCTTAGCCTGGGGCACTGCCATCACACACTGTGCTCGCATCCCCAAGCAGAGAATCATGATGTAGGCAAAAGGCAAACTGCCAGATAGGATAGAATGCAAAGATAGCCCAATGACAGATGTCATCCACATGGGGTACAGCCTAGCCCAATGACAGATGTCATCCACATGCGGTACAGCCTAGCCCAATGACAGATATCATCCAGTCTAGCCCAATGACAGATGTCATCCAGTCTAGCCAAATGACAGATGCCATCCACATGCGGTACAGCCTAGCCCAATGACAGATGTCATACAGTCTAGCCCAATGACAGAGGTCATCCACATGCGGTACAGCCTAGCACAATGACAGATGTCATCCAGCCTAGCCCAATGACAGATGTCATCCAGCCTAGCCAAATGACAGATGTCATGCAGTCTAGTCCAATGACAGATGTCATCCAGTCTAGCCCAATGACAGATGCCATGCTCATGTGGTACAGCCTAGCCCAATGATGGATGTCATCCACATGCGGTACAGCCTAGCCCAATGACAGATGTCATCCAGACTAGCCCAATTATAGATGTCATCCAGTCTAGCCCAATGACAGATGTCATCCAGTCTAGCCCAATGACAGATGCCATGCTCATGTGGTACAGCCTAGCCCAATGATGGATGTCATCCACATGCGTACAGCCTAGTCCAATGACAGATGTCATCCAGCCTAGCCCAATGACAGATGTCATCCACATACGGTACAGCCTAGCCCAATGACAGATGTCATCCAGTCTAGCCCAATGACAGATGCCATCCACATGCGGTACAGCCTAGCCCAATGACAGATGTCATCCAGTCTAGCCCAATGACAGATGTCATCCACATGCGGTACAGCCTAGCCTAATGACAGGTGTCATCCATCCTGGCCCAATGACAGATGTCATCCAGCCTAGCCCAATGACAGATGTCATCCAGCCTAGCCCAATGACAGATGCCATCCACAATCAGTACAATCTGTCGTGCTCAGATAGGTCACACTTGACTACACATATTGTCATCGTCTTCTCCTGTGACCAGCAACTATTAATTATAACTTGCTCTCAGTGTAGCAGGGTCCAGTTCTTGTCTATGTTACACAGTCCCACTTCGTTAATTCTGGGCACAAAATGATGGAAAAACACTTTTAAAAGTCTGACTAGGAATTAGTCATTCATCTTCTAGCAATATTTTCTTCTTCTTCTTCGTTCATTCTCAATCTCCCGAAAGGGCCTAAGTAGCAGAATGTAGTCCAGAGAATGAAAGGCGTTGTGTCATAGTTTACAGCTTGACTGCAATATTTGCACCTTTCGGTCCAACACATCTGACTTCAGCAAGCATTTTTTGAGTACCAGGTTAGCATTCCCTCTTCGATCCCTTCTCCTTAGCCAGTTTGCCCTGCTGCAGCCTGTTATCCAGGATCACCACGTGGAGGTGTAGAAGGGCCTTGGCAGCTCTGGTTCGCTGGCTCTGACGCTAGCAGTCAGCTATGGGTCGCTGACCACTGCAGCTCATGCGCTGCTCAGCATCTTCTTCTAGCAATATCATCTTTGATGTTTACACCACCAAAAGAGTTCCTGTGATGAACTTGACCTTGAGGTCAGTACAGTTTTGATTTTAGTGTTAAATCATTGGGCCAGTGTGGCTTCCTTAACTGGTCATACAGGGGACAGTTCTGTATTACATGCTCAGCAGTTTGTTCATTTAGTCAGTCCATCTAGGGGCTGTAATAGGTCATACAGGTATGGTGAGTGAGCAAGTCCAGGTAGCAGTGAAAAAGAAAAATTCAGTGTTAGTTATGATAAATAGAAATATTAAACATAGGAGCAAGGAAGTGATAGTCAAACTGTGTAAAGCATTAGTTAGACCTAGATTGGAGTACTAGGTACAGGTGTGGAGGGGATATACACATGCTGGAAAGGAAAGAACAAGAGGGCACAGCTTCAAATTAATTAAAGAAAGATCCAGATTAGCTACTAGGAAATATCTTTTTTAAATAGAGGAGGCAGGGTCAATTAATGCATTCAAGAATAAACTGGATATGCATAGTTATTTTTAGACCAAGTGGAGTAAAGGAAACTGGTTGTTTACAGACTCTGCATAGTCTCCTAAACCAGTATAAAGACATTCAGTCAAGTTATGTGCACAGTGGTGAAGCAGACAGTTGAAGATAGTACATTTATGTGTTATGTTTGCCGTAGACTGTCCTGAGGTGAAGAATAATTATCTGTCCCTGCCGATCAGGAGTGTAATAGTCAGCGTTGGGTTGGTTCAGTTCTTATCTGTCTATCAAACTGATAAGCACATCAGTGGCACCCTACAATAATATTTAGATAGATCTGGCACATGTCATTCAGATAACAACATATATTATTTACCATATTGTGCTGGACAAGGTATCGAATTGCCTCCCTTGTGCCAGCCGATATCAAGTTTGACGTGTAACTAAGGAAAATTGTGCAATTACTAGGCTCCCTTCCAACTGGGTTCAAGTTAACCTCTGACCTTTTCTCCTCAGGAATACTCTGAAACTTGCAGTCAATCTGAATTTTGAAGAGAAAATTAAGCAGTCATTTTTATATTCAACTTTCAAGTGAATGAAATAATCTAGATCAGGGGTCGGCAAATATTTTTTGTAAAGGGCCAAATGGTAAATATTTTAGGCTCTGAAGGCAAAGAGGCAAACTCAAAAATAATTATGTTAACCTACTTAAATAACAAGTAAAAAAATCAGCTCTCAAAAATTTGTTGAACGAAATGTAATGTAACAAAAATAATAAGTAAACTACAATTGTTGGAAATACTGCTCTACTAATACAAAAAAAGAATTGCCACCAATCAGCGTGCAGGTCTTTCTCACTATCCCTTAACTCAGCAGTTGGCCATTTCATTATAGCATGTACTTTGAAATTTTAAAGAATTTGAGAATATAAAATCCATTCTTAGCTTATGGACTGTACATTTAGCTTGCCTACCCTGATCTAGATAAAAGTAAATGGCCAACGACAGAATTGTTTTCTGTTGTCAGGCTGATGTTAATTATTTTTGTGATTTGTTTATGATTGAGAGTCTCACTTGACAACTACCCCTGTTAAAGTTGTCTCAGACAGCCATCTCAGAGCTGCAGTTACTGCCTACATCTCCATTCTCGTACTGGAAGTTGTTGTTCTGTATGCCCTGCTCTGTTCAGCCTGACCTTTCACTCTAGCAGAGAAGTCCCAACCAGATATCTCTATTCTGAATGTTATCCCTTATCAGCTGGTAACTTCGAGCTCTGACCTCTCATTGCATCACTCTCTGCATTCCCCGCCTAGGGTTATGTCTCTTTAGTAGTCTACAATTGTACCACAAGTGTGAACCCTTTCTTGTACCTTAAGTATCGTCTCAACTGTGGTCACCTGTCAAATTGTTCTCTCTGCCTCTGTCGTCCATGACCTTCCTCTCTTGATCCCTTGATGTCTTAGGTGTTAATGTGCAGTGAGTGCCACCTGTCTGGTACTCCACTTATAGACTTTTATCTGTGCCAATTTATATCTGGATGTCAGAGCATCTTCAAAATCTCTGATGCAATCTAGGACCAGTAGCATTCCTTCATTTTGGATGTGTTCTAACTGTTCACACTGTAATCTCGATAGTTTGAGGATGCCCAGCCCCTAATGAACTACTGACAATTCCAACTGATAATATAGCATGAAAAGCAGTCAGTGTTCCAATCTTGCTGCTGCCATAGTCTTGAGTGCTCTCAGTCCTTGCTTGCATCTCTGTAGCGTCTGGTCAATGTTGTATCTGTATGAGAGGCTTCGATCAAAAGTTACTTCAAGGCATTTCAATCTGTCAGTGGCACGTCCATCAAAGCTAACACCAGAAGGTCAGCCTTCACTATAGAATTATTCAAGGAACACTACATCATGCAGGCATTGTTAGGATTAATCTGGCAGTTGGAATCCAAATACCACTGTGAGATTTCCTTCATGGTCTCCTTGATGTCTCTGACCAGCTCATGTCTACCTGAGGCAGTCTTGTACACCAGAATGTCATCTGTAAATGTTAGGGTTTGACCTGGTCCTGTGGGTTGAATGTTGGTCACCTTTATTGTTTAGGTAGTGATCAGCACAAGTGAGAGTGGAGAGCCTTGTGGCAGTCCTGGGCATATTCCCATCGGTTCTCATGCCCAAGATCCCAAAATGGAGTGCCATTGTTCTCTCCATCCGAGCAGCTGGTATCCGGCTCACCAGTCATGGATTGCCTCCACAATGCTTCAAACAGTGCATCAAGGTCCGAAAGTCAACCCAGTTATATGCATCCTCCAGGTCATGAACGACTGATTCCTGTCTGAACTCTCACTCCCTACTTTGGAAGGTAATGAAGGGCTACCTAAAGCATGAGTAGAAGCAGCTGTAGAGGTCTCAGACCTGCATGGGCTGGTGGAGGTCAACTATCCTAGTCATGGTGGGGCTCAGTGCGACTAATGAGCAAACATGGGCTGGTGGGTAACAACTGTCCTAGTCATGGCGGGACGCAGTGCAAATAATGAGCGAACGTGAGCTGGTGGGGCTCAGTGCGACTAATGAGCGAACATGGGCTGGTGGGTAACAACTGTCCTAGTCATGGCGGGGTGCAGTGCAACTAATGAGCGAACATGGGCTGGTGGGTAACAACTGTTCTAGTCATGGTGGGGTGCAGTGCAACCAATGATCGAACATCCTGGCTTCACAGCCACCAATTATTGGTAGGAGTGGCATTTTGAAGTCTATCAATGACCACATGTTGAAGTCTATCAATGACCACATGTTGAATGATGGCACCACAATAGAAGAATCAGCAATTCACAGACTGAAGAGATTTGAAATCAAACGAGGTTTGAGTGAACTAGGGCGCGAGAGAGGATGAAACAGAAGTGTGTACAACAAATGAGCTGCCGGAAACATCAGTATTCACACCCTTCACTGAGAGATACGGGAGGACCTACGGATATGCCTGCAGTACAGTAAAGTTGATTCTTGGGAACAGAACAGTGATTCATTATGTTTTCATGTGGTTTTTTTGGTTCCTGATGAAGACCTTGTGGTTGTAATGTACGTTTAGTTTGTTTCTGTTCCAGTGTTCAGAAACTGATCTAAACCTATTTATGTTATGGGGACTCAGTTGTCTTGGGGTAAGGCATCCACCTCGGGTTCGGAGGTTGCGGGTTCGAATCACAGTGAAGCCAGGGATTTGTTTCATGTGGATCTTCTGGTAAAAATTTCAGTGTCAAGCAAGTTAAAAATTCCTTGGCAGTTGGAAATCGAAAAGAGTAGGCTTAACGGCTGCTGACCAGACAAGTTATTTATTTATTTCCCCAAGTGGTTTGTTAAGAGCAGCTATAGATGTCGCCTAACTGGTTGCGGGACTACTTAGCTCTAGTGTTTGTGTCTATTAAGATGGACTCGCACTTTAAACCACCCTCCAAGTAACTGGTGGTATACAGACTCTGTAGAGTCTTCTAAACCAGTATAACTACGCTAAGTTAAGTTATTATCGACAAGAATTTGATAAAGTACGTCAGCAGGTAAAATGAATGCTCATAATAAATGGGTTTTTCTTTTATATAGCTAAAAGAGCACATTAACCATCATGAGACACTCATTCGTTTGCTTGTTAAATAGCAAACTATTTTCAAAATGACAATTTGGTTCCTGCAACCCATTGATTGTACACATTTCTGCTCTATTCTTCTCTTGCCCAAGAGTCCGCTCAAACCTTGTTTGATATTAAAGATCTGCTGTTTGTGAATTTGTGATTTATCTATTGCGGTGGCATCATCTAAAAGGTGGTCATTGATAGACTTCTATATATCACTCCTTTCCATATCCAGTGTACTCATAATTGGTGCATGTGAAGCCAGGATGTCAGTTCTTTGTTTGTCCTGAACCCCAGAATGACGAGGTCAGTAGATCTACATCAGTCCCTGCAAGTTTACTGCTTCTAGTGCTGCCACCCTCCCATGCCTCAGCCAGCCAATTAAAGAGGTCTCAGACAGCCATCTCAGAGCTGCAGTCAATGTTTCCATCTCCCTTCTCGAACTGAAGATTACTGTTCTGTATGACCCCTTCTGCTCAGTGATAACCTGCCTTCTCACTCAAGCCAAGCAACGCCAACCAGATATCTTACTTTGTAGCACCACTATATATATATACATATGATGGTATCACTGTACTGCATGTTATCATTTATCAGCTAGTTAACCTCAAGCTCTGTGCACCTTTTGCAGGACCTTAACCATTCACACCCTAAGCCATGAAACAAAAAATATATATCCACAATAGAGCATTTGCTTACAAATGATATTGCTCAGAATTATAGTTACGGTTTCCGAAGGAAGTCTATAGGGCATGTTAGGGTTGTAATGGGTTAAGGCACCCAGCCAATTACTTGTTGAGCCTTACCATTCTATTAATTTCTGTAACAGCCTGGCCAAGGCTGGTAGCCTGAAAACCTGTCCGGCTCATTGACTCAAATAGCTTGTGGTAGTTGACACCCTCATTGAAGTCATAACCTCTCACAACTTCGGAACTCTCCGGCATGGGATCACTCTTGACAAGTACTGCATCAGTGGCTATTTCTGGTACCAATGACATTGTGCATTAGTAAATCCCTAGAGAGGATAAACCGATATAAAATAGGTCACAAGAATGTTCTGCTAGATGTTTTTACCTTACTTTGGCGAGGCAGGAATCTTTCAACCGCAGATTGAATCTGGGATTTTCCATGACGAGTGCTGAAAATGATTTTTTATTTTAGTGTACCTGCCAGAACATTAGATTTAAATAAAATTAGGTTAAAATGTAATTAATTATTTGATTATTTACAGAAATGCAAATGTTATAAATAGAATAATAAAAAGTAGATAAAGTCCTGTAGCAGAGAATGCTGAAATGGATGAAGTCTTAAAGACTTCAAAGCACTAGACTTTACCTTGTTTTGTTGCTGTGAGGTGGGATGTGATCAGTTTATTTTCTGACTGTTGAGTAGACTAGAGCATATCAATCACGTGGATCAGCTCCAGCACCTTTACTAAGAGATGTGAACACTGTACCACTCAGGTGTTCTATATACAACACAATGGACCTGTCTGTCCGAATACACAGGCCAGTTATTATAATTTTACAACCTTTTGTGAGATATGTGTTCGTTTATGTTAAATCGAACCTCCATCCCAGTACACTGAGCAGACTTTCAGGTGCTCATTCGCTTTCATACTTCTGATATGTTCATGTAGGTGCATGTCCGATTCATATTTGATTATAAAGTTGCAGTTTGTGCATAAATTGCGGTGTCATTTTTTAACTGGAGGTCATTGAATGAGTTCAGTATGTACTCATTTATAGTCTGGTCCTAGTCGACCTGTACTTTTAAAGGGACACATGTTCCTTGTGCAAGTCCTAGCTCTATTGTGAACTGGACATAGCCGGAAGGAGGATTTCCTGCTTAGAGGGATAGGCTCGAGCAACTTATTACTCCGCTGCATTAAGACAAGTGCCTTCCAGGGTGGTTAACTGATTTACGATTCCATCTTAATGGACTCAAACACTAGAGCAAAGTAAACCTGCATCCTGTTAGGCACCATCTATGCCGTTCTTAACAAACCATCTAACCATGACTGGAGTTATGCCATGTCACACAGTTAGTCAACTGTTACGTTACGAGTTGTACAATGAATGACAGGAGAAAGATTCCCCTCTGATTTTAACAAGATTGATGATTGCAATTGTGCAAAACCATTGGCTATATTATGTTCTCAATCACTTACAAAAGGGATTGTTCCACGGGATTGGAAAGATGCAGGAGTGATCCCCTTATTCAAAAAAGGCAAAAAATCAGATCCAGCGAATTAAAGACCGGTGAGTTTAACGAGCATAGTCTGTAAATTGTTAGAGTCAATAATCAAAGAAAACATTGTAATGCATTTAGACAAATTTAATCTAATTAGAAATAGTCAGCATGGGTTTACTAGAGGGAGATCATGCTTAACAAATCTATTAGAATTCATGGAGGAGGTTACTAAAATCATAGATAAAGGGGAGCCAGTGGATGTTATATATCTAGACTTTGCAAAGGCCTTTGATAGAGTACCTCATGGAATAGGTGGGGAAGTTGCCAAATGGATTGAAAATTGGTTAACGGGAAGAAGGCAGAGGGTGGGCATAAATAACGAGTACTCTGAGTGGTGTGAAGTGAAAAGTGGTGTGCCCCAGGGCTCGGTTTTGGGACCAATTTTGTTCTTGATATATTTAAATGATTTGGACATTGATATGGGATCCATGATTGCAAAATTTGTTGATGACACAAAACTATGCAGTAGTGTCTCATCTAAAGTGGAAGTGGATTTATTGATGTCGGATTTAGATAAAATTCGAGAATGGTCTGTAAGCTCGCAAATGGAGTTTAATGTAGATAAATGTAGTCATCCACATGGGTAGATCCAATATGGAACATAATTACAGAATGAAAGAAAACAATATTAGAAAGATAGATAAGGAAAGGGACCTAGGGGTTATAATAGATCATACAGGAAAGGTGAGGGAGCAAGTTAAGGTGGCAGTGAAAAAGGCAAATGCAATGTTAGGTATGATAAAAAGAAATATTAAACATAGGAGCAAGGAAGTGATCGTCAAACTGTATAAAGCATTAGTTAGACCTAGATTGGAGTATTGTGTACAGGTGTGAAGTCCTTATCATAGAGGGGACATAAACATGCTGGAAAGAATACAAAAAAGAGCGACAAAGATGATAGTGGGATTCCAGAATTACAGTTATGAGGAACGACTCAGAAAAACCGTACTTACAGTGTCTCGAAGAGAGAAGAATTCGCGGTGACTTAATACAGGTTTATAAGATGATCAGAGGAATCGATAAATTAGACTATAACAAGTTTTTTTTAAATACAGCCACCCACAATAACACAAGGGCATAGCTGCAAGCTGACTAAAGAGAGGTCCAGATTACATATTAGGAAATATTTTTTAGTCAGAGAGTGGTGTCTGCTTGGAATGCATTGCCAGGGGAGGTAGTGGAGGCGGGGACAGTTAATGCATTTAAGAATAAACTGGATGCGCATAGCTTTTAGAGCAAGGTGATGTAAATGTAACTGGTTGTATACAGACTCTGCAGGGTCTTCTAAACCAGTATAAAGACGTTAAGTTAAGTTAATGATGGAATTGTTCATTTCCTGTGGTATATGAACTGCATCCAAAATTGAGTGAATGAGGTCTGTTAGTTTGTGGAGCAGCAAGGGACCTCCTGCTTTGATAACCTCAGCTGGAATAGCATCTGATCAGGGGTCTTGCCTGATTTCTTTCTGAACTTTAGCTCTACTGGGTAGGATACGGAGTCTGTCATTGATAGCAACCCGAGGCATGTGTGCTATGGCTTCATTGCTGATGGAGGATGTATAGTTTAGAATACCCTTGAAATGCTCTGGAATATGGACTTTGTCAGTCAGTAGTGCTATTCCATCAGCATTAAGAATAGGAGATGACTAATAGGGCCGAGGACAGCTTTCAGAAAATCGCAAAACCGCTTCGAGTCATTTTTGTCTGCACATCACAGGATTTCATCTACCTTGCTTTGCCATTGAGCCAGGCATCCTTTATAGTCTTGAGTTTGTTTTGAACAATCCTGCAGATATTGGCAAAGATTGTGTTTTTGGAAGATGATCGTCTTGGTGGAGTCTAAACAGTTTATATTGTTCATCCAACAGTCATTATAGCCTCATCATTCTCATCAAACCAGCCAGAGTTTCTGTGAACCATATGCCCCAAGTGCATAAAAGCTGTAGAGTAGACAGCATAATTTAGAGAGGTCCACTCATCTTCCAATGTGTTCATGCAGTCAGTCACCAGAACACTAGGGCTAACTTTGTAGTTTGCAGATATTAAGTCTGTTCACAGGATTCCGAACCTGATGTCTCCTGGGCTCTGCCCCCATATAAAGATTCAACTTTGACAGATGAGTATGTGGTCTGTCCAACACGTCACCACACACAACAAAGCTTAGTCTTTGTCACTCACCCATCCTGTCTGACACTCCTTCTCATGAGGACATAGTCAGCGAGATGCCAGTACGTCCACTGTATAGACTTTAGACTAACTTCACTAAAGCTAGATTGGGGATGTATCTAATTAGTAATTTCTAATAGTAATAAGACAAATATTAATTATTAGTAATAGATCTTCTATCTAAATTCTAAGTAGTTAGTAATAGTATTAGTTCTTAGGCAATCAAAACTTCTTCTTCTTCTGCGTTTATTCTCAATCTCCCGCTACCAAACCCTGAAAGGGCATAAGTGGCAGAATGTAGTCCAGAGAACGGAATACGTTGTGTCGTAGTTTACAGCTTGACTGCGATATTTGCACCTTATGGTCCAACACATCCGACTTCAGCAAGCAGTTTTTGAGCACCGGGTTACTGTTAGCATTCCCTCTTCGATCCCTTTTCCTTAGCCAGTCTGCCCTGCTGCAGTCTGTTATCCAGGATCACCGCGTGGAGGTGTAGAAGGGTCTTGGCAGCTCTGGTTAGCTGGCCCTGACGCTAGCAGTCAGCTATGGGTCGCTGACCACTGCAGCTCGTGCGCTGCTCAGACATGCAGTTAATAATAATATTATAATACTATTACTTCTAAAAGTCCAGCAGTTACCGGGATGGTGTAAGCGGGTGCATCAACAAACGAGAAGAAGTTGAGACTTATTCCCCTTGTTCGAAGCTTTTGTCCTTGTTGAAGTTCGCTTTTTAAATAATTTTCTGCTGTGGAATTTGTTTGACTTAATTAAGCAAAAACTGTTCTGCTCTGTCAAGAATTTACGACACTGTACTCTGGGCAAACCCATAAGCTTTCCCTCAGCATAAAGTGTAGACATTTGTGGCGCGTGTAGTTTGCTGATTGTGTATACTCTTACTCGTTTTGCTTTCTCCCTCCTACCTGCTCGATCCCCAATTAATTCTAATTGTCTGCAGTGTGTCAATCACCAGTTCGTTAATTGCAGTCTCAGTACCCAAACATAACTATGAACTCAATATGAAAGAGCGGCTAAAAACAATAGCTACTATTACTAATACTACGATATTTAATCATTGAGAAGGCCACGAAAAACAAATTACATTTTTGTCTATGTGACACATGCAAGGGCAAACGGCCTTTATTCATCTCCTTTTTCTTTTGTCTTACTACCATTTCCATACGGTGTCGCAGATAGGCAGGATGCATAGATTTCTTGTTATCGCCAAGTCGGAGGCTTGTGCTTTCGTTAGGTGTAACTTCCCGAGAGTGTCAGAGACACCCTCGATTCACCGACGTCGAGGTCTGATCCTTGCTCGTGGGCCTTCCGGCAGGCTGGTCATAGTGCATTCTGACTACATGACCAAACCACTTAATTTGTTTGGGCGTCAATGTAGGTACTAACTGAGGTTGTGTCCTCACTATCTACCTCAGCGTGCAGTTGTGGACTTGGTCACGGACTGTCTTTCCGGCTGCACTTCTTACACAGAGTATCTCACAGCTCTGGATCTTACTCTTATGTATTTTTAGTAAGGACCAAAATTGACATTGGTAACACAATATAGCAATAAATTGTGTATTTATAAGCCTTCTCTTGGTTGAAAGAAACACTCTACAGTGTTTCAAAATCGGTGCAATTTGATAGTGGACACTGTTCGCTTCTGAATTAAACGTGCAATATATATGTCCACTCTACCGTCACCAGTAAACATACTACCTAGGTATTTGAACTTCCGTAATTGCTTGATACCAATGTCACTGATGTGGAAACTTATCTGCACCTGTTCACGTATCAGCAACATAGTTTCTGTCTGGCCTCTGTTGACCTTCGTGTCATATTCTTTAAAAGCGAAATCGAGATAGTTCAGGTGTTATAGATCTTCTCCATTGTGATAAAAGATGACCTGATCATCAGCAAACAACAGTTCATGTAGGGACTCGTCGTGTAAGTTAGTCAACTGTGTAATTGTATCCATGTAAATTATGAACACAAGTGGAGAAAAAATACACCACTCTTGTATACCACTCAGCACAAGCAACCAATTTATCATACCTGCATTCGTTCGTACTGCACCTTCACTGTTTACGTACAAGACACGAATGTCATCCATTAGTTGACCCTCCCAACCATATTCCTCCATTACCTCCCAAGGCACGAATATCATCCATTAGTTGACCCTCCACACCATATTCCTCCATTACCTCCCAAGGCACGAATATCATCCATTAGTTGACTCTCCACACCATATTCCTCCATTACCTCCCAGGGCACGAATATCATCCATTAGTTGACTCTCCACACCCTATTCCTCCATTACCTCCCAAGGCACGAATATCATCCATTAGTTGACCCTCCACACCATATTCCTCCATTGCCTCCCAAGACACGAATATCATCCATTAGTTGACTCTCCACACCCTATTCCTCCATTACCTCCCAAGATACGAATATCATCCATTAGTTGACCCTCCACACCATATTCCTCCATTACCTCCCAAGACACGAATATCATCCATTAGTTGACTCTCCACACCATATTCCGCCATTACCTCCCATAACCTACATCGGTTTACCCGGTCAAATGCCTGTTCTGGGTCAATGAAAGCCACATGGAGTTTCTAATTGTATTCTATGATTTTTTAACTTAATTGTCTCAGCGTAGATATAGCATCCATACATCCCTCGCTTTTCCTGATTGGTGAACACTGAGCAGTGACTCGAACTCGTTTCTCAAGGATCATGGGAAATGTATCCAACCTCACTAAGGAGGGATAACCCCTATAAAAGCTGCAATTTTTTGTTGCCCTTGTTTTTTCCAGTGGATACCACTACCGATTGTGTCAATCACCAGGTATTTTACCTTCAATCCAGGTCTCTTTCATGAACCTCGCCGGATTGAAGCCTAGCACTATTTCATCGTTGAAGAAGAAGAAGCTGTTTAGCCGCCTCTCTTGGTGCGTGTTGTGAGCATACCGTAGAAAAGTTGCATAGGGATTCGATCATCTGGCATGGGGATACGATCACCTCACATGGGGATACGATCATCTGGCATGGGGATACGATCACCTCACATGGGGATACGATCATCTGGCATGGGGATACGATCACCTCACATGGGGATACGATCACCTCACATGGGGATACGATCACCTCACATGGGGATACGATCACCTCCCATGGGGAGACGATCACCTCACATGGGGATACGATAACCTCACATGGGGATACGATCACCTCACATGGGGATACGATCACCTCTCATGGGGATACGATCATCTCACATGGGGATACGGTCACCTCACATGGGGATACGATCATCTCACATGGGGATACGATCACCTCACATGGGGATACGATCACCTCACATGGGGATACGATCATCTGGCATTGGGATACGATCATCTGACATGCAAACAACGTGTCCAGTCCATCTTAGCTGAGCTATTTGCTGATGTGTATGGATGCTCAACGTATTCGTCTTGTTAAGAGTTAGGCAATTTGTCCTGTCACCTGGTCCTGAGGTCAGAGTTAGGCAATTTGTCCTGCCACCTGGTCCTGAGGTCAGAGTTAGACAATTTGTCCTGCTACCTGGTCCTGAGGTCAGAGTTAGGCAATTTGTCCTGTCACCTGGTCCTGAGGTCAGAGTTAGGCAATTTGTCCTGCCACCTGGTCCTGAGGTCAGAGTTAGACAATTTGTCCTGTAACCTGGTCCTGAGGTCAGAGTTAGGCAATTTGACCTGTCACCTGGTCCTGAGGTCAGAGTTAGGCAATTTGTACTGTCACCTGGTCCTGAGGTCAGAGTTAGGCAATTTGTCCTGTCACCTGGTCCTGAGGTCAGAGTTAGGCAATTTGTCCTGCTACCTGGTCCTGAGGTCAGAGTTAGGCAATTTGTCCTATCACCTGGTCCTGAGGTCAGAGTTAGGCAATTTGCCCTGTCACCTGGTCCTGAGGTCAGAGTTAGGCAATTTGTCCTGCTACCTGGTCCTGAGGTCAGAGTTAGGCTCTTTGTCCCACCACCTGATCCCGATGTCAAAGTTAGTGTCCTTGTCCTACCTTTTGATCCTGAGGTCAGAGTTAGGCTCTTTGTCTCACCACCTGATCCCGAGGTCAGAGTTAGACTTTTTGTCCCACCACCTGCTCCCGATGTCAGAGTTAGGCTCTTTGTCCCACCACCTGATGCTGAGGTCAGAGGCTCTTTGTCCTGCCACCTGATCTTGAGGTCAGAGCTAGGCTCTTTGTCCTACCACCTGATCCCGAGGTCAGAGTTAGGCTCTTTGTCCCACCACATGATCCTGAGTTCAGAGTTAGGTTCTTTGTCCTGCCACCTGATCCTGAGGTCAGAGTTAGGCTCTTTGTCCTGCCACCTGATCCTGAGGTCAGAGTTAGGTTCTTTGTCCTGCCACCTGATCATGAGGTCAGAGTTAGGCTCTTTGTCCTGCCACCTGATCCTGAAGTCAGAGTTAGTATCTTTGTCCCACCACCTGATCCTGAATTCAGATTTAGTCTCTTTGTCCCACCACCTGATCCTGAGGTCAGAGTTAGTCTCTTTGTCCCACTACTTGATCCTCAGCATTTTACGCAAACAGCTCAAGTGAAAACGGCTTAGCTGTCTGTCATGTCTGTTATACACTGTCCATGTTTCACAGGCATCCAGCAGAATGGATAACACTACAGCACCATACGCATTTACCTTGGTGGCGACACTGATGCCTTGCCGATTCCAAACGTTTGCTTGCAGCCTCCTAAGCGCAGAACTCGCCGTAGCGAAACTGTTATTGATCTCACAACCGATACTCGCCTCTCTGGCGAAGGTGCTGCTTAGGTAGGCGAAGCTATCGATTGCTTGAGACTTTGACTCTGAAGTGTTTGGTTCGTTGTACGCCTCGGGGCAGACTGGGTAAGTACCTTCGTTTTCCTAGTGAGACCGTGAGACCAAATTTACTGCAAGCCGTCGACAATTCCATCGCGCTGGACTGCATATCTTGTTCTGAGCAAGGAGTTCCAGGATCGTGGCCTCACTCACCTTGGCGTATCATTTCCGGCGTCCATTGATGAACTTCTTATATTGCGTCCTGTACCCGATATACATGCTAGTAGCAGCACCATATCTTCTTCTTCTTCTTCGTTCATTTTCAGACCCCAGCTTAAATGACTAACAAAGACAGCAGTCGACTCAAGGCTCTGTACGCTCCCGTACAGCTTCTCGTGGAAGGACACTGGCTGTTGCCAAATGCTACTTAATTTGTCGATATACAGTGGACAAGACTGCAAAATATGTTCAGCCTTCATGGGGGCACCGCAGACATAAAGGTCTGTAGTGCCAATCTTGAACCTGCTGCACATATGGCATCTAAGTCTGTTGTGACCTGTGCGGAGCCGGAGAATTATCATCTGGTCTCACCTGGAGAGTTGATGGTATGCATCATTTTCTATGTGGCCAGGGCGGTCCCCTTTTCATTTCGCACTGTACGTTGCCCCGAAGTATGCTTTTGTCTCATTGTATATGATTTCAGTATCACTCTTCTGCACCATTCCTCTCTCTTTGGCGAGTCTGGCTGCCTCATCGTTGCCTGGAATGCTGCAGAGGGCTAGTATCCACTGGACTGTGCTATTTTGAAGCACTGGGACAGGCGTTCGAGCAAGTCTGCCAGAGCAGAGTTAATTTGTGTGCTGGTTCTTGAGCGCCATTAACACTGCGAGGGCGTCTGTGAAAATGACCACTTCCTTTTCTGCCTGCTCCTTATGGTCTATAAGGGTTTCAGCTGCTTGTCTCGGGGCACTAGCTTCGGCACTGAAGTTGCTGCAGCGTCTCCCAGTGGCAAATCCTGCTGAGTATTCTTTGCTTTTTAGTTTTATAGTGATGCCTCCTTCCTCATTTCCAATGGCATCTTTGGCTGAGCCATCCGTATAGGCGTGCGTCCAGGCTGTTGGTGGAAACTTTTGGTTGATATAATGTGTAACTGTGTTTTTTCTGTTCCTCTGTTTGTGTCTTCGATGTTGGAGATATTGCATATAATATCAGGGAAGGGTCTTTACTTCCAGAGGCAGCGGATGGAGCATGCTGGTATTGGTTTTATTTTTTCGTTTAAGAGTGCAGCATTGTTTTTAATCTTTTCTTTTGCCCGTACTGTAAAACTTTTCCTGTTTAGCCTACCGTGTCCCACAGCACCATACAATTGGGCATTGCTGCAAAGACCATGCTAAAGAGTGACGGTGCCAGGACACACCCTGTTTGACACCTTTGGCGACTGGGAAGGGTACAAACAAATCTCAATTGTGCAGTACACGAACCATCATATCATCATGCAATTTGAGGACAACCGCAATGAATCTACTGGGGCAGCCAAACGTGGCCGTGGATTGCCAGAGTCCATCCCCGTTGACGGTGTCAAAGGCTTTTGTCAGATCCACAAAAACTGTGTTCAGGTCATTACTCTGCTCTTGACATGTCTCTCGTAGTTGACGTGCTGCATATATCATGTCGACCACCCACGACCCGCAAGTTAAAGGTAAAGGTAAGGATAGTCTAATAGCAGAAACTGCTGTCGGTGATGAAGTGTTAGAGACTTCATTGTACTAGGATATTTCTTGTTTAGGATGTGATGTAGCCAGTTCTCTTCCGCGCTACCTTTCCTTCCCCAACAGTAAGTCAGGTACCTATTCACAGCTGGAGAATGCCGGTAACTCCCCTACCTTTGGCTAAATATGGCAAAAAAATATCAGTATACATAGATATACCAACTAAAGCTAGATGTGCAACTACAGCGGACACTGCTGTTGGGGATGAAGTGTTAGAGACTTCTGTGTACCGGGAGAGAATACTAACGTAACGTCGAGGTCAGGAAAGCATACTAATATGACAGAGTCCAGGTTTTCACTGGGGTTTTTCTATCTTGAATGTTACCACATGCATCCACATCATTCACGACCACACACAGCAAATCACAGATCAAACAGTAGGTGGCAGATTTATTAATATCTCATTCAAACAAAATTATTAAAGTGAGTGAAATGAGATTACAAACAACACAAGAAATACATCTTAACTAAATAAGCATATTTGATCTATTATAATCATTGCGGTGGTTGTAAGCATTAGCTTATGAATATTACCCCCAACTAATCCAATCAAGTTCTAGTCGCTACACTCCCAGTTCCTTCATCTGCACACTCACCACACTCCCACAAACTCGTCTTCATGGTCGTATTCTGTGCATTCACTCAGATACCCTCAGACAACTGATCTTTACATTATACATTCAGATCCCTTCAGGCAAGTGGTCTTGACATTTCACTTTAAATCTGGTCAACGTATACTCAAATGTGATAACACACTCAATTGATCTGCGTATACACACACTCCAGAACATATATCGTTCCCTAGGTGTCCCGCACACCACACACACACATCCACATCTCTTCTAGTCATTGGGTGCCCAACACACACATTATAGAGCGACTGACAAAGACGCAAAGGCGTATGCTGGTTCAGTCATCCTGTAATTCATTCCATCTCTCTAACATTCGTAAAACAGCCTGCTCAATTAGTAGCAGGCTAACAATCGCTCTTCTATCATGTCGCAAGCTAAACAGACCCCTAGCTAAATTCTCAGTCTCTCTCTCTGTCTCTCTCTATCTCTCTCTCTCTAACTCCCTCTCTCTCTCTCTTTCTCTCTCTCTCCATGGCCAGCCTGCTTGAGTTAAACGTTGCCTAGTACTATATAGTCTCAAGAGGTATCAGGGCTGTCTAATGTTCCTCTGTGGGATGTCTGACCCTGACGTCAGTCTAGATTGGATCTACCTCCACTTAGTTGTTATTGGAACGAATCGCTCTGAATTCATCTCACTCTAAAATGTCGAAGCAAACCCTGCTGGCCTCTGTCACTAATCCCCCACTACCCAAATCTGAACGCCATAGTGGTCAGTTCCTAGCCCCTACCTGCACCAGACACATTCTTCCTCTCAACACCCTGTTTTTCTTTGTCGACTTGATGTCAAGACGGTGAGTGACCTTTGTATACATTCAGGCGCCTTTTGTACCTTTTGGGGTTGCCGACCCCATCACCCCTGCCCTTAACACCCCTGCTCCGGCTGGAACTGTTACACTAATCTAGATTCCAACCCCTAACTTTTCGACGACGTTGCCATGGGTGAATACGATGTCAATCGATAGTGCTATCCCCATAATGGTGAGCCACGCATTACACAATAGCTAGAAAAATTCAGGCCTACCTTACTCAGTATTATTGAAGATATACGAATAGCCATTATAACTAGGATTACCAGACCGAAAATGAAAGAGAAGAGCCCAATCTCTTCTTAAATCAACTAAAATAGAGAATGTGTCTAAATACAACATTGTCTTCTTAAATCAACTCAAATAAAGGATGTTTCCAAATACAACATTATCAAGAGTTAAATCAACTGAAATATAGAATGTGTCCAAATACAACACTATCAAGAGTTTAATTAGGTTTGCACGAGTAGTTTCAGCCAGCAACAACAACTTTAATGTTAAGTGTGGTGGCCACTACATTGCATTCCGTAACAGTAAGGCATATGTCCATTTAAATTATGAAACTGTTGAATTAAAGTGTTACATACTTCTTTTAACTAGGCCACTGTTTTGCATGTGTAACATAATCACGTCCCTTTCTTGCTGGCTCTATTTCCCTAGCAGTAAACCAGTATATGTTTACAGCTGGGTATATTTGAGCTTGTTGGTAGCGGTAACTGAGCTTTGAACACCACTGCTCTACAATTTCACTCCGCTTTGATTGCATTAATTGCATTGATATCCCTCTTTGCGAATCAAATGCAATGACAAAACAAATCAATGCAATAAAAGTCATGGCGGCCACAGACATGCAACAATGACCTCTCTTCCTGTTGATGCAAGCACTGGTTTTGTCTGTCCTGGACTGCAGTCTTGGGTTACTCACGCTATCGCAGACATGCAACAATGGACTCTCTTCCTGTTGATGCAAGCACTGGTTTTGTCTGTCTTGGACTGCAGTCTTGGGTTACTCACGCTATCGCAGACACAGGCAGATAGATTGGAGAGAATCCAGAACGAGACCACGAGAGAAACAACGAAGTGTTCGCGAGGAAAGTCAAAATACAGAATGAGATGGTGTCATACCCGAAGTTTTGGAGACATCAATCACATACAAAGAACTGGAGTTCGCAAATATCTAAACTGAAAATGAGAAAGTCGTCAGGAACAGACGGAGTGTCCAATGAGATGATCAAGAACTTGGGAACAGCAGCAAAAACAAAGCTGCTTTAGATCTTCAACATTTGTTGGACATCACGTACAGTCCCACAGACCTGGAGAGAAGCAATCATGATACTACTCTCAAAACCAGGGAAAGACAGTTCTATGGCATCCAGCTATAGACCAATCAGCCTCACAAGCTGTATATGTAAAACAATGGAACATATTATCAACCTACGGCTGCAGTGGTATCTTGAGAGCCAAAACCTTCTTGTGCCACAGCAGACAGGATTTAGGAAATGCAACTCCACTGAAGACCAGGCAACGTGCCTCTCACAAGAGATCGAGGACGCATTCCAGGACACGAAATTGGTATTAGCAGCATGGATAGACGTAAGGAAAGCTTTTGATAAAGTTTGGAAAGAAGAACTTTTAAAGAAACTGAGAAATAATGGAGTGATGGGTAGGATGTACAAATGGATAAAAGCATACTTACATAACAGAAGAGCCAGAGTCCAACTAGATGGCCTCAAGAGTAAGAAAATTCTACTGCGTCATGGTGTGCATCAGGGAGGGGTTCTTTCCCCTACACTTTTCATAGTCTTCATCAATGACTTGATGGCTGAGCTACCACAAGGAACAAAAGTTGCAATGTATGCAGATGACTTGGTAATATGGTGTACAAATGAGCAAGCAACAGTGGCCACCAGAATGCTGCAAAGAGGTATTGATGCCTTGACCTCATGGACAAACAGATGGTGTGTAAACATAAACACAGAAAAATGTAGCACTACGCTTTTCACCCTCTCCCCAAAACAAAAAGATGGAGTTATCAAGATAAATGGAGAACACCTCAAAGAAGATAAACAACCCACCTATCTTGGAGTGACATTTGATGATAGGTTGACATGGAGAGAACACCTCAACAAGGCAGCCAAAAAAGCCAGGAGGAAGTTAGCCATCCTGAGAAAATTAAGTGGAACCACATGGGGTGCTAGTGGAAAAATACTTAACAAAGTTTACCAACAAGGTATACGGCCACATCTGGAATATGGGTCAGCAGCGTGGTGCCCTGCAGCAAACACTACCCTAAAAGAGGTGGATTAGGTGCAAAATCAGGCAATTAGGGTCATTACAGGAGCAATGAAATCAACACCTAAAGTGGAGATGGTGAAAATGGAAAGGGTACAAGCAGTAAGAGAACGCAGAGACACAAAGGTATTAACACAGGTAGAAAAGTTCCTCTGCATGCCGAGCCATCCAATGAAAGACAGATTTCAAAATTTAGCAATGGGAAGACTGAAAAGAAGTAGTTTTATGCATCAGGCGAAACGAATTCGCCGGCAAATTATGGATCTACCTGAAGTTGACATCCCCCTAAAGTCTGTGCCGGAACAAATCGCTTGGAGAGAGGAGCATGGATTATCAGTATGTATTCAAACAAAAGTGAAAGGAATATTAAACAAGGAGGAACAGAACAGTGTGCAACGTAGAATAGTGATTCTCAATTTCCTGGATGAAGAATACCCACAAGACCTCTGGATCAGAGTATACACAGATGGGTCAGCACAGAATGCAGTAAAGAATGGTGGAGCGGGAGTGTACATAGAATACCCAAACAACATTAGGGATACAGTCAGAGTACCAACTGGGAAATTCTGTCATACAAATGATGCAGAAATACAGGCAATCAAGGTGGCAACTGAGAAACTGTTGAACACCAATTTCAGTTCACAACCTGTAGTATTTCTGACAGATGCAAAATCAGCACTCCAAGCACTTACATTTGAGAAACTGCCAGATCTACAGGCTCTCTGAACTGAGCAACCAGCGCAAGATTGTCATGTAGTGGATACCTTCTCATTGTGGAGTACCAGAAAACGAGAGAGCAGATCGACTGGCAAAGGAGGGTGCTGCAGACGAGCAGCCAGATGTGCCAGTTACATACCAACAGAAGATAAGGATGATCAAATCAATCAGAAAGCCACCAACAGTAACACCAGACGATTACCATAACATGAACAGACAAGAGCAAACTGTTGTGTTGCGCCTTAGAACAGGACACAACCGACTCCGCAGCCACATGTACACAAAAATGAAGATTGGCAAATCAGCCATGTGTACATGCGGACAGGCGCCCCAGACAGCAGAGCACATACTACAAACCTGCCCCGAATATGATATACGGAGAAAATCTCACTGGCCCATAGAAACAACACTGGAAGAGTAACTTTATGGACCTGCATGTGAACTACAAAAGACAGTGAAGTTTATACAAGAGACAACATTGCAGATATAGACAATATTTTAAAGCGAACGAAAGAAGAAGAAGAAGAAGAAGAAGAAGAAGAAGAAGAAGAAGAAGAAGAGACCACGAGAGCAGTTCTGGGATGCACTAGATATACTCTCATTGCTGCCATGAGATTCCTGCTTGATTTGCCAAGCATCAAGGTGCGACATCAAGTAGCACAGGTAAATAACGAACACCGCCAAGACTTAGATACACTCAAAGGCAGACGCATTAAGTGAGGAAGGTTATGGATGGCTGAATACTACAAGATGAGGGTACGTGCATTAGAAGAAGTGGAGAGAGGTAGTGAATGGGTAGAAGTGGGCAACAAGTCTCCTGAAAAGGGTGGTGATACAACTGAGCAGCGAGTGTCGCGAGTGGGGCGACACTAGGACAGAAGCTCCACTACAGCAGCTGATCAAACAACACTTAGGGCCACAAGACCCAATTCTGTACACAGATGGCTCCGCCGGCAGAGATGCAAGCAAGTGCTGTTGGTGTTTCGTTGGCTACCAAAATGGCAAGGAGGTGGTGGAGAAATCAGCTGCCTACTCCACTGTCACATCGAGTATGAGGATGGAGATTGAGGCAGTAGCAGCTGCTCCGACTTGGTTGGTGACGCAACCGGTGACACGCGCAGTGCTACTGTCAGACTCGCAGACTCGTAAGATAGAATGATGCATGCTAAGAAGGGAGTGGGCTCTCTTTTGAACAACTCTGGTGTACAAGTGTCACGTGGATCTACTGCCCAGGACATGCTGGCGTCTTGGGCAACGAAAGATCTGATGCAGTGGAAGGACCAGCTGGGGTGAACGACCTGGTGATGACGAGAGACAGGGTTGAATTGAAAAGGGCAGTCATTGACAGTCTACAGAATGACGAAGAGACAGACGATCGAGAAAATGCATATCTGTAGAGAATGATAGATTTGGAAGTGACTAAGGGAGAAGGGAGAAAGTGTGTTCTGTCGGAGAGATCCAAAGAACACGAAATCAACACCTGACTGGGACTCTGAGTATATATACGCTTGGCTGGCTGCTTGGGTGGAGAACGGAGCACTTATGGGAATGTCCCCTGTGTGATGATGTTGGTTCCTAGAATCAAGAATCAAGAACCACTCCGCTATCACATTATTATACGAATCTTAATTGACACGAAGAAGTGTTTAAAATATGATTGGCTACTACGCAAGGCCAAGGTTAAGAAGGGAGATAAAAAAAAAACACTGAACAAGATAAACAAAACCAGACGTCGACCGGCATATTCAAGTAGAGTATCTTTCACTTTACTAATCGCCGTTTGTGTTTCAGTGTTAGATTCTGGATTTGTGTAATTCAGGAATAATGGCTGAGCATGCGGTTCTTCATAGCAGTTACCATCACCAGACACTAAGAGCGTGGAACTCTGAGAATACAACAATAACAGCCAACAATCTGGTATACCCACTGTTTATCGTGTAAGTAAAGAAATAAAAAGAACGAAGCTGCAAGTAACTTACTTAGTATAATAGTAATCAGTGTAATCACTGTTAGTGAATGTGCATCTCTGTTGTGGCCTCTCATTAAGCATACTGAGCATACACATTTCAATTATATCTTATAGGGATTATGGACAGAAAAACAAGGTCATTGGCAAAGTCCAGATCATGCGAATGTTTTGTCACAATAGAGAGACTTAAAAAACTTTTTTCATAAAAATAAATTGATAGTCTGCTCAGATTGTAAGATCACTAATGTAGAACGACGATAAGAAAGCAGATCTTAACGGCATCAAAACCAGGCATGCTTAAAACAATATTGAGGAATTATACAGTGCAGCCAACAACGAAGTCAAGACGTATATCAGAACTGACCAACGGAAAAATAGCACTGAGTTGGTGAAAGTCGCCGAGGCAGCTGCTGTGATAGGAACAATGAAAACTCTGTACTGTACAACATAATGAAAAAATTAATTGACAAATATAAGCAAGTAAATGACTTTACTAGAGATAAGAAAAATAATCTGATTAGCAACACACCACTGACATTAGATAGGACACACATGAAGGTAAACTAACTGATAGCATTACAAGACAGTCTCTGTTTAAGTGTTTTGGAATTTCCAAGGCAAAAGAGGCAGACCAAAACAAACATGGAAAAGAGAGCTTGTTACAAACATAAATAATAGAAGGATGACATGAACAGAGCTAGAGCGAATATCCCAGGACAGGAGGACTTGGCATGTATTTGTTAAAGACACCTGCTCCACAGGGAGCTGAAAATGTTTTGATTCTTTGAAAGTACAAATATAAATCATCATCTCATCTGTAGCACTCACTTATACTGTGGGATGGTACAATATTCTGTCGTTGTCATGAGGGTGTAATATTATTCCATTGTCTGTAGGAAACTCACTGCAATAAGGATTACAGTGTCAATCCCTACCTCATTGGTCAGACTGCTGTGACAGACTGTTTTCAGGAAGCCCGACTCGAATGTAGGGTAGGGTCTTGATCAGCATGTGTCACCTGACCCTGATGTTACTCTTTGTTCCAACCAGGGATTGTAGTAAAACTTAATCAAGACATCTTAATTTGAAACTACCACTGTTCGTTGATTATTTTTCTCGGACACAAGCATCAATGCATCTCTGACACAAGCCTTAAGGCTTCTCTGACACAAGCAATAAGGCATGTGTATGATCTATACCTGATGATACGCAAGTTGGGAAGTAATAGAGTCTATCAACATGTCTGGATCAAACTTGACTTATATTCCATAGTTGCCAGTGATGAATGACGCGAGACTTGACCAAGCGGTTACATTTTTTTTGGCGGGGAGGGGGGGGGATGTGATTGCCTGGCAAAGCTCATCTCTATGTTGCTGTCCCAGTCACTATCTCCCCAACCCTTACGGAGAGTGTGTAAGTTGAGAGTCTGCCGCCTTCCTTGAATGTCCAAACCATTTCTCCTGCTCTCTCACCTTAGGAATCGAACCATGACTCCCCGTTATCTTACGCTGACATCTTGGCATCAAATCCTAGCACTGAGGTTCACTGAGAGGACATTTAGGGCGGAGGAATAAAGACCCATTGTCCTTGCAGAAACCATACCGCTCACTCCAGGCAACTCATATTACAACTGACTACCACATGTACCACCTGATGAGATAGACCCGATGTGTCGGGCTGAGGTACGATGTAAACTATGGCACAGCGTCTTTTTCAGGACGAACGACCGAAGATGAAAAAGAAATGTACCACCATTGCACCAGTGAGGTATTTTAAAAGAACGGAACTCGGAGAGCACACCACTAACACGAAACAATCTAGTATACCTCATGTTTATCGTTAAGTAGGTCACTGTGTCTACTTTTGGCTAGTGTACACAACGTGCCTAAGATCTGCTGACGATATTACACTTCTCACAGAGACACCCACCGAAGCGACACAGATGCTAGTATAACTGGAAGCAGAGGGCAAGAAAGCGGACCTTACCATAAGTATAGAGAAAACGAAAGCTATACGCAACCGTTTTGCGGAGCCCAACTCCGTGTCCCAAAACGTTACACCACTGGAGGATTTTGACGAATACCATTTTTTGATTTTCTCAATAGAGATTAAAAATATCGCCTTCATATGCTTTTATACCTTAACTTGGCTAGATAGAACAAAGCAGTGGACAGAGTTCGGTTATTTGTACCTCCTTAGAGCTTGTCTAGGAATGCTACAGGTAATGGCATATGTGCATTCTCTGGCCCTCATATGTTCGGACACGTTTCTAGCAGATGCTCGTCAACCATTTTACGAGTGGCTCAGACACGTTCGCCTGAGGTAGTCCGTGCCTTCAGTTTGTTGACTAGATGGTATCTCTATCTGTTGTGGCCTGGGCACATTCGACTGAAGTAGTCCGTGCCTTTAGTTTGTTGACTAGATGGTATCTCTATCTGTTGTGGCCTGGGCACATTCGACTGAGGTAGTCCGTGCCTTCAGTTTGTTGACTAGATGGTATCTCTATCTGTTGTGATCTGGGCACATTCGCTTGAGGTAGTCCGTGCCTTCAGTTTGTTGACTAGATGGTATCTCTATCTGTTGTGGCCTGGGCACATTCGACTGAGGTAGTCCCTGCCTTCAGTTTATTGACTAGATGGTATCTCTATCTGTTGTCTTTGACGCCACAGCTCCTTTAAACCTGTGAAATAGTTTCTATAATACAATTAATTAAAATGTTTAGGCCCGTGAAGTTGCCATTATTTATTCATGTGACCCTTGGAGTGAAAAAAAAGTCAGACCACTCTGTGGGTTAGGCCGGCCATGTTAACAGTAATGTTATCTGTTCGTGTCACCTAGAGTACAAACACGTGCTTAGGAAGGTGTGCATGTCTTATCTGTATTGGCATGTACTCCAGACCTGCATTTACACATGTCAAAAGGGTATACTACGTATCAAATCTCCAAAATCGTCTTCCGTTTGTTGCTCCAGAAATAACGTAGGGCCGGCCATTGTTAGTTGACCTCCATGCAGGATATCTGTACCGAAATATTTTAGAGTGGGGAATATGGTGTCCCCACTTGTAATTACCATCATGATCATATTAAGAAAGGGGTCATATTGTAATTACCATTATGATCATATTAAGAAAGGGGTCATATTGTAATTACGATCGTCATTATATTAAGAGCGTTGTTATTTAAGTAATGCCCACAATGGGTAGATTTACCCCACATTGTGCGCCCTAAAAAGGACATTTAGTGGCGGTTTGTTGTAACGTTTCTTACATCCCGGGTATACTGATGAAGGTGGACCGGGGTCCTCCTGGCGGTCGTGCTATGCTTTTCTTCATCTGTGTGTCGCTCACTACTACGGGGATCACGTCGATTCCTCACCTTGTTAGCCAGATTGCCACAAAAACAACCCATTTCCAGGAAGGGCTACGAGGAAGCCAAGTTGATGGTCCTAGCCAGTATATTTTGCCTGACCAGATGTTAGTCTTCCTTCCCATATTAAGAGTGAGACCCTACTATCATCATGTTTCCTTGAAGAAAGCCAGTGTCAAATCATTTATATGGTTTTAGAGAAGTGGTGTATGTGGAATTGTATTTGTACACGACAAGGTGGCCAACCCTAGTTAGTCGACTTTTACAACATGCATGGTAGAGTGGCCAGAGCTTAATGGCAAACACAGATGGGGGTGGAGGGGAGTGTTGCTAGTATAGTGTATCGGTGACTCGGCTCAGAGCCAAAAGTTGTGTTGTCGGATTCACTTCCTCGCTCGCTCTCTCGTCTCATCCTCAGACCACCCACCCCCACCCCTCAACAAAAAAATAAGTAAAAGAAAATAACATTCCTAAGCTATTATTTCTTTGACTGCGTGAGAAACGGCTAACAACAAATTAGCTGAAGTAGAAGAGAAACACACGAGGCTTGGTCGAGAAAAATTGGACGGAAATAGATTAGGGTGAATTCGGAGGCATGGCAAGAGGATCAACGTTTTATGTGTAGGCTCGGCCCAGAGTGGTTTTATATGTTGTGGTTTCTAGCCTCATGTACACCCTTCATTAGTTGCATATTACGACATGATTGAAAGATTACAATTATGAGATCATGTGGAGTGGATCTCCAAAAAATGTCTAAATTTTATGGGTGACTTTTATGAATGGTCTAAAACGAGGCGAAAATAAAATAAATTTAAAAAAATAAACCTGTACAAAAACTGTTGGTCAGTCTTATGACGGTTGTTATAAAGGAACTAAAATAACATACCCTGATATTAGTTCCCATCATACGTTTAGTTCTGCAAGTTATGCAAGATGGACACCAAAGGGATACACAGTGTGAACATATCATGTACACTTCTATAGCACATGTACTTCAAGTGCTATACTCATCGACCTATACTTTAAACGTTTAGTTTTAGCCTATAGATTGTTTGTATCCAGATAACACAATGTAATTATGTGAAGTACGAGTTACTAAAAATTCTCTTGGAATGAATAGATATTGATTCTAGACAGATTGGAATATCTAACAAGGTAACACAATCCGAAGGACGTTCACTTGCCTTGCGTCAGATATAAGAGAGTTTGTTACTCTAGTAGATTTGTATGTGAGTGACAGTTGTCATGTCATGTGTGAATTGGAAGTTCACTTTCAACTAAAGTATCATCACCCAACCTTCCCCCTCTCTCCCCCCCCCCCCCCCCGCTTTTTCTCCCCACATCCGAGTTTGATTATTCGCTTCCTGTTGAATTCCACTTCTGGTTTTACAATTTGTCTGGTTAATGTAATATTTTATCCATCTTACATTCCCGCAGCGAACAAATATAAGAACTAATATCCGTGTATGTTATATCAAACCATACACCGCCGGCTTCTGGCATTGACCTTTGTGAGAACATCATGTGACTGTTATGGGGAGAAAAAAATATTTAAAAACAAGAGAGAGGAAGGTAGCATGACAGTACAGAGAGGTAGTGGTTTATCTGCACTTTAGACGAGTCACGAGACATAATCTTCCATGCCTCCACCCCCTACCTCCTCTTATGAAAACGGTCTCAAGTAAAGGGGAAAAAAGTTGTGTATGCTTTTTCTTTTTTTCCAAAACAAGTCCCGTGACAGGTTTTAGAAATTCTCAATTTGTGTGTGCTAAATCAGCATTTTATTTTAGCTCGCTTTCTTCCCGGTAGCGGCACGCTCCAGTCTACTCAGCTGTAAGTATGTACCCAACTTTTATAGTTAGGTACGAGCATTCAGCACGAGAGTTATGTCCGTGTTTAGAAGAATAAAGTCACTGTAACCTGTCCCCATAGCCGTGGCGAGGTGCATGTTACAATAAGCACACTCTATGAGAGGTCACATAAATTGGAACGAAGAACACACAGAGAGGAAAAACCATAACGATTTTGAGAATAAATACAACTAACAACAATGAGATTGTAATGGGAGACACACTCCTACAAGATATGGTATCATTCATATATCTTGGTAGCAATATAGCCACAGTAGGGGGTACACATTACGATATCAAAAATAAAAATACAAAATGTGAGAGGAGCTTCCATTATGTAAATCAAAGAAAGCTGGCTGATAACACTACTAGACAATCTCTGTTTTGGAATCCTCAAAGCAAGAGAAGTAGAGGCAGACCGACCACAACTGGAGAAAAGAGTTCGAGACAAACATGAACAGTGGGACCCGCGGCATCTATTAGTTGAAGACATGTGCTCCACATGGAGCTGGAATGTTTTGATTGATTGCACCTTCAAAGGATGTTGTAAAATGTATATAAAGAAAGTTGTGCGTGGGGCTAGCAACCTCATCATGTAATAATAGTAGTTACCCATCGCAAGCTTGTACTGTGAAATGTGTTCTCTTATGGCTGTAAAGACCAATCATGAAACGGCATGTCCTGCCAGAGTCGTCCTGCGTTTTTTTGGGGGGGAAGGGGGGGGGGGGCAGCACGCTTTCGCTGAGCCTCCGCGATGGCTTTTCTCTCTGAGATCTGAGCACCTTCATTGATACTAGCGCGCGATGTGGTATGGCTTTGTGCAAACAGATCCCGGGAGGTGAGCTACATGTTGAAGCTTGTCAGACACTTGCAAGGAGTCTCTGTAGCGTGTCGCCCCCCCCCCCCCACACACACACAGATGAGGGTCTGCCTGTTGTGAGCTCACCGTCTAACAAATGCTCATGGATGAGCTCATCTGGCAGGCGAACAACATGTCCCGTCCATCTTATCTGAGCTATTTGCAGAAGTGTATAGATGGATACTCGACCCGTCCATCTTATCTGAGCTATTTGCAGAAGTGTATAGATGGATACTCGACCCGTCCATCTTATCTGAGCTATTTGCAGAAGTGTATAGATGGATACTCGACCCGTCCATCTTATCTGAGCTATTTGCAGAAGTGTATAGATGGATACTCGACGTGATAGTCTTGCTAAGGATTTCAGAGCTAGACACTTTGTCCTGCCACCTGGTCCTGAGCAGAATATGCAGACACCTCAAATGAAAACGATTAAACTGTCTGACATGTCTGCTACACACTGTCCATGTTTCACAGGCAGGCAACAAAGTGGATACCACTTGCAGTATGATACACTTTTACCTTGGTGACGACACTAATGCTATGTCGATTCCAGACGTTTTTTTAGCCTCCAAAACGCAGAGCTCTCCTTAGTGTAATAGACTACACAACAATCTTCTCTTCAACATGTTCTTTGTCAACTCCAGGTCACAGAACCATACAATTATAATATTTAATAGACCTGACACCATAACGCTTCACTTGGTTAACCTGGTCACTGGAACCATCAATCATCAGGTCTGGTAGTGCTGCTCACTTCTCGTGCACACTGACCACCTGTATCTACCTCACCCTGTGTACTGTTCTGATTACTATTGCTGTCACTAATTACAATAACAGAAACACATCTTGATTTGCTGGTCTAATGGTAAGCAAACTTTTATCGAATTCTTCACACTCTCCTTTTCATAACTCTAGTACACACACACATAGCTCTAGTACACATACACATAACTCTAGTACACATACACATAGCTCTAGTACACATACACATAAGTCTAGTACACATACACATAACTCTAGTACACATAACTCTAGTACACATACACATAACTCTAGTACACATACACATAACTCTAGTACACATACACATAACTCTAGTACACATAACTCTAGTACACATACACATAACTCTAGTACGCATACACATAACTCTAGTACACATACACATAGCTCTAGTACACATACACACATATCTCTAGTACATATACACATAGCTCTAGTACACATAACTCTAGTACACATACACATAACTCTAGTACACATACACACATAACTCTAGTACACACACACACATATCTCTAGTACATATACACATAGCTCTAGTACACATACACATAGCTCTAGTACACATACACATAGCTCTAGTACACACACACATAACTCTAGTACACACACATTTAACTCTAGTACACACCCATAACTCTAGTACACATATATATAGCTCTAGTACACATACACATAGCTCTAGTACACACACATAACTCTAGTACACACACACATAACTCTAGTACACATACGCATAACTAGTACACACACATATAACTCTAGTATACATACACATAGCTCTAGTACACATACACATAGCTCTAGTACACACACACATAACTAGTACACACACACATAACTCTAGTACACACACACATAACTCTAGTACACATACACATAGCTCTAGTACACATGCACATAGCTCTAGTACACACACACATAAATCTAGTACACATACACACAGCTCTAGTACACATACACATAGCTCTAGTACACATAACTCTAGTACACACACACATAACTCTAGTATACATACACATAGCTCTAGTACACACACACATAACTCTAGTACACATACACATAACTAGTACACACACATATAACTCTAGTACACATACACATAGCTCTAGTACACACACACATAACTCTAGTACACACACACATAACTCTAGAACACATACACATAGCTCTAGTACACTTACACATAGCTCTTAAGCTTTCCTTAAGATTTCTGTCCCCTGTCTACTGTAACTCTCTCGACACATGTGGTGCAAATGCACATGTGTTGGTCTCACTAAATAACCCAGAATTCGATCTCTGGTCAGTACCTCGCTACCTCTAGATACTTACACTGCTTCTGACTTTATTTGCTTATTCTGAACCACTCAGCTTTTCAGCTCACAATTCGTCTATTGATGGATGAAACAATAAGTGTGGCGATATAGATCTTCAAAGATCTTGCTGTGTTTCTGTAGGGCTCTACCAAAGGCAGTGGTCACTATTGACACGACTACTGAATTGATGATCTTCAATTTAACGACTAAGAATTTCATCTCAAAAGCTTACTTGTGTTAATCTGTATCTCTGGACTGCTCAATCTCACTTCTCAATCTTTCACGTTCTAACTTTAACCGCTCGGCTAATAATTTCTATTTCAGAACTTACATGGTTTCAGTCTGGTCAATCTGTATATCTGCTTCTACTCTTGTCCTGGGAGGTTGACTGCTTGCCTTCCCTTCTCAATGATAGAATGTCTTTAATTTCTGAACTTTGTGTTAATCTGTATCTATGTCTCTTAACTTAACGTCGTCCTTATACTGGTTTAGAAGACCCTACAGAGTCTGTATACAACCAGTTACATTTACATCACCTTGCTCTAAAATCTATGCGCATCCAGTTTATTCTTAAATGTATTAACTGTCCCTGCCTCCACTACCTCCCCTGGCAATGCATTCCAAGCAGACACCACTCTCTGACTAAAAAAATATTTCCTAATATCTAACCTGGACCTCTCTTTAATCAGCTTGTAGCTATGCCCTCGTGTTATTGTAGGTGGCTGTATTTTAAAAAACTTGTTATAGTCTAATTTATCGATTCCTCTGATCATCTTATAAACCTGTATTAAGTCACCACGAATTCTTCTCTCTTCGAGACACTGTAGGCCGGTTTTTCTGAGTCGTTCCTCATAACTGTAATTCTGGAATCCCACTATCATCTTTGTCGCTCTTTTTTGTATTCTTTCTAGCATGTTTATGTCCCCTCTATGATAAGGACTCCACACCTGTACACAGTACTCCAATCTAGGTCTAACTAAAGCTTTATACAGTTTGACGATCACTTCCTTGCTCCTATGTTTAATATTTCTTTTTATCATACCTAACATTGCATTTGCCTTTTTCACTGCTACCTTAACTTGCTCACTCACCTTTCCTGTATGATCTATTATAACCCCTAGGTCCCTTTCCTTATCTATCTTTCTAATATTGTTTTCTCCTATTCTGTAATTATGTTCCATATTGGATCTACCCATGTGGAGGACTGTACATTTATCTACATTAAACTCCATTTGCGAGCTTACAGACCATTCTCGAATTTTATCTAAATCCGACATCAATATTTCCGCTTTAGATGAGACACTACTGCATAGTTTTGTGTCATCAGCAAATTTTGCAATCATGGATCTCATATCAATGTCCAAATCATTTATATATAACAAGAACAAAATTGGTCCCAAAACCGAGCCCTGTGGCACACCACTTTTCACTTCACTCCTGTGAGACTCTACTGTTATCTCTCATGTCTCAATGAATGTCTTACTGGACTTCTACTCTTGTTCTTGACACGCTTTCTCGACTGACCAATCACCGTTCAGTATCACCATCCGTCCGAGACAAAGGAAGTGGCACTAGAGAACTTCCTTAGTTCAAGTCGTTGTCTCGATGATCGCTCTGATTTGCATAGAGGTGTCAATCTGGGTATTCTATTATCTCATGTCAGAGTTTGTTCTCAATTCTACGTTCGCCTTGGTTTGAATAGTGGTGCTAACGAGACTATTACGTGACTGTTACGTCTTTTTCTGGTCCCCGTATGCCTTGATTAGCAGAGGGGTGGGAATCACCACTGACTGGACTATTATGGTTTGATTCACTGGAAGTCTGTCCTGATTTACACATTTGGAACCCTGACATTCGCACATCAAAGAACTGAGCTTTAATTACCTGATAGCCGCAAAGATTGTAAAACTGCTTTTGCACCCAACGTCTTGATGACGGACCTGAAACCTATGTGTCCCGCAATTTGTGTGCCAGAAATCTGTAGCAATCTTGTTGTTGACCTCGCAGTCGATATTTGCTTCTCTGGTGAGGGTACTGTCTGTAAAACCATTGGTATTTTCAAAGCTACTAGGTTTGCTCCTTTTCCGATAGCGGCACGCTCCTGTCTGCCGAGCAGTACATGGATTGAAAATTAGAACACCAATGCAACAATGACGAAAGAAAATTACACCACCACGATGTCCAATGACATAAATGAGCAGATGAGATAATTGACCATAAAGTTACCACAAAGTGCAAATAAAACTCTCCGCAAATAAAACTTTGCCATACCAGGTTTTAAAGCATGTTCCACCTAGGTTAGTAGTCCGATATTCAAACCACTCAACCAACCGCTCCTCAAGATGAATGGTTTAAAACAAAAATGTATTTCCTTCAACAGAGATGACCCGGATGCTGTTCAACAGATCAAAAGTATGCCTGGTCAGTCTCGTTATGGGGTCAACAGACTAGAGGAAGCTCTGCGACCATTGATAGAAAAGGGGCTGACAGCTGTCTTGTTGTTTGGGGTCCCTGAGAATCTGGAGAAGGTGCGATGTGTTGTTCTTATTATCATTGTTGTTGTTGTCATGGCTGTTGTCCTTGTTGTCAGAGCTGTTGTCATGGTTGCTATGGTTGTTGTCATTGTTGTTATTATGGCTGTTGTCATGGCTGTTGTCATGGTTATTGTCATGGCTATTGTCATGGTTGCTATGGTTGTTGTCATTGCTGTCATTGTTGATGTTATTGCTGTTATTGTTGTTGTCATGCTCGTTATGGTTGTTGTAATTGTTGTGAGGACTGTTGTCATTGCTGTCATTGTTTTTATGGTTGTTGCTATGGTTGTCGTGGTTGTTATTATAGTTGTTGTCAAAGAGGAAATCTAAGATCGTTGCATCTTTGACATTTATGAGGAACCTGTATCTGACATGTGTAGCATCAGAAAGCATGGCAGCAAATACAATGTTAAAGAGTTTCTGGGCCAGCACACAGCCCTGTTTGACTTTACTAAAGAGTTTTTGAGCAGCACACAGCCCTGTTTGACTTTACTAAAGAGTTTTTGAGCAGCACACAGCCCTGTTTGACTTTACTAAAGAGTTTTTGAGCAGCACACAGCCCTGTTTGACTTTACTAAAGAGTGTCTGGGCCAGCACACAGCCCTGTTTGACTTTACTAAAGAGTTTTTGAGCAGCACACAGCCCTGTTTGACTTTACTAAAGAGTGTCTGGGCCAGCACACAGCCCTGTTTGACTTTACTAAAGAGTTTTTGAGCAGCACACAGCCCTGTTTGACTTTACTAAAGAGTTTTTGAGCCAGCACACAGCCCTGTTTGACTTTACTAAAGAGTTTCTGGGCCAGCACACAGCCCTGTTTGACTTTACTAAAGAATTTCTGGGCCAGCACACAGCCCTGTTTGACTTTACTAAAGAGTTTCTGGGCCAGCACACAGCCCTGTTTGATTATACTAAAGAGTTTCTGGGCCAGCACACAGCTCTGTTTGACTTTACTTATGACTGCAGACAGTTCACCATCATTCAGTATACAAGAAGTTGACATGCCGCCATGAAGATGCAGACAACTGTAATGAGTTTTCTGGGACAACTGAATTTTATTCCTGTTAACAGTGTCTAAAGTCTTGATCAGGTCAACAAAAGTCGTGTACAAATCACAATGCTGTTCTTGACATTTTTCTTGGTGAAAAACAACAGTGCAGTGCACTCAGCCTTAGAAAAGAAGACGAATGAGAGAAAACAAACTATTTCTCTTTCTCTCGTCCACCTAACAATAAATAGGTACTTGACTTGCTGTTAAGGAAGGCGAAGTTAGACAGGATGGGCACTGGCTACCTCTACCTCAGAAAAAGCTGAGACACATAACAATGAAGTCTCTAACACTTGATCCATGATGACAGTGTCGATTCTGGAATTACTTTTTATATTTCATTCCTGATTGCAGTGTCTGTTCTGAACTACTTTTTACACTTGATCCCTAATGGCAGTGTCTGTTCTGGAACTACCTTTCAATTTAACTTAACGTTTTTATAGTGGTTTAGAAGACTCTGCAGAGTCTGTATACAACCAGTTTCATTTACATTTCCTTGCTCTAAAAGCTATGCGCATCCAATCTATTCTTAAATGCATTAATTGTCCCTGCCTCCACTTCATCCTGTGGCAATGCATTCCTAGCATTAACCACTCTCTTACTAACTAATTTGGACCTTTCTTTAGTTAATTTGTAGCTATGCGCTCTTATTCTTGTAGGTGGCTGTATTTTGAAAAACTTGTTATAGTCTAATTTATCCATTCCTCTGATCATCTTTTAAACCTGTATTGTCACCTCCAATTCTTCTCTTTTCTAGATACTGTAGGCAGATTTTTCTGAGTCTTTCCTTATAACTGTAATTCTGGATACCCACTATCATTTTTTTCGCTCTTTTTTGTATTCTTTCCAGCATGTCTACATCTCTTCAATGATAAGGACTCCACACCTGTACACAGTACTCAAATTTAGGTCTAACTAAAGCTTTATACAGTTTGACTATCACTTTCTTGCTCCTATGTTTAATATTTCCTTTTATCATACCTAACATTGCATTTGCCTTTTTCACTGCTACCTGGACTTGGCTCACTCACCTTACCTGTATGATCTATTATAAACCCTAGGTCTCTTTCCTTTTCTATCTTTCTAATATTATTCTCGCCCATTCTGTAATTATGTTCCATATTGGATCTACCCATGTGGATGACTACTTTTATCTACATTAAACTCCATTTGCCAGCTCACAGACCATTCTCAAATTTGATCTAAATCCGACCTCAATATATCCACTTCTGCTTTACACTTGATCCCTGATGGCACTGTCTGTTCTGAAACCACCTTTATATATTAAACTATTATTTGTTTTCAGAACGAGAAAGGCTCTGCTGCTGATTCTCCAGACACCCCAGTGATACTGGCTATACAGAAGCTGCGAAACTTGTTCCCATCTCTGCTGATCGTCTGCGACGTGTGCCTGTGTCCATACACCTCCCATGGCCATTGTGGTATGGAATAACATTGAAACACATTTTGCTGTTCTGTTGTTCGTGAGTCAACTTATTTAATCTTATTTTAGGCACAGTCACGCAGTGAGGAAAGCAACTATCCACCAATATAGAAATGGAATCCTAACACAATGAAATCTTTAACACTTTTATCACCGACATAGGGAACGACGTGGGCTAGTGATTAAGTGACACGGCTCACACCCTGAAGGTGCTGGGTTCACTCCCAAATCACAGCACCGGCCGTTGCCCCGAGGAAGCAAACCCTTAGAAAATGCAGAAGGAAGCAGACCCTTACATAAAATGCATGCTGAAGTCGGATGCACTGAATAGACAGGTGCAAAATAGAAACATAGTGCAACGCACACTGCACTGGGGAATAGAGAAATAAGGTGCACTCAAACAAACAATTCTTGTGCAGCTCTATAAAGAATTTTACCCTGAAAAGCGCTGCGCTCTGAGCAAACCACTCAACTGTCACGGAGTGATTATGAGAGAAAATATGTGATTTTCCAACGCTGGAGAGTTCTTCTCGTCTTTTCCATATCCTAAGAGGTTGTAGGAACATCACATCTGACTACTTCATGAACTGTCTGCTGTCACTGCAGTCTGTCCACCAACTTGTATTTCGGTCTCTGTCAAGGTTTTGCTCATCCCCTTTCAAATATCTGCCCAGCATATCCTAGGATGACTTCTCTTTCTCTTGCCACATGACTTCTCTTTCTCTTGCCAGAAGGTGAGTGAAAAGTAATCAGCCTCAGGTGAAACAGACTGTCCCCACCTCACTTCCTCACCATTTTTCTGATCAAGTTAAAAGCTAATGGACCTCTACTAGAGAGGGACATCTTTCTCTAATCTTTGTCATAAGACAGGTTGTCCATGTTTTGATTCAAGACAAAAGCCGAGAATGTTTTCCAAATCTGTTTACTCCATTAGAAGAACAGAGTGATAACACATCCCATACCAGCCCAGTTGAGAGATAAACTGTACTGTCATGAGAGAAAACTGAGGCAGGCTGCTAAGTTTGTAGGGGAAATGAGTTTTATTTCTCTCTCGACGCTCATCAAGAAGCTGAGCAGTGCATGAGCTGCAGCAGTCAGTGACCCATAGCTGACTGCTAGTGTCAGAGCTGCCAAGACCCTTCTACACCTCTATGCGGTAATCCTGGATAACAGGCTGCAATAGAGCAGACTGGCTCATCATTAGCTCTTTCCGTCTTGTCAGGCGATAGTAATTGTGCTCTGAAAAGGGATGCAAATACAGTCCATGACGGTAAGGAATGTGACTCGTAAGACCAATCCGGGCAGAGAAACATCTTCCACGGTGTGTGCAAGAAAAATCAGGACCGTTTTCGGCATTGCATGGTGTGGCGTGTCTTCTCAAACTCTGAGTCTTTAGCCTATCAGCAATCAGTATCTCCATTCATATCCCGCTTGCATACATCCTTGTACCGAAGTAGTGGCTGGCCCTGAGACCTTTTCCCCAATTGTAATTCCCCATAGATAAGATATTTTGGTATTCTGCCATCATCCATCCTCCGAATGTATCCCAGCCAGCGAAGCCTTCGAAGACTAAGCATGGAAAAGATTGTGACACTGCCTGTTCTCTCCAACTCCTCTGCGTTGATGATCTTGTCTTGCCACCCAACGCCCAGGATTCTGCGCAGGCACCTCATGTAATAGCTGTTTAGCCGTCTCTCCTGGTGCATGTAGGTAGATCATGTCTCACTGCCGTAAAAAAAGGGTGCTGAGGACACAGGCCTGGTAAACAAGTGTTTTTGTTGTAACAGTGAGCTTCTTGTTCTCCCAGACCCTTTTTGTTAATCTGCTCATTGTTGTTGCTGCTTTTCCTATCCTGATATTGATCTCTTGGTACATGGATAGTTTATTATTGACTGAGGATCACAAGTACGTAAAGTGATCTACTACATCGAGAACTTCATCATCAATTGAGGTAACTGGTGGTTTGTTTGCACACTGCACCATAACTTGTGTTTTCGTTTTGCTAATTGTTAACCCGAACTCACAGCAGGCATCCGAAAATGCAGATAGTAAGCTTTGCAGTTCCTCCTCTGAGTGAGTCATAATTGCGGCATCATCTGCAAAAAGTAGCTCTCTCATCAGCATCCTGTTTATTTTGGTCTTGGCTTTCAGCCTTTGGGAATTGAATAGGCCACCATCTGTGCGAGAGTGAATGAAGATACCACATGCCTGGTCACGAAATGCATGCCTTAAGAGAAGTGAGAAATATATTCCAAAGAGGGTTGGAGCAAGTACACAGCCTTGTTTTACTCCGTACTTGATTGCGAACTCCTCTGAGGACGCACCGTCACAATCGATGGTCAGTGTGGAACGACTTGATAATGCTCAGAAGAATCGGTGGGCAACCAATCCTCCTGAGCGCTTGAACAGACCCACATGACTGACCAAGTCAAATACCTTTGTGAGATCCATGAAGGCAATATACAATGGTTGCTTTGGTTCTCTGCATCTGTCTTGCAACTGTCGAAACGAGAATATCATACCTGTGGTAGACCTATTTCCACAAAAACCGCACTGTGACTCTGGGTAAACCTGGTCTCCTAGCACCTGGAGTCTGCGCAGAACAATTCTAGCAAGTATTTTCCCAACGGTACACAGAAGCGAAATTCCTCTGTAGTTGTTGCAGTCACTCCAGTCCCCCTTGTTCTTGCACAAGGTTACAATGCTCGAATCTTTGAATTCCTGCGGGACCTGTCCTTCATGCCAGCATAAAGTTATCAACTGGTGTATCTGTGGAGCAAGTATGTCCTTTCCACTCCTGATGACTTCTACCAGAATTCCATCCTTTCCTGGAGCCTTGCCACAAGGTCAGCAATAGCACAGTTAACTTCTGCAGACTGACTAAGCAGAAGGGATCGAAGAGGAAAGGCTAACCTTGTACTACAAACTGCCTGCTAAAGTCAGCTGTGTCGGACCGAAAGGTGCAAATGTCGGAGTCAAGCTGTAATCTACAACACATTCCATTTTCTGGACTACATCCTGCTACTTAAAACAGCCCTTTTCAGGGCTTGGTAGCGGGAGATTGAGAACGTTCAGGGCTTGGTAGTGGCAGATTGAGAACGTTCAGGGCTTGGTAGCGGGAGATTGAGAACGTTCAGGGGTTGGTAGCGGTAGATTGAGAACGTTCAGGGCTTGGTAGCGGGAGATTGAGAACGTTCAGGGGTTGGTAGCGGGAGATTGAGAACGTTCAGGGCTTGGTAGTGGCAGATTGAGAACGTTCAGGGCTTGGTAGTGGCAGATTGAGAACGTTCAGGGCTTGGTAGCGGGAGATTGAGAACGTTCAGGGGTTGGTAGCGGGAGATTGAGAACGTTCAGGGCTTGGTAGCGGGAGATTGAGAACGTTCAGGGGTTGGTAGCGGGAGATTGAGAACGTTCAGGGCTTGGTAGCGGGAGATTGAGAACGTTCAGGGGTTGGTAGCGGTAGATTGAGAACGTTCAGGGCTTGGTAGCGGCAGATTGAGAACGTTCAGGGCTTGGTAGCGGGAGATTGAGAACGTTCAGGGGTTGGTAGCGGTAGATTGAGAACGTTCAGGGCTTGGTAGCGGCAGATTGAGAACGTTCAGGGCTTGGTAGCGGGAGATTGAGAACGAACAAAGAAGAGGAAGAAGACATAGGGGAAATAGATGTGGTTATTTGAGATACAAACTGTATGGTAATGAGAGAAGTGTGACAGACCATCAAGTTTATGAGGGAAATAGTTCTTTGGGATTCTAGATTTATAGTGAGGTGTGGGGTAAAGGGGGGTGTGGGTGTGCCAGGTGTGTGTAAACTGTATGGAGAAATTTGTGTGTCTGAAGAAGGACCATCAAGTTTATGAGAGAAATAGATGTGGTTATTGAAGTGTGTCTGAAGAAGAAATAGAAGCTGAAAATGGCTGCCTGAGTAAAGTAAATAACAAAATAATAATGATTTATTTTGAAGGCTTCCTTAGATCAGATGGAACAATAGACAATGAGCCAAGCATCGAGAGGCTGGGAGAGATCGCTGTAGCTTATGCTAAAGCTGGTGAGTTATTTTGTATGTTTGGGCTTGTATGTTTAACTGAATTCTAGGATAGAATAGCACTAGATAAAGTTATTTTATATGTTTGTGTTGGGGCATAGCACTTGATAATGATGAATGTTTGGAAATATTATGTTAACTTGGTCGCTCCTATTCTACCATGGTGTGTAACAGTATTTTCTTTTATTTGTGTCAAATAGTTTCTGCAGGTCCATCTCTCTCGGGGAGAGGAGACTAAAGTCTGGTCAGGCACAAAAAATGATCAGACAATGTTAGTCATGTTGTTGTTGTCTGATCCCCACAATGAGGGGACGGCGTGGCCTAGTGGTTAAGTGGCACGGCTCACAACCAGAAGGTGCTGGGTTCGATCCCCATCACAGCACCGGCTGTTACCCCGGGGAAGCAAACCCTTAGAAAATGCAGGAGGAAGCAGACCCTTACATAAAATGCATGCTGAAGTCGGATGCACTGGGCCGACAGGTGCAAAATAAAAACCACAGTGTAACGCACACACGCCTTGGGGAATAGATAAATAAGGCGAACGCAAACAAAAAAAAAAAAAATCCCCACAATGGGTAAGTTTACTCTTTTGTGCGCCCAGAAAAGGGCGTTAAGTGGCAGGTTGTAGTAGTTGTCCATATATCCTGATCATGGTGATGAAAGTGGACCGTGGTCTCCAGGCAGTTGTACTATGCCTGGCTTCATCTGCATGGTGCTCACTACTACGGGGATCATGCTGACCCACATCTCGTCAACCAGACTGCCTTGAAAACAGCCTGTTTCCAGGGAACACTACATGGGAGAGAGATAGTGGTCTTGGTCAGTATATTGTGCCTGACCCTGACACGATGTACTGATCAGTATGTTGTGCCTGATCAGACTAGCGTCTCAGTACCTATCAGGGTCAGGTAAACATACTGATCAGACAATATTAGTCTATTATGTTGTTTATATACACCAGAAAAAGTGTGGGTAACAGTACTCCCCCTTGGGGTACTCCTTGCTCCAGTGTCACCTTTTTGCTCATCTGCCCTTGTACTTGAACTCTGGCTGTTCTGTTTTCGAGGTAGTGGCTGATCCATCTGTACATTTTTCCAGATACTTTGCTTCTTCGTAGCATGACTTAGTCCCTCTTTCCACACCTTGTCGTAACCTCATCCTCGACTTTCTGCAGTTCTTGATTCCAATATGGCTTATAGTCCTTCCTTGCCCCTCTTGGGATGGTCTCGTGGCTGCTTGCAGTATTGCTTTGCTTAGGCTTTCCACCATAGGTTTCATATTGTTATTTCATGTGTTGATAGTTTCACACAGTCCATCTGTCAGCATTGCAAATCTGTCCCAGTCAGCTCGTCTGTAGTTCCAACATGGTAGCGGTTTTATTTCCAGGGTGCCTACTTCCATATCAATATCTAGCCTAATTGGCCTGTGGTCGCTACTTGCCAATTGGTCGAGCACTTGACGATCTATTTTGTGATGGAGAAGGCCAAGTCTAGAGTAGAGGTGGTATGCCATCTTCTGGAATAGAAGCTAGGACTGTCGTCCGGCCTATTGATAAGATAGAGATTTGTATCTATCTCCCAGTCTTCCACTTCATCCCCTCTGCTGTCTGTGTCTGAATATCCCCATCTCTCCGAGTTGCTGTTAAACTCTCCAACCACTAGGCAACTGGAGTCCTTGATTTCCATACTCGAGATCGTCTTTGTTGGGTGGGCCATACAGGTTGAAGATACGGATTTTCATTTCTGGTGTCATTATATCAACTCCTCAATTTCTGCTTGTTCGGTGTGATTTACAGATATTGCGCTACTTGGTATGGAGTTTCGTGTCAGTATCAGAACACCTCCTTTGTGACCTTCTCTATCAAGAAGGAAGGTCTGGTATCCTCTGATTGAGAACCTGTGGTTATTATTGAGGTGCGTTTCTTGTAATTCATGCCACATCTATCTTGCCCTCATATTGGCGATTTGTTAGGGAAACCTTTTTGTTAAGGACTCCCTCCGTATTCCAATGTAGTATTTTTAGGGTTTGGGTTTTCGGTCAAAAGCTCTTGCCCCATCTCCTTGTGCCTTGACTCCACAGCTCATGGATGGGTGACCACCAGTAGCATCAGGTGGGCCCCTTTGATGCGTGGCGCCTGGTACTCTTTCTGCCTAGTGGGACTCCACAGGATGAGCACCAAATTGTCTTCTTTTAAATTGTGACGTCATCGTACAGCGATTTACGTTGCACTGTTTCGTAAGGCCTGTGGCCCAGTGCATCCGATTTCAACAGGCATTTCTCTAGGGTTGCCCTCCTTAGCCCCTGGCTGTCTCCAGCCCATCTGCAAGGCAGCGTTTGTTTGAGGTCAGAGTTGTTGCTCTTAGGAAAGTTGCCTTGCAGGACTATCGAGTCTTCCCCACCCGGGTTTCTTTCAAGTTTCCCATCCTTTACTGTCAAGCTCCTCCTTCCAGGATTTACTCACGTGGTTTAGCCAGCCAGTCAACACACTTCTGCCCTACCACCCGTTAAGGATTCCATCTAGTTTATACTAATATTCCCTGAGTTAGATTCATAATTGTTTAGTAATTTAGGTTAGGTTTTTATCAATGTGTATCAATTACTCTTTTTGGAATAAATAAATATCTGATTTTATGTTTAACAGAGGTTTTAGTGTTTGACTATTAGGAAGTCTGATCGTCCAGTGTTCAATGGTGTAACCCTCTAGCAGCACAATCAATAAGTACAGTCTGCCATAAAACCACAACGCAACTGACTGGAATCAGAATTTCCAAATGTAGTGTCGTACTTGTGCTTCAGCAAATAGGGCGACAGGGGAAATTAAGTAGTACACGGGTTGAAAAACAAAGGACTATTGCAAACTACCAAGCTTGTTGTGCAAAATTGACTAAAGTGGGTTGTGCATGGGACTAGCAACCTCATCATGTATAACCATTGTTATTGAAACCACTACTGTGAACACTTGGATACAGGCTCCTATAAAGAGACCAACTGAATGCTTTTAATCTCACCATAAGTTACTCTGTCTTCAATTTGGTGAGATTTTCTTTCTCCCTCTTTGGCTAGTCTGCATCCTCATTTCCATGTATCTTTCAGTGGACAAATACCCACTCACTCAAAGCACATATTTTCATATCCTGATTATAGGCTGTCATGTTATCGCACCATCTGACATGATGGATGGTCGGATTGGAGCCATCAAGAAAGCTCTCTTCAAACACGACCTGGGCAACAAAGTATCCGTCATGAGCTACAGTGCTAAATTTGCTTCGAGCTTCTACGGACCATTCAGGTTACTTCTAAGCTTATTTACTTCATTAGTTCAAATTACGGTTATGTGTTTACTTTTAGACAACTAAAGTCAAATTTATGAGGACGAAAGGAGACTACAAAACTATATGAATTCATTGGACACAACATGTGAAAGACAGAATATAAAGATTAGCACATCAAAGAGGGAAGCTATGAAGATTAGCACATCAAAGATGGAAGCTATGAAGATTAGCACATCAAAGAGGGAAGCTATGAAGATTAGCACATCAAAGAGGGAAGCTATGAAGATTAGCACATCAAAGAGGGAAGCTATGAAGATTAGCACTGTGGCAGAGTTTAGGTTTATCTGAGTAGTTTACTTATCTAAAGAGTTACAACATGTATCCACATCACGACACGACTTCACATATTCACACAAATCTGTACATTCATATGTAAGTAGATCACGCATCGTTCACTTGGTGTCTTGCACGTACAACACACATTCAGATCTCTCACTGTTCACAGGGTGTCCAACATAAACACCTATGGAGCGACTGGCCAAAACTCAAGGTTCAATCACCCTGCAAACTTACCCACATACAGATTACTGACAGCATATCAGCTTTCTTCCCAGCCAGTCTCTCAGCCACTCTCCTAGCCAGTCTGTTTGCAGAGTATTTTATGGTCTCAAGCAATAACGTAGCTGTCCAATAGATCTTCTGTTGGTTGTCTGACTTAGCCATCACTCTAATTTGGAACTACCCTCAACTAATTGTTATTGGATGACTATCCCAGATTCCCTGTCACTCTAAATTGTCATAGCTGGTCGTGGCAGCATCTGACTGTCATCAAACCCCCCCACCCCACCAACTACACCAAATTGGAACGCCAGAGTGGTCAGTTATGAACCTCCAACTTCACGTACTAGGCTGATAAGCCAACGACGCGAGGCTACAAGGTGAGGCATTACGGCCGAACGCCTCTAAGCCAAAATCCCGCCCAAAAGCTCAGCACGATTGCAAAGGGAGGCTTCGACATGGTGGGGACCTGGGGCTCCCGCTCCAGCCCCGCCGCAGAATGAGGTCTCTGCCGTCCGCCGATCAAAGCGGGCGGGAAGTTGCTAGATATTCACCCCATACAGCGATGAGGTATGAAACCATTTGTAGAAGACTTAGTTCTCGGTCGGGGTGCCCTAAGCAGTAGATCAGCTACCTCACTGCGAACTGCGGAGACTCAACCCTTGACCATGAGATATGTCCGCTCCCCAGGCGAACAACATCTCCATGCAAGACCAGACTTGTCCCCTGGTTAAATGCACTATTTCGAGAGGAATCACAGGTCGCTGACATTTGGTCCACGTGCTTTGCTGATAAGCTACCATCTGAGGGACTACGGCCGAACGCCTCTAAGCCAGAATCCCGCCCTAAATCTCAGCACTGCTGTGATGGGAGGCTACGACATCACTGGGGCTTGCGTCTCAGCCCAGCCCGGTCGAGCCGCAGAAATGCACCTGGTAAAATGCACTTCTGCCTCGCTCTTTGCCTCTGTCTGCTATCAGTCATCCCAATGGACGCAGAGGAGATGCAGTCCAGTGGACATTGCACCTCCTGCCCTATTGTGACAACCTCCCGGGTGGCGGGGAATGCTAGGCGTACCATCACTGCAGATGGGCCGAGAAAATAAAGGGAGCAAAGAGATACCTCACTCACATGCACATGCTACGTTTCTGGCAGGACCTGACGATCCTGGGACAAAGTCACACTGGACTGCCTCTCTTCCGGGATAGTACAAACTAGTACATAGTCCATCATATCATTGCCAAACCCTATAGACACGAGTGGGGAAGACAACTTGTCCTGCAAGACAACTTCCCAAGAGAGACAACTCTGACCAAAAACAACTGCTGCCTTGCAGTTAGGCTGGGGACAGCCAAAGGCTAAGGAGGGCAACCCTACAGAAACGCGTGTTGAAATCGGATGCACTGAGCCACTGGCTTAACAAAATAAAACAGTGCAACGTAAATATCGCTATAAACAGCGTACGATGAAGAAGAAGAAGAAGAACCTCCAACTCAGCTCCAAACCAGAAAAAGTCTTCCACCTAAACCCCTTGTTTCCTTTGTTGACCTACTGTCGAGACGGTGATTGACCTTGACACGCATTCAGACAACATTTGTTCTCAGAGTCGCCAGCCCAATCTTCCCTGCCCTAAATGCCCATCATCCAGCTGGAACTGTCACAGCACATCAAAGAGGGAAACTATGAAGATTAGCAGAACACCAGGTGCACTTAACATATATAAACTATATCAAATTTAAACATGCCTAGGAATTCAAGTACCTGGGAAGCATTGTTACAGAACATGGAAAACTTGATGGAGAAATGGAAACTAGATTTCAGAATGTCTCTGCTGTGACTAACAGTTTACTTATACCAATTCTTTGCTACCAGTGTCAGACTTGATCCTTATCCAAGGCACAGGAGAGGAAGATTACAATGGGAGAAATGAAATGTCTGAGAAAAGACATTAGAAATGTTGAGATAACTACTAATTGTGCTGAATACATAGTAAGATAGAAAATAAGTTGTTTTAATCTTCTTGTTCTGGTCAACTAGTACTGCATGTATATAACACAAGAAGATCCAATTACAAGGCATGAAGAAGATCACATGGCTGATAGATTGATGACAACATAAATACTATAATAACACAGGTTTATAATGACCAAAGACAAAACATAGATGGGCAGATCACATGTTGCGACGAAACGATGGTCAATGGAGCACAGCAACGGCAGTCTGGTACCCCAGAGGTAAGAAGAGACAGCGGGGAAGACCTACAATACGCTGGTCAGACTCCCTTTCTGTATGCTGCAACAGCCGAGATGCCTCAAGAGGAGCACTTACCACGTACTGGACTTCCATGGCCCAAGACAGGTCTGCTGGAGACGAAGTGGGGACTCGTAGCTATGCTGAGGAACGAGTCATCAAGATAATGACCAACACATCACACGTAGCCCAGGAAAAATGACTTCAGTTCCTCATAGTAGCACTGGTTGATGGGGAGTATGTAAGTCAATGTCGACTTGCATGGTTGGTCAACTTAAATCAATAATCAATCATCTTGCTGTTTTTATCTATATTGTTTTTAGTCCTACAGTACTTGATGAAGACCTGTTTAGGTCAAAACGTCAGTATACATCTTTTACTGTTCTGATGTGAAGCTACCTTTTAATCTTGTAAGTATTTCACCCTATATTAGTAACAAGTTTTACGTCATTCACTTATTTATTTATATATTCAATAGGGATGCAGCCAAGAGTGCTCCCGCCTTTGGTGACAGGAAATGCTACCAACTTCCCCCAGGATCGATTGGTCTTGCAATAAGAGCAGCAGTAAGTATCCACCAGATACTTCTTCGTCTTCTTCTTCATCGTACGCAGTCAGACAGTAACCATTATTTTTTCGAAAAAAGAGGCGGTCATCCTGAGGCTGTCGACACTGCCATAGAGCTTCTCTTGTGGTTCCACTGGTGATGGCCACATCTGCTCTCTCTGATCCTCGTATGTCGGGCAGTTCTGCAGCAGATGCTCAGCGGTCATTTTCTCGGTACCACACGGGCATTCGTCGGTACCACCTATCTTCAATTTGTTGAATAGGTGGTACCTCAGTCTATTGTGGCCAGTGCGAAGTCTGAAGACAACGACCTGCTCTCTTCTGTTCAACTGGTAATAGGCATCGTTTTTGGTGTAGCCGGTATGTTCAGTTTCCCATTTGGTCATGTATCTGGTTTTAATAAGCCGTTTTGACTCTTCGTACGTCATACTAGTATCTGTTTGTGGTAGTCTTGCACCTTCTTTTGCCAGTCTGTCTGCCTCCTTGTTGCCTTGGATGTTGCAGTGTGATGGGACCCACTGTACCACTACCCTTTTTGGTGCGGACTGCTGGCATAGTTGACAGAGTGCTGCTCTTAAGTCATTAAGCTCAGTGTTTTTCTGGCTTTTTAGCGCTGTGACTATGGCCAGAGCATCTGTAAGCAGGACTATATGGCTTTCATTTTCTTTATGTGTCACCATTTCTTCCACTGCCGCCCTCAGTGCCTCTGCCTCCGCTCTGAAATTGCTTGTGTACTTACCAGTAGCGAATGACAGTGTTATTTTTCTGCCATTTGGTAGGTTCAGGAATGCTCCTACCCCTCCGTTCTGTGTAGTGTTTGTTACAGAACCGTCGGTGTATGCATGGGTCCAGTCCATGCTTGGGTAGTTTTTCGATATAAAGCTTAGGGTAGTATCTCTCTTTTCTTTTTCAGTCTGGCAGTTTTTGTTTCCAATACCCCACCAGATACAAATAACCTCAGACTGACCACTGCTTTCTTAAGATATATTCAAGTTGATGTCTGAAAGTGTACGAAGATGTGCAAGCTCTGTGGAGATACCATTAACCTCAGACTGACCACTGCTTTCTTGAGATATATTCGGGATCAAGATGCTGAGCAGTGCATGAGCTGCAGATGTCAGCGACACCCAAACTGACTGCTAGCATCAAGGCCAGGGAACCAGAGCTGTCAAGACCCTTCTACACCTCCACGTAGTGATCCTGTAGAACAGGCTGCAACAGAGCAGACTGGCCAAGGAGAAGGGATCGAAGAGGGAAGCCTAACACAGTATCCAAAAATGCCTGCTGAAATCAGATGTGTCGGACCAAAGAGTACAAATATTGCACTCAAGCTGTAAACTACGTCACAATACATTCCATTCTCCAGACTACATCCTGCTACTTGCAAAGTCCTTTTCAGGGCTTGGTAGCAGGAGTTTGAAAACATTCAGGGCTTGGTAGCGGGAATTTGAAAACATTCAGGGCTTGGTAGCGGGAGTTTGAGAACGTTCAGGGCTTGGTAGTGGGAGATTGAGAATGTTCAGGGCTTGGTAGCGAGAGTTTGAGAATGTTCAGGGCTTGGTAGTGGGAGATTGAGAATGTTCAGGGCTTGGTAGCGAGAGTTTGAGAATGTTCAGGGCTTGGTAGTGGGAGTTTGAGAACGTTCATATGGAGCACATGTTTTTGATAAATATATCGCACGTTTTAGCTCTGTCCATGTCTTCCCAGTGTCCTTTATTTGTCTCAAGCTGTCTTTTCTATATGTTTTTGTCTGCCATTGGGTTCCAGAACAGAGACTGCCTTGTAATGCTGTCAGCTTGTTTTCATAATGGGTATTATTCAGTACCATCATCTTCTTCTTGCACCATGTTTTACTGATATCTGTTCTGGTTCTGTCCAACAGTTCCACATTAGTGATTTTATCATACCATTTCAATCCTTCTATTCTATAAACATAATCAAAACCATGTACACAATCTTATCATACCATTTCAATCCTTCTATTCTATAAACAAAACCAAAACCACGTACACAATCTTTTCCCTATCTCCCAAGCCCCAAGAAGTGATCCTAAAAGTAAATCGCCAGACTCTCCCACTTGACATAAGTCCAACTTATCTGGGAAAAATAATGAACCCAAGGTTGACATGGAAAAGACAGATTGAAAAAAGGCACCAACAAAGCCAAGAACATAATGGACATAATGAGAAAGATTACAGGCTCAACATGGGGAGCTGACATGAACACCCTAAAGAAACCGTACACGGGTTATGTGAGACCAGTGCTAGAATACGGGATAACAGCATGGTCCACAGCAACAAAGAATAACTTTCAAAAAATAAGTACAGCCCAAAATCAAAGTACATGTATCATAACTGGAGCTATGAGAAGAACGTCAATAAATGCAAGGGAAAACATCATACGAATCGAAAGGATGGAGTCGAGCAGAGACCAAAGACAAGCTGGTAGCTGGTTGGTTGGGATGTTTCTCTGGTAGCTGGTTGGTTGTGATGTTTCTCTGGTAGCTGGTTGGTTGTGATGTTTCTTTTCTCTGGTAGCTGGTTTGTTGGGATGTTTCTTTTCTCTGGTAGCTGGTTTCTTGTGATGTTTCTTTTCTCTGGTAGCTGGTTGGTTGTGATGTTTCTTTTCTCTGGTAGCTGGTTTGTTGGGATGTTGTTTCTTTTCTCTGGTAGCTGGTTTCTTGTGATGTTTCTTTTCTCTGGTAGCTGGTTGGTTGTGATGTTTCTTTTCTCTGGTAGCTGGTTGGTTGTGATGTTTCTTTTCTCTGGTAGCTGGTTTCTTGTGATGTTTCTTTTCTCTGGTAGCTGGTTGGTTGTGATGTTTCTTTTCTCTGGTAGCTGGTTGGTTGTGATGTTTCTCTGGTAGCTGGTTGGTTCTGATGTTTCTCTGGTAGCTGGTTGGTTGTGATGTTTCTTTTCTCTGGTAGCTGGTTTGTTGGGATGTTTCTTTTCTCTGGTAGCTGGTTTCTTGTGATGTTTCTTTTCTCTGGTAGCTGGTTGGTTGTGATGTTTCTTTTCTCTGGTAGCTGGTTTGTTGGGATGTTGTTTCTTTTCTCTGGTAGCTGGTTTCTTGTGATGTTTCTTTTCTCTGGTAGCTGGTTGGTTGTGATGTTTCTTTTCTCTGGTAGCTGGTTGGTTGTGATGTTTCTTTTCTCTGGTAGCTGGTTTCTTGTGATGTTTCTTTTCTCTGGTAGCTGGTTTGTTGTGATGTTTCTTTTCTCTGGTAGCTGGTTGGTTGTGATGTTTCTTTTCTCTGGTAGCTGGTTTCTTGTGATGTTTCTTTTCTATGGTAGCTGGTTGGTTGTGATGTTTCTTTTCTCTGGTAGCTGGTTGGTTGTGATGTTTCTTTTCTCTGGTAGCTGGTTTGTTGGGATGCTGTTTCTTTTCTCTGGTAGCTGGTTGGTTGTGATGTTTCTTTTCTCTGGTAGCTGGTTTGTTGGGATGTTGTTTCTTTTCTCTGGTAGCTGGTTGGTTGTGATGTTTCTTTTCTCTGGTAGCTGGTTTGTTGGGATGCTGTTTCTTTTCTCTGGTAGCTGGTTTGTTGTGATGTTGTTTCTTTTCTCTGGTAGCTGGTTTGTTGGGATGTTTCTTTTCTCTGGTAGCTGGTTGGTTGTGATGTTTCTTTTCTCTGGTAGCTGGTTGGTTGTGATGTTTCTTTTCTCTGGTAGCTGGTTGGTTGTGATGTTTCTTTTCTCTGGTAGCTGGTTTGTTGGGATGTTGTTTCTTTTCTCTGGTAGCTGGTTGGTTGTGATGTTTCTTTTCTCTGGTAGCTGGTTGGTTGTGATGTTTCTTTTCTCTGGTAGCTGGTTTGTTGAGATGTTGTTTCTTTTCTCTGGTAGCTGGTTTGTTGTGATGTTTCTTTTCTCTGGTAGCTGGTTGGTTGTGATGTTTCTTTTCTCTGGTAGCTGGTTTGTTGGGATGTTGTTTCTTTTCTCTGGTAGCTGGTTGGTTGTGATGTTTCTTTTCTCTGGTAGCTGGTTGGTTGTGATGTTTCTTTTCTCTGGTAGCTGGTTGGTTGTGATGTTTCTTTTCTCTGGTAGCTGGTTTGTTGGGATGTTGTTTCTTTTCTCTGGTAGCTGGTTGGTTGTGATGTTTCTTTTCTCTGGTAGCTGGTTGGTTGTGATGTTTCTTTTCTCTGGTAGCTGGTTTGTTGGGATGTTGTTTCTTTTCTCTGGTAGCTGGTTTGTTGTGATGTTTCTTTTCTCTGGTAGCTGGTTTGTTGGGACGTTGTTTCTTTTCTCTGGTAGCTGGTTTGTTGTGATGTTTCTTTTCTCTGGTAGCTGGTTTGTTGGGATGTTGTTTCTTTTCTCTGGTAGCTGGTTTGTTGTGATGTTTCTTTTCTCTGGTAGCTGGTTTCTTGTGATGTTTCTTTTCTCTGGTAGCTGGTTTGTTGTGATGTTTCTTTTCTCTGGTAGCTGGTTTGTTGGGATGTTGTTTCTTTTCTCTGGTAGCTGGTTTGTTGGGATGCTGTTTCTTTTCTCTGGTAGCTGGTTGGTTGTGATGTTTCTTTTCTCTGGTAGCTGGTTTCTTGTGATGTTTCTTTTCTCTGGTAGCTGGTTTGTTGTTTCTTTTCTCTGGTAGCTGGTTTGCTGGGATGTTGTCTCTTATCTCTGGTTTGCTGGGATTTTGTTTCTTTTCTCTGGTAGCTGGTTTGCTGTGATGTTGTTTCTTTCTGAAACTACTCGTATCTGATTTCTTGGTAAACTTTCTCTGGTAGCTGGTTTGCTGTGGCTCTTCTTACATCCCTGGGTATTCTTACGAAGATGGACCTTGGTCCCTACTTACTGTAGTGCAATACTAGGCTTGTCAGTCGAGTCACCACTATGGGGACCTCAGTATCAATCTCCACTTAATTAGCCTGACTACAGCAACACAGCCTATTTCTAATTTCTAGGTGTACACCACGGATGTGGGAGGGGGAGTGCTTGGTCACTCTGTTACACTGGCCAAAGAGGGAGGAAGCAAAATCCAGACTAAAGATAGAGCTACATATGAAGAAATAAAAATAAAGATATACATTTAACTTGAAAGACAAGGAGCACAGAGAACAGCCAGGATCTGATACAGCAGAAACATGCTACTGCCTGCCAAGATGAGAACAGCCTAGGACAGGGGGATTTGATGATGGATGGCTCAGGACAGGAGGATTTGGTGATGGATGGCTCAGGACAGGAGGATTTGATGATGGATGGCTCAGGACAGGAGGATTTGGTGATGGATGGCTCAGGACAGGAGGATTTGATGATGGATGGCTCAGGACAGGAGGATTTGGTGATGGATGGCTCAGGACAGGAGGATTTGGTGATGAATGGCTCAGGACATGAGGATTTGATGATGGATGGCTCAGGACAGGAGGATTTGGTGATGGATGGCTCAGGACAGGAGGATTTGGTGATGGATGGCTCAGGACAGGAGGATTTGGTGATGAATGGCTCAGGACAGGGGGATTTGATGATGGATGGCTCAGGACAGGAGGATTTGGTGATGGATGGCTCAGGACAGGAGGATTTGGTGATGGATGGCTCAGGACAGGAGGATTTGATGATGGATGGCTCAGGACAGAAGGATTTGGTGATGAATGGCTCAGGACAGGAGGATTTAGTGATGGATGGCTCAGGACAGGAGGATTTGGTGATGGATGGCTCAGGACAGGAGGATTTGGTGATGAATGGCTCAGGACAGGATGATTTGATGATGGATGGCTCAGGACAGGAGGATTTGGTGATGGATGGCTCAGGACAGGAGGATTTGATGATGGATGGCTCAGGACAGGAGGATTTGGTGATGGATGGCTCAGGACAGGAGGATTTGGTGATGGATGGCTCAGGACAGGAGGATTTGGTGATGGATGGCTCAGGACAGGAGGATTTGGTGATGAATGGCTCAGGACAGGAGGATTTGGTGATGGATGGCTCAGGACAGGAGGATTTGGTGATGGATGGCTCAGGACAGGAGGATTTGGTGATGGATGGCTCAGGACAGGAGGATTTGATGATGGATGGCTCAGGACAGAAGGATTTGGTGATGAATGGCTCAGGACAGAAGGATTTGGTGATGAATGGCTCAGGACAGGAGGATTTGGTGATGGATGGCTCAGGACAGAAGGATTTGGTGATGAATGGCTCAGGACAGGAGGATTTGGTGATGGATGGCTCAGGACAGGAGGATTTGGTGATGGATGGCTCAGGACAGGAGGATTTGGTGATGGATGGCTCAGGACAGGAGGATTTGGTGATGGATGGCTCAGGACAGGAGGATTTGGTGATGGATGGCTCAGGACAGGAGGATTTGGTGATGAATGGCTCAGGACAGGAGGATTTGGTGATGGATGGCTCAGGACAGGAGGATTTGATGATGGATGGCTCAGGACAGGAGGATTTGGTGATGGATGGCTCAGGACAGGAGGATTTCTTTTCTCTAATAGCTGGTTTGCTGGGATGTTGTTTCTTTTCTCTGGTTTGCTGGGATTTTGTTTCTTTTCTCTGGTAGCTGGTTTGCTGGGATGTTGTTTCTTTTCTCTGGTTTGCTGGGATTTTGTTTCTTTTCTCTGGTAGCTGGTTTGCTGGGATGTTGTTTCTTTCTGAAACTACTCGTATCTGATTTCTTGGTAAACTTTCTCTGGTAGCTGGTTTGCTGTGGCTCCTCTTACATCCCTGGGTATTCTTACGAAGATGGACCTTGGTCCCTACTTACTGTAGTGCAATACTATGCTTGTCAGTCGAGTCACCACTATGGGGACCTCAGTATCAATCTCCACTTAATTAGCCTGACTACAGCAACACAGCCTATTTCTAATTTCTAGGTGTACACCACGGATGTGGGAGGGGGAGGGCTTGGTCACTCTGTTACACTGGCCAAAGAGGGAGGAAGCAAAATCCAGACTAAAGATAGAGCTACATATGAAGAAATAAAAATAAAGATATACATTTAACTTGAAAGACAAGGAGCATAGAGAACAGCCCGGATCTGATACAGCAGAAACATGCTACTGCCTGCCAAGATGAGAACAGCCAGGATCTGATACAGCAGAAACATGCTACTGCCTGCCAAGATGAGAACAGCCAGGATCTGATACAGCAGAAACATGCTACTGCCTGCCAAGATGAGAACAGCCAGGATCTGATACAGCAGAAGCATGCTACTGCCTGCCAAGATGAGAACAGCCAGGATCTGATACAGCAGAAACATGCTACTGCCTGCCAAGATGAGAACAGCCAGGATCTGATACAGCAGAAACATGCTACTGCCTGCCAAGATGAGAACAGCCAGGATCTGATACAGCAGAAGCATGCTACTGCCTGCCAAGATGAGAACAGCCAGGATCTGATACAGCAGAAACATGCTACTGCCTGCCAAGATGAGAACAGCCAGGATCTGATACAGCAGAAACATGCTACTGCCTGCCAAAATGAGAACAGCCAGGATCTGATACAGCAGAAACATGCTACTGCCTGCCAAAATGAAAACAAGGGACAGTATTCAGATTGTCAATAGGCCACTGCAGACTGGTTTGTTGTGATGTTTCTTTTCTCTGGTAGCTGGTTGGTTGTGATGTTGTTTCTTTTCTCTGGTAGCTGGTTGGTTGGGATGTTTCTTTTCTCTGGTAGCTGGTTGGTTGTGATGTTTCTTTTCTCTGGTAGCTGGTTGGTTGTGATGTTGTTTCGTTTCTCTGGTAGCTGGTTGGTTGTGATGTTTCTTTTCTCTGGTAGCTGGTTGGTTGTGATGTTGTTTCTTTTCTCTGGTAGCTGGTTGGTTGGGATGTTTCTTTTCTCTGGTAGCTGGTTGGTTGTGATGTTTCTTTTCTCTGGTAGCTGGTTGGTTGTGATGTTGTTTCTTTTCTCTGGTAGCTGGTTGGTTGGGATGTTTCTTTTCTCTGGTAGCTGGTTTGTTGTTTCTTTTCTCTGGTAGCTGGTTTGTTGTTTCTTTTCTCTGGTAGCTGGTTGGTTGTGATGTTTCTTTTCTCTGGTAGCTGGTTGGTTGAGATGTTGTTTCTTTTCTCTGGTAGCTGGTTGGTTGGGATGTTTCTTTTCTCTGGTAGCTGGTTTGTTGTTTCTTTTCTCTGGTAGCTGGTTTGCTGGGATGTTGTTTCTTTTCTCTGGTAGCTGGTTTGTTGTTTCTTTTCTCTGGTAGCTGGTTTGTTGTTTCTTTTCTCTGGTAGCTGGTTTGCTGGGATGCTGTTTCTTTTCTCTGGTAGCTGGTTTGTTGTGTTGTTTCTTTTCTCTGGTAGCTGGTTTGTTGTGATGTTTCTTTTCTCTGGTAGCTGGTTTGTTGTGATGTTTCTTTTCTCTGGTAGCTGGTTTGCTGGGATGTTGTTTCTTATCTCTGGTTTGCTGGGATTTTTTTCTTTTCTCTGGTAGCTGGTTTGCTGGGATGTTGTTTCTTTCTGAAACTACTCGTATCTGATTTCTTGGTAAACTTTCTCTGGTAGCTGGTTTGCTGTGGCTCTTCTTACATCCCTGGGTATTCTTACGAAGATGGACCTTGGTCCCTACTTACTGTAGTGCAATACTAGGCTTGTCAGTCGAGTCACCACTATGGGACCTCAGTATCAATCTCCACTTAATTAGCCTGACTACAGCAACACAGCCTATTTCTAATTTCTAAGTGTACACCACGGATGTGGGACGGGGAGAGCTTGGTCACTCTGTTACACTGGCCAAAGAGGGAGGAAGCAAAATCCAGACTAAAGATAGAGCTACATATGAAGAAATAAAAATAAAGATATACATTTAACTTGAAAGACAAGGAGCACAGAGAACAGCCAGGATCTGATACAGCAGAAACATGCTACTGCCTGCCAAGATGAGAACAGCCAGGATCTGATACAGCAGAAACATGCTACTGCCTGCCAAGATGAGAACAGCCAGGATCTGATACAGCAGAAACATGCTACTGCCTGCCAAGATGAGAACAGCCTAGGACAGGGGGATTTGATAATGGATGGCTCAGGACAGAAGGATTTGGTGATGGATGGCTCAGGACAGGGGGATTTGATGATGGATGGCTCAGGACAGGAGGATTTGGTGATGGATGGCTCAGGACAGGAGGATTTGATGATGGATGGCTCAGGACAGGAGGATTTGGTGATGGATGGCTCAGGACAGGAGGATTTGATGATGGATGGCTCAGGACAGGAGGATTTGGTGATGGATGGCTCAGGACAGGAGGATTTGATGATGGATGGCTCAGGACAGGAGGATTTGGTGATGAATGGCTCAGGACAGAAGGATTTAGTGATGGATGGCTCAGGACACAAGGATTTGGTGATGAATGGCTCAGGACAGGAGGATTTGATGATGGATGGCTCAGGACAGGAGGATTTGGTGATGGATGGCTCAGGACAGGAGGATTTGATGATGGATGGCTCAGGACAGGAGGATTTGGTGATGGATGGCTCAGGACAGGAAGGTTTGGTGATGGATGGCTCAGGACAGGAGGGTTTGGTGATGGATGGCTCAGGACAGGAGGATTTGATGATGAATGGCTCAGGACAGGAGGATTTGATGATGGATGGCTCAGGACAGGAGGATTTGGTGATGGATGGCTCAGGACAGGAGGATTTGGTGATGGATGGCTCAGGACAGGAGGATTTGGTGATGAATGGCTCAGGACAGGAGGATTTGATGATGGATGGCTCAGGACAGGAGGATTTGGTGATGGATGGCTCAGGACAGGAGGATTTGGTGATGGATGGCTCAGGACAGGAGGATTTGGTGATGAATGGCTCAGGACAGGAGGATTTGGTGATGGATGGCTCAGGACAGGAGGATTTGATGATGGATGGCTCAGGACAGGAGGATTTGGTGATGGATGGCTCAGGACAGGAGGATTTGATGATGGATGGCTCAGGACAGAAGGATTTGGTGATGAATGGCTCAGGACAGGAGGATTTAGTGATGGATGGCTCAGGACAGGAGGATTTGGTGATGGATGGCTCAGGACAGGAGGATTTGGTTATGAATGGCTCAGGACAGGAGGATTTGGTGATGGATGGCTCAGGACAGAAGGATTTGGTGATGGATGGCTCAGGACAGGAGGATTTAGTGATGGATGGCTCAGGACAGGAGGATTTGGTGATGGATGGCTCAGGACAGAAGGATTTGGTGATGGATGGCTCAGGACAGGAGGATTTAGTGATGGATAGCTCAGGACAGGAGGATTTGGTGATGGATAGCTCAGGACAGGAGGATTTGGTGATGAATGGCTCAGGACAGGAGGATTTGGTGATGGATGGCTCAGGACAGGAGGATTTGGTGATGGATGGCTCAGGACAGGAGGACAGTGATGGATGGCTCAGGACAGGAGGATTTGGTGATGGATGGCTCAGGACAGGAGGACAGTGATGGATGGCTCAGGACAGGAGGATTTGGTGATGGATGGCTCAGGACAGGGGGATTTGGTGATGGATGGCTCAGGACAGGAGGATTTGATGATGGATGGCTCAGGACAGGAGGATTTGGTGATGAATGGCTCAGGACAGGAGGATTTAGTGATGGATGGCTCAGGACACAAGGATTTGGTGATGAATGGCTCAGGACAGGAGGATTTGATGATGGATGGCTCAGGACAGGAGGATTTGGTGATGGATGGCTCAGGACAGGAGGATTTGGTGATGAATGGCTCAGGACAGGAGGATTTGATGATGGATGGCTCAGGACAGGAGGATTTGGTGATGGATGGCTCAGGACAGGAGGATTTGGTGATGGATGGCTCAGGACAGGAGGATTTGGTGATGAATGGCTCAGGACAGGAGGATTTGGTGTTGGATGGCTCAGGACAGGAGGATTTGGTGATGGATGGCTCAGGACAGGAGGATTTGGTGATGAATGGCTCAGGACAGAAGGATTTGGTGTTGGATGGCTCAGGACAGGAGGATTTGGTGATGGATGGCTCAGGACAGGAGGATTTGGTGATGAATGGCTCAAGACAGGGGGATTTGATGATGGATGGCTCAGGACAGGAGGATTTGGTGATGGATGGCTCAGGACAGGAGGATTTGGTGATGGATGGCTCAGGACAGGAGGATTTAGTGATGGATGGCTCAGGACAGAAGGATTTGGTGATGGATGGCTCAACACAGGAGGATTTGGTGATGGATGGCTCAGGACAGGAGGATTTGGTGATGGATGGCTCAGGACAGGAGGATTTGGTGACGGATGGCTCAGGATAGGAGGATTTGGTGACGGATGGCTCAAGACAGGAGGATTTGGTGATGAATGGCTCAGGACAGGAGGATTTGGTGATGGATGGCTCATGACAGGAGGATTTGGTTATGAATGGCTCAGGACAAGAGGATTTGGTGATGGATGGCTCAGGACAGAAGGATTTGGTGATGGATGGCTCAGGACAGGAGGATTTAGTGATGGATGGCTCAGGACAGGAGGATTTGGTGATGGATGGCTCAGGACAGAAGGATTTGGTGATAGATGGCTCAGGACAGGAGGATTTAGTGATGGATAGCTCAGGACAGGAGGATTTGGTGATGGATAGCTCAGGACAGGAGGATTTGGTGATGAATGGCTCAGGACAGGAGGATTTGGTGATGGATGGCTCAGGACAGGAGGATTTGGTGATGGATGGCTCAGGACAGGAGGATTTGGTGATGGATGGCTTAGGACAGGAGGATTTGTTGATGAATGGCTCAGGACAGGGGGATTTGGTGAGGAATGGCTCAGGACAGGAGGACAGTGATGGATGGCTCAGGACAGGAGGATTTAGTGTTGGATGGCTCAGGACAGAAGGATTTGGTGATGGATGGCTCAGGACAGGAGGATTTGGTATTGGATGGCTCAGGACAGAAGGATTTGGTGATGGATGGCTCAGGACAGGAGGACAGTGATGGATGGCTCAGGACAGGAGGATTTGGTGATGGATGGCTCAGGACAGGAGGACAGTGATGGATGGCTCAGGACAGGAGGATTTGGTGATGGATGGCTCAGGACAGGGGGATTTGGTGATGGATGGCTCAGGACAGGAGGATTTGGTGATGGATGGCTTAGGACAGGAGGATTTAGTGATGGATGGCTCAGGACAGGGGGATTTGGTGATGGATGGCTCAGGACAGGAGGATTTGGTGATGGATGGCTCAGGACAGGGGGATTTGGTGATGGATGGCTCAGGACAGGGGGATTTGGTGATGGATGGCTCAGGACAGGGGGATTTGGTGATGGATGGCATGTGTCAGGAAGACAGTGATGGATGGCTCAGGACAGGAGGATTTGGTGATGGATGGCATGTGTCAGGAGGACAGTGATGGATGGCTCAGGACAGGAGGATTTGGTGATGGATGGCATGTGTCAGGAAGACAGTGATGGATGGCTCAGGACAGGAGGATTTGGTGATGGATGGCATGTGTCTGGAAGACAGTGATGGATGGCTCAGGACAGGGGGATTTGGTGATGGATGGCATGTGTCAGGAAGACAGTGATGGATGGCTCAGGACAGGGGGATTTGGTGATGGATGGCATGTGTCAGGAAGACAGTGATGGATGGCTCAGGACAGGGGGATTTGGTGATGGATGGCATGTGTCAGGAAGACAGTGATGGATGGCTCAGGACAGGGGGATTTGGTGATGGATGGCATGTGTCAGGAAGACAGTGATGGATGGCTCAGGACAGGAGGATTTGGTGATGGATGGCTCAGGACAGGAGGATTTAGTGATGAATGGCTCAGGACAGGAGGATTTGGTGATGGATGGCTCAGGACAGGGGGATTTGGTGATAGATGGCTCAGGACAGAAGGATTTGGTGATGGATGGCTCAGGACAGGAGGACAGTGATGGATGGCTCAGGACAGGAGGATTTAGTGATGAATGGCTCAGGACAGGGGGATTTGGTGATGAATGGCTCAGGACAGGAGGACAGTGATGGATGGCTCAGGACAGGGGGATTTGGTGATGAATGGCTCAGGACAGGAGGACAGTGATGGATGGCTCAGGACAGGAGGATTTGGTGATGGATGGCTCAGGACAGGGGGATTTGGTGATGGATGGCTCAGGACAGGGGGATTTGGTGATGGATGGCTCAGGACAGGGGGATTTGGTGATGGATGGCTCAGGACAGGGGGATTTGGTGATGGATGGCTCAGGACAGGGGGATTTAGTCATGGATGGCTCAGGACAGGGGGATTTGGTGATAGATGGCTCAGGACAGGGGGATTTGGTGATGGATGGCTCAGGACAGGAGGACAGTGATGGATGGCTCAGGACAGGAGGACAGTGATGGATGGCTCAGAACAGGAGGACAGTGATGGATGGCTCAGGACAGGGGGACAGTGATGGATGGCATGTGTCAGGAAGACAGTGATGGATGGCATGTGTCAGGAAGACAGTGATGGATGGCATGTGTCAGGAAGACAGTGATGGATGGCATGTGTCAGGAAGACAGTGATGGATGGCATGTGTCAGGAAGACAGTGATGGATGGCATGTGTCAGGAAGACAGTGATGGATGGCATGTGTCAGGAAGACAGTGATGGATGGCATGTGTCAGGAAGACAGTGATGGATGGCATGTGTCAGGAAGACAGTGATGGATGGCATGTGTCAGGAAGACAGTGATGGATGGCATGTGTCAGGAAGACAGTGATGGATGGCATGTGTCAGGAAGACAGTGATGGATGGCATGTGTCAGGAAGACAGTGATGGATGGCATGTGTCAGGAAGACAGTGATGGATGGCATGTGTCAGGAAGACAGTGATGGATGGCATGTGTCAGGAAGACAGTGATGGATGGCATGTGTCAGGAAGACAGTGATGGATGGCATGTGTCAGGAGGACAGTGATGGATGGCATGTGTCAGGAGGACAGTGATGGATGGCATGTGTCAGGAAGACAGTGATGGATGGCATGTGTCAGGAAGACAGTGATGGATGGCATGTGTCAGGAAGACAGTGATGGATGGCATGTGTCAGGAGGACAGTGATGGATGGCATGTGTCAGGAGGACAGTGATGGATGGCATGTGTCAGGAGGACAGTGATGGATGGCTCAGGACAGGAGGACAGTGATGGATGGCATGTGTCAGGAGGACAGTGATGGATGGCATGTGTCAGGAGGACAGTGATGGATGGCATGTGTCAGGAAGACAGTGATGGATGGCATGTGTCAGGAGGACAGTGATGGATGGCATGTGTCAGGAGGATAGTGATGGATGGCATGTGTCAGGAGGACAGTGATGGATGGCTCAGGACAGGAAGACAGTGATGGATGGCATGTGTCAGGAGGACAGTGATGGATGGCATGTGTCAGGAAGACAGTGATGGATGGCATGTGTCAGGAGGACAGTGATGGATGGCATGTGTCAGGAGGACAGTGATGGATGGCATGTGTCAGGAAGACAGTGATGGATGGCATGTGTCAGGAAGACAGTGATGGATGGCATGTATCAGGAAGACAGTGATGGATGGCATGTGTCAGGAAGACAGTGATGGATGGCATGTGTCAGGAGGACAGTGATGGATGGCATGTGTCAGGAGGACAGTGATGGATGGCATGTGTCAGGAGGACAGTGATGGATGGCTCAGGACAGGAAGACAGGGATGGATGGCTCAGGACAGGAGGACAGTGATGGATGGCATGTGTCAGGAAGACAGTGATGGATGGCTCAGGACAGGAAGACAGTGATGGATGGCTCAGGACAGGAAGACAGTGATGGATGGCATGTGTCAGGAAGACAGTGATGGATGGCATGTGTCAGGAAGACAGTGATGGATGGCATGTGTCAGGAGGACAGTGATGGATGGCATGTGTCAGGAGGACAGTGATGGATGGCATGTGTCAGGAGGACAGTGATGGATGGCATGTGTCAGGAGGACAGTGATGGATGGCATGTGTCAGGAGGACAGTGATGGATGGCATGTGTCAGGAAGACAGTGATGGATGGCATGTGTCAGGAGGACAGTGATGGATGGCATGTGTCAGGAAGACAGTGATGGATGGCATGTGTCAGGAAGACAGTGATGGATGGCATGTGTCAGGAAGACAGTGATGGATGGCATGTGTCAGGAGGACAGTGATGGATGGCATGTGTCAGGAGGACAGTGGTGGATGGCATGTGTCAGGAGGACAGTGATGGATGGCATGTGTCAGGGGGACAGTGATGGATGGCATGTGTCAGGAGGACAGTGATGGATGGCATGTGTCAGGAAGACAGTGATGGATGGCATGTGTCAGGAAGACAGTGATGGATGGCATGTGTCAGGAAGACAGTGATGGATGGCATGTGTCAGGAAGACAGTGATGGATGGCATGTGTCAGGAGGACAGTGATGGATGGCTCAGGACAGGAAGACAGTGATGGATGGCTCAGGACAGGAGGACAGTGATGGATGGCATGTGTCAGGAAGACAGTGATGGATGGCTCAGGACAGGAGGACAGTGATGGATGGCATGTGTCAGGGGGACAGTGATGGATGGCATGTGTCAGGAGGACAGTGATGGATGGCTCAGGACAGGAGGACAGTGATGGATGGCATGTGTCAGGAGGACAGTGATGGATGGCATGTGTCAGGGGGACAGTGATGGATGGCATGTGTCAGGAGGACAGTGATGGATGGCATGTGTCAGGAAGACAGTGATGGATGGCATGTGTCAGGAAGACAGTGATGGATGGCATGTGTCAGGAAGACAGTGATGGATGGCATGTGTCAGGAAGACAGTGATGGATGGCATGTGTCAGGAGGACAGTGATGGATGGCTCAGGACAGGAAGACAGTGATGGATGGCTCAGGACAGGAGGACAGTGATGGATGGCATGTGTCAGGAAGACAGTGATGGATGGCTCAGGACAGGAGGACAGTGATGGATGGCATGTGTCAGGGGGACAGTGATGGATGGCATGTGTCAGGAGGACAGTGATGGATGGCATGTGTCAGGAAGACAGTGATGGATGGCATGTGTCAGGAAGACAGTGATGGATGGCATGTGTCAGGAAGACAGTGATGGATGGCATGTGTCAGGAAGACAGTGATGGATGGCATGTGTCAGGAGGACAGTGATGGATGGCTCAGGACAGGAAGACAGTGATGGATGGCTCAGGACAGGAGGACAGTGATGGATGGCATGTGTCAGGAAGACAGTGATGGATGGCTCAGGACAGGAGGACAGTGATGGATGGCATGTGTCAGGAAGACAGTGATGGATGGCTCAGGACAGGAATACAGTGATGGATGGCATGTGTCAGGAGGACAGTGATGGATGGCATGTGTCAGGGGGACAGTGATGGATGGCATGTGTCAGGAAGACAGTGATGGATGGCATGTGTCAGGAGGACAGTGATGGATGGCATGTGTCAGGAAGACAGTGATGGATGGCATGTGTCAGGAGGACAGTGATGGATGGCATGTGTCAGGAGGACAGTGATGGATGGCATGTGTCAGGGGGACAGTGATGGATGGCATGTGTCAGGAAGACAGTGATGGATGGCATGTGTCAGGAGGACAGTGATGGATGGCATGTGTCAGGAAGACAGTGATGGATGGCATGTGTCAGGAGGACAGTGATGGATGGCATGTGTCAGGAGGACAGTGATGGATGGCATGTGTCAGGAGGACAGTGATGGATGGCATGTGTCAGGGGGACAGTGATGGATGGCATGTGTCAGGAAGACAGTGATGGATGGCATGTGTCAGGAAGACAGTGATGGATGGCATGTGTCAGGAAGACAGTGATGGATGGCATGTGTCAGGAGGACAGTGATGGATGGCATGTGTCAGGAGGACAGTGATGGATGGCATGTGTCAGGAAGACAGTGATGGATGGCATGTGTCAGGAAGACAGTGATGGATGGCATGTGTCAGGAGGACAGTGATGGATGGCATGTGTCAGGAAGACAGTGATGGATGGCATGTGTCAGGAGGACAGTGATGGATGGCATGTGTCAGGAGGACAGTGATGGATGGCATGTGTCAGGAAGACAGTGATGGATGGCATGTGTCAGGAGGACAGTGATGGATGGCATGTGTCAGGAGGACAGTGATGGATGGCATGTGTCAGGAGGACAGTGATGGATGGCATGTGTCAGGAGGACAGTGATGGATGGCATGTGTCAGGAGGACAGTGATGGATGGCATGTGTCAGGAGGACAGTGATGGATGGCTCAGGACAGGAAGACAGTGATGGATGGCATGTGTCAGGAGGACAGTGATGGATGGCATGTGTCAGGAGGACAGTGATGGATGGCATGTGTCAGGAGGACAGTGATGGATGGCATGTGTCAGGAGGACAGTGATGGATGGCATGTGTCAGGAGGACAGTGATGGATGGCATGTGTCAGGAAGACAGTGATGGATGGCATGTGTCAGGAAGACAGTGATGGATGGCATGTGTCAGGAAGACAGTGATGGATGGCATGTGTCAGGAGGACAGTGATGGATGGCATGTGTCAGGAGGACAGTGATGGATGGCATGTGTCAGGAGGACAGTGATGGATGGCTCAGGACAGGAAGACAGTGATGGATGGCATGTGTCAGGAAGACAGTGATGGATGGCATGTGTCAGGAGGACAGTGATGGATGGCTCAGGACAGGAAGACAGTGATGGATGGCTCAGGACAGGAGGACAGTGATGGATGGCATGTGTCAGGAAGACAGTGATGGATGGCTCAGGACAGGAAGACAGTGATGGATGGCTCAGGACAGGAAGACAGTGATGGATGGCATGTGTCAGGAGGACAGTGATGGATGGCATGTGTCAGGAAGACAGTGATGGATGGCATGTGTCAGGAAGACAGTGATGGATGGCATGTGTCAGGAAGACAGTGATGGATGGCATGTGTCAGGAAGACAGTGATGGATGGCATGTGTCAGGAAGACAGTGATGGATGGCATGTGTCAGGAAGACAGTGATGGATGGCATGTGTCAGGAAGACAGTGATGGATGGCATGTGTCAGGAAGACAGTGATGGATGGCATGTGTCAGGAGGACAGTGATGGATGGCATGTGTCAGGAAGACAGTGATGGATGGCATGTGTCAGGAAGACAGTGATGGATGGCATGTGTCAGGAAGACAGTGATGGATGGCATGTGTCAGGAAGACAGTGATGGATGGCATGTGTCAGGAAGACAGTGATGGATGGCATGTGTCAGGAAGACAGTGATGGATGGCATGTGTCAGGAAGACAGTGATGGATGGCATGTGTCAGGAGGACAGTGATGGATGGCATGTGTCAGGAGGACAGTGATGGATGGCATGTGTCAGGAAGACAGTGATGGATGGCATGTGTCAGGAAGACAGTGATGGATGGCATGTGTCAGGAAGACAGTGATGGATGGCATGTGTCAGGAAGACAGTGATGGATGGCATGTGTCAGGAAGACAGTGATGGATGGCATGTGTCAGGGGGACAGTGATGGATGGCATGTGTCAGGAAGACAGTGATGGATGGCATGTGTCAGGAGGACAGTGATGGATGGCATGTGTCAGGAGGACAGTGATGGATGGCATGTGTCAGGAAGACAGTGATGGATGGCATGTGTCAGGAAGACAGTGATGGATGGCATGTGTCAGGAGGACAGTGATGGATGGCATGTGTCAGGAGGACAGTGATGGATGGCATGTGTCAGGAAGACAGTGATGGATGGCATGTGTCAGGAGGACAGTGATGGATGGCATGTGTCAGGAGGACAGTGATGGATGGCATGTGTCAGGGGGACAGTGATGGATGGCATGTGTCAGGAAGACAGTGATGGATGGCATGTGTCAGGAAGACAGTGATGGATGGCATGTGTCAGGAAGACAGTGATGGATGGCATGTGTCAGGAAGACAGTGATGGATGGCATGTGTCAGGAAGACAGTGATGGATGGCATGTGTCAGGAGGACAGTGATGGATGGCATGTGTCAGGAGGACAGTGATGGATGGCATGTGTCAGGAGGACAGTGATGGATGGCATGTGTCAGGAGGACAGTGATGGATGGCATGTGTCAGGAAGACAGTGATGGATGGCATGTGTCAGGAAGACAGTGATGGATGGCATGTGTCAGGAAGACAGTGATGGATGGCATGTGTCAGGAGGACAGTGATGGATGGCATGTGTCAGGAGGACAGTGATGGATGGCATGTGTCAGGAGGACAGTGATGGATGGCTCAGGACAGGAGGACAGTGATGGATGGCATGTGTCAGGAGGACAGTGATGGATGGCTCAGGACAGGAAGACAGTGATGGATGGCATGTGTCAGGAGGACAGTGATGGATGGCATGTGTCAGGAGGACAGTGATGGATGGCATGTGTCAGGAGGACAGTGATGGATGGCATGTGTCAGGAAGACAGTGATGGATGGCATGTGTCTGGAGGACAGTGATGGATGGCATGTGTCAGGAGGACAGTGATGGATGGCATGTGTCAGGGGGACAGTGATGGATGGCATGTGTCAGGAAGACAGTGATGGATGGCATGTGTCAGGAAGACAGTGATGGATGGCATGTGTCAGGAAGACAGTGATGGATGGCATGTGTCAGGAAGACAGTGATGGATGGCATGTGTCAGGAAGACAGTGATGGATGGCATGTGTCAGGAGGACAGTGATGGATGGCATGTGTCAGGAGGACAGTGATGGATGGCATGTGTCAGGAGGACAGTGATGGATGGCATGTGTCAGGAGGACAGTGATGGATGGCATGTGTCAGGAAGACAGTGATGGATGGCATGTGTCAGGAAGACAGTGATGGATGGCATGTGTCAGGAAGACAGTGATGGATGGCATGTGTCAGGAGGACAGTGATGGATGGCATGTGTCAGGAGGACAGTGATGGATGGCATGTGTCAGGAGGACAGTGATGGATGGCTCAGGACAGGAGGACAGTGATGGATGGCATGTGTCAGGAGGACAGTGATGGATGGCTCAGGACAGGAAGACAGTGATGGATGGCATGTGTCAGGAGGACAGTGATGGATGGCATGTGTCAGGAGGACAGTGATGGATGGCATGTGTCAGGAGGACAGTGATGGATGGCTCAGGACAGGAAGACAGTGATGGATGGCTCAGGTCAGGAGGACAGTGATGGATGGCATGTGTCAGGAGGACAGTGATGGATGGCATGTGTCAGGAAGACAGTGATGGATGGCATGTGTCAGGAAGACAGTGATGGATGGCTCAGGACAGGAAGACAGTGATGGATGGCATGTGTCAGGAAGACAGTGATGGATGGCATGTGTCAGGAGGACAGTGATGGATGGCTCAGGACAGGAAGACAGTGATGGATGGCTCAGGACAGGAGGACAGTGATGGATGGCATGTGTCAGGAAGACAGTGATGGATGGCTCAGGACAGGAGGACAGTGATGGATGGCATGTGTCAGGAAGACAGTGATGGATGGCTCAGGACAGGAAGACAGTGATGGATGGCATGTGTCAGGAGGACAGTGATGGATGGCATGTGTCAGGGGGACAGTGATGGATGGCATGTGTCAGGAGGACAGTGATGGATGGCTCAGGACAGGAGGACAGTGATGGATGGCATGTGTCAGGAAGACAGTGATGGATGGCATGTGTCAGGAGGACAGTGATGGATGGCATGTGTCAGGAGGACAGTGATGGATGGCATGTGTCAGGAAGACAGTGATGGATGGCATGTGTCAGGAGGACAGTGATGGATGGCATGTGTCAGGGGGACAGTGATGGATGGCATGTGTCAGGAAGACAGTGATGGATGGCATGTGTCAGGAGGACAGTGATGGATGGCATGTGTCAGGAAGACAGTGATGGATGGCATGTGTCAGGAGGACAGTGATGGATGGCATGTGTCAGGAGGACAGTGATGGATGGCATGTGTCAGGAGGACAGTGATGGATGGCATGTGTTAGGGGGACAGTGATGGATGGCATGTGTCAGGAAGACAGTGATGGATGGCATGTGTCAGGAGGACAGTGATGGATGGCATGTGTCAGGAGGACAGTGATGGATGGCATGTGTCAGGAGGACAGTGATGGATGGCATGTGTCAGGAAGACAGTGATGGATGGCATGTGTCAGGAAGACAGTGATGGATGGCATGTGTCAGGAAGACAGTGATGGATGGCATGTGTCAGGGGGACAGTGATGGATGGCATGTGTCAGGAGGACAGTGATGGATGGCATGTGTCAGGAGGACAGTGATGGATGGCATGTGTCAGGAAGACAGTGATGGATGGCATGTGTCAGGAGGACAGTGATGGATGGCATGTGTCAGGAGGACAGTGATGGATGGCTCAGGACAGGAGGACAGTGATGGATGGCATGTGTCAGGAGGACAGTGATGGATGGCATGTGTCAGGAGGACAGTGATGGATGGCATGTGTCAGGAAGACAGTGATGGATGGCATGTGTCAGGAGGACAGTGATGGATGGCATGTGTCAGGAGGATAGTGATGGATGGCATGTGTCAGGAGGACAGTGATGGATGGCTCAGGACAGGAAGACAGTGATGGATGGCATGTGTCAGGAGGACAGTGATGGATGGCTCAGGACAGGAAGACAGTGACGGATGGCTCAGGTCAGGAGGACAGTGATGGATGGCATGTGTCAGGAGGACAGTGATGGATGGCATGTGTCAGGAAGACAGTGATGGATGGCATGTGTCAGGAAGACAGTGATGGATGGCATGTGTCAGGAAGACAGTGATGGATGGCATGTGTCAGGAGGACAGTGATGGATGGCATGTGTCAGGAGGACAGTGATGGATGGCTCAGGACAGGAAGACAGTGATGGATGGCTCAGGACAGGAAGACAGTGATGGATGGCTCAGGACAGGAAGACAGTGATGGATGGCTCAGGACAGGAAGACAGTGATGGATGGCTCAGGACAGGAGGACATGGCATGCATTTGGCAACAAAATGATAAAGAAGTATGACTCAGACACCAGAACAAAAACAAGGAAACTATCATCCATGTAGCATCTATTTGTTGAAGACCTGGTTCCCATAGTAAGCTTCTCCTTCCACATATCCACAGACGGATCAGTTATGGGAGCTATGAAAAATGGAGGGGGAGGTGTTTACACAAAATAAATAGTGAGCAGGAAATCTGAATCTCAGTGGCCACTGGAAAATTCACAAACAGCTTCAGAGCGGAGGCTGTCATGGAAAACAAAGACCATGCCAGAGACAAGATAGTTTTCCTGGCAGATTCCTAACAGTCATAATAGCTTTCAGAAATTATCAAAATTAACAGGGAGCTGAAAACATGTTGACAATTGTTTGAATGATTGATTTATTGTTGACTGTGAATGTTTTCTCAAATTCTTTCATTGCCAGGACCGAGATGTAGCCGAGGGAGCAGATTTCCTAATGGTGAAGCCAGGTCTACCATACCTGGATGTTGTGAGCGTTATTAAGAAGAAGGTAGCAAGTCTATTTGTACAACTAGATTTTTGTTGCCTCTCTTCTACCATGGAGTGTGACATCTTCTACCATGGGGTGTTGAGTCTTTTATCATGGAGTGTGGAGCTTTTATGCCATGGGGTGTGGAGTCTTCTACCATGGGGTGTAGAGATCTTCTGTCATGTTATATAGATGTCTTCTACCATGGGGTGTAGAGGTCTTCTGTCATGTTATATAGATGTCTTCTACCATGGGGTTTAGAGATCTTCTGTCATGTTATATAGATGTCTTCTACCATGGGGTGTAGAGATCTTCTGTCATGTTATATAGATGTCTTCTACCATGGGGTGTAGAGATCTTCTGTCATGTTATATAGATGTCTTCTACCATGGGGTTTAGAGATCTTCTGTCATGTTATATAGATGTCTTCTACCATGGGGTGTAGAGATCTTCTGTCATGTTATATAGATGTCTTCTACCATGGGGTGTAGAGGTCTTCTGTCATGTTATATAGATGTCTTCTACCATGGGGTTTAGAGATCTTCTGTCATGTTATATAGATGTCTTCTACCATGGGGTGTAGAGGTCTTCTGTCATGTTGTATAGATGTCTTCTACCATGGGGTATTTCTAGAGGTCTTATACTATGGAGTGTAGAGGATTTCTGACATAAGATGTGGAGTCGTTTACCTAGGGGTGTTGTTGTTTGTTAATGCACACAATGAGTAGGTTACTCTTTTGTGTAGGACATTAAGTGACGGGTTGCAGTAGCTTTCCTCACATCCCGATTGTGCTGATGAAAATGGACCGGTGTCCTCCAGGCGGTCGTGCTATGCTTGGCTTCATCTGCGTGTCACTCACTACTACAGGGCTCATGTCGATCCCTCACCTCGTTAGCCAGGCTGCCATGAAAACAGCCCGTTTCCAGGGAGGGCTACTAGGAAGCCCAGGTGAGGGTCTTGGCCAGTATGTTTTGCCTGACCCTGACTAATATGCCTGATTAGTATATTTTTGCCTGACCAGACGTTAGTCTTCCTCCCCAATCTATGGGTGTAGAGTCTTCTACCATGGGGTATTTTTTAGAAGTCTTCTACCATAGTCTGTGGATATCTTTTTCTTTCATTTATGGCTTATAGTTTCTACAGGATGGGATTGCCAGCTCCATGCACACCTTCTTAAACCGCTTTGTATGGCAGCATAGCAGGGTACTCTTACTTACTTATTCGTCTTCTACTTGAGTGTAGAGTCTTCTACCATACAGTGTAGAGGTATTCTGTTGTTTTTCTTGTGGCTTATAGTTTAGATAGGATGGGTTAACTGTCCTATGCCCAATCCTGTTTAGGTGCCTCTTATGCCATACCTATTGGTGTTTCTGTGCTAAAGCAGTAACTGGTCCATACCTATTGATGTTTTTATCAACTAGTAGTGACGCTCGTAGCCTAGTCGACAGTGAGCTGGATTGCTAAGACATGGTTCTAGATATCTCCGCCATGGCTGGTCCTAAGCCCGGATGAGAACGGAAGAACATTGAACATAGGGCCAACCACCCGACCTCGTCAAAAAACAATTGCTACAAAAACAACGACCAAAACAAACCAAAAGCTGTCCTTGAGGGAAAGGTCCCCTCAGCAGGGCCTTTGACGTGGCTCAGCTAAGCCCGGAGGAGACAGGGAGGAGTGACATTACCATACTTAGGGGAGACTTCAACTAGTGGAGGAGTGACATTACCATACTAATGGGAGACTTGAACTAGTGGAGGAGTGACATTACCATACTAATGGGAGACTTGAACTAGTGGAGGAGTGACATTACCATACTAATGGGAGACTTGAACTAGTGGAGGAGTGACATTACCATACTCAGAGGAGACTTCAACTAGTGGAGGAGTGACATTACCATACTCAGAGGAGACTTCAACTAGTGGAGGAGTGACATTACCATACTCAGGGGAGACTTCAACTAGTGGAGGAGTGACATTACCATACTAATGGGAGACTTGAACTAGTGGAGGAGTGACATTACCATACTCAGAGGAGACTTCAACTAGTGGAGGAGTGACATTACCATACTCAGGGGAGACTTCAACTAGTGGAGGAGTGACATTACCATACTAATGGGAGACTTCAACTAGTGGAGGAGTGACATTACCATACTAATGGGAGACTTCAACTAGTGGAGGAGACAGGGAGGAGTGACATTACCATACTAATGGGAGACTTCAACTAGTGGAGGAGTGACATTACCATACTAATGGGAGACTTCAACTAGTGGAGGAGTGACATTACCATACTAATGGGAGACTTCAACTAGTGGAGGAGTGACATTACCATACTAATGGGAGACTTCAACTAGTGGAGGAGACAGGGAGGAGTGACATTACCATACTAATGGGAGACTTCAACTAGTGGAGGAGTGACATTACCATACTAATGGGAGACTTCAACTAGTGGAGGAGTGACATTACCATACTAATGGGAGACTTCAACTAGTGGAGGAGACAGGGAGGAGTGACATTACCATACTAATGGGAGACTTCAACTAGTGGAGGAGACAGGGAGGAGTGACATTACCATACTCATGGGAGACTTCAACTAGTGGAGGAGACAGGGAGGAGTGACATTACCATACTCATGGGAGACTTCAACTAGTGGAGGAGTAGTGACATTACCATACTAATGGGAGACTTCAACTAGTGGAGGAGACAGGGAGGAGTGACATTACCATACTCATGGGAGACTTCAACTAGTGGAGGAGTAGTGACATTACCATACTAATGGGAGACTTCAACTAGTGGAGGAGTGACATTACCATACTAATGGGAGACTTCAACTAGTGGAGGAGTGACATTACCATACTAATGGGAGACTTCAACTAGTGGAGGAGTGACATTACCATACTAATGGGAGACTTCAACTAGTGGAGGAGTGACATTACCATACTAATGGGAGACTTCAACTAGTGGAGGAGTGACATTACCATACTAATGGGAGACTTCAACTAGTGGAGGAGACAGGGAGGAGTGACATTACCATACTCATGGGAGACTTCAACTAATGGAAGAGTGACATTACCATACTAGTCGGAGATTTCAAAGCAAAAATAGGACACGACAACGTGGGATATGAGGAGATCAGGGGGAGGGAAAGACTAGGAGTCCTAAACAAAAACAGAGAGCGTGTTGCAGATTTGTTGTACAGGAAACAAATTGATCATAGGAGGAAGTATGTTTGAACACAGAGCCATTCATAAGGCAACATGGCTATCCCCAGACCAGAAAACCAAGAATCAGATTGACCACATCTGCGTAAACTCCAAATTTAGACGACCATTATTAGATGTCAGGGTCTACAGGGGGGCAGATGTGGCCTCAGAACACTTTTTAGTGATTGCGAAGATACAGCTGAAGTTAAGGATAAACAGAATGATGCAAGTCAGCAGGCTACGGTACAGTGTACAATATCTGAAAGAAAATGATAAGAAAAACGAGTTCTGTATAACACTCAGGAATAAATATTAAGCTTTGGATCAGCTAGATGAAGGGTCCGGCATTGAGGATAAATGGGAACAAGTTCAAAGTACATGGAAAACTGCATGCGAGCAATTGCTAGGAATGAAGAAACAGCAGCATAAAGAATTGGTAACAGCAGAAACAATCACTAAGATCGAGAAGAGGTGAACTAAGCAAATGGCCTTACTAAATAGTAAAACGAGACCCACTAAAAGCACAGCACAGAAAGAGTATGTAGAGAGTAACAAGGAGGTTAACAAGAGCATCAACGCCGACAAAAGATGTTACATTGATGGTCTGGCTGAGGAAGGGGACGAGGCTGCAGGAAAGAGAATATGAAAGGTCTGTATGAGGCTACCAAGAAACTATCAGGAAAGTATCAAGGTAGATAAATCAAAAATAAACTTGGGTAAGATGACTAACCTCGAAGAGCAAAAGAAAAGATAAGTAGAGTACTTTGAAGCGCTTTTGAACAGACCAGCACCAGACAACCCACTAGATATCCCACCAGCAGAGGAGGGCCTGCCGATCAGCTGTGGTAATCCAAGTAAAGAAGAGATTAGAAGGGCAATAGAGTTTCTAAGGAACAGAAAAGTAGCAGGACCTGATGGGATACCACCGGAAGCCATTAAAGCAGATGTTGAAACATCTACTAACATGTTCCACAACTTGAGAGACGCCATCTGAAAGCAAGAAAGCTACCCAAAGTTTGAGAGAGGGCTACCTGGTGAATTTGCGTAAGAAGGGAGATTTACAGAAATGCAAAAACCATAGAGAAATAATGTTATCATCAATGCAGGGAAAGGTGTTAAATAGAGTAATACTAGAAAGGTTGAAAAAGGCAGTGGATAACAAGATAAGGGATAAGCAGACGAGCTTCAGACAGAATAGATCATGGATTGACCAGATAACAAGATACGGGATGAGCAGGCGGAGCAGAAAGAATAGATCATGGATTGACCAGATAGCTACATTGCTGATAATTGTAGAGAAATCATTGGAATGGAATTTGAGTTTGTACATCAATTTAGTTGATTATGAAAAGGCTTTCTACAGTTTGGACAGAGATTTACTCTGGAAACTATTGAGGCACTATGGAATTTTTCAAAAGCTCACAAACATAATTAGACAGACGTATGAAAGTATGCAATGAAGAGTTATACACGAAGAACAACTCACAGAGCCATTCAAAATTAAATCAGGGGTACGACAGGGTTGCCTTCTGTCACCTTTCCTGTTCATCCTGGCATGGGCTTGATTATGAAAGTAACAACAAATGAGAGAAATGGAATCCAGTGGACCTTGAATAAACAGCTGGAGGACCTGGATTTTGCGGATGATATAGCCCTTCTGTCCCACAGCTAAATGCAAAGGAAACTGGATAGCCTGGATTATACCTCTAAACTGGATAGACTGGATTATACCTCTAAACTGGATAGCCTGGATTATACCTCTAAACTGGATGGACTGGATTATACCTCTAAACTGGATAGACTGGATTATACCTCTAAACTGGATAGCCTGGATTATACCTCTAAACTGGATAGACTGGATTATACCTCTAAACAAGTTGGTTTGAAGATCCATGAGGAAAAGACACAAATAATTTGGATCAATGCAGTAAACATAGAACCAATCAGGCTGAGAGGAACGCCACTGGAAGAGGTTGAGGATTTACATATCTAGGAAGTATCATCAACAATTAAAGAGGGACAGACGAGGATATAAAAACAAGGATACAAAAAGCAAGAGTTGCAATTAGAATGTTGAAACCAAGATGGAACTCCAAGGAAATAAGAAGGAAGACAAAAATAAGGATTTTCAATTCAAATGTGAAGTCAGTCCTGCTGTTTGGAGCGGAAACCTGGAGGATGAACAAAGGCAATGACAGGAGACTGCAGGGTTTAGTTAACAGATGGCTGGAGGATGACCAAAGGCAATGACAGGAGACTGCCGGGTTTTGTCAACAGATGGCTGGAGGATGACCAAAGGCAATGACAGGAGGGTGCAGGGTTTTGTCAACAGATGCCTGGAAGATGACCAAAGGCAATGACAGGAGACTGCCGGGTTTTGTCAACAGATGGCTGGAGGATGACCAAAGGCAATGACAGGAGACTGCAGGGTTTAGTTAATAGATGGCTGGAGGATGACCAAAGGCAATGACAGGAGACTGCAGGGTTTAGTTAATAGATGGCTGGAGGATGACCAAAGGCAATGACAGGAGACTGCAGGGTTTAGTTAATAGATGGCTGGAGGATGACCAAAGGCAATGACAGGAGACTGCAGGGTTTAGTTAATAGATGGCTGGAGTATGACCAAAGGCAATGACAGGAGACTGCAGGGTTTAGTTAATAGATGGCTGGAGGATGACCAAAGGCAATGACAGGAGACTGCAGGGTTTAGTTAATAGATGGCTGGAGTATGACCAAAGGCAATGACAGGAGACTGCAGGGTTTTGTCAACAGATGTCTGAGAAAAATTCTTGGTACAAAATGGTTTGACAAAGTTATCAACGACAGACTGTGGGAAAGAGTGGGATAAAGTAAATTGGAACAGGAAATCTTAGGAAGAAAGTGGTGATGGATGGGTCATACATTAAGAAAGCCCCAGACCAGTATCACCAGGCAATCCTTGTCATGGAACCCCCAGGGAAGGAGAGGCATAGTCAGACCAAGGAATACACAGAGACGAGATCTGAAGGCGGAAGTAAAGAAAACAGTTAAAAGCTGGAAGGAAGTGGAAAATATTGCACAGGGCAGAGCTGCTTGGTGAGGGTTGGTTGATGGCCTATGCACCCCTGGGTGATAGAAGGCAAAAGAGGTGGGTTCGAAATCACGGACGGACAGAAACAAATTCTGGGCTTGGTTCGTTCCTGGTGTGACCTTTCCTCCAGTCAACACAGCTGCAAATGGATAGCTGACATATAAATTGAGGAAGGTATAAACAGCGAGGAAGGGAACTGACCACCCCACCTCACATAGGCTGCGGCATATAACATGAAGAGTTGTCTTCATCCCCGGTGGCAATTGTTGCCATGGGACTGACCATTACCTTTAGAGGATGGAAAAACACATGTGTCAAGGGGACATGAAATTTGATCCATTGATAAATTAATATTGATTTGTTCAGGGTGTTATTTTATGTCCTTGTATGCAAGCGTATGGAGGACTCTACAGCTGGCACCCTGCAGGAAGCCTGTGAGTGCAAAGGCTACAATAAAGTGACCAAGATCCCACCCCAGGTCCTCACCATGCATCTAGAAACAGGTAGCACTACAGCAGCTCAGCTAACAAGATGGGGATGGGTATTGTGATCCCGTGGTGGTGATCCTACTGAGAAACCTTGCATGACACTACATCCAGGGTGGCCCAAACCCACCTTCTTCAGTAGACTCTAGGATATAAGAAGGAATACTATAGCTAGATACAAGAGAAAATACGTACTGATTGAAGAACTCACCATGAGCAGCCAAGGGTGACAACAGCAGCAAAGCTATAGGAAACCTGCATCCGGGCATCTACAGTGCTAGTTACAAAATCAGAGATTCTACATGATGAGCTTGCTTGCCCCATGCACAGTCTTCTTTAGTTGCCTTTTACAACATGCTTGGAATGTTGTTGTTGTCATTATTGTTGTTGTTGTTTTCTGAGCGACTTGTACTGAGTTCTTCACTCTTCACACATTCTGTCTGCTAATGGATTGTAGTGGCTCTTCTTAGATGCCAGGGTGTACTGAAGAAGGTGATCTAGCTCCATCTGGATGTAGTGCAATACAGGGCTTCTAAGCACAATCCCTATATGTGGAGAGCAGTGTTGACCTCCACCTTGTTGACCAAGCTGCTATAACACATTCTGTTTACAGGTACAAGACATGGATGTGAGGTGTGGTGGGTCTTGGTTAATATGATTCACCTGATCCTGGTGTGTGGGTGCATCTTGGTTAATATGATTCACCTGATCATGGTGTGAGGTGGGTCTTGGTCATTATGTTTCACCTGACTCTGATGTGAAGTGGGGGCCTTGTTCAGTATGTTTCACCTGACTATGAAGTTTGGGCCGTGTTCAGTATGTTTCACCTGACTATGGTATGGTGTGAAGTTCTGGCCTTAGTCAGTATGTTTCACCTGACTCTATGAAGTTTGGGCCTTGTTCAGTATGTTTCACCTGACTATGAAGTTCGGGCCTTGTTCAGTATGTTTCACCTGACTATGAAGTTCGGGCCTTGTTCAGTATGTTTCTCCTGACTCTATGAAGTTCGGGCCTTGTTCAGTATGTTTCACCTGACTCTATGAAGTTCGGGCCTTAGTCAGTATGTTTCACCTGACTCTATGAAGTTCAGGCCTTGTTCAGTATGTTTCACCTGACTCTATGAAGTTCGGGCCTTGGTCAGTATGTTTCACCTGACTGTGAAGTTTGGGCCTTGGTCAGTATGTTTCACCTGACTCTGGTGTGAAGTTTGGGCCTTGGTCAGTATGTTTCACCTGACTCTGTGAAGTTCGGGCCTTGGTCAGTATGTTTCACCTGACTCTGGTGTGAAGTTTAGGCCTTAGTCAGTATGTTTCACCTGACTCTGGTGTGAAGTTTGGGCCTTAGTCAGTATGTTTCACCTGAATTCTGATGTTTACATTTTTAATTGGGTTTTAATTTCTATGATGATCAACAATTTTTGTTAAATGTTTATTTTATATTAATATATATTTTCCCTTTTTGTATCCAGTATCCAACACATCCGCTGGCAATATACAATGTGTCTGGAGAGTATGCAATGTTGTACCATGCAGCTCAGGCTGGAGCATTTGACCTGAAGACGGCAGTGATGGAGACACTGCACAGCATGAGACGAGCTGGTATGGAGGTTTTTAAAATATATTTGCTTTTATAAATAGTTGTTGTACAGTAAAGATAAACTTCCACTGATGGCTTACAACGCTGGTAGATCTGACTACAGGGCAAGGAGGACAACACATCACTGCTCATTTATGAATTTGTGGCCAAAAAAAAAGCGAAGTTAGCTTCCTCAACTGCCCTACCCACCTGAACCTGACCCCAGCAGCCTTCCTCTATTTTCCAAATTGAAATTCAGTTTGAAAGGAAACGATTTCCGACCATTGAAGAAATTAAGAACAATTTTCAAATGGATCTATGCATGATCTCAAAAAAAATGCTAACTAGAACTGCACCCACAAGTGGAGATCGCATTGTGGCTGTTGTATTAATGGAGGAGGGGGGTGTTTATTCGATGGAGATAAGGTTGGTTAGGTCCAAGGTAAGCCAGACAGAATTATACAAAAAAACTGTTTGAACAGATCTCTTATTAGAAATTGTATGTACGAGGTTTTCTGAGACCAGAACTTTTGTTTCTCTGGTTCCTCCATGATAGAAAGTTAGAGGAAGGCTGACTGATGGTAGAACGTTAGAGGAAGGCTGACTGAGGATAGAAAGTTAGAGGAAGGCTGACTGATGATAGAAAGTTAGAGGAAGGCTGACTGATGATAGAAAGTTAGAGGAAGGCTGACTGATGATAGAAAGTTAGAGGAAGGCTGACTGGGGTTAGAAGGTTAGAGGAAGGCTGGCTGATGATAGAAAGTTAGAGGAAGGCTGACTGATGGTAGAAGGTTAGAGGAAGGCTGACTGGGGATAGAAAGTTAGAGGAAGGCTGACTGGGGATAGAAAGTTAGAGGAAGGCTGACTGATGATAGAAAGTTAGAGGAAGGCTGACTGGGGATAGAAAGTTAGAGGAAGGCTGACTGATGATAGAAAGTTAGAGGAAGGCTGACTGGGGATAGAAAGTTAGAGGAAGGCTGACTGATGATAGAAAGTTAGAGGAAGGCTGACTGATGATAGAAAGTTAGAGGAAGGCTGACTGATGATAGAAAGTTAGAGGAAGGCTGGCTGATGATAGAAAGTTAGAGGAAGGCTGGCTGATGATAGAAAGTTAGAGGAAGGCTGACTGATGATAGAAAGTTAGAGGAAGGCTGACTGGGGATAGAAAGTTAGAGGAAGGCTGACTGATGATAGAAAGTTAGAGGAAGGCTGACTGATGATAGAAGGTTAGAGGAAGGCTGGCTGATGGTAGAAAGTTAGAGGAAGGCTGACTGATGATAGAAAGTTAGAGGAAGGCTGACTGAGGATAGAAAGTTAGAGGAAGGCTGACTGATGATAGAAAGTTAGAGGAAGGCTGACTGAGGATAGAAAGTTAGAGGCAGGCTGACTGAGGATAGAAAGTTAGAGGAAGGCTGACTGATGATAGAAAGTTAGAGGAAGGCTGGCTGATGATAGAAAGTTAGAGTAAGGCTGACTGATGATAGAAAGTTAGAGGAAGGCTGACTGAGGATAGAAAGTTAGAGGCAGGCTGACTGAGGATAGAAAGTTAGAGGAAGGCTGACTGAGGATAGAAAGTTAGAGGAAGGCTGACTGATGATACAAAGTTTGAGACAGGCTGGCTGATACAGTTCAACCATTTTTTGTATCTAGGTGCTGACATTCTGATCACCTACTTCACACCGCATGTTTTGGACTGGATCCAGCTGGAGCAGGCTGCAGTGCGAGTTGCTTCAGGGGTCAATGGACCCCGCTAGTGACAACCCGTTTCTCAGCATGCTCTGATGGGATGTTTTAAAATAGTCCAGAGACATCTCGTTGGTGAAGGTCTACAATTTGGATGTGATACTTTTAGTTACATGTGACGGAGACATCTGTTGGTGAAGGTCTAGTCTGGATGTGATACTCTTAGTTACATGTGACGGAGACATCTGTTGGTGAAGGTCTACAGTCTGGATGTGATACTCTTAGTTACATGTGACGGAGACATCTGTTGGTGAAGGTCTACAGTCTGGATGTGATACTCTTAGTTACATGTGACGGAGACATCTGTTGGTGAAGGTCTACAGTCTGGATGTGATACTCTTAGTTACATGTGACGGAGACATCTGTTGGTGAAGGTCTACAGTCTGGATGTGATACTCTTAGTTACATGTGACGGAGACATCTGTTGGTGAAGGTCTACAGTCTGGATGTGATACTCTTAGTTACGTGTGACGGAGACATCTGTTGGTGAAGGTCTACACTCTGGATGTGATACTCTTAGTGTCATACCATCCTGTCGTACTATTTAGTAGGACCAATTTTACATTTATGTTCAACAGTCAAGTCTGTTCTTGTAGAACACTGGTGAGTTCTGTGTTGGATGAAGAAAGTTGATAGCAAATCTGGTTTAGTTCATTGGCATTACAACTTTGTAGTAATCTAAAGAATTTCTACATTTCTATATACTTCATACAAATTGATGAAATTGATGTTAATCTAGTTTTTTTAATGAATCTATTGAGTATGCAACAATATGCATGCATGAAATAAATATATTCGATTTGGAATGATTTGATGCTTCATGTGAATCTATTAAGTATATATAAACAATGTCAATCTGGTTAAAAATAAGCACTTCATGTGAATCTGTTCAAATTGTCATGCTCTAAATGAATCATTTTCTTTAAATTACTTTTTCATCTACTGCTTTATCTTTCTTCATTGTCATCATCACCGTTTTTTTCATTTTCCTTCTTCTCTTTATTCTTCTGCTGTTTCTATTATTCTTCTTCTTTTTTATTACCATAGGGGTCTCTGTGACGAAGTGGTCAAGCCGTTTGCCTCGTGTTCAGACGGTCGGGGTTAAATTTCGAGCTGCGACGGTCGGTCCATGTTGTCAATTTTTTCCAGAGATCCCTGGGTCCATCTCCTGAGCTACGGTGTTCGTGCTTTGTGCGATGCTCTTGACAGATGGGGTACCCATCTGCCGAGAGAGACTGAGCTAAAATGGGGGAAAAACCAGAAGCAATGAAGTCGAGCCCCCGCTGAAATTTAAAAAAAAAAAATTTTCTTTATTATCCTTTGTAAACTTGTGTCCATTATATTTTTTTTACTTCTTTTTAATTTTTGTGAACCCAAAGGAAATGAACTTATATGCACTTAAATTCTTTGTTGAACCACCATAGAACGGAAGACTTCCCAACTCTTGGTATTGTACAGACTGCCAATTACATAGACCAAAAGTTTATAATAGCCTTATAATCCATGTGTGACAGATAAAAGAAAGCTCCAGAAACAATAGCCTTGTGTGACACAGGGGTAAAAGACAGCTCTAGAAACAATAGCCTATATGTGACACAAGGGTAAAAGAAAGCTCTAGAAACAATAGCCCATATGTGACACAGGGGTAAAAGAAGGCTCTAGAAACAATAGCCCATATGTGACACAGGGGTAAAAGAAGGCTCTAGAACCATTAACCCAAAATGAGGATTGGGACAGATGACAGGTGTCTAAGTGCGTAGCATACCATGACTGTGGAACACATCCTACAAAACTGCATGCTCATGCAGGATGAGAGAGAGCAACACTGGCCTCACTAGACAGATATGAAACAAAAGCTGCATGGAAATAAAACAGCCTTACAAACTAGTGTCCTTTGTAAGAGAAACCGCAACCTTGATCTGAGGATGTAAGAGAAACTGGGACCTTGATCTGAGGATGTAAGAGAAACTGGGACCTTGATCTGAGGATGTAAGAGAAACCGCAACCTTGATCTGAGGATGTAAGAGAAACTGGGACCTTGATCTGAGGATGTAAGAGAAACTGGGACCTTGATCTGAGGATGTAAGAGAAACCGCAACCTTGATCTGAGGATGTAAGAGAAACTGGGACCTTGATCTGAGGATGTAAGAGAAACCGCAACCTTGATCTGAGGATGTAAGAGAAACTGGGACCTTGATCTGAGGAGGAACAAAGAATAAGAATAAGAATCATTAGCCCATGTGGTGAAGTTGTTAAGCCGTCAGCCTCATGATCAGGTGGTGTGGATTCGACCCAGGACTCCGCCGTCTTTTTCACGGGTGCTTGATGCGAAGTCCCCTGCATCTCGTAGTCGTCCCGGTCGTCCTGTCCTTGACTTGCCACTGGGGTCAGGCGTCTCGAAATGAGAGAGTGAGGATAAAATGTAGCGCAGTTAATCCTTACTAAAAATAGCGCTAGCAAAATAAATTATGCCATCATCGTCTACAATGGACGGCGACCTTTGCTTTGATACAACAATACAAGAATAATTAACTGGTTATCCTGGGGAAAATCAGATGATGAGCAAGAACACTATGTAATCTAATTGGGTAGTTGTGTCATGTAACAAAGCAAATGGAGTTCCGAGGCCGGTCAATAAACAACTTTTTGGCAACAATAATTGCAAAGACAAGTGGGTAAATTGATAAAAAATTTAAAAATTATATCTTCTTCATCGTACGCTGTTTACAGCGATATTTACGTTGCACTGTTTTAATTTGTTAGCCTGTGGCTCAGTGCATCCGATTTCAACAGGCGTTTCTGTAGGGTTGCCCTTAGCCTTTGGCTGTCCCCAGCCTAACTGCAAGGCAGCAGTTGTTTTTGGTCAGAGTTATCTCTCTTAGGAAGTTGTCTTGCAGGACTATCGAGTCTTCACTACTCGTGTCTATAGGGTTTGGCAATGATATGATGGACTATGTACTGGTTTGTACTATCCCGGAAGAGAGGCAGTCCAGTGTGACTTTGTCCCAGGATCGTCACGTCCTGCCAGAAACGTAGCATATGCATGTAAGTGAGGTATCTCTTTGCTCCCTTTATTTTCTCGGCTCATCTGCAGTGATGGTACGCCTAGCATTCCCCATACCCGGGAGGTTGTCACAATAGGGCAGGAGGTGCAATGTCCGCTGGACTGCAACTCTTCTGCGTCCATTGGAATGACTGATAGCAGACAGAGGCAAAGAGCGAGGATGGAGTGCATTTTACCAGGTGCATTCCTGCGGCTCGACCGGGCCGGGCTGAGACGCAAGCCCCAGCCATGTCGTAGCCTCCCATCACAGCGGTGCCGAGATTTAGGGCGGGAGTCTGGCTTAGAGGCGTTTGGCCGTAGTCCCTCAGATGGTAGCTTATCAGCCAAGCACGTGGACCAAATGTCAGCGACCTGTGATTCCTCTCGAAATAGTGCATTTGACCAGGGGACAAGCCTGGTCATTGCACGGAGATGTTGTTCGCCTGGTGCGGACATATCTCATGGTCAAGGGTTGAGTCTCAGCAGTTCGCAGGGAGGTAGCTGATCTACTGCTTAGGCCACCCCGACACAGAACTAAGTCTTCTACAAATGGTTTCAACAGTAATCCCTTCAATGGTTCTACACACTCCATCAAATCGGATCGCTCCAGTTCACTTTTACCCGACCGAGTCAGTACTTACGCACTGGTTATCCAAAGTTCAACTCCGCTATCTCAAGTCTCTGTGATAAGCGCGAGTGACGAGCGTACATGACATCATATCTACAAAGCCACTGGTTCCCGCGTAGGTGGGGTCATTAATAAGTTCAATGTGGCTCAGTGAACCAAATCTATATTTTAAAATACATTTCCATTTCTTTCTCGTGTGGACTTCCTTTGCTTCTTCTTCTTCTTATTCTTATTCTTCATTTTCTTCTTCTTTTTCTTCATAGATTTCTTCTACAAATTTTATTTCGTATACATCTTATAATTATTTTTTTTATTTTCTCATTCCTTTAATTTTTTTCTTCTTATACTCCTTCTTGTACTATTTCTTTATCTTCTTCTTCTTTTGTGTCTTCGTGAACTAGAAGGTCATTTAGACATTATATCAACAGTATGACTTCCGTAGAGATGATTGTGCTTTTTTTTTTTTTTTTTTTTTTGAAAAAATCTTTATTGCACAATTTTAAAACAAAATGTTGTGTGATGTGAAATGAAGTGAGGTGAAAATTCCCATGAGATGAAACGTGAGATGGTGGGAGTTACACTTTGTGAGGTGAAAGGTGACATACATTTATTTGTGAAAGCATAAATGAATGTACATATAATTGAAATCCAAAATAAAATAATGCATATGCGTACTTGCTGATACATACCTATTCATTTTGCATATACATATATCTTTTCACACCTACATGCACATATCCACAGGCACATATATATACACACATGCGCACACACATATATACGTATATGCATATATACCCACTCATGCTTACACCCATGTATATACATACATACATGCATTCATCCGTCTATCCATCCATCCCTCCATACATACATACACGCACACTTATCTACATACACACATATATATGTACGTATGTGTACATGAATAAACTTACGTACCCACATACATATATGCAACATGAGTACATATCCTTAACTTAACACTTAACTTAACATCTTTATACTGGTTTAGAAGACCCTGCAGAGTCTGTATACAACCAGTTACATTTACATCACCTCGCTCTAAAATCTATGCGCATCCAGTTTATTCTTAAATGCATTAACTGTCCCTGCCTCCACTACCTCCCCTGGCAATGCATTCCAAGCAGACACCACTCTCTGACTAAAAAAATATTTCGTAATATCTAACCTGGACCTCTCTTTAATCAGCTTGTAGCTATGTCCTCGTGTTATTGTAGGTGGCTGTATTTTAAAAAACTTGTTATAGTCTAATTTATCGATTCCTCTGATCATCTTATAAACCTGTATTAAGTCACCACGAATTCTTCTCTCTTCGAGACACTGTAGGCCGGTTTTTCTGAGTCGTTCCTCATAACTGTAATTCTGGAATCCCACTATCATCTTTGTCGCTCTTTTTTGTATTCTTTCTAGCATGTTTATGTCCCCTCTATGATAAGGACTCCACACCTGTACACAGTACTCCAATCTAGGTCTAACTAAAGCTTTATACAGTTTGACGATCACTTCCTTGCTCCTATGTTTAATATTTCTTTTTATCATACCTAACATTGCATTTGCCTTTTTCACTGCTACCTTAACTTGCTCACTCACCTTTCCTGTATGATCTATTATAACCCCTAGGTCCCTTTCCTTATCTATCTTTCTAATATTGTTTTCTCCCATTCTGTAATTATGTTCCATATTGGATCTACCCATGTGGATGACTGTACATTTATCTACATTAAACTCCATTTGCCAGCTTACAGACCATTCTCGAATTTTATCCGTACATACATATTTGCTTATACACACACATTTGTATATATATATATATATATAAGTATCATATTATTATAAAAAGGCTATAGAGTCATTAAGGTTTTGTGTATTTGTACAGTAGTCAAAGGGGTAAGTAATGTATAGCCTACATTAGAACCATTCTTTACCCTAGGATTCCTGTCAGTCCACTATGCCATAAAAAAAATATAAAAAAAAGTGATTGTGCTGATACGTTTAGCATTGCACTACATCCAGGAGAAACTATGCCAGATGTTTTCATTACACCCCAGAAAATAAAAGAAGCTGCTACAATGTATTACCAAAGATTATTCGTCAAGAGTTCCGAAATGTATCAAGAATATCTTTAAACAATAATCAAAATCCATCTTACAAACCAGACTACAATTAGAATTGCATAGAAGAATAGATCTGTCACTGGCAGGGTCTGCTCTTTATTTTGCTGTGTCATGTATGTCTTTAGTGTCAGAGACGTGTATTATCTTCCTTCTTCTACTGTTTCCGAGCTGCAACAAAACAAGTCATTCATGCTTATCTCCCTGTCCCAAATCATATCTTGCATACGATAAGCGTACTTGAAGAGAGATCACTTCAGTTGAGTCTGAAGGTCAACAGAGACAAAAGGTTTTCACAATAAATTAAAACGATATAATTGGGTTGGGAGTCGCCCTTCTCTTCCCCCACCGATTTACTTCAGAATGTGGCGTCTTTCATGCATCTTGACAACAATATAGACATTTTATGAGGTAGAATCTACATAAATTGATGTTCAGTTGGGAATATAGACATTTTATGAGGTAGGGTCTACATAAATTGATGTTAAGTTAAGAATATAGACATTTTGTGAGGTAGGGTCTACATAAATTGATGTTCAGTTAGGAATATAGACATATTATGAGGTAGGGTCTACATAAATTGATGTTCAGTTAAGAATACAAAAGGCGAGAAGAACTGTCATTGCATTGTGGACATTGTGGAAGTTAAGGAAAGTTACAACTGAAACCAAAATAAAACATGTTCAACTCTAGCGTTAAGTCCATGTTGTTGTAAATAGCTCTCAAACAAGGAGGACAACACAGGTATTTACGAAAAAGGTACAGACTTTCGTCAATGGTGACTTGCACAGAATGCAAGGGTGCAAATGTTCCTCAACATGGGACTGATGTAAACAAAACGGGGACACATACCAAGGGAGCATGAAATACAGAGAGGCGGTCGTGATGGATAGGCCACATATTACGGAAACCAACTGATAGCATTACCAAATAATCTCTGTTCTGGAATCCACATGGCAAGAGACATAAAGGAAGAGGGAGCTGGATGCCAATGACAAGGTGGAAGGCAAGGTTCAGGTAGCTATTCGTAGGAAGACATGGTAGGGAATGGTCAGGCTTTTTATTGATTCAAATATTGATAGGATAATACCGATCCAGCCACAGAGAATATCGCTGTCTTTTTGTTTTGCCTTCCATCTCCGTTCGTCTTGTTTGTAGCTGTCGCGTTGTACTATGTTTTGCGCCGAAAAGCCAAGTGTATTCGAACTTAAAGCAAACGATTTTAATTGATATACCGGTACTTCCCATAGGGGCACGACATTGGGAGCAGACTGCAGCCATGAAGCCTGACTTGGAAAATAAGGATTCAAAGACACATAGCAAACTAGAGATTCAAAGACACATAGCAAACTAGAGATTCAAAGACACATAGCAAACTAGGGATTCAAAGACACATAGCAAACTAGGGATTCAAAGACACATAGCAAACTAGAGATTCAAAGACACATAGCAAACTAGGGATTCAAAGACACATAGCAAACTAGGGATTCAAAGACACATAGCAAACTAGGGATTCAAAGACACATAGCAAACTAGGGATTCAAAGACACATAGCAAACTAGGGATTCAAAGACACATAGCAAACTAGGGATTCAAAGACACATAGCAAACTAGGGATTCAAAGACACATAGCAAACTAGGGATTCAAAGACACATAGCAAACTAGGGATTCAAAGACACATAGCAAACTAGAGATTCAAAGACACATAGCTGAAAAAACCCGTGCTGAAACAGCGTGTGTCTGGTCAAAAAGAGCAAATATCACAGACTCACTGCAAACTGTGACACAACTTCACGTTCTTTTAAATCAGAATCAGATATAAAATATTATTCTGTTTTTCTACATTATGGTGCGAAGAAGTAACATCAAAGAAGATATGCAGCAATTTTTTTTTCTAAACTGTAAACTAATTTGACTCAAACCTAAACAAAAATCAAGTCCTGAAAGACTTGACAGCTGACATTCATCTTGCGATGGTTTAATGCTCCCGACTTCCGGAAATGTATACCGGGAACTACCTCGGTCAAGATATGGCCGTGTGTCATTGATTTTGCATACACGTTTTGTTGGTGTATTACGCAGTGAGGCACATACACGTTTTGTTGGTGTATTACGCAGTTAGGCACATCCAGTCTTCTGTATTGGTGTTCATATCAGAAAGCTCTGATCTGACGTTAGCCAGAACGTCGAGGTTAGACCCAATCATTACTGGAGCCCCATCGGTTTATACCCCGATTAGCTTCCCCAACTTACGGACGAAATGTTATTGTTTAAACTGTTACTTGCTGGAAAATGTATTCTTCCCATGGCAGTATCTTTCGTTGGCTTGACAATAAGCAATTCAATCATATAACTGAATTTAGCATCAACACTTCCGACATATACAACCAACTTAGCGTTAGAGTCTGTACTTTTGTCTAGAACAACTTAAAACGCTTGAAAATATGACACGAGTTCTTTCTGGTTAAGGCATTGCTCATTCCGTCGATGTGTCTGGTCACAGTCCCACGAGAATGACTTATTTGTTCAACGGCCTTGCTGTTATAAGGCCACATCACTTTAATGGATGTACTGGATGGGATATTCTTCGATACGGTCTCTTTCCGAATATGTCTTCCGTTACAATTATTAATGAACAACAAAGTTGCCGGCTTCCTTATTCTGTTCGTGGAAAATCATCTGTTTGAACAGATTTATTCTTTTCGAATTGTGTATCTGACCTTTTCTCAGCTGACCTTTGACCTCGCTGTAATTGGAGTGTTTTGTACTTGAATTCCTTTGTATGTTGTTCTCTTTGACAGTAGGACAAGTTTCAACCCATCCTGAACAAACAGGGTTTTCTTTATGCATCACAAACAAGTATTCATCAATTCACTTCTCTTGAAATACATGGCACTAACTGCGTACATTCTCTTCTTCAATGATGTCATAAATATTATATTATAGAACGCCGACACAATTAAATCAAAATACAACTAATAAAATAAACAGCCACAAGATATCAATAAAGTTAAATATAATAAATTGGCATACTACAGCTTAATAAGCAACTCAATTCAATGCTGGCAGATGTGGGCGCTGCTTCTGTGACCTCTCGACATTTTTATTGACGGGTTTTGAATGGCAGTTTCTAGACCGCGCGTGTTTCACTTCAACAAACTTTAACTTGCCCTACTTTGTAAAGAGAAATTTGGAAGTTCTCGCAGGATGCGGCCCGCAAGTCGTAAGTTGCATGTCCGGTTTAAGTTTTGGTGTGACCATTTCAATAATGTAAAGGCCTCGTGTCTATTATAATGTAAGCGATAAGTGTGAACCAGCCTAACAGTTGTAAGTTATCGTGATAGATAAGACACATGCTTGCGATAACAACAGAAAAGACGCATATATTATACACCTCTGGGGCCTAACACGTATTGAGCTAGATGGCAGCAGTGATCCAATCAGATCCAACTGCTTGTGTCAGGATCAGCCAACCAGAGCTGATCAAGACCCTATTCTGTTCCCAAGTGACAGCCCTGAGCACAGACTGCGCCTATGCAGGCTGGCTGAGAGGAAAATGGATCAAAAAGGGAAAGACAACCAGGTCTCCAAAAATGGGCGGTGCTAAAACCGGATGTGTCGGGCCAAAAGGGGCCTATGTTGCAGCCTCTCTTTAAACTACGATACAACGTCACAGAACGTCCTTTCCAGAACAAACAACGACCACGAAGAGATAAGCCTCGGAGTTTGCATTTGTTTCGTCCGTTATGATTGATGGCGGATTTTATTACAAGTTTTGACGACACCAGTCTCCAGTGATATGGTGTCTAGCCAATGGCGTACGGAAGGACCTAAATAGTTTGTCGCTAAGAATTTGAGTAAACAAGTTCTTGTGTGCATTCTTGTTACAGTACAGGTGCTGGTTTCATCGACACGCCCCAGTCTACCTTGATGACAGAAATACACCAAGTGAGGGGACTTCCACTTCACCTCATAGAAAATTGAGGACTAGTAAATGAAGTTTATAATACATAATATGGCAAGGTTTCAATATAGTCGAGAGGCTAACCTTCTACTGTCGGAATGTCACGACACGACCAAGACCGGAGTTCCACTGTCGGATCGCCACGACACGACCAAGACTGGAGTTCTACTGTCGGGACGTCAGAACACGACCAAGACTGGAGTTCTACTGTCGGAACGTCACGACACGACCAATGGAGTTCTACTGTCGGAACGTCACGACACGACCAAGACTGGAGTTCTACTGTCGGAACGTCACAACACGACCAAGACTGGAGTTCTACTGTCGGAACGTCCCGTCCAAGACTGGAGTTCTACTGTCAGAACGTCAGGACCAAGACTGGAGTTCTACTGTCGGAACCTCACGACCAAGACTGGAGTTCTACTGTCGGAACGTCAGGACCAAGACTGGAGTTCTACTGTCGGAACCTCACGACCAAGACTGGAGTTCTACTGTCGGAACGTCAGGACCAAGACTGGAGTTCTACTGTCGGAACCTCACGACCAAGACTGGAGTTCTACTGTCGGAACGTCAGGACCAAGACTGGAGTTCTACTGTCGGAACCTCACAACCAAGACTGGAGTTCTACTGTCGGAACGTCAGGACCAAGACTGGAGTTCTACTGTCGGAACCTCACGACCAAGACTGGAGTTCTACTGTCGGAACGTCAGGACCAAGACTGGAGTTCTACTGTCGGAACGTCACGTCACGACAAAGACTGACGTTCTACTGTCGGAACATCACGACCAAGACTGGAGCTCTACTGTCGGAACGTCACGACCAAGACTGGAGTTCTACTGTCGGAACGTCACGTCACGACCAAGACTGATGTTCTACTGTCGGAACGTCACGACCAAGACTGGAGTTGTACTGTCGGAACATCACGATACGACCAAGACTGACGTTCTACAGTCGTGATGTCACGACCAAGACTGGAGCTCTACTGTCGGAACGTCACGACACGACCAAGACTGACGTTCTACTGTCGGGATGTCACGACACGGCCAAAGATAAACTTCTACTGTCGGGATGTCACGACACGACCAAGGATGACATTCTACTGTCGGGATGTCACGACACGGCCAATGATAACATTCTACTCTCGGGATGTCACGACACGGCCAAGGATAACCTTCTACTGTCGCGACGTCACGACCAGGGCTGACGTTCAAGCGTCGAAATGTCACGACATGACCGACCTTGACGTTCCGCTGTCGGGTGGACACGACCAAGGCTGGCGATCTACTGCGAGGACGTCAAGCTCGACTCCGACATTTCCTTACCAGGATGTCACGAACGAGCTAAGTAGCGATACATTGTCATCGTTATTGTCATTGCTTAGCTGTTTTCGTTTATTTTAATGTGATATTCTTATCCCCCGACGAAAATTTATTTGTGGTAACATAGCTTACCATGATGTTCAGACAACATGTATGAGCCATACTTGTCCAGGCTTTCATACAATCAGTGAAGTCTCTCACACTTGACCCCCAACAGCAGCGTCTGCTATGATATAACCTTGACCGTTTTGACTGTATTATGTCAGAGAAGGCTGTCCTTGTGATGCTTATCTTCTACTTTATTTTTCATTTTCCAAGAAAACCCCTTGTTCATGATTGTATGCATGCATAAGCTATGGTACTCCATTAAACACAGGTGAGACAATCAAAGCATGGGATATCATTTAACACAGGTGAGACAATCACAACAGGTGATATCATTTAACACAGGTGAGACAATCAAAGCACGGGATATCATTTAACACAGGTGAGACAATCACAACAGGTGATATCATTTAACACAGGTGATACAATCACAACAGGTGATATCATTTAACACAAGTGATACAATTACAACAGGTGATATCATTTAACACAGGTGATACAATCACAACAGATGATATCATTTAACACAAGTGATACAATCACAACAGGTGATATCATTTAACACAGGTGAGACAATCACAACAGGTGATATCATTTAACACAGGTGAGACAATCACAACAGGTGATATCATTTAACACAGGTGAGACAATCACAACAGGTGATATCATTTAACACAGGTGAGACAATCACAACAGGTGATATCATTTAACACAGGTGAGACAATCACAACAGGTGATATCATTTAACACAGGTGAGACAATCACAACAGGTGATATCATTTAACACAGGTGAGACAATCACAACAGGTGATATCATTTAACACAGGTGAGACAATCAAAGCATGGGATATCATTTACCACAGGTGAGACAATCACAATAGGTGATATCATTTAACACAGGTGAGACAATCAAAGCACGGGATATCATTTAACACAGGTGATACAATCACAACAGGTGATATCATTTAACACAGGTGAGACAATCAAAGCACGGGATATCATTTAACACAGGTGATACAATCACAACAGGTGATATCATTTAACACAGGTGAGACAATTACAATAAGTAATCCAATTTCAAGTTTGTTAAGGAAAAAGGTAAATGTACTCCCACAGGCAGACAATGATGTCGGGGAAAAAGGGTTGAAGTGTTTGTAAAGGGGGTAGAGTTGGGCTGGTCAGTTACCTTTCTTTCGCTAACAGTAAGCTAGGTACCAATTTTAGTTTAGACGACATGAGCATGTCGAGAATGAGGAAAGTTACAGTGACCAAATTCTGTTCAACTCTGCTACTTTTTGGATGAGGTACCAATTTACCCCTGGGTTAAAGGAAGTTTGTGTTTCGAATCAGACTGGAGCGTGTCGATAACTAAGACGGTTACAGGGGTTCTTTTCTTTACAACTGGGTCAACGTTAGTGTGTCCACAACGAAAAACGAACCCGATACATCTGGGTTCAGACGCAGGCCCTCTATCAGTCGTCCGCTCGGACGCTGGTCAGTTCTGAGAGGAGCCTCTACATACGGTACAGGTCAGACTTGGCTGACCAATAACATAACACATAACACGTATGGACACGAAGATACTCTATGACTGGCAACTGGTAAACGCGATAGAGATAGGGACCACAGAGTGCTGACAGCATTCAAGTGTTCCGTGCAGTCGTCTGCAACCTTTGGCTCAGAAGCATGTACAACACACTGGAGGAGGAAGCATGTACACCACACTGGAGGAGGAAGAATGTACAACACACTGGAGGAGGAAGAATGTACAACACACTGGAGGAGGAAGAATGTACAACACACTGGAGGAGGAAGAATGTACAACACACTGGAGGAGGAAGAATGTACAACACACTGGAGGAGGAAGCACGTACAACACACTGGAGGAGGAAGAATGTACAACACACTGGAGGGGTAAGCATGTACAACACACTGGAGGAGGAAGCATGTACACCACACTGGAGGGGTAAGCATGTACAACACACTGGAGGAGAAAGAATGTACAACACACTGAAGGAGGAAGCATGTACACCACACTGGAGGAGGAAGCATGTACAACGCACTGGAGGAGGAAGCATGTACAACACACTGGAGGAGAAAAATGTACAACACACTGGAGGAGATAGAATGTACAACACACTGAAGGAGGAAGCATGTACACCACACTGGAGAGGTAAGCATGTACAACACACTGGAGGCGAAAGAATGTACAACACACTGGAGGAGGAAGCATGTACAACACACTGAAGGAGGAAGCATGTACACCACACTGGAGGGGTAAGCATGTACAACACACTGGACGAGGAAGCATGTACAACACACTGGAGGAGAAAGAATGTACAACATACTGAAGGAGGAAGCATGTACACCACACTGGAGGGGTAAGCATGTACAATACACTGGACGAGGAAGCATGTACAACACACTGGAGGGGTAAGTATTACAACACACTGGAGGGGTAAGCATGTACAACACACTGGACGAGGAAGCATGTACAACACACTGGAGGGGTAAGCATGTACAACACACTGGGCGAGGAAGCATGTACAACACACTGGAGGGGTAAGTATGTACAACACACTGGAGGGGTAATATGAAAGCAAATAAGGAAGTATTGGAGAAATATTAAGAATGCAATAAAAATGAATGAATTTAACCACGGTCGGCTAGTTCAGATGTTTTGAGAATATGAAAATTGTACTAGAATGAAATTTCGAGGAAATGAATTATATAAAAGAAAAATGACAATTAGACACGCCATTATAGGCGATTTGCAAACTCTTTCATACACCTGGATTTTTCACATCAGAAGACACCTGGATATATCACAACAGAAGACACCTGGAAATATCAGATCAGAAGGCACCTGGATACATCACATCAGAAGACACCTATATATATCACATCAGAAGGCACCTGGATGCATCACATCAGAAAATACCTATATATATTACATCAGAAGACACATGGATACATCACATCAGAAGACACTTATATATATCACATCAGAAGACACCTGGATACATCACTTCAGAAGACATCTGGCTATATCACATCAGAAGGCACCTGGATACATCACATCAGAAAACACCTATATATATCACATCAGAAGACACCTGGATACATCATATCATAAGACATCTGGATATATCACACCAGAAGGCACCTGGATACATCACATCAGAAGACACCTATATATATCATATCAGAAGACACCTGGATACATCACATCAGAAGACACCTATATATATCATATCAGAAGACACCTGGATACCTCACATCAGAAGACACCTATATATATCACATCAGAAGACACCTGGATACATCATATCAGAAGGCACCTATATATATATATATACATCACATCAGAAGACACCTATATATATCATATCAGAAGACACCTGGATACCTCACATCAGAAGACACCTATATATATCACATCAGAAGACACCTGGATACATCACATCAGAAGGCACCTATATATATCACATCAGAAGACACCTGGATAATAATAGCTGTCCATCGTTGTCGATGAGGACCGCCGACATCATCCTTGTCACAGATTTCCCTGTTGGGTGTGGGTGCGCATGTGGCTGAACAGGCCAATGCGAGCACGAAAACATCTGCTACAAATCGGGCACACGAGGTTTGTAGAAGGGGATGGTGTTCCCGCTGCTCGGGATTTCCGCGTCTCGCGTCTGTTCTGGGCTTTCACAATACGGTCATCTTCACCGGCAGCTACACCCGATTTGACTGCGCTTCTCCAGTCAGATCTGTTTTTCGCAAGACATTCCCAGGTGTCGAAGTCTATCTGGCAACTTTTTAGTGAGTCCTTCAGACCGTCTTTAAAACGTTTCTTTGGGCGCCCTCTCTCGCGCCATCCGTCTCTCAGCTCGCCGTAGAGAAGCTTCTTTGGGAGCCACTCGTCTGACATACGGACGAGGTGTCCGGCCCATCCTAGTCGTGCTTTTTCTAGCAGTGCATGTATGCTGGGCATGTTAGCCCTCGAGAGAACCTCGATGTCAGTGACACGATCTTGCCATCGGATGTGGAATATTCGCCTCAGGCAACCTGTGTGGAAGTGGTTTAACCTCCTTGCATGTCCAGAGTATACAGTCCAGCTTTCGCAAGCGTATAGTAGGGTTGGAATGATGGTTGCGCGGTAGACTTTCAACTTGGTCTTGACGCTGATGCCACGACGTGCCCAGACCATCGAGCGCATTCTACCAAAGGCTGTGCTGGCCTTTGCTATTCTGCTTGCCACCTCATCGTCTAGGCTGACAGATCTCGACAGCGTGCTGCCCAGATATGTGAATTTGTCTACGGCATTCAACGTCTGCCCGCTGACTGTAGTCTCTGGTTTTGTGTACGGCATGCCTGGTGCTGGTTGGTACATGACCTCTGTTTTTTTGGCATTTATGGTCAGGCCAAAATTTTCGCATGCGGCAGAGAACTGGTCCATTCCAACCTGCATGTTCAGTTCTGGGTTGCTCATTAGAGCACAGTCGTCAGCAAATACAAGTTCCCTGATTATGTCGCCAGCCACTTTGGTGTTGGCCTTCATTCTTCTGGAATTGAGTAACTTGCCATCTGTGCGGTACTTTATGGGTATTCCAAGCTCCAATGATCTGAAGGCGTCTGTCATCGTGGCCGCGAACATCATGCTGAACAAAGTCGGGGCGAGTACACATCCTTGGTTTACTCCGTTTGATACTAGAAACGTTTTAGAGATTGCACCGCTGTCCAATACACGAGCACACATGCCTTCGTGTAGCTGTTTCACCATTGTTATGAACTTGTTGGGGCAGCCAAACTTAGACATTATCATCCACCTGGATGATAGAAGACACCTGGATACATCACATCAGAAGGCACCTATATATATATCACATCAGAAGACACCTGGATACATCACATCAGAAGGCACCTATATATATATATCACAACAGAAGGCACCTATATATATCACATCAAAAGGCACCTGGATACATCACATCAAAAGGCACCTGGCTGAAACAATGCAGGCAGCAGAAGTGGATGACGAATGAGTAACTCTATACGTAAACAACTTTTTAGGTGGAATAATAACATCAAAAGATGAACAGGGAAAGGTATGTCAGATTGCACCATCTATACAGATAAAATACTTCGGAGATCCTTTGAGCCAACCTGCGTTGGGACACATGTACTTGAACTGAACTGAACTGATAAAATGGTCCATATTTCTTTCACCCTTGCCAGAGTTCGGAAAGATCACGCCATCTTTCATTTTAAAATCATAGGGATGGTTCGATCCGGTGTGGCGTGGACTGACACCGACCACGGTATCGTGTCTATCTGGGCGAAGGACTCTGGGATCGAATGTCTAGGTGTGATTATAACGCGAAGTCTATAAATAGATAGCGGGCATTCCATAACCCTGTTTGTGTTTAGTAGTGGTATTCCAGGAATGAGTCTGTCGATATTAGGCTTGGTTCTACTGGCCTCAATCACCTGGTTATACGTGCTCCAGTTTACTCTTCTGAAAATGGACACCTAACTTGTTAGGAAACGCAAGGCAGCTATGAAAAGAAATGGTCATCTGAGCTCATGAAAAGCTTTAACCTAATACAATGCAGTGTGCATGTTATGAAGGACTTCTAAAAATGGATGTACGTGTGACTACCAACATCGCCTTGACAAATATTGCTACGGAAACGACCATGATAATACTAATAATAGCACACAAAGTTCTTTAGCTCAGGCCTCATATATGAATAATGAAATAGTTTAAATACGTTTGTTGATCCTGTTTGCGTGCATTGTTTGAATCACGTTTTCACCTGACTCGAGTGTTGTTTCTTCTGAATCGGCTGGGGGTTGATTATTCTATCAGTTGTTCTTGGTGTCTCGTCTCATCACAGCCACTTATGGCATTACTCGCATTAGGCAGGCGCAGTCTTCTTCTGTATGCCCTTTCTGTGTGACCCTTAATATTTTCAATCCATGTAATTGTAGTGTTTCGTTAATGACGAAATAACCCGACAGAAAGACCTAAAGAGCACACTCCTTATATGCTAGACCGTCTCTCTGTTTAACCATATTTGGACATGTGGCCCGTCTTGCCATAAATGTCCCCCACCCACCAGCTCTTAAAGTAGGCCACGATCATCATGGATGGAAAGCGACCATCTCCACCATCGTCTCGCCTTTGTGACCGTGTACACACTAACCTGGTTTGGACATCTTCATTGCAGGAGGTCTGGGACTCAGCCACCCATCGTGCGCCTGGACGATTGACGTGACGGGTCCTTTACCCTTAAGTGGACTACCTACCAACCTTGAATACCATCAGTCAATCGTTTTCTTGTTCTTCCACTTGTTCGGAAACCATTCTGCCTGTTCTTGCTGGTGCGTGCAAATGGAATGTCTGGATACATTGATTTTCATGTGGCTAACCCCAAGGTACGGTTCCCTAGTTCTACCTTTAAACAGCCGCCCAGCGTATGGTTCCCTAGTTCTACTTTTAAACAGCCGTCCATCGTATGGTTCTCTAGGTTAACATTCAAACAGCCGTCCAGCGTATGGTTCCCTAGGTTAACATTCAAACAGCCGCCCAGCGTATGGTTCCCTAGTTCTACCTTCAAACAGCCGTCCATCGTATGGTTCCCTAGGTTAACATTCAAACAGCGGTCCAGCGTATGGTTCCCTAGGTTAACCTTCAAACAGCCGCCCAGCGTATTGTTCCCTAGTTCTACCTTCAAACAGCCGTCCATCGTATGGTTCCCTAGTTCTACCTTCAAACAGCCGTCCATCGTATGGTTCCCTAGTTCTACCTTCAAACAGCCGTCCATCGTATGGTTCCCTAGTTCTACCTTCAAACAGCCGTCCATCGTATGGTTCCCTAGTTCTACCTTCAAACAGCCGTCCAGCGTATGGTTCCCCAGGAAAGGGTCCCAGAACCCGAAGTCAGTAGCGGGTGTACGTTGCTCTAGTATTTGAGTCTATTAAGATGAACTCGCACATCGGTTAACTACCTAACGCAGCGGAGTATTAAGCTGCTTAAGCCTAGCCCACTAAGCAGGAAATCCTTCTTCCGGCTATATCCAGCTCATACCAGAGCTGGGACCTGCACAGGGCCATGTGTCCCTGTAGAAGTACAGGTCGACTAAGAACTAAGAACAACGTGGTAGAGCTAGGATTTCTGACTGTATATTAAACATCAAAACATTTAATATATTGACATTAAGATGCAAACTCTTTCTAACACATACCCGGGACATACGGGCAGTCCTATACTCGGACCCCTCTCTGACAATTGTCTCCAACTTGAAGTAAACACTAATTGCCTCTCTCTCGTGTTGCTAATCCAAACCCAGCCCTGACAATGGACTCAGGTTCTGTCCTACCTTAGATTGACCTGAACTTGTATGAGTTGAGATTCTGAGCTGAGATATCCAAATACTTTCTCAGCCAATTTTGGCTCTCGGAGAATAAGTCTCCAGCATCAATATTTTCTGCTCTACGTGGATCTTTTACAACAACTCGGATGTAATACAAATGCTGCCATGCAGGAAGGTTAGGGACAGCCAAAGACTAGGGAAGCCACTCAAAACAAACGACAAGATGGACGACCTTCACCCTAATCGAAGATTACAATACAATGCCACCTCATAAAGATGGCCACAAATATGACATTCTTGAAGACATCGATATTGGTGTCTTGGTTTCGTTCGTTCTCAATCTCCCGCTACCAAACCCTGAAAGGGCTTAAGTAGATATTGGTCTCTAATATCTAGCGAAGATGAAGGATTTATATCTTGGTAAACAATATAGGCAATGTGCGAGGAACATATACAGATTTTAAATCTATACTAAGGATCGAGACACTTGGTATGGCATGAGCTGCAACGGTCAGTGACCCATAGTTGGTTGCTAGCGTCAGGACCAGCGACCCAGAGCTGCCAAGACTCTTCAACAACTTCACACGATGATCCTGGATAACAGGCTGCAACAGAGCAGACTGGTTAAAGGAGAAGGGATCGAAGATGGAAGGCTAACGGGATACTAAAAAAATGTCTGCTGCCAAAGACCGATGTGCGACCCGAAAGGTCCAAATATCGCAGTCAAACTGTAAACTAGTAACACAGTTATCCAGACTACTTCCTACTACTTGTACACCGTGTTCAGGTTTTGGTAGTGGGAGATTGAGAGCGAGAGCAGAAACAAAAATTATGTTTCTCAATGTAGGTATAGCGATTGGTCAGTCAGTCTTCATTGTCCTGTTCGGCACAGACAGATCTGCGCTGCAGAACTCTCTGGAAATGTTAGACAGTAGAACGCCCTCCCTAGGCCTGTCTGTATCCTGGGCCAAGACCAAAGTTCAGAACCTCATTTCCGACACAGCTCCCCAGTGTATTGCAACTCAAGGTCACACTGCAGATGGCACCAACGAATTCATTTATCTTTTTAACATGATATCATCCCGATATGTCATCGCGGATCGGACTAGCTTCGTCCGCTATGCACGACCTGTGACGTGTGTGGAGTAGTGGCAAGATTTTCCTTGGGATAAAAATCCGCATCTACCAGTCCAGTGTGGTTCCAGTCCTGCTTTACGGCTCTGAAACCACGACATTGCTGAAACATGACACGTCGAATCTGGAAGCCTTCCACATGCGCAACAAGCAGCGTATCCTGGCATCCTATGGCATGACTACATCCGTAACGTGGAGGTTTCCGATTAAACAAGCCTCCACCAATCTCAGAAACACTTGACCGTCACCGAGTTTCTTTGTTCGGTCATGTTATACAGCTGGACCAGGAAACACTTGACCGTCGACGAGTTTCTTTGTTCGGTCATGTTGTACAGCTAGACCAGGAAAAACTTGACCAGCGCCGAGTTTCTTTGTTCGGTCATTTTGTACGGCATACCAGGAAACACTTGACCACCGCTGTTTCTTTGTTCGGTTATGTTGTACAGCTGGACCAGGAAACACTTGACCGTCGCCGAGTTTCTTTGGTCGGCCATGTTGTACGGCCGCCCACAAGATACTTCACAAGTTGTTTCTCAGCGCCAAAAGTTTTCCGTCTAACGTCTACATACACCTTGGACGAGCTCTGGAACAGCTGTAGGACATGGGTGTGGCCCACTTCCACCCTGGACGAGGTCTGCAAAAGCTGTGGGACATGGGTGTGGCCCACCTCCACCATGGACGAGGTCTGGAACAGCTGTGGGACATGGTGTGGCTCACCTCCACCCTGGACGAGGTCTGGAACCACGCCCCAGCTGTGGGACATGTGTGTGGGGTGACCTCCACCCTGGACGAGGTCTGGAACCACGCCACAGCTGTGGGACATGTGTGTGGGGTGACCTCCACCCTGGACGAGGTCTGGAACCACGCCACAGCTGTGGGACATGTGTGTGGAGTGACCTCCACCCTGGACGAGGTCTGGAACCACAGCTGTAGGACATGGGTGTGGCCGACCGACGCAACGAGCCTCAGACTCCTTAGCGAACATTATTTTTATTATTTCACAAATGTGTGTGTGTGTTAGTGTGTGTGTGTGTGTTATTGTGTGTGTGTGTTAGTGTGTGTATGTTAGTGTGTGTGTATGTGTTAGTGTGTGTGTGTGTTAGTGTGTGTGTTAGTGTGTGTGTGTATTAGTGTGTGTTAGTGTGTGTGTGTGTGTTAGTGTGTGTGTGTTAGTGTGTGTGTGTGTGTTAGTGTGTGTGTATGTGTTAGTGTGTGTGTGTGTTAGTGTGTGTGTGTGTTAATGTGTGTGTGTGTTAGTGTGTTTGTGTGTGTTAGTGTGTGTGTGTGTTAGTGTGTGTGTCTTAGTGTGTGTTTGTTAGTGCGTATGTGTGTTAGTGTGTGTGTGTTAATGTGTGTGTTAGTGTGTGTATGTTAGTGTGTGTTTGTTAGGGCGTATGTGTGTGTGTGTTAGTGTGTGTGTGTTAGTGTGTGTTTGTTAGTGTATGTGTGTTAGTGTGTGTGTGTGTTAGTGTGTGTGTGTGTTAGTGTGTGTGTGTGTTAGTGTGTGTGTGTTAGTTTGTGTGTGTTAGTGTGTTTGTTAGTGTGTATGTGTGTTAGTGTGTGTGTGTGTTAGTGTGTGTGTGTTAGTGTGTGTTTGTTAGTGTGTGTGTGTGTTAGTGTGTGTGTGTGTTAGTGTGTGTTTGTTAGTGTGTGTGTGTTAGTGTGTGTGTGTGTGTTAGTGTGTCTTTGTTAGTGTGTTTGTTAGTGTGTGTGTGTGTTAGTGTGTGTGTGTGTTAGTGTGTGTTTGTTAGTGTGTGTTTGTTAGTGTGTGTGTTAGTGTGTGTGTGTGTGTTAGTGTGTGTTTGTTAGTGTGTGTGTGTGTTAGTGTGTGTGTTAGTGTGTGTGTGCGTGTTTTAGTGTGTGTGTGTTGTGTGTGTGTGTTAGTGTGTGTGTGTGTGTGCGCATGCGTGCGTGTGTGTGTATGTGTGTATATATGTGTGTCTGAAAACGCTAGAATTCGCCGAGTCACGAACAATCGAGCGTGATGACAATTCTCACTGAACATATTCTATGGACGTTATCGTACTACAGGTAAGAGTTATGGGCACCTGATAACATATATTGTTTACTTGCAAATACAAATGTCGCGCCCCTATTTGCTTGGCAGACGTGAGATACCATGGGATCTGAAGTCACTGTCAACTACCAAGTTTCTGCTAGCGACTCCAGATTTGTCAACTACAATGTTGGACCAGGACCGTGAACACGCTCTTCAGAACTGTCGTGTCCCTGGTGACCTGCCATGTCGGGCTTGACCAGATGGTCTTGACCTCAGTCAGAAATTGTGGGTCAGCAGATTCGCTCGTCAAACCAGTGTGGCCGGTTTTGCATGTCTAGAATAACCAATGTTCCTGATCCCAGAAGAGGAGGAAGAAAAAGAAGAAGAAGAAGAAAAAGAACAAGAAGAAGAAAAAGAGAAAGAAGAGGAGAGAAGAAGAAATAAGAAAAACAGAAAGAAGAAGAGAAGGAAGAACAAGCAGAAGAAGAAGAAGAAGAAGAACAAGAAGAAGAGAAAGAAGAAGAAGAAGAAGAATAGTTTATGCCGTCCACTTACAAGGCAGCAGTCATGTGGTGTCTGTCCTAGAAAGCACATCTTATTTGGCTCGGCTACAGTCCTTCTGGTGAGAAGTCATTTCATCACTTACGTCACATGACATATCACGTGACCATGTCAAACGCATTCGCTCTGGATCCAAAGTATTGACATTTCTTATGGTGATTTTTCGACCCTTGGTTAGAAGACTATTTCATCATGGATTAGAAGTGTGTATCTCTGCGACTATTGACACTTCTTAAGTCCTTTTTAAGTTCTAGTGGATCCTAAATAAGACCAAAGAATCTCACCCCCAGGACAAAGTACAACGACCTGGCTTTTTGTTGAGTGATATTGGCATTCAAATATCTATAGCGGATCTCCGTGTGTTTGTCCACATTAGGATGTTGAGCGGTCGAGTTCATTTGGAGCCTTCATGTTTCCCGAAATAGGTGTAGAGAATAGTAACACTGTAACATGCCACGCATGTCGTAAAATGATGTGAGCAGTGTTCGGCATAAGACGGCTGCCCCACTCTGTAATGATAAGTGATAGTAAAATACAAGGGGACCAAAGAGGAAGGACAAAGTAAGTGTAATTTGGCTTGGCTTGGCTTCGTTCGTTCTCAATCTACCGATACCAAACCCTGAAAAAGCTTAAGTAGCAAAATGTAGTCCAGAGAACGGAATGCGTTGTGTCGTAGTTTACAGCTTGACTTCGAAATTTGCACTTTTCAGTCCAACACATCCGACTTCAGCAAGCATTTTTTGAGTTCTAGCATTCCCTCTTCGATCCTTTCTCCTTAGCCAGTCTGCCCTGCTGCAGCCTGTTATCCAGGATCACCGCGTGGAGGTGTAGAAGGGTCTTGGCAGCTCTGGTTCGATGGCTCTGACTTGATCTTCGTAATTTGACAGTTATGAGACGATTGGGAAGGGTTTGGCATGGGGCCGGATACCTCGTTCTGAGAAGAAACTGAGAAGACATCTGCACCCCGAGGAAGAAGGCTCTATACACCATGGTTGAAGAGGAGCTACACAGTCTAAGTTATTTATTGAAAGTATTCCAGAGAAATTTACTAGGGAAGAAATAATAGAACCACGACATCTCGATACATGTCGTGTATGAGGTGACTAAAGAGGGATGTGCATGGCGTTAGCAAATTCATCATGTATAATACATTACTACAAAAATCACCATTGCAATAACACCACACGTAGCTTGTTGATATAGATATCATATACGTATGGCGTCACTTACAGTGGTGGACGTATGCTCTGTAGGGAGCCGTGTAGGACAGAATCTCATACGTTTTGGGGGGTGCAGAAGTTAGATGACTGGCTTCTCACGGCGAAAGCGCTAGGTTTCATTTCTGGTAGCGACATGGTCTACTTTATTCAGCTGGAAGTGGGTACCTGATTTAAAACTATGAGGTGCCTAGACGGTAGAAAGACAACGGATTGACTTTTCCCACGTCTTTACAGACCGAGTACAATGATGTCTCCCACACGTTATCCCCGATCGCAGAATCAGTTATGGGACTAACTTGACCTACTTAATGACCTCCCTCTTGCCAAGTTCCCCGTCTACCGATGATTGTCTCGGCAGTCCTCTCCTGGAAGTACTGAGGATCGCCCTAGGGGTCTGGATCCCTGATGCTTGACCTCTCATAGCTACTCCATACTTCAGGCTAGACCAAACACAAACACATCGAAGCTGTGGAGAAACTGAATGCCAAAAGTTGTTAATAGCATAAACCGGTATGGCTCAGTTACCATAGTGGAACAGATACAAAACCAAGCAAACGTGACGGCCATAAGACTTCATCGGGAAACAAAGAACAATACAAAGAAAACAAATGTAACAAATAATGAAACGAGGAAAGAAACGGGATGATGAGACGGCAGATAACAGCAGGGGCTGTCAACTTTTGATGAGAACCAAAAATTATTAGGGCTAAATAAAATATACTGAGGACATCGTTCCTGATCTTGGGATAAGCAGACTGGACAACGAGGTAGTGATCCACAATATAAGCCGAAAAGTAGTGTTTACTGGGCATCCTCGCATAACACTACAGCCATGAGGACACCGGTTCACCTTCTCAAGTACGTCTCGGGATGAAAGAAGAGCCACTGTAACCTGCTACCAAAGAAACGTCAACAAAATTAAGCTAAACTCTTTCTTTTTTTTTTTTAACTTCCTCACTCGTTCTCAATCTCCCGCTTCCAAGCCCAGAACGTTCTCAATCTCCCGCTACCAAACCCTGAACGTTCTCAATCTCCCGCTACCAAGCCCTGAACGTTCTCAATCTCCCGATACTAAGCCCTGAATGTTCTCAATCTCCCGCTACCAAGCCCTGAACGTTCTCAATCTTCCGCTACTAAGCCCTGAATGTTCTCAAT